>JAYKKO010000009.1:10005000-12525304 GCA_037074685.1 Glyphodes pyloalis
GGGTTCAGACATAAACATAAACATGCAATACTTTGTAATTTTTTTTTATTATTAGGCCTGTCCAGTTCTGCCTAATTCTGCTTATTTTCAATATTAAAATCTACGTTTACAACTATTGTCTAGCAACTTCAAATGCACATACCTGAATCTACCACATCAATTGTACCATTTTATTACAATATAACATTTTTTCTAAAGTTGACAAAATAAGTGATCAATATTTACTTTAAGGAACTTTATCTCAATTATGATTTGACCATAATAGAAAGCAGTATTAGAAGGAAAAGATATTGGAAATAAAACTGATCTCTTAAGTTTTAAAAAATATGTGTCGTCCTTATTCGTCCATATGGTAATTAAAACCAATAGTTCATATTGAACTGTTCTCCTCTATTCCCTATTATCCTAGTTGATTGCCTTCAGGAGTTTGAACAAGGTGCCCGAGACTCTTATATGAATAAACAGAAGAAAAAATTCATATGGTTTGTATAAACACTTTAGCATTTGATGTCAAAGTAAATACCCGTGTATACCTACAGGATTAGGAATTATTTGCCACAGTTGTGCTCGGTCGAGTCTAGACAGGGCTTAAATATAATCACAAATTTTCTGTCTCCTTTAAAATGCTAATGCGGGACGTGAAATTGTTTACTAAATACACGTTCCTGCGATTTGGTCGTTTTAAGGTCAATTTCGAAAATGCTTAGCAGGGTTCAGACAAATATTGGAGAACTAATTAATGTTCGTTTATGCGACTTGGTTTTTGAGACTTATATTGTAGAATGACACCAGGAAATAAGTTGTTAAGAGAGTTAGCGCATAGCGATTTATCACTCGAACTGGAGCAGCCCGACTGTTAAAATACCTCCATCTAACAAAAAACCGCAGCCAAATCAAAATCGCTTCGGTTTTGTTGTGTTCCTGCGTGTGAGTAAGGTTTTCAGAGCTCCTGGGGGGTGCTAAATTAGTAGCAGGGGTCAAGCCTTCAAGGTAAGGGCGACAAGTCCAGTAACAGATTTATGCTGTACTTGTCGACCTTAAGCTAGGACCTCATTACGCGGGTGTGGGGACACCCCGGCCGGCCTTGCACGGTTTTCCGCAGATGCGCGGGAACGGTTTAGCACCTTCGGCCGTTCCCGCCAATCCCCCGACCATCCTGGGGGAGCTGGTGACGCCGCCCCGTAGGGGCAGCAATTCCGCCGACGGCGCTGGCGCCGTCAATAGGCGATGAGAAGGTCGGGGGAGTTTTTAGTTCGGGTAGTCCCCGCCCCTAGTTCTATTTCTGGGCGGGGGAGTCCCACACACGTCGCTGCCGTCCCCACGGCAGTGGTATGGTGCGAAAAGATGGCATTCTCTCCCCCTTAAAAAAAAAAAAAAAAAAAAAAAAAGGACCTCATTACCACTTAACATCAGGTGAGATGAGGTAAATCTTGAAGTAAAATATAATAAAAAAAAGTTGTGTTATGCAATAAATGACTTAATCAACAATGTTTTATAGCATTCTAGTGTAATCCCTTCAATAGAAATGTTGACTATCCAGTCTATTAAAGTTGTAGTGGAGTAAAGAGAGATACTTTTAAAATAGGTATGATTTTTTTTGTAGCGCAGTATATTTGCTCCTCCCAGCCTGATGGTAAGCAAGAGAGGAACCCACATCGCGATGACAACGGATTTGATATCAAAATATCCTATCCGTTAGCATCGCCATACTGGCCCGCAAGATGTTTCTTCACGCTCCTTTTTAAGGAATCCATGTCAAAGGAAGGAGGAAACACATGAGCCGGCAACGAATGCATGTAATAATATTATAAAAATATTAGATAACATTACATACATTTCACGATTCGTAATTTGTCAAAAATGAAATTCCATTTTTCTCCAACTGACTACTAGTCGTTAATACCGTTTCTTAATTTACTTTCTATATCAACTGTCATCAGTCGCCTGTCGGCCGTTTTAGCTTACGCCTCGAATAATTTATTACTATCCGTAAGTAAAACGGATCTTTTTAAAATATTGGAACCGAGCATAAGTGTTGGCAAATATTTGGCGCTTAGTCAACTCACGAATTTGGCATGGAACAATCACTATTAGAAATACTAGTTAATACGTTTACGCATTCTGAGAGTAGTGGTGTAGGCAATTTAATTATAGAGGAAACGGAATGGGACGCCTACTTTGTTTTTAGTTTTTGTGAGAGTAAAGGAAGATAACAAAGTTAGTCGGGTCATAAACTTGTTTAATATGTAGACATTTATTGGAGAACACAGTGACTGTGAATGAATATAAAATATGTGGCCGAGTATTGACTTTTTTCTATGTTACACTTCAAGATTGATCTCATCCCCCCTGATGTTAAGTGGTAATGAGGTCCTTGCTTAAGGTTGACAAGTACAGCATAAATCTGTTACTGGACTTGTCGCCCTTACCTTGAAGGCTTGACCCCGGCTACTAATGTAGCACACCCCAGGAGCTCTGGAAACCTTACTCACACGCAGGAACACAACAACACCGTAGCAATTGTTTTTGGCTGCGGTCTTCTGAAAGGTGGAGGTTTTTCACCAGTCGGGCTTCTCCTGTTCGAGCTATAAATCACTATGCCCTACTTCTCTTTACAGCCACATAGCATATTTATTTATTTTTAGTGAGATCATGCAATCATGATAAAAATAAGCTTTACTTATTAGTCTAAAGCTCGTCAGACTATACACACTTTCGACTTTGAACCAACCTTATGTCGTAGGCATAAGAAATAAAATTGAACAGCAAGTGTTTACATTGATATGCTGTTCACTGTAGGTATATCTACAGTAGGATAACGTCTCAATGGATGTACCTACGAGAAAAATACTCATCTCTTAGTTTACCAAAAAATTCCTTCTCCTATCACATTTATTTAAATGCTAAACCAACATCTACCAATTTGAGTATAGTAAAATAATAAATTGTGGTTGCTTTTCTAGTCATTGAAATAACAGAAAAACGTAATTCAGACATGAAATAAGCTAACTTGAATAAACTGAATATTAAACAGTTGTTCCAACAACTCAACCGCAACATTTTAATATTCATAAACGTTACTTAATTTTGACATTAAACAACATTTACTTACACAAATATATACCTGAAGCGCTTAGTTATTTTTGGTATCAGAATTTTTGGTTATAACGTAAGTAGAGTTATTTTTTTAATTAAACTATCTCAAACTAGCTCCCTGCCCCGGCATAAGAGTCGAAAAATAATTAATAGATACTTAAACAATTACACCATTAGGATGTTATCATACTATTTATATAAACATGATAGTTTGGATGTCGTAATGTATCAGTGTATGGATGTATCGGTGTTTGTTCTTCTATTATTCAATAATAACTTAATTGTTTTTTTATTAAATTAGATTGAACATATTACAAGAATAACAAATTTGATACTCACATTACAGATGATCTTACAGCTATATCCCAAAGTCCTCATAGGATTTTGTAGTATTTTTAGAAAAATAGGTTCGTAGGTAATACATATAATATATACCTACTGGTTGATAAGTCACCGATAGTTAGGTCCGCTTCATAATATGACATGATAGTTTTTCTCCCTGTCTTTGTATCCCTACGTAATGAAAGAATACAAGGATTCTCACATTTTACTCCGATGAAACGGAAACAAAATCATGGAGGTTGACACCTAACACCGATACAGACCTCCATACATTTTATTTTATGAAGACATACGTAAAACAAGATTTCAAACAACTGAATAAACATAATGTCACTTTCCCGGTGCATGGAACGCGTGACATCACCGTAATGCAATTACCTGCAGCGAATGCAGGTAAACCTATCCAACTGTACTAAGAAATCTATACGGCACGGTTCCTTGTAAATAAATTAGGGACCACTGTTGCAGGCAACAAATCGATTTGTGCTGTTCACTTGTGTTGGATTTATGTAGAGTCGTGTTTGTTTGAATGTGAAAAACATTGAAGTCGTAGTGACTTCAAAGTGGTAAAAGAATCGATTTGATAAGAGTTAGTGAGAACTGCTGCTTAGTGTGAGGTTAGAGTTTTTTAAAACCTTAAGGATGTGGTTTCGACTTTATAAAATACTAGCAACCCGCCCCGGCTTCGCACGGGTGCAATAAGTACTAAATATGTACGTATTATACATATAAATCTTGCACTTTATTTTATTACATTCACTCCTTCCGTACCCCCATGACGCTTACATGGAGCCTACATCGCATGCTGGATAGCTGAGCGCGGTGAGCGGCAACCACGCGACTTTTTTCTAATACTTGCATTTTAAACTCATGATATCTTCCGAATGAGATGTTCGAATTGAATAATTCAAAAAGTCATATAAAGGTATTGAGGCCGTCTTGAATATAAAGTAATTTATTTCGATAAGGATTAATACCAAGGTACAAATAAAGAGCATTTTCAACCGGCGGCATATTAATTAAATTTTTAGATTAAAAAACCGCTTACTGTGTCATAACTATAATATTTAGACATATGCTGTTGCGACACTTTTTGTAGATAATAATAAGTTCTACAAAGTCGTCGTACATGATTTTGCTCTATCATCAATACTTTTCGCAGCGCACACGGTGTAAGGAATTTCTCAGGTCACCTTGGGTTACATTATTGGAGTTTTAGTAAAGATCCCTAATTTTATTGAAAATATAATATAGGCTATGTCACCCGAGGATAGTGTAGCTGTCCACCGGTGAGAGGATTTTTGAAATCGGTCCAGTAGTTTCGGAGCCTTTTCATTACAAACAAACAAACAAATCTTCCTCTTTATAATATTAGTCTAGACTAACGCCCTGCCGCGGGTTCGCACGCGTTCTATCCCCGTTGTTTCAATTTTTTTTACTGACGCTTCGCTCTTATTAGTAGACATTAATAGATGGATGGACTAAAAGGCACAAATTGGGTACCTAAAGACAGTTAAAGGAACAAAGAATTTAAGACTTTCACGTTCCATTTTAATTACATAAAAATATTAACGGGTCAAAACACGACAACCTTTTTAGTAGTTAATACAAACTACTTAGTACCAGACGTTTGGGTAAGGTTGCAGCCACCGTGATCACGAGCTGACTTACGTTCGAATTAACTACTCAACAATGTTGTCGCATAAGTCAGCTCGTGACCACGGTTGGAGCAACCTAACCGAAACGTCGGGCAGTAAGTAGTTCGTATTAACTACCAAATAAAAATAGTGTCGCGTTTTGACCCGTTAAATTATTTTAAATGTTTAAAATGTTGTCACACTTTGATCCGTTAACATACTTAAAACATTCAAAATAAGTCGTCAAAAGTCGCTTTTTGATAAGCAGTTAGCAGTTCGTAGCAACCACAAAAAATGTCGACTAGATTTGTTAACTTGTTTTAAACAGTTACAAGAACCTTGATAGGTCAAGGCCAAGGGTATTGATTGCCATTTCGCTATGAGAATTTCTTATATTATTATTTTATACTTACTGCAGGAGGACTTAAAACGATTGTTACTTGAAGCCACGTTATAAAATTGCACTCTTATGGAGCTCTCCTAGAGACTAAATGTAAGTGCAGATTACATCCCGCGCGTTAGAGTAATTTAGTTTTATTATGTGAGTAGGTAGTTACGATTTACGGCCTTACCACAGCGGGAAATCATTACATGGGTTGTACGCGGGTCAAATTATATGTAGTTTAAAATTTAAAAAATAAAAATTGGATGTAGGTACACATAGATTGCTCTGACCCTAAAGTAAGTTGCTAAATCACGAAAAGTTCGTTTCCACATTGACCCAACCAGGAATCAACAAACATCGTAAATGAAAGGTTTAGTCTACCTTATCAAAAATAGGTACATAATTATAAAAATGGGCAAAATTTCAGTAAAGATATCTCAAAGTAAATTTATGTGAAATTTTGTATCGGTCACTAGAAAGATATTTGATTTTTTTTTATATTGCACTTCAAGATTGACCTCATCCCACCTGATATTAAATGGTAATGAGGTCCTAGCTTAAGGGTGACAAGTACAGCATAATAAATCTGTTACTGGACTTGTCGCCCTTACCTTGAAGGCTTGACCCCTGCTACTAACGTAGCACCCCCAGGAGCTCTGGAAACCTTACTCACACGCAGGAACACAACAACACAGAAGTGATTGTAATTTGGCTGCGGTCTTCTGTAAGGTATTTCACCAGTCGGGCTGCTCCAGTTCGAGCGATAAATCGCTATGCCCTATCAAAATAAAATGAAATGATGAAATGATATCGGCTTTTAAAAGACATGTCTACATAAATTCAAAACGCCTAATCAAAGTTCGTACATCATGATATACTCGTAAGGTCGTGATAAGAGGAAATTGAAAAAGAATTGTCGGTAAACAAATCAACAGGTTACATCTCCATCGAAGTTTTGATTGGGTCGATTTTAACCAGAATTTGTATTCAAAGTTCAGTGTACTTCATTGAAGTGTAAATTGTAGGCCAAGTTAGGAAACTAATTTGGGCTTCGAAAAAGTTGGCAATATGCGGGCTTGTTATTCAGCGCCCTGATGTTTACATTATTTTCTTTGGGCTGTTCAAATGGCTTCTTGTTTAGTTTCAAAACTCCAATTTGAGCTTCTTTTCTGGATCTTTTTTAGTCGGACATAATTCTGAAATCGACCAGCCTGGTATAATTTAAGTTAAGAATTTCAAATGCAAAAAAAGGAATTTCAGAATCATGATACATTTTTACTAGGTCGTCGGTCCATCTGGTGGGTGGCCATCCCACAGCGCTGCGCTTGGTGGTACGTGGTCTCCACTCAAGAACCTTTTTGCCCCATCGACCGAGCGATCTGGGTCTCGTTGGATGCAGGTGGCAATGGACCGGTCGCGCTGGAAATCGGTTGGAGAGGCCTATGTTCAGCAGTGGACAGTAACAGGCTGAAATGATGATGATGATGATGATACATTTTTGAAAGAGCAGCAAATTTCTTTATAATTTTTAAAGAACAATCCGGCCCATATGACTTTTACATCATACAAACTTTACAGTATATTTACATAAACATGTCCATAGCACAATTGACCTAAATATTATCGTTCAATAGTATGGCTCATAAACATACTCATCTTTTGTGCAAAAGTCAGTCCACTACTCGTGAAATCAAAAAATTGGAAAATCTTTAGATCTTTCCATTAATTTTTTTAATTTTAAAATCCATTCAAAGTTATTATCAGCCATTGTTAATCATCGCTTAGTTGTGAAAAAAAAATCAACTTATAAAACCACAAAAACATTTGTGTATGAAATAGGTATTAAAAAACAAATCACTCCAATATAAATAGTCAACAAAATTGAAACTAAAAGGAAAAGCTATTTTTATTAACGGAAAAGATGTGTGAATATTTAATATGGTCGATATAAACTAATATTGTTTGATAGAGGATATCAAAGCGATATTGTGAAAAGATTTAATATAAACGGTCGAATAACAAGGGTTGACAGGTTTATTTGAATTTGCTTTAGGTTAAATGTTTATTTATAACCGGCTAAAGCTGATTTTAGGCCGAACTAATTTGTATTGTTTTTGCGGTAGAGAATAAACTACATTTCCAATAGCTGTAACTTTACTTTTTTGGCCATTAATAATTTAGCCTACGAAATACGTAAACAAAATGGAGCCTGCCTACTTAATTGCTATTTTTTGCTGTCCTTTTAGAAGTGGTTTAAGAACTCACAATCAAACCATTAACTGAAATCTGATATAACAAAAAAGCATCACATTTTGAAAGTTTTTTTTTTATATTGCACTTCAAGATTGACCTCATCCCACCTGATGTTAAGTGGTAATGAGGTCGTAGCTTAAGGGTGACAAGTACAGCATAATAATTTAGTAATTTCCATCTTAAAATAGTTTATGATTTATTTACTTTCGCAACCGTAGACTTTATTAAATAGTGAATAAGTAAACCATATTTTTATGTGGATTATGAATTACCAATATAAATATAGTCAGCGTGTTAACAATATACGTCATGAATACCATAAGGATCATAATTGTTCGTAGTAAAAGGAGTATAGTAGTTTTTTTTTTTATAACACACTTCAAGATTGACCTCATCCCACCTGATGGTAAGTGTTAATGAAGTCCTAGCTTAAGGGTGACAAGTACAGGATAATAAATCTGTTACTGGACTTGTCACCCTTACCTTGAAGGCTTGACCCCTGCTACTAATGTAGCACCCCCCAAGAGCTCTGGAAACCTTACTCACACACAGGAACACAACAACACAGAAGTGATTGTTATTTGGCTGCGGTCTTCTGTAAGGTGGAGGTATTTCACCAATCGGGCTGCTCCAGTTCGAGCGATAAATCGCTATGCCCTACTTCTCTTAACAAACCTCTCTAAAAGTAGTAGTCATAGTAGTATAGTTAATTGTAATATGCTTGTATACACTTACTTTTTAATAGAATCTCTTTAGCACCAGCACTCTCTAATGCCCGGTTTCAATATTTGAAAAACGGTCCGTTCTAGTTACGGTTACTATCCGTAACTGCAAACAGTGTGCAAACTATACGAGGCGTAAGCTAAAAACGACCGACCGATGACTGATGACAGCTGGTATGGAAAGTCAAACGCAATGATACCGCGATGTAAAAAGGAACACTGCCCTCTCTTATAAAACTGATGAACTAAAAAATTGATTTCGTTAAAATATCATTAAATCACCTTCCTGTGGTCCGATTTCTACGATTTTGGTTTCAATTGACGCGAAAAAAATCTTATTATGGAACGGTATTAACGACTCGTAGTCAGTTGGAGAAAAACGGATTGTCATTTTTGACACATTGAACCGTAAAATATTGGAACTGGGCATACACTCTCCACCTTCTTTATGATGGGAATGTATGAATTATGTTAGAATATTTTACCACAATGTAATTCATTACCTTTTAAAATCATCTATGTATATATTAACTTCTCTCTCCCGGTCAATTAATCGGCTCCGTGGACATAGTACTCGTATCTCTTATCCCAAATTAATTAACATCTTTGATCGCTAAGCACTGAAAACATTTTTATAGGCTTCAAACCTAATTAAACATTTAACTGTAACATCAAACGCATTACTCGAGCCATTTTGTGTTGTTTTTTATTGCTTTGGACATTAGAAGACTGATCACTTGAATTTCCGATCGTTAAACATATCCTATCGGGTACGCGTTTAAAATTTACTGGAGCTAATGTTTACTTCTTTGAGTTATGGTTATGAAGAAAGACAAGGTGCATTTGCGTGTTGCGCAATCACTCTGTCATTTTTGAACAATACGGTCCAAGTTTTAAAAAAATACAACATTTAACCAAAGCGTACGGTCAGCATATTGGTACAAGTTACCAAATAATACCTAGGTAAATTATTGTTGGACAGCATCCGATACCTACATTTCTCTGATTCTGTGGTAACTAGCAGAAATCAGAAATAACGATAGGGGCACAACACCCAGACCCGAGAAAGAATAATAAAGTTAGTTTTTTCCATATTGGGACCTCTGAGATAGCGCGTGGCCAAAGTCCGGCCCGCTTACCTCTTGGCAACGGGCTACTTTTCTGCCTTCCTAGCCGGTCAAGGCCCAAAAAAGCAAATAAATAATATTATTAAAAGCATGTGTTTAGCGCGATCTGAAAACTAGAATGTGAGTAACTTTCAAACAACAGGTTTGGGTTTTTTGATGTTTTCGAATTTACTAATGCAGTTTGAAACCATAACATGTTTTATAGTTTTAATAAAAAAAACAATTTAGCCCGTATCAACGATTTCTTTGCCCTCTTCCTTCCCTCACCTCAATCCTCATTAATAAGTTAAACCACTCCATCTCTCATTGCATCGATCATAAAAGAGACTTTCGCTGTATTGAAATAGGGCCGTCTATTGCCATTTTTTCTACACTGCGTTGACACCTATTTGTTGACATCTTTTAGTGGAAAATTTCCCGTAAATAACGTCAACAGTCTATTTAAAAAAACGCTTGTTATGAAATCGTAATCTCAAGATGGCGCTGATTTCTTAACGCAACGTAAATACGTATACCCTGCCTTGGTTTACAGCCCATCGCAGCTAACACAATTATCCATAGACGCGTTATTCGCCAAACCTCATTGTCATAAACGCGTCGCTTTCTGGGGCCCTGAATATTCAAGACATATTATGTGGGTCATTTAATGTCGCCGTCGGCACGCTCCACGCATAAAATCGCTAAAGTGGACCTTTTTATTCGTTGACGACTTTTTCGTGCATAGCTAAATGCTTCGAGTGGCGGATGTGTGGACAAATTGTGGTTTACTGCTGTTTTGTAAACGGCTAGTAATAATGTAGAACCGGAACGGTATGAAATTGTTTATTTAAATTTTAATTAATAACTGCCAGCTTTGTTATTCCTCAGCAAAAACCGAGCTTGGATGCAGACCGCCGTTAAATTTTACTCACACACTTTGAACAAGTAAATAGAATAAAGTGTACTAAATTATGAATTCAAACCAATGTAATGGCTTGACCATGCGTATTTGGTAAATTTTGATTGTTTTTGTTTTTTATAATTGTTATGAGATTTAGGAGATTAGGAGTCTATAAGGTCTTTATTTTGTAATGCAATCACTCAGTTTTAGAGACTAAAATTTTTGTAATTGAATTAATTGAGTAAAGTTTAAAATTGGATAAAACTCTAAATTCACATTACTTTTAAATTATACAGCAACTTACAGCAATATCATTAGTTTTATATTGGTGTCTGTAGCCAAACTTTGGTGTCGCGCTATTTCTGAGGTCCCGGTTTCAATTCCCGGTCAAGTCAAGTCAAGTCCGGTCAAGTCAAGTCGAAAGCGAATTATTCTAAATTGTCTCGATTTTGATGCTACAGATACTTACTAATCGGAGCAATGTAGGTAATACTGTTTAATCATCAGTCAGTTACAAACCTTCAATCAGACAATAATAGGCTGCGTTTTATTTGAACAACTGACACAATTGCAGGCTACTGACAACAAACCACAAAAAGCAATATTGCCAGCTGATTGCTTCCGAAGGTCCGGGGTAACTCAGGAAATAATGAATGCACGTTAAACAGTTAACGCTAAAGTGACACGAGTCAGCTTCTGAATTTGGTCATAATAGTGTATGACTTCAATTTATTTACTTACAACTTTTGCTAAAAATTGCGCTTATTTGTTGGTTTCGAAATAAACTTTATATATCTGTGCTTTTTGAGGTCTTTTTTCTTCCTCGTTCAATAAAACAAGATAAAATGTAACAAATAAAATACATAGCAGACAGAGGGATTGAAAATAAATAAAACCTACTGACATTTTAAAATTTGAGTGTGGTCCTCAATTTCTTCAGGATCCCATTTAAAAAAGTCTAAATAGATTCAAGCGTCTCCGAGTAGTCTGGTAACAAATAAAAAAAAAGATTGAAACGAAATAAAATGTTCCTCTTTTTTAGAAAATCAGTTAATAAATGGTAGTCATGTTTGATTTTTGTCATTATTACACTAAGGCACAGTTTCACATACGTAACTTTAACAGAAACGTAGAAATGTCAGTATTGACAGTTGTCAAATTAAATAGCCAGTTACTTTATATATTGGTGCAACAGAGCCTGAGTTACTGCAAGAACCCAGTCATATTGCAACCCAGAACAATGCCACAGAAACACGAGCTTATGAAATTGAACTTAATTATCGTAGTACAAAAAATAAATTTACAAATCTATCAATGTAATTATATGACGACGTTGTCACTGAATTCTCTCGCTTCTTCTTTTTCTTATGTTACAGAGTGTTATCGAAGACAAGTTAGTTGGCCCGTTTCAAATTTTCTAGTAAGTTATATACTGTCGCTCAAAAACTGAAGATTGCACTCCACTGTTAATACCTTTAATAGTAATATCTAACGATATGAATGAAAATCCTGGACATCACAAAAGTTTTTCGTTCTCATGATATTACGTCATTGCCTATTAGCCGTAATGCGGATAGTGGTAAAATCAGTTAGAATGACGGATCGCCGCCATAACCTCAATACATTAACTGAAGCACCACGTATTTACCTTAAATCACCATATTGTCTGGTGTAATGTCAAAATAATGTCTGTGGAGCCTGATTACCGTTCTGGCAGCCAGGGTTGGCAGCAGCTGTTCGTCGAATTAATTAATGCTTTGTAACAATATTGAAATAGGTTAGTACTTTAGTTATTCTTGCTGATGTGCGGTTATTATTTTCGAGGTGCAATTTAATTTTCTTTTAAAACACTAAGAAAAAAAACAAAGTAAACAAACAAAACGTAGCTCATATTTGCTTTTATAAGGGATTCTGAAGTATAAAAAAGGTTTTTTTTTCTCTTTTCTCTTTGTAGATTATAAACTCGTACTTTAAATTGCAGAATTGTAGTGTAAAGGTTTTGAAATATACATAAAGAGAACTCAATTATTTTTTCTCAACTTTGTGTTAAAATGATTACCTACCTACCTAAAGTACGTTATTAACATCATTTTTAGTAGACCTAAACTGGAAGCTTAATTAGTAACCAATTAAAAGGTTTATATATGGTGTACTAGCTGTGCCCGCGACTTCGTTCGCGTGGACTACATCCTTTCATGGTCGGTTTTACCCCTTTCTCCCCTAATATTCGAAACAAAAAGTAGTCTATATTTTAATCCAAGTTTCGAGCTATGTTTGTGCCAAATTTCATATCTCTAACTTCAAAAATTAACATTTTTCCATATAAACTTTCAAAGGTGGTATTACCCCCTTCTCCCCCTTATTTTCTAATAAAAAGTAGCCTATGTCCGTTTTTAAGATTCAACGTATGCCTATACCAAATTTCATCAAAATCCGTTCAGCCGTTCAGGCGTGAAAGAGTAACAGACGGACAGACAGACAGACAGACAGACAGACAGAGTAACAAGAGGATGGTTGACCTAAACCTTGAAAATTAGGCATAATAGAAAATCTGGCCACCACACCGCAGGGGGAGCTTTAATTTTTCTTTTTCATTTAAATACAGTAGAAAAGTAAGTGTGTCAGGCTTTAAAAAGGTCATTTGGTCTCACGATAATTCAAGTATTTTATGTAAAATTTCTTGTTTCAGCCAAACCTTTAAATCAAACCAAAAATTATCTCAACCCATAATTTTTAGCACAGCCAACGTGTGCAAAGGGCATCCCAGCCTATCTAGTAGGCCCGTACCCTTTTCCTACGTTCTTATAATTCAGCCCGTAGGCATATATGGTAAGGAGATAGTCATCAGACGGCACCACCCCTACGCCAGGTGCGGCGCGATCCGAATACTAAATACGCCGCGTATTATACGCCATTCAATTCCAGATTCATTAGTTCGCATTTCACTCAAACGACTTTCCTGTCCCTGCTGCCGTTTATTCGTAATGTACCACATTTTGTGTGTGAATCCGTGTGTGGGCTCGCACACAAATTACGCGTCGATATCGAATGAGGTGCGTGTGTAATCGGATACTAGTACTGTCATATGATTTTCACTAACTCTATGCCGTACCTTAAATCGATCTAGAACCTCAGAACTACGTCTTAGTACCTACTACGGAACGAAACTGAACTAGGAGAACCTTTTTAAGATTAGACATTAAGTGGGCATCGCCTGCTTTCCTGGAACTGTGTCGTATTCATGTTTTTCTATATTTTTTTTGGCAAGACACGTATCTGTATTATAAAAGCTAACTCACTAACTGGTTAATTAACACACAGCTCATCCATTGAAAGATGAACGATTTACGCTAAATTTGATACGCAATTATTATAATTATTCTGACATTCGCTCACATATTTCATTCAAAAACCCATATACACTTTGTATACGAAAGAAGTCGCAGATGCCGATTAGTTTAATAAAAATGATTTAAAACGTTTTTTCATTTTAATTGATGACACCACTAATTCTACGTTCTCTAGTAACTGTATTACAGGCTTTTGTTTTTTTTATTTGAGGATAGATTACAGACATTCTGCCTTAGAATCATAATTCTGTGACAGCAGTTCGCTGTCAAATGGCTTATTTGAAAGTACTTATAATGTACGTGACTATAACGGTTTAATAGGAATTCAAGCCTTGTTGTGCAAATCAATATATCCATATGATGGAACGGTACGGGTTTAATATGTTCAGTCAAATCAATAAATTAAATAAACTGTTTGTATAAATATATCGTATTTGCAGCTTTTCCACTTCAAACTGCAACGGAATTAAGTTTTAAAAGTACACATATATCAGTCCTGAAATGATAAATTTGTCAAACATACTACCTATTTGATATGACCTATGACTTTTGTTTTGAAAAATTGTGTCTAATTTTACTTAAAATATTCTAACGTCATATTTGTAGTACTTGGCTGGACAAATCGTGCGTAATCTATATATCCTGTGTCCTGTGTCGGATGCTTATAGGAATAATCATCCGTGCAACTCAGTTAGCTTATTAGAGAGTTACTCGACACAAATAAGAAAGTAAGTACATACTGAAATGTGATGCAACTAAAACTGAACCCACAGTCTAATACTCTATACAAACACTGATGCACATTTTGGCACCTTTCACTGACCAATACCCGGTTACATTATTTTACAAATCGTGATGTGTCAAAAATGACAAACCATTTTTCTACGAGTCGTTAATTCTAATTTCAAATTTACTTTCCAAACAGCTGTCTTCAGTCGTCCGTTAGTCGTTTTTAGCTTACGCCTCGTATAATTTATTACTATCCGTAAAACGGATCGATTTTCAAATATTAGAACCGGGCGTAAGAAGATTATTTAACTTTGTGAACGCCAAGAACTCTGCACTAACTTGTTGATCCTTTGATATCGACTTAGAATAACACAATATACCTAATTAAGGTAAGTTGGCTGACAAGTCAGGTAATAAAGGTGTAAAATATCGGGTGACAACATAGCTAACGTTACCCAGGAGATAAGAGGCATTGTGATGGGAGCACGTAGGGTAGCCACGATTCGGTTTACATAGTTGATTTCAATTAATAATAAGACACTAACGCACATTTATATTTTTTATGTAGTTAGTATGTTTTAACAGACGTCACAATTGTGATGTTTTTACGCAAAGACGTAGTTGTAAAAAGCAGTGCAACTGTATCTTGTATTTACATCTAGGTAATGTTATACGAAAGTAAAAACCATTTAGTGAAAGAATTTTTATAGAACTGCGATTTAGATATAGACAAAATATTCATAACACTTTAACTTTGATATTTTAACCTACATTTGTAGGGCGTTGCTACTGAGAAGCCACAGGGTCACAGTTTAGCATTAGTTAATAAATCATGGGTTTAAATAAATCTCCTTAAATTCGTTATAATGCTGAAAACATGATATTTTCGACATAATATGAAAACATTAAAGACTAAAATAATGACTCTTTTTTAGCTCTAATATGATTTTGATGTCGTAGTGGCTCAAAAAAGCCGGTTGAACACAAAAGGTGCAGAGTTTGATACTCGATCGGGTGAAGTTATGAAACACACTTTTTATTTAGCTTAGATCAAGAAATACTGAGTGTTCACCCAAAGTTAATATCCGTTGTCTCGTACTTAAAGTATAAGAGGAAATTTATTTGAGACCAATCTGTTGTTGTGGTTATCTGACCCATTCTTTGTAGATGCTGAAATGTAGTTAATAAAGTTATTGAATAATTGATTTTTTTTCCAGAAGATCGGTCATCAAACAAGTAATATAAAATTAATATCTCAACTACCTACTTAATTTAACATCTAACACTTTATGAATAGAATAAAACCATGTAAATATTTTACGGAACTTTGCCAAGTAAGTCCTGATATGTTGCACGAAATCTAGTCATCTGGTGACCCTAAGTGTGTGAGTTATATGCGGCGGGGGAGTAGGAAGCAGCATCAGACCTCGCCATTCAAATACCAACTTAGTTACTTAGTTATAGAGTTGTTTATGGGCTAGAGCTCATTTAACAGGGTGCATTACAAGCGTCGTTGCCGGAACTGGGTATGACCTGCAGGCTTAACGTCTAGGTCAGTTTATTGAATGCTTGCTTCTGTGTGCGAAGATAATATCCTTTGTGCAATGTGTTTTAATATAATTAAAATCTGGAAGTGTCTTCCTTGTCAGTCGGTTATTCTTGGCAGACCATTCTTGGACCTGTGTGTCTTCTAGAGCTCCCTGGTGAATTACTGTGTTACCTTGAATTGCGTGTGCAGGAAAAGCTTTTTATAGTAAAGTTACAGAAGGCTGTGGCCGAGCCAAATATCATCGATCATTGGTGCAACGTATTGCTGCTTCGGGTAAGGCAGCAACGTGTACGAGACTCCTCTAAAACGGCGACTACCAGTGTACTGGTGCTATGTAGACATAGTAGGCTATGAAGGTGATGTCAACGGTAGTAATACCGCAGACATCGCCGTCAATGTGGCTGCATCTAGTCCCCTAGGTTGTTCGAAGACTAGCGGAGAGCGTCTAAGGTGATAAGCCGCTCCCGCTGTCCTAGACCAGGCCTGGGTCAGTGGACAGGGTTTTGACCACTCGACTGTCCCAGCTATGCTTGCTTCACAGTCCGTTCCACTCCCATTCTATTGATTTAACCAAGCAAGCATATTTGGAATCGGGTCCATATATTTAAAAATATCTATATGAGGTATGTCTTTCTAGATTGAGATCCGTATTGTCATTTATTTGGGTGTTATCTGGCAATTGAAAAATCGCGCCTAAGTGTTAAACAACCCAATGTTCCAATATAGTTGAAAGTGATGTTTCAATAGCAAAATATTTTATCAATCCATACACGTGACAACGTATTAGATATTAACATTGAGCGACATGTCGTATTTACATTTCATTTACATCAATGATTAACACGTGACGTCGTCTGTTTGCTTAGCCCCGTGCATTATTGTAATAACAGAGACAAACCACAGGGAATATTAAATTTGATTCAACTCATGTGAATGAATGTACAGTAATTTTGTGCGCAGGAAATTGTTTGATTTGTTTTCAGTTAAATTTAATATTTTCGATTGATTGATGTCACGAGACATATCACAAAGATACGATGAAAAGGTCATGCATCTAATAATAACAGCGTTTTCATTGAGTTTGGCCAATGCAGCCTATCTCATTTAGAAATCTAAATTCTTGGGTGAAACGATGGCTGGCACATAGGTACATCATGCTTGTGAATAGGTGTCATATTAGAAGTTAGACGAGTTTGTCACCGTACTTACGTACTTAGTAGGTAAATATTTAAGTATCGCATCGATACATCCTCCGCATCAAACAGCTTTTATTTGAATTAAAGCAAATTGAAAGCTTGATAAAACACTGCGATACATTTCCAATTCGTTTCTTAAATTTTTCATGATGCCGTTCCTCCGCTTAGGTGATCCGCCCCATACCGCCATGTCGCAATAATCCCTCGTTTGACGAGCCCTGTTTACGATCAAAACGTATCGCTTAAGCGGCGAATAAATCGCTGACGATGCCAAATTTATAGCAGTTAATATATTTTTATGGAGGAGGGCGACGCTGCATAAATGTTTGGATTTGATTACGCCTCTATGAGTTTAAAGACTTCGGTGGGGTGACTTTCTTTGTCTTGCCGGAGATGAATGGTTTATGGGCTGTGTACAGTTTTCACTGCACGTATAAATTTTGATATGCATATCGGATCGTAAAATTGTGTATTTTTACCTAGGGGCACATCGATGGATTTCTTGTTAAATAATTCTGAAGCCCAAGGAAGCAACCCCGCGTAACTGAAGTATGAAAATATTAATAAGGACGAAAACTTTGTTTATTGATATTAATTTGGTTTGGTTTAAGAGTAAGAAATAAATAAGATGAAACTACGTGCTAGCAGTACGTGTTCAATTAAATTATCACCAGCCTATACTATCACACTGCTGGACATTGCACGCCCCTAATGAATGCCATCGAGCCTGATCTGCAGCTCCAGTTTTCTAAAACAAAAAAGGAAAAAAAGTTTGTCCCCATGTCAGACGGCCTGGTCGGTTCAACCCTACACGCAGTTTAAAACAACCTTCAAAGTCAGACGGTACTAAAATTCAAAATTAATATTGCTTAACATTATGACAGATGAGCTTGTAAGTTTATGCAACTTAATCTCCTATTCAAGAGTTGTTTTGGGTAAAATTTCGACACCATTATTGATGTCACAGCGGTGTCACATTCCTGAAACTATTTACTCAAAGCCCACACAGATTACTAAAACAAGGGTAAACAACATAAATTTGCATCGTCTGATAGACGTTCCTTTTAAATGAGACGGTGTAAACATCAGAGAACGAGCGCTAGTGATATTGGGGCGTATCGGTCTCATCCTGAATTGTATTAATCACAACTTTTGTTGACTGTAATTGGATATGGAAACCTGAAGTCTCATTTCGGTTCATGCAACGGTAGAAAATGTATGTTAATTAATACCAACATTTTAGATTAAACAAACAAACCAATGATTACCTTCGACCTCCCGTGGTAATAAGTGTTCTTAAAGCTGCAAATGAAGTTTCCTGGACTGTACTATATACCTACAATTTACTAATTTTAATATTACTAGAAAACACATATAAAAATGCTTTCTCATACTAATGAGAAAGCATTATATCTTTAACACATCTAAGTTATTATTTTATTTTGAAATTGGGTGACTGCTATATTATTTTTCTACGGTCATCGATATTTTCATGACATCCAAGAGGTACTTGAATTATGTGGAGAGTAAGGCTAAAAGCTCCCGACGTTTTTCGTCGGTTCTTTGCAGCCGATTTCATGTGCCGTGTGGCTGGGTATTCACTTTCAGTAGGATTATCACTATTTAGAATACATTTGTCCTAAATATAAGTTTAAAATTAAATAACAACAAAATTACAGACAGTCACCGTCGATCACGGGTTGTACCGTCGATCACGGGTTGTATTTTTGGATACTTCTTCTATCTATTGGTCCATCTTCAGTATTTTTTCAAGACAAGATACGATTGCTTGCACCAACTTCGTCAGCTCCGAAACTAGGTATGTAGTATGATGGATGACGGCGCCGCTTATTTGACGAAATGCGATACAGGAACTGGAATGCATTAGCATTCGCGCTGAATCATTCGAATGCCGAGGATCGAAGATAAAATATGGACGGCTCGGTTGTTTGTGTCAATACAGCCAGCGGGCGGGTTCGAAAGCCCGTCTTCAGCTCTTGACGATTAATACTATACCTATATGTTTATTCATTACGTATATTGACGACTAGACTGTCTTATGGTTAAGTAAGTAATGATCTTAGTTCGGGTCCTAGGTTCAATTTAATTTAAAAGAAATACTTTTTGTATTTAACTCCTCGCAAGCATGATGACTTAGTTAGCGCACGTTTTGTAAAAATGGCTTGGTTTCAATGATTGAAACCTTGCAATAACACATTTATGAAACGGATAACCTTATAAAACTAGACAAAGAATTAAATTTGCATAAGTCATGCTTGTATAGGTGCAACCTTTGGCGACTGGTATCCATCAGCTTGCCTCTCGAAAATAAATGTTTACTTGAGTACCTACTTAATTGTTTCATCACTCAACTAAACAACACTATATGACTTGGTCCAAAGCAATAAATTAAATACTGCTACTGTAAATCTACTGAACTTCTTACCGATGTCTTTTCGGTAGATATAGGGTACAAACCAACAGTAAAATCACTTAACGTTGTATTCAATAACAATCGAAAAGTGTTTTAGGTAACCTACTTGAATAAAAACGTATTTGAGCTTAAGTTGATGAACAAATTTCAGTAAGTACTCACCTTTGTCGCTGCTATAAACAAAGGCAGCGCTGAACAGGCCACTCGAGCTGTTCTAACATGACACACACCTGTTTACATGTTACATGTCGCCGAGTTCTCTTGAGAGCTCATTATAAGCACGATCACTGCTGCGGCCCCTTTACGCCAACTAGGGGTTGCCTCAAAGAGTACAACTTACACCTGCCTTACCGAGTTGCTTCGTTATGTTTAAAGAAGTGTCAACTCTGAAACTAGTTTTAGTTGTTTGTACTGGTTTGTTTAGTACAAACTCGTACCGAATCTTTGGGTGTCTATTTTTGTATAATTCATTAATGCTTTTGAGTGTGTTTTACTTAATACACACTCTAATTAGATTTTGCCTTGGTCAGTAAAACCTACGCATCTTGTCGTACGTACATCTTTTTAAATATAACACTTACTAGTCGTTAATTGCACAAGACATTTTTTTAAAACTAATATCGAAATAAATATATTTGTTATACACCACAAGTTACCATTAATATCTGAACATTCATTACTTCAATAATATCTGAGCAGATGCCAATAACATCTGAACACTCATAACGTCAATATGTGTCACGCACGTCATGTGTCTCATTTAGCTACCTGTATAGATGAGTGTTCAGATATTATTGGTTCGTTGTGTGTATAGAAATTATTGACTAGCATCTGCTCAGATATTATTGAAGTAACGAATGTTCAGATATTAATGGTAACTTGTGGTGTATGGAACTTTTTGACATTTTAACTGTTCAGAAGTATTTGGTCACTTTGTCTGCTCCGACATATCTGACGGCGACTGTACTTGATTAAATTCAAAAACACAAAGGGAAACTGATACAAACTCAAACCAAAGTCTCTCAAGTTAATGAACTAAATGACGAAGAAATAGTATCAGAATACTGATTCGAACTACCGCCGACGGCGTAAGAATCTCAAGAATTCCTTTCACTGGGGTACCCTCTTAATCTTTGATTGGGGCTAGAAAATGTCTTTATTAAGCGAAAGGATGAAATTGGCTCATTTCGTGGCCGAAAGCGATTGCCCTTGATAAGATAAACAAACCCTTTACTGCACAGCAACCCCTTGGAGAGGCGTACCTTCAAAATAGGAAAAAGTAAATACAATTTCCCATTTAAGATAAAAGAATTTGCATCAAAAGATTAAAATAGATAGAGGTTTTGACGACGTCAACTGTTGAGCGTTCCCGTTTTTAGCCTTTGAGAACCTTAATCTTAATTTGTATTCTTTAGTAGATAGCGGAGAATGGACTTTGTGGGAGTTACTTTTCGAGGACGATATTGTAGGGAAAATTATTTTCAGAGTACAACTTACTTTGTCGAAGGTATAATTAAAAAATAGTGAGAGTTAATTGTCCGGTTTGGTATTAGTTATAATCATAAGCCTGAGATTAACAACGTTGTTTCATTTAAAATATTTAGATACATAACATTTAGGCTGGATTTCACCGAAAATCAATAAACGTATGCATGTTATAGTTATTAAACAGGAAAACCGTTTTTAAAGTTCCAGGGCGAAGTTAAAATGATTTCTCGTATATGGCACAGCCCTAACAAGAATGAAGTGGTTTTAATACAAGTGTTAAAACCAATCAAATCTGAAACAATGTAATTATTAACCCTAAACTGAATATCTAGCGCAGTGCGCAGTAGGCACACAAATAGATTCTCATTGTTTCACCAACTTTTAAACCCGCCTATATTCTATCTAAGAATGAGTCCTTTTTATCGTATACAAAATATCAGGTTTGTTCCAATCTCAAATAAGTATCTGTAATCATTAAGTTGTTAAAACTTAAAACATATTTAAGTAAAACGACGGATTAATGCCTAGTGGCAATCCCAATCGCTACCAGGCCACCCCGCAAATTTAAGCCGAAAATATTAATAAAAATCAATACTCTACTAAATATTACCCAATAAACTACACAAAATAAGTGCAGTCTAATAACCTACGCAAAACACACGTTATTTGAAGGTTTTTAATACACATTTTTACCACCAACATCGATACTAGATACCACATACAAAATAATAACAATACCTACGATGATCCGAAACAATATCATATATTTAAAGTAGATACTTCATGTCCATATTATACTTCGCTTGTTATAAGCAAATGATATACGTAATCCAATCCAAGTGATATACGCAGGCAAGTCCGAAGCTGGATCTAATTTGCGTCCACCGCCACCAGGGCTAGCAAGTTGAAATGTAAATCCCTACTTTATGAAGTTGGAGTTGGTCCGTTGACCCGTAATCTGCCAGATGTTTCATCTCATCACTTAGTGACTCTTTTTATTGAATGAAAAACTTTCAGCAGCTCCGCTTCCATAAAATGCAGGCTAGGAAGGGGACTGGCTTCCTCGGCATTCGGATTATATTCGGATTAAATTCCCTTAACATTTTTAACATTGTTAACAATTTTTAATCGGTAACGGAGATAAGCTTTGTAAAGGTCTTCGATAAACTGCTTGTATTGTGGTTACAACCTTTCGTTTTGAACACCCATGTGCTATTTGTGGAGTTGTTCTCACGTGATATAAGCAGGAGGTAGACTTTTTAAAGAACCTTAGTTGGCATTAAAATAGAAAGAAGATAATAATAATTGATTTCTATGCATATAAATATTCTACCTACATTCCCGTTACATCTCATGTCACTCAGAAATATTGTGATATTCTAAAGGTGAAAGAATTTATTACAAACAAGAAGTCATTCTTGTATACATAAATAATACAAGTATAAAAGAAAATAAATTATCTAATTCAAGTGACTATTATCACCCATAAAGTGTGTGTGTGTTTACAGAAGTATTTTTTTAATATTACTTCAGATTTTAGTTGCACGCTGTCTACTGCTTGAAATGCATCCTAGGACCGCACGCATTTGTATCATAATTATTTTGCTGGGTTTGAACCTTTTCGAAAAGGTGATGGCAAAACTTCACCAAACCCCCGTGTCATAATAATTTCGCCAAACATAAATATTTTTATACAGCTTCATCACAATACCATGAGTACGAAAACGGCAAACATAAGAAAAGCACTTAGAATCTTCAAAACTCAAAACTGAAAATCGCAGGAAATTCTACCTCATAAATCCTAGATGGTCTATCCGACAATCGCGAAGTCTAAACTATACTTTGCGGGTTTTATTGGACAGTGTCCGCTTTTCTCAGAGCGGGTAAGTCCCACACACGCTGCATATTGATGTTGGACGTTTAATTAAATATTTTACGACTTTTACACCGAAAACCCACAAATGCGACTAAAATGTCCCAGCACTAATGCAAAATTCTTTGGTGCTCGCGTTGCAGTACTGCGCTAAGGGACACTTAAGCTGCGTCAAAGTGGCGCTGATATTCGACGCTGCTTCATACATTTTCCAAATTAGCTCTTTAGAATTCGAATATCCTTAGATTTGTGATCTCTTAGCCACAGCGTCGTTCGTCAATGTCGATCGGATAATCTTATCTAGAAAAGTCCAGAAAGAACCAAAAAATATCTTTATTATCTAGTCTAGATGAGATTGTCACGCACATTTAAACACAGTTCCTGAATTGTATGCCGTGGCAGCTATAGATTCTGTACATTTTTATGACAAGGTGTCATTAGACGATGTAAGCTGTAGTGGATTTAATGGGTAGTCTCCGCTCTTTTCAGAACGGGGAAGTCCCATACGGCACGGTGATCCATTGCATTCCCAACCGCAACCGCAATCTGGCAATAATTAAGAAATCTTTACAAATCCTCCAATCTTACCAGTACTGTGAAAGATTTCAATTAATTCATAAAAAAATGTACAAGCTAACACACCTTAACATGAATATTAATTAAATTTATGGAAAACATGAATGTCAATTTAATTTATGGACAAAATACAATGTTTTTAGTAAGATATTTTGACAAGCTTTATTTCAACAACTGATTTATATAAGCATTAAATGCAGATGCTATTTTGGCCACAGCAAAAAACTTAAAATGTAGACAAAACGAATGCACTCTTGAATAAGCACAGCAATCTCGTAACAGAACTCAGACTTTGTTACATTTTCAAATGTCAAGCTGCGAGTTAAGAAATGGAACTTACACTTGTACAAATAAATAAAATTTTCTAATGTACAAGATTTTAAACAACACGTGTCGTCTGAAGGCTTGTAATTTGTACCTACAGCTAATAATAATAAACTGTAAAAACTTGAGCTTTTGTTACGTTAGCCTGAAGTTCACTTTAGAATGAAGTTGTATTTATGTTAGTGCCCCTTGTAAGTAATGATCAATAACGGCAGTATTTTCAAACTCTAGATTCTCATTTCTCGTAACAATTGGTATTGATTCAATCAGTACGCCAGTCAAATGAGTGTTTGTGACCATAAACCTAGCTTTGGCCGAAAAATCCGCAACATAGGTTACTTTTATAAACATGAAGCCAGTAGCTCGAGATGTTATGATCCCTTGCCTAACCTCGACCCCGGTTTAAGAAAGTACTAGCTGTTGCTCGTGACTTTACTCGCGTCATTTCGGGCTAAAAAGTATCCTTTTTTCTTTTTCTATTTATTTTTCTATTTAAGGACAGTTTACAAGCCACACACAAAAACACATTGACATCCACATCGATTAACAATAAAATATATTGTGTTCTTAGTTACAAACTGCCACTTTGTGTTAATATACATAGTATGTCATCTCTTTTCCTACCAAATTTCATGCAAATCATGTATGTTTAAGTTTTTGTGTGACAAACATACATCTAGACAACCATTACAAACTTTCGCATTTATAGAATAGAATAGAATAGAAAAGTCTTTATTCATGTAAACTTTACCAAAAGCATTTATGAATCGTCAAATTAAGCAAACTATATATAGTATCTATATTATAAAAAGCTAATCTATATTATATTTCTATATCTATATTATAGTTTATAAAGTTACATTTACTTTACATTATTCGAAGTAAATTATTTGGTAGATTTAAATTCCACGTTCAAATACATAAAATGTCTGCGCGAATCCTCTTCGACAAACAAACAAAATACCATGCATACTTGTCAAGCGTGTTACGTAAACTAGTGTTTCGTATTTGTAGAAACAAACGTTTAATTCTCAGTCACCTTCGCTCCATTACAAACGGCCCCAATACGGAACATTTAGCCGTAAACAAAGTTCATTTACAATCTGCGCCATACAAAAGAGCATCTAAACAGATCTGAGCGTGTGCTGCGGGCGCCAAAATGTAAATTCGCCGAAATAAATCGGCCACGGCGATACCTATCACCGAACTCGCGCACGAATTGAGGAAAAAGATCTATTTAAATGTAGATTGTCCCCGGTAATACTTCCATTTGTTTTTGTCTCAGAAAGCCGGAGATACGATTGCGGTCGCAAGCCGTTTGCGTCCGTACCTCGCCTCCTGTAGCGGCTCCGACTTTTTATTCACCCTCATCCCTGATGGATCCATCAGATATATTTTTGATAGCTTCCTCGAGTAGTATGGCCGGTTTTACGATTTAATAAAGTGGTGGTAAGCTTACGACATATGTAGCAATCTCGAGTCCAGTGGTGGATCTGACGTCGACTGCTAAGAGCGTCCTTATGCGTTTAAGGTGTTTGGATAGGATAAAAGTCTGGAGGGTCGGCGACAGAGATTCGGGAGGGTGCGTCTCGATTTGATTGAGATCTTAGCGTTTAGTCAGCGGCGATACAATGTAACTACAGGCCGATAATCGATTAGTTGATAAAACCTACGACGAGAGTATACTTTTATCATACAGTGCAAACTACGTAATATTGCATACACAGTGGGAATTGGGTAATAAGCATTAAATGTGTTAAATGTCCAGCTTTTTGCTAAATATATAACATAAATGTCTAACTTTGAAATCATAATTGCCAACCAAGAGAGATAAAAATTTTAAGAGAGGCAGGACAAAGCGATTTATGGCTCGAACTGGAGCAGCCCGACTGGTGAAATACCTCCACCTTACAGAAGACCGCAGCCAAATAACAATCATTCCGGTGTTGTTGTGTGCCTTTGTGTGAGTAAGGTTTCCAGTGCTTCTGGGGGATGCTACATTAGTAGCAGGGGTCAAGCCTTCAAGGTAAAGGCGACAAGTCTAGTAACAGTTTTGCTATGCTATACTTTTCGCCCTTAAGCTAGGAACTCATTACCGCTTAACATCAGGTGGGATGAGGTCAATCTTGTAGTGCATTATAAAATAAAAAAATTAAAAATACCAAATAGTACCTACCTACATGAAAGCCGCTCGATTGTGTTGATAAAACTTCAGTAAGAGAACACAAAATAACAAAATAATAAATCTACTAAATTCAATACGAATTTACAAACCAAGAATCAAACATAGAGCACGAGACTTACCAAGAATGTTTTATTGAACATTTATAAAGCACACGCGACCAGCCACCAACGTACAAATGAAGAGCAGATACAAAACAAAATGAACATTACTACAAGTATCATTACTCTAGTGAGCATTACATGCAACTCAGCATTGAGGATTCATAGATAGCAATGTTACGTTATTAGGTTACCATTGAAAGAAGGCCTATTTTAATCTCAAGATCTACAAAGCAATTGAATGGTGTTCGGTAGACAGTCAAGGTACTTACAGTTCGATATTAGTTCTTATGGGCACGGCAAAAGGTCTGTACAAAGTTCAAAGTGTACAGTTTGACGTTCTTTTGTCTGTACATTCATGGTACCGCCAAATATTAAGTCGCTCGCTATCGTGAATTATTGCCTATACTTGATTAGTTCCGACTTAATTCTTCATTAGAATCTGATTATTATGTATTGAGTTATTTATGTACTGATTCTGATGTTAACTACAATCAAAACACTAAAATTACAAAACACGACATCTCCATTTTAAATTATGAAGTGAGTTGGATATTCTTTTGTGTCTTAAAACCTGCTATTGCTTATATGTAATAAGCATACAATCGTTATTTTATTGATGCAACTAGATTTTTAATACCAGCCTAAAATTAATGTTGCTCATACTGCTAAACTGGTTTAAAATCATTCTCAATGTGCGTCACCTCCTTTCTGATGCTAAAAATTTAATTAAATAACCGTTCCATTCGTACACTCGTATTAACACCAGGAATAAACATTTAAATCACAGTAGTTTATTCTCTTAATTTTATATCAACTGTAAACTGTTTCGTGCATTCAAAGTCGACATTTATTAAAAAAACAAATTGAGAAAAAAGTGCGCCGTTCGAGTCTCAGAATATTGCCTTGCATTACACCCACTGCATCTTTTAGCGCGGCTGTGAAACAACATGCATAATAAATCAAGACATCCATTTCTGGAATGGGTGTATATTTTTGTCCATTAGTTCGTTCCGGCGCTAATGGCGAACCAATATTTGCAACCAACTTGATGCAATGCAAATATGAAAACGTATTTATCAAAAGCTACAGCGATCTCGTGACTTCAAATAATGAAAATGAAGAAATTTTTCAACGGCCGAGCAAAGCACCTGCATTCAATCCATTTGCAACCAAATTGCAGTTCATTTTGCCGTTGTAATGAGAGCGGTTATGCCGTTCGTGACTGCAATACGGTTTTATTATTGCCATGTTAATTTTGTGACATTCGAAATACTTGTTCTTGGCGAACCGTTGTTTATTTGGAGGTCGGGGACTAACTTAATTTGCAAACGATTCGTAGCCAAACAAAATTAATGATAATAGGCAGTCTACTAAGTCTGGTGAATTTGCCGTTATTTGATTAGAATACAATTTTGAGTCGTTTATTACGGCTATTTTCGTCGCGGAGGGAGATTTAGGTAAAAATGGAGTAACTGTATATAGAAAATAAACGAGCCAACTAAATTTTCTTCTTTACGACAATTTAAACGATTTTATCTTTGGAACTGGGGACAGCAGTAAAATAGCACACAAAGCTTTTCTAAAAATTTGTTTGAATAAAATTAAAACTATTTCAATAAAACATATTCATATTTACCGAATACTTAGTTCATGGTTGTAATCAATTAAACATAGTTTGCAAGACCTCTCTTTGAATGAAAAAACTGGCGTCATTTCAGGTAGATCCTTATTAAACAGTCAATTAGGTTTTAACCGACTTCAAAAAAAAGAAGGAGGTTCTCAATTCGACGGAATATATTTTTTTATCTTTGAACGTTTCCAAATTAATTTAAGTAAAGAAGACTTCTTGTGGAAATATATGTTCCTATTTTAAATTGCTTGCTGCTTAAAAGGGTATTCTACAACAAAACAAAACTGTTTTCTGGTACGTAATAAAAATAATGTCCATTAAAATGGCATGGTTTGTAAAAGTCATTATTCATCGTTTCTATTTTGTAGGAAATAATGCAATAACAAGACGCATTGGTTAGTAAAAATAGACTTATATCTTTTATTTTATACTTTGTTTACGTCGTTCTTTTCATACATTTATTACTTTGCATTCGATTAATTATGAATTCCATTCAGGAATATTAAAACCCCTTTGTTTTTTAGTATTCTAATTCTCTAGTGGGTTTTACGACTATGTATGCATTCTCTGACTTATCTTTTTTTTAAGTTGGGAAAACTCCTTTCGCATATAATATGAATGAACATGTAATAAAATCTATTTTATACTATTTGTATCTGGCTGGTATCGCATGTTTAAAACTTTAAAGTTTTTAGAAGTAAATTCCAAATTTAAATACTTTTTATTTCCATTTGTTTTAATTACTGTCAAGCCGACACAAGGTGATGCTCCAACAAATGCGAACAAGATCTGCTACGACGACCAGTTTTTGCGCAGGTTTCAATGGAGTGCATTTTAAGGTACGTAACGCATTACTCGCGTTTAAAAAATATCAGTGAGAGTAGAACCAATTTGGTTTAAACGTTATTAATCTGCATCTTGCACGGCGCTCTGGTTGCCCTGTTGGGAATACAATGGATGCCATATTTGAAAAAGTGAAGTAAGATCGGCATATAATGAAAACGTAGCTGAAAAACTAGGAATTTACTATAAAACAGTTGTGGCGCGTTTAAAAAAACTGGGTACCTACACAAAAATATCGATATCACGGCTTCCGAAACTTTCTATTTTCTTTTGGTATCTTTACAATATTTAAAATTCACAAATGTAGCCTTGTGAACACTATAAATGATTTAAAAATGTATTGCTTATTACTAACAAATACGAAATAGAAATTTTCTTTCAAAAGAATGCAGAATGTACCGATACTTTTTTATTGCTAAAGGATAATTAGCAGGCGTTAGATTTGTTTTGAAGTTCCATTATCCGATTTGCTAAGCTAAAATAGTATCTCACTTTTCAAATAAAAAACAATTTAAATGCATTCCAAACACGGCCAAGTTAAGTTTCGCTCGCGTAGCGAATAAACTATTCTTTTGTATGTGTTAAACGGTGTTTAAAGAACGTCGGTCGCAACTTCCACGGCGGCCATAAATCTCCCGTCACGGCGACACTCGGAAACCTGCGCTATCTGCCTGACTTTCCAAATGTGTATTAGAATTTACGTAAATTTTGTATATAGAATAACTGGGACTTTGCGCCTTTCTCAAGTGGACTGTAGAGAAGGGGAGAAGTTATATGAAAAATTTGAAAAGGATTTGATGAAAATGCCGGTGGATGTTGCTAGGCTGGGTGAACGATTTCCGAATTCCTGGATATTCATATCGTATCATCGGTGTACTAGATCTGTTCAGATAGGAAACTAAAAGGAAATTCAATAAAAATATTACACACACACACACAGCAAAATCAAAAATTAAAAAACGCATGACATTTTGAGGTCAGCGTTTATATTTACGACTGGCGGCCGCCCGTGACTTTGTATGCGTGGAGTTAGTATTTTCTAGAAATATCAAAGTGAATGTACCTTTTCAATGGTGACAAAAGGTTTTGAAATCGGCATAGCAGTTTTTGTGTTTATTCATCATAAACATATACACAAATTTACAAATCTTTCCTGTTTATAATATTAGCGTAGACAACAGCGGTCAAAGTCCAAACTGTTACTATGACTTTAACTATTATATAATTCCACCATTTTGTGAGAGGTCATCTTGGATTTAAAATTTGTCATATAGTAGTCTAGATCTTATTACATTAGTACCTACTACTAATGTAGCCTGTAGCCCTTATTAAGGAGTCGTGTTAAAATGTGTACTCCGCTATTTTGTAGCGACTACCATCTAACATAACTAAGAACACTTCTAACTGATTTACCTTCAAACAAAAAGTATCCAAAATCGGTTCATACTTGTAGGAGCTACGATGCTAGACACACATGCCTAGCATGCGCAATACGTCAAATATCTCGCATGAGACGACAAAAGTATATATACCGTTGGTTGGGTGATAGTATATTGTACAATGCGTCAACTGCTGATTGGCTGAAAATACGTTCAGCCAATCAGCTGTTGACGCATTGATTTTGACATTTCTTAAGAGCGCGATAAAATTTACTCGCGTGGCGCATGCTAGGCCTGATAGAGAAAGAAAAAGACAGAGAGACCGACAAATAGGCAGACAGAAACGTTGAACTTATAACGTTTTGGTTCGGAGTTCAAAAATAATTCACCTACTTACGCAAAGTGTCAATTATTTATCACTGAACGTTTTACGTTAAAATCATCAGAACGTTTCGAGCTCAACGTCAATTGGCTCATACAAAATTTGCGCGACAATAATACGATTGATTACATGCTATTTGTTTGGTAACATCCGCAGTACGGGCCAGACTGACATTTTCAATCATCGATTTTATGTGCACTTTATCGAAATACCGATTCACTTTGACAAAGTATTATCGCGTTAAATAATTTAACTTGAATTGGCGTAGCGACTGACAGAATCTTCGAAAAAGCTTTTCATATTTTTCTTGTTTAATCTTTTCAGATTTTTTTTATAGAAGCGCACTATATTGGCTCCTCCCAGCCTGTTGGTAAGCAAGAAAAACATCGCGATTACTACGGATTTACTACCGATATATCCTATCCGTTACCATCGCCATACTGGCCCTCAAGATTCTTCACGCTCCTTTTGAAGGAATCCATGTCAAAGGAAGGAGGAAACCCATGAGCCGGCAACGAGTTTCACTTCTTTATGGCCCGGCAAAGATATGAGTTGCTAAAAATTCTTATGCGTTTTTTTTTCAAAATTCTTTAACTGATTATATTATTCTTTTCATTGTGAGTTAAGGATTACAAAAAGTAATGAATTATTTATATTTATTGCTGCATTTATTTGAGAGATTGTTTTTGTCACAACCACAAGTATATTAAGATTTAAGCTTAAACTAGATACGTATAAACCAAAGATCTTATTACCTAACCAAATAAAAAGATATCCAAAAGCATTGATTCTGATTTCTATAATCGCTATTACATTTTTCTTACTAGTACAATAAACGGGTTTTTTAATATATTTTCTCCCGCAAAACTACTAAATGGGTTTGGATGAAATAGATTAACAAATATTTTATCGATATGTAAAAAACTTTTTGTACAGTACAAAAGACAACAGCTTGTTTTAAAAAGATAAATATGAGCAGATTTTAGAATGACAACAAACCGTCTATTAACACATTAATTTGTTGTCTATAAATTGCCTTACGTGAATTACACGTACAAAACTCAAAATGTATTCGTTTTAAACAAAATTCAATTCTAATGAACGTTGGTTTATTTAGCCGAATGAATCAATTAATCGAAACGTACCTCTGCGGCGCCAACAGCTAATCACTCACAAATACCGAATTGTATTCGAAATAATGATCGATAATAATTGGGCAGCGAACCGAAGCAAACACAGCTTGTGTTCTTGTTATTCTGTCGGCATACAAAGCTCGACTCCTATTAATTACCCTTGTCCAAATGTAAGCCATTCACTGCAGACCATGGCCGACAATAGTCGAGTCGATGGTAAGTGCCGGTAGCAGAGATGAATTTCGATATCGTGTTTAAAGGCAATGTTCTGAATCTTCAAAGTCAGAACGACAAACTAGAGAATTTAAAATAAGTTAACGGGTCACTTACTGCCCGACGTTTCGGTTAGGATGCACCAATCGTGGTCGTATTAACTACTAGTTTAAACCAGAAAATGTTTATTACGTGAACGTTTAATGCTTCAATACTTTCGGGTTATGATCTCGGTGTCTAGGGTTCGATTCCGACCAAGAAATATGCTTCGGATTTGAATTTGAATGGTAATAAAGTGATTATTATGAATGTTACGATGTGTTTGAATAAGGGGCCTTAGCTCTACAGTAGGCCTTTGAATAGGCTGATACTGAACTTAACTTGACGTCACTGGCTTACATGCCTAAAAATTTAGAAGCAAAATGAATGAAGATCAAGATGTTATTTTGTAGTCATTCACTACCAGATGAGACCTTTTTTTGAGGTAGGGAAATATTTTGACACACCGTACCTACTGTTGCCTGGGTAAGATAACAGCGTGAGTCTGACTCCCCCAACAAAAGGACTGGTCACTAAAAACACCCCGCACCTTTTTTTTAACGGGGAGTAATCCATTGATGGGCCGTACCGCCCCCCAAGGGAAGGAAATGGCGTGTGTAGGACTGCACCTCATATCGCCTAAATGATTGCACCATAGGAATTAAAAATAAACTCTAAGAGCTATGGTACTAATTTAGGCCTACCTTACCCTTGATAATAATCAGCACAAAAACTGACTTCCTTCCTCTGGATGCCATCAAGAAACACTGGTTTTCTTAACATGGTACCACCGACGAGATATTTCCGATGCAACACAAACAAAATATCAAGATCTGATTACAGATTTCTTCACGAACATAGATAAACAAAAAACGGTTGAATCGAGAAACCACCTCCTTTTTTGAACTCGATTAAAAACGGCACATATCTCAAGGTCACGCCAAACAGTAGGCGAAACGATTACACTTGAACGCTACCCGCGGGAACTTCTAATCGAGTTGCAGTTAACTTCATAAAACGCGCCGTGTGCCTGGTTTATGTTTTCCACCCTGGATAAGAGCTTTCCAAGAGTTTTCGTCTCCTTAACAAGCTTCAGAAGTAGATGAAGTTGAAAATTTTTCATCGCGAAAGTTGTAAAAGGATGGATGTTATCTGCCTTACCCGTAAAAATTTAATATCGGAGCTGTATTATGAAGTAGCTGAGTGGCAGGTGGTATTTTTAATATGAGATTATTTTTGATCAAGCTTCATTCATTACTTGGTAATAAAAGGTTCGGGTTTATTTGAATTGTAAAATAGTGTTAGTGGAAAGTAAAATGGTGTAATCTATTAAGATAAGAAAAACTCTTCGAATGCCGCTTGAAGTAGACAGATGAAATTTGGCAACGAGGTAGTTTTATTATTAATAGACGTCTGCTTAGGACAAATGTGATCAAGGAGTCATTAGGGTTTTCTCAAATTTGCATGAAAATGGCACAATTTTTTACTTACAATTTTTTCGCTAAAAACTTGAAATTTTATTGTTTAATTTATTTTTTTAATATTGGACAACATCACATACATTGCTCTGGTTCTGTGGTAAGTAGCTTAAGCACTTGTGTTACAGAAATCCGAAAAAACGACAGCACCACAACACCCAGACCCGAGACAACAAGAAATAGAAAAGTTATTTTCCCATATTGACCCGACCGGGGATCGAACCTCAGAGATGGCTCGACACCAATGTCCGGCCCGCTCGCCTCTCGGCTACGGAGGTCGTCGTCGGTGACATCGTTGTCAATACAAATATAAAATTCTTTTCTTTTCAACCTTTTTGTATATTCCGCAAAACTATATCTTATGGGAGGAATTACAGAATTCTTAAAAATACTAATACATATCCTAAACATGAACGTTTGGAAGTATTAAGTGTTTGTTACTTACGCAAAGACTGCTGAATTAGTCAAGATGAAATTAGGTACCTAGACGGATTTAATAGGTTACTTTGTATTCAACAAATATGCGGGCAATCGGTAATAAATAATAATGAACAAAGAAGGCATCAGCTAAAAAGATTTTGAAATATCAACATCTAAAGAGGTTATACTTGTTTTTTTTTTTATATTACACTTTAAGATTGACCTCATCCCACCTGATGTTAAGTGGTAATGAGGTCCTAGTTTAAGAGTGACAAGTACAGCATAATAAATCTGTTACTGGACTTGTCGCCCTTACCTTGAAGGTTTGACCCCTGCCACTAATGTAGCACCCCCCAGGAGCTCTGGTAACCTTACTCACACGCAGGAACACAACAACACAGAAGTGATTGTTATTTGGCTGCGGTTTTCTGTAAGGTGGAGGCATTTCACCAGTCGGGCTGCTCCAGTTCGAGCGATAAATCGCTATGCCCTACCTCTCTTGTGTTGTATTTCTTACTACGCTAACGCAAATGAAATCACGGAGGCTAAGCGAAGTAGCAGTTATCGAACTTGTTTATCGTTGGTTTAAAATTTTTAATTTATTCCCATATATTTCAAAGTTATGGAAACGATGTCTAAATTAATAAAGTAGTTCCACAACTTTCAAACAAAAGTGCATCCAAAGCCGAAAACCCCAAATAAAACAAATCGTTCGTCATTTTGATTGAAGGCAAAAAAAAAACAAAAAAATCTAATACAAAATAATTACACGCAACAATCGAGAATGACACGTCGCAGTGACAAAACGCATGACGCGTGACGTGTTGACGTATGCAAAATTACGTTACCGCTGACGTCATAGCCCGCGGCACGAATTTCGCGTAGCATGACGAAATTGCTCCTCATTTTTTAATATTTGTAGCGCCTTCAAAATAAGGCTCTGAATTTGACGATTTTTTATTTGCGACTTGTTAGAAAGTTAGAGCAAAATGAAACCAGTATAGGGTGTTAGTACAGAGAGACAATTAAGAAAACGATGAACAAAGACTATGATTGTGACTTAAAGAATGTTTTATATATTAATTAGTTGCATATTGATATTAAACTGACAGAGTAGATTCATTCAGAATCTACTATATAAAATCTAAACTTAGTAAATAAAAATGAATCCCTATTTCCTTTGGTCACGCCATCACGCGTGAACAGATGGACTTATTTTTTTTTTGTTTTGGTTTTCCTAATTTTGTCATGTAAAGGTTCTTATGAAAGATACATTTTAAAAAACATACGTCGTTAAGACAGGACAACGTCTTTCAGGTCAGCTAGTTATTTATAATTTAATAAATTTAAAACTTTTCAATAAGTGTATTGACACTAATTGAAAAATTGAAAAGTATAGGTATTGACCTATACAGACATGCTCAACTTGACTAAAATCCAAAAATGACTTGCAATCCAACTATAGACTTAGCCAAAGCCTACAATCAAACAATCTTTAAGACAAGTTTTTAGCATCGGGATTATAGGCGCCGCCTTTAATACAAGGAATCACACATTGTCATTTATATAATTGAGTTTAATTCGTAATCAAAGCGTCTTAATTAATTTTAGATGCTAATTACAATATAATAATAGCATGATCATGACAATAATTGCAATAAACGCATTATAAGAATCTTGGATAAATTTTGATCGCCTCCTACCTATGTTTAAATTTTTTATTCTCTTATGCGCGGTCTTGTAACGTACTTCTTTGGAATAAGTAGCTTTTACAATTATGTTTATCGTATGTAAGTATTTTCTAGTACTTTTATGATCAATCAATAATTTCCTGTGTTTGAAAGTGGTGCTAGCAATGGTGAATTGAACATTAATCACATATTTTACCAAATATGGCATTCAGAATTGATTGTTATACATATGAGATATCCCATCCCAACTACTCCTATTTGGGAGCTTAAAATAAACGTGAAATCTCAATTGGTCCCAACAGTTATAGTTCCAGAAGTTATGAAACAAAGAGAGAGCAATTTTCTACTTTCATATTTAAAATAACAATGAACAAATGAATTGTTCCAGTAGTCATAGTAACCTAACAAAATATCGTTTGACATCATAGTAAATTTACACTTAGGCATCAGTAATGATTTCATTTGAAGAGTCATTAGGGCTCCGTACCAATGGCAACTAAAAACGGTTTACTGCAAGATATCAATTTAACAAACCACTCATTAACTCACTAGGCAAAAACATAGGACCGAACCTTGAGTGGCGCCAATTCATCGAGAATTACGGAGACGAATCGCGGGAAATTTCCGTTTATTTTGTCGACATATTACCCTCTTAGTTAACCAGCTAAGAAGGTTAATCCAACTTCTGTCGGTGGTAATTAGAGTACATTTTACGGGTATCTTTACACACGTTTCTGCTTCAGATACATTATTTACATTGATAGCACCCATCCTCTGTAAATATACGTGTATAATCGAATGACGGTTTTATCGAAAGATGTTGATTCAGTTACATAGGATTCGAGGTTAAAGGGTTTTACTGATTTTCCCGCATAGGCATTCTTCTAGTATTTCTGTTGCTTAGCTGAAATTCGAACCAAATTTTCTTTGAGCGTCTTAATTGATTGAATTCTACTTTAATAATTTTACAATGACTTTTTCCAAATACCTAGTTACTGTTACAGTGTCCTTTGTAGGAGCCTTTTTATACTTTTTATAATACTCTTAATCTGTCATTTTCTATTGTTTTTGCACTTTGGTCATAATTTATCTTTTCTTCAGTTTGTATTTTTACTAATTACTTTAAATTATTTTTTAATTGTATATATATATACATATATAAATATACAATAAAAAAGGAGAAGGTTCTCAATTCAACCGTATATCTAAATAAAGATTTGTTTTTGACGTCGGTAAAAATACTCTAGAGTTCCTTTATTACCTCTATTCGTTTAGACAACTCGTAACAGTATCAAGAATAATGTATATATTTGCGCTATATTTGCTATCAATGCAATTAATGAAATGGAAATATAAGTGATTAACAGTGATGCAACATCAAAGTACGAGTATTTAGAGATAATGTTTGTGACGAAAAACTACTTAGTTTCTTGCCAGATTGTTCTCAGGAGTTACAAGTTCCGAACTGGGGCTAGACTGATATTAACGACGCGAAAGTATCACTTTGTAACCCATGTGAGTTGAGTCAGTGTGGTATAAATAAGTATAAAGTTTATGCCTTCAAATAAAATGATTGATGTTTTGTGTTCTCACTTAATAAAAGTATTTTTTTTTAATCCTTGAGTTTTTTACAAAATGTATGTAGTATGAAAATATTCATCTGAATGGAATAAGTTCCTCACTAAGTTGAAACAAGGAAAGGAGCCGATGTTTTTCCCCGGAACCGGGAGCTTGTCAAGAAATAAGGATCAGCAAATGGGCATCGTGTGTAAACAACTTTAAACGAATTTGCAGAAAAGAATCCTGTCCCAACATAATTTGCAAAGGTCTAATTTTGTCCGCATGACGTCCAACCGTTACGTCGAAATAAAATAACGCCGATTTAACAAGTCTTTGCACTTCGCAGTATAAATACGCGATACAAAATTGTCAGCGGCATGTTTTCGAATCTGTTCTGTAAATACTGTCCCCCATAATGATTATTTGAACGAACAATTAACATTGGGAGCCCGTCAGACGCGTGTAATTCGGTTAGTCGTGCGTGGGGCGGCAAACAGGCCACTTGCGGCCGCTACACACGGATACGTTGCGCATCGCAACATGCTACTACAATCATCTTATAGTTATTTTTCGTATCAAAAAATACAACCAGCCTACATCATCGAAGTCTATGGGCACACACACTTAGATAATTGATATAATAACACACTCTCTACGATTTTCTATGAATTAAATAAAGGCAAGTCGTGTATGATCGGATCAAATAAGATTTTTTTTGACTATCCCCTATAACGCCTTCTTGCTCTAATAAAATACTCTTTGCCAAGAGAATTCAGTTCTGGCTTCAATGTAGTCGGTCATACTTGTCCGACAGGATTGCATCACCGTTATAACGTTGTTCCGAATACAACAAAACACTTGAACTCACAAAAAATAAAATATCACAAATTAGTACACTGTTTATTAGGTTTTCAATGAAATATGGCGTCCATTTTTGTTTATATATGAGCATTTGCATTGAAATCACAGCACAGCCATTATTTATTTGCTGTCTTGTCATAATACAGAAAATGTTTAATTTATAACCCTTAATCAAACAAGCTGTACCCATTAATATCACAGCGCATTCTAATTTTAAATTCTGCGAATCACATCTGGATGACAGAATAAAATATTAAAGCTTCTAGTGTACCTCGCTGTATTTTAAAAGATAGCAAATTGCGATATCCAGATTCCAAGATACCTTTACATGCAAAACAAACATAGAATGAGAAATTTCACATTAAACTCAGTTCTCTCTGTGAACGCAAAAAAAAACAGACGATTCATGAAAAAGCATTCTGCTGCATTTTTATGTGCCTAAGCGATTTTGTATTGTATGTGCAACAGATTTTATATTGGCATATATGAATACACAGCATTTGCTGAAAGCTAGCGCCTTGGCCACCGAGGGGGGCCAAGATTTATGAGGCTTTTCATTTTGGACATCACAGCAAATATAGAGAGAGTAGAATAATAGACTGGTAACTGCTACTTATTACATTATTAAACTCGTTTCATGCTATTGCTAACTTTGTGGCATAAAAAATATTATTATTAATTACTAAATAAAAGAAAATGTTCTTTTTAGCTTAATGAAAGGAAAAGTCAGATTATGAAATATTTTTGATTCCCTTTACCCTCTGCTTTCGTATATTTGGTATGTTGAAAATAATGTGCAGTCTTAACCTTTAAACTAGTATGACCGAATGTCCTTTTAAAAATCAGACCCATTTAATTTTTTATTGTGTCTGATTTTCTTGGTCTTATGATTTTAAAGTTATCTTAAAACTATCAGCTATCCATTTCATTTCATCCCATTGATATGCTGATGATAGCAAGATTGAACCCATTCCATCTTGAGAGCCAGCGCGGATTGTATGTTACAAGTGTGAGGCAAGAGACAAATCTTCCTATCTGATCTCCTTGAACCGCAAAATAGGTTTTATAGGGCTTAAGAACCATCATAAATAAGTATGTAGTTCTAAACAATTATTCGGCAGAGGGCACTTACCGGAAGGCTAATGGGTTGATACAGCAGAAAAATTTCATCGCCTTAAATAACTTGCGGTTAGGTCAGTTGGAAGAGCAGAACGCGCGATACGTGAAGGTCGTTGGTTCGATTCCCGCACCGCAAGGGGAGATATTTTTTTATAGATGACCAACATAGATGTTTAATTAATTGAAAATTAAAAAATATAGAAACAATACCGCTTCTGCAAACAAACGTGAACTCACAAACACCGATACCTGTCTCAAAGCGACCTGGCTTCCAGTTATCGTTTGCCAATAGCTAAAATGGCGGCACTACTCTAAGACAGAATAAAAATACCCAGTTGTTCCACCCAGACTAGATTATTATCGTTGTATTGCGAAATCAAAAACATTGAAAAGAGATGCGGAAGATCTGTTTGGAAGCCTTCCGGAGCTGATGTTTGGAAAAAGCCAGTGTCGTAAATATTTTGCAATGGCTCAGAGCGGGTGCACTCATTTCTTCGATGCGAAAACAATAGCGACATTATACTTCACTCTTTGAAAGAAAATAAAACAGGGAGCCTCGACTCGACCGACAAATTCCTTTAGTTTCAAAACAAAATGCAGTGTTGTCTGCGCATGTTTCAGTTTCCCTTCTTAATTTACCAATAATAATAATTTATAAATAAGGAGATTGATATCTTTTATCTTAATAAAAGCGGCCCCCCGAAGCGTCCCACGCGTATTATACACATTTTCTACTGACTCTTCGCTTCTATTGGTGGCGTGATGAGCCTAAAGCCTACTTAGATGAATGGACACAAAGATAATATTTCAATTTGAACCAGTTGTTCCTGAGATTAGCGCAATCAAACAAACAAGCTCTCCAGCTTAATAATATTAGTATAGAGACAAAAAATAAAACGATATAGTTTACTTTAAGCAAGCATTAAAGTATGTACTAATAATAAAAAACAATGATAGAATACATCAATCGATGCCTTTGTCCAGTCAAATGTTAAAATTACGATGATGCGTGGATTTTTACGTTAAAAGCAAATAGTTGTAACAAAACAAGTGTAAATACAACTTATAAAATATGTGATAAATACTATTATTTTTGAGTGTAAAAATCATAATCATCAGTCATCTTACAAATAAATTGTTCTAAGAAGAAACTATTATGCAACTATTTTTCTTACTTCCTGATGTATATTGTTGTGTACGTGTGTCTATCTATAAAATTGAATTTTGATACTTAATTTTTAACTATTGTGGTCTATGTTAATATAATATCTAGATACTATATACTGTTTGATTGAGATTTGACTGTATTGTGAATTGTTTATTTTTCCTTTTTTTAAGTTCTTACTGTTATGATCATTAACTAGAAACATCGTGAAAGCACATAATATACTTATGTGTGTTTGAATATTATGCCATAATTCTGGAAATATCGAATGTTCAAAGAGACATGTTTTTTATAAAGTGAACGGTTATAAGAGCTTATTCGTTTCTAAAATGAGATCTTATTTTTTTATAACCAATTGGTGCTTTTTCTCTCCATAAACGAAATTGTCATATATTATCAATGTTGGTCGTTCTCTACGGTAAACGCCAAAACTTGGCAACACTGATACGCAGAGCTCCTAGCCCGAACAGTTTATTATTTCCAAGCTCGACGAGTTATTAATTACCCAGCCAGGCTACCTTTCTTGCTTTATTATCTGTCTCTATTCTAGTCCTTGTACAATTTACCTTTTTGCACCAAAAATGCGCCGTTCTTTTAAAAGGTACGATGAAATTCATAGAAAATTTAAAAGTATCACAGAACAGGAATGTCCTTTTTGCAAAACTTGACTTTAACTATTTATTGTAGAAGGCTCGCCTTTTTATTTTCGTTCGAGATACTTTCAAAAGCGCAATAAAATTTAAAAGGTACCTACTACTCGTAATTTACTGAACAAACGGTAACAAATTTGTCAACTTATTTAATTCTCATGAAACAAATATGTTGCACTATACATATAGTAAATAGGTCGCTGCTAACATAATTATTTAAGTAAATATAACATCATTACTCTTTATATTGTGGTACAAGTTTCTATCTGGAGTGACTATCTGAAGTATGATTTTTTTTATTTTCTTTTGATACAATAACATTTAGTAAAAAGCTTCAGTAGATATTTCATTTTCATTGTACTTTTTATTGTATATTTTTTATATATTACGACGCCCATCAAGTGTAAACGTCTGGACCAATTTCCCTTTTTTTTTTGTTGTCTTTGTTATTCTCACAAGAAGGTTCTTATGAAAGGAAAAAATTTGAAATCTATTTACATAATTAGATACTCGTTGAGACAGGCCAATATCTGTCAGGTCAGCAGTTTGTAAATAAAGACTCGATTTTTAAAAATAATCGAAAAAAAAAATTATTTTTGATTTTAATCTAAACACACGTAATATTTTATACACATACGTTTGCTGCATTTATCCTTATGAAATAATCTGAAATTCGAAATATTTTGTTAAATTTGTATACTGTTAATCGTTTTATTTGCGGCAACGGCGGCCATTTTAATTTTGCAAAGTTCCATTTAGCGCACTATTTCATTTCGCAGAAACATTAACTCGATTTTAATTTCGCCATCAACCGTTACAAAACGGAAACTGATTCGAACTGGCAAACACTTTAGTCAAAATACATTTTCAATTATACTGATTAACATTGTTGCTTACACACGTGTATCTCGAGATTACATGATTGAAAACTTAAGCCAATAAATAAGGTGTGCTCGTACAACTTGAGATATTCTTGTAGATACTTTTTTTATTTTATTAATTTGTGAAAACCATCTATTGCTATCAACCTTAAGGTATAATTTTTGCTGATTATGGTAGATCCTGCGGTAGTTATAAGAGAGGTAGGGCATAGGGATTTATCTCTCAAACTGGAGCAGCCCGACTGGTGAAATACTTCAACCTTATAGAACACCGCAGCCAAATAACAATCACTTCTGGGTTGTCGTGTTCCTGCTTGTGAGTAAGGTTTTCAGAGCTCTTGGGGGGGGGGTGCTACATTAGTAGCAGGGGCCAAGCCTTCAAGGTATTTTTTTTTACATTACACTTGAATTTCGAAGATTGACCTCATCCCATTTTTTTTACATTGTACTTTAAGTTTGACCTCATCCTATCTGATGTTAAGTGGTAATGAGGTCCTAGTTAAGGGGCGACAAGTACAGCACAATATCAAAAAAAAGGAAATGCCACTAAAATCTTAAATAATATGTTATTGTAATATCTATCCTTAAAAATTGTTAAATCTAACAATGACTGGGACATATAATTTACTTGTGAACAAGAAAAACTTCCAGTTTAATTTAAATCTACATACTTTTATATATAACTAACCAGCAAGTACCTATTTGTGACTTAACTCATAAACCCAAAAATATGTGACAGGGTCCAAAAATAAGCAATTCACACACAGTTACAACGTAGATCTTGCCACTGTTACTTAGTTGCTAAGTTCTTCCCAGTATCTTCTCGGTCGAAATAGGTTCCGATTCAATTACTTTTCCTTGTGTCCACTAACCATTTAAAACTCTCCGGAAAACATGCATTCACATAAATCTAATACGAATAATTTTACTGGCATGGTATTGGCTACTTTCAATCCCCAATTATTCACACAGGAATTAATAAACACAGCAGGAAAACATAAGTCGTCTAATTTATGTAACCAATCAGGCGTTTCTTAGAATGCACGTTCGTAACATGGTATACGTATTGGCCGTTTGAGCAGAAAATACTGAGGCCAAACAAATTAGAACGGCAACGACGGGTTAATCCCGCATACATTTGCAATACTGAATGTAGGTTTTTGTGAGCTAAAGAAATACGGCTCAGTAATTTCGTTTCTAAATTAAAGTGCACGGGATGGTAATAGAAAACTTGGCAGAGAAGATTATTTTACTAGTTACGATTGAAAATCTGGAGAGTTTTTGTATGAATGTTTGTTCTGGGTAGATGGGAGATGCAGTAAAATGAAAGGTAGGCACAGCTGTGACAGTCTGGTGAATGATTCATCTTGGTCAAACACTCGGCCGAGCACTCGGTAATTTGTTTAAACGGACCGAGCAATAGGTCGAAATCACTACTTCGCATGTTAACTCGGTAGTATAATCCAGGCCTTAATTATCTACTTGTACGTAGTGCATAATCTAAAGCATTAAATAAAATAAAAAAATTAAAACCTTCCCCTAAAGGTTTGCAATTAAATCATTACAATTACAGCGTATATAATAAAATATAAGAGATAGTTAAGTATAGAACTTAACTATCTCTTATTAAAACGAAATAGTTTACCGAGTTTATGTTGTTTTAGGAATTAATCATATAATATTAAATACTTTACACAGTCTTATAAAAAACTTAAATAGGTACGATCAATATCACTATTAGCTGCACACATAAGTACCTTGTCGAAATCCGTGAAGTAGAAATGTGTGATTTAGTCTGAATAATGAGTTAGAAACTTATAGGCCTAGCATGCGCAATACGTCAAATTTCTCGCATGAGACAACAAAAGTTTCTATATCGTTAATTGGGTACACCGTACTCGTATTTTCAGCCAATCAGCAGTTGACGCATTGATTTTGATATTTCTTAAGAGCGCGATAAAATTTACTCGCGTGGCGCATGCTAGGCCTGTTAGAACGTTTAATATGATAAGGTACTAAGGTATGCAGTTACTTATAATACAAACTTATACAAATGGGATCATCAATTAAGAAGTTAGAAGCATAAAGGATTTTTAGCATCTGTAATTCAATCAGGGCAAAGGAAAAAAATGTAAAAGATTACCATTACCGCTCACCAGAAAAGTTAAAAAGAAAAGGAATATTCGGCAAAAACGAAACACTTTTTTCCCATAAAGATGATCAGTTCTGATGAGATGAACCCCTACAGCAATGAAGCGATAATTTCACGCGGCCGAAGCGTGAGCCTATTCAAGATAAATGAACACACCTTTTAGAATAAGAGCTGGTGAAACTGAGGCGCATCGATTACATTTTGGCTATAACTATTACACTACTTTAAGAATATGGATGAGTGAATGGATGGAGTATTAAGCTGTTTGGATTAAGATTTGTTTTGTATTGAAAAGAATATAATAATTTTATTTCTTTTGCGTCAAATATGTTTTTTACAAAAGGTCTTAAATTTTAAATACCTCAAGCATATATTTTTCCAGTTATGGCATACAAATACGAATAAAAGTAATTGTTAGTAAGAAGTTATAAATATGAATTGCCGTCTACGCAATAATGAATTAACATGTTCATACTTTTGAAAGTAAAAAAAACACTTACTGAGTATGTATTTTTTTTTCTCTAAGCCACACACTTAGCTTATTTTAAAATAATTTAGTAGGAATCGACTTAACTAGGCAGATTGTTAAAAATGTATACACGCGTGAAATCACATAATGCCGAAGGAAAGATTTGTAAATGGAAAGATTCTCGATGCACATATTCGGTACTCAATATCTAAGAAATAACATGTAAGAAGACGCGGATAACAGCTAGTTTTATTGTTGTTCTTATATAATACTTACTGCATTTCCATCAGTGCATTTAGCCAGTGTCTAACTATTCTGCTCCTCATTATTTTCAATCGGCATTCAAGTACGATTATGTTACACATCTTCAAAGCAAACCAAGTTGGCTTCTTAGAAGCTAGATGCTCTTACTGAATCGAGTGATACGATACTTCACTTGCATCGTTAACCTCTATACAGAAATCAAAATATACGGTCTCAGGAGTGACTTCTGCGTATTCCGGCGTTGATATATAATTGTGTGTTCCGAGAAACTGTTTGAAATAAAGCCAACGGCAGCGTTCAATGCATAGTATCGCATGACAGAAAGTTCAGGCTCATATTATGATATTCTAAAAGTTTCCAAAATCAAATGAGTAAATTAAATTTCCAATGTAGGTAAAGTAGGGTTTTATAATTTCGTACCCTTCGGCGAATAAAGTTGTATGTGACGTAACGCGTTTACGTGCGAGATATTTCAACCCCAGCCGATAGACAGCAAATGGCACTTAACAAAAGGGTAAGAAGTTAATATGACTACAAATTCATCGCCTTCGGTAATAATTTGTGATTAGCTCAGTTGGAAGAGCAGCACATGCGATATGTGATGGTCGTGGGTTCGAATCCCACGTCTAAAGGAGAGATAAAAATCTTCTGTGCCTGTAAAATATTTTATTTTTTCCAAAGCGCTTATGGCAAGAAGTACATACTTGAAAAAAGCTACGGTAACTACTCCTCATCTCGCTGTGTTTGATACCATAGTGGAAGCAAAAAAAAAACAAGTAAATAGTTTAGTGTTTAGGTTCTCCTAATAATAGAGAAATGTTTGTTTTAATTAATTCAAAATCATAACATAAACGTATTTAAAAGAGGAATTACAGCAACTTCTCTTACGTTGCGCATAAGACCACAGATAAGATTCGCTAACCTTAACCTTAAAACAAAAGTAAAACCTTTTAAAAAAACATACATCTTTCATCATATAATCCAGGGGCACCGTACCCGCATCTATATAGGTATGAATCTTAAGTTAGATTACTATCCAACATTCGATAGATCCGCACCAACTTCATTAGCTCTTACTCTAAAATGAACACACCTTATTACTGTTATACGTTTTCTCGGCTCTATGTATAACGTATTCATTCCGTATCCGTATTATGCATAATCTTTGGAACATTTTGCACACGTATGGAGCGACAGAATTCTGTGTATAAGCGGTTATAGGTCTGGTTACCTCCGAACAGGTCTGATCCCATTTTATCCAGGATTTATTTCCAATAAGCTGAAATTCCGACGAAATATTCCGGGATTTACTAGATCAAATTCCAGAAGAGGTGCGACACGTGTTTGTCTAAGTTTTTGTGCTTTTATTATTTTAGGCTTTATCTGTTGCGTGTGTTCACGTTAAACTAGTTTTACTTATATGTAAATCCTAGTTGTTTTCTTGTTTATTACACCTAGAGTAATATTCATTGGCTTGTCTGGTAGTAGTCAAGCTTTAATAATAAAGACTTCATCAATGTGTATTAAATGAAGTGTGCGTCAATATTAATAGAGGCAATAATTAACGGCATGCTTAATACTAGTTCACTTATCTCACAAGTTCACTCATCTCGTTTTTTATTTGACATTTTGCTATCAGTTTGATAGACGTAAAGAATTTTAAAGAAACATAACATAACAACATTTTTAAGGGAAAATATGATAATACTGTCAATTTCTGTAGGTCCATCATAATCATGGTCATTCCAACAAATAACAATTTTTAAATATTTTTCTGACACAAAGTTTTCTTATGCAAAAAAAAATCGTGCTTTGTTCTTTATTTATCATTTTAAAATAATTAGATAGTTATAAAACTAGTGAAAAAGCCAGTTACCATTCACAAATAGAAGTTTTATGATAAAATAAAGTTTTCAGTCTGTTAGAGTTGGGTATCGTAAATTATATTCAGTCTGAAAAAGGAAACTTAGTTGCGAGTACAATGTGGAAGCGTCGAAAGAACTTTGAGGTTTGTAAAGTTCGGTTTTAACTTTTATAAATATATGTTTGTTACGGTCTGAGTTTGCGTTACGTAGGTCAAAGCTGTCAGCGATAACTTTTACTAAAAGTGGCTCAACATATTACTAAATGCAATGAAATTAACTACCCAAAACATGCAAGTTACAAAATAAACACTGATGATCAAATCTCAAAAGGAAATTGATAGATTTTTCGAATCGTCGTGGAAATACTTTTGTTTAAGCAAAAAAGTTCAACAAAAAGAACTGTTGTTGTTGTTAGTAGCTATTGTTGCCTGTAAAGTTTGTTCATATCGGCATCGCTACCAAATTTACCCCAAATTTTAATTTCTAATACCTAAAATTTCAGTATTTTTTACATGAATGAGTGACAAACATTATCTATACATTCTTTCATCTGTTCTTTTACATAGAAAGATTACAAGGATACAATGATTAGCAAACTTTACATATATATTAATAAAAAAAAACTTAACCAGAGAAGTTTATTAAGCGATTTTTATATTTTTTTATAATGCTTTGCGCCGCCCTAAGATAAATATGTAGTTCTAAACATATGCGGCAGCGCGCACTTACCAGAGGGCTAACGGGTTGATACACCAGAAAAATTCATCGCCTACGATAACTTGCGGTTAGCTCAGTTGTAACAGCAGCACGTACAATACGTGAAGGTCGTACGTAGGTTCGAGTCCCGCACCGCAAGGGGAGATTTATTTATTTATTTAATAGGTACACCAACAGAACATATACATAGCATTTTAGGGGTATGTGATACAGAGGTAAGTTCTAGTATATGCTCCAATAAGAGGAGTACACAGCATTCAAAATAGGAGCAACACAGAATGAGATGAGAGAGGAGATGAGATTTGTCTGTTTCTTTAAAATATTTATACTTCATTAAGGCTATTAAATGACCTTTTCGATTTTTAAACGCCCTTACGCGTTTCGTAAGCATAATATTAAACTGCAAGTGTATACAAAGAGACTTTGAACTTTATTCACGAAATGAATAAACCATGAAATCATTTCTCGTAAGCAAATCAACGAAAAAAATACTCGTGTAACAAAAATGTACCACCATCGATACAAAGGTTCTTCCTAACGAGGTATATATTGATTTCATTTAATGACCTTCCTTCTGATCCCAAGAGAATACACCAAAGGTCACTCAGATAACATCTCTATACGTCAGTCTGGGGACGCCTGTTTCCCGCACCTCCATATACTAGATCCGACTTATCAGTACCAATTAATCGTAATTAATCGTCAACTAACGAAAGCCGTAACGAAAGTTGGGCCGCATACGAGAGACTCGTGATTGACTGACTGTTTTGTTTATAGAAATGTACTAAACAGATAGTTTGCAGCAAAGTATTTTAAGAAAATAATCAATTCATTATCTTACGTCCTGAATGACTGACGGATAAAAACAGAATCTAAACCGATCTCAGAGAACTTGAATGATGATAGATTTGATAGATTTCCGAAATTTTAGTTTCAAAACCAAGAAATGTAACCACTCGACCAATAGGTCGGAGAAAAAAATGGATAGTGTTAAATTAATTTAGGGAATATTTTTTTGGAGACTAAAGCTATTTTGTTTATTAAGTAAGAAATGTAACTACTCGACCAATAGGCCGGAGAAAAAAATGGATAGTCTATACTAATATTATAAAGAGGAAAGGTTTGATTTTTTGTTTGTTTGTTTGTATGAATTGAATAGGCTCCGAAACTACTTGGCAGATTTGAAAAATTCTTTCACCGGTGGTAAGCTACACTATCTACGGGTGACATAGGCTATATTATATTTTCAAAAAATTAGGGATCCTTACTAAAACTTCAATAATGTAATTAAAGGTGACCTGAAAAATTCCTTACATCGCGTGCGCTGCGAAAACTATTGATGATAGAACAAAGTCATGCACTACGACTTTGCAGAACTCATCATTATCTACAAAAAGTGTCGGGATAGTAATATTATAGTTATGTCACAATAAGCGGTTTTTTAATCTAAAAAATGTATTAATATGCCGCCTCTTTTAAAGGCTCTTTATTTGTACCTTGGTATTAATCCTTATCATAATAAATTACTTTATATTCAAGATAGCTTCAATACCTTTATATAACTTTTTGAATTATTCAATTCGGACATTTAATTCGAAAGATATCATGAGTTTAATAATGCAAGTATTAGAAAAAAGTTGCTTGGTTGCCGCTCACCGCGCTCAGCTAGCCAGCATGCGATGTAGGCTCCAAGCGTCACTGGGGTAAGGGAGGAGTCAATGTAATAAAATAAATTGCAATATTTATATGTATAATATGTACATATTTTAGTACCTATTGCACCCGTGCGAAGCCGGGGCGGGTCGCTATATTAGATATAGCTAGAAGTGGTCATGTATAAAAATAAAAATATATATCTATACTAATATTATAAAGAGGAAAGATTTGTATTTTTGTATGTTTGTAATGGATAGGCTCAAAAAGTACTGGGCCGATTTAAAAAAATCTTTCACCAATAGAATGCTACATTCTTCCAATTTGACATAGGCTACAAAATTAGGAATCCTTGGTAAAATTTGAAAAAAATCAACAGAAAAGCGGGAAAAATTCTCTAAGGCGAAACGAAGTTCGCCGGGACCGCTATGTTAAATTAATTTAGGACATAAAATTTTTGAGACTAAAGCTATTTTGTTTTTCAAGTCGACAAATAAAGTAGCAGTTGCTAACATTAGTTTGAGCGAAACTGCCCTTGTAATATTAAATGAATTATTATTATGACTTATTTGTGACATGAAAGTATATTCGGTGGTTTGATTGTAGGAACTACAAAAACTAAATCAATAAAATATTGATTTATTGAAGTGGATTATACTTAACAATTAACATTGTAAAATCGTAACTGAATCATAATGCAAAGTTACTTTGCTTAAAAATATATATTCAACGGGGATATACCGGCCAGAAATTAATTGTAACGTTTGTTCCTTGCGGGATTAGAACTCGAAGATTTTGGGGGACGGCCACTCACTCAACGAACAAGCCTGTTAACACTGTTCTATATTTGCCTCAGAATTATTGATGGTCAATTCCCATAGTCATATATACCTACATCGTTACGTAAACAGTTTCAGACAGAAACACCCAACATGTTTCCCAAAACTGGTGTGCCGTAGTTTGTAATGTGGGCCACACACACACACACACACACACACCAGTTCATCTGAAGTTAAGAGCCTAATAGTAATACAATTATCAAGAAAAAACTAATTTTATGGCAGCAAGTTAAATACAACCAGGCTAAACTGTTCTGTTAAGATCGCTGATTATATACTAGCGCCTAATTAGTTAAATCTTACCTTAATATTATATTTAATAGAGTTCCAAACTTCATAACACTTCGTCTGCTAAAACTATTAATTACATTTTTCTTTAGCCGCAAAAACTGTCTGACTGCAATACTGAGTTCTTTGCTCGAAACTTTAATTAAGTTAACAGTTATAACTGAGAATTGTTGGATGTACCGGCTTTGCATTGAATAAGTAATTCAGCAGGAATTTCGCTGCGTTTTACTTTTTTCAAACTAGAAACTTTGTTACGAGTGCACAACAGGCGATATTGAGAGATTTTTCTTTATCTTCCTATTTAAGTGAAAACTTTAATAATTTCTTATCTTAATAGCTATTATGAATGAAAATCCACATTTTTATAACATTTTTAAGTTCAAGAGATTAAAGTACTTCTATTCCCGCGTCAAGTAAAAAATGACCACGTATTTCTCAAACATTGCTAATAAAGTTCTTATTACCATTTCTAATTTGACAAGCGTAGTGATTATTACAGTACAAACCACTATTGTAACGATGCATATAATTAAATGATTAAGGTTTTTGCCTTGCAGTTGGACTTAATTGAAAGAGGGAATCTCCTTCAATCTATTTTGGCACCCTTAATGAGGTACTCGCAGTACAATAGCAAAGCAACATCGATTTGGAAACTTTAGCTGAAACCGAAAGGTAAGCTACGCCTGTCGCGGTCCGGTATGGGATGGCTGACCATTGCAGCGTTCTTCTGAATGCACGTTCGGTTGGTCCAGGTCGAAATATCGGTAGTAGTCTTTAAGCCTAGTCAGATGCCATTTGGGGTCTTGAGAACATATAATAATGTTAGTCACTTGCTTTACATACACCCCTCCACATATCCACACTGAGTGCAGCACATTTTATCTCATAGCTGAGATGAGGCCAGTACCCAGAAAGTCAAAAGCTGGGAAATTTTAATTCTTACAAAGTCTAAACAAAAGGTTCATTCTGTACCTACTATAAATGTTCTATGACAGCCATAGATCAAATAGCGATTAGGTCAGTTATACATAGCGTATGACTAATATGTCAAATCTTCGAGTAACCGATACGTAACGTACGTCGAAAGCCCAGTAAAAGTCCATCTTAATGTATGTCGGAAGAAGCAGTTACGACTTATACGAGCGCTCACGGAATCCGTCATTAAATGACAGCGAGGAAACTTTCTTCCTAGCGTGGACCGATTCAGATGATTAATTTTTAATAAGTCCGGCCTTAAAGCCTGCAGGTAATACAGATTAGGTTTTTAAAAAATATACTGGTACAAAACTTATTGGTGTCGTGCTTTCAAAATACATATCATCGTGTTTTGACCCGCTAACTAATTTTTAATGTTAGCCTGAAATTCTATACCGTATAAAAACACAGGTGCTCTGTAATTACAGATCAACGAAAATGTACACACTGACTTGGAACTACCTACATTTGCAATAGCACACACAGTACTTCAAGCATTATTCGACTTACCTTCTACTCAACACCATCCTTATCCACTTATGGTTTAAGTCGGTAGCTTTACCCCTTCAGTAGCTCTCTGTAGAGAACGTAGGCTAGACACGTGCTCCTAGACACCGACGATGACGTTACTGTCGCCATTACGACACGCCGCCTAGTCTTCCGCTCCCTTAGGTACCGCTAGCTTTGTCGCGTTACCAGCAAGTGTTGGGTTGATTTAAACCTTTAATGCTTCAAATGCATTAGCCAGGATTATGATTTGTACAGTTCAGCAGTGTTTTGTTGGTGACCTGATTTTCATTATTTTACAACATAATGTATGGCGGGCAAGAAAATGTTTACATGAATGCCAAGGGTAGGGTTAGATTTTCGCGTTACCAGAAAGTGTTCGGTTGATTGTAACTTTAAATGTGTACCTATGGATTTCACGTTTTCTTGCAAAAAGGGCTAGTTTCTACACAAGTAGATATGTAATGGATTTGGATGATATATGGTAACTAGAGACAGATTTTTATCCCGAATAGAGTTGCAGACTACAGTTAGGTCAACTTACTTCCTTGGTATGACAGTACTTCTTACCGTTGCTTCTCTTATTGAGAACCTTCCGCTCCCCGGCAAGCTTGGTGAAGATGAAAAGGTCATCTGCGGCCATCATCTATAGTCAGTTAAGAACCGTTGCTTCTCTGTTACTCTCGTTACTGTGCCACTCTCGCGCGGGTTTGCGCGCGCACTAAACTTAACGGCCACTCCAGCGCGACTATGAAAAGCCAATCTAAGTTTAATGCGCCTCCTTAGCCGCTCTTATGGCGCAGGCCGCGGTCATTAGCCGGGATTATGATTCATTCGGTTCGGCAGTGTTGTGTTGGTGACCTGGTTTTCATTCATTTACAACATAATGTATGGCGGGCAAGAAAAAGTTTACATGAATGTCTAGTGGACGTTAGTGGTCATTTCTATACTTTATTTGATTTCTGTGGTCGCACCTGCCCTATTGGATTATGATCTTAAAGGAAAGGGGTAATTTGTGGGATGTGCGAATACTTCGAAATTTAGAACTTAGACCTACATAGATTGTTGATTTAACTATTGAAAAATTATAAATACATTTGTAACGTAGGTATTGATAGAATGAAATCCCAGTGTAAATTTATTAAGTGTCACTTTCAAGGGTGGCGTGGTTAAATAATAAAGCAGCATCAATAATAATAATACAGCAATACTTTCTTTAAATATATTCAATGAGAGTATTTACAAATAATGTACTTCTAGTAGTAGGATAAATAATAAATATGCACCACAACACCCAGATGAAGACAGACAAGTTCGTTTTTTTACTCATCCGGGAATCGAAACCAGGACTTTAAAGATAGGCGGGACACGAAACTCCGATCCGCTTACCTCTCAACAGCTGGAGATTTTCTGAAGTCAGATAAATTAAAAATAAAAAAGAGTAAAAAAGTAAAAGTGACAATAAACAATGTACATTTGCAATACATTTTTGGATGATGAGAGCGGATTGCGTGATTATCTTTTGATCTATTTTGACTTATTTATTTACAGCGGACTATAAATTTGTTCTCATTTCATCCCAACGTCCTGCATTTCAATGTACACGTATCAAAATGGAAAGACATCACTTCAAACACTTCCAACAGCTCAAAGCACACTATCTCGTAAGCCGCATCACTCGCACGCAAATTGGGCCGCGCTCGAGTCTGGAGCAGGCGCCTTTTGTCGGCATTAGTACTCAGAGCCAAATAATTAATAACCCTGCACCCATTGTGCGGCTCCGGGCCCCTTTATCTTCTGATTATGTCAAGTTGCCTTAAGGCCGGACTACATGTCTGTATCTGCGATGAAATTTAGCACAAAAGCGTGACGCATGCCACGTTCCGGAATTGGCTGGCAAAGGCAGTGAATTCTGTTTACATTAGTTATGCTGAGTTCAGATATGCTAATGTGGATAAATATGAGACACCATCACATAAATCAATCTGATTCTGTGGTATGAATATGATGCTCGTGTTTCAGAAACAATGACCGCAACGCCTAGACCCAAAAAAAGATAGAAATGGTGCGACATAAGCAAGTCCGGCTCGCTCGCCTCTCGGCTATAGAGTTCGTCTGAGATCTTCAAAACGTCATATTATGATGACAGTTGCCCTAAGTTACCCTATATTAAAGGGCTATTTGTGTATAGCGAACCAAGGGTCATGACTTCAATCCTCGTGAAAAAAATTCGGCTACGAAGATAAAATTACAACACTTATCTTTAAGTTGAATACAAGTGGATGTGTATAATACAAATATTTAGCAGGACTTGCATCCGCGGCCTTTGGTCTCGAAACCAGGATGTCTGATTACTCGACCAACGATTTCAATTATTTACGTACCCATGCATAAATTTAAGGTCTATATTAAACCATGTTTAATAAAAAAAGGCTATTACAAAATGATCAATAGGTAAATGATAAGCATTTACCTATTCATCATGATGAGTTCTATCTAGTCCTTAATTTTGTAAAGATTAGGATATGTACTGAGTTTCTTGCCGGATTCTTCTTGGTAGGGTTAAGTTCCGAACCGGCTGTAGCTTCAATTTTGGTTTGTACTCATTTCAACAATGCGTAAATTTTACTTGTAATTTACATGAATAAACGAATGGATGATGATTATTATTTATTGTTATTATTAAACAAACACCTTTTTTTATTTTACATAAGGGCTCGCAAACCATTCTTAAGTGGTTGTCTGCGAGCGCGAATCTCGCGCTGTTGTACAAAATAAGAACATAAATATTATTATGTTACGAGCCTGTCATTGTGTCATAAAGATGAAACGGATGAGCGGTAGTATCCCTTAACTAGCAGCTTTAGGATTTGCTTTTGCGTGCGCATTGGTCACAGTGGAAATCTGATTGATACCGCTCTGCCAAGTAAACATTGACTGTCGCATGGTCTCCGGCCTTACACTGTATTGCCAAACAAGCTGTAGCTTCTTGCTAGGTTATTATGCCACGTCGTTTGTATTGCGCTTGCTCCATTCCTGTCAAGCAAATAGGTTTCAACTTGCGATTCCAGTCACAGTCTTTGTGTATAAACTTTAAGATCCGCGTTCCATTTTAAAAATTTAAAATAATTTAACGGGTCAAAACGCGGCACCATTTTTATATTTTTTTACAGTCTATGTGTGTTAACACGTTAAGGTTAAATCCATAGGATTATTCTAAGTTAATATTGCCTCAATTTATATTTTTTCCGGCCGAAACTGTTTCTCGTTATTTCCCCTACATGAAGGTTGTCTGAAAAATATGACTTTCTAGCGATAAAACCGCCTATATTGTATTAAAATGTGTTTGTCAAACCAATTTCTGTAAATGTTCTGTGAAATAAAGTATATCTATCATACTTTAATAATTGTAGTATGATATAAAGGTTAGATAGCTTGTAACCATTAATTTTGTTATATTATTTCGGATCAAAACCAATAAATTTGTGTATGTTTAGTATCATATCTATTTATATATCAAATCCAGTAGTTTTAAGAGACATTTGAATCGCAAATATTCTACACACAAATGTTTGTCTTGGACAAGGATCGAACCCACGGCCCTTACTTCAACAACTAGGAACGCTAAATATTATTTCACCGGACCAGTGGAAGAAAAAAATCCCTTCAAAGGAAAATAATTCTTCCCGTAAACTTCTACTCACTTTTCCTACTCATACTTCTGAATACTACTCACAATCTTTCACTGTCCAGTCCATACGCTTATGGAATTCCCTTCCTTTACCTATCAGGGAATCTGAGTCCCTTCCCATTTTCAAATCAAGAGTAAAAACTTTCTTTCTTTCTCTTAACTAAATCCGAACTTGTATCCTTTATCAAAGTATTTAAATAATGCTAAGCTTTGTTGGTAATTAATTTAATTTCATATATTTATTTCTATTTGTTTATATCATAAATACTTTATGGAAATTTATATATTTATTTATTATATAGGTATTTATTTGTTTATTATAGTTTTATTTATCTTTACGTATTTTTTTTATATTTTTATCTTGTTATGGTATTTATATTGATATTTTCTGTTATTATTTTTCTCAAGCATTTTGCACGGCTGTACCCGTTTCTCGATGTCTACTATTTCCTCTACCTAAAGGTTGTCTGGAAGAGATTGCTCTCTAGCAATAAGACCGCCTATATTGTACTTAAATATGTCTGTAAAACCAATTTCTGTAAATTTTCTGTGCAATAAAGTGTATCTATCTATCTATAATTCTTTCAATGCTAATGACACACTTCAATTCACCAAGATACATTTGATTTTCTATTATAACCCGAGTGATATTGATTTTCTATTGTAACCTGAATTCCAGTTTATAAAGAGTTATGGAGCAAAGAGTTTGCACATGTTCTTTCAAGGCAAAGGCGCCTGTTCAATCCAAGTGTGCACCGGCCCTTACACTAAACTTGAGCGAGCTAAACAAACGTTAGTGCACTCGCGAGTTATTGCGTCACTCGCTGTTAGCCTCTCCGTCGCCAGGGAAATGCGTCAAGCAGACAGCTGTGTTTAAGTCCTATTGTTCATTCATAGCGGTGCCTTAACTTTTTGCCGTTGACGCGGCGGTGGCATCTTAAGGCGTGCGAGCTGATGAATGGCTTCCAAAGCGGACGTGTGAGCGTTGCGCGGTTCTCTTTGCTCTCTGAATGTAATATCTGGTTTTGCTGCTTTAAACTCGTGGCTTTTTGCCGGCAGAGCGAAGCAGCGTCTGTTTGCGTTCACGCTTAAGTTACGAGGTGGTTTGTGACAATTGATTCGGCTTTTGCCATGCATTACGTTTTACTGTACGTTTGCCTTATTACGACGTGGTTGTTCAATCGTAAAAAGTTGTGTATAGATTAAGGACAAACCGAAGTTTCTTTTTTGTCTTTCATCAGATCTTTATAACTGTATTTTATGGCAAAAACGGCGATAGCTGAACAAATTTCAGACGATTCATAAGCGCTATTGTAAAACTTACATGTATAAAGATATTTTCTATTCTATTCCAAATAAACAACACGAAACTAGAGTGGCTGCAGCTTGGAGCGCAAAACGGTTTACAGCACCAGAAGGCAGAATAAAGCAAAAGCTGAAAATAGCTCAGGTGCACATTTTAGTTGTCAGAGCACGGTTTTGTATGACCTATAACATTACCTTAGACATTGCGGTGCGGATGAAATTGCAACACAAACAAGAACAAACAAAAAGGTAGGTACTATCAAAAACTAAAATCTGACTATTTAAAGTTAGCCTAAAGGAAATAAACTTAGTATGCTATGTACAGTTTATTTTATTTTAATTAGTATGACGTATGTACAATAAGCCATTAATTTCATTTGATCAATCTTAGACCACATCATGTTATGCTAGCTTAAGCACTTGTACTTTGGGATGATAGCAAAATAAATACTTTAATACATTTATGAACACTTAGACACGAAAGATAGATAAATTGAGTAACTTAAGAGAGGTGGGGCATAGCGATTTATCGCTCGAACTGGAGCAGCCCGACTGGTCAAATATCTCCACCTTGAAGAAGACCGCAGCCAAATAACAATCACTTCTGTGTTGTTATGTTCCTGCGTGTGAGTAAGGTTTCCAGAGCTCCTGGGAAGTGCTACATTAGTAGCAGGGGTCAAGCCTTCACGGTAAGGCGACAAGTCCAGTAACAGATTTATTATGCTGTACTTGTCACCCTTAAGCTAGGACCTCATTACCACTTAATATCAGGTGGGATGAGGTAAATCTTGAAGTGAAATATAAAAAAAAAACATAAAAAAAACGAATAAATTAAATTAGTTTGACACAAAAGTCTAGACGACATTAATGTGTGTCGCATTGATAAAAAACGGCAACAGCTGAGTGATAGGTTTACTAATGGCAAAACGTTTTATATTTAGGTTAAAATTAAGAGAATTACACGTAGTTGGTCAATCAAATTGTATTATTATTGTAATAAGTATAGGCTTCGGAAGAAAAATAAATACTAAGAACCAAAACCTATGTTGACTAAGCTGTACTAATACAAACTTTGTATCAAAGTGATAAGTTTTTTCCCAATTTTGCGCTCTTGTCCAACCCAATCGTGTCTTCAGTACCTAAATTAAATGCTTCATCATTTGAGAACTAAGTTGTTGATAAAATTACATTTCCAGTTCGTTTTAATCAGCGCTATTTATGGAAGTCAAAGCGGCTGATTACCATTTGCAGCAGAAACGCAGTACGAGTATGTTTTCGTTGGAACACGGAACAGAGAGCTCCAAGCCCGGGAAACGGAGTTAGCAGGAAGGCGGCGGATCCTCATTTTCAAAATTAATTTGGCAAGCTGAAACATACCTAACCTGTTTGAGCTTGAGGATTAATTTCTGTTGAAAACGCATTCTAGCGCATTAAATGTACATACATACTTTTTGCCTACTAAATTACTTGACAACTTATTATCTATATACAAAATTGGCCATTGAAACATTAATTAAATACAAAAAAATTATCGATAAATACCATTGTATGAAACTGGTTTGATTAACTTTTTTTTAAATATCAATTTAATTCTCGATTGCTAATAACGACTTTTTGATGGTTTTAATAGTTTAATTTATTATTTACAATGTTTTTTAGTAGCTCGAACTGAAACAGCCCGTCTGGTGAAATACCTCTACCTTACAGAAGACCGCAGCCAAGTAACAATCACTTCGGTGTTGTTGTGTTCCTGCGTGTGAGTAAAGTAGAAGCTACATTAGTAGCAGGGTTCAAGGCTTTCCGGTGGTGTTGTGGTTGGTTAGGTTGATCCGATTTCCCACAGCATCACCACTTAGGCGATGAGGCCCAACGGGGGGGTTTTAGTGGGTAGTCCTGTCGTTATAAGGGCAGGGAGTCCCACACACGCCGTCACCTCCCTCAGGTGACGGTACGATGTGTCAAAGCATATCCCCTCGTCAAAAAAAAATGTTTAGGGTTCAAGCCTTTATTATACTGTACTTGTCGCCCTTAAGCTAGGACCTCAATACCACTTCACATTAAATGGGATGAGGTCAATCTATATATTAAAATAGCTTTATATAATATAGATATAAAATTGGTTACCTGAAAACAGTCCCATACATCTACCTAATGCTTTGTGTTAGTAGCCATCCTTTGGTCACATCGTGAAAACGATGACCAACCGCTTCTAAAATAATTCATTTAAAATCAATTTCAAAAAAATTTACGTCCCTAACAGACTTACACTTTTACTGCAAAATATCTTCCTGCTCACACTAACATGGTCGTACATTTGCCGAAGACAGTCTCGCCGATTCACCTTTCAGCGTGACGTCACATTTTCTATGTCCGATGTTTCCGCGACACCCAATCGCTAACGAGTCTCGGCAAAACGATGCGCCGACAAACTACATGTCCCTTAACATATCATATGAACATGACAGTAAGGCCACATTTTTTTTATATTAAATGGTGACTAAGCTTCTTTCACAAAGTCTATTTCTGCCAGAGTCGAGTGAATTATGTAATAATTTCACGATAAGGCGATAGTTGTTTGTGTTCTATAGCTTTCAAAGGACTTCGTGAAGGCCAATCATCCAGGTTCAACTACAACAACGTTTTAAGGAATAAACGGGTCCAAAGCATGTTTTCCACGTTGACAATTCGCTTGACATTCGACACGCGTTTGAATGTGGTCCACTTTTTTTTTACATTGCACTTCAAGATTGACCTCATTCCACCTGATGTTAAATGGTAATGAGTTCCTAGCTTAAGGGTGACAAGTACAGCATAATAAATCTGTTACTGGACTTGTAGCCCTTACCTTGAAGGCTTGACCCCTGCTACTAATGTAGCACCCCCCAGGAGCTCTGGAACCTTACTCACACGCAGAAACACAACAACACAGAAGTGATTGTTATTTGGTTGCGGTGCAACAAACAAATATTTTATTTAATACTCACTAAATACTGCACATTGCCCAATTTTTCATCAAATTAACAGTATTAATATGTATGTCAAACTTTGTTAAACTTGGTGAAACGGAAATCGCACATTTTCAAACATTTTGTTCAAGCTACTTTTAAGCGTATTTCAATAAGACTGTTTTAAAATTAAAAGTAATTCTTAGTTTACATGTTGTCGTCTGCAAAAACGTCTGCAAAAACATTATACAAATACTTCGTAAGTTATTTTTAATGTCTGTGACGTTTTAAATTTAAAATCAATTAGATTTTTATTGCCTAACGTTCCCTTACTTTGTTACTCACGGCAATTCCAATACCTGTATCCTAAGTGGTGACAAAGTCGTTAACGTCTCATGTCATAAAATCTAAGGCGTGGTTTCCACCAAACGGCAAGGAAAGGAGATGTACAGCGAAACTGGCAAGCAAAATCCACCAAGGTGAAAAAGAAAAGCGTAGCGGCAAGTAAATGTAATCTGTGCGTGGTAGAAATATGTGCTGTGAGTTACGGATTCGAGCCCGGAATCCCGACGCCCGACATCCCGATAAACCAGACATATTTCAGTCCCAAAATCTGCTTGATTTATGGGACTGCTAAATATTCTTAATTAAGACATCTTATACTTTATTGGCTATACTTAATCAGCCCTTGAATGTTAGCGTGCAAGCATTGGACCTAGGCTCCTAGCGCGTCGCGTCGTCAGGCGGCTCGTTGTCAGCACAATTTTCTTCCCAATAGCTGTGACGCGAGAACTAACGACCTTCGCTGTGACAAACGCCTGCTCGCCCTATCCGCCGAGTGGCGTATGTACACGCGCTCCGTAGGGCTGGCATTCATTAATACCCGGTTCCAATGTTTTACGATTCGTAATGTGTCAAAAATTACTATCTGTTTTTTCTACGAGTCGTTTATTCTATTTTCTAATTTACTTTCCATATCAGCCGTCATCATTCGTCCGTCTGTCATACAGTACAGTAGATGGTATCGTGATTGTATTTGCAATATTAGGACAGCACAATGCACAAAAGAAGGTAGGAGTATGGCATAGCCATTTATCGCTCGAACTAGAGCAGCCCGACTAGTGAAATACCTCAACCTTACAGAAGACTGCAGTCAAATATCTATCACTTCGGTGTTGTTGTGTTCCTGTGTGTGACTAAAGTTTCCAGAGCTTCTGGTGGGTGCTACATTAAAAGCAGGAGTCAAGCCTGCAAGGTAAGGGCGACAAGTCCAGTAACAGTTTTATTGTACTGTACTTGTCGCCCTTAAGCTGAGATCTTATTACCACTTGACATCAGATTTCGCAGTAGGTATTAAATAAACTTGTAGCAATACAAAAATAATGACACAAAGTAAAGCGCTGGATCTTCAAGAACTAGTTCGATACTAGAAGGTATGTCAATTAGTATCACTATTGCATTTTTAAGAACCAACCAGCTGATACTGGAAGTTAGGTAAACAGTACCGTGGCAGCCCTGCGTGGAGCGCGTCAAATGACGCGGAACTGATGCGAACACCTAACGATTGCTGCGCCTTTTACCGTGACACCTACGGGAATTATTTATGCTTCACTCCGCTCTACGGCAATCATTTCGACAAGGATCAAAATCACGCGGCTTCGGCTTGTTACGAAACGTATCTATACTGTGTGATTCTGTTTAACGCCCTGCCTTCTGCTTGGAGAATTCCTATAATATTTTCTAATAATCCCCTGTTAGATATCACTTGGTAACTCGAAGCAAAGGGTATTTTCGCATACTCAAAGCAAAGAACAAAGCACCACGCAGTATCACTAGCAGGGGCCAGTCGAGGCTTCAACTTAGGAGGGGGAGTGTTACATACTCATTTAAAGCCTTTTTATATTTTGTATTCTTTAAGTTTTCTATTGCTTTCCTGCTTATCTTTTCTCTCTCTCTCTCTCTATTCTTTATGTCTGTATCTTAATTATTTTCTGTATTACATCTCTAATTTTCCCTTCTTCTAAAGTTCCCTTTATGTATTCCGCTCCTTAACAGGGAGAATAATAAATTACATGCCGTGTCCCCATCAGGTAAACAGTGAGCGGCTGGTTCTTCGCTAACTGACTATTAGCTACAAAGTGCTTGCGAATCCTTATGAGGGAAAGTTAACTAGTATACATCAGTGTTTTGATATGAGTGTGTGAACAAACAGCGCTGGCGACCACCTGTGTCAGTTGATACGAATCAGGGGCACAAATAATATATCAGCAAGATTTCCTGCAACAAAAACCCAATCAGATACAGACTATTGAAATTTAAGTTGAAGTATATGTTAATACGTAAAGCTAAAATTTAACTTAGCGAAACTGACCTTAGGCTGGTACACAAAAAATATGTTATTTTAATTGGGCGTTTAACATTTACAGAAGGTCATTTACTTCCGTTTCCTCGACTAAATAAAAAGAAACAACTTAACCTTGACATAATTCCCTATTTTCCTCAACCCGAATATTAAGGACAAACTATACGGCACAAAGGACAGGATAACTTGAAAAAAAAGAGGACACAAAACCTTCCCAAACGAGATTCATAACTGGAAACACGGAGCGAGGTGAAATTCGAGCTCTTTACTCGAAGAAAATTGCCAAAGATTAAGCTAATACAGCGCGTAACCGGCGTATTAGGTAATAATATCGATAAGAAAAAGCGTCGGTGGCATAAATTGGCGATGGTTCCAGTGAGCCGGAGCGCATTAGCGCTGCGACATGTAGAGGTGCTTAGAGGATATATTACCATAGAGGGATCAAATTTATGACGAGTCCTTCCATCCGAATGGTATCAAAGCAGCCAACTTTGTTGATATCAATTAATACAGGATTAATTGTTTTGCTCTTATATTATACGCAGCAAACTGTTATTTATTTATTGCTGATCTCCATCGCTCAGACGCGAGCGAGCCGGACTCATAGCGTCGCGCTATCTCTGAAGTCCCAGGGTTCCGATTTCCAATCGGGTCAATATGGAAAACGAACTTTTCTATATTGCAATATTTGTAATTGAGTCCAATATTTATTTATTTATTGACGCATACGAATTCATGGCACAGTAATCAAACTCAGACGGATAGATTTTAGACCCCTAAACTAATTCATATGCTTAACCAGAATCAAGGAATATTAGTCAGACAGACTAAGTATATGATGAAAAAAACAGCGGACAAACAAGAGTCTTTTTGGATATCTAAGCATTCAACCTATTACCATAACACTGAACCGGCAAATTAACTGGATACCGGTTCACGGACATTGATATTTCCCTGGATCCCTCAAGAAATCCGTGTACGGTTTTCTGGCTTTCTGACTGTAGTCAAGCAGCAAACAAATAGCAGCAAGCAAGTTAATTTTGAAACTTATTCGATCGATAACTATGCCTGGTATGTTTGCCGGATCCGGTAAATTGTGAACAGTTTCATATAGTGTTTTAAACCTCTAACTTTTCCGGTGTTTCTACCGGACGTAGAAGGAACAGGTCATTACTGCACTAAAGACTAGAATTTCCATAATAGAGGAATCTCTGAAATCAAGCATCGACAATCATTTACTCATTTAACTTACAATACAGACTGTTCCTAGAATGAAGAACTTTCAATTTACTCAACTATTCTTAAAATTAAGAACAGTTCGTATTGAATAGATTAAAAGTGATTGTCGGTGCTTAATTTGTTATCTCTTTAGTAATAATTGATCTACGTACTGACGGTGTTATCCGCGAGTGGGGCGGCAAATGACGCGGAAAAGATGCGCGGAACGAGGCCCCTTGATCGTAGAATATCTACACATAAGGAGCTGCGTCATGTGCAGAGGGCGACTGGTTCAGTGAGGGAATCCTTCAAGGTGGTAATTGCAAATGTGTCTGATGCATCTAGAATATATGCACAGGAAAAAGTAACTAAACAACAAAGTAAAAATGCAAGGAACGAGCCCCTTGATTGAAGAATATCTTTTGTTATAGGTTAAAGAGTAAGACGTAAAATGTTTGTATACAATAAATTATAGGTGTAAATAATAGTATTTTTTTTACCCACGCACATATATCAAATACACCTACGCACACACATAAACAATCATGCTCACATAAACACACACACGCACGCACGCGCTTTAATATAAAATAAGTTTGTTCGTTAACATTAAAGTTGTGACTTGTCTCATTCTAAAGCTAAAAGAATCCAAATTAAGTCGAAAATCTAAAGTAAGTATGTACACAAATTCGTAGCAGCTCCATTCCTACCACAGGTAAGCTTACGCTAGTCATCTATGGTACAAGCGGAACATATTTCCGTACCAAACAGAAACAGGCAAACTGACAGTCGAGCATAATTAACATCTCTCCATTACTTACGAGCCAGCTGGCTCTTGAAACAACGTGAGCAGTTCCTATCGCGACTGAACAAATTGCACAATCCAACAGCAAGCGTCCATTGTACAGCAACAGCCCATCACGATAAACATTTGCAGTCTGATATTGGTCCTTACGCTTAGGACACAAGGGCTGTACAAAGTAAGTAGTCTGACTGACATGCTTTTGACTGTACAACGGAATACAAACGCTCCGAAAATTGTAAAACAAGTTAGATTAAACACAATTATCTCGGCGGATTGAATAAACAGATCCGCTGCGGTCGCGCTTTCTGAAAGCGATATTGTTAAATTAATAAGTCGTTTGGTAAGGGAAGATGCGATATCTTGGAGGGAAGAGACGCTGGGAGTCTAATGGTGCTACTATATTCGTTTTTTACTGACTCCGTTTGGGAGAGTGTGTACGGGAACTTCATGGTTTTATACTACTTTCACCGTTCTGTCATTGAACGTACTGCCAACATTTATCCATATTTCACTGGGAAGATTATTCATAAATGAATAGGACAACATAATATACTATGCTCTGTTTCTGTGGTAAGAAACTAAAGTACTTAATTTACAGAAATCAGATGAATAAATCAGAGTGATATGGATTTCTCTCTTGCCTACCATCAGGCTGAGAGGAGCCAATATACAGAGCTATTGTAAAAAAATTAGAAACAAAGACGGTACGACAATAAAGAAAAGTTTTTTTTAGCATAAACCCAACAGATAATGAAATCCAGGATATCAGAGATGGCGCGACGCTCCGGACTGCTGAGATCGTTGAATTATTTTTTGAAAAATTTTTAGTTCAGTTCTAATAACTATTTGACGGCTGTCAAAACATATCATACATTCTTTGCAATATGATAACTACTATACACTTGCGGTCAAAGTTCAGTTTGTGAAACTTAGCCTTTCACACATGGAATCTCGTCGCCTAACGTAATAACTAAAAGTGTAAAATTACAAGTAAGTGACTTAACTTTCGAAACATTTCAATACCGAATGGCCGTATTAGAATACCGGTACAAGAATTCCCTAAAGTCCTACGGCATCGCACTAATGTCCAATATAACACTCATTGTGCCCTAATGCCAGTAGTAACGGACCATCGCCCTTTGTGTCCTCCGCCTCGCCAGCGTCTTGCGGTTAGGGGTGTCTCTTTAATGAAATTGTTTCTGAAATCCTTATTGCCAATTTTACTCCCAACTTGGATTGTCAGAGTGTGCATAGTTAAATGTTACTTTTTATTTAAAGCCTGGATTACTGAAATAAAAGTGAAGCTTGAGAGTGACGTTCTTAAAAGAGGAGGTAGAGGGTAGAAGAAATAATATATACTCAAGATGCTCACTAGGATAAAAAAATAACAGTAATTTTAGAACATTTTGCACAGAGGTGAACATAAGAATCATCAATATCATAAATTTCATCCTTCCATTGGATTAATAATAATTTTAGAATTAGCAACTATTTTGTATGCCTAAGTGAACATTTTTATTTAGTTTTAAGTTCAATTTTTTTAATAATGCAAATTTTTTGAGTTTTTTGCCAGTATCTTCTTTGCGGTTTCAGGTTCGGACATGGAGGTAGCTTTTTTTAATTTATATAGACGATTCATAAATATTACTGATGTACTCTCACTCTTAATCAGATGATTTGTCAACGTAATGAATAGATCCACGCCACGTTATCGTTCAAACACTTATGTTTCTAGAACTAAATGGCACAATATGGTGAATTTAAAAAGCGCATCATTCTTTTGTGGGCAAAATTTTATTTACGTTCATTACAACACTCACACAGACTACAATGCCTGATTCAGTCGGAGGCCCTTATTCCCCTTTTGTCTCTCCTACCATCGCCTAATGGTTAGGGATGTCTCTTTTATGAAATGGTTTTGCAAATCCTTGTATAAATCCTTATAGATATAGTATTTAGTAAAATCTGGCCTAAGGTTGCATTTGGTAAGTATTTAAAGATACACAGTTTGTCGAAACACTTTTTTAAAAAACTTCTTGAGTTTACATTAGAGGTTTACAAGTTTCATTGCCAACTCAGTACAAAATTTGGTAACTTCGTAAATTTTTATTGATTTACTTTCGACTCGTTAAGTGTAACAATCCTCTCAATCTGGAAACAAAAGTATAAAAAAATCAGTTCAACTAATTTTCATTTCATGTAAATTTGTAAATACAATCAACAGATTATTCATAATCACAGGCAGAGAGCATAAAAAAATAAATGGGGTACTGAATCCTCTGTGTGTCTGATTCACGCTTGACCGTCTGTACCTTTTTCTTCCGACCAAAATCACTACGATAGACTCAGTGAGCGACTTATCAGGCGACAGTAAAAGTCACAAAAATATTCATCGCTGACTAGCTCAGACCCAATGAGTATTTAACGTTCATTTTACTGCGCATAAAATCAGCCACGTCGCAGCCCTACGTAAGTATTGCCGACACGTCATTTTTGTCTTATCAGTTATGTATGCTAGCGTTACTTATGAATGCTACACGTTAGGGCGACGTAGCATACATTTATAAGCGTACATTACTCGAGAGCCGCAATCAAAATGTAAGTTCAGCCCGGAAACTGTCATAAAAAAAGAGAAACAAATGTAGACAGTCAGTTCGTGCGATACAAATTCGTCTACGGTAGCCTAGAGGTAAACATGGACCAGCGCATTCAAGCAGTTCTATATAATGTAATGTTGTTTCTAATAACCGAATAAAAATGCCTAAAACATTTTAATATCGGTAGTGCGGCGTAAAGCGCTATAGAAATTTGAACGTCTTAAAAATATTTTCTTTCCTAGTACTTTAACCTTCATTTGAAAGCTATAAGCTGCATTTCAGACATGGTGTACTCCTTAAAATTTTGGATCTGCAGGTTGCGTCTTTACTGGAATATATTTAAAAAGTCGATATAAAGTCTAATAACAGAAACTTTCAGCTCTGTAATTGCTTCAGTAATTCGGGTATATAATACCTACATTATGTATTATTAAGTAAACCTACCTATTTTGATGGATAACTGACCAGAAAACACTTGCATTTCAGTATTAGTTCTTATGCTACTGCATAAAGGCACTGCAAAGTCCATATGCATGCCCATGGTGTCCATGCTTTTGATCGCACCATGTAAACGTCAAAAGTTGTCCTTTAAGCGCGTGGTATTGTCTTCTTTTTTTCTAGTTTCCAGACTGTGTATATTATTTATATTGTGAGAGAGCGGAACTCGGGTACACCGGGAGCGCGCTTGCCGCCTATCTCTCCGGCAATCTTAATTTTGTGACGTTCTCAAGTATCGTGAACAATTGTGTTTGATGTATTTAACACATGGCTTGAATTTTCAGTCATGAGTGGGATTTCTGAATGAGGAAAATCAATTTTTTCTTAAAGAAAAATTAGAATCTTTCATTTTTGTTAATTTATTTAGTATACTTTATTGAAGTAACTTACTACATCTACTTATTCTTTTTTTTTATTAAGCTAAAATGGCGATTTGACAATTTTAAGAAGCATTTGAGAACCAGATCAAAGCTAACGAATTGCTTAAAATATTTTGAAGAAACGGAAAAGCGGAATAGTACAGCATGAAGCACTATAAACATTATAAATCTTTATTAAGTAAATGCTAATTCATAAAAAAAAACCATGGAAACACCGGTTAAACACCAAGCACAATTATGCAATTAAAATTTCTTGATTTGTTTCTTAATTAATACGATAGTTCTACTAAATAACCTCAATTTTAGTGGTGTCCTAAAAACCCCATACAGAAAACCTACTTCGCTCCCTACGAGTAATTCCAGACCCTATCATTTATTTATTTAAAAATTTTATTGCACAAAATAAAAAGTACAAAAGGCGGACTTAATGCTAGAAGCATTCCCTACCAGTCATCGTCTAATCAAGCTCCGTTATCGTATCCGTCGAACCGTCGCAAACAACAGCTCTCACCCAAATTGAATACAAGATATAAATCTGGCGTTCGACTAATAATAATGCGGCTGGTTTCACCGCATACCGCATTACTTAATTCAGCACAATGATTAAAATAAGTTAGTAAGTAAATATTTCCTATTTGAATTCCAATAGACTGGAGGAGGAAACTTCCTTTGGATTTAAGTTTTAAAAATTGCAGAATAGTACTTTCTATTTTGTACTGACTCCTGGGGGCAGATGACGCCATGTTTGGGACTCGTGGGACTCCTTTGTGGGACGCCCGAAGAAGGCGAGATTACCCACTAACCCCCTCCCCCCCCCTTGGAGGGTGGGTCCCATTAAAAATTTACATATTGACATAAGTTTTCCCTCATGCCTAATTGTGGATAAATACGTTATATAAGTTCCCAAATAACAAACTAAATAATGCGCAAGAGATCATTTCTGCGTATTTGCAAATGATGTGCTGCAAATGTTTTCGCGATACAATCTCAAACATAATAAGCAGCGGCCTGTTTCAATGTCCCACTACAAGGCAAACGCCTCTACCAAAAGTAAAGCTGCTAACTTTGTCATGCTAGTATGCTTGCCATGCTTGCCAAAAGTGGGTTGGTGATAAAATACTCGAGTTATGTTTGAATAATTTAATACATTCTATGCCCCTCCTGATTTCGACGTCTAAGATCGTAACCCCATAAGTCCCATTGACGCAATTTTGAATTAAAAAATACTACATTTTCTATTGTGTCTGGCATTCTGGTATAAGATGAGTTACGACTTACTACTTAGTAGCTTACATGTTCTACTAGGATGCGCAAAACGTCAAATTTCTCGCATGAGATGAAGACAAAAGTTTCGGCCAATCAACAGTAGTTGATTGGCTGATAGCACACTGCACTATTAAGCCAGTTAGCACTGACGCACTAATTTTTACACTTAAGAGGGCGATAAAAGATATACGTGTGATGTAAGCTAAGCGGCATTAACGTTAATAAGTGTGAAACAATCTGAACTAAAAATTAAAAAGCTGACTCCATAATATTCCCTCTTAAACCAAAACTTTCACCCTAATAAGCTTCATGAACAATAACGGACACTACATCACTTGAAAATTATATGCCTACATTCATTTAATTTCGCAATAAGTTCCGTGGTATAGTCATATAAAGAAGCACATTTATAACATTGGTAATGGGCAAGATATAAATCTGGCGTTCGCCTAATAACATGCGCGGATTTCTCCGCGGGCCGCTTTATTCCGGCACAAAGCCTCGAGGCCAGTAAATCCGGCGATATCGGGGCGACAGTGCCTCTGGCATTCGTTTCGCGGGACGCACTTTAAATTTTCCGACTGCGAAAGGACGGATATCGCCGTGAAATTTAAAATGCCGACGCGGCTCCCCTCGTGGAGATGAAAGTGTGCAAACTGGAAGTCGCGGGGACAGCGAATAGATTTAACAAATTATCGTGTAATATCGATCGAAAATTTGCGTTTTATTTCTTTTTCTGTATCATAATAAATTATTTTGGTTTTTCATCAATAAATTAAACAGATTTATTCGATTCTTCCATTTCAGTCTTCAGGAACAAACCTTTATAGTCTTGTACAGAATAAATCAGACAAACGTATTTTTTTTTTCAATATCATCACAAAAATGTATTGTGTCACAAACAATAAAGGTTGTCTAACGATAGTACTGCATAAAAACAAAATGTCTAGTATAATACAAATTTCAGTAAATTTTCTGTGCATTAAAGAACAAATCTAAATATTGAATGAGTTTTAAATCCACTTACCAGAAAGACACGTAATAGTAAATGTTCTGAAAAAAAGCTTTTGAATGGAAGTCACGCCTTGTAGATTTTTTATGATGCAAACAATAGCATACCGTGCCGAAGTTACATGAAATATCTCTTTTACAGCATTGATACCTTAAAATTTATTATGAATGGTATAAACATCCCAAGTCTGTATCTGACACAAATTGTTAAAATACTTAACATGGCTACACGTCATATTATAGCCTACAAATACGCTTCGAGACGTTTTCCTATCCCTTAACAACGAACACCAAAATAATTCGAGCAATTCAGACAAACAAAAAACCTCATACAATAAGTTGAACTACGACGTCGAGTCGGCAATACATCATTGCGGTGTTCATTAGATTCGCATTTCGCCAGCCGTACTACGTTAGTTCCTCATTTTGTTAAGCCATTTGTATAACGACAGGACTATTGCTCTAAGAAGCTGCTTAAATAAGGAAAAAGTGGTAAGATGTTTATGTAAGAGACCAAATGCTTGGCTGAGAACAGACGTTTTGCCAGGCTGAAGCACTAAGTTGGACAAAAAATATACCTAGGAATTCTCTGTGGAAATAAAACGACGGTTATGATATTAGAGCCGTATGACAAAATATATGAGATTATTGTTACCTACTTACATAGCAAGTAAATAACATAGGTAAATCTTAAAATGAACTGTTACTGATCTAAGTGTATATCGTAATTATAATATAAGTATTTAAAATGAGATGTAGTAGCCATCGGAACAGTCTTTATTTTTAAGTTTGCTAGCGTAGTAAAAACATTTTGGTCGTTTATTGTTTCTTTAAATTTTAAGGTATAAAAATAAAGCATTGGAATTTAACATATTTTATGAAAAACAAAGGGCCTACCATTGTAGGGTATACCATACGTGAAAATATAGGGCACACGAAGTTAAATTTGGAAACGATTTAAAGTCATAAAGAATGATGAAGGTTTGTATTTGTTTCTATGAATTTGGTCCATTCCAACCGAAATTATAAAAAAATTATCACAAGTACTTTGGATGGCAAATGCTATTGGTACAAATCTCGATGTTTTTAATCTAGGCCTGATTAGTCGAACGTCGAACGTACGAAGTCGGAAATCATACATTTGGCGGCTTGAGAACATCCGAAATCAAGTTAAGTCACTTGCCATCGACACATTTCCGTAACCAATTGGCAATCATGTGGTCCACTTTTAGATCGACCACATTTTGGAGACTCTAGCTCCTGGACCGGCGAAACGGGCAAATGCGGCGGCGGTACGGGATCCCGACACTCGCGGGACAGCGCGCCGCTTTGCATAATGTTGCCACTTACGGACTACGCGACGTGTGGAATTGATTGCCAACGCTTTTTGAGCTCTTACGTCGCGTGCTGGCCACCGACTGCGATTAAAACAGTTATTGCTTAAAATATAGTTAATTTCAGTTAAATAACAACAATAACAGAAATATTGAATTATTATTATGTATTTAGATTACTCAAAACTCTTGAAATTGGGCATTTTTTTAAAAGCTAGGCATTATTTACTTAATCCATAACTAACATACAACTCCACATTCAACTGGTGTTATTGTTAAACTTGTAGGAGTCTTCAATTTTAACAAAAATTATATGTAGAATACAGGCAAACCATATGTACAAAACATTTTTGTAGAGGAAAGTTCTAAAAAATAACTAGGTACTATTTAAAAAGTTGTCAGTTATCTCAAAGGAGACAAAAAATACAAATGCTAAACGGGTTCCGTTCAGACCTAATCGCAAAAATTTAATGATACGTCGTGCTGTAAAAGCTTATATGATTTTATGGGTAACTGTAAGTCAAGACGATCACTTAACGCAGCCCAAACGAAAAACCACACGAAGTCATAATCGGTCAAGCCGTCATAATTCAATTGTGAGGTTCACAGCACAAACAACGCCCATTAACGTCAGCAGGACACGACCGAACGCAATTAATCCTGGGCATCATTTGCCGGACACCTGCAGAAAAACAAAGACGACGCCAGATGAGCGCCGCTGCACCGCCCAACTATAAATCATCGGAGCTGACCCCCAACGGGGGGGCAAAACATATATTTCTGTGTCGTCGGGTCCGCAATGAAATAACTACACCGGACATTGCGACGGCACGGTTTAAGTCTCGAGACAAACGGGTAATTGGTTATATTCATTTCGTTTTCGCTTTTCTGTGTAATTTAGCAAGGATTAAACGTTTTACTTAGTTATTCACTTTGTTTCACGTTAGCGAAGACTTGAAATCCTCTTTGAACTCGCTACAAAAGCAGTTGTAATTGTTAACTAACTGTATTCATTGTTTTTGTAATCAGTATTAGTCAAACAATTTTCGTTTCACTGTTTGAGTGGCACAATTAGCAACAGAAATTATTTATCAAATTTGTCTACATGAAAATGCTTTTTATGAAGATTGCAAATATTGTATGTGTTGGCGGAATTTTACGATTGTAATTTTGATCCATATGGATCGGACGACACGTGGAGCTATTTCACTTTTTGATATGGTCACAATTCAGTTAGGAAATGTGTCTTGAATCACTCTGTTTGATACGAAAGATGATTCTCTTCTTCGAAAGGCAGTTTATGCTGTTGGTACTGATTATAATCTAAATTATTCTGGTGTTCCTTGTGAGTTGTGAAAATCATAGAACTTGACTCCATAATGGACGCACGATCTGGGTACAAGTTAGATGGAAGAAACAATTTAAAAAATAAGGTACACCATGGAAATACAGTGTGATTTTTAGCTGCTGGTATCAGTAACGATTACTTTTTTTTTATTCAACGACGATTCAAAAATGAAACATTAATTCAGATTTCTAGACCGACTTAAATGTTTGCTTTCTAAGAACAAAATTTAACACAATGAGTGCGTGCGCTCGTTTAAGTACACAGTTTACTATTACAATCAACATATCTCTTTACTGAAGTGGATTTACAGAAAAACCCTCATGCATCAGTGGTGCTATGACTATTTAAAGACTAACATACGACCTTTGAAAGAAAACTGTGTGGGATGCCTTTTAGCTATCAGAGAACCATTTCTACGAGTACTTATTATATTTAGGCACTAAAAGCACTTAAGATAGTAAATAAAATAAAAAGGTAAGTGTTTGAAGTAGCTAGTAAGGCTGTTGCAACTTGCATACTAGCGCTGCCAAACTAAAAAATAATATTGGCTTAAATTATCACAAATCGGAATTTCAGGCATAATACAAAATATTTAGTTCTTGACTCGATAAAAAGTACCTACTTGGGACATGAAAGGTTAAAAAGCTAATTTACATAGTTTTAAGTATAACCATGTATCAAGAAAAATAACAAATTTTTATTAAAATTATTCAACAGCAATAATAAATGAAGTTTGAAAACATTCGTATTTATGCTTATTGTTTTATCAAAGTTTAGAATCACGAATTAAAATAATTATACATAGTTTAGTGTCCAAAATTGAAACTATGCAGTCAGTTAGGCCAAAAAGGAGTTAACAGCTTAGAACATCTAGTTGATGTTGTATGTAAATATTAGTAGTATATACAATGAAGAAAACTCTGAAGGAATTAAAATAATATATACTGCAGTATTGATGTGCAATAACATGGTTATTAATGCCTTTATACTGAGCCCTGCCCCTATTCATGCCACGATACATTTTGACGTTATAACTGACTTATAGAGATTTACATAGTATAATCATTTATTTTTTAATTATATCTGTTCAATATTTGCAAGTTTATTTATTTAAAAACTTTATTGCACAAAAAAAGTACAGAAGGTGGACTTAATGCTAGGAGCATTCTCTACCAGTCAACCGTTGGGTCATGCAGATAGTACGTTTATGGGTGCGGTAACAGTAAAAATGTGAGTATGGATAACAACAAAATTAATAATCATAAATAGCAGAAAATTACACACGAAAATAGAATATTCATACATAGGTTCATGATAAATAAATATAATAATTAAACAATATAATATATGTATATATATAAAAAACAAAACTCTAGGTCCGTGGGGTCCTGACGCTTTATCTTTTTTTAAAGATATTTCAAAAAGACTTATCAACGTTACAGGAGACCCAAAGGCTGGCTGCTACCTCGCCCAGCGTATTTCAATCGCCATTCAGCGAGGTAATGCAGCCAGCATTTTGGGTACCTTACCACAGGGACCATCTTTGTTTATTTAAAATATTTATTTTTTATTTATTTTAGTTTAAATATTTTGTAAGTTAGTGTTATCTTATGTTTATTTGTTTTGTTTATGTAATAAATTGTTTTGCAATGAAAACTTAAAACAAAATAATATATATAAATATATGCAAACAAGTGAATAAATAAAGCAAACAATTGAGCAAACGAAATTTTATGTAGAGGGGGAGGAATAAAAGAATTCACGAACTTTTAATTTAAAAATTCCCTTAGTGAGGGATTGTCGAGTTTCGGTGGGCAGAGTGTTCCAAAGCCGGATGGCTTGCACAGTGAAAGACTTGGAGAAGAACTTAGTATGATGTCGTGGAATGCTTAAGCTGAGATTGTCTGAGGAGCGAAGAGAACGGTCGTTAGAAAGACAGAGGTATTGAAATTGTTTCTTAAGATAGGACGGGGACAATGGATTGTTGAGAATATTGAATAACAGGCCAAGAATTCTAATGTTTTTCCGTTCACGTATCGGGAGCCATTTAAGTTGACTGCGAAAACTAGAAATGTATGTTGTATGATCGTACTTACGAAGCCCAAAGATGAATCTGATACAGTTTTCATCTATAACGGCGCTAGGAGGCTTATTTTATAGCATTGAGGACGATTAATCTTTTCTGAAGGTCAAGAGTTTACATCAAAAATACATAAGCGGCTAACCTACGCCTCAATCATTAAAACCGTTTAACGTTTCGTAGTCAGTGTTTCTTTTGAAATGACAAGATATTACCATTAAGGTTTCAAAGGAACCCTATTAATAAACACGGTCGGTCTTTTTTTTAATTTTACTTAGCGATTTTGACGACTTTAGTGGCGCAGAAGGTAAGTAAGCGCTCAAAAAGTGAACGCTTTGATTTAATTCTTGGTATTTTCAGGATTGTGAAATGAACATTTTTGATTGACTTTTATCTGAATGTGCTAGGTTCATGCCTTTTCTTAGTTTGAGATCATTGTTTAGTGTGATTGCACGGCGCATTTAATAATTAATTTATAAATCGAGTCATCTCGCTTAGTTCAGTTAGCAGGGGAAATACCTTTGCGTATCTTATCGCTCCCGTGGAGACGACAGTAGCGTGTATGGGAATCCCCCGCTCCGGAGCGAGGATTACCCTAACTAAAAACCCCACCCACTTTCTTATCGCCTAGCGACCGACTATATGAAAACGGTAGACCTGTCACACTATGTTAGTTATTTTAATGTTTGAGGTCTACACGCATTTATTTACAACTGTACCTTAATCTGTAGTAGTCAGTCTATAAGCCCTAGAAAATCAAAAGCAAATCGTGATAATAATCACGTATTTATTTAAGATTACATTATTCTAAAGCTTATTATTTATGCATAAGTTTGTAGTAGATATTTAAATTAACATTATACACTACGTAATTTACACGAAGACATGTGTTGCTATTTTCCAACTAGTGAATAAATCACATTAGATATTTGTAGCGTAAATGATGTATTATTTGCAGCTACCTCTGACATTTAATGAAAATTGTGTATTCAACGTGTGGCGCATTCTCAAGGTGAATAGTGAAATACAAATTAGCCAAAGGTCATGACTAGTTTGAGCTGTATACGAAATCAATCAGATTCCATCAGTAAATGGCACCATTTCTATTACATAACCAGACCACCAGGCGTAGAGAAAGCTTTCATTTAAATGTTGTTGATTTTCCAGTTTTTCTTAATAAGTTTAATGCTATGGACTTCGCTTTAAAAGTTTGTACTCCTGGATAAAGATGACTTGAGTTTTTTCAGGATAAGAAACAAACCCAGAAAACTTAAACATCAGCTTCCTGTCGCTTACCATCGGTTGAATTAAAAGCCAACCGCTTGTCAATCAAAATAATCTTTCTATAAATAAATAAAATTTACATCTTACTTTTAAGATTCATAATTCAAATACAACTTGAAATGTGAACTTGTTTGTATGTTGCGATTTTTTTATCTGAATATATTAGAATAGCATTCATTGAGGTGTTTAGACGAAACAAATCCAAAATGTAATTTTTCGAGTAGCTACTGTACGTACAACGAAACTTGTGTGCCTCGAGTTATATCGCCTTTACCGTATACCTGGAATATATTTGGCATCGCCTTGATGATGGTATAAATCAACAAAGAAAAGATTTAAGCTAGATTATATTTGTAGCGTGGTAGTAAAACATTGTATTCAGAACTGACGGGTGTTCGTGACCTTGTTCTATGAAATTTGGCAACCCATTTCATGCCCTTAGACGTTAAATTACGAATATTCTTAGTGGATGCCTACGTCATAATAACTAAACGTGTGCCAAATTATATCTCATTATGATCATTGTTCTTGATTTGTGCGTTGAAAGATCAATCAGTTCTTAAAGGTTGTCTTTATTACATATGCAAAGAAATAATATTATGTAAAAACACAGAGAGAGGCAGGGCAAAGCGATTTATAGCTCGAACTGGAGCAGCCTGACTGGTGAAATACCTCCACCTTACAGAAGACCACAGCTAAATAACAATTACTTCTGTGTTGTCGTGTTCCTGCGTGTGAGTAAGGTTTCCAGAGCTCCTGGGGGGTGCTACGTTAGTAGCAGGGGTCAAGCCTTCAAGGTAAGGGAGACAAGTCCAGTAACAGATTTATTATGCTGTACTTGTCACCCTTAAGCTAGGACCTTATTACCACTTAACATCAGGTGGGATGAGGTCAATCTTGAAGTGCAATATAAAAAAAAAATAACTTACTATAAGTTTTTTTTACATACTAATACTTCTCTGCATATGTTTGTCACGAAACGCCTCCTAACAACTGTACCTATTTTTGCAAAAGACGTGGTCATTACAGAACTTTAGTACATATATTACAATGTTTATCGTCTATTATTCTGCCCAATTATTTAACGTGTCTTACATGACGTCACCTATCAACTAACTAATTATCTGCCAAATTGCAGCTTCATTGATCAATTGTCTTCGAAATTATTTGATAACCTAGTTAGTGCATGAATTAATAAGAGAATGCAGCTTTCGCTTTGACATTACAAAGATTATGAAATTGAACTCTAACTGTTAATAAATAAATAATAATAAATATTGGACAACATCACATACATTGCTCTGATCCTGTGGTAAGTCGCTGAAGCACTTGTGCTACAGAAATCAGAAACCACGACGGTACCACAACACCCAGACCCGAGACAATACACAAAAGTTCATTTCCCATATTGACCCCACCGGGGATCGAACCCGGACCCTCCGAGATGGCGCGACCCCAAAGTCCGGCATGCTCGCTTCTCGGCTACGGAGGTCGTTAAATATGTAGGTATAAAGTTTAGTCACAGTCGTCCATTTGTAGGACTAGACCATTACACTCAGAAAATATAAGCGTGCGAGTTCATTCTCCCATTTTAGTGTCTTGAAATGATTTCCATATAAGCGTGTAGTAGTTTAGGCGAAGACTGCAGACATATCTCATGTCGCTAGTACATGAGGAGGGCTATTAAGACGAGATTTTACAAGGATAGCGCGGACCGCTTGCACAGTTAAAATATAAACAGTATCACAATATCCACTATACTCAGAAAGAATACGAACGGCTTTATCATGGGGAGTGTTCCGAGGAACTGTTTTCCCTTATCCCACCCTCTCCTTTCCTTCAGAACCACAAGAGCCGGCCAACGATGTCATCGCTTCACCGTGGAAAATATTCCATCACGAACAAAAAAGTTCGGTAACTCTTATCTTTGCCGGACCATAAAGAAGTGGAACTCGTTGCCGGCTCATGTGTTTCCTTCTTCCTTTGACATGGATTCCTTCAAAATGAGCGTGAAGAAACATCTTGCGGGCCAGTATGGCGATGCTAACGGATAGGATATTTTGATATCAATGTATTGGAAACTCACAAATTTAACACCAGACGTTGAACGTCACGATTTTTGTACTGTAATATTGCAAAAAAAAACAAACATTTCTGTGTATAGCTGTTACAGTTTTGTAGTGTAAAACATATGCGATACCCGCTTGTACTGCAAATAAAGCGTATATGCGCTTGCAGCTTGTTTAGATATCTGGAATTAATTTCGCAGCCTCATTTCTGATGTTGTTTTATATTATAAGAAAAAAAATCAAAATATAGCGGTGTAAATTATATATAGATAGATAAGCCTAGCAACAAAGACTAAAACACTAACAGAGTCGCGGTAAATCTTGTGCTTACTCGGAAATGCCAATTATTCAGTCAAAGTTCAAACGCACTTTTTTCACGCTAGACTCCAATAATTACAAAGAACAGTTTTGAAGCTACGCAAGCACGTGTTAAGTTCCTACAAGCGAGTGCCTACCGGCCTGCTTCCTAAATCAGATACAAAATGCATATGTCCGATTGATATACTTAGATGAACAGTGCAAAGGTGCTTACATATGTCGTCTGCACTTCCTTACTGTCTCCCACGGAAGTGTGGCGGTCGCGTCCCGGCGTGCTAAGCGTTACTTATTGCCTCACTACACCGACGAATCGCGCGGATGTTCGCCCTACAGCCAGCACCATTATCTATTCTATTCTATATCCTACGCCGGACTTACAACAGTCACTGACGAATCGCTACATTACCGTTAACAACATTCGATTAAATTCCCGGCTAACGAAGATGTGAAGATAAGAATGAAAAATAGCGCCCTCGTATAATTACTCAGTGCAAACAGCGGAGTTAAGAATAGATTTTCAGAAGACCAGCGTGTAGGGTTGTCAGTGTAAAAAAATAAAAAGTGCCTAAAACACTTTTTATTCGTATATCATTTTTCTTATGGTAATGTAGGTAAACAAGTAATAAACATCTTGAAATCTCCATCACTAATTAACAAAGTAGGTATATTTGTAGTTACCTTATACTATTAAGAGTTTTTACACACAGGTGTGTTTGTGTTAAAGGTGAGTTTTATAATGCTTGTTATAAATGAAAATTAACTATAATCCAATGCTTGCAAATTATACAAACTTAACTACTAATATTGCCACAAAAAAGCATTTTGCTTAAAGTTTGATTTTATATACCATCAACGATTTTACAAGACTTCCTAGAAAAGCCCAACATCACTCGTAAACTTGCGAAATAGATTTGGTCATAAAAACAAGAAACCCGACTTGCTCAATACTAAAAGAAAAACATTGTTGGCTATCTTTGTTCACGTTAATTTTTCTTGACATTGTAACTGTAAGTTGTGGCGTCACATAAAACTACAGTAAGTGCTATAATTCTGCTCGTCAAGGCTGTAAAGGAAGACGATTTGCAAGTGCATCTAAATAGACGAAGACAAGCGATATTAGTCTTTAGGAGCATTGAAGACTGCTAAATTCATATAACTCGTGGCTACGCTTGGTGCATCATTGGAAAAATGTATTTAGTTTTATAAAAGTTTGAAATAATATCATTAGGAAATTTATTGCGTTATTTCATTTAGGATTTTGAATAGATAGTCAACTGAGATAGTTTTAATAACTGTCAAAACCCAATTTATTCAGTTAGTTAGTTTTTGTATAAATACAACCATATATTTATAATATTCCTTATTCTAAGAATGCAGCACATCGTGACGTCATAATTTTACTAATCAGCAAATTGAGTGTAAAATATTTTCGGAGCATTTTATAATACCTTTTTAAAGATAAATCTAAGCGGCCACTATAACATTAACTTCACTTTTGCAGCACTGGTTTATTAAAATTATTTGTGAATCGTGTCAACACCATCAAGTCATGGATGTTTCCTGCTTTAAAGTTGTAAATTGTAAATAACGTTTTAACTACTTGTAAATATGTTAGTTTTTATTTTTTCTAGAGATGAAATGTTCATTCTAATGAAACCATAATAAAACTAGTTTTATATATTTGAGACTGTAATAAACTTTCCTTTTTCTGGCAACACTCACGAAGCAACCGTTGGCATGGAAAACCGAGACATTTCTCAACCAGCATAGTATAATTATTTGCGGACATTAATTAACTTTTTATTTCTCCACTCGTCGCCGAGGCCCGTACCTACAGCTACGGGTGCGCTAAAGAAAAAAAACGAGTAAAGTGCGAAACTAGTGCACACAAAAAGGGTACCGCACACTTTTATTTAATAGTTCGCACTTAATAAAAGTTTATCAAAGGCAGTGTCCCCATTAGGCTAACAATGGGGTGAACTTTTGTTCTCTTAGTACGCAATTTGCAATGTTCGTAGTTTCTATCGCCTAACTAGGTCAATCTTAAGCTTAAAGTTTCGCAAAGGTATACGTCATAAAAAAAAGTGTACACCCCATTCATATTTAATGTTCTAACTGCAAATCTTAACTACAGGATGGAACAAGAAAATGTTTCCAGTTGAAAATCAATTTACGCAAAACATTATCTGAATCGAGAAAGATCTGAAGACACAATATCCAGGTAGGCACTAAATTTATGTTTTGTATAACTCTGATTTGACAAAGCTAAATATTACGTAGCTGCCAAATGATTTCGACAACATTTACAAGGACACCCAGACTTACATATTTGGATCATAATCGAGACTCATTCGAATCAGACCACCAGGTGATGCTGAGAAGAAATGTCCTGACTAGCTAAACCTAATAAAGTGAAAATTATTGCCGCAGGATAGTAAACCATGACTATCTAGGACCCGAACCCTGTAACCACATGCACCCAGAAACAATAATGGGCTTTGATAAAACAATGGGGTGTTTGTGTGTCTGTCTGTCTTTGTAAAAAAAACCTCTTTATTCATTTAAGCTTTACTGAAGCACTTATGAATCGTCAGTACAAATTAAGTATTCTACCACCGTGTTCGGAATATTAATTATGTAGAGAAGGAATTATTGTAGCTTCCCGGTTGAAATGATTCTGATTTAGTTTTTTTTTTCTGTGATACGTAAATTAGTCAAGAGGATTCTTAGCTGCCAACGATGCTGTAGCAGTTGTGGGTCTCCGGTTTTTTGCATGGCGCTGTCACTAGGTGATGTGAAGGTGGGTGGGGTTTTCAGTAACGGTAATCCTCGCACCGCCAGAGCGGAGGAGTCCCACAAAGTCAAAGTCAATCTCAAAGTTTTTCTTTTATATTGCACTTCAAGATTGACCTCGCCTCATCTGATGTTAAGTGATGATCAGGTCCTAGCTTAAGGACGACAAGTACAGCATAATAAATCTGTTACTGGAAGTGACGTTCTTAACTTGAAGGCTTGACCTCTGCTACTAATGTAGCACCCTTTAGGAGCTCTAGAAACCTTACTCACACGCAGAAACACAACAACACAGAAGTGATTGTTATTTGGCTGCGGTCTTCTATAAGGTGAAGGTATTTCACCAGTCAGGCTGCTCCAGTTCGAGCGATAAATCACTATGTTCTACCTCTCTTAAAACTAAATCTATAAAGGAATCAAATGATAGGTATGACAATTTTCAAATCCAAGATGCGCTACTATGAAACTGACGGGTATTTTTATTTTTTATATAAAAGTTCTTAATTAACTTGGATTTCAAAGTACCCATTTCAACAAAATACATAGATTCTCTTCGCATTTCAGAGAAAAACCTTCTTCAAAGGAAGTAAGACGGATAACACCAACTTACGAATTCTGTTTCATCTGCGTTACGGAACTCTAAAAACAATACAATTACACCGCAACAATCCTTAACGAGCAGACATTCGAGCGGAATTACGAATGGCGCAAAATTATGAGAAGCTTCAAATAATCATTAAACATAAACGCGTAATGGTTTCCCATTCAAATGATAGCCCGTAGCGGTTAACTGCCCTGGTAATGTCTCAACACAATCTCTTCCGAGGGGAATTGTTGCATTTTACTGTGGTATTAATGAGTTATGGCCTATTAAAGCATAACAAGAACACATTTCTTTATTGGCGCGGCGTCTTGAGTACCGGCAGTTAATTTAATGTCCGTTTGTGCGTACGACCGGGATAATTATGGATCTGGCTGGGTTGGCCGCTTTGATTAATCGGGCCTATCCTAATACTGGGAATAATGCATTGATAATGGCGCTTTGTTGTGCCAATGGGCCTGCAAGTGAGTGGAGAACCGATTGTACGCGGATCGCACCTGTTCAGGCATGTGATCATGTTCACTGGATTATTTAATTTAAATGTGTTCACTTTTTGTTATAGTGCACGAGGATGCGCTTACAAAATGGAAATTGAGATGACGGTTGAGGATACGCTTATGATACTGTACGGTCTACACCGCACATTTTGTTCGCCGGACGCGCCGCGGCTAAATTAGGTCATGCGCGCGTCAGCACTTTACACTTAACTAACTACACTTTACTAAACAACTGAGTTCGAAAACCACCACGATCGGAAAAAGACCTATCTATCAACTAACTGTATATCTAGTAACTTTAATAAACTACATCTCGTAAAGTGACTCTTTCCGTTCTCCAAACCTACACTTTAACTACTATCTGGCACCGTCAACTACGTGCCGGACAACATCAACATCATACAACTTCCTGTACGGTGTGCGTGGTCAACTAAGCGCAAATCGTACATTTTGGTCCTTCGAGCAAAACTTGGTGAGTCTTATATCCCTTACTTACGTTAGCGAATCGGTTTAGCCGGCTTCCCACAAGCGGGTCTCACCGGTTAAATTGAGAAGGCGCATATAGCGTAATCGAGGGTGTGAGGTCACTGAGTGAAACCAACGCCACGCTCTTCCCCTGCCACCGTCAACTACGTGTCAGGCAATCGAGCTAACTTACTAACAGAAGGAGAACTAACTAACTATCATCATGTCTGAACTTACGCTACAGCAAACCGTCTTTGAAAACATTAAGACTTTATGCACGAACTACAAAAAGGATAGTCCGACGAGAAAGACGCCGGGCTACCTAACGAAGCGACTTGTCTCGCTGGAAAGCCAATGGGAAGATTTTGAGAAACGCCATCAGCATCTTGAAACCCTGGAACACAAAAACATACATTATTTTGTCGAAAACGTTTACGAGAAGACTAAAGAAATGTACGAGTCAACGAAAACAAACATTTTGCAACTTATGCTGGCAACCACTGCCAGTCCAGGAGAAACTGAAGTCCCAAGTTTGCTTCCTTCACCGGAACAGGAGTCGAAAATCTCTGACCAAACTAAACAACTTCTGCAGCGACAAGAATGCAACTTTAAAGCTATAAAACGGGCGATGTCTAAAACAAATCTGGAAGAGATAAGTAACAAGTGGGAAATTGAAGATCACCTCAGCATCCTGAAATCGAAGTGGGAGGCGATCGATAAACTTCATTGGGAACTCGAAACATTGCAGCAAACATCAGAGCTAAATTACAACCAAGTGTTTACGGAAGTAGAATATCGTTATGATCAGCTCAGGAAGAATTTGAACGCCAAGATTTGGTCCAACTCACATTATCATCAAGCAACACCCAAAATAAACATACCCGAATTTACTGGTAATTACAGCCAGTGGATTTCGTTTAAAGATCTTTTTTTGGAAACCGTACACAAAAACCCAACTATATCCAACGCTCAGAAGATGCAACATCTAAAATCAAAATTGAAAGGAGAACCCGAAAGGCTTGTACAACACCTACACATAAGCGTTGAAAATTATGAATCATGTTGGGAGATCCTTAATCAACGGTACGACAACCGCCGCTTGCTGTTTACGTCATTCATGAACACGCTCTTTAATTTACCTACTATACAGCAGCCAAACGCATATAATCTAAAGAAAATGCATGACATCATAATTGAAAGCCTGAACGGACTCGCCAACATGGAGGTCAATACATTAACCTGGGGTCCGATTATCGTACACATTATGTCGCAAAAACTTGACGCAATAACTTTCAACGAATATACAAAGGATTTGAGCGAACCACGAGAAATTCCTAACTTGAACGAATTCACTGCATTCCTAGAAAACAAATTTATGGCATTCGAAACTATGCGAAATCAAAATAAGGAGACTTCCGGCATACAGAAGCCTACCAACAAGATTTACCAACCTGTGAAGAAGCCTAATTTTCCATTCAAACGAGAACTACCTAAAACTTATTATACTACAAATACGAGTACTATCAAATGCCCGCTATGTAATGAAATACATGTGTTGATGCAATGTCCGAAGTTCAATGACATGAATGTCGAACAGAAAAACGCCACAGTAACAAAATTGCATGTATGCAGAAACTGCCTTTACAGTCATGGCCAAGAACGTTGCAAGTCAGCTAAAACTTGTAAGGAATGCAATTTACCGCACCACACATTATTGCACAATAACAACATGAAGAAACCTATTATTTTTGGAAAAAATAACTCTGAACCACGACCCTCAACTTCCACCCAACAAACCAATCATTTATCGAATGAGGATACGGAGATACTTCTCACGACCGCCCAACTCAAGGTTAAGGCTCTGGATGGGACCTACGTAGTTTTGCGAGCACTACTGGATCAGGGCTCGCAAGTAAATTTAATTAGCGAAAACGCCGCTCAACTTCTTAACTTGCCTAGGAAAAGAATGAACGCATCGATATCAGGAGTTGGCACGGTATCGGGTGATTGCACAGGATACGTCAACCTGGAATGCAGGTCCATCCACTCGGACTATGCGTTTCAGGCGAAGTCGTTAATTATGAAGAAACTTATTAAGAATCTGCCTAACCAATCATTCCAAGTACCTAACTGGGCTCACATTAAAAACTTGAAACTTGCTGACCCAGATTTTAACATGTCACGTCGTGTGGATTTACTCCTGGGCGCCGACATCTATTCGAACATTATAATGGAAGGTGTACTAAAGCCCGATTTTCATTCTCCTACTGCTCAACAAACTCACCTTGGCTGGATCCTCTGTGGCAGTATAAGGACCCTCAACTGTTGCGTAACACTAACTGACTTAAACGAACTGACAAAATTTTGGGAAACTGAGGATATTGTACAAACTAACAATGATATACCTACAGATGACTACTGTGAACTATATTATCAAGAAACGACAAAACGAGATTGTAATGGAAAATACGTAGTGAAGATGCCACTCTGTGATAATTTTGAAGAAAAACTGGGGAAGTCAAAAAATATCGCAACTTCTCAATACCTACAGTTAGAGAAACGATTACAGCGTAACTCTCCGCTTAAAACGATGTACACAGACTTTATCAACGAATACATCGAACTGGGTCATATGAAAACATCTAACTCACAAGAAGAGGTCCAGTGCTTCCTACCTCACCATGGAGTGCTGCGCGAAGGCTCTTCCACTACAAAGCTTCGCGTGGTGTTCAATGCATCCCAGAAAACGAGCTCTGGCTACAGCTTGAACGATCTTATGGAGAAGGGTCCAAACCTGCAAAAAGACTTGCAAACTCTGATACTAAAATGGAGAAGTTATGAATACGTATTTACAGCAGACATCGAAAAGATGTATCGATGCATTATGCTGGACCCAGAACAACAGCGTTTGCAAAAAATATTATGGCGTGACAACCCTAACAAACTGTTACAAGAAATGGAACTATGCACAGTTACTTATGGAACGAAGGCTGCCCCTTGGTTGGCTATGAGAACCCTGAAACAACTTGCTCTTGATGACGGCCACAAGAACCCGGAGGCAGCAAAAATCTTACAAAACGAAACTTACGTTGATGACGTCATCGCCGGTCATCATTCGTTAGAAAAAGCAAAGGAGATACAACAAGCCTTGATTAGCTTATTGAAAGGGGCAGGAATGAATCTACGCAAATGGTCGAGCAACAAACAAGAACTATTAGAAAACTTATCACCTGATCAAATTGCACACATCTCAACATTTGACTTCAAGGATGAAACGTCACAAAAAACTCTAGGATTGGCTTGGAATCCGAGAACAGATACATTCATGTTTGATTGGAAAATCAACAATTCTGAAAAACGACAAACCAAGAGACAGTTATTATCAGAAATTTCGACACTCTTCGACCCTCTCGGATGGCTCGCACCAATCACCGTATCAGCAAAATTATTATTTCAAAATGTTTGGACAAAGAAAATTGGATGGGACGACATTTTACCTGAAGAAATTGGCGAAAAATGGCTGAAACTAAGAAAAGAACTAACGTATATCAAAGAGATTAAAATTAACAGATGGATCGGAAATAAACAACAAAACATAGAGCTGCACGGATTTTGCGACGCAAGTGAAAAAGCGTACGCCTGCGTTGTATACTGCCGAGTGATAGACGAGGGTGACCACCCGATCATAACATTACTCGCGGCCAAGACTAGAGTCGCACCATTATCCCAGATCATCACTCTACCAAAACTAGAACTCTGCGGTGCGGTATTATTATCGCAACTGATGGAAAAAGTAACTGATGCCCTGAAAGAATGTTCAGTTACAGTACAGGCTTGGTGTGATTCTAAAGTCGTCCTTGCATGGATACAAGGGGATACGCAAAGATGGGAGAAATACGTATCCAATAGAGTCACAAAAATAACGAAGACAATACCCGCCGACAAGTGGAATTATGTACACACTAGTGTCAACCCTGCAGACTGCGCGTCGCGTGGGTTAGCTCCAACGAAACTTATGAACTATGAGCTATGGTGGTCAGGTCCTTCTTTTTTACAAAAATACAATGAAGAAGAGGCTGAGAGCAAGAGATGTCTATTTACAACTAATCATGGCATAGAAAACCAAAGACAATCACATGCCCTTCAGAAGCAACAAATTAACGATAATTTTATAAACTTATTACTTTATAAATTGAGCTCATTGACCCGGGTGTATCGTGTGATAGCCTGGGTATCACGTTTCATTGCGGCGATGCGCCGCCGGAAAGAAATTGAAACCAATTATAAATACCTAACGAACGCTGAATTGCAACACTCGGCTATGCACGTTGTTAAATTCACTCAACTTAACGAATTCGCCGAAGAAACAAAACAGCTGAAATCAAACAAAATGGTTTCTATTAAGAGCAAGATCTATAAGCTTAACCCATACCTTGATGAAAACGATATCATACGGATTGGGGGTCGACTGAAAAATTCGGACTTAGCGCCTGGCATGAAGAACCCAATCATATTACCGCATAGTGGAAGACTGACTGAGCTTATCATTGATCAGGCTCACTTACAAACCTTGCATGGCGGGGCACGCCTCACACTCGCGCAAGTAAGGCAGCGATACTGGATTGTCGGTGGAAATAGAGCTGTAAAAGAACGATTACGCAACTGCATTAAATGCCATCGTCATAACTCGCATGATAATCACCAACTGATGAGCGATCTACCGAAGCAGCGTATAACACCATCTAGACCCTTTACGCACACTGGGGTTGACTTTACTGGCTCCATTGACGTTAAGATCAACAAGGGTCGAGGTGTAAAAACATCGAAGGGGTACATAGTTATTTTTGTATGTATGGCGACAAAAGCTGTACACATAGAACTTGCAACGGACCTAAGTACCGAAACGTTCGTCGCTGCATTCAAGAGGATGTGCGCAAGACGAGGAACACCAAAACACGTCTATTCCGACAATGGAACTAATTTCGTGGGCACGTCCAAGCTCCTAAAAGAAGATTTTGAAAGCTTCCAGCTGCTATTACCTCCGCAGTTCTTTGACGAGATCAACAAACTTGAAATCCAATGGCATTTTAACGCGCCGGCTTGGCCCAGTGCTGGTGGTCTCTGGGAAGCGGCTGTCAAGGCGATGAAACACCACTTGAAGCGCACGCTCGGAGATCAAAAACTAACATACGAAGAGTTGATTACTATATTAACTGAAATTGAGGGATGTCTTAATTCTAGGCCCCTCTGTCCTCTTACGGAAGATCCGGAAGAGTTCTATAACTGCCTAACGCCGGGGCACTTTCTTATTGGAAGTCCCATTATGTCCCTGCCGCAGTCAGACAGCAGTGACATCAGGAACATAGACTTAAGAAAACGCTGGCAGCTTACATGTCATATGTTGCAACGTTTTTGGAAAACATGGTCAAACGATTACTTGCAACAACTGCAAATAAGGAGCAAATGGCAAACAACCACGCCAAACATCAAAATAGACGATGTTGTACTTATAAAGGAAAACAACCTACCCCCTGGAAAGTGGGCACTTGGACGAGTAAAGGAGCTTCATCCGGGCAGTGATGGCCTTGTCAGAGTAACTACCATCAAAACGAAAACTGGATTAATAAAACGGCCTATCACAAAACTGTCACCACTACCCATAAATGATAGTGAAAGCAAGAATGTACTACATCAGCAATTAACATATGTCCAAAAAGAACCAAAAAAAGAAAATCTTTATACACCCAGTCTCAAAATCATAACACCCAGACGTAAAATTATAAAATCATGTAAACGAAGTTATTGGACAACATTTGCGACGTTGCTTACATTATTTACAATAACAACGGGGTCGCATGTCAGCGCGTCGGAGACTGGCACTCAAATTAAAAGCCTACAAAATAGACCGATTTATTACGATTTAAATGGCAAAATACAACTTATACACGATGAATGGATCCTATTGATGTACTATAATCTAACAACTTATTGGGAAGAAACTCAGAGTATGCTGATTTATCTCGATCATTTAAATAAAGCCTGTGAGAAAATGGAACCCAGATACTGCAGAAATACGGTCGACCAATTATACCACGAAATGAACCTACTGAACTACTACAACACGATGTTACTAGCACCTCAACAGCATCTGTCAACAAGAAAAAGACGTGGACTGATCGACGGAGTTGGTTACGTTGCCAACAGCCTTTTTGGAATCCTCGACGAACGTTTTGCAGAGAAATACCACCAAGATATCAAGGCCATTCAAAACAATGAAAGGTACTTACTCGCACTAGTTAAAAATCAAACATCGATTGTACAATTAGAGAATAACGTGTTAAAGAAAAACGAGGCCAACATCAAGCTACAATTTGAAACCATCAACAAGTTTTTGCTTGAAGCGAACATGAGCTTTGGCAAGATGGAAACTGGCATGGAAGCCCTGATGGCCATAAATTATTTTAGTTCATCGTCTATTACAGCCTCACTACTTTTGGCTAATTTAAGAAGAATGCAGGAGATGTTTTTCAATACGCTGACGGATATCTACCAAGGTCACATTGACATACATTTACTCACGCCAGTCAACTTAATAAAACAACTAACTGAAATATCGGCGCACCTGCCTAAGACATTGTTTCTACCTATCGACAGCATTAGAGAGCAGATCAGAGACATATATCATCTACTGTACGTCAGAGGCAGGATAACTAACAACTTTTTTCTATTCGAAGTGCATATCCCGCTAATATGTGATGAAGACTTTACTTTCTATCAAGCGATCCCATTACCTATTTATCTAAACGATGAGATGACAAGATGGGTTCGAGTAACATCAGATTTCATCGCAGTCAACTTAAGAAAAAATACTTACGTTACATTATCTCAAGAAGACATAAAACGCTGCACTCAGAGAAGCGTAGATAATTATATCTGTAATGCGAAGCTGCCCATATACAATTTACGTAACAATAAAGCGCCTTGCGAAGCAAAACTTTTGGATCAACGAACTACCTTGCCCTGTGAAATCAGAAACGGTCAATGCCGGGATTCCTGGATCAAGTTGCATACCACAAACACATGGTTGATTATATGTTGCGATAAATGTGTCATACGGATGATATGCGATAATGACGTAACAGTGCACAGTATAACAGCCTCTAGCATATTAACAATAGCTCAAGGATGCATGTTACAAGCTGAAGAGATGACAATCTATGCTCACAACCAGTTCAACAGTGATGTGAAGATGGATTCTGAGGTGCACATTCCAAACATAAACTCCTCTATAAACAAAGTCGTAGAATTAACTTTTCGAAACATGCCTAACTTGACATACGAATCTGATGAATCATCAATGAAGAAGATTGATCAGGAGCTCACTGTACAAAGGGAAGAAGAACGCCGCGGCCTGGCTGTTTCAACACATGATATACATCAATACTCAATCTGTTACATTTTGCTAGGCTCTGCCATAATCGGCGCAATCGTGTGGGTGGCGAGGAAGCGTTGCCGCCGCGTCAGACGTCATGCAGCACCAAGGAACGACCAACAAGGCTCAGAGGACATAGAGATGCAAGAAATCCGGCCACCGACAGGCTCAGTGAAACAGTGTCATGAAAATGTCTCATTTAATTTTGAATGAATATTTACTTTGTATTGTAGTTTTAACATTTTTACTTTTGTACTTTTTACTACTTATGATTTTGACATGATGGGATCTTTTTCAATGTTAGTTTATCTTTGCGGTCGGGAGCATGTACGGTCTACACCGCACATTTTGTTCGCCGGACGCGCCGCGGCTAAATTAGGTCATGCGCGCGTCAGCACTTTACACTTAACTAACTACACTTTACTAAACAACTGAGTTCGAAAACCACCACGATCGGAAAAAGACCTATCTATCAACTAACTGTATATCTAGTAACTTTAATAAACTACATCTCGTAAAGTGACTCTTTCCGTTCTCCAAACCTACACTTTAACTACTATCTGGCACCGTCAACTACGTGCCGGACAACATCAACATCATACAACTTCCTGTACGGTGTGCGTGGTCAACTAAGCGCAAATCGTACAGATACATTCGACGGCAGATTAATCTCGGGACGAAATGTTAGAATCTGTCGTAATAGATAATTCTTATTAACATATTAATTTTGTGGTAAGGTTTGTGAACGAAAAGTTATCGTTTAGACTAGTTAGACCAGTCGTTCGACTAGATTAGGTTTAAGTTTAAAATGCCGGAGTTTTGGATTTACCGGATAAAATGAGGTGTTTTTCAGATTTTAGGCTTTGTAATCGCCAAAGCCCATTAGGCTAAAGTTGTGATTAGGCCATTACACATTGTTGAAACTGTGCCTTGATTTTAATGATGGATACCTAAGCACTTGTTTAGATGCATTTGTAAAGCTGTTACCATATTTTACGTTTATATCGTTACTTAGTGGTTATCATAGTAAGTAAATAGTTACAAATCAACTGACGATCTCACCGCCACTGTAGGTAGCTAAGTTAGATACATTAAGTGTGAAATTTTTAATTCCCGTTCAGGTCAATTTGGAAAACAATATATTCTTATGTGTCTTGGGCCTAGGTGTACTGGCTTGAAGCCTCCAGTTAGTGTTTGTCGTCTGGTACCTATTCATAGTAAAAGGGTAAAACTTAATTTTAGACCAGTTGATTCGTGTGATTGTCTGACGCATTTGTTTAATCGTTTATAGCTTTTATTATTAACTTTATTGAAAAAAAAGTACAAAAGGTTGTTAAAAACTACTCTCTACCTGTCAACCATAGGGCTTAGCTGATAGTTAGTTTAAAAGTGAGGTAGTAATAAGTTTGAGCATATGGATTTAAAATAATAATAATAATAATAAATTGCAATAAATTGAACAGTATAGCTATTTAAAAAGATATTCAAACACAAATATAGGTTTTCAATGTGAATACCTAAAACCACCGTAGCGTACTGCAAAACTTACCGGATTTTCTTGGTTTTTATAACGTAGAAAAGTTATGTTGTAAGCCTAAGCCCCTTCGTAAAATTGCACACAGTTGCAATCGGTGCCATGGCCCAATCGCAAATGGCTGCATTCTTGCATCCAAGCAGCTCTTCTAATGCTCACTGCAGAAAAGCAACAGCTGTTACTGTACCATTACCGTTTTAAATCCGTTCGCCAACAATGTTGAAACAGGAATTGAAAGAAATTTTCATCTGAATTGAACTGCGAGCGTTTAAATGTCAGTTTTGTTACTTCTTTTTTAAAAACAATCAAGAACTAATTAAGAAAAAAAACACATAACTGCATTGTTAGATAAAATGTTAGGGACTTGAGTTAGATAACCTTTCAAATCCTTAGATTACCGAAGAAAAGTTCGTTTTCTATATTGTCTCGGGTCTGGGTGTTGTGGTACCATAGTTGTTACTGATCTCTGTAACACTAGTGCTTAAGCTACTTACCACAGAATCAGAGCAATTTATGTCATGTTATCCGATATTTATAGTATTATTTACTACAACTAGTACCAGCGACTACGTTCGCGTGGATTAAAAGATTTAGATTTTAATTTATAAAATTAAATTATTTTTCTGGAATAAAAGTAGCTTAAGTTACTGTTTACTACATCAGCTACCTAACAGTAAAAGTCTCGTCAAAATTGGTCCAGCGATTTCAGAGATTAGCCGGATCAAACAGACATATAGACAGACAGACAAAAATTGTTAAATATGTTATTTTGGTTATATACCGCATACAATGTATATTGTAATCGCTTTTTACTTCGTACTTATGTATTAAAAAGCGGTTATTTTAATATTACAAACAGACACTCCAATTTTATTTAAATGTATAGATATTGAGCCGTTTTTGACAAACATATTATATGAATATAATTTCAAGAAATAAAACTTTATTTATGTTGCACGGCCGTATTCATTTCTCGCCATCTACTATTTCCTCTACCTTAAGGTTGTCTGGAAGAGATCGCTTTCTTGCGTTAAGACCGCCTAAATTGTACTATAATCAATCTGTAAAACCTATTTCTGTAAAGTTTTGTGCAATAAAGTATATCTATCTAACTATCTATCTATCATATTTTAAAGCTTAATTAATAATACCTTAGCATCATAATACCAGTGCTTTATCTTGTAACTTGTTGTAAATCTACAAAACACTTCGACGCTTGGGCGCCATTTACCAACACCAATTTTAAACACAAATGTATTCACTTGAAAATTCTAAAACAAACGCCGGGCGATCGAGGAAAAAAAACAAACGAAGTTTGAAGCTGTGTGCCCCGGTGTTTGCCAACGCAAATTCTTCAAAATATTGGCCTCGTCTGTGAGTGTTGATTCGGCATTTGGCCTACCTACTTGTGCCGTGTCAACAAAATTAATATTATTTTAGGGGAGGGCGGAATGCATTTGCAAGGGATTTACGTAAGAAGACGGGTGGCGACCTTCTTTTACGAGTTTTGCTTTCATAACTGATCCTTTTAATTTTATTAGCTCTGCCTTTATCACTATCATTCAACCATTTATGCCACACGCTTGATACAATGCATAATATATTTACTAATATTTTTATTTATTTATAAACAATTATCAAACAATTGATAAAAAAACGCAAAAGTACAGAAGGTGAAGTTAACGCTTAGATCATTCTCTATCAGTCAACCCTAAGTTCATACGGTTGATGGGTGCGGTAACAATAAGAATGTATATTTAACGTGTAACAACTTATCGTGCCCTTAGCCCTTAGTATCACGGATATGCTCGTTATAAGGGTTCGATCATTAAATTACCTATATCGCAATGGTCACCCATCTAATATTGAAGTAAGCACCGCGTGATGTTAAATTCAACTTTCAGTATCCTTACCGAACCGTCGCAATCGCACCGCACATTTTAATGTTAATAAAAGTACTAAAAATAAAGTAAGTTATTATTCAGACATGAGTAGTTAAAACTCATCAGTATTGAAAACGCCGACTCAAATTTAACCTTTTTGGAACATATTTGGGTTAGTTGGTAGTCCTAAGTGTTTAAAACCGAACTTCGGGAAAAAAACGAGGCCGTATTAAAAAAAATTCAATTGTAACAAAATTTTAACAAAACTAAGTCAGCTTTACCTGTTTCAATGAATACATAAATAAATATATGTACAATTTTCCTTTTAAAAGTTCTTTGATTTCGATTGTGGAACGAAAATAAATAAACTTGTACGCCGCTCAAAATTTCTTCGTAATAACATTTACATTAATTCGGTTTGGTTTAAGGTAAAGAGAAACTTCGTGCAACCGTAATTTGAACTAACAAATAAATCAAATAATTACGTGCGAAAACACAGAACTGTTTATTACAGCAGGCGACGTCAACAATAATCTTATAGAGTTAGGCACGCGAATCGTACATTTGCAATTTTTGAGCGCGTATTTATTAAAACAATAATCCAACGTGTTATTTTTCTTTACAGATAAGATCTGAAAGAGGTAGGAAATTCAATTTATCGCTCAAACTGGAGCAGCCCTACTGGTGATATACCTCCACCTTACAAAAGAACGTAGCCAAATAACTTATGCTGTACTTATCGCCCTTAAACAAGGACCTCATTACCACTTAATATCAGGTGGGATAAGATCTATCTTGAAATGCAATTTAAAAGAAAAAAATGCGTTCTTGAAAACGCTTACTTAATACAATAAATCCGGCCGGTGGAGTTGTCCGGTGGATTAATGGTTTCTCAGCGATTGATCCATGGATCTTTGGTTCTGGTATCCATAACACAAATGCACAGTAAATGTTTAATAATGACAACAAAGTCTATTTATCGTAGATTCAATCATTCGAATTACGTTTTCGTTACCGAATAATAAAAAGGTAGATTGCTTTGCTTAGATAAGATATAGGTAACATAGGCTAACTACTTTTTTACTACTAAACCTACATACCGATATGACATTAATAGCTCAGAAGAGCGTAAAATATACATCTACAGTTACTGCAAACACAGAATAATTCATCGTAAACATCAGACAGCTATCGATGTCTCGATGTCATCCGATCTGTCTAGGAATTTCAATCAATGCTATTTGTTTTTGAATTTTCGTCAAACACGTGAAGTAAACATTCTTCTTGAAATCAGAAGTAAAACGATTCGTTCGGTTGAATCGAATTTCCAGTAATTGAAACTTTATATTTTATTGTTTAAATATATTTTTTTACGTTCAGATATATCTGCCAATACTCGTAGTATAATATTCAAAACAGTGATTGAGGAAGAAAAGAAATAAATATTGATATCTCGAATAATTCTTCGAATAACATAACATTTTCAAAAGTGTCTCCTCGATGGCAACGACGGCAAATCTTATTTTAAATAACTAAGTAATATAAAAAACATATTATGTCACACTAGCTGTGCCTGCGACGTCGGTTGCGTTATTTCAGAACAAAAAGTATTATCTGTATTTATCAAGCATCTTATGAAAAAGAGTAACAAAGATATTATATTTAACAGATATCTGTACATCCTAACAACTAACTAACATTTTTCGGATTAATATTAGGTATTTGTTAGTTTAAACAAAAATGAGTTAAAGAATACAATAAAAACGTTTATAACAAGGTGATCTGTGAAAATTGGTTGTTATGAATTTTTTTTATTTGAATTGGACCTCAGCAAAGGTTATCTCTGATCTGAGAACGTATTTTGCTACCTATCCGTTTTCTTCCACATAGCGCAAACATGTTCATCAAATATAGCAGTTTTTGTAGTGCCTAAGGTTAAAGACCGATTTCTTACGTTTTCTTCTGTTTCTATAATTTTCTATGGTACCACTTTCAAAGATTTTGGACAATGTTGCCGACGCAAAACCTTTTTGATATATTTTGTCCTTATATCGTTTTAATTATTTTTGATATTCTTTTTGATTTTGAAATATAGCATACGTCTAAAATTGTCACTGTGGAAGTACAAATCTACGTGTACATTTTTTTTATATTTGCTTTCCTTTTAATTCCTGTGCTTTTTAGACAAAGAGGGGCGCGATGTGGTATACTCAAGTTTTTTCAAAGTGAAGGAGTCCCACACACGCCAAATTCCTACCCAGACTAAGTACACATTGCCGTAGCTGCTATAGACAATCTATATTCTCATGGCGCTGTCATTAGGCGATGAGAATGGGAGAAGGAAGTGAGTAGTCTCCGCTTTTGTCAGAGCGAGGGAGTCCCACAAACGCGGGCAGCGGTACGATGCGCCAATACATTTACCCCCTTAAAAAAAGGCCGCCGTACACGCAAGGCATTTTTTCTCATGATTCAGTTTTGCACTAGTTTTGCCAGTACCTATTCACTCAAGCGTCAGCAAAAGGTAGCGGACTCCAGTCCTTAACAAAGTCTTCTCATCACAAAGGAACTTGTTACACGGCCGCCCGAGCCTCCTTCGAATTAGTTATTTCAACGGAATAAATTCATAAATGGCCCGAGTTTTGGCCAGCTTCCATCTTGTATAAATGGTAAAACAATTAAAAGTTATTCTTGGCTGGTGCCACCGCCCGAGGCGAGCTTATGAACTCCTTATAAATATGTTTCGGACGGAATAATTTCCTGATACCATGGCTAATTTCGTTGGGTGATTGCGTTTATTCATCTGAAACGTATTTTGAATTTGTTAACGTTAATTCATTGAAGCCAATTTAGTGAAGTGAAATGTCAAAAGCCGGCAGTGGCGGCTCACTGTTTTCTTTGACAAATAATTAAATTGGACTATAAATAGAAAAATGTCACTCATTGCTTTTTAATCGATTTATTATGGTGTCATAAAGTTGGTTTTCTTTGAGAATAAGATCTGTGTAGCTAGGTATATGTTAACAACAGCGTACCTACTTATCGTCACATAAAAATAGCAAGTCGATAAAGTCTACGCTTTTTTGATAAAGAACGTCATTAATGCGTAGATCCAATGTTTTACGATTCCTAATGTGTCAAAATTGACTATCCGTTCTTCTACAAGTTGTTAATTCTAATTTCAAATTTACTAGCCATATCAGTTGTCATCAGTCGTCTGTCGGTCGGTTTTAGTTTACGCTTCGTATAATTTATTGCCATACGTAACGAGAACGGATCGTTTTTCAAATATTGGAACCGGGCATAAGTAATTTTGTTACGGAATAATATGATAACGTTTGAAACAAGTCGTGGTTATTAAACAATACTCGACCGTTATTTCTTGTCTTACAAATTGAAAAATCTGGCATAAATATGTAAAACACTTTAAATTATTACATTGGTATCTACTATCGATTACTGGAAAAATGTTGATAAAATGAATAAAAATTTGGGCTAAAAAACAGTTGTCATCGCCAACATACTGCGCTACTATAAAAATAAAACAAAATTCACCTTTAGGAAATCTCAAAGATTTTCAAGATTTTGTTAAAACAACTAATTAAATAAAAGTTACGTCACTGTTGTTTCATTTACAATAGGTAGGTATACCTATATAAAGAAGGGTAATGGTATATTAAACTTATGTAGGTAGGTACCCCGATTGATATTCGGAATACATCTACGGAAGCAACTGGACCGATTTTATTTCCCGCTCGTCACTCAAACGGAAAAAAGTTCAAAAGGAAATGTCTGCTTTTATTTAAGCTACAAAGTTAGTGAAAAGTTTCAAATAAAAGAGAGGCCGGTTATTTTTCTGTTTCACTGGTTTTGCTGTGTTGAACAGTCCATTTTAGAGTTCGCTAACCGATACAGCCGAAGAAGGACTTTGTGTATAAAAAATAGAGTGTACCACTTGAATTACTCAGCTTTCATACGCCGGTCAATGTATTTTTTGTCTTTTGCCTTTTACTAAGAACGAGTATATCTATGTATACATTTCTTCTCTAAAAAATGATTCATTTGTCAAAACTTTACCTCTTCTCAACCAGACGTTACGTATGTTAAAATGTTGAGTACGATTGCGTCTGTATTTAAATGTCAGTTTTTTAGCTCAAATACGACCTCTTTAGCAAAGTGCCGAGAGGGCGGGGTTTTCTCGTCGCTTCATCTTGAGATTCCGGCTTCGATTCCCGGTCGGATCAATAGGAAAAAATTAACTTTTCTTTATTATTTCGGGTCTAGGTTTCATGTCACCGTCGTTTATCCTGTAACAATGGTTCATTACCTAGGTAGGTACTTCTTACCAAAGAATCAGAGCAATGTATGTGATGTTATCCAATTTTTATCTTGAAGTTCAATTTGAGATTGCTTTTAATTTCCTAATTAGACATATTAAGATGACGAGTCTTCTTATCTGTGGCTGTTTCTTTATTCATTCACCATGCGGTCATAATATTTTGTAAAGCGGAAGAAACAGCTGTCTCTAAATGTAAAATTCCAAGACGAAAGTACGAAAATGAGATCTTATTTGAACTCATAGGCACATTAGCCCAAATAGTTGCTAAAATGGCTTTGCACTAAGGCGGGTGTGTTCAGTGGAGGGCCCTCGAAGTCAAGGAGTGGAGGATGCTGCGCGCGTGTTACTCAACTGAATTTCAGGTATTAGTGGGCCTTTGACATCTGACGTTTGATAACTATTCATTAAATAAAATATTGTGCCCCTTTTTAAAAAAAAACATAGTAGCTATACTCTAAATGCAATACAAATAACAATTTCAATGAAAGTTTTGTTAAATAAATTCAAAATTGTGGGGTTAATAATACTTTTGCCTGTTTTTTTTTCATAGCTTGCATTTTACTAAATTTACTTGTTTTTTTTGATATCTAAGGATCTCCCTCTCTTTATAGAAATATTTTTCCATTTTTATTATTTTTTGACCTAAATTGTTGCCAAAACGGCTCTGGTGCAAGCAACTCTCACTGCTCTCAGTAGAGGACCCTCGAACACTCGAGTAGAGCACGCTTTGCATGTGTTGCCTGACTTGCAATATACTTCATACAAAGTATAGGACTACATTTTGCAATCAATGCTTGATTAATATTTTAATCTAGCACGAATGTTTGATAAATCAGACAAAATTTTATGAAATAAAACTTTTAAAATATTTTTTTATAAAACAATGACTGTTTTTTTATCTGACCCAATTCATATTTCTAAATAAAACAAAATATAATTATCATGATATGATTATGACTACTTTTAAAATTATTGTCTGTTAATACATGTCAAAGTTTACTTAATTTTTTATCCAAATTAAAAACAATATTTTAGCTTTTTAACAACTTGGATTTCTACGTACTTTTTATACGGCTTCTATCCTAAATATTTATTAACAAAAATAAAATATTGATTAAAACAATAAAACATTCTAAACAAATACAAAAATAAAATGTGTTAACGACGTATTGATCCAAATAGTTGCCGAAATGGCTCCGCACTAAGGCGAGTGCTCACTGCGCTCAGTGGAGGGCCCTCGAACACTCGAGTGGAGGACGCTTCGCGTGTGTTACCCGACTGACTTGCAGGTATTAGCGTGCCGTTGGCGCCCGAGGCTTGATTGGTAGTTAATTTATAGAGGTGGGCAAAAAGAGATCGCAAAAGTTCAGTTTGTTTCTAATCTTTTTAAATAATTAGTAACCAGTCACCCTCGGACGGATGCAATGTAAATACTATGACATATTGGCTTTTCTATCCTTAAACTTTACAATCCGGATAAAAAACACCTATTAATCATATACATATCAATCCAACCTTACTAATATTTAAATTGCATAAGTCTTATTGGAATTTACAACTGAACACTACTGTTATTTCAAAAGTTAAATATGTTAGTGTGTTTTTTGATAAATAAATTCAAAAATAAAATTAAGTCAGTATGAATCTTTACGTTGATTTGTCACTGAAGTTTGTCACTCCACCACGCAAAAACTTCTAATTAAAATCGTATAACATTTCGGTAACACGTATTTCATGTACCTACTATATTAGTGAAATTGATATATAATTACATCACTCAAAAGTACTTTTTAAACAAAACGGTTCCCACGAGCCTTACACGTGTCGCTAGCACTCGATACCTACTGTTTATCTCAGCTCAAAGTTGATCTTTCCCAAAAACGTTGGGCGAGTAAACAGCGCGTCAAAGCCAGTCAGTAATCGGGTTCGACCACAATTTGATAGGTGCGGGCGGGTCCCGAGTGGCCCTCGCAAATTATTCACGCGATGACCTGTGGCGGTAGTGACCCTTCCTTTCGGGTGATTAGTCGGAAACTAATTGATTTTACGGCTAAGCTCCGGCTAGTGGTGGACGGTTTGGTGCCGCTAATAGGAACTAAGTGGTTCACGCTTTACGGCTCTTTGTGGTACGTGCTAGCGTGTTACGTCACTTGGTGACTCTGTCATTTTAAAGAGGAACCCCGCTTGAAAACGTTGTGAACATTTTTTATTTGATTTTAAATTTCAGAACTTATTGATACCTTCATGAGTCGACGCACTGATACTCTGGTTCTATGGTAAGTAGCTAAAGCACTTGTGTGACAGAAATCAAAAACAGCGACGATACCACATCACCCACACCCGAGAAAATATCCAATAGTTCGTTTTTCTATCGTGACTCGATCGGGAATCAATCCAACACGGAACCTCAGAAATGGCGCGAAACCAAGCCTGGCTGCGAAGATCTGCAAATTTATAAGATAATGTGTTCTTTTCATTTCTATTTCGTCCTTCGAAGTACATAAACGATTATTAGTGTTGATTCGACTAAAACTATGTATCTAAAAAAATATCTGTACTAAAGATAAAAAAAAACATTACTTTAACTTTCACTCAAAGCCGTCTTTCCCTTCAAGGCCTTTTAGTAAGGCCTTTTTACTGATCTTAATAAATTAATGTTTTACGTCAATAAGTGAAGAAAAAGATTCCATATATAAAAATCATACTTAACATAACATTTTAAATAAGACTGTTGCCATGGGACTTACACGTGTCCACGATTTCGATACTGTTCATCTCCGCTTAAAGTTGATCTTTACCTAAAACCAGAATACCAGCGCTGCTGCCGCATTGATCCCATTGTCGCAGCAGCTCATGCTGAGGCTGGGACCTTATTGGCTGCACTGTCCCTATTTAATGTTTCTCATGTGTTTGTAATTGTGCTTTAATGTGTGTGCCAATAAATGTTTTTTCTTTCTTCTTTCTTTCTTTCTTTCTAAAACATCGGGCAAGTAAACAGCGCGTCAAAGCCAGTCAGTAATCGGGTTCGACCACAATTTGATAGGTGCGGGCGGGTCCCGAGTGGCCCTCGCAAATTATTCACGCGATGACCTGTGGTGGTAGTGACCCTTCCTTTCGGGTGATTAGTCGAAAACTAATTGATTTTACGGCTAAGCTCCGGCTAGTGGTGGACGGTTTGGTGCTAATAGAGACTAAGTGGTTCTCGCTTCGTGGCTCTTTGTGGTACATCAGAGTGTCATATTACGGGTGTAGCTGTTGAATTATAGGTAAGTACTTTAAATTAAGAAAACTTTTTTGGGTGCCTGGTTCTAACTTTACCTGTCAAACATGCATAGACAGACGTTTATAAAAAATAAACATCATATTTGGCGAATTAACAATTTGTAACCTCAATTTATTACTAGTAATACTTTAATAAATAAATAAAGTCATTTAATATGAAGGGTCCACGGCAATAATGATGAATGTTCAAAATATTAAAATCTGTGTGATCAATGTCATTAGATCACTTCATATATGCAGTGAGTAATTTCGTTTACTAACTCGTCAATATCGCTCCAAGTACTGAGATAAAACCGTTTCTGATATTTGACTACACGTCTTAAACGCTTAGTATGCCATGTCTTCACGGCAATAAGGCCGAGTTTAGTATAACGTTTAAAAACTTAAAACCCAAATATGTCAAAACAAAAAAGAAAGGATGTTCATCATTATTGCAGTGGACTTTTCATATGCTTTCAGCAAATATCAATTTACTCATAACCAGGTGTGACTTTGTGCTCTGTAATTTTCAAGTATATTTTGTGACTTTTTTTCTTGTGTGCTGAGGATGTAATTAAATACTTGCTCAATCTCCTCCAATGATGATAATCATTGTAATATTAGTTATTTAAAAGTAGACAAGTCGCTTCTTTATGACAGGAATGTCCAGATCATACGCATAAACAAACAAATTTAATTTCAAAGAAAACTTTAAAGCTTATCATATAAATCCCCACTAGTCCCTACTTCCCTACTTATAATAATAAAAATGATAAAGTAACTCTGTCTATCTGTCTGTCTGTTACGCTTTCCGGCTTTAACCTCTCAACTGATTTTGATGAAATTTGGTATAGGTATACGTTGAATCTTAAGAACGGACATAGGCTATTTTTTATTAGAAAATAAGGGGGGATGGCGGTAATAATACCACCTTTGAAAGTTTATATGGAAAAATGTTTATTTTTGAAATATAGACTACTTTTTGTTTCGAATATTAGGAAGAAAGGGGTAAAACCGACCATGAAAGGATGTAGTCCACGCGAACGAAGTCGCGGGCACAGCTAGTACAATATAACCATGTAAATATATTATTGTATCAACGGCACCGCAGCACCGCAAAGATGTAACGCGAGCTGTGCTTTGGGGCTGCTTTAGGCCAACGATGTTGTAGAGTTTTGACGTTAAAAATTGTCTCAGCGAGCAAAGAACCCGCTTGGTTCATATCTGTGATCGGTTATTCAGGTATCAGTTTTCTTAGTTACGCAAGTTTCGGAAAAAACAACAAACAACCTACCTATTAAAATTAAAATTAATTAGTGAAAAAAGAACACATACGAGTATAAGTATTTTTGCGTTAGAGGTTTTTTATATAATTCATTTATATTCAGGTGGAATCGACCAAAAACTACCTGTATTGTTTCCCAAACAGAGTCTAGTGGATCTATATCATTCAACATTACAATTTAATTTCCCAAACACCCAGCTCCTTAGTATCAAAGTTTTCAGAGCATTATAATATCAGCGGCAAACGTTTACAGCAACGCTGATTAAATCGGATTTAAACCTTGTTCCTTCGCCTGGTTTAACATGTAGAGTTATTCTGCTCGCTTTCAACAGTACTATACTAACAACATTCATTCAGTGGTGGAGTCAGGTTAATTTCGTCTGGTGCAATTTTGGTTAATTTGTAGCTCTTCTGTAATGTTGTTTGCGTGAATCGCTGTCAGCAAGTAAAAGTGGAGACGATACGATTTAAAGTACGTAATGAAAATCTATTTACATATTTATAAAGTCTTATAGTAAATCTTTACGTGACTGATACAATGATGGGCACGGCTACTATTGTGGAACTTATTTAATTGTTTTATTATTTTTATAGTACCAAAACGCCGTACTAGCAAACTTTAAATATTAGAAACAGAAAAATTTTATCTCCCCTTGCGGTGCGGGAATCGAACCCACGACCTTCACGTTTCGCGCGTGCTGCTCTTACCAACTGAGCTAACCGCAAGTTATCGTAGGCGATGAAATTTTTCTGCTGTATCAACCGTTAGCCTCCGGTAAGTGCCCTCTGCCGAATATGTTTAGAACTACATACTTATCGGCCCGTGGTACATTCGTTGCAGAAATGTTTGAAAACCACGGAATCGAAGACACCTAGCATCTTAATCGATTTTATTATTTTAATAGTACTAAACGCCGTACTAGCGAACTTTAAATATTAGAAACAAAAAAATTTTATCTCCCCTTACGGTGCGGGAATCGAACCCACGACCTTCTAACGGTTGATACAGCAGAAAAATTTCATCGCCTACGATAACTTGCGGTTAGCTCAGTTGGTAAGAGCAGCACGCGCGATACGTGAAGGTCGTGGGTTCGATTCCCGCACCGCAAGGGGAGATAAAATTTTTCTGTTTCTAATATTTATTTAATTATATCAAGAGAAATGTGATATTGAAAGTTCATCCTACTAATAATATATTCTACTCGAATGCTTATGAGAATATATGGATGTCCGGATTTGTTACCAATTTACGCAAAAACCACTAGATGGATGTAAATAAAATTTTGTAGCTAAACAGATTAAATACGAGACTAACATTAATATCGCGGGGATATCGCGGATAGTAATAATTATAGACCAATCTCACTGGCAACCATTATATCGAAGGTCTTGGATCGACTTTTAGATGAGCATCTAGCTGAATATGTTAAGTTACATGATGCACAATTTGGCTTTCGGCGCGGCTTATCTACCGAGAGTGCGATACTGGGTCTCAAGTCCATAGTTAGATATTATACTGACAGAAAAACCCCTGTAATCGCATGTTTCCTTGATCTTTCCAAGGCCTTCGATACGGTACGTTACGATATTCTATGGAAAAAGTTGATAGGTACGAATGTTCCGGGTGAAATAGTCTCAATTTTTGAGTATTGGTACAATAATCAAGAAAACTGTGTTAAGTGGTGTGACATGCTTTCGGAGCCGTACAGATTGAGATGCGGGGTGAGACAGGGGGGTTTGACTTCGCCCAGGCTTTTCAATTTGTACTTGAATGGCCTCATTGACGTTCTCAGCAGTGAGCATGTTGGATGCTATATCGACGGTGTCTGTATGAATAACTTGTGCTATGCTGATGACATGGTCCTGCTGACTCCGTCAATCAGTTCTATGCGTAGGTTGTTAAGTTTGTGTGAAAGATATGCCTTGGATCATGGACTTGTCTACAATACGAAAAAGAGCGAGTTTCTGGTATTTCAGTCGAAAATCAAACTGTCAGAAAATCTGCCACCAATAACATTATGTGGAAAACCGCTTCAGAGAACGAGGCAGTTCAAATATCTTGGACACATTGTGTCGGAGGATATGTCTGATGACAAGGACTTGGAAAGGGAACGTAGGGCGTTGGCGGTGAGAGGTAACATGTTGGCCCGTAGGTTTGCTCGCTGCTCACATGACACTAAAGTTACACTTTTTAAAGCATATTGCCAGTCCTTTTACTCTAGCAGCCTATGGATTCATTACACTCAGAGATCATACAACGCCCTGCGTATCCAATATAATAACATTTTCAGGGTGCTGTTGGGGCTGCCTCGCTTTTGTAGCGCGTCAGGCATGTTTGCAGAAGCACGCACGGACGATTTTTACGCCATAATGCGGAAAAAAGCTGCATCTCTGCTAAATAGATTGCGAGACAGCTCCAACAGTATACTGAGAGTGCTGTCTGACAAAATGGACTCCCCGCTTTTGCGACACTGGGTGGGATTGCTAAATTAAATGTTGGCAATCCCAACCAGTGGTTAAAATTTTACTCAATTTTTAAAAATTAATAATAACATAGAATATAAGTTACTTTGTTACTAACAAATTTGGATCATGTTGTCTGAATAAACAAAATTTATTATTATTATTATTATTATTATTAATGATACTCTTTATACCGAGATAACGACGCGAATAACGTCACGAGAAACAGCTAGGGTAATTATAAGATTACCCCAAAATTTGCAATGACCATTGATTAGGAGCCTACCAGCTAATAGTCTTCTACCGCTCGTAGGCAACAAACCTAAAAATTACAACGCAAATAATAAAACAGTACTGCTAAGGATAACAGCGCTATTTAATTACTCGTGTAAGGGACGTATGTTCTTTACTAAAAGTGGAAGTACTTCCGCCGAGCTAGGTGTTATCTGCTCGGGGACCAAGGCCCAACTACCATCTTGGTTTGTTGTATTAAGTTAGTGGCGACGAAAACTCTGACATCGCGATGTAGGATCGATGTTATTGATTGGCTAATCGTGCATTACGTATAGAGCGTTGTTGTCTATGCCAATTCTGCGGACGCTGTATTTGTATCGACTTGTAGGTAATGTAAAAAAAGGTTGGCATACTTGCAACGTATTTTCTAACCAACTTTAACACGTAATATATAATTATAATAAAAAAGGTAAGTAGGCAGTATTGTACCTATTATTACTACGTTACGGTAATTAAAAAATATTTATCATGCAAAAACTTATTTTTGATCAGCACCACATGTTGATTCCAAAGTATGTAAATAGCAAGTCGAAACACTCACTGGGAAATCAATTGTACCTGGCTGTAATAAGGACATTTGGTCTTACGAGGTTAAGAAGTTTGTTATGGAAACCAGAATCAACTGTGGTACCACATTAGATACTAAAATGTACACTAAGACAAATGTTGGTTCTATTTGGGGATTAAACCCACGACCCTTGGTTTTACAGACTGGAATGCTTACCATTGCTCCACCGGGTCAATCTAGTCATACTGCTCAGAACGCCTGACGTGCACTTTCATTCATAGTTACCTTTCCTTAAGCAATTACCAAACTTCTTACTAATTTTATTCGGTAAGCTAGTTCAAATAAGTATTAACATTTCAGGCCTTAATTAAATGTAAGACACTTTTTATCCTGAGTACTTGTTCCCGTGGGATAAAATAGACTTAAGTTTGAAACCTCTTTGCAAGTAGGCGATGTCTTAAACTCAAATTTAACCTTCGTCTTGGAAGTTTATTGGCTTCTTACTAAATTACATGTAAATTACTGAATGGATTTAGATTAAGTTTTAGGATTATATACCGGGACATGAATAGGCGATGGATACTTTTGGAATAATCCATGTAACAAAAAGGGTTAAACTTTACATAATACCTATTTACATCTTCGCTTTTAGGATAAAAAAACTAAACCAATCTAAGTAATATATTACACTCTAATTTAAGATCAAATGATGTATGGAAGTAAAAGATAGTAGCTTAAGCATTATGCGATTGTATTTATTTGCTATCCCTAAATATGTTCCTATGTTAGGATAGATTATATTACTCAGATTGGTTTGATAACGCAGTCTTATTGCTAGAAAGCAATCTCTTCCAGACAACCCTTAGGTAGAAGAAATAGTAGATATCAAGTAACGGGCACGCCTGTGTCTTAATTAAGAAAATATTAACAGAAAAGAAAATAATATAACGAGATGAAAACAAAAAATAAAATTTAATTAAATGCATACATATAAATAAACAAATATATAAATTTACTTGCGTTTGCGCAACCTAAGGGGCTAGATCGAATGATCACAAACCGTATGGTTATAACATGTACTTTAATTATTCATCTTTTTTATGGAACCTATATTCAAAGGTGGTTAATAAATAAATATAAAATATTTTTTCCATGCTAAAATACACACTAGTAAACGCAGTCTAAGTAAGCAATATTGATTAATATATCATTAGTGCAAGCACTAGGCACTCTATTTAAGGTTTATCCATTTAACCATAAAACCTTGACACACGAACTTCCCATTTGCGATAACACGCCAGTTCAATACTTGAAGGTAGTGAAACGAGCAAAGTCATTCAAAGGAAATACGTTTATAAGTAGAAAAACTTTCAGGGCCTTGACATAGTGGCAGAGTTGACGTACGCGACGACCTACGTTACTCACGGAACTCTGGTACGATTGAAAGCTCGTCACTGTACGCTTTGGACTTTGTATCGTCCTTAAGCCGTTGCCATAAGAACTAATATAAAAATCACGAACTTTAAACAATTTAAAAATATATAATTTCTGTTTCTTTAAAATACTATTTCATGTAATGACTTTAAAGTGACCTTTTTTTTATATTGTACTCCCGGGCAGGCCAGTATGGGTAACGATATTTTCCATCTGGTCCCGGGTCTGGGTCTTAAATAAGAAAACTAAGCTCCTAATCTAATGACACTTCAAGCTTTAAAAATATTCGACCATTCAGGCTACAAGACTTTTAATAACAAAATGAACAAACAAACCCACACACCTTCATTAATACAAACTTAAGTACACGCAAAAAAATTATCTAGGTTGGTAGTAAAAATCACATAAGGCAATAAACAGTTTTCGACCTATCACTTTATTAAAGTAAAATAACAAAAATTGTTTTAAGCATAAATAAATCCGTTTTATCGTTATTATTTTAGGACTAATGCAAAGGTCCAAATTCGAAAGATCGTGGCTAGAATAATTAAATATCAAAGGTTAATCTTAAGCAATTTTATTTAAAAGCGGAGGTGAATGTGATTATAAATATTCATGGAAAGTGTAAAAACAAGATGTATCACCCGCACCTTTAGCCTGTAGTATATGAAGTATACCTAACTAGTTACAGGTCCAGGGGTGTAAACTATTAGTCGAATTTCTTGCTGGTTCTTCACGACATAATCAACATTCCGAACACGGCGGTAGAGTACTTAATTTGTAACTGACGATTCATAAGTACTTTTGTAAAGCTTACATTAATAAAGATGTTTTCTATTCTATTCTAGTAATTTGGTAAATTGTTTCATGTTAGAAAGGAAGCATTGTTTCTCATTACTGCTTGTGGTAACATGGGTATATGAAACTTTTCGGCGTATCTATACTAATATTATAAAGCTGAAGAGTTTGTTTGTTTGTTTGAACGCGATAATCTCAGAAACGACTGGTTCGAATTGAACATTTATTTTTGTGTTGAATAGACCATTTATCGAGGAAGTAATTCGTCTGTCTGTCCGGCTTTCACGCCGAAACATATATTATAGAGCCTGAGAAAGGACATAGACTACTTTTTAATGCCAAAAAAGGGTTGTTAGGGGTTGAAAAGGGGGGTGAAAGTTTGTATGGAAACCGAAATACACGCGGACGAAGTCGCGGGCAGCCGCTAGTGTATGATATATCTGCATTTATACAAAATTTTGAAACTAAATACTCAATTCTTTTTACTCATACATACCTTCTACATTTATATGTAGAAGATATTCGTTTATGTATACTACACAAACGAATACATTCTAAAGTATCTACGTACGTAATCAATGAGAGTGGCTATGAAGAAAACTGGGTATGTCCCAGTTTTGCACCTCTTTGCCTCTAAGCTGAAGTGGCATTTCTAATGAATTTCAAAATATTATGTTTTGTATTTTTTAGCTAGCAAAGACTTTTCGACGTTCGAAAACTGAAATTAGTCTTTTTTTTTACTGCCATCCCAAGACACCTTAACCCTTGGTTGATTCAATTTGACGGGCCCTGAAAAATTGCCCGCATACACTTTATTACATTCCCCTCCATACTCCGCTGGCTAATGAATGGTTTCATGGGACTATGTTTGAAAAATTTGCAACCATCCATTGATGAATTTGCCGCAAGACCCTCTGGGAGCAACCCGACCAGCCCATCGATAACGAGATTGTGGAAATTCGGAAAATGCTCGTTAGTGTTCAGCAAAAAAATATACGCGACAGATTAAATCATCGAGGCTATCCACGAAATGGTAAAGAGTGTTCAAACAAATGTATATAGCAAGGTCCAATAAATCCAATTTGTAAAATAATGCAAAGCTACACTGATATACACGGTAAAATCATAGCCATCGTTTTGCATGAGTACACCAAATTGATCCAAATAACTTTTTCAAGTTATTTTAGGTTAAATACCCACTACGGAATATTTAAATACAAAAAGTCATCGCACTGTCGACGTAAGTAGATCCCGTAGATTCCTATTCTGTCATTTTAAGCTGACGAATATAGGAATAGTTTAAGTACCTACATCGCGATATTGTTCATGAGAACTAACGTAATTGTCGCTCTTCAATATTCCGCCGTGCACAACTAACCGAATACACTAATCAAAATATTTTCTCTATCTCTGTCCATTTTTTTGCCGGATTACCTCGACATCATCAACATTTCGAATTTGGCGGTGGAATACTGAATTTGTACTAACAATTGATAAGCGTTTGTAATGCCTACAAGATTTAAGAAACTTTCCAGTCAATTCTATTCGAATTTTTCTTCAAAAAGAAAAAATAAATCTAACCTTGAACGATTTAGCTCCTTGACCGCACTCGTATTGGCAAGCAATCTAAGGCACTGAATTTTAACGCGCTTTTTACAAATGTCAAAATCGATGCGGCATGTGCTGATTGGCTAAAATACGAATGCGGCGTGCTATCAGCCAATCAATAGTATCGAAACTTTTACCGTCTCATGTGAGATGGACTGAACATGCTAGCAAGGCAGATATTGCATATTTTTGCTAGAAAATTTAGTAAAAATGTTACTGTACATTAAAGCTTGTTTACATACAGAGGTAAGTTTAAGTACAAAGTCAGTAAAATAGCGGACGCAGATCAGAACGCAAACAGAATTCCTGTTCCGGGTACATCGCACAAATAACGAGTGTACTTTTGTATCTTTTATCGCGAACAGCTCCCGTAGACAAACCACGTTCGGCAATAACGAGAATTTGATTGCTTTCCTCTACCTGGCTGGCCTGACGCGGGCACCGCTCTAGCACAACATATCAATAATAGTGCAGTCTAGAAACCATACCAGCATAGAGTTAACCAAGCATTTATACATTGCGATTCCATAGAGTTGGTCGCAGATAAGACGCTTTGGTTTAGTTTTAATCTAGTAAAGTCCAATGTCTTCTTCCAGCTGAACATAAATGATTTTCTATTGCGTCTTGGTTTTTGGGGTTATGACTTACGACTTTAAGTCGAAACTATTATTGTTATTGTTAATTCTATTGCCCTATTATTGTTAATCCAGTCGAAAGGGCTCCTTACACTTAATTTATTTTGATTAACTGTAAACTTTGTAGCAGTGTATTATTAATCACTTTACTAGTTCTTAGTTAATAAAAGTTTCAGAACGTAGTAAGTTTGAGTTTGCAAAACTCGCAGAAAAAAAATGCCAAACTGTCTATCTCAAAACTTTGAATGAAAAACCTTACTCTTTCATTAAGGATTTCGATAAGTTTTTGGACAACCTGTTAATAACAATGAACACAATTATGTCAGCAAGGATTTCTTCCAGCAAAGAATTCTTCCAGTTACTTTTATAAGTGAACCATAAGAGGTGGTGGGTCGATGTTAACGAGACAACGTTTACTGTATAAGCACCCTCTTTATTAACAGATTCACAGCTTAAATGCTAGGTCACTTATCTATAATAAATGTTTAGGGTACAGATGCCAACACGCATTGTATTATCTTTATCGATCACGTTTATAAGACGTGATTGATAATATTCCCAAATACTACATAAGGTTGAGGAAATATTAGAAATAAAAAACTTCCAGACTGTAACATGATTTAGATTTTGGCTCTAACACGTGTGGCCACTAGCGTATCTTATAGTTATTTATGTCAGTGCTTCGTTTATATCATACGAGTAATATTGGTTTTAAAAACGAAACATAGAAGGGGCTTTGAAAGCGATTTTATAAACTGAAAAATTTGTTATTTCAAAGATAAATTTATTCTTGTGATAAATAATACGTATGAAAACAAAGTCGGATACAATATAAGGTGGTTATCCTCACAGAAAATTATTATCTTTTCATACTGCACTTTTACAAATTTGCTCATAGTTGTTTAGAACCGTTATCATTTATGACATCGGTTAGTTGTTAGTTTAGGAAATTGGCATTCACTTAACAAAGAACATAAATATAAACAAACTGTGTTCAGTATTTTTATGTTTGTTATGACTTTTCAGAAAATAAGAATATGTGGCATAAAGTTGAATTCTAACTAAAATAATTCCGATGCCTGCCACTTAACTCAGGATGTTTGGCACTACATACTAATCAGCCTGCAAAACATTCGTTGCATAAATGTTCAACAACCATAGAATCAAAAAACCGTGGCATCTGAATAGTTCATATTTTGCATCACGCCGCATTAGAGGATAATAAAAAATAGTCCAGTTTTTTAAAGAAATAACCTGTAATCACTTATCCCAATCACAAGTTTAAAAAATAGTAATTAATTACCCGTATACGAAATCAATTTGTAGCCGAAGAAATGAGGAATGAGGAAATATCAGAATCGCGTGTGTAAACACTAGGGTACAGTGAAGTGAATTGGCCAACCCGGTATTTCTTGTCATTGATCATGATCATCAGCCCGTTTTCGTCCACTGCTGTACTGTCAGCACAGAACATAAAGCGAGTGCAGTTTAAAATAAGTTCTTATGTACATAAAGGCAGTACTAAGAGTATATAGCCTAGCGTGCTTTTATACATAAGCATGTACAATAGCATGGAATTGAGCTCGGGTTGTTGCCATTTACTAAAAATCGTCAAGAGAAATCAACTCAAATCGAATAAGTAGGTAAACGTCAGATGATCTCCCGCAAGTTGGGAAAACGATCTACAAAAGATTGCAAGCAGATGCTGGATGCATCCAACTGAAGACAGAGTGCCATGGTGCTTGTTAGGGCACACCAACCTCCAGCAGTAGACAAAATCTACCCCGCAATATATCTATATTATATAAAGCTATATATATATATATATAACTCAAAGGTGACTGACTGTCATAGTAATCTATCACCGCACAGCCCAAACCACTGGACGGATCGGGCTGAAATTTGGCTTGCAGGTAGTAGTTATGACGTAGGCATCCGCTAAGAAAGGATTTTGATCAGTTCTACCCCCAAGGGGATAAAATAGGGAATTAAAGTTTATATGATTACTCTGCGCTTACGTAGTCGCGGTCTACCGCTAGTCCTACTACTATTATAAAGGCGAAAGTTTGTAAGTATGGATGTATGGATGTTTGTTACTCTTTCACGCAAAAACTACAGAACGGATTTGGATACAATTTAGTAGGAAGACAGATGACATACTAGATTAACATATAGGATACTTTTTATACCGAAATAACGCGGGCGAAGTCGCGGGCAACAGCTAGTCAACTATAAATTTATTAAAGAAATAATCAAAACAAGAACGATTTGTTGGAAACTATGCATTTTTCATTTTTGTTGCTGTAATGGGTGATTGACTGACTCGACATTATGCGCATATAGCAGTCATAAAAGTCGGTCAACGCTTGTCCCGTACGAGCGAATTATGCATACACAGCGATTTTATATCTCACTTACGACCCTCTCGACCGAGAATAAGGTTAGTTAGTTTTAGCGAAGCTTAGTCAGCGGTGAGGCAAACAACGTTATCAAAACTAAAGTTCATTATTAGCGAATGGATGTACCAGGCGATGTTCTAGTAAAAGACTTCAATGTTTTCTTTGTGTCAATTATGCGTGGAAAATTGGTATTAATTTTTAACATACAGCATAGAACACGAATATTGAAAAAACAATGTGTATAATGTACGGTCGACAATAAGTCAAGGAAAACAATTGCAGCCCCATATTAGTTCTTTTGCTTACGATATAAGGGCGTTACAAAGTTCAATGTGTGTGGTCTGACGTGCTTTTTTCTGTACGAAACGAGTTGTATCTCTTTTTAAGCAAAAGTAAGCACAAGAAAATAGTACTGTATTGAATGCCCGGTTACATTCCATATTTGAAAAATGATCCGTTTTAGTAAGATAGTAATAAATTACCTATACGAGGCGTAAGCTAAAACAGTTTCAGACTCGTAGTCATTTGGAGCAAAACGGATTATCATTTTGGACACATTACTAATTGTAAAATATTGGAACCGGGTATAAATTTACATAATAAACAAAACGATTAACGTCTTCTAAAAGGAAACTGCTGTTTTAAAGCCTATACGAATAACGTACGTTCCAGTTGTACCTGTACTCAAAACCAAAATGGCCGCTCCAATCTCGGAACACTAGGACGGATTTTTTTAAATCGTACAGCCTTTCACGGAGTATGAATATCGCCTTTCATACTTTCGCTTCGGAGGGCGATCCGGCGACCTTTGTACGCGATCGAGCGCACACAATGTCTGTAACGGCCATTAGGGACATCAGTTCGACCAAGCGTGACGCTACACTTGTCCCGCTACTTCTTTCGCATGCTCTGTTTAGCGTGCCTAACAAATTTCCTCGGAGACGTAGTCACTAGTTGCGAGCCGTTTATACTTTTTTCTTAGCCTACTCTGTCCTATTACTGGCTAACAAAGGACTTTCTCAAATAAGTTTCCGTCCAAATTTTGTAGTCACTGGTAGGTGACAATAACGTGACCAGTAACGTTGACCAAAGTTACGTTGACGTTCGGCCAATACCAGTAAAAAGAGAGATACTAGTGTACTACCTAATACGACAAAAAATACGAAATATTCCTTCAAATTCGTTAACACCTTCTACAGCCGCACCTAAAACGTGAAAAACAGCGGCCTTAGAAAGCAAAATCCATCGCTAGGCTACATTAAAGAAAGCCGGAACAAACTCGACGAAACAACATGTCAGTGCCAACACCACAATTTAAAATTCCTTAATACGTTGCCCAAATTTGATCAGAGCCCCGGTCCAATCAGGTGGAACTCCGTACAAAGTGAATTTTCTTCTTGTTATTTACAGATTGTGAATCACAATTCGGCGGCCAAATGTGGGTAGGTATTTACCGACCCGCAGGTAAACTTCGTGTGCAGTTAAAAAGGAATTGGGGGAATTTTATCGGTCGTTAGGGACCTTAAACGGGGGAACGTCCGGGCTACCGACACTCACATACGTTACGTTACCTCCAAATCAATGGGTTGTTCCGTGTGTGACAGGCTCCCGTGGCAGAAATTAGCTGCTAATTCCTTTTTCTTTCATTCGGATCATGCTTAACGAGTGGACATTTGCATTGATAGTCATTTGCTGCAATACTCCGTTTTAGATCGTTCATTTCAAAATTGGATTTGAGCATTTAAAATGTATAAAGTTAAGAAGTACACTTTTTCAAAACTCTTTTAACATGGCAATGAATTTCTTTCTTCCAGTTTCCGAACCAATTTTACATTACATCTAAGCCCAACCTCGTGGATCTCAGTCTAGACTCGTGGGCTTGTTATTTGGTTGTAGTTATTGCCATTTAATTAGTACAAGCAAAATAAATAAATATTTACTGGCAGGTTGGTACAGAAACCTAACGCGCGTGAATCTGACTCGCACATTTCTTTCCGTAGACACCTCTTACATAATATAATAAATACGCTAATCAACTGAATTTAAACTAACTGGAGCGTCAACCCAGAACACCAAGACTCGAGCCACTTCAGCAAAAGTAACGTTCGCAAATAAACTTGACTGATCAAACTCCGGAACTTAGGGCTTTGGGCATCTTCCGACCACTGCGCTACTACCCACATCGTGAAATAAGCCTTATATAATGAAAGTGCTAACGGTAACCGTTACTCAGCAGACGTATATGGGCTTTAATTTTTATAAGTATTTTAATTCCCAAAAAAAACCTCCTGTCTAGTAATGGGAATGTTGAAACAATTAACAAATAATTTGAAGATATCAAAGCCGTAAAGGGGGACATCATATCACATCAATTATAATACTTTTTTTGGAAATTAGCTTTAGAATGATCCGAAACAATTTACCAGTCAGTGCGTTGATAAGTAAAGTTGTGACGTCACAATGTGCTTCTTTCAAAATAAAGGAATAGTGTATTTGTTGAACAGGTATTTAAAGCCAGTCAATATTCCTATTCAATTGAACTATCTTCTACCTAAAGCCTACTGCTATACGGTCTCCCTCGATATAACACAAATTGTATTTTTCCCCTCTTATCCTGATTACTTCATTAAGGGGCGCTAATGAAGAGACTCGTGTAAGAATCGCCACGTGGTAGCGTCGGCCATCTATCGATACTTAATTAAAGTTCTTTGGCGGATTCCGATTACTTTAGTTTCTTAATCGAGTTGCCTTATCTCACCTGAAGATAGTCGCCAGTTTCTTGGGGCAGGAAATTGAACCAAGGTATTTGACAGTATTGTATAGAGGCTCGTGTTTCTCCTGTGAAGTGACTTAATCTAAATATTGTAGTATTTTTTATACTCCTAATCAATAGTGTGGTAATGATTTTACGTTTGTAGAATGCCATTTTGCAACAGCGGATCTTAAATATTCACATTTTGTTTACAGTATTGTGATTTTTTTAAATATTTATTTCATACTTATGGTGCAATACGAAAACGTGCAAAAACTAGGGATCAGTCGATTAAAAACCGATACCAACTTAGGTGGTTTTTTCGTAAGAAAGTGTTTTACGGCCTTTTTAAGGACTAAAATTTATTTTTTGTAAACTTTGACACTTGTAGTTAGGTGGGATCAAATCTTGTCTAATGAATTATTGCTAAACGTTACAATTACAATGATTTAATTGTCTGTAGAATCTGTTGATGTAAAAACATGCAGACCTCGATGGCGCAGTGATTTAGATTATCACCTGAAGCGCGGAAGTTCCGGGTAAGATTCTCGGTTAAGTAAATTAGGGGAAACGAACTTTTATGAACTGGCTACGTTGGATTAACTCCCACATTCGTACGTCTGATACTCTAGGAAAACCTTCGTTTGCGACCAATCATTTGGTGTGATTGTCTAGCGCATTCATTTATTATTTATTCGTGTGAGAATTAACCAAGTGTCACATATCGACTCTTAATGACCGTAACTACATTTCCTCGTTGCTTATTTACTTAATTAGGCAGTGATAATTAAGAGTCGTTAATCCATACTCGAGTACTTGCGAAGGATTTTTACGAGACAAGACTACTTTTGTTTCTTAATCAAATTCTCTAATCTCACCTAAGGATTGTTTCTATAAAGGATTAAATTTTTACCCCATTTTGCAATTTTATTTGTGTCTAGATTTATTGAGAATTTTTGTTGCAATAATCTGTAAAATGAAATAAATACTATTTAGACATCTAATGTTTACCTGACTAAGTAACTTTAAAAAATGAATCCACTGCCCAATAGGTCTACTACCAAACACGAAAGGACTATTTTCAGGTTTTTTATGAAGAATAATTTAAAAAAAGGGTGTTAAAACGTGCCTTTAGGTGAGCATAAATTATTTTTGTTTTCTTTTTATCGCTTCATTCTCATTGCAAGTCAGTTGGTTACAATTTTGTGCCTAACAAATTGCATTCTTTTTTAACAGTTTCTGTCTGTCTTCTCAAAGCAGTTGGGACTTGTATCGTTACCCATATACTGGTAATCAACAATGATATATAAACTACTTAAATTTACAAAAGTATAAATAATATAAATCGATTTTTCTACGTCGCTCAATTACTTTATTTGGCAGCTAATGAAGCGACACGTGTTAGAGTCTATCGACACTTAATTAAACTTGCGTCAGAACTTCTTTAGTTCCTTAATCGAGTTGTCTTATCTCACCTGAAGACAGTCAATGTGCCTGGACTTTGAGATAATTTTGGTCTTTTAGCTGCTAAATTAGGCTTTTTACGACAATGGCTTATATGAGAAATTCGGATAAAAGGTCGTGTAGATTAACCTTTTTTCGTTCAGGCATAAAAACGCGTAATTATTAGACCTTTGATTTTGCTAGACTTCGTATATGTGAGAGTACATAAAGTATACCTAATTATCAGTTCTATGTTGCACTACAGGGCTAAAATCTCAGTCATTGAAATCAAGCAATCGTTACAAAATTGGGCTATGGCTTAATCACCATGCTTCCCATGTGCGTTTTGGTCATAAATCTGAGCTATAATCAAAAACACTTTTTACTTAACTCGGAATTCGAAACCAGGACCTCAAAATTGTGACCCGGTTCTTTATCAGTTACATCATTATGGTGTTATAGACCATGGAGGTTTTCTAAACCATCGAGTTTCCTATTTCATTTTCTTTCCCAATGAGAGGGTCTACTCCCAAAATCGAAATATGTCGAATCCCACAAGGGATATCTATTTTTAATTCTCATAATAGCAGCCAATTTACTTCTAATGCGAATTATGCGTTTTCATAAAACAAAATATTATTTATGCAAATCAAAAACCGAAGTTATGATAAATTTAAAAAAAACGGAACCTTTCGTGTTTTCATTTCGTTTTTGGGAAATATTCCCCCCAGGTTCGAATCTAGAAAGTTCGCGCATTTGAATTTAGAGCTTCAAAAACTAGCAAACAATATAAAAATGGTTTTAATAATCACCAAATACTATATTTTTTGCCGATTTCTCCTAAATTTTTCTTAATCTCTTTAGTTATTTCCCTTCCTAATCGTAATTATTTCGTTGCCGACTCAACGACCAGAGAGAGACATCCGCCATCTTGACACATCAAGCGGCCATTTATTTTCCCAGTTATTTGTGTCGCATACACCGATTCCCGGCGCCACCTTCGTTAGTGAGAAGTAATTAAGATAAGTGGTGGAATAGTATCAAAGGCAACCTCGTGTCACCTGTGAAGATGTCTACGGGTGTGAACATTGGGCTGGATAGAAGTAGTGTCTAATGATTATGTGTGAAAACTTAAACATTTGCAACGAAACGTAATTTGTAAAAAATAATACTGTCACCTTAGTAACACTTGTGTAACACAAATCAATTATTAAAAAATAAGGTTGGTGATAGAAGGTTAAAAATGTAGAGTTGTAAAATATCTAAAAAAAATAAAAAAAATGTTAAGTGTGAGTTAACCCTTGTCACTTAGCGATATGAAAAATTTATAGTAGTCAATTCTCAGGCCTACTGAATATGCATATAAAATTTCTTAAAAATCGGTCAAGCCGTTTCAGAGGGGTATGATAACTAACACTGTGACACGAAATTTTATATATCAGATATTATTGGAACACCGCTCGGATAATGGATGGACTTGGCGATATTTTGTTTCTCTGAACTCTTCAAATAACGAAGAGAGGTCTGAAGAAGATACAGTATACTTCCATGATAAAAATAAAAAGCCATTTTAGCCATCGTAATTAGCACACTATATCGTAATTAGACGACCTCGGTGGCGCAGTGGCTAAGGTAGGCGGCCAAAGCGCGAAAGGTCCCGGGTTCGATTCCCGGTCGGGTCAATTTGGAAAACGAACTATTCTAAATTGACTTGAGTCTGGGTGTGCTGGGATGACGCCCCCAGTTAGTATCCGTCGTCTGGTACTCATAGTACAAGGGAAAACCTTAGTTTGAGACCAGGTGATTGGTGTGATTGTCTGGCGCATTTATTTATTTTTATATGTATTATTAAATAAAATAATAACACAAAAAGCCTGAATTCATAAGTTTTTTTAGTTTTGTTGTAACAGTATTCACATGTGTATGAAAATAGTGATAAAAAAGAGCTAAAATAATAGCCAGCACAAATGACCGATATAACAAGCTGCTGTTTTTGTTCCAGATCGTTTTATCTAACTTAAAAATACTTTTGATTGTGAAACATTTTCACGTCATTGTTATTTTCCATACGAGTATTTTGCATGCATGGAACTATTTCGCAATCTTCAATACAGTTGGTATTCATTTTGTGTCAATTTGGTACGCAATAGTGTTGCCGCTCGATAGGCCACTATCGATAGAATATCGATAGTTAACAAAAGCAATAGTATCGATTGCCCTATCGATGCTATTGATATGCCTATCGATATTATAGATAATTTCCGATGATAACTATCAATAGTTTGGCATCACTAGTACGCAATATTAATGCCCACGCATTACAAATTACTAACGAGTACGTGTAGAAGTAATCAAAAAGTTAAGGTGCTACGTTAAAATACCGTTTTTGCGAAGGAAACCACGCGGTAAAGCTAGAACAGAAATAAAATTATCACCAACTTCGCGACTTCACATCGCAGAAAAATTACCTGCTGAGAAAGTTGGACTACTCAGAATTATTCCGACACACCGGGTTAGCCGACGTTTGTTCCTGGATTTTATAGGAGTTACTTAAAGTGAATAAGAAACGTCGAGGGTGGCTGAAGAGCCCTCTGTTTGGAACTGCAGTGTTGCAATAGCATTGTTCTGCAGCTGGAGTGCACTTCGTATTTTCTTTGAGGCTGGTAAGTTATTTTTATTTGCAAAGATTCTTCGCCAAATGCAAAGCGAAACGGTACAATATCGTTGTTGTTGAGTCGTCTTTTTAAAAAGTACTTTTTAGAGATTACTAATAAAGTGTAAGGAACGTATGTTCTTTACTAAAAGTGAAAGTGTTATCTGCTCGGGGACCAAGGCCCAACTACCATTCTTGGTTTGTTCTATATATACTTAGTGGCGACGAAAACTCTGATATCGCGATGTAGGATATCGATGTCACGCATTACGTATGGAGCGTTGTTTACTACGCCAATTCTGCTGACGCTGTATTTGTGTCGACTTGTAGGTCATGTCGTAGGTCGGCACAAAAGCTTAAAGTTCGAATAAACAGGGTAGACAAGATTATTCTGCTCCACAGTACCCTTCTTACCGCTATCACATCTTAAGACAGCTCAGATTAGCCACGCAAGTGGCTAACTAGCTTCGGGCTCAATGGGCTAAGTTGTGCAGTGTTAGTCTCACAGCGCTCTTGTACCGCCGGCTTGTAGGTAGCTAGCGAAGTTCCAATTAAAAGTTGTTTTAAGTAGGTATCTAAGTAAATCAGGTCAATCACCCTACACACACGGATCCTCCATAACCACGAGCAAGCTAATCGCTAGATAAGGCATTCAAGTCTAATCAATCCCATTGCAGGGCAACAGCCTCAACCTCTTTACAATTTTATCAATTTATATCTGATTGTTACATGGGTACTGGTTCAATTACTAATTAAGAAATGTATTTTATTCCAACGTTTTTTTATGTTTTGCTTTTTTTTTGTAACTATGCAATTCAATAGCGGTACGACCTAGTACTAGCAAATATCTTGCCTAAAAGGAAATATCTAACATGATTTATTGTAAAATAGACCTAAGTTCATAATGAACATAAAATTTCTTGCTTCAAAGGAAGAATCATAATTTATCGTAAGATAGACTAAAGTTACCAAACAATTAATTTTAATTTTAATACAAAGTTTTAACTACACAAAAGCGCATTTTAACTAAAGCAAAAACACAGAGGATTTTAAAATATAAAATAACTTGACTGCCGGTTTGACTCGGCTGCATTTGCCAATACGATCGTACTTTGTTCATTAAGATCTGAAATTATAAACGTATAATATTACATTTTTGAAATCATTAAGGATGACTTGGAATCGTAATTAGAAAGGTAAATTTAGTCAATTGTGGGTTCCATCGCTGCCATATTGTAGGTCCATATCCGATTTAATATTGTTTCCAATTCCACAATTCAGGATAATCCAGAAAAAAAAGTTACTCGGAATACTCGTAAACACATTTACTGTTTCAAACTAACCCGCTGAAAAATAAAATTAAAATTTAATCAACCCTCAGTTACTATCTGCTCAAGCGTTTCAAAAGAAAAATCTTTCTAATTACCGGCAACACACTGGAAAGAAACAAAGAGCGAACTATAAAACTAAACAGTTTAAATCTTCAACGTTGCTTAGTTCCCCGTGGAAAGTTCATGTGGCTAGTTAGTACCAGTAATGCCACTAGCTAACCTGTGTACTACGAGTAGCCTAGGGCCGGCGTTAGGGTGAAACGTGGTAGGGCGACCGCCCAAGGCGCTAGACATGAAAGGGCGTTGGAAACCTAATCTCATAGGATAACTCAAACATTGGTTTGGATTCGCTTCGCCAATAAGAGGAGTAGCAGAAATAAATTTGTCCAGCGTGCCGATTACGCTGACACTAAGTCATACGTACTAACATATGCCATTTATTTAACGATCTCTGACGCTGAGAGGTGATTGGACCGGATTGTGGTTTTACCTCAGCTCTGAGGCCCCCAGATTCTGTTCCTGGTCTTGTCAAAATGAAAAATAACCTTTTATTGTCTTGGATATGATGTCCGTCGTTATTTCTGATCTATGTAACACAAGTGTTTTAGCTACGAGTACTTACCTCAGAAAGAGATATATTAGAGATTATACTCAAATAAGGCATCTAACTCATGAGCGTCACTGCGACAACTGTTTCGTTTTGCAACTATTCCAGAACCACCTTGATGATATAAATTAACGCACCATGTATATGTATTTCAGGCTTTATATAATATGTTTATTGTATCTACATTTTATGTTTTACATATTATAAATGAGTTAGAAATAACTAACTTGTTTATTTCCTACTGACTGGCAACGTCTCAATCGATACACGAGATCTGTATGTAGCAGTGAGACATAAAAGGCTGAATCGTACTACGATTTAAACAACCCAAAACCATATTCTTAGAATTTTTTTTATTACACAACCCTGTTGAAAGACACAAAGAACAAAAGAGTTTAAGTCTTTAACGTTGCTTGGTCCAAAGTCGCTAACGAGGTCTGTGGCTAGTTTCCGCGACGCAGCTGAACTGTGGACCCACCCGGGAATGCCACTTACAATATATTTCTTTAAACGATGTTTACTCACTGAAAGTTGTCAAGCAGTGGTTGTTTAACTATTTATTTAAGAAAAATATTTAAAGCTTACAGAAATAAATTCAATACCGTAAAATGACAAGCTCTGTGGTGTAATAGTACAGTACTGCATCGAAATTTATATAAACGCTTATTGGTGCGATTCCAAAAAATGTGTTTCGGAGTTTTCGAACGTAGCTCGCTTTTTTGATCACCAATCCGCATGTTGCATGTGCAATTTGACTGATACTTAATGAAAAAAGCTCATTATGTAAAATATTGCTTTCAATAAAAAAACTTTATTGTAATCCAGAAAACAAATGACTGTGAATTAAATCGGAATGATCACCCATCTTAAACCGGGTCGCAGCACGGATTAGCTTCCATTATCAATTACGAACGTTGCGGGTATCATACCCAGAGTAGGTAGTCGAATTATTAGCAAATTACATTATTACTTTACTTTTGACAACGTTTAAGATGAGACGTTATGTTAAACATCATATCACATCAACTTATGCATTGTCTTATAATAAGATTTTTGATTTTTCTTATTTCATTTCCAACAGTAATATTTTCTGTATAACACATTTCATAATCCAAACTGCAGCTCCATAAACGTGATTCTTTGAACCGAATTAATCTCAGACAGTCATCGTAAAAGTGTGATATAGATTCGAGTTCGTCGGGACGCGTTGATGAGATACTAAAATTTGGGACGTGGATAACTCGAAACACGACTCTGTTAATAACGTTTGAGATCTGTACTTTTATTGCATTGGATGTACCTTTATACAGGTTGTTTCTGCTACTGCAAGCAGTATTAAATTATTTTATTGACACTAGTAGATGATGAGGTCGACTTCTTTCTAATTGTTATGAGATAAGAAGCATTCTGCATTTAATTAAGTATTTCATCAGTCCATTTCAATTTTTTTTTAAATTAGTTAACACTTTCTGCGTAATAGAGTAACATAATACCATCCGTCTAACAATCCTAGTAAGGTTCAAAAGCACTCGATTTTTAACCTTAACTTAGTTGGCCATGTTATCACAGCCCATGATTTGCACACCTAACTTCGAAATGGTTTCTAAAACCCATTCATTATTCTGGCAATGAACTAAATAGTAATCCAATTTATTACCGTTGTAGAAAAAAGTACTGACGAATAAGATGCGGGGTGTCGAGCGTGCAGCTTGGCTTGTTAATTTTGTACCGTTACAACAGGCGGCGCGTGAGGCGACTAACATTGTCCCACGCGCTAACTCAAACATTAGAAATTTAGAGCTCGTTTAAGGCGTTGACCGCCACTAAATCCGACGCGTACCCACTTTCTGATACCTGCTAATTCACTGACCGTGTCCCTCGCGGCATTGCCTGTGGCTTTATTTGCCGCGTCCATCACGGCACCATTTGTCTCATGCTTGAGACTTCAACTCAGCCAAACGCTCCAAGCACCGCCGTATGATTCGCTTCGCACATCACAACGCTTGACGCCCCGCGTTCCCTTAAACGAGCCCCGAGACCCATGTGTGATCGAGCAGACAAAAATCATTGCAAATAGCTGGGTGCAAACGCCTCCATTCGTTTATTTTTATTTTAGAACCTTGCTAGCAATTATTGAAAGCATCTTAGAAAGCGTAATACCTACTTGAATCGTGTGCTTTTCAACTGTCTGCAAGGAGATATGTTTATTTTAAGTGCAATTTTTCCCTTCAATATCCTTTAACACGATGTAGCACCATCGCCCACGTGTGTAAGCAAGTACTTACTAAGATGTTTTGTTTAGGCGTTTTACGATTGGCGAAACTCATCTAATGTCCTCTCGTAGGTGTCATTAAGTGGAGTCACGTCACGGCATCAAACGACCCGACTCGCGGAAAATATAAAACAAACGCACCAGTTTATGCTTGCTCTATTCCTCATCTCATTTGTTAAGTGTAGGCGAGAAGTAACGATGTTTAGTTGATGTTGGGGTTTCATGTTTGTTAGTAGTCTCTTGTTTCTAGATTACAATAGTGAGCTACGGGAATGAGATGTAACAATCATGCCCTTTACACCAGTCGTAACGCGTTCGATAGTATTAGTAATTACAGAATCGGTTCATCGTGCCATATATATGTATATATATATATATATATATATATATATGGCACGATACTGTAATTTGCGGTATATATATATGTATATCAAATTAGAGAGACAGACACGTCAAACTTACAACAACCCGTAATTTTTGCTTCGGGGGTTAAAAAAGATCCCAACTCAGGCGATTCCTCAGCAAAAACTTAGTTTTGCAATAAAGCGTAGAAAGGCACTGCCTCAATTTTATGACGAGATTTTTGTCTTTGAATCCTCTTAAGCACGGATGATAAACAGCCTTTTCACGAGATTGCGTAAAATTAAGTCCTCTCTGAGCTCAGTTAAGCGAAAATTATCAAATAATCAAATTATCATCCAACTCCCCAATTGTTACAACAAAACAGTTATCAAATTAAGAAGTATGACTTTTTTGAGGGTAATGTGTATACAATTAGGGTACACATACGCAACCAGATTTTTTAAATTAAAGAAAAAGAAAGACATGTAATCTTGTGAGTAATTTCATATATCTCTACTAGATGTTACCCGCTACTTCGCCCACCTTTTACGGTAAAAAAAGTATCCTATATGTTAATTAAGTATCTTATCTCTCTTACTACCAAATTTCATTCAAATCGCTTCAGTGGTATTTGCGTGAAACAGTAACATTCGTATGAATGTTACTGTTTCACTCTCGGTGACTCGGTGGTCTGTTGACTATATATATCTGGATATACATCCAGATATCTATATATCGAGTCAACCATGTACAGTCAGCATCATTAGTTCGTATACACCTCAGTACCTTGTCACACTAAACGCCCATGTGACTGAGTAAGTGAAATAGACAGCTAGATGACAAGGTACTGAGTTTTTTACAAACTAAAGCAGTTGACTGTACTCATATTTTTTTTACCTTTCGCGCTTATAATTTTGGTAGAAAAAAAATCAACAGCTTTTAATTCGTATTTAATACTGAAACTAGCGTACGTAGAACGACTTATTTAAAGTTTGACTGCGTGTTATCAATAAAAAGCACATTAGTAAGATAATCACAATAAGTATATATTCGTTAATTCTGATATCGACGATGTAATTGTTGGTAACAATAAATCTTAATTATGAAGTTTCTTCATAAAAAGAAAACATTTTTTTCTTTTTAGAATAATATTATCAAAAAAATCAAAAATCCTTTTTGAGGCATTTTAGCTTGAAGTACTCCAAATTTTGAATGTCATGTGCAACAATAGACCGGTCTACAGACCCACAGCTGAGCAAACTATGAACGATGTTTTTACTTGTATGGCAATGAGACATAAATATAACCTTGTAAGCTTGCGAAGGCTTCACGCCACCTCACTGCATATATGTCAAGGCGGACATTTAATCAAATTTATTCAAACTAAGTTCATATTTTTCGTTTATCTGTATATATCTTATCTAAATTTGACGAATCAGACAGGCATAAGAAGTCTATGTAACGGATGGTTGGACATCAAACGAATTAAGGGGACTACTCACTCTAGCTAAGGGCCCATCAACGATAGACGGTGACTAATTTCCAGCCATTTGATCTTCGATGACATATCGTCAAAGAGTAAGTAATTGTCTAATCGCTTTGCGAATTCAGTCGTACTAAGTTGTTTAGTATTCCATTTGGTACGGAGGTACACTAATATTTTATCATACTAGTTTTATCATATGATTGAACTTATGCTTGTACCCTTACCTACCTTTCTCTTTGTAGAACATTTATTTTCATGTGCGTACTATCTTGTTTTAAATAAAAATATAAAAAAAATCTTTGCATTTAAAAAACATTCGATTTGAATACTGAAATTCAAATGGCGTTTAGCATTGAATGTAAAAAAAAAATATTTCCAGATTATTTTTTCTGCTAGCCGCAGTATATGTTGTTTCAAATCGGTTATGAAATTACCTTCTCTTAATGTTACAAATAAGGAGCAAGTTAGTTTGCTTGATTAAATAGGAATTATTTGAGAATAGGTGGTTTGGCTTAGTTTCTTTTAAATAGTGTTACTAAATGTCCGAAAAGATTTTATGTAAGAAACTTTTACAAGTCTAAATAAATAATATATATAACTCCTTCCGGTGCCACCTGGATAGCCAAGTTATTAAGCATATTAATTTAATATTTTATATCAAAAATACCAATTAGCTTAGCATTCACTGTTACATTAAACTGACCATTAGAAAAAGCTATAACAGTGTCACTGTTATCGTAATAATTACGTTTCACATCATTCTTAATTAACTGAAAGGAGCCAGCCTTTTTGAAGACATTTTTGTGCAAAAATATAATTGTTTTCTTGTTGCGTTTGGAGAGTACATAACGTAATCAGGCTCGCATAAAAACATTAATGTGAAAATGGTCGCTATCGTCGCATAAAATCACCGCCTAGGACCCAGTTCCTCGCAACGCGTCAATTTGTAACCAATGCGTCCAATTATATGTTTCACATTAATATCCATTTGGCATAGACTTGAGCTGTAAATATAAAAGATACGTTTACTTATAGGTCGGTCCATCGCAGGCCGATATTGGCCGAAGCCCCGCTGCGAGCGGCCGACAATATTTTCCAATTATTGACTCCTTGCCCGATGTCGAGTTGTTATTACCACTCCATGCGCCCGGACCGAGCGCTGTAACTTCGAGTTTTTCTTGATTTATCACGGAACATGCTACAATACTGGGTGATAAATAACTAGCAAGATTTGTATCACTGTAACTGGGAACAGAAAGGACGTTTTTTATCATCAGGATTACAACAATAGCTAAATAAATAAATTAACAACAACAAATTTAACCAACGACTGGGTCGAATATTAGGTTCATTTCATAAATGAAATCACATCGAAGTTATTTTTACACTATCGTAATTTTTTTTTTAATATTTTTTTTTTATTATCCTCAACACTATTCACACATATAAAATTTTTTAGGTGGCAAATATAATGAATATGTATATAAAGAGAGAAAAGTATAAAATATGGATTGTGTGAGACTGATGCCTGTGATAGATATGAAATATCTGTAGTACAGGTCATCAGGCTCCCACCACCTCGGAACAAAAGATTTCGTAAATTTAGACTTAGTAAGGCTTAAGCTAAAAAGTATGTGCATGCATGAGAGTGTTTGTGAGTATTATTATGAGGAAATTCTAATGATTTCCTTATAAATAAATAAAGAGTACTTTGTACCGATTTAAACGTTTTAGTTTGATGACCTAAATGAAATTCTAGTTATGAGGTACCTACACTAGAACAGACTACCTCCTTGTTTACACTTTTCCAAAGTATAAGTTCTTTAATTTAATTTTAGTACTTAATTAAGCACTTATAATACCTATTGTTTTTGTTTCTAAAAGTGTTTTAGTTTATTTTAGATATAAGACAATTATAGCGTATTTTGATGCAGCGCTGGTCGCCGTATCTACTCCGCCTCAGGTTTCCGATGAATACCAGCGTCGTGGTGCGCACAGCGTCGCCACGACTTATGCTGAACGGAGACCTTTTAGGTACCTACCATGTTAGTTGATACCACATTGTTTGATTTACCTAATTATGTACGAACAGTACCTAATAAATATTTTTCTTTCTTTCTTTAAACACAGAAGTGATTATTATTTGGCTGCGGTGTTTTGTAAGGTGGAGGTATTTCACCAGTCGGGCTGCTCCAGTTCGAGTGATAAATCGCTATGCTCTACCTCTCTTAAATCTATGTTAACGAGCAATATGAACACCCAGACACAAAATATACATAAATGTTCATTACAATGTTTACCCAAGAGATATCGAGGCCTTATTTTCTCATCAAGTGCTCGTTCTGACTCCCTAATGAGTCTCTAGGTCGAGTTGTCAAATTCCAAAGGTCTTTGTTCCGTGAAGGGCCCAATGGAATAAGAGCTGAAGAAGCTAGTGCACAGAGATCGCTATGAATGTATTCAATACTAATATTATAAAAGCGAAAGTAACTCTGTCTGTCTGTTTATCTATCCGACATTCACGCCTAAACCACTGAACCGCTTTTGATGAAATTTTCTATAGGTATATGTTGAATCTTAACAACATTATCTCACAGAAACCTACATTCGTGACAACTCGACTTTCCGATGTAATTAATTTACATATGATAAAAAGTTGAGTGACTAAAATCAACAATCTTGCTTTAAACTATTATTATTTTGAAACCTTTTTCAAAATATATTATGTTTTGTACACATGGTGACCACTGACAGCGTGAAGCGGTCATCTAGAGGCCGTATTTATATATCTATGTCTGATATACGTCCGTGTTTATACGAGGTCAGTGTCTGCAGTCAATACTTTGCAACTTATTCCAAGTGCCAGTCTCCCAACTTCATTATCCCTTAATCTTTAATGGCAGAAGATTCCGTATTCCATAATACGTAAATAATCGCTGGGAGCACTCCATAACTTTTTAATTGCTTTTTACCTCGATGGACCCATGCTTTTAGTCAGATTGCTTATTTTGTTAATGAACTTGGGAGCTTCAGAACTTTTTGTTTTTTCTTAACAGCTCAAAATTATCTTTAAAGTATGGTAAAATGATTATGCGAGAACAAGTAAACTTTTGTTCTACTGAAGATTTTGTTAACTTGATTGGTTTGATGAAGTATGTTGTAGTAAGCAGGGTGTTTTGTTTTTGTTATGGAAATATAAACTAAAAATGTCATTTAAAATGAAGGCTGACACACATTTTCAATTATTTTTTATTTAGGTATAATTTAACTTTCAAACTTATTTGGCTTTCAATATCTAGACACTTTTTAATGTTGATGAAATCTTTTAAAATAACTTGATAAAAGTCACATTATTTTTAATGTACACGCAACTATATGCGATTTGGAATCTTAGAAGTACCATTTAGAGTACATGTAATATTATATTTTTTTAATTACGCTTATTTCCTGGAAGTGCGATGACTAATGAGATCAATTGAAGTAACGTCATCTGATATGGATGGCAATAATAAGGTGCTGCGCCCGAAATTTTTCCGGGATTGGTCTACCATTCTATTGTCTTACAGGAGTGAAAAAGTATTTCAAAACGACAGTTTTGTACGATTATTTCAATGATTGAGATACACACAGCACTCCGCAAAAAATGACCGTACTATTTCTTTGTGCTAGTTAGTCATTACCTACTACTTATCAACGTGCTAATTTTCCGCAATGATTTTTTTTACATTACACTTCAAGATTGTCCTCATCCCACCTGATGTTAAGTGGTAATGAGGTACTAGCTTAAGAGTGACAAGTACGGCATAATAAATCTGTTTCTGGACTTGTCGCCCTTACCTTGAAAGCTTGACCCCTGCTACTAATATAGCACCCCCCAGGAGCTCAGGAAACAAACTCACACGCAGAAACACAACACTGAAGTGATTGTTATTAGGCGGTCTTCTATAAGGTATTTCACCAGTCGGGCTGCTTCACTTCGAGCGATAAATCGCTATGCCCTACCTCTCTTAAATTATTAATTACGTGTATTAGTCGAAATCGTTGGAGTTTGATATAAGGATATCAATTAGTTTTCCTTATCATGGTTTATACCTACATAGAAACTCGAACGGCGAATGAGGAAGTCTCTCCCTAGTATTTACGCCATTTTCCGCAAATGTGTGTATTCTAAACTTTGATCGGGAAATGTTGTTTACGCTATGATTCAAACCGGCAGGTAACATTTTGGACATGTAAAGGCGCGACGCACAAAAGAATTTCAATTTGGTAGGTACCGTACCTATCGCGGAACCCTTTTCAACTTTACAAAGTAATTTCCTGGCGCAAAATTGATTTGTCGGCTTCGCGGTTTTTGTTTGGTGTCGACTGCGGATTAATTAATAAAAACGTAACACGATTGTTTTTATAACCCTAAATATTGCTGATTGCCATCTATGATGTCGTGTATTAATTAAAGCGATAATTTAATTCAACTCTGGTATAAGGGTTTAAAAACCACAGTGATAGAACCAATTGTGCCGATGTGGCCAAAAGACTAAAAGCATAGGACGAGAAGGAGAACCTTTTACAATTACAAAAAAAAATTGGATTGTTTTGACTAAATAAAATTATACAAAACAAGCAACAGTGCTTTAATTTAAAATAATAAATGAATACTAACAACAGCACTATACACATTATAGGTACCTACGTTAGCACATCGCTTCAAAATTGTTGTTAAATTATATTTTGTTGTAAAAAAACATTTAAAATATAAATAATCCGGACGTACATAGACCTTACAAATACCATAAAAATAAGTAAGAAGATATTTAAACAAATGGATAAATATGACATACTCGCAAGTTGCGAATCGAAATTGTTTGCAATTAAATATTTCCATAAAATCAATCCGCAGTTCATTTAAAACTTTTTATAAACGGAATGTTGAAGGGCTGCGCTAGTTTTTATTACTACTGGAAAAGTAATCAAGTTACTCGGAGCTTTCCATGACGATCGAGCGTCACAGGCGCGTAATGAGAGCTGTTTTAATTAAAAACTGACACACCCAGTTAGAATCTAAAGGAATAGGATATAAAACATGATTTTTAATTCCAATACACTCTTTTTGAATCAGATAGATCAAGTTTTTCCATTTAAAATTCCTAGCAATCAATTTTGATTTGACGATCTCTGTAGCCAAGAGGCGAGCTGGCCGGACTTTGGCGTAGCGCCACCTCTGAGGTCTCGGGCTCGATCCCCGGTCGGGTCAATATGGGAAACTAACTTTTCTACATTGTCTCGGGTCTGGGGGTTGTGGTACCGTCGTTATTTCTGATTTTTGTAACACAAGTGCTTAAGCTACTTACCACAGAATCAGACCAATTTATGTGATGTTGTCCTATTTTTATATTTATTTATTCATTTATTTATTTATTATTTTTAGTGTTTCTCCTATAATCTGTAAAAAAAACTAGTGATGCATCAACATTTTGCTATCTTGCTTCTCCTTTTACTTGTATACTTGTAACAATAACCTTATGAAGCACATTTGCTGCACAGAAATGTACCGCGTCGCTTTCTTGCCTTAACCGATTAGACATAGAGAAAAAATAGACTTTCCGTTTAGAAATCGCTTATATTTTTTTAATATAGGCATCTATTTTGCCGATTTCAAGAGGTGGTTCTTTATTCGACTGTATGTATATTTTTTATTATTTTGAACCGTTTTATTAAAGCTAATTTATAAGATAACTACGTAGTCCAACCAATTTTTAGGTTAGTTAATGTTTTTTCTACAGATATTTGTTCACGCCCATTATAGAACCAACAAATATATTTAAATGTAACTACTACATTTATAAGCAATCTTTCTATCCCGCTTAGGATGTGCTTCGCAAGTAAATTTTATCGCACTAATAACAAATGTCGAAATCGATATAATTCGGTTTGTCAACTGCTGATTGGCTGAAAATGCGATAGTGCTATGTGAACAGCCAATCGACAGTCGTCTCATGCAATATTAGATACATATTTCGCATACTACTAGGGTATAAAATTATTTTTTATTTGAAGTATTGCGACACTGCACAAATATTTGCCACTCAGAAAACTTGCAGCTGTAAAAGTAATCACGTTATTTATTGGAAGTTCTCGATGGTGATTGCGTCACCGGCAAGTAATGAGAGCTATATTTTAATTAAACTTCAACCGAGCTGCGGGTGAAGGCGCCCAGACTAGCAACATTTGAATAGTGAATGCCGCCTTTAGTGCTGGTTACTAATATTTAAGTATACAGCCTTATTTTTAATCAGATGTTTTTATTTTGAAATAAAAATGCAACATCTACACTTATTTTTGTAGAAATCTTTTTTATTACATTTAGTTGCCAGATTTTAGTCAATTCAGCAATGGTAGAGTCTTCTCTAATCTAGTCTTTTGGAAATTTGTACAGTAGTACCAACTAGACAAGAAATAAAATGTAACAATTAACTTTCAAAAAAAAAAAATTAATGCACGTGACTGCACTGTTAATATTTTCTCAATTAATATTTTGCATAGCCGTGCCCGTTTCTCGAAATTTACTATTTCTTTTACCTGAAGGTTATCTGGAAGAAATTTATTTCTAGCAATAAGACCGCCTAAATTGTACTCGAATATGTCTGTCTGTGAAAGCAATTTCTGTTAATTTTTCTGTGCAATAAAGTGTATCTATCTGTACAGATATAACTATATATATATATATATATATATATATATTATATATTTACCTTTATCTAATCACAAACTGAGATTTCCATACTTTTACTAAGAAATTTTTCACCATTTTCCATCGAGTAGGTACTGCTGGTGCAAAAAAAAGTGAAAATTTTATTCGTGTAATTATACCCTAACACCTTGACATCTTCCGTTTCAAAGTTAATGACATAAAATATTAGTACAAAATTTAAAAAAAAATTGTTCTAGATTAATTTCATATTACAACCAAAAGCAGGCGTACAGCGCCATAAATAACGCAACACCACATCCCAACAATCCAAACAGGCAGACTTCGGCAGGAACATTTGCAAATAACACTGGTCAACAAATTTGTACTTTTTTTTTGTCACATGGAAACTTACATGAAATATTGAATATACTAGGGCCACCAAACAATAATAATATCAATGAACAAAAATGTACACATCAGGTTTTCTTGTGACATCAAAACATATATTTTCATACAAAGTACAAAAATCAGCCACACTTACAAAATTATTTCCTAATATCTAATAGATAATTATGATTTTCTTGAATATTTGGCTTCTGGTGAAGTCTCCGACAATAATGCATCCTAAAGACCGTTCCCCAAATGACGACATCCAGAGACTTATTGAAATTCCTAAGTATTCCTAAGTTTAAGTGACGGCAGCTTCGGGCCACGTGGGATACGATTACCATATTGAACGCATTGCCTCAGCGGAGGTAGGCTCTCGCGGAATTATTTGTCATATTAACGTCACTCTCGCCGAGTTTCGACGGCAAGATGTTAATATATTAAATTATCCTCGGAGGTATACTGAGCAGTAACTCGATACCAATATTCCGGCTGTTTTCGGTTTTGAACGGCTTTTACGGCTGTCATAAGGGTTATAGAGGTTTTTTTATGTGAGATGTTCTTGCGCTTTTCCTGCTTTTTCTGTGAAGGAAAGATATTAAGAAATGGAGACGTGTGGGGTTTAGGACTTGCATTACTTTTTAAATTTAATATGATGTTACCTGGTCATGAACTGCGAGTCATATTATCTATACTGATTGGCTTTAACTTTTTTTTGTATTTAATTGACTTTACTGATAAGAGATGTACCTGTAATAAACAAAAATAAGTCCGAATAGGTATCATTATGGTTATAACAATATTTTGAGAAAATTTGTCTTATTATACCAACTATTCATCATGTATTGAAATACTCGTATATATAAATACTTGAGCTCTTATTTACCCTAAGATTCACTTCAAAATGAGACGGCACTCATATAAGTGCACATGATTGTACTAATTACACATTTATATATCACTAGACATTATTTTTTCATGTTTAGACGTATCTTATTCAATAAGGTGTAATTAATAGTCATTCAAAATAATAAACCAATAACCAAACACTGTCAGAGATTAGTGAAAACATTTTTGATTAATATTTAAGAATACTTATAATACTTACCGAAGCACTGGTGGTTTTCTGCACTTACCAGCAATATGCGCATCAATAAAACCTTAAGTTGAAACAGTTTTCTCACCCAAATGTCGAAAAGGAAACACAGTCAGGTTTACATCCATAAATATAATATAAGGAATTACTTTACATTCGTAGCTCGTGATAGAGCCAGACACTTACTACTCAATTGGTAGAAAACGACGAGGTTTGTTTCCCCCTAGAGAAATTGAAGTCAGACGCTCACCAGACGTGTTTTATTGTATTTGTTTATACAAACTCACTTACGGGCGACGGGAAATCTCTATTGGGTACAGGGAACCTATCGTTCGTTTTGTTTCTTTTCGGCAGAATGGTTGTTGCCTTTTTGCTTTTGGTCACGCGGAATGGAACTTTTATAACGAATCAGTTCAGATATCAGTGCTGGATTTAAAATAAAAAAAAAACATTTAATTTCGGTACTCGTAATTGACGACCTCGATGGCGCACTGGCTAAGAAGCCAAAACTATAAGGACACGGGTTAAATTACCGGTCAGGCCAATTTGAAAAACGATCTTTTATAAATTGACTTTGGTCTGGGTGTGCTGGGATGACGCCCTAAGTTAGTATCCATCGTCTGGTACTTATAGTACAAGGGGAAACCTTAGCTTGAGACTGGATGATTGGTGTGGTTGTCTGACGGTATTTAATTTTGAAAAAATATTTTAGATAGACGTGTGTCTCGTACTGAAATTAAAATTGAACTTTCTAAGCCTTTGGTTTAGTAAGTTCAATTTTAATTTAAGTTTTAGTAAAGGTTTTACCAGGACAAAATATTTTTAACACCGTTCTTAAATAAGAGCAAAATTCCTAAGACCTAAACCATAAGTCTGATGATCTTGATGGCAAAAACGAAATAGAAACACTATTCTGAGATATCTAAGGGTCAAAATACAAGTGTACAAATATATTTATTGTATTTCTTTCCTGTATTACTGGTCTGTAAGACCCTGTATAAATATTCACTGTTTTTTTCTAGCCGTAAAAGGTTTTAAGCTTAAAGGTTTTACAGCTAGGTAAAAATATTTTAAGCTGGGCTATTAACGTTTGGGAAAATATGTCAGGTAGCTTTCCAAAATCAATACCTCAAAGTTTGAAACTGAAAGTTTTCAAACAGTCCATCGTACTCTTTATGACTCACAGAAGGTCTGGACGACCAGTCAAACATAAATTATGAACCTAATTATGTCAAAACCAAGTTTGTATTTTATGTACACGAGTTAATTAAGGCTATAGTCGGTGGTGAAATTGAGCATGGTTTCTTAATTGAAGAGGGAGTATTAGGAAAACAGCACACTTCTCATTAGTATGATACTAAATAATTCCGTTCTACGAACAAGAGTAATTAACAAGCGCTCAAAACCATCTTCTTCGGTACATACTAAAAAAGCTAACAGTAAAAAGCTCATTGTATATTATCTATAAGTCCAAAATATTTTTTACAAACAAATGACAATAAAAATACGTCCGTCTCGTTTTAATCATTAATTTATTAAATGGCATGCCTTTTTGTGACCTAGCTCTCTTCAATACACGTAATCATAAACAAAAAGCTATATATATTTTATAATACGCTGTCAAACTTTTGTCGAAACTGGTTTAGTTCTACATAAGCAGTAGCTTTTTTGGTGTAAACGTTATTAAAAATTAAGAAAAGTCGAAAAATATTAAATAATCTCAATGTGGATGTGAAATTGGTCGTGCATTTGAAAAGCGCTTCTAATCATTACTTTTTTATCGTTAAGAGTTGTGTTCTATAAAGCTACGCACGGTAACAATGGGTAAGATTTTAACGTAAAAGCTTTCATAAAATCCTTGTTCTCGCCAAACAAAACACAACATCAAGACTAATAGACAGCTCCCACTAAGCTCATATACAACGACCCAGGGAATGATTCCATAATTGAGGCAGTAATAAGGGAACAACATGCTCGCACAAAGACGGGCGCGTATTAAATAATTCGCTTACATGAGCGAGTAATTAGGCGCCCTTAAAATTGTCGCTGCAACATTAACGCCGTCCTCACTTACAGTAAGAGCTCCCTCAGCTCATGCTGGCTCACATGTCATCTCGGTGTCTGAGCTCACAAATGGTTACGCAATTTCGGAAATATGTTTACGTTTTTTTTTCATTGATTGCCTCGTGATTTCTTCTTTTCAAGACTTACGAGTTATTTATAAACGCGACTTCAAGATACCACTTTGTAACATCTTCATTTATCACACTGTATTTTATGCAAATAAACAAATGTAATGTTATTCAGGCATTATGCGCGTGAACTTATGCCCGGTTTCAATATATGACGACCTCCGTAGTCGAGAGGCGAGCGGGCTTGACTTTGGCGAGCGCCATCTCCGAGGTTCCGAGTTCGATCCCCGGTCGGGTCAATATGAGAAACGAACTTTTCCATATTGTCTCGGGTCTGGGTGTTGTGGTACCGTCGTTGTTTCTGATTTCTGTAACACAAGTTCTTAAGCTACTTACCACAGAATCAGAGCAATGTATGTTGTCCAATATTTTACCATTTGTAATGCGTCAAAAATGGCTATTCGTTTTTCTCCAACCGACTACAAGTCGTTAATACCGTTCCATAATTTACATTTCATATCAGCTGTAATCAGTCGTCCGTCAAAAAATACAAATCTTCCTAATAGGTATTCATGTAGATATACCTTTGTCAAGAGCCTGGAGTAGTTTTAAACTCTTTATTAATCTGATCACAGAAGACCTCTGCATGTTCACATTAACTCACATGTGATCTTTGAGTCTGAGCTCACACTTTTAAAAAAAATATTTTTAACTAGTTGTGCTCGCGACTTTGTTCGCGTGGATTACAGGGTTTTTTCACAATAAAAGGTAGCCTATGTCCTTTCTCAGGGTGTAAAGATTGTCTGTGCCAAATTTCATCAAAATCGGTTGAGAGATTTAAGCGGGAAAGCGTAACAGACAGAGTTACTTTCGCATTTATAATATTAGTGGGGATAAATGAGACTGTACCCGTTGAGAATAATCGAAATAGATTTTTTTTTAATTTTTATATTACTCCAACACAATGTGTATTTTATCTAGTTGGCCAGCGTGATTATATATTTTCACATGTAATGGAAAAACCACATTTCAATCAAACTTTATACTGGTAAATCGTTCCAATGTCGAATGTGTCGCTGAAGTCTTCTTATGTGAATATTGAATGAGATTGTAAAACCCGTTTCGCAAATGCAAAGTGATTGCCAAAATAAAAGTGGTTTTGTCGATTTCAATATTTATTTTACTTGAATAAGGTACTTACGATGCTTTCACGAATAAGTAAGTTTACAAGTTTTTGAAATACAAATGATATCTAAACTAAATTATATGGAAGACATATTACAATACTCCATCCTCTTCTATGGTTTTTTAATTTAATTGTGGTATTTAATTAAATCAAAATAAATCTTTTCTATCAACTCTTTTTTACCAAAAATTTTAATGGCAGAATCAATTAATTATTATTTAGGATTATTATCCTAAATAAAAAAAATCTGATTTATATTATTTTTTGTGAGCTATTTTCAGTTTTAATATTTTGTAAGTTAGTTATAGTTTACTTTAAGTTCTCTTATGTTTATTTGTTCTTACTGTGTTACTTATTATATTATGTAACGTCTTATTAATACCCAACGGCATTATTGTATTCATTATGAGAAACGTCTCATAATTAAAACAATAATGAGTACTGGCTGAATACCAGGTTTGCCTATTGCGGATTTGTAATCACAAAAAAACTCAATCCGGATATTAAACCCAGGAACATCGAAGTGTTAACAAATGTAATAATACTTCAGAACTAAGATTACTAATATAATCTATATTAAAAAAAACAATCCTGGTTCATTAGTTTCGCTAAAACTCGGGAACGACCAGACCGATTTAGCTGATTTTGGTTTTGACATAACTGGTAGCTTAAAAAGGTATAAAAAAAAATATCGCACCAATGCCAGGATGTTCACCGGGACAACAGCTATTAACAAATAAATATACTCAGATAGCGCCATCTAGTCCCAAACGTTTAAGACTCAAGCCAAAAACTAAACTGAAGAAGGTAGTTTAGGCAGTATGCTTGTCAGTGCTGTTAATTAGCCACTATTTTTTTTGTAACTAGGCATAGTTCGCAATCTAAACTCGGGTATCTTCTTCAAGTGCCGGGGCGACGTGTTGGCAGCCGATATTGTCGAGCCTCACTGGCCGCCAAACCGCACGGAAAGGGCTATGGCCTATGAAATTAAACGAATTGGCCATACGTGCTGTTTACTTTGACAAGCGTTTTTAGGTTCGGTAATTTACAACAGAGCAAATACAGCTAATAGTATTACCAACGCCCGGTAGTGGGGCAAATATCACTGAACTTGTCTATTTTATCTTTGTGACATACTTTAGTAGAATGTCAGATAAGCTTGTACCGTAACATGCACTTATATGTATATCCTTATTCTTTTTTTTTTATAATGCACTCCAAGATTGACCTCATCCCACCTGATGTTAAGTGGTAATGAGTTTCTAGCTTAAGGGCGAAAAGTATAGCATAGTAAAACTATTACTGGACTTGTCGCCCTTACCTTGAAGGCTTGACCCCTGCTACTTATGTAGCACTCCCCAAGAGCTCTGGAAACCTTACTCACACGCAGGAACACAACAACACCAGAGTGATTATTATTTGACTGCGGTCTTCTGTAAGGCTGCTCCAGTTCGAGCGATAAATCGCTTTGCCCTGCCTCTCTTAAATTCTAAAATAAATCTTATGGTTATGTCATAAGAGCTCAAGTATTTACATTTTATTGTTCGTGCCTGTATGCTCAAACGAAAACTAAGTTTTTATATTCAGCCCAAGCTGTTTGACTGTTTAACTTTTTCGCCTTAACTTTTTTTTTACAATCTTTTAGATTTCGTATTAGAAACTCAGATTTTTTTTATGCATATAAGTTCAAATGACTCGAGTCCATTTCCAAGTATATAATTAAATATTTTAAAGAAACATAATAATTTCCTCTCCCTTTACGGTGCGGGGCTCGAACCTACGACCTTCACGTATCGCACGTGCTGGTCTTTTAAAAAATCAGCTTGATACTTATTTATAGAAATCACCACATAAAAACATCGGATAATCCTTTCAAAGAAACAACCGGTTCGCTCGCGGCATACACAGTCTATATAAAACCGATAAATGCATTTCGAATCAATTAAAAAGCTCTTAAGAGTACCGTTTCGCTGCCGGGAGCGATTCCCGGTATAATCAGCTAAGTAATTGCCTGGATATTAGTCCGCTCGTGTTAAATTCATAAGCGCACGGCTGTTGCTAATGTTTTATTTACATGATCCCACTGTAATGTGACTGTTTCACTCAAGCGGAGATCGTGCAGTTTTAAGTTCTGGAAAATTTTCAAGCTCAATAGTATACTCGTTGGTTGCTGATTGCGCGCGGTTCAGGCGACTCTGCGCTTTCAGTTGCACGGTTTAGAGTCTGCATTCGTGTTTTCGTTTTGGGATATAAGACAAAAGGGTAATGAGCGGGGGAAGAGAGAGCATCTGTTGGCCCAGTAGACATTATGGCGCGTTCTTACGGACTGCCGGCGGGAGGCACACTGGGACTACGATATGGATGGTTTAACATTTCTTTGCGGCTTTTAGACACTATTTGGTAGTATCTCTTTATCGATTGTAACAGGATATTTTGACTCGGTTAGGGATTTGTGAGTTATAGAGGAACTTTTTTTTTGAACCGACCCTTGTGGAAGGATGGAAGGGTGTTTGGTAAACAAGAAAAACACTGATATGGTTTGAAAACTTATTTGTCAAGCTTACGATTGAGTGTTAGAATTGAAACGGGTACCAAGGTCAAATTTAAAGTGGGTATAAATTTGCGAATATAATTTTACCGTACGTTTGCTTATTTTCAATGGTAGTAATATATATAGTGTCCTTTTTAAGATAATATAATCTATGTACCCACATTAATAAATATAAATCTCCGAAATGTATATACGTAACGCGCATCACTTTAAAAATACTGATTACATTAGAACATATTTTTCGTTATGTTCTGTTTTTGTAATAGAATTTTTTTTTAATATACCGTACGCGTGCGAAGTAGTAACCATCTTATCTCGTAGCATTGTCGTAGCAGCACATCACTGAGCGGGCCGTAGCACTCGTAGCAATTCGTAGCCGTAGTGGATTGTGACGCATACGCATTATTAAGGCATGGCTTACAATTGGCTACTTGACAGTTTTTGAAAAAGTATTGTAAAATGTGCGCCCGTTCATTTTATATCCCAAGCAATTCGATTTATTTGGAAAAAATGTAAATAGCCAGAGAAAAATAAGATTTTGTGTAACACATTTAAAAAGCGCGCGCAAACGCCAAGTCACGTCACTGTTGCAATTATGACGTCAACGTCCTAGGCAACGAACCGATACGTATATGAACGACTTAATTAAGATAAATGGAAAATGTTTCAATAAATTCTTAATACGATTAAAGAGAATAATTCTATTTAATCGGTAAAATAATCATTGTTTCGCCACATTAAAATAAAATATTTTCGCCGACAGCTGTCATTTACGAATTGCAATGGTGGTTTCCGTTTCGGTTCTTTTGTTCCATAGATAAAAAAAGTAAAATTTATTTTGCAAAAATAAAATACTAACTATGCTTTTAATTAAAAATAAAAATGTAAAATTATTACTTTACTAATAAGTTAACATATCTAACACTTTTCATATTTTATTGTTTACACTGTCAAGTAGCCAATTAGCGTCTCACTCTATCTTAATTTTAACTGTTACTGGCGATTTGATAACCGGTAATTAAATAAGTGGTAAATGAAATTGGTTTGATGAACTTTACACCATATATTAGTGGAGTTAAAATCAATTTCATTTTTACAAATGGATTGACGGTGTAGCCAAAAATACGTAAATAATCACACATACTTTTAAAACTAACGGCTGTGAATTATCAGTAATTGTTAAAAATTTGAAAATTCGAGTACTGAAAGTTTTGTTTAGGAGAGATTGATTCCACTACACCTGACTCAGAAAGCCTCAGTTACTACCTAATCTACTCGTACCAATTATTGCTGCAAAAACTATTATAATAAGTTAGTTTAAACATCTCCCTGGTAATATATTTTTCTCTTAGTTTAATTGAAGATGCTTTTATCTCTTAGTGCACACCCCGCCTGGGCCTGACCACAATGTCGGTTATTATATCTGTTATCTTCCGAGTCCATTACAGTCGTGAAGGACGCAGCCTCACCCTACATTATTAACGAATATTTCTATTACTGCGGCTATAGTTTCATTTGACCGCCACATTACCTGTTAACGTTCGCAAGATGAATCTCTATGTGTGCTATGATTGCCTGGTAGTCGATTGTGGATTCTGATTAATTTAATACGTCTACTTCTATTTCTTTGCTTTATGAACATTTCCCTGTATTTTTCACATATTTCTTTTTGCTTACAACTTTTTATTTTGTATCAATTATCTTCTAAAAGTGGTTATCACTACTCGGAATTAATCTTTGAAGTTTAATTATTTTTGTATATAAGTGTTTGGGTAACGGAATCAATTAGCATGAAACGACCATTTTCCCGACCAAGCTAGGCAATGCTTTTCAAATGGACAGTTTAAAAGGCATCGTTTAGCATTTTATTGTTCAATGGGTAGTAAAGACTATCAGTACATCAACTTGGCATTACGAGGGTACGGCATAGAAAGGATAGGTTTATCAAGTGAACTAAAATTTCAGTAACGAACTCGGTCGGTTTAACATTTTATGCTTTTACAAGGATGGTTAAAACTCAAATCATAGTATGTACTCGTAGTGACTAAACATTTTTATAAAAGATGTTAATAACGTTTAATCGTTACATCTGACATTACACATTTCGTTTTCTATGATCAATAAAGTTAACTTATATTAAAAAGTTAGTTCTAAAACTTATTTACTGGGTGCGTATTGAACGTGTACAGGTGTATTTAAGACAGTTTATTGAGATCATTAAAAAAAGTACATACTATGAATTGCTTGGCGAAAATAATTAAAAGTGATTTGTTGTAAAAAGATTTTCATCGTTATTAGATCAACACATTAACGATTCCGAAATTTAGAAGTCAAATTCTCCGATGCAACGAAATTATATCATCACTTCTAGGAAGTAGCCGGTACCGGATACCGGCCCAATTTTTGTGGACTCGTAAACCCGCAAGATTTACTGAACGGCCCGAGTTTTAACGAGGCCCGTGTCCCTGCGAATATAGTTTTACGACAATCGCGAGTGCGCCATTAAACAATTTTCACCGGAGTGGTCGCTGTGGCCTGTCCTGGACCTTAGCCGCTTGTGTTTTAATCGACAATTGGCTACTTGTAATACTACCAAGTATTTTAAGAGATATAGGGTTTATTTACCTTTCTAACTGGAGCACCCTGACTGGAAATAACTTCACCTTACGGAACACCGCAGCCACATAACAATTGCTTCGGTGTTGTTGTGTTAGTAAGGTTTTACTCACAAGCAAGAGCACAGATTTCAAGAGCTCCAAGTAGCAGGGGTCAAGCCTTGAAGGTAAGAGCGACAAGTCCAGTAACAGCGTTCAAACTACATAACGTTCTACTTATTGCCCTTAAGCTAGGACTAGGATGAGGTCCGACGGCGCCGTGGCAGTTATGGGTCGCCCGATATTCCATGGCGCTGTCAATAGGCAATGAGAAGGCGGGGGGAGTTTTTAGTTCGGGTAGTCCTCGCCCTTTCTGGACGGGGGAGTCCCACACACTGCCGTCTCCACGGCAGCGATATGGTGCGAAAAGAAGGCATTCTCTCCCCCATAAAATAAAAGGACTAGGATGAGGTCAATCTCGAAGTGCAATTAAAAAAAAACTCCGTTGTAGTGCGCTGCAACGATACTTGGCAAAATGGCATAGTTATTATCTAAAGCGCAGAAAGTAGCGGGTTCGACATTCTTGATCATAAAACTTTTGTTAACGAACGATTCTAACTAGTAAACGTCGCTAGTAGAAGTGTTCACCGACGAGCGACAATTGCTGAACGATTAGTTCGTAGTAGAAAATCCTCTATGTCAAAAGTTTACTAGTTTCTTTTTAAAGCAAGACCAAGTCATAAGTCATTATTTAGTAAAATATCAATAAAAATATATATTGAATGTTTATATTGTGTTTTTTTTATTATCTCGTCTTTGACAAAGAGCAAATCAATTACCACTGCCAAATTTGGTGACAAAGGATAAAATAATACAGGTGAACTATTGGGCCATTTAGAAAAAATCATTCAGGCTCATTGTTTTTATATACAAGTAGGATTTTATTTTGAAAACGCAATCTATCTACTTAACTTTATGCCTTTTTTCTACAAAGGGTTGTTTGAAGTATTCATAAATGTAGCAATAAATAAATATTACTTACAAAGGTAACCAAAGGCTTCTGAAAGGTTTCCAAAGGTGGCTGAGTAAAAATCACGCCATTCGCTGAAACTAAGAGCCTATAAAATTCAACAAACATATCGGATCGACATTCCTTCGTTTTAAAAATATTTACCAACAGTTGAAGGTCATGAATTAAAATGGATAATGTAGGATTTAATCCCAAACAAATTACGGAAAAGTGCGCTATTTATTATTATTATATATACCTATATTTTTATATTAATTACACTTCAAGATTGACCTCATCCCACCTGATGTTAAGTGGTAATGAGGTCCTAGCTTAAGGATGACAAGTACAACATAATAAATCTGTTACTGGACTTTTCGCCCTTACCTTGAAGGCTTGACCCCTTCTACTAATGTAATGTTTCCAGGAGCTCTGGAAACCTAACTCACACGCAGAAACACAACAACACTGAAGTGATTGTTATTTGGCTGCGGTCTTATGTAAGGTGGAGGTATTTCACCAGTCGGGCTGCTCCAGTTCGAGCAATAAATCGCTATGCCCTTGACATTCTCATGCAAAAGCTCCAGTTTATAATTTTGAATGTGAAAATAAAAATGCTGCGTACTTTTTACTTATATGGCTGTCCAATTATTAACTGTTGAAATTGAAATAAAACCATTACACTTAAATTTAACCGAAATTTTATATACCCTTAAAAACAAAAGGGCGCTCTATGCAGTTTAAGTACCCCCTCCGAACCTTTTAGAAGTTAGAAGAGCGGAAAGTTTCAGAAGAGTGTTATTCAAAAACAGATTGTCATCCCACATGGACAAATAAATTTTCTGGTTTATCAAAAGTGCTGTAGCCAGCTTCATACCAATACTATAAAATTTTAGTTACTTGGAACCAACCCCATACAGCTCATTCCCAATTTTCTCTCCCCTTCAGTCCACAATTGATGAACCCTCTCTATTCCTCTCTCAGTTGCTATTTCCTAAAAGAACATTTCAAAACTTATCAACCCCGCTTTGCAGATCCTGATCCTGTATTCACAGAATGTTTTCTAATGCAGATGCAATGTTGCATAGGAAATACTTTTTTCTCTTATCGTGTTGCAGATATCTCGGATTCGCTAATACTGCATAAATGTTACAAAACCTGCGAAGTTTCTAAAAAATGAAACTTTTACAGTTACATATAACGTAAATAAAAAGCACCTCTTTGTAGAATACATAAATAAATAATGTTGCCACCGTATATGTCTAGCTATTTTAGTTCCACAACAATAAAAGTTATAATATTTTATTTGATAAATGTAGGTAATTAAAATGACACCGCTAGAAAATGCACTTTATTCGTATCGTTGTTTTGAACCAATTAAAATAAATGGATTTATATTTAGGATTTAATTTCAAAGATATCGCGGGTTGCAAATGTAAGTTTTTTAAAAAAGTTTGCTTGGTTGCCCTTATCACCGCATTGGCAAGCAAGGAAGCTACACGATGAAGGAGTTACTGGATTACAGGTTTGATTAGAAAAAGTTGGATATATGAACTAAAACCTATTTTTTTCCAATGCCTTCAACCCGGATGAAGCCAGGGCGGGAAACTGACCTTACGAAACTGCATAAGATAGCGTGTACAGGTGGGTTTAAATGATTCATTGAGATGATTGCAAAAACTAAAAAAGGTATCTGTGATGTGATCTGTGCAAAAACTATATTATTATTTATCCCGACAAAAGCAGTGCGGACCACTATCTCAAATCAAATAGAAAACAGTAAATAAAATAAATTAAATGCGCGAGACAATCACACCAATCACCTGGTCTTAAACTAAAGTTTTCCCTTGTACTATGAGCACCAGAGGACGAATTATAACTGGGGACGTCATCGCAGCACACCTAGACCCAAGTCAATTTAGAAAAGTTCGTTTTCTAAAGTCAATTTAGAAAAGTTCGTTTTCTAAAGTCAATTTAGAAAAGTTCGTTTTCTAAATTGACCTGACCGGGAATCGAACCCGGGACCATTCGCGCTTTGGCCGCCTACCTTAGCCACAACACCACCGAGGTCGTCAAAAAATTTCGTAACTAAATCAAAACAATTACAGGTTTTACTAACTCGGTGACTGATTATATAAAGACCAATTTCACTATCCACAAGAAGTAGATAAAAATAATTGTTTATTATGTTGACAATATTTTTTCTCTCTTTGAACTGTAACGGTATTGAGGGAAAAAATCCCAAACCATTTAATTTTTCAACTATTAGCAAAGTTGTTTATCAGATAATAGTATTTGTAAATGTAATACGGGCTCATAACAAAATCCTCTGATGCCCTTTGTATTTGTAAACTTGTTAGTATAAAATGGAATGTTATTTATTGTAAATATGAGTTCTTCTAATGCTGGACATTGCTAACTGTGTTAAGATATCAGAATAGATATTGGCAAGCGAACGATTCTGTATCGAATTTTTGCTAATTCTGATGAAAACGAGATTATAATAACAGACGCACTGGAATCGTTTATTAATTTATGTAAATAGGTCCACCAACAGCATATTATATATAACATGCATACAAATTGGATATAATCGTTAAATTCTTATATATATGCCTATTACAGGCGTACACAATATTTAATATAACAAATACACATACTTAGAATTGGAATTTTACATTAAAATTACATTATTGAAAATTAACAACTAGAATGTTAAAAATATAAACATTTCAATATAGATTAAAACAATTCATTATAATTAAATGATATTTTACAAAAAAAGATGACTGAAAGTACACAAGTACCGAGTTTCTTCAAACTAAACATACAAGTTATGTCCCGGTTGGAAACGAAAAAAACGAAAGCCTTAAAGAATTTGTACTGTTCTCTTATTTTTTTTTTGTACCAAACTGCTTTTATTTCTAACAACGCCTTTCCCCTTTGATATAAGCACAAATGTGGACTATTTAAATATTAGGATGCATTTACAGCATTACTAGCAATTAAGTCAAAAAGAATACAAAACAACAGTGAACTGTATGTAATAAAAACTGGTTATCAGTAAGAAAAGTATATTAAAAATTCAACAAAATCTAAAAAGCACAAGCTTACGTGACGATGTGAAAAATACGGAAAAAGAATGGACTTGTGTCCCAAGTGACAACCGTGTTAAAAGTAGAGAATATTGTAAAGAGATTTGTATACCTCCTTCGTATGCAACCAGTTGCCGAGAGGAACATAGCAATAAATTTACGAGTCAAACTGAAAAGCGTGACAAAACACAGGACAGACGCGTCTCTTTGGCAACAATCCGCTCTGAGTCTCTCCAATCTCTTATTATTAGAGGATACCTATTCCGATGCATAGAACGGTGCGAACATTTTGCATAGAACCGTCCCTGCGATCTTAGGATTCTTCGTGAAAATTTTCGCAAAATCCCGGCTTCATCGAACGGTGTTTGGGAAAAAGGCGGATTCACAAACGGAATCCTTTCGTCAATTGTGGCTGAAAAAGCGGCAATGTACACTTGCTTTTTTACCTCCTATTTATTGAATCATTTACGAAGTTATTGATACCTGAGCGTGTGAGTTAGAAGTTTTGACCCATGTCTTTGGGTAGGGTAAAATTCTTGCAAGAATTTATTCTACCGTGATTACTTTGGGAAGTCAAATTTTTCATTGCCTAGTGTGACAGCTAATGATGCAAGAGATTTAAATTTCAAAGTAGAACTAAGATGTATGGTGCTTTATAGATACCTTAAAAGCCAAATATCGTAACTAACTTAACTATTTAAGGCATAATTTTCTGTTAAGTAATTATGTATGTTTTTTAGAACCGACGTCCCACGCAAAGATCTTTTTAACATTTGTGTTATACTATTTATCGAATCACCCCGGATTTGTTCAGGTACAATGTAGATACTAATGAATATTTAGGTTTTACCATTATTTAATGTGTTTTTCTACACATAAACCATCCCTTTAAATCACTCAAGCTAGAGAGGTAAAATAGTTTATATTTTATTCGTTTTAAAGGTGATATTACCTACAATTATTATAGCACTACCACGTACTTTTGAAACAAACATAGAAACTTAAAATGAATTTCTATTTTCTTTATAATTTTACAGGTATCTTCTCGATATATAGAATCCGAACTCATCAAGGGGGCAGCTCATCAAAAATCAAATATGTCTGTAATTTACATAAAAAAAGAATCTAAATTTTGTACTAGTAGTATTTTTAGGTCATTATGAATATTAGCCAATACAACGTTGCATTTACAGATAGTAGACGATACCGTACATGCGTGACAATACGCGAATAGAGGCGTCTCTTCCGCGACATTACGCTTTGTGTCACTACAATCTCTAAAGGGTATTCTCATGTATCGAACTCTACGAGGATTGTGCATAGAACCGTCTCGGGAATCTCAGGATTCCTCGTGAAAATTCTCGCACAATCCAGGCTTCGTCGGGCGCTGTTTAGGGAAAATGGCAAAGCGCGTGTCAGCCTCGCGCAGTCTATGGTTCTTTCGGAATCACTTGAAAACAAATAAGGATCCATGACTTATCTTTGGATATCCTTACTTGTTTTCTTTGTTTTCAGCATTTAGTATTGCTATAATTATTTTAAATTTTGAAAAGCTTGTGAATTAATTGGGGGAAATATGACTAACACAATTTGGCAATAGAATCCTAAACGGATGGCTAAATTAAATAACAATCTGCTCAATGATTTTTACGAGCTTTTTGTTTTAGTTTTAGTGACAGATATAACATATCTTCTTTTGCTATTTGGAAATGGGAATAGGAAATTATGTCTTACGACTTTGTTGATGTTATTAATTGACAGACTCAATATACAGCTTTCTGTAAATAACAAAACAGTAATGTTCTTAAATATGTATACAATCTCATTCTAAATTGACACTAAAGGATACGCCATAAGAGCGTAAATGTTTTGATCATAACATACAGCATGTGCACTAGGTCGACAAAAGATGCGAAACTAAAGGGTTTTTTGGTTAATTCGAAACCCTAAAATGCGGATTCGCATGCCTCCCGCAAATTGCGGGCCAAAAAGCGGCTATGCGGGTAAACTCGCTAAATGCTATTTACCAACTCACTGTATTATAGTCACCTGTGAAGTGATGCATCTGAATTTTGATCTTTATAGCCTTGATATCATGGAATATCATTCTAACATGAAGACCTACTTACGTGAATGCGGATTACAGATAATAATATATAGAAATCTTATAAGCAATAACGGACTAAAAATTATTATTTAACCCGTCTGCTAGATTATCAAAAATATGAGACACGTTATTTTGCATTTTCCACTTAATAAAAAATAGCGACATTGAATAAAATTGTCGCATAACGTGATGTAGGTTGACGATTCCTTTTGGAGTTGATAAGTGTACGGCAACCATAACTCGACGGATGTCCCACGTAATTACACGAACTTTAACTGAGAAGTTGCAACCGGAAATTGCAGGCCAGCCCTACTATCATGCGCAATATGTCAAATTTCTCGACAGTTAGCATGCCGATCTATTATTTGCAGCCAATCAGCAGCGATTTCAGCAATTTTTACGTTTGTTAAGAACACGATAATATTTACTCGAGTGACGCATCTTAAGCTTAGAAGTTAAATTTGCTGATGTACCTACCTACCCATTAACTGGGGCGATAAAATAAAAACATATTACATCAAATAATAATTACAAACTTCCCCTTAGTCCTTCTGGGATTGGTAATTCAGTTTGTTTTAAATTGAAGGTCAATTTTGTTTAGTTCTAATCCAACACCTGTCTTTAGAGCTCGGAGCTGATTACACCCCGGGGGCGGTAGAATAAATATTTTGTGAGGGTAACTTTCATTCCAATCAATTGGTTACTGTGGTTCCTGCTCTGGGCATGTTAGAATAATGGGTCCCTATGATAATAAAGTTAAAATTTTGCGTTTAACACTTTGTTTTTTCGTGCACACAAAATTTACTACTGTAACTGTCGGAAACAAATCACGTATGATTTTATTTATAAGCTGTTTAATTGAAATGTAGATATTTTTAACAATCGATTCGTATGCTTTAATAATTAAGTTGGGACTAGGGGCTTCAATACACATTGCAAAAGAAGCTTGGTTGCAATTCCAAACAAAAAGAAAAAGAAGAAGTATGTCTGCCATATTTTGATGATTTGGCCATGTCGATAATCCCGCCGGGTCGTATAAACAGTCGTGTACCCAAACGTGTGTCCAAGTAGGTACGGTCAACGGCAGGTAAACAGTTGCAGTTCAAATTTAGTTCTTATGCCTGCGACATAAGGGCGGTACAGAGTCTGACTTGCTTTTGGCCGTACTAGTATAAGGCTTCGTTTCCACAAAAACATAGCTGGATGGAGCGGAGCTTGACAGAGCATGAATAAAATAATACTTTCCCCAAAAACAAGCAAGCAAGCGACTCTGAATTTAATACATACAAATTATGAGTGTTACCGACGTTATAAACCCCTTGTATTAAGTAGTAAGCCTTTAAGTAGGGTTAAATCTCAATTAGAATTAATGAAATCAACTCTATTAAAAAAAAAGTTTTTGACATAACCTTTACTAGTTTTCTTGTCTTATTTTTTAATATATAGCTTTTAGTTACTCGATTAGCACGTGTTTGGCATTTCTCTTGATCAGAGCGGAGACTACCCACTAACACCCCCCCCCCCCCCCTAGAACACTGAACTAACTTCGTAAAAAGACAGACACAATTGATTTTCTATTGCGCCTGATTTTTTTAAAAAGCGTGACTCACATGACATTCTGCTTCAGTGAATCACTCGCCTCTTTTCACCGCTCTTCTCCGCTCCTCCACACCCACCTTCGACGTAGTGGAATCACACCCTTACATGCCATCGCCTACGTCGTCGACTCAGCATACGTTTTTGTGAACCCGACGCCCTTGCCTAGAATATATTATGCGAATTTGAGACGCTTATCCTGTGAAGAAAATATTAAAAAGATTATTTAGTGGGCGTTAAATACTATTGTATCTTTTTTCTCGGTAGATATACGTTCCAAATCGTTTGTAGAGTTACTTTGCATTGTACTCAATGAAGGTTGAGAAGAAGTTTAAGTAACCTATTAGAAAAACTTTTTTTTTTATTGAATGAGCGGTATCAATGATAGTATTGTTCAATTTGGATTACCTACTTGAAATAGTTCAAAACTAAAACTAGTAACTCTCAATCTGAAATGTCTGATACCCATCTAACTCCTTATAAATCTATTAAAACGTAAGCTTATCTCATTTAAGGTAAATCTGTAATTAATAAACACTTATATACCAATCTCTTAGTTTGTTTTTTTTTCTGATAAATCCTTCACAATCTTAAATTGCTCTGCAATGAAAACCTCAAAGCTACGCACTTGCTAACGCAGTAATTTAAGCACAAAATAACAATAATGTTTAGAATAAGAATTCTTATTTCGAAAAGCAAACGACACTCGTCTGGGAGACGAAACACTAAATTATTTGTAGGCTGAACACTGTATAATGCCGCCGTCTGTCATACAGGTCGCGTGAAATTGAGTCTCGTGAGCGCAAATCCCACGGCGTACTCTCTATTCCCGCCATTAACGCGATAGGTGGATATAATAAAACTCCTAACCACATAAATATTAGAGAACTACTACTTCTACTTCTCTTTTTTTTGGACAACATTTATTACAGAACTAAAACAGCCTTTTATTTCCAGTTGCTGGACGCAGATCTCATCTCAAGAATGAGGATGGGCCAAACTTTACCATGCGGGTCCAGTAACACACCTCATTATATATGACCTCTGACTAGACCGAATAATTAAGATCGAAATGGTATTTAGCAAATGATCTCAAAAAATTATCCAACAGCGCTCCTCGCAGCATTAAGTGGTTATTTTAAGGTCTCCAATCTAAATAACAGTATCATACAAACCCTCTATGAGCCTTTATCGGATGATTCCTACTGGACTTGTGCCTTACCCTTTTTCACTACCGGTTCAATCAGTTTGACGAAACAGTGCGTGTGATCAACTTTATCGTCAGATGTTATCAAATCACCAAATAGTCGTGACTAGGGTCATCAATGAAATTAATCATTGACTTTAACCTTGACATATCAGCTGAGTAAATAAAAAGGAATCCGTAAAAATTCGATATCAATCACAATCCAAATATTTTTTGTGAAAGCTTTTTCTCGTAACGATCGGAATAAAGAGATCTTATCAAACGTTTTCCATAGAAAAACGAACATTAATCACTACGAAATAGCACTATGACAAGACATTTAACCGGGCTGCTCCGATATTGTGACAGAGGCCCAATCAACACTAAATCCGGCCGAGCGACTTTTCCCGCATCCATTTTGGATTAGGAGGTAGTGAAGATGTGGTGCACTGATCGCTTCATCTGGAAACATATTTGATTAAAGCTGTTTTACCTCAGACGTCGACGCATCCAGTGCTGCCGCATATTCATAGTAATATGTTTTCTTAATTTTGGGCACATAAAATCATATCACGTTGAACTGTCAAATTTTTATATTGCCTTGGGTTTTATTTTCTTAAGAATAAAATTTAAATAAACTACTTCCGTATTGGCTAGAAGAATGGTTTCGAAATTCGGAGGGTGTGGGTTCGTAATTTGCAAAGAAAACTTTCATTCTGTCACAAGTAGGGATGCAACATCGTTCATGAAAAACATCGATGTCGAAATATCGATGTTTTTAAAAGTCAAACATCGATGTTGAATATATCGATGTTTATGAACGATATATCGATGTTTATGAACGATATATCGGTGTTTTTTAAAATACTTACAGGATTGACAAAATGGCCTTAAAATACAGAGAAAAAGCGTTTTCCTATCAGATTGATATAGTTAGACTGATTACTGATAAACAAATTACTTACCTACTTTAAATAATACAGATATAATTTACTAGGATATGAAGAGTGGAAGAACTATGTAATAAACAAAATCAAAGACATGGAGATATATTTATTATACTTGAGAGGAATTTAACAAAACAACAACCTATTTCTTTTTCAATATAGAATTCAAAAATAATAATTTCGATAATCTACTGCCAAGCAATCGGTTTCTTTCTCGAGTAATAACAGCTCCAGCTTCAGAAAATAGCCGCTCACTGGGGACTGAAGTTGCTACTATTGGCAAATGTTTCATACGATACTACGCAAACTAAAAAAAAAACAAAAAATATTAAAAATTATTGTTTTTGTATGGCAAGGATTTGAGCGAGCAAGGTTGCACGAGTTCTTGGTAGTATACGCACGAATCAATAGATGGCGCTAGTAAACATCGGTCATAAAACATCGTTCATAAAGAACGATATCGAGGGTTCCCTGGTCAAACCCGATAAGTGACAAAAATTGAGAATTTTAGTTATAAATGCAGTTAAGATGCACTTTTTTTGCTCTATCTAATGGTATATTCCAATAAGCCGAGTTTCAATTTATCACAAAGATACGCTTCACTAATAACCCAGTAAGTGCTACTTTTTTCGTTTTGACCAATACATAAACAATATAAGTCTAGTTAAAGGAAACTTTTTAAAATTTAATTAGATGAAGAACCCAATAATGAATATTTATTGGGTTTTAAGACAAATATATTTTAGGAAATTAAACTAAGTGACTTAAGGTAAGACAAGTTATTTGCACTTATTGGGTTTTTATACCAGGGAAATTCTGAAAGCATGAAGTTTTACTTAAAACTAAAACCCATCAACACATTTTGTTGGGTTTTACTATTATAATATTAAGTATGCAAACACATTAATCATTAAGCTAAAACCCAATAAGTACTACTTATAGTGTTTTACTTCAAGCAAATATTAGAAATGACATATGAAAACCATACTAATCGGATACTCGCACGAGCAGATATCAACATTGGACTGTAATTTTATTTGGGGAAGAACCCAATAACTAGATATGACAGTAAACATAACATTAGACAGGTGCCGACAGGATCGCGAGCGTTGACTTTCGTTTGATTGCATTGCGCGTAATTTTGACAAAATAATTATACTTTCCATTTATTGAAACGAAATAGCATCATCTAGACTCCGGAATAGGGAACTTATTGGGGTTTACCTCTAACCAATTTAGGTTACAATATTTACGTACTTAGAAATATTTTAAATGGAAGGATAGTTATTGGGTTTCACGTCTTACTTTTTATTTTTGTTTTACATACTTATAATTACAAGGTTTTGAAATAATTTTACACTTTTTACGTATGAATAAGAGGATGCTTTCCCAAACCTCAGCGTGTTTGTATATATTGATGTGCAGATTCATATCAATGGTACTATTGTTTGCATGGCTTAAATTTAAATATATTTTTTGAAAGTATTTATTAATATGGTGTTATGCTATTTTTTTATTTATTCAGCAAGATCAGAGGGTTATTTTTCTAACGTGCTATGACTCTGTGCTTTTTGGGGGCGTGATCTATTACAAAGCTCTAAATACGTTTTTAATCGGAATTTGGTCAATTTTACTGTACCTATGTTCGTGGCATATTGTTCCGCTTTCTCCTCGTAAGATTATCTTTGGCGCAAATACAAGTTACTCGTCAGAACTTGATAAGTCACAAAAAGATATTGCCACGCAGATGAATAGTATCGTCAAGTATATTTATTTTGGTGACAGACACATGTAATTTTATTAAATCATGTTATATACATATAATGTGATTGTGCCAATATGATGTTTATTGGTAACTTTACCTTTGTTTCCAAGATTCAGATGTAATTTTGTTTTTTATATAAAACGCGGTGTATTGTCTCCTTCCAACCGAATGGTAAGCAAGAAAGGAACCCACATCACGATGACAACGGATTTGATTTCGTAATATCCTATCCGTTAGCATCGCCATACTACTGCATGATGTTATTTCACGCACCTTTTGAAGGAATTCATTGGACGGAGGAAACACATGAGCCGGCAACAAGGCACATTTTAATGGTACGTCAAAGATTAGAGTTATCAAACTTTTTGGTTCGCGATGGAATATTTTCCACGGTGAAGCGATAACATCGTTGGCCGGCTCTTTTAATTTTGTAAAGGAAAAGGGAAGGCGGGATAAAAGAAAACACTTCCTCTGAGCACTCACCGAGATAAAAAAAATAAAAGATAGTCAATAAACCAATGTCTCTACGAAGTTGAAGAGGATCAAGGTTCTTAGTAACGTCTTCAACATTAATAATGCGCACAGCCCTTTGCTGTAATCAATCAAGACTATCCATAAAGTATTTGGCGGAACCGTCCCAGAGATACAAGCAGTAGTCAGTCCAGACAGGACTTGACTTGAGTCTTGTATAAAAGACAAAGCTGGTCCGGCGTGAGAAAAAAACGCACTCTATTCAGAATCCCTTGTTTTTTGGATGCTAATGAGATGAAACTCTCTATATACTGATCTTGATTAAGGTTGCAGCGGATATCCATGCCAAGCATGCTTTGGCTGTTACGCAGGCAGAGGGGAGTGCCCTAATGAATGGGAAGCGGAATGAATTGGGATGTTTTTGTCGAAAATGCGCACTCTTGGGTTTTCTTGGCATTGAACTGGACCTGGTTATTTGAACCCCATTGGCTCATGAGGCTCAACACCCAATCCTGTTCAACGACAAAATTTTCCCGTACCTCCTCCATTACTGCGCTGCCAGCCGAAGGTCAACCAAGGTTTCTTCCATTGACCGTACTGTGATCAGCATAGAAATGTATGTTTCCAAGCAGTGGCATATCATTTATATGAAGAAGGAAGAGGGTGGGCGATAAATAAGTATAAACTGCTCGTGTCCGTCAGACACTATGTGAATTCTACGTCACGCAGAAGGCCGGAAATCCAGTCACAAAGCCGTGTGGGTAGTCCATATGCCGTAAGCTTGAAAAAAGAGCTTTGTGCCAGACCCGATCAAATGCCTCTGCAATTGTCTCCCCCCTGAGATGCATTACCTACATACGCTAGAACATCAACCGTCGATTGTTTCGGCCAAAAGCCGTGTTGGAGATCGTTAATTAAGGAGTGATCCTCTAGGTAGTAGACCAACCGGTTATAGATGATCCGTTCCATGACTTTGAACAGCACTGAGGTCATGACGATAAGGCGGTAGTTTGATGGGTCTAATCGGTCGAAAACTATGTATACGAAACAAATCATTCCCGAAGAAAATCATAGCTGGATAGAACATTAAATGAAAATTATCCTTAAAATTTAAACAATAAATAAGTATATAAAAAGAGTAAGTATAAAAGTAAGTAATAACCTAATGCAAAGATAATTGCAATTGATTTTTGCTTGGAATTGATAAAAACTTAAGTGATTAAATCGTTTTTTTCTCTCAGGTGAAACCCAATAAGTCGGTACCATTTACCAAAAAAAAAATGTTTACAAAAAAAATGTAACCATTAGAAGTAAAATAAATATGAAAACCAAATCTTTATGAAATATCATTACTAATTAAACTCAAAATTGTGGACATTTACTTATTAAAATGCACTTTTACTGTTTACAAACCTTTAACATCGATTATCTCAGAAGTATGTTTTTGACACTTATCGGGTTTGACCAGGGAACCCTCGATATATCGTCGATGTTTTGAGTTTCAACATCGATGTAAAAACATCGATGTTTATGAACGATATATCGATTTTTTTAAACATCGATGTATCGTTTGGATCCCTAGTCACAAGTTTGGTTGTTACATTACATGCTTAAATCGCCTAATGCTTGCTGTATATAATAATAAAGGTGGACTGGTAAAGAATGTTACTAGTACTTAATACATATGTTGTACTTTTTTGTGCATAAATAAATAGAGTATATTATGTGTGAATAGTATTTCCGAGGGCAGTTGCCATTATAAATAATAATAATAAACATTGGACAACATCACATACATTGCTCTGATTCTGTGGTAAGTAGCTAAAGCACTTGTGTTACAAAAATCAGAAACAACGACGGTACCACAACACCCAGACCTGAGACAATATAGAAAAGTTCGTTTCCCATATTGACCCGACCGGGGATCGAACCCGGAACCTCAGAGATGGCGCGACGCCAAAGTCTGGCACGCTCGCCTCTCGGCTTCGGATGATCATTTATTATTAATTGCTGCAATGTAATAACCAGGCTTCACAAATCAAGTTCTTAATAAGCAGTCATTCCGCCTGTGGTGTCGTAGGTCTTCTGTTCCCACGGCATCACCATCATGGCGATGAGGTCCACCGGGGTGTTTTAGTGGGTATATCAGCCCTCCTCATCTCCCTCAGGTGACGGTCAGGTGTTTTAATGCATTTCCCCCGAAAACAAAAGGCTTTACAAATCAGGGGCCAGGATCTGGAGAAGGAGCCGTAGTAGATCCAAGGCTTAGTAATAGTTACACAAGGGGGATACAGACTAGAAGAAAGAAGAGTATGTGGCTGAAATTTTAATGAGTCAAATAGTTTGAAGGAGAAAGGCGTTCTGACGTTTGTTAAATTTTTCCAATCAGCTTTTTTTCTGAGTCCCAATATTTGGGGCTCTCCTTATTTATCCTCTGCACGTTTTAAGAGAGTATTTGTCTACTTTAGTGTTATTTTATTTATCTTACTCTTTTTGCTAACAAGCTGTGCTCTCAAACTTCACCGTCTCTTTTTCCATTTGGAGTCATGATTTACAACCTGACTGACGGGTAGCACCGGACCAATTTTGCAAAGCAATGCAATTTTCAGTTTTTGTTTACCACGTCCGAGCGCAGAATGGACGGTCGAAAATCAAAATGTTGTTCATTCAACAAGGGCCTAGGAAACTGGTTTAGATCGGCACGTAACTGGGTGAAGACTTAGTTTATTTGTACTGACTACACAGAATTAAGCTACCTGTTTTCAGAGAACGATAACGGCTGGCTCGATGGCACATTTGAGTGACAAACATTTAAGAGAGGTAGGGCATAGCGATTTATCGTTCGAACTGGAGTAGCCCAACTGGTGAAATACCTCCACTTTACAGAACATCGCAGCCAAATAACAATCACATCTGTGTTGTTGTGTTCCTGCGTGTGAGTAAGGTTTCCAGAACTCCTGGGGGGTGCTACATTAGTAGCAGGGGTTAGGCCTTTAAGGTGAGGACAAGTCCAATAACAGATTTATTATGCTGTACTTGTCGCCCTTAAACTAGAACCTCATGGCCACTTAACATGAGGTGGAATGAGGTCAATCTTGAAGTGTAATATACATAAAAAATCAAACGATGAACTCTCGCTTTGCGTCTGAGTGTTTATACATAACTAGCTGTGCCCGCGACTTCGTTCGCGTGAACTACATCCTTTCATGGTCGGTTTTACCCCTATCACCCCTAATATTCGAAACAAAAAGTAGTCTATATTTTAATAGAGCTATATTTGTGCCAACTTTCATATCTCTAACTTAAAAAATAATCATTTTCCCATATAAACTTTCAAAGGTGGCATTACAATATTCCATTCCTATGTCTATGGCTATGTCCGTTCTTGAGGTTCAACGTATACCTATGCCAAATTTCATCAAAATCGGTTGAGAGGTTTAAGCAGCGTAACAGACAGACAGACAGACAGAGTTACTTTCGCATTTATAATATTAGTAGGGATTAAGTGTATGGAGTGTTTAAAGTAGTATCACCAATGATTATGTAACACCGCAACGTAACAAGTGATTTGAAATCAGTTGGATAAGTACGACGTATGTGATATCCCAAATTGATAGGTCAATCAAAACATCATATACGTCCTCGTAGGTAGGATAGGTCATACTGAAAGAATTTCTGGATTTCTCGATATATGTTTGTTATTCTTTTACGAAGAAACTACTGAGTCATCTATGTAAAATATTTCAAGTTTTTTTTTATTGTAATTTGAACTAGTTATTTCTCTCTACCTCGGAAATCATAGATCATGGGTGTAACCTATGATGTTCTCCGTTGGCAGATTGATCAGGTGCCAGGCCAACTATTTACATTCCCTTATGACACCAAGAATCATTTTTCCTTCTCGTATAGTTAGATGATTAATTTGAAATATCCTAAGCAAACTGAACTGAACGGAAGACGAACTCATGACCTTCGTATCATGAACCTAAGTTCGTTACCAATATATCACATAAGCAGTTAAACACAAACACTGAATTCATCGAATAACAATCCAGGAAAACATCCTCTAAAATTGTTGAATTAACAAAGAGCGAGTCAGTCCGCCGAGTTAGCTCTACCTCACTTCAAGTGTGTCGGAAAATAATGTCAGAATGAAGAGTAGAGTACCAACACTTACAAGAAACATCCGGCACATACCGAGGAAATGTTGGCTGCATAAGAAGATTACTTAAGTTACATATCATTACCAGATACTCGGAAGTTTTATTAATATCTAAAGGGTGAAACGGAATTTCCAATATTACGGTCTCCGACAAAACTACTTATGCCCAGTTCCAATATATTAGTCGTTAAACAATACCGTCCATACAGTTGTCATCAGTCGTCCATCGGGCGGTTTAAGCTTACGCCTCGTATAATATATTCGTATCCGTAACCAGACTAGAAGGGATCCTTTTGTCGGAATAAATATCGGAACCAAGCATTACTAAAAATATTTATTATCATGTGTTTTGTTCTAAAAATATATGGTTCGTTTGTTACCACATTCCTTTATAACAACATTTTCTTTTTTACACACAGAATCACAATGATTGTCCAGACCAAAAAGCCTTCATATAAAAATACTAAATATTTTATTTATACGGGGACGAGCGATATTTAGGTAACGGAAGCTAAGTTTGTAGCCATGCTAAAACAACACTAACCGATCCAGCATAAGTAAAACAAATAATTATACAAAAAATGATAACAGAAACGACTATTAAAATAAGTGGGCTAGATATTCAATAAGCTCAAGAAAATCATGTAGGAAATTATTTTCCGAATATGATTAAATATTTCCTACCACAAAAAGTTCTTCACGTAAGTGTCCTAAAAGAACATGAAAATAATACGGAATAACTCAAACCTCCTTTCAATGCCTAGCAACACCCCCCACGAATCGGATAGGATTTCGGAACATTATGTGTCACAAATAAACGCGAAAGTGTACGGTTAAATGTATAAATAAATTATATTTTACGCTATATCAGCTAAATGGGTTGAAACAAGTTAGATACATAGATGGACGACCTACAAATTGATGGTAAGATTCTTTGTTCCGAAATAATGCAGACAAAGTCATAAAGACAATGTATTTGCAGTTCACACTTTTTGTCAGCCTCAAGAACCAACATTAGGTTAAAGGATCCAAATCAGGCCAAAAACTTTACACATCCATACTAATCCATACTAATATTATAAATGCGAAAGTAACTCTGTCTGCCTGTCTGTCTGTCCGTCTGTTACTCTTTCACGCCTAAACGGCTGAACGGATTTTGATGAAATTTGGTATAGGTATACGTTGAATCTCAAGAACGGACATAGGCTACTTTTTATTAGAAAATAAGGGGGGGATGGGGGTAATACCACCTTTGATAGTTTATATGGAAAAATGTTTATTTTTGAAGTTAGAGATATGAAACTTGGATTATAATATAGACTACTTTTTGTTTCGAATATTAGGGGAGAAAGGGGTAAAACCGACCATGAAAGGATGTAGTCCACGCGAACGAAGTCGCGGGCACAGCTAGTACTTTATAAAGAAAAGGATTTAAAAAGCTCATTATTGTAACGAAAGGCATAAAAGTAATGATATTGGGTAGGCAATTTTTTTAGTAATCAGTATTTTTAGTGTAGGTACTTACTCAGCTAAAGATCGACGACCTCTGTAGCTGGGAGGGGAGAGTTCCGTACTTTGGCGACGCTCCATCAACTTGGGTTCGATTACTGATCAGGTTAATATGGAAAATTAACGGGTCTGGGTGTTGTGACACCCTCGCTTTATATGATTTCTGTAACACACGCTTTACTTACCTCAGAATCAAAGCAATGTTTGAGATGTTGTCGAATTGATGTACGCTACCTTTAGGTACGTACTATATTTTGTGAGAGGAAGTAATAATAAGCTCATTATAATTAATCATTTATCTCATATTTACTAACCGGTATCTGTCGTATTTTCCTAAACACGAAGACCTGTTGGATTCAATGTACTTTTAAAATATACACGGGACTTATTCAAATACGCAAAATTAGATCAAATTTGCCTTATATTTTTTAGGTTATAAAAACACAAACATACCACAAAAAAATGTTATGTTACGTTTTTAAAAAGACGTTCTCATTCACGGGCCTAAGCTTTTAGCAATAAAAAAATATGATTTATAATGTCACGTTTTTGTATGATTCTGCTGGATGTTTATCAATGTAATAAAGTATTTATTGTGGTACCGCCGATGATTCAGGTTTCCATAACACAAATGTTTAAGCTTCTTACTTAAACATCAAGCCCATGTATGTAATGTTGTATGACTGACGTTCATGTTAATAAATATGATTAGAAAATTAGCATTTCAGAGGCAGTTTAATATTTATTAAAAACTACACTCAAGTAAGCTTGGAAAATGGCTACCATATTAGCAGAGTGGGATTTTTTGTTGCCGCGCGCGATAAAAACACTTTTACTGAACGAGTTCTGATAGAGTTTTTATGCATAATATTCCGAAGCAATCTTACGGCTGCATTCCGGGAAACAGATTATTAGAACTCGTTTTCTTCTAAAGAATTATCTCGAAGTTCAGCGGGCGGGTCTAAGAAACCAATGCTTATAAATAAAATCTTTTAGCTACCTGAAGTCAGGAAGAAGATCAATGTTTTTCATACGTTTACGTTGTAAAATGATTTGTTCTATCAAAATTTTTGGAAAAATTCTAGTAAGACTATATATCTGACCATAATGGTAATCAAATTTCTCAATCTATTTGCGTAAAACACAAAAAAAAACTTATTTTCAAGTAAAGCAATACATTATGTAATGAAATAGTACCTAGAAGTAAGTCAAATACCACACTTTTGAATTGTCATTAAATACAATTCCAATGTCTATCAAGAAAATACCAGTAAGAAACCCATTAGATACGAGAGTGTTACATATTAAGTAGTATAATCTATGTGAAATCACTTTAGACCAAGTCATATAATTAGCAGTATGTTTTTATGAATGTATTACTATTTATTTTTGAAAGGTAAGGTTGAGCGGTGGAACCTGTTCACAAACATAAACATAAGAGTAATGATATATGTAAATATATAAGCTAATATAAGCTACATTTTATTTTTTGTGACTAAAAATATGCAGGTTTGTATTCCAATTACATTTTGTGGCCAAAAAGGTTTTACGTATTTTAATTAGACAACATTCGAAAATCGACCTTTCTTGATCAATTTTGCCAATTCTTCAAACAAATTGAATAATGACCTCTTTTACAAAGTCATGTAATTTCTTACTCTTGCTGCAGAAAATAACGTGAAAAACCCCCAAAATTACGTTTTTCTATTCAATAAAACTAATCGCATTTAATCGAAGCCCGAGGCATGCCTCGGATCCCGATTCCAATGATTTTATTGGCTTTGACGTCTAAACCTTTTAGCATCAAATATTTACAGATTGTATATTTACACATACAACAAACTAATCTATTTTGTGTACTCAATCGACAATCGGGTCGGCGGGTCAGTGACCTTAGAAAAATATCGTATTTTATTAGGTCATTTTAAATTGTTGAAGGTTTTCTATCAGGGTCACACGAAAAATCAAGTGCAAATCGGTCTCAATTAGGAGAGCTTCGTGGCCTCTCTTTTCATTGTTTTCCGCTTTATTTTTCAACTTTTTCCCAACTGACTTAAAAACGATAGCAACCGCACAAAGAAGTAGGTTTAAAGCAGGAAACAAACGTTTCGATATTCAGTTTGGAAAGCCTACCAGTTTAGTCATGCATAATATGTTAATGTCGAACGTAGTTTTTAATTTGTAGCCGTAACTGAATTCGATATGCAATTATTTATGTTAGTGACAGCTCTCCGCACGCACAACAAACCATTACTTTCCCATCAGGTACAGAATCTTAAAAGGCTAATCCGATTTTACAAATACGACAGGCACATTAAAATATTCGTCTTTGAAACTATTTTCAAACTCAGTTTAAATTAAATGTCAATTAACTTTATTCTCTTAAAAAATGTAATTTCGTTAACTTCAAAAGATAAGATGATAAAAAAAGTTCTAGTTCTAGACTTTATATACCGGCCTTAGATCTTAACATGATTTAACTTTAAGGTAAAAATGTTACCTAATTACAAGTCTTACTGTCATCATTGGTTGTAAACTAAAATACAATTGTAAATACTTTTGCTATCAATTAAAAAGCGTTTTGGTGTCTAAAATATTGACTAAATTAACAATTACATACGCTTAGCCCTCCATACAGTGCAAAATAAACCTAATAAAGTATGAATGTGGCTTGATCATATTATTAACAAATCTGCATAAATATATGTCAGCAAAATGAGACTCATTCATTAACTCACTGCTTAAATATGTGAGTTCAATAATTACTAAACCAACTTCTCTTACAATTGACTGACAAATACCTTTTATATCCACGCAGCAAATGTATGCTAAGTGTAATGCTATGTAGTGTAACGCTATGCAAATTTCTAATTAAAGAGAACTGTCTTAATTTATACTAAACTACCAGACCTATAAAGCCGAGAGTTTCTTTCCAATTCGAATTTCGATGATGGCTGTACATTCTTATCGCCTTAATCTTTCCGAGAGAAAAAGCCCTAAACCAAAACCAAATTTAGCGCGACGTAATTTTTTTTGTACAATTTTAACGAAATTATGGCGTACTGAACTTTATACGCTGTATAATCAATGTGTTTTATTTTGAAAAACAACAATTTTTTTTTATTTTTTTTTGAAAATCTAACGATTAGTTAGTTAATAGCATCATTGCTTTTTCCAGTCTTCATCCGTATTATGCCCACGAAACTAATTTAAAAAATAGGAATGCATCGGTTACTAATCGAATTTTAAAAGATGAACCATCGATTTCAAACTAACTGTGAAATGCTATTCGAATAAATTACCACCAAGGAATAAACTCACACAATCGTCTACTGTAGTGTGAACACGCCTCATGTTATCGTTGTCTGTTGCCATCGCGCCAGCGGCCATTGCGATATGGACCATCGACATCGGCTATGGCATCGAGCAAGTGACGAAAGAGCCATCGGCGACGATTGTGGTCTATTATGCGCCATTTAGCGATAATCCGTCGAAAGATTCCATTTAAAACAATGCCATGCAGACCAGTTCCATAACAAAAATCATGGATAAATTATATAAAAATGAATCGCAAAATGTGTTGGTAAGCGCATAACTCGACAACGCTTGGACTAATTTTGACGATTCTTTTTTTAAATATTTGTTGAAGTCCAAGGATGGTTTTTACGGCGAGAAAAAATAGAATAACTGCCGGGAAAACTCTAAAAACAGCCCTTTTCTTTTTCCAGTACAAAAGTTTTCTAACTAAAATGTAGAGTCAAGCCACCTTCCAAATCTTTTTGACAGGACGAAGTCTGGTGGGTCCACTAGTGCTTAATAAAACTCAGTGACCTATGGCAGAAGTAAATGATTTTATGTTAGTACCTCAAAATAAAAAGTCACACCGTTTTTTTTATAAACTTAGTATTACCTACTAAGATTGTATTCTGTAAATATATAATGTTAATTGATGAATATATTTTTATTGTATTGTTTACATAAACCTTTGTTTCGTAAGTTATTTACATCATAAAGCTGTGGACTGTAAAAAATTACAGTCCACAGTTTTATTTTGTAAATAACTTACTATTTTGTTTAACTGTCAGATTTACTAAGTTACGCAAAGGTTTAATGTGACAAGATACTGTGCTACAAACGAATAAAGCTGACTGTACCTAATAACTGACAGAATTATGTATATTATAAACGCTATAGGATTTTTGTGATAAAAAAAAATCTTTACTTTGTTTTACCTTAATCTATTAAAATCGAATAGATTGTTTATGTAAACTTCCATCTAACTTTTTAAAGTCTAAGTATGAAATGAAACAGCAGGAAGATTTGGCCCTTGGCAACAAATATACGTTTCATTTCTTTTCAATTAGAAAAGCATTAATCTATGACAAGAAACCAATTTATTACTCAAAACATGAATGTAAAAGGATTCAAAGAACGCTTAACTGATTTCACAAACCGGTTTACATAAAGCTTCTTACATCATTTTCGTATCGTCTCAACCGACTGCCGTGTAACCGCTGAATATGCCTAAGTTTTATAGCGGGCCGATCCGATTGAGTCGTCTCGATTGTTGTGAACTTCACAATGCCATGGGAAATTGACAATATGCTCTCTTGAACCGGGGTACCTGTTGCTGCCCTTAGATAACATTTGGCGCTATGTTTGCGCGCCGGGAAATGCTTTACGCCGCTTTTGTACCAGATTGTGTTAATTGTTTGTTGTGTTGTAGGGCTGTTTTAGAGAACTGCTAGATTGATTTACAATTAATTTATATATATATATATATATATATATATATTTGTATACCAAAAGTTAATCGACCGTTTAGAAACTGCAGGCTTACTATCAAAAACGAAAAAAAAACAAAAGGATCCTTTTTTAAATATCGGAATAACAAAGTTCTGTAATTACAACGAGGGTTCTGATTTGCATAAATAATATTTTGTTTTTTGAAAACAGTTTTTTTTAAATGTTTTGGTTACGATTATGATAAATCAAATCTTGTTATGAGAATTATAATCGAATGCGCCATATTTCGTTTTAAGAAGAAGACTTCCTGTAGCTCCCAAAAAAATACAACAAACTTAGTAAGTTTCTTTGCAAAAGAAGTTGAACTTATGACCAATTTGCACCAAGTCATACGTATTAATAAACAAATAGATTAGGTTTTGTACCTTCAGCCCAAATGTATGGAGTTTTTACCATGTTTATTCAAATTACCTAAACATAATATGATTCACTTAATAACAAATTACTCCTGTAAGAATTTTTTAGTAAGCTCTTGTACTTGTCCATGATTCAGGGGAAGAAATAATTAGAACAACATAGAACGGGTTATCATGACTTATAATATTATTAATCATTATTATATAAAATAATATTACGTAAAGCTACCTTACTAATATCCCACTTCAGGTCAATGCAACATTGAATGGCTTAATCACTACGCTTGCCGAATTCAAGCTAACCACAAAACCGAGCTACATCCGAAAGATCCAGGAATACTTTACTCGACACCGAGAATTGAACACAGGACTTCGAAATCATAATCCAGTACTTCAACGACTAGATTTAGAAAATTCAGTATCAAAAAAGTGTATATCATAATCCACTTGCTATCTAACCTCTCCTTACTTTGTAACCTATTGATAAATCTACTTAGATAAATATCTGTTGCCCCTTCTAACGCATTTTCAAACCCATTTTTTTCTTATGAATCCATTTAAAAAATCTTTCGCGCTAAAAGCAAAATAAACAAGATCCCGTCGGGTTAATAAACGGATGCTGCCAAAGGGGAGTGAGAAATCAAATAATCCGAAAGATTTTGCGGCGGCTCACCGTTTTTTGTTTAGAAAGCGATGGACTGGCGCTACGTTTCAATTTGAATTTTACTTTCTGATGGACTCTAGTTCGGATTACGGTCTTATTTTGCTAACACAAATTACGCGAAGATTTAGAAATGCTTTTTGTTGCGACTTCGTTACTTAGATTTAGCACTTGTAGCCGTTTTTGGTATAACCGTTGTCATTTCTGCGACTTCTCCGTAAATCATTTCGCCGTAAAAGGAGGATAAAGTCATTGGGTGGTATTGTCATTTTACGCTAACGATTGATATTTTTTAAGGACCACCCAATACAAATAAAAAAAAATGAACCATCAATTTTAAACTAGATTAGTTGCTTAATCGTAAAAAAGCCGTCAAAGGATTAGTATAAACGATACTAAAGGCATTCAACTTAGTTAGCATACTATTTTATTAGCGTCCTATATTAAAGTTCATTGAGAGGTCGTCTGAGACAAACTTCGTTAAAGGAGTGGCGATATTTTTAATATCCGCTTGGGTCCTGGACCTCCTTGAAGCAGCCGTCACGATCGAGCCTGGAATCAATAATGATTATTCTATTCAGCTGACCGGGACTAAGCTTGGTCTAACTAGGGTTGACGCACTAGTCGGATGAATATATACAATATATTATATATACTATTTTTACCCGACTGCCGTGCCTGAATGAGTATGTATGTATGCGGGTACGTATGTCTATTTTTGTACGGTTCAGGGTGTGCTGAAAGGATGATGAACGAATTTCAACATGCGAGGTATTGTTTTTTGATTTTCATTTACACTTTTACTTCGCAGCTGGATTTTTTGTTTTCTAAATAATTTATTTTATAACTATACATATATACGGTCATTGTAAACAATTACCTATCGTGAGTGATGTATAAAAATTCATATGTGCGGTATGAAAGTCTGTTAATTTACCTGTGTGGTGAGTTTGAAGTCGTAATCATATAAGTAAAATTATCACATGATGCCTAGCCGTAAACGGGCGGTAATTCCTAACAAAATGTGAATACACGCTAAAAAGGAGACTCCAGTTCTAGTTTTATCTATTGTTACAAATTAAAACAGAATAAATTATGATTATAACTTATTTGTATCTATTTATTAAGGTACGATCAACAGTCGCCGTTGCTGCTATAGATAATCTATATTCCCATGGCGCCGTCACTTGGCGATGAGAGGTGCGGGGGGGTTTTAGAGGGTAGTCTCTGCTCCTCTCAGAGTGGAGGAGTCGCACATATGCCGCTGCCTTTTTTTTTTTTGTCGAGGGGGAAATGCCTACCGCACCGTCACTCTCAGCGGGGAACAGAGAGTGGTGTGTCCTCGGTGGCCAACGCTGCGCAATTGTGGGGGAGTCGGGATTCCTTGCGATTCTACACAGGCTCCCCCACAGCGCCTACCGCCAAGCGGCCCATCTCGCCGCGCAAATACGCAGCTGGAGCGTGTCAGGCCACCTGACACGCCCCACCCCCCCCTGGACCAAGGTAACAGACGCCAGGCTTACCCCACGCCTGGCATCTCCGGTCCCAGCAGCGGATCTGCTGTGCGGCTCCGCTGCCTACCGCCTCTGCGAACACCCGAGACTCTCAATCCAGCTCTCCCTCCGAGAGCCAGATGAAGTCCCGAGACCCACCGGCCGCGGAGGATAGGGAGACCGGCAAACATTATACCCTATTGTTGTACTGCGGGCTTGCCGCAGAGAGCCACCTGCTCTCCGCGGCCCAGCTCGAGATCCATCTTGGCTTCACCCTGTGCGGTATTGGAGGCTGGGTGACAAGGCCAGCCTCAACGTCCCGGACCACAGGGTTACTGAGCCCCCCCCCATCGCGACAAGATGCGGAACCCAGCGGGGGGGACACATGCCGCTGCCTACCCCAATGCAGCGGTACGGTGCGCGCCAAGGCATTTCCCTCTTTTAAAAAAAAATAAATAAAAAAAAGGTACGATCAACAGCTCGTGAAGGTAACACTTGCAGTTCGATATTAGAAATTAAATTAGAAAAAAAAAAGTGAACATTATACGCGCATAATGCGCATTATATAAGGGCCGTGCAAAACCCAAAATGTGTGCTCTCATGTGTTTGTCTTTACACTAAATAGAACGACATAAATTTAGATGATTCCTCAGAATATGGATGTTTTTAAGGTTCGGAAATAATACATTTGTCCATATAACGATTAAAGCGAAATATTATCCAGTGGCACTAAATTGTATTTAAATTTTTATAAATACCCTCTTCTATCTATTATTATAAGGTACATTAAAAGTACCTAAATAATGAATGTTTGTTTATTTGTTATATTTACCCCATTTAGGAAATAGCATGGAGTGTTTTTATTACCAACAGCCAATTGAAAGATTTAAAACCACTCAATTGTACAAAAAACGGATAGGTAGACCCGTTTAAATAAAATCGACGTAAAGCACTAGAAAATGTTTATAAATCTATTAAAATGCCAAGATGTCTTCGATTCCGTTTATATTCAATCAATTATTAGCTCATCTTACAGTTAATGCTCTGTTACATAGTAAGCAATTTGGATTCACTAAAGGTAGATCTACTACGGACGCAGGTGTGGCACTTATCAAACATGTTTTTGATGCTTGGGAGAGAAAACAGGACGCCATTGGAGTTTTTTGTGATCTGTCAAAGGCATTTGATTGCGTTGATCACCAAACGTTGCTGATGAAGTTGAGGCATTATGGTGTTGTAAGCACTTCACTGAGTCTTCTACAGTCTTACCTTTCTGACAGAACTCAAAGGGTCAATGTGAATGGAACTAACTCTTCTGGTGCACCTCTAGCGATGGGAGTGCCCCAGGGCTCAATATTGGGACCTCTGTTGTTCCTTATTTATATTAACGACCTTCCTTACTTTGCGAAGGATCTCTGCGAGATTGTGTTATTTGCTGATGACACTTCTCTCATCTTCAAAGTTGATAGATGTAAAGAATCATTTGAAGGTGTAAATAGTTCTCTCTCACAAGTGCTACATTGGTTCACGAATAATAATCTCCTGCTTAACACTAAGAAAACGAAATGTGTCAAATTTACAATGCCGAATGTTAAAAAAGTCAACATCAAATTGTCTATGAATGGTGAACCTATTGAAATAATTAATTCTACAGTATTTCTCGGCATCACATTAGACTCTAAATTGCAATGGGGACCCCATATTGTTGCCCTGGCAGGAAGGCTTAGTTCAGCTGCATACGCTGTAAGAAAAATTCGTAATTTGACTGATATTGAGACGGCAAGACTAGTTTATTTCAGTTACTTCCATAGTGTTATGTCATACGGTCTCCTTTTGTGGGGAACAGCTGCTGACATTCAGACTATTTTTGTTTTACAGAAGAGGGCTATCCGCGCCATATATGGTCTTAAATCACGGGATTCTCTCAGAGACTTATTTAAAGAAATTAACATACTTACCGTTGCATCTCAATACATTTTTGATTGTATTATGTATGTACGCAAAAATTATAATCTACTTTTTAAAAAATCTGACTTCCATAACTTTAACACTAGAAATAAACACAAGCTTGCTGTTCCATATCTAAGACTACATAAGATAAGTAATTCCTTTGTGGGTTTAAGCGTTAAATTATTTAACAAGTTACCTGAAAATGTTATCCAGTTGCCCATGCATAGGTTTAAGTCTCATGTTAAAAATTGTTTAATAAAAAAGGGCTACTACAAAATTGATGATTATTTAAATGACAAAAATGTATGGGTCTAGAATAACTTAATTCTTTGAAATCTTACTATAGCTTTGTATACTTTATTTAAGTACCTAGTTTAAGGACGCATTGTTATATTTGAAAAGAGTAAGTGTCGAGTTTCTTGCCGGTTCTTCTCGACATGATCAACATTCCGAACACGGCGGTAGAATACTTTATTTGTACTGACTATTCATAAGTGCTTTTGTAAAGCTTACATGAATAAAGATATTTTCTATTTTCTATTTTCTATTTTCCGTAGTTTTAAAACATTTCTGCGTGCCGATGTACATATGTATGTAATGTACCACGAGCCGATGAGTATTTTGTTCTAAACATATTCGGCAGAGGGCACTTACCGGAGGCTAAGAGGCTAATACCAGCGCTGCTGCGACGTTAAAAATGTCGTAGCAGCATTTGCTGAGGTGGAACCCTCAGCAAATTGGCCTCACAAGGTATTTTATGATTTCTGTAATAATTGACTGGCGTTGTGTTTTTTTATTGTTAATTTTGTGATGTCAATAAATATATTTTCTTTATTTCTTTCAATACAACAGAAACATAAAATCGCCTAAGTAACTTGTAGTTAGCTCAGTTGGAAGAGCAGCACACGTGATAGGTGAAGGTCGTGAATTCGAATCCCACACCACACACAAGGGGTGAAATTTTTCTGTTTCTTTAAAATATTTAAAATGTATTTTCATTAATGTGGTAATATACCACCCAACTCAAACACTCGTAATAAAAAGGAAATTTCCAGAACCTATAGTCTTTTAAACGACTCTATTTAGCAAAAAGTTGTTGTTCAGTCAGATCATCCGAGGTTTACGTGGAAGTTCACCGTTTCCCGAAAAAGCACGGATTTTTTCCCATTTAGCAGCACTCTCCGGAATATGTTTTCACAGCCCTACGGCCAGATTGGCAGCTCTTACCTACATACGCTGGCTATGCAAATCGTGTATGTTCAAAGCCGATTACACGTAAACCCACTCGCTACTCGATGTCTAATTGTCAATAGTATACCCGCCTGTGTTATGATATTACTATGCAAGCAAAACGTGTGAGTTCGCTTGGAAACCCAGACCATAATCAAAAGTGGATATAGGATCAACAAGGTTGAGCCGATAGGCATTTATTTCAGGGTCCATAGTGCGGGCATTATTGTAGCCCTTGGCCAGATTTGTACCTAATCTTCTTCCAGTTACAGATTATTTTGGTTTGAGTAATTTTTTGTTATTGATAACTAAATTTGCTGCCTTCTAATCTGCTACCCTAGGTTGTAACTTAGTCTGCCACGGGCGCACGGTACTGTTCTTAACGACCTTTTAGTTTGTAACGAAAGCTAAGGATACACCAAAGATATTTTACAACACAGCGTTTCGTTTTCATTCGCGTTATATTGGGATAAAATACCTTATAGTTCTAAGATAAGATACCAGATCAAGATCCTAATGTCAATTTAGTATCTCATGTGTCTTTTTACCAAATTTCATTTCAAGCCATGTCATAGTTTGTGCATGAAAGAGTACGAAAGATACATCCACACATCCAGACATTTAAAAAATAATAGTATTGTGTATAATATTAATTACATTAAGTTTTATAAAACGCAAAAGACATGATTGTCAGATCGCTTATGCTAGAGTGGTAAGAACTTTACGTTAATTTACTCATTTACCATAGTAAAGTATAAGCCTAATTTATGTCAGATCGGAGGCTGCTTGGTTCATTGTCATAAGTGACAAACCTATGACCGAAAACTCCAAAATATGCTTCGCTGGGTGTAGACACGCCAGAAACCGAGATTATAAGCCACTAGACCATCAAAGACTCTTATCTTAAATGGGATCAACCAGGTGCAGGCTAGCGCATTCTAGATTCAGTTTAAGCTGCAATACGTACAATCTTCAATGATTGTGTGGAGGCACTAAGGAACTGAGATTGAGGTAGTACGCAGCAAAATAGGGTAAAACCATACCAATGGAACGCGAAAGAAACTGCATCTGTCTGTGGGTCAACTTTTCTGACTAATACAAGGTAAATTTGTCCTACTATTCTACTAATATTACAAACGCTGTTAGAATATAGGCATTTTCGATACTCGTTTATGCAAAACTTATGAATGGATGAAATTGGTAGGAAGAATGGATTTTGCAAAATAACGCATACGAGCTTGATTTACTCAAGAGGAAATAAAAATGTGAAGTTAATGTGGTAAATAATGTATGTCATAATTTTTAAAATGCTGTTTTTATTCAAGCGTATATCGAGTGTCAAGCCACCTGTCCATATTAATTGCTTACTCCATACCGGATTGCGCCTTGAAAAGAGCTCATACTAGATATTAGCATCCATAGAATTAACGAAAAGATATAGAAGGCCGAACAAACACGTTCTAACGTGAAATTGTATCAATTCTCACAAGACACTGGCAGAGGACAACATCGCTAAAGAACCTTTGATATTTTTTTTACGAAATTGATTTTAAATTTTGTTTTACAATTGACAAACAAACTGTATGTCTTGGTTCAAAACGAGTATAAGGCTTAGCTTTTTAAAAAAAAAGATACTTCTGTTTTTCTTGCCGGTATCTTCTCGATAGTTAGAGGTTCCGAACTGGAGGTAGCTTCATTTGATTTATAAAAAGACTATTCATAGGTATTACTGATGTAATCTACATGTATAAAAATTTGACTATTGACTATTGCTGTGTACCATAAACAGTAGAAAAAGACTGGTTACGGCGTCAAAAAAGATATGTTTATTATTTTAACTAGAATTCTGGTTTGTGACGAGTCAAACTCGACGCTGACATTTCGTTCTGGTAGTAAGGCCTCAGGCAGGGCGTGAGTTGATCTGCGGTCCACGTAAAACAGGTGTTGCCGATTACTAATCCTCGCATACGTACGCCCTGTATTGTCCTGCGACCGCATATTGTTTTGTGGTTATCGGACGGGCAGAGCACTGTAGATGAAGGTACCAGAGATCCGTAGCTATATACTCGTACAAGTCTGCTATGGGGTGCTTGCGGCTAGATAAAAACAAAGGCTCGGAAACGATACTGAAAGTTAAGCTTTGCTTGTCGCGGTTTAGTTGTTGGGTGACCACGCTAACCTTATTCAACCGATTTTAAGGTTGGTCGTTTGCTTTCTCCTGCACTGGGCCGGCGTGGTAGACTAATGCTCTGTTCCAATATTATTGTTCCAATAGTTACGTATAGTAATAAATTATACGAGGCGTAAGTTAAAAACGGCCGACGGACGACTGATGACAGTTGATATGGAAAGTAAATTATATAACGGTATTAACGACTCGTAGCCTGTTGTTGAAAAACGGAAAGTCATTTTTGACACATTACCAATTGTTATATATTGGAACCGGCATATGAGGTGTTTGTGACAAAATAGGAACAAAGGCTCGGGAACAATACTGAAAGTTAAGGTTTGCACGCCGCGGTTCAATTTAGGATGGGTGACCAGGCTAACCTTATTCAACCGACATTAAGGTCGGTCATTTGCTTTCAGCAATGGGATATGAAAGTCTGAATTATAGTTATTTATTATTAGTCTGCCTATGATCTCACCGTTCCTTTCGGCACCTGTTTTTTTTCTATTAAACTTAACTACAGATTAGTGAGTGAATATGCCTTTAGCTCCGATTTGCTTAAAAATTTGCCGCATTAAGTAACTACTTATATTTAGTGTCAATTATTAATTTATAAATTACAATGTTATTCTAATTACTAAACGTGGATGCTGACAAAGTAGCATCCAGTTTAATTAACTATAAACAAACCTTATTACTTTTACCACCTAATTTATGATGAAATGAAGTAAGTATGAAGGTGCTCCGGAAATCATTTGAGTCTAAAAATTGGGCTGTATTTAAGCATTCCTAACGTAATTTACCTTTTGGAATCAAGGAAACGTCAAGACGTCTTCTACAAAAATTGTAATGAGTTTTTCTAAGAAACTGTGCTCTTCTCATACTAACGGGAAAAACTGAACGTAAATTCCTAATTACCCATAAATATTTTTTCTTTAGGATGAAGTGTGCTTATTTACAAACGAAACTACGACCTCTAGTATTCTATGCCTATTCTTCGTTTTCCTTTCATCATTTATTAGCTCGTAGATTTACTTGATGTACTTGAACAGACAAAAGCACGCCAGACTACCACTTTTGACTGGGCTCATTTCATTATACCTTTGCCAAACCATACAAAATTGTATGGTTCCGAAAGTATACGTGTTAACAAAAGGTTATATGAAATAGTACTTAACATGACAAGTATACAGATTTTTTAAGACATACACAAAAGCCGAAACAAAGATGCACTTTTCAGGAACCGAATACCACAGAAACTCGTCCTCATTTAGGAGTGCCGTTTAAAACATCTAAGTCTACATTTATGAGTATCGAATGAAGCCCTTCGTGATGCTAAAGGTCGTCTTACAATATCCCGCAGTGTTCAAGGACCGCCGTGTTAATTAAAGTTCCAACACACGACCGCCTTTGATTTCTAAGTCTTCCTATGTAATACTTTAATTAAACTTCATTTAGCAAAGAACTGCCGCTGAATATTGAAATACATATGATCTTGATATATTCTACATCATTTAAGCGATAAATTGGTAATATTTATTTATTCATTTAGCAACAACAACAGATAACAAGTGTAAGACTTACACATATAAACATCAACTGAAACATAAATTTTAATCTAATTTACATTCCGTTTACAGCTGTAATCGGAGTGTACGTACATAAAGTACATACATTTATTTAGTTTGGTTCATAATAAAAAAATAAAGTAAATACTAACTAATGTTGCTTAATTAACTATAAACTACAGAAGTTGCTTGAACTAGCAAAAATAGCTTAGCTGTGTAGACCCTATAGCCTTGTGAATAATAATCTTTCAAAAAACACCTATAAGATGGGCGCGTAAGGTCGCGGTTTCGTTGCTTGATCGGATCAATTTGGAAATCGCACTTTTCTATAATGTTTTGAGTCTAGGTGTGCCCCCGTTATAACTGCCTATGGTACTAATTATTTAACCTTATTTTGAGACTTGTTTATGGGATTGACTCGCAAATTTATTTTTCACTAGCTCTTTCCCGTGACTTTATTCGCGTGGGAATAAGAATCAGCACTTTTCACATTTTCTCTTCATAAAAACTTCGCAGGGCGTGCGCGATATCATGACAAAAAAAATTGCTGAATTCGTTTAGCTGTCGTCGAGTTTTGCGCATAGCAATATCCATTTTTATTTTTATACATAGATTATTTTAATTTACCAATTCATCTAAAGAGAGAAGAGCCAAAGATTTGGGCAATAAATAGAGTGGAATACGCCAAAAATAAATTATCTTTCGTGTTGAAGCCTCCTAAATTAATCTATCAAATTGTATAATTCAGCCTTATTCCAAGGTTTTTTGTCATTTGAATTTTTTCAAAAATATGTGGACAAAAATATTTATTATTGGTTGAGTTAGCTGCTTTGAGAATAAAGCTATAATCCTGACAAACCAAAAATGCCAATATTCTGTGCAAAAAAGTGTATCTATATATCTATCATATTGTAAAATCCGTTACCACTTAACATCAGGTGGGATGAGGTATATCTTGAAGATCAATATAAAAAAAATCTTTCAACCCATTTGTATCACTTTTCACAGCCCAAGATTTGTTTGAAGAGGTGGAGGGCCTGATTGCGCCTTCCGACGTATCTGCATCACAAAGAAGACTCTTTTTAATTAGGCGACTATTCCGAACTCTATTCGCATACAAATGAACGGAGATTAGCAAGATTTCGCGAATTCCCACACCATTTTTCCTTTGACAGTGAATTTTGAAGGTGCCAGGGTTTATTTTGGGGATAATTGAACGGAGAGAATGGCTTTCTTAAGGTGAATTTTGAATGTAGTCATTATCTGGTCGGTCAATACTGGAGCCCCAGATGCCCTGTTCGGTTCGATTCAGCGGGTCTCTTAATCACCCGACCGGGAAAATAATGCTCTATAAAAGCTTTGAAGCCTCACTGAGACCATTGTTTATTGTATGAGGTGAAGCTTGCTTGAAATATCGTTACGTTGTTCAATTTTAATTTTATGCTTTAACTGCGTTAAGTGTCCATTATCTCTTTTCTTTTATTTGTTTTGGAAACTATATTGAAATGTCTTAAGTCTCGTTCTTTTTTTAAATTTTATGTTTTTTTTTTACTGTTTGCTGTTCTACCCATACTGATCATTTAATTTTTTATTTATTTATTGATTCAAAAACAATACAGTACTTCATGACACTTTCTGCCAAACTGCAAGACTGTTTGTCGGCAGTAGCTCTCGTGGATGCTATACAGTTTATAAGCACTTATCCGCTAGATACTTAGTATGCAATGTAATGTTTATATTAATTTTCTTATATAACCTTTATAAACTGTGTATACATTGTTATGAATATCTATCTATCATGCAATAAGTTTATACAATTTATTTATGTATTAACTATCTTGTAACAAGATGTGATACGTATTTGAACTTGAAATGAATAGTAATTCATCACTTCATTTCTTTTTTGCTGCGCAGGCCTCCTCTCAATCTCAACTATAGTGTGGAATAAGCCTTATTAAACGACACGAGCCCAGAGTGTACGTGTATAGTATTCCTTAAATTTTGCAATTATTTCCCAACCGTTGTTGCTATTGCGCCCCGAGCGTCTTATAATGTACAGATTGAGTTTTTTTATCGAGTTTTTCCTTACTATTATAACATAGGTTGATACTTTTAATTTTCTTTAATAAAAGCCACTATCGTAAAGATATTCCAATGATTTATTTGCGTTGCAGTGCAACATGGTATTAAAAGGATAATAAACACTTTTTAAAATTAAAATTTTTATCGACCGACATTATCAAAGCTAAATATCGTAGGTAATTTTAAAATGATCAAAACAAATGACGTAGTTCCTATTACAGTACACGAGTATGACACAAAAGAATACTATTATTACGAACTGGACAGAAACACAAAGTTGTGACAAGGACTAATAGTAGCGGTCCCACGTCACACGTATTTCCCGAACGACTGTGGCAGACTATATTTATTGCGGGCAAAGCAGACAAGAATAAAATCCAGTAACAAGAGGGATGTGTGCAGGAAAGTTTAAAAGATTACAAAGTTCGCAAAGCGTGCGGTACGTTCCTCGCGGCCACATACTTAGGTACGCTACTCGCAGATAAATATGTTGCAAACATTGAGCAATTTATTTATTGTTATAATGAGTTCCCTTACGTTTATCAAATTTACACGTTATCCACAAATAAAGATTACTTAACAAATCATCATCAATCTTCCGAAGTCCACTGCTTAACATAGGCCTAATTGTACGCCATTTTGATCAATCCAGTTCTTCCTGCATCCAGACCCTGCCAGCCATCTGCGCAGATCATCACTCCACCTAGCCTGAAGAAATCAACACAAAATTTCTTAAGCTTTTAAATTCACTTAATCTCTAAAAATGGATCGCTGTTCGTTTGTATCTAGAGCTCGAGAAAGGCTGCGTCGATTTTGGTTTGGGAATGTTTGACGTTGTACAGGTAAGTCTTGAACGGGGAGAAAATATGTAAAAGTTCTAGAGTGGCATAATATTCCCCGGGATGTAATTACTAGTTGAGTAATAAATAAAATCCAATAAATCAAAGCACCATGTTTTTATTTTTACTACTCTCCACACAAGCAAATTGCTTCTCTTTTTTTAATTTCGAAACAACGCAGTAATTCCGCCAATGCCCAGTGTTTAGGGAGACACGTCAGAAAAAGAAAATGCACGGTGATGATGTCTTCATTACCTAAAACAAACATGAACAGCATATTTTGATAGCACAACATTAATTGGAAAGGAGAAATTGTAGTCTAAATAATACATTACAATATAGTTACGTAAATATTGCAATATAGTAACATAAATATTACAATATAATTGCATAAATATTACAATAAAGTTACATGAATATTACAATACCTATATGTAGTTACATAATTTTTCATTATTATATATTCAAAAGAAGAAAGAGTTAGATACAGTTAAGGTTGAAAAGTGGGAGAATTTCAGAAAGGAATCGCTTCTCAGAACATCTAAGTAGTAACATTTTAAAGTGTTCAAGTAGTGACTAGTATAGTGAGAGTGTGTAGATCAGACAGGGAGCAGTTTCATTAGACAGGCGATTTGCATGTTATTCATTAGCCGGCTGGGCGGGGCGCTGAAGCTGTCCACAACCGCCCACCGCCACTCAGCATTACCACATTACACCTTTAGCTATCTAGTACATTTTATTTAGTTTGTAGGGAGATTAACGCATGTTTAATTATCCTTTCTAATATTATAACTGACGACCTCCATAGCCGAGAGGCGAGCTTGCCGAACTCAGGCGCCCGGTCGGGTCAATATGGGGAACGAACTTTTCTGTATTGTCTTGGGTCTGGGTGTTGTGGTAGGACCATCGTTGTTTCAGATTTCTATATTACAAGTGCTTAAGATAGTAGTAGTAGTACTTACAACAGAATCAGAGCAACGTATGTGATGCTGACCAATATTAAAAAAAAAGCAAAAGTGACACTGTCTGTCTGTCCAGCTTTCCCACCAGAGCTACTGAACCGATTTATATGGAAGTTGGTACGCATATAGTATTAAACCTGAAAAGACCTTTAAATACCACAAAATCAGTGGATTCCAAATATTTATCATGATACACATTATTCACGAAGTGCAAAGATCAGCTAAAGGGCGGATAATAATTGTAAAAACGACTTCGTGTGTCGGCATCCGATAGAACTCAAATATTGAGCAAACTTTTAACGAAGAAAATTCAATTTCTGAAACAACATTTAGGAAAATAAAACAACAAACCCTCTAGCTTCCTTTTAAACGCCGTTTATCGTTGTTCAAACAACAAAAATATCGCTTAGAAAAATACTTCCGAAGAAATAACTCTGTTATTTTCAAGAAAATTTTCAAAGAACAATATAAAAACGTTTACTTGGGTACTCAACTTTATTAGTGACTTAAATAAGTAGCAAGTTTATTTCTATTCAAGTTTTTTTAGATTATCTTGGAGGGTGACAACCACGTCCTATTATTAATTCACTTTAAGAAATCTAAAAGTTTTTTACCCTTAGTTTGTACAAGTATCCATTTTCAACAATATAATTCGGGTGTTAGTTAGCGGTCGATCACGTAAATGAAATTAATCTGTCGACTGATTTTCCTAAGCTAAATAAAAAATGAATGAATACATTTCCTTCCCCTATTCCATTTCATCCCATACATGGTTCCCAATATTTGAAAGTATGAAATTTATTTTAAAGAATATAAAAAAACACATTTTAATGCCAACTAAGAGAAAATGTATCTTAATTGGCAATTTCAAATGATATTTGTAATTTTTTTAGCCAAAAAATCTCGCTAGACGAATCATGGGCCGCGTAAGTATTAAAAACATGCAGAAAATCTCCGTAGACCAATTACGTTTTTCCATAGCTTGTTAAAGTAAAGTCGCAACAAAGTGTGCCTGAGTCGCAAACGAGACTCGTAGCGCGCTCATGAAACTGTCATCGCGGCTCTCGCGTAAACTTAGGCCGTTTTGCATCTACTTAAGTCATTGCTCACTTTTTGTTCGCGCCCTTTGTTGCCTTATGAATTGTTTCTTGCGGCTGCGCAGCCGTTTCTAACTTTTGCCGCGCGGTTGTTGCCGTGACAAATTGCCTGCGCTTACATGTTTATTTAAAGTTCAAAGGTAGGCTAAGAGTGCTTCGCGATTTGATTTACATCTAGTACGGGAGTGGTTTGTGTTAAGTAATTATTAGCTTTATTTTTGGTTTCGCTTCAAAATTGTTATTTATCATAATCATAATCAATTCATTTATTCATGTTGGTTACAAGTAACACTTATGCATCGTCATAATGAATATAAACCAAAATTGAAGCTACATCCGGTTCGGAACCTAATCCTACCGAGAAGAATCCGGCAAGAAACGCAGTAGTTATCCTAATCTTTACAATATTTGGAACTAGAGAAATATGGTGTGCGAGCGGCAGACAATCATGTCCATATATGTTTATCATTGAAATATTCATCAAGTTTGTAGTACCCTTTTTTCATTAAACATGATTTAACATAGACCTTAAATTTATGCATGGGTAAGTCAATAATATCTTGCGGTAACCTGTTGAATATTTTTATACTTAATCCAACGAATGTTTTACTGGTCTTGCGAAGCCTATGGTTTGAAATAGCAAGCTTATGTTTATTTCTTGTGTTAAAACTATGAACATCAGATTTCTTAAAGAATAAATTAAGATTTTTTCGAATATACATAATACAGTCAAGGATGAATTGTGACACTACAGTTAAAATATCAATTTCTTTAAATAATTCTTTGAGTGAATCACGCGATCTAAGGCCGTATATAGATCGAATACAAAAATGGTTTGTATGTCAGAAGCCCACAGCAGTAGACCGTATGACATTAAACTATGAAAATAGCTGAAATAAACTAGTCTCACCGTTTCATCATCAGTAAGATGCCTAATTTTTCTGACTGCATATGCAGCCGAACTAAGTCTTTCTGCCAGAGCACCTATATGATGACCCCATTGAAGTTTAGAATCTACAGTGATTCCTAAAAAAGTTGTTGAATTAACTAGTTCAATGTGTTCACTATTCATTACAATATCAGTATTAATTTGCCTTACATTTGGCATTGTATGCATTTAGTCTTTTTTGCGTTGAGGACTAATTTATTAGTAGAAAACCAATGCAAAACTTGTGAGAGGGTACTATTTACAACGTCATATGATTGTTTATGCCTGTCAACTTTAAAGATCAAAGATGTGTCATCTGCAAACAATACAATCTCACATAGACTTTTGTTAAAGTGAGGAAGATCATTTATATATATTAAGAAGAGAAGAGGTCCTAATATAGAGCCCCGGGGCACGCCCATAACAAGTGGTGTACCGGAAGAATTGGTTCCGTTACCATTAACTTTTTGTATTCTATCAGTTAATTATGATTGCAATAAAGATATTGCAGGGCCTGAGACACCATAGTGTCACAATTTTAAAAGCAAAGTTTCATGATTGACACAATCAAACGCCTTTGACAAGTCACATAAAATACCAAGGGCATCTTGCTTTCTCTCCCACGTATCTAATATATGTTTGATAAGTGCCACTCCGGCATCAGTAGTTGATTTACCTTTGGTAAAGCCAAATTGTTTATGATGAAGTAAATCGTTTTCATGAAAATGAGTTATTAGTTGATTGAATATAATTTTTTCAAAGATCTTACTAAGCGTTGGCAGTATAGAAATGGGTCGAAAGTTAGATGGGTCACTTTTAACACCTGACTTAAAAAGTGGTATTATTTTACTGAATTTTATTAGTTTCGGAAATTGGCCCAGATCTATGCACTTATTAAATATGTAAGCTAAGTGAGGGGTAATGGTAGTAATAATATTTTTTATTATCTCTAGAGAAATCCGCCATAAATCCTCAGTCTTTTTAAATTTCAAGTCTATAAAAGTTTTTAGAATTGTATGATAATTAATCAATAGTATTTTTGCCGAATTTAAGAGATAACTTGTTTTCTCGAGTTTTTTTTTACAAGTATCTTTGTTAATAATGTTCCAAGTAGCCTTTATTATAAAAAAATGTTTAAGTTTAATGATTATAATTAATAAAGTTTAATAGGAATTTCGAATTATTTACAACCACTCACCTACTTTTAATAGACTTCATAAAATAAAGTTATCAGTTTTCCCCGACTATGGAATGCTATATTTTATAGAAACTTAACACATTAATCGTGTAAGTAGACTTATTGTTGGTTAGTCATTATTACCCTTATGTATGGGATTACATCTTAGAATAAAAACTAGTGAGACAGAATCTTATACTTACACGTATTAAAAGTTGATCACAAGCATTTGTGTCTGAAATTTACGAATTTTGAGTTAAAATCCATTTAACTTTCAGTTCAGCTCAAAATGTTGACTCTGATTCCGAAGTCGAATTCTCAAACTAATACAGTTACCTATAAGTTCGAACATTTGACTAAAATCAAACTGAAAAGAAACCCGTGCCCAACTCTGTGAAATAGATAATCACGAGTCCTCTTATAAAGTCGTCTAGTCTAGACAGGGATTCCATATAAAAATCGCTCGTAAAGTTCATAACAAAAGATACTCCCAGTCTAAGAGAAGTCGATTCCTTTGAGTCGCGCTTTCATTTTGAAACATACTTTTCATAAACATCCACGACTGTTTATTGCACTGCTGGTATCTTCATATTCGTGAATATTTTACTGCACAAAGGCATAGTTACCAAGAACCAGGTCTCCAGTTCTACAGTAATTTATTGAAACAATCTATGCATACTTATTATTATATTGTATTATTATCTGGGGCGGTACCTATAAAACATCATTTGTAAAACTAGAACGTGCACAGAGATTAATTTTAAAAGTAATGTTACGGAAAAAAAGGCTGTTTAACACCAATCTTTTATATAAAGAGGCTAATGTTCTAACTGTTCGACAACTATATATACAACAGTGTATACTTAACGTACATAAAAATTATTTGTTCGATCCTGACCTATTGAGTAAACGGAAGGCTAATACAGTAGTTCGCATTAAGGCTACCAAAACGGCATTTGCTCGTAAACAATTTTCGGCTCAATCTGTGGCAATATACAATAAATTAAATAGAATACTTAACATATATACCTTAACTTCTCCTACATGTAAAAAGAAAGTAACATCATGGCTAAAATTACAAAACTACACCAATATAGAAACATTTTTAACTTAGATAATATATAGATAGATAAATACTAGATAAACATATATATTGTTTTTAACTACTGATAGCATAAGGCATGGTAAAGAGAGGGGTCTCTTCTAATACAGGTTTTTTCAAACTTAAAAGAAGAGACCCACACATTGTAACAACAAAATTGTAGTTAATAAAGATATTTTTGATTTTTTTTTTTTTGATATAATAAATGCGAAAGTAGGTCTGTTTTTGTTTAGCTGTTCGGCTTTCACGCTCAAACCACTGAACCGATTTTGATGAAATTTGGTATAGATATATGTACGTTGAACCTTTAGAAAGGATATAGGCTATTTACCACAAGCATCCCCGTGCTTTGGAAAGCACATAAGATTTTTCATCCCGGTTGATTCAAATTTAATCGTCTATTATATTTAGAAGCCTTTTAGCGGGTTAAGAAACATCCCACAGCGTGGTTATGCTGAGCCGAGTTTCTCACAGCATCACCCGAAAGAAGATGAGTTTCAACCGGGAGGTTTAAATGGGATGTTTTTGGCTTTCAGAGGAATCCCACAGACGCCGTCACCTTTCCCCAGCTGGCGGTACGGTTTGCAAAAGAATTTGGCGAGAAAAAAAGTACAGTCAGTCACTTGCCGTCCAAATACCTACCATCACTCACCACTTTGAACCGTGTTATGATTTGTTTTTGTGTAAGATTAAGTTGCTTTCGAATAGCAAACCATTCCATTTTTCTTAAAGTAAATTAGTACATAGGTACTGCGAGCAAAAAGTTTAAGTTTAAGTTATTTTTGTAGCTTTAACATGCTTCATTTATCCTTTACCCTTCCTTTATTACAGTGGTATCTTCCATTTACGTGAAATGCCTATGAGATACCACTACACCCAAGCATGTATGTATTTTAAGAAGAAAACCTTAATGTATACAGAAATTACAGTCAAAGTACCTACCACGAATATTTCTTTGGAAGAGTAGTTTACCTTTCACACTTTTGACGACCTCCGTAGCCGAGAGGCGAGCGGGCCTGACTTTGGCGACCGCCATCTCTGAGGTTCCAGGTTCGATCCCCGGTCGGGTCAATATGGGAAACGCACTTTTCTATATTGTCTCGGGTCTGGGTGTTGTGGTACCGTCGTTGCTTCTGATTTCTGTAACACGAGTACTTAAGCTACTTACCATAGAATCAGAGCAATGTATGTGATGTTGTCCAATATGTTGACTATACAATATGTTAACTATACAAATCAAAACCTTTACAGCTCCCTGATCTGATTTTTTTGTTATTTTTTTAAACATAATCATAATCAATTCATTTATTCATGTACGTTTACAAGTAACACTTATGCAACGGCAAATGTATGCAAACCAAAATTAAAGCTACAGCCGGTTCAATTACATTATAGTGGTCTGACAATATAAAATAATTTAACTACTATCTACTGGCACCCCTGGCACAAAACTTGATCCAACTCTATCCGGTAATGCATCCATGTATTAAACTTCAGTATATTTCTAAAAGCCTTCAGTCAAAAACATAAACTTCGCTGGAAGTCGTATAAGGAGTGTTTAAAGTTGGCGGCGTGCTACAGTTGCAATGGTCCAGAACGTGGCCAGTGTTGCCTACTTCAGCGTTTTACCACGAAATTATGTCATTTTTACTGTTATAAATATATGGGATATAATGTCAACTTTTAACGTATCATTAACTTCTTTACGTCAATGAACAAAAATATGAAAAAAAAACTAACAGACCTCTTTGAGTTTTCATAAAGCTTTGCGATTTTCATTAAGTTTTCGGAAGTTTTATATCCCGATTAAATAGTAATTAATAGAAATAATTTTATATATTAATACCGATTAAATAAATGGCATAAAAACTTACTAGGTTTACTTAAAATTTCATGCATAACATTTGGAGACCTGGCTATACATAACCATGATTTTTTTACCAGATTCTGCAAGACTTAGGAGCCATAGTTAAGTTAACGTGTTATTCTTATTCTGAAATAACTAGCAAGACCAACAAGAAACGATCTTCTCATTCCTTTTCAAAAGGCCGAGACCAAAAGAAACCCTTATGGAGTCACAAATTTCAATAGGCGATGGTAATCACCTAAGATCACATACTAAATAAATAACGCAACAATGATCTACCCAAATACAAATTACATTTTTCAAAGTTCTCGGAAGTCATTGGGCATGGACAGAGAGTCGTTCCCTACAGTGAAACATTAGAATAAATATAGAAATATATATTAGTTATAAAAAGAGAGGTACAAATGAAACAGTGGCAACACTGTCCCTGGACGCAACTTAGTGATCAATTGACATCGCGCCTTCTCCAACTTTGTAAAATAAACTGTGCGTCACGGTCTTGTTTCTTTTGCACTCCACTCCGACTTTTATTTCGTGGACGGTACACTAGACGTCATAAAAGTACTCTCAGAGTTTGCGACTGTTTTTATTTGTTTAGTTTATCTAGGTAAAATAGCTTTTCGCTAAGCTCGACACTATTTTCAGGTCTTGGATTAAGAACGATGTTATGGGTCTTCGGAACCGAGTTTCGGCGGAGGTATCGGCCGAGAAATGAGTGAATACTTATATAAGGTAAATTAGAACTTATTCCGTTAGAAGTTTTGTACTGGTGTTTTTCTGTAGCCTTTTGGCGTTTAATTCGTCTACGTCATTTATATCATACAATAATAGCCCAGCATATAGGTAGGTAGAACGCATACAAAACCAAAAAAATCCTATTGATTTTTTTTTCTGTGTACAATAAACTTCAACATCATAAAATATATAGTCATTAAAGAGTTGGAAGTAAAATGAGACACAGGTCTAGAATTTACCTTACCTACAGTTAGAATAAAAGTTTTCAGATCTTGAGTAAATTACTTCGTTCAAGCAGACTAAAACACTAGCCTCGTCACAGTGAAGATATGACAAACTGAGTCGCAAAAGTTTCAGTCAAAAGCGGAACTGGACTGCTGCACTAAAACAACTGTAAGCTGGATAAAACACGTCTGATTTTAGATCTTACGGCGTGGAGTTAAGAACAAAACTTTCCGGAGTTCGAGTAGTAGCTCGAAGAAAGAACTGGTGGACTGGATGGCGCCACCGTCAGCGCAGGCTGCCCCATAAATTGCCATTTATCGGGGAACCTGCCGAACTTTGCGGACGCCTCACCTCACTCCCCACGGAATCCCTATTTTATTTAACTTCTTTATTCCGCCGTGCCTCGAACTTGCACTAAAGATAATTATGGCCAGTTTGTTTTCGTCTCGGAAATTTTATGGTTACTTTATCGCGGACTATTATCTTATTGCGTGGAGTAAACTTTTTGTTTTATCTGCATATTGGTCAGCTTTTTGTTATTGTTTTGCTTTGTCCGGATGTTTTTTTTCTTTTAACCTAAATTTTATGGTTGCTGGGTATTTTTGGTATCTAGAGGTTACACAATATTTAAAAAAAAAATACATTGATAATTTTAACAGCGAAACATGCAACTACTCTAGTACTTTTTTCTTACTATCTATATTTTATATCTATACCATCTATACTAAGTTTGAAGACTAGTATTTTTTAATGATCGTCCGTGAACCTGCCAATATCAATTAATTAGATGGGCATGTCCAAATTTTACTTTGTAATAAGACCTCATTTAAATAATAAACATGTAATTATTACTTATTTATTCCCGAATTAAGGTACTTCATAACATCAACTAAGCAAATAGAAAAATTCCCATCATATTAAATGCTCCAATATTTTCATGCCTGCAATAAAATCCCCCATAACATTATCTATCAGCCAGTTAAGTTTTGCACAAATTTCCTCCTATTTGCCTGCCGGTTAAGTAATTTTCCCTACGGGAGACGAGGCGCCCGAGGGATGAAAAAATGAAAATTTAATATCGCCAGTCAATAATGGAACTTAACTACGGTCAGCCTCACCAGAACGATAGCCGGCTCGCTTACGAGTAAATTACTGTTACTTGTTGATACTATAAATTATATTTTCTTAAAGAGCGAAATAAACATTTATTACTAAAAGAGATCACAACACAGTAACAAGACTTTACATCTATCTTTGACGCAAGACCTACTGAATAGATGTGGTAACTATAAGGCAAAGAAAATGCAGAGTTGTTCCAGTATACTTTTTATCCTATTTATATAATAATAATAATAATAATAATAATTTCTTTATTTTCTTCTCTTACATAGAATTGGTTACAAGTATATTATGACTTATTCTAAACTTATTGTAAAATAGTCTATGCAAGAGACTGGTATCCGTACTAGGTAAACCCTGTATGACAGATAACCAGTCTCTCCACTTCCGAACCGATAAATAGGTTATTTACTACGATAACTGTTACATCTGTAGACGTAGCAAAAAGAGAGGAAATACAGGATATTAACTTACAGCTTCATACTCGTATATATATATATATATATATTGTACTTCCAGCTATATTATGAGAGATAAGAGTGTGTGTATGTATGTGTTTGTGAGTGTGTGTGTGTCTGCGTGATTGAGTACGCGTTTTTGTGCGTGTGTGTGTGTGGTTGTAATATTATTCTTAGTAAAGCACTGTCAACAATTCTTCAGTTGCATTATAGTCCAGCGATTTCAGCCAAGAAGTAATGTTTTTTTTGCAGTCATGTTTGGTTTGTGGATAGATGTTGTTAATTTTATTTATTTTGTTATATAGAAAACTACCTAGGAATCCGAAAAACCTTTTGGAAAACGATGTAGCGTACCTTATGTTTGGACTACAGACTTTGTATTTTAGCCGCTTGCTTATATTCATAGATGGGTCATAGTCAGTTAAGGAATGTTGTTTCAGCACTGTGTTAAGGATAAATAATTGACGGATACTCAAGACATCAGCCAACGAATAAAGATCTTTGGTGGGGTAAAGGAAAGGCTTAGAGTGGCTAACTTTTAGGATGGCACGCTGTGCTCTTTCTAGTTTTAAAAGATGTGTTTTGCAGGCACCTCCCTATACTGTAATGCAGTAGGAAAGAAGCGATTGACAGAGAGCTTGGTATACCATTTTTATGATAAATTTCTCAGCAATTAGTCGAAGATTCTTGAACATAAAGATTAGTTTGCGTGTTCGGGACGCGAGAAGGTCTATGTGGTGGTTGAAACTTAAGTTATTATCAAGCACTATACCAAGGTATTTAATGTTGTCGGTCACAGATATTTTATCACAAAGACAAGGTTGGTTCGGTTTACAGGAATGTGCAATTAAAGTAAGTTGTTCATGGATTGGAGATGAGAAATTTCTCACAGAGAATAGTATAAATTTTGTTTTGCCAACATTTAGTGTGAGTGCGTTACTTCTAAGCTAGTTATTTACCACGTTAAGTCCTGTTTGTGCAATATTATAAGCATCTTCCCAACTTTCACCATGAAATATAAGTGCTGTGTCATCTGCAAATGTTACAATTTTACCGTTCTGCAACTGCAGGTCACAAAGCTCATTGATGAAAGCCAGGAATAGTGTAGGGCCCAATACACTGCCCTGTGGCACGCCATAGTTAATCGGTAAGTCGTCGCCAACCTCTTCACCCACCCTAACCCTCTGGTGTCTGTTGCTCAAATAACTTTCGAAAAGTTTGAGCTGGATGCCGCGTAATCACATCCTTTCCAGTTTGCCAAGCAATAGTGGGATAGATACTGTGTCGAAAGCTTTTGATATATCTAAGAAAATGCCAAGTACTTTTTTCTTTTTGTCTAAATTATTGACTATGTGATCAGTCACTTTATGTACTGCATCGTTTGTCGAGGTTTGACGTCTAAAGCCAAACTGGGAATTTGAAAGGATTTTATTTGTTTCAAGATAGTTTACCAGACGTTTATTTATAAGTTTCTCGGTTAATTTAGATAGTGTAGATAGTTTAGCAATGGGTCTGTAGTTGTTGACACAGGTCTTGTCACCATTTTTATACACTGGGATTATTTCAGCTAACTTAAATTGATCCGGAAAAACACCTGTAGAGAAGATCAAATTGATAATATGTGTCAAAGGTGGAACCAGAATTTGGTGGTAGCGTTTGAGAAAAGCACCAGATATGTTATCTCTTCCAGCAGTGTTATCCTTTTTCAGGGACAGAATACTGATTCGGACTTCGGATTCGTCAGTAGGCAGTAACACAAAGGAGTAGGGAAGGCAGTCCGATGTTATCTCTCGACAAGAACTAGTGACGTATGCTTTCTCAGCTAGATCCTTACCAATAGAGACAAAAAACTTATTTACGTCATTGATTGAATCCACAGGGTTCAACGTAGAAATAAGCTCATACGCAGGGTTACAGGTCTTATTTGTGTAAGTTATTTGCTTTACAGTATCCCAGAGTGCTTTGTTGCTAGTACATGCTGCTTTTTGTAGTAAGTCTCTTTCGTAGTTTGTTTTTATTTTTTTCAAAAGTTCATTACAAAAATTTCTGTATCTCCTATACGTTATCAGCATTAATTCGATGTTAGGACATTTTTTAAGTTTTTGGTGGAGCTTATCTCTGTTTTTAACGCATCTTAAAAGACCAGTAGTCATCCACGGTTTTTTTACCCTTTTGCGATTTGGAACCATAACAATATGAGTATTATCACTGATTACAGTGTTAATTTCAGATATTAGCATAGAAGTGGCTATATTTGCATCGGTTTGATCAAATATCTCGGCGAAGGAATGTTTCTGTATGGCCTGATCTAAACCTGCGTTATTAATTTTTTTATACGTAGAATATTTGTTAGTCTTAACAGTTTGTTCCAAAATAAAGATCAGAGAGTCATGGTCAGTGATTGAGGTTTCTGCGACGTAACAGAATGCTGCTTGCCTGGATTTGAGCATGACATGATCAAGACATGTTTTATTGTGGGTAGGCAATTGATGAGCTGGTAGAATACTGTGAGACGCTAATAAGTTTAGGTAGACTAGTGATCTATTATCAGTATTATGTTCCATTATGTCAATATTGATATCACCAATAAGTATGACATTATTACGCTTTACAACGGTGAGAAGATCATCAAGTGATTGAAGAAATGGATCGGTGTCCCTGTAGCCAGGTGGTCTATAGATGGCAACTACTGTTGTGACGTCGTCTATCTTGATTAACAAACAGTTAGCGTTTTGGAGGGTAGGTTCGATTACAGTTACTCTCATATTATTTTTAAAAAATACAAGAACCCCTTCATTTTGAGTTAGGTTATTTTCAGTTTGGGCACGCTTGTATCCATCAAGAAGTGGTAGGTCAAAAGTATGGCGTAACCAACATTCAGTGAGAATTATTACATCCCAATCTGTTTTTGACCGGTCTAATAGGGTTAAAAGATCTGGAAAGTTCCTGTTTATGCTCCGAATATTTTGGTGGAATATTTTTAAGCTATTTTTTGGATTTTTTATTAACTTTTCACAGTCCTCTATTTTACAAAAGGATGATTGCGCAACCGTGAAGCGATCAATATCATTAATAATTAAGTTAGTTTGATCGAATTTTATTTCAGTTTATTAGAATCTTTATCAATTACTTTGTCTATTATTGAGTAGGCAGTCGTCGTCAGTTGCTGAGATGATTTAATTGTTAACAGTGTCAATGAATTTAAAATGTGTTTTGTGTGTGTGAGTGTGAGCTGTTTAATGATAGCTGTTTTAGGTGAGATTTTATACTTGGAATATTGAGAGGTATAAATAGAAATTAACAAACATATGCTAGGAAAGAAAAATAATAATAAAGTATTGTTTTTTATAACAGTATCTGAAGTTTTAGTATAGTTCAACCATAATGACTGGATATTAACCAGACTTAAAGGGCAGAAACAACAGAGTATGCGGTAAAATGCAACAAATAGTCATATTTTTTTAACAATTTCAGACAGGCACCTTTCCGATCGAATCAAATACGGTTTACCAGCTGGATCAGTGCGCAAAAGTATTCTTCCATTGGAGTGCCAGCAAGAGTAGTTATGTTTCTTAGCAAACTGGCGGGTCTCGAACATTACCTTCCTGAGGGATGGTGCGAGGTGTTCATCAATATAAATCGGCTTTTTCATTCCAGATAATCCTATAGTTTGAGTATTTAACTTTTCAGAAGTTGGCTTTTCCTTGTTGAACTTTCGGACACTGGCGATAAAATCGTTTTTCATACGCACGCAGGCAAATTCTGCCACTAAAGGTCTAATAATCCCAGGTTTGCCAGGTAGTCGATATATGTCGCGTACATCTTCTGGATTTAATTTAATATCTATTGCTTTGCCGATGCCTGACAAAATCGATATGAAGCTGTCGTAGTTTTCGTTTTCGAAACAAGGTAAATTTCTTATGTCAATAGTTGCATCTCTGGTCTGAAAATTGATGTCTTGAATCTGAGTTTCTATATTCTTAATAGCGGAAGTGTTTGCGCTTTTTTCTTTCTCAATTTCCTTGATTTTGATGGCCACCTCTTCTTGATTCTTGTTTATGAATTCCATGCTTCTTTCTATATCTGCGTTTGTATTTTTTATCTCTTGGCATTCTTTCTTCAAGTAAGTAATTTCTGTTACCAATTTAGATAAGGTATTATCAAGGCTCGATTTCCATTCGCTTAAACGCCGATCTTGGTCCTCTTTCCAGTTAGTAAGCATATTCAATATGTCGGTTCGTAGGTCCCCTGCGCAGGGTGTTAATTTTGGTGACGAATTATCAGGTGACGGTGATGTTTCCATCCTTAGGCGTTTGTTTCGGGTGGTAATGTTATCAGTTTTGATAAGAACACCGCCGCTAACCGTCGGCAAGTCTGATTCTGAGCGCGAACTAGATAATACGGAGTTATTTGAAGGTGGACTGTGTTGCATTTTAGGCATAGTCGTCCAATAAACAAGAACCAAGTTAGATTACACTATGGTCTCGTATCAATTGTCCGTAGCTGTTCGGAGCAATTTCGTAGCGTCACCGTAGCGACGTTTAAGCGTCGTAGCTAGATGTGCGTCACTCGTAGGAGATAATAGTATTGTAATTTCGCGCCGCCGACAGACACCTACTTAGCTCGGTGGCTCACGTTCCCGCTCGATCACAACACTTCAGGGTTCGATCCCCGGTCGAAAACACAATTATTTTAATTTTAAAAATTTGCAACTCACAGCACCTCAACACGGAGGACACGTCCAAACGCTTCCGCGGTCCGGAGGGGAGAGGATATTAAAGACTAGAAAGCTTGTACGAATGTTGGCATGGAAGTATGAATACCTGAAAGTCTAAATGTCTGGAGGTATATATGCCACTCTTTCACGAACTAGGTGTGTGGTAGGAAGAGGGATGACATACTAGATTAACATATTAGACACTTTTCATCCCTGAATAACGCGGGCGAAATCGCTGGCAAGAGCTAATTCTGAAAGAATGCAAACGAAACAGCTAATAAGTAGGTTGCACCGCACTTATGTCATGGGCATAAGAACTAATCGGTCTGCAAGTGTTTATCTTTACATGCATGATGACCGTACATGAATAAATTCAACCAGGTAATATTGTGGGGATACTTTCCCTGTGCAGAATATTATAAATCCTAAACGGATCATTAGGTTAGTTATGGCTGGTGGCGGTGAGTTTGGCGCCAGTCCGTAGACAAACAGCGCTGTCTCAGGGGGCCGACTATTATTTACCTCTCTCTGATATATGCGTCTGGAAGGGTTCCCCGTCTTCTATTGGGTTATTATTGCAGTTTGCGGTGCCTTATGAGTTTACACAATGGAATACAACGACCGTATTGGCAGTTTGTTTGTTGTTAGTGTTGATATACTCGCCGTCAGTTTTTGGTCCCGAGAGCCTGATTCATATTGAAAATGTAAATGCAAAATGTAGGAAGCTTATTTTTGGTTTACTCAAGTTTTTTAAAGTACCTACCTATATTACAAGTGGGGGATCCCGTAGAGGCCAATGATCCTTGTTGTTTTTAAGTCACAATTGAATCTATAGTAAATTACTTACATGGGCAAGTCTTTTGACACTCGATGCGCGCTTGAATGCGGTCCCAGTTTTTATTTTATTATTTATCACAAACAATACAAGGACAAACTGACTTGACCTAAATTGAAACAATAAGAAATTAAATGGGCACGTTCTTACTTATTTTATCTTAAGCAATCTTAGTCAAACTAATAAGTTTTCCCAAATTAGATTGTAATAACTTTGTTTTATCATCATGTTTCATACCAAAAAACTTACTATTGAGTATTACAAAACAAATTATTCAGGAAGGTGTGTTGTCACAGAACATGCACAGTAACATTCATTAAATTAAATGAAACCCTATTCCTCGAAGCTATTGTGTAGCTATGGTAGTTTGAACCCACACTTCTAAAATTATTATAATTTGTTATGTTTTTTATTTTAAGTATCTCATTATTATGTGAACTATGTTATGTTCTTTCTTTGAGAAATAAAAATTCTTTAAACCGAAATGAAACCCAATTTATCGGATCAACCGTGATTTTCGTTTCATTATCCTACAGTTGCCTTGAAACATAAAAAAGGGTTCTAATTACATATCTAAGTCGCGATGTCCAATTTGAACGCAATAGCACTCGAACTCTTTGTTCCGGTGAAACATTCAAGACCACCTCATAAAACACCACATCTGCAGCATGAGTCTCCGTAGTCGCATTATATTTGAGGAGAAACTGACAGCATGTCGCGCGTATAAGTAGATTAAACTATTAGTTAGTAGTGTACAGCCGAATTAGGAGACCGCTTCGAGCTAAGTACCGAAGTCGATGTGTAGTTCCACGGAGCGAGCGAAGTACACTGGAACTATAACTCGGCTTCAGCGAACATTTAGCTCAAAACCTATAAGGCCTTGGGCAGGTCGTGCTGAGAGGCTTACAATCAATCAAACACGTTATTTTAAATCTTAATGGACAAAAAATAATCCCTGTTTCCCTTGGTCACGCCATCACGCGTGAACGGTTGGACCAATTTCACTTTATTTGTGTTGTGTTTGTTATTGTCAGGAGAAGGTTCTTATGAAAGAAAAAAATTAAAAATGTATGTTATCGTTAGGACAAGACAACATCTGTGGGGTCAGCTAGTTATATATATATTCTCCCTCTCTGCAAGGATTCCATAAGTCTTGACTTTGTTCGACTTTGACTGTAAACCCATTATTTATTCCTAACGCGTTCTAAACGTGTAACTAATAACTATTATATCAAAAACTTTATAAAAATAAATTTAAACTATTATTGTTAGAGCAACGAAATAATAAATAAAAAAAAATCATATTTATGATATGGTATCAAAGTACTCGTCAATACAAATCAAGCTGAGTTCCTATGGCCGCCTTTCAGCCCGATGATCAGATTTATATGCGTGTCATCATAATATTACATTGTTACGCTATGTTACAAGTGCATACAAAATTTCAGCCCAATCGAAAACCGAGAAGTGGATCTTGATGATAAAATTCGTTCTGGTGAAACTCAATACTCGTAAAATCTTTAATAAGAATAAATATGAGGTATACGCCAGCAAATCAACACGAAATTTTAATCGAAACTCAACCAAGGTATCTAGAACGTAGCTATAATTTTGCAATCAATTCGAGTCGACATAAATAGCTGCCGATTTCGTAACATTCACCTAGCCCTAAAGTTTGGCGAATTACCGGCCCGTAAGGTAACAAAACAGCGAGCTTGTTCTAAACGATAACGCAGTCTGTGCGTTATTGAAACCAGTAATTACAGAGGCGAGCCTGAACGGACGTTGTAACTAAGTTTTAATGAATTGATTAAACTTTTCGAGGGTCTGCCAGCATAGTCCTCGGCAGAGTTCAAGAGATGATACCTAGCGTACTTATCATTTTATATAATTGCCTTTTACGACGTGGAAGTGTCTGCCTGACTTTTGGCCGCGGTAAAGTTTCGGACAAAACGACACTGGTGTTGGATTCGGTTGAGGGTAGTAGAGGGTAAAGTATGGGCCGATCCACTTTATAGATTTTTATTAATGTTAGCAAATTTAAAAAGAAGAAGAAGAAAAGCGTGAATTTTCTCAGTAATTATCAATAGTCGGTGTGCAGTCACGAGCAATGAAATGTAATCACTCTCTTTATGACGTTACCATAAGGTTCGCTTTAGAATTTGTTTGTATACATATTTGTGCAAGTGACTGTACCTAACACCTAAAATTTAATTTTAATGCAAATCGTGAGTACTTATCACGTGGGCATTTTACTTTAGACCCTATTGTGCCTTGAAATGAGCACGATCTGGCCCTCTTATCACTTGAAGCAATCGTTTTCGTAGAAACTTTCAACCTTGAAATCAGGTTCGCATTGTGGAACAAGCAGAATAAGAACATTCCATTGATTGACATATTATCGAGGCTTTTGGGCACTGTCCGATACAGGAGCGCTCATTCCGACCGCATTTACATCAAGTGAAAGTGGTCTTTGAATACTATTAGAATACTAACCTGAATGCCTAGGCTTTCAGATTCGGACGTCCACTTGATTAGCTGTCAAGCCCACAATGCTGTCCAATCCTCACAGGTCCGCAACACTCCACTGTCAGGAAACCTTTGTACGCCAAAGGCTCAATCTTGACAACAATCTGCGCCGATTATATTATCCAATTCCAATAGACGGATATTTGCTTGTTACCGTTTCCGCCAAAACCAACTTATTGAATTAATTTTCCATTTAGACGGCAATTTCTGTAATCTGAAAATGGAAATGATTGCGAACCATTCTTAGTAATATAATTGTAAATAATTTACATAACACAATGTTCGGAGGTAACGAAGGGAAGCGAGGACACTGTTATGAAGTGAATAGGTATAACTCAGCACTCCCGTAGAAACTTGTTTCATTAAATTTAAATTTAGCGTCCGCTTATTAATTCAGAGGAACGGCCCGCAGTCTTCGCGAGTGAGAACGTAAAATACTTTCTTTAAATTCGAACATTTCTTGTACAATTTTGAGGAACGTGCGTTAAAAACCGACTAAATTTTTAAGGAAAATCTAATTTATTCGCTACCGTAGTGTTAATATAATTTAAAACTCCTACAATTGGCTACTTGACAGTGTTAACAATAAAATATGAAAAGTGTTAGATATATTAGCTTATTAGTTAAGTAATCATTTTACATTTTTACTTTTTAATTAAAAGCATAGTTAGTATTTTATTTTTGCAAAACAAATTTTAGTTTTTTTACCTGTGGAACAAAAGAACCGAAACGGAAACCACCATTGCAATTCGGAAATGACAGCTGTCGGCGAAAATTATTTATTTTATTGTGGCGAAACAATGATTATTTTACCGATTAAATTGAATTATTGTGTCTCTAATCGTATTAAGAATTTATTGAAACATTTTCCGTTTATCTAAATTAAGTTGTTCCTATGCGTATCGGTTCGTTGTCTAGGACATTGACGTCATAATTGCAACAGTGACGTGACTTGTGTTTTCGCGCGCTTTTTAAATGTGTTACACAAAATCTTATTTTTCTCTGGTTAATTAAATTATTTCCCGATAAATCGAATTGCTTGGGATATAAAATGAACGGGCGCACATTTTACAATACTTTTTCAAAAACTGTCAAGTAGCCAATTGAGTAAGATGTTATAAACTAACGACATTTAATGAACTAGTATATAACATAATTTTAACTAGGCAGAAATTTCAATTTAAGAATTTAAAACACCCTCTACTTCCCGATATTAGCGCTTATGCTAACGAAAACATAAGAGCGATCAAAGGGAAAACTGTAGCATCTGATGGAGTTGACGAACTTTACTAAAATAACACCAGTTTTTTTATATTGCACTTTAAGATTGACCTCATCCCACCTGATGTTAAGTGGTAATGAGGTCCTAGCTTAAGGGCGACAATTGGAGCATAATGAAACTGTTACTGGACTTGTCGCCCTTACCTTGAAGGTTAGACCCCTGCTACTAATGCAGCACCCCCCCAGGAGCTCAGGAAACCTTACTCACACGCAGGAACACAACAACACCGAAGTGATTGTTATTTGGAGGTATTTCACTGGTCGGGCTGGTACAGTTCAAGTGATAACTCACTATGCTCTACCTCTCTTAAATCCCTTTGTGATGTCAGCCATCTTGTTTTTGATTTTTTTTAATATAGTATTCTACTACTCAAGTCCTTTTACTTGATAACTTTACTAAGGGCGTTGGGTCAAACTATGAAATACGACTAATCACCATCACACACTCCTGACTAATTCACCTTTCAAACAGAAAAACGAAAACAAAATCAATTCATCTATTTGGGAGCTACAATGCCATACACAGATTCGTCAAACTTACATTGTTTTTACGTCGGGTGTTGAAAACACCATAATACTAAAAATTATCAAAGTATTAAAATTTAACCTTATCGAAAATTCAAATATTTTATGTAAAATGATAAAAAAGCAATTACAACAAACAATCATCGACTTCCCGAACTTCAAACTATACAGTCTTCTAAGACAACGTGCGCCACAAAAAAGCTCTCCACGCCCAAGAACTGAGCACCCCTTGCAACAAATTGTACACAAATTATCACAATTTGTATACCAAAGTAATTTAAGTTTAAAAATTGTAAAGAGACCAGATACGACCAGGTAAATGAAAAAAATCGACAAACTATAAACGGCTAGATAAACATGGTTACTTCTTTAAAAATATCATTGCATATTGTTGTCTGGTCTGATATTTGTAGTACAAGGGGACAATTCAGTTTTAGACCAATTTATTGGTTATATAAGATTATCGATTAGTTATTACCATACCTCAGAACCAAAACTTATGATTGATTTTTTCCCTCCATAAAGGCAAACGGACAAATATTTGCAAGTCGCAAATAACATTTCGGACTGAAGCGACCCCGATGCGTCAAAACCGCCTAGGGACAGTTTGACGGTTGACAAGATTGATCACGTGCTAGGGGCTGTAACTGTTATTACCGGGCTATTATCTAATGTGTGCTCAAACCGGGATCTTAGCCGCAGCGCTGGGGCCGTCATTGTGGACGGTTAATTTCTTTGAGTAGACTCTCTGTGTCTAGGGAATTCGAGTGTAATTACGCCCACTAAACAACTCTGTTTTCGCTCCCATTGTCGACGCGTGACTAGTTACTTAATCACTCAAGATGAAATGCCTACACACTTTGTAATTATTGAGTTTAATACTGCTTTAGTGAGTTGAATTACTCGCTTCTTAAATAGTGGCTTTGAATCTGGCCGTTGTTACTATTTTATCGCTTGATATGTTATTCAAAATAACTGTCTAAATAGTGCAGTAGTTACTTGCTAATGTAGGCAGTGAAAGCGCGGAAGGCTCTGGGTTTGATTCTAGTTCAGGTCAATTTGGAAGACGACACTTTTCATAATTGGCTTAGGTGTGGGTGTGAAGAATTAACGTCTCCTGTTAGTAGGTATCTATCGTCAGAGTATCTGATACTCATAGTACAATCAAAAGCATGTCAGATTAAACTTTGTCCATGATCGATTTTATTATTTTTATAGTACTATATGCCGTACTAGCAAACTTTAAATATTAGAAACAGAAAAATTGTATCTCACCCACGACCTCTTAGAAGAGCAGCACGCGCGATACGTGAAGGTCGTGGGTTCAATTCCCGCACCGCAAGGGGAGATACAATTTTTCTGTTTCTAATATTTGTCCATGATATCATCGCAGTGTCCGTTATGTCGTGAGATTTTGAACTTATATCGAACTACAAAAGTTAATTGTGACAGACTTTTTTGTTTTTACTAATAAAATTGGCTTCTACGATATTCGGTGATAACCAATAAACAATACCAATGTAGGTATGTCTCGTTTTCTTTCAGGCAAAATTAACGATACTGTAAAATTGGGAAACGGTATACTCTTCGCAAATCTTCAAATTCAAATGTTCATCTAGAACATAAAATTTTAATGCCACTTTCATTTTTTTAAGGCTTATCTTCGAAAAACTGTTTTAGGTGCGGCGTCAGGGCGTCTACTCTTGAAAACGAAATATGTCGGATCCGATGACGTTTAGTATTTTTTAATGCTCATTATCGCAACTAACACACTTCGAATGCGAATAAAGCGTTATCAAAAAACAAAATATTATTTATACAAATCAAAAATCACGTTTTAATTCCCTAACTTTTGATCAATCTTCAAAAACGAAACCTTTCGTTTGTTCGTTTCGTTTTCAAGAGTAGACGCCCAGCTGTAGCACTAAAAACGTAAAAATCCAAATCATTCGCTAAGGTAAAATATGTGCAGTTGTGAATAGGTCGTGTTTTAAAAATTGATAAAATATAAAGATTTCTTTGCAGAATAACATGATTATTTGACTAATAAGAGACCAAAAACATAAGACCGCTTTCACCAATCCATACAGACCCGCAGAGCCGAGTCTTCCCAACTTTCTGCATAACTTGTTCTTGTTCGATAACAATTTTTCTAGATTTAAGAGAGTTGTTACCGATATATTTAAAAGTGTTTAAGCGTCCTTTTATTGTTAAGCGTTGTGTTACCCATAGTTATAGAATAAAATATGAACTAGTGTGGAATGGTTAATGCATAGATTCTTCTGTTTTCTAGGAGGTTATTTGTACAATAAACTTAATAAACATCTGAAGTATTACTCTCTGCCAAAAAGACGCTGTAAAGACTTGATACGAGAATGGCTACTGAATATAGATTATGAATCTGCCGAGAACTTGTTATTAGTAAAACATTGAACATTGAGTTACGCATCACACCAGATACTCTATCTCACTCACTCTCTCTCTCTCACACACCCACACACCCCCACACACACACACACACGAACACACACATAATATTAAGGCATATTTGATCTAAGGGTGGGAGCATGGTGATCCGTCACACAGGGATTCCCTAGTATGGGCACCAGTCTCTCACATGGGTTGAATATTGTAACCATATTAGTGTAAGTAATCTTTGTAACCCTTGTGAAGAGATAATAAACGAAATTATTATTATTATTATTATCTGTTTTTTTCCAATATCTCGGGACTACAGAGTCCCGGACTTTTGGGAGGCGTGCATGGGGCCGAAGCCAACACATAGAGGCCCTTTAAAAAACAAGTATAATCTAAATGTAATGTGACACCGACCGACGATTATCCCTGTATACACTATAAAATGCAGCCAAGGACAACCCCCGGTCAGTGCAGGACTATGGAATGGAGTGGAAGAACAAGGAATCTGGGCTATTGGGTTGAGGTGCTAATGGACTGGGTAACCGGGACTATGAAAGGACTATGGCACCTGCCCGATCTATGTTTAAAAACACGATTAAAATGGGCAGGTGGTGACTCGCCATCTCACTGTCATGGGCCCCCCATTGGTCGCCCACTCAAGGCACGAAGCAGGAGCGACGGGGAAGCAACATTGAGTGAGCGGCTCAGGGTGTGGAGAGGTGTGCACCGCTTTCTACCCAGTGGCTTACGCCACTGTGCCAACTCGCGACTTAGGCATCTTTCACTTCCACCCTGCGAGCATATAGCTCTGACGCCCCACTCTGGACGGCCGGCTAAGGCAAGCCAGAGATGAGAGTCCTGCAGCCCCTGTGGGGTCCACTCCCACCGGCTAACTAAAGCAAGCAGAGGCAGGGGCCTGGTCGACTCTCAGGGGCACGGGTCCCAAGGGGTGTCAATCCCATTCAGCCCGCCACAAGCTGCCCTGGGGAGACTGACTGCACTGATAGAGAGTTGTCGCTCTTCATGGTGCTTAGATCACCAACTCTCACCAGCGGGCGATGGGCTCGTCACTTCCCTACGCCAATTATTATTATTATTATTATTAATTGTAAGTAAATACAGTTAACTCATGTTGTGTACGCTAATTATGGATCTCTGTCTAGATTAATAGTGATATTTTTTTTTTTTGTGATGTTTATGGCAGTGATCTGTTTGTGTACCAATTTTAAATAAATAAATAAATAACTGAAAGGCAACAAAATCTTCAGTGAATACCCGGATATTAGACTCTACGTTTGTAAGTTTTATAAAATATAGTTTTAATTTAAATTAACAAATATGGCAGTGACGCGCGTCCTACACAGTAAGGCAAGACGTAAGATTACTTGCCTATATCTCGAACGTTGTGAATTTTATGACGCATGCACTGTATTTCAGTTATAGCGTTCCAGTCAGAAATATTTTATAACTCTTCCTATTTTTGCTGAGCGCCGTTCAGGATAGGGCGTGGCTTGAATTTCAAATGTACCGGCATCGGGTTTCATGTCGCGTAGTTATTTGGAGTATAAAATGTAGGGCTTTAATGAAGAAATATTATGATTCAGACTGTGAATTTCCTCGAATATAATTAGGGACAAGCGCAAAGATGATTAGTCTGAGTTAACTAATGTAATTGGGATTGCTTTGTCGAACTAATTGGACCCTATGAAGATTTTTCAATTTAAATTATTTATCGTTCTGTCTTTTGATGAAGATACTCGTAATAACGTGAATACATGAAACTAATGCACGATTAAGTAATGGTAGTTTTTTTTAATTATAATATTTTCTACGAATTTTAGTACTAAGTTCTACGAACCGTAAAATATTGGAACCGAGCATACATCGTTTTGATCGGTTTCACTAGTCCTTAACGATAATTTTTAAAAACAAATGATACATATATGCGGCGTTTTGTACCTAATATCTTCTTTGACAGCACTGAACCCTTAAAAATAAATTTATTTGGTATCGTCATCCCAATTATTACAATTGTTGCAACTAACACTAAACCTACTTGAATCAAGGCTAACTTAAAATCTGACAACTTTTCTACTGAATAAAGTCTGGAAATAAAATTGCTGTAAATGAAAGTCGATGGAGATATCAGATAACGCTTTAATTGGAATGTATGTTATTTTTATCAAAATAAATAACGAGCGCTCAAGATCAATGCAGATGGATGTATTACTGCGGTACACGGAAAAACTTTATGATTCTGATATTTAATACCTTATCGAGTGCGGTAATAAATAAAGCGTAAATACAATTTAACTACGAATATTACGATAGTCAAGCTATGTGCTGTCGAATATTGGATGGATAACTTTTCAGACTGAAAATGTGAAAGAAAAATGTTTTTGTTAATTTTGTTACTAGCGTAACCAGCTTTCGAAAATATTTCGATAGTTAAGCTAACCGTTGTCGAATGGATAACCATTCAGATCAATTATTATCTATGACCATGTATTATAAACCGATGATTGATTCAGGAGCTTGTCGAGAGATCTCGATTTTCGGTTGTCGTAAAGCTTAATCATATAGCAGGGCTTGATAACGATTTGAAGGTAGGTCACTTTCCTTATATACCTTTCAATTAATCCTCGCTGTTGATAGAGTATAGTCCATTCCATTTCAAAATTAATATATTTAATTCCAATATCCTAGTATGATGTGCATCTTTACCTAAAAATCGATTGCACTATCTACATATATAACCGAATAAATCGATTCCTTTATGTGGGCAATATAATCGGTTGGAATCGATTTATTGATAATCCGACAACACTTTTTTCCAGTACGTAGTAGCCAGTTTATCTTTGAAAAGGAAAAAAAACTGTTTTATTACTATCACATTCTTCATCATCCATATTTAATAGTTATTGAATATTATTTTTAGTATAACCTTCACCAAATGAATCTATGTAGGTTCAAGTAGATACATAAGCCCGCAAAAATTGACACAGGGCCCGCACTTTTTCCGATGTTCAATAGAGAGTAGATACAATATAAGTTTATTTCCTTGGAAGGGATTGTCCTGTATATTGAGCCCGACGGACAGTCGAAGGACTTTCATGAAAATACACACATTCGGTAGATTTAGTACGAAACACCAGCAATAAATAACTGACCCGGAAGGGACAAAGGTACAAGAGTATCGCCCAAATGAATTGAAAAGGGCTCATACATAAAACAACGACTCCTTGCCGCCGCCGTGCTCGGCTATATCACCTCGTATCGCGAATCTCGCCACGAATTTGCATTCGAGAGTGTATTTTTATTTATCGTGCGATATCAATTATCTATTGCTTTCTCGGATTTGCCTGGTTTATTGCTTTATGCCCTGTCCCAATATTTGAAAAACGAATCGTTCCAGTTACGGATAGTAATAATTATACGAGGACCGACTAGAAAAACGACCGACAGACTGATGTCAGCTGATATGGAAAGTAAATTACGAAACGTTGGAGAATGTCGGTTGGATAGTTAATTTTGTCACATTACGAATCGTTAAATATTGGAACCGGGCATTAGTAATTTTCCGTTGGGCACGACTATTCGTAATAGTTTGGTTTACTTCGTAAGAGTAAAGGGGGTTTTCTAATCAAACAAATGCAACCAGTATAATCATGCATTAGTGAGGCAACTCCAAGAGTAACTTGTTCATGTCGTGGTAATTTTTAAAAAATATATAAATTAAATTAAAGAAGTCGTATTCTATTAACGGCAAAAATATTTTGATGTGAATCAATATACAACATCATGGCCATCTGTCATCATTTCCAACCGAATGATGCCCATTGCTGAAATTCTTGCAGTCGAGTCGAGTTTTGAGGGCAAGCCTTTATGACTCCCACAAATCTCGGTTTTGTGGCACTTGCATTTATCGCATTTCTACTACTGTGATGAGGTTATCTGCCTTTCTGAGGGCGCTATGCTGTGGATTTCCTGTACGTCACTGCCATTCAAGAATATTTCTACAATATCGGCTATCGGTTCCAGGAGCTTCAAATATTTAAAATAGGTTAACGAGCAGTTAATACGAACTACTTACGGCCCGACGTTTAGGTTGCACCAACTGTAGTCACGAGCTGACTGTTTAGTTTTTAATCTTAGAGCTACGTCATTGACCTTTTGCTACAAATATCTTCTACCTGTTATGTAGATGAACTCCTAAAAACAGCCAGTGGAAATAAAATATTTATTCACTTTTTTTAACGACGAAAAAGGGGTGAGGAAAACAAACAAAAGCGGAGAAAATTAAATGTTACCTACTTATTTATTATTCCAACTTCACCAGAGTCGTAAAAATGTTACTCGTTGAAACCTAGTACTTTCATGCATAAAAATGCTACATTGTACGAAATTTTTAATAGCAGTCAAACTAAAATTCAACTTTGATATGGTTCGAAACAAACGGCAGCAACATTTGTATTTTAGGAAAAAAAAACAAAAACGAACTGTGTAAAGTTCCTACGGCAAATAGAAAATATACATATATTTAGAGTGTTATGAGTTGAACGTAAAATTTGTTTGGATTTCAAATTCTAAGTAGTAAACAAATTATTTCGGTCTCAATATTAGTTTTAGTGGTAGTTGGATGCACGTTAATGTAGGTGTATAGGCTATTTGTTAATGTTTAAAACACAATATTAAAAATTTTCTTGATAAAATTTTACCCGTATTTATTAGTGGAATAGATTTTAATCTCAATTCTCAAGATTGACCTCATCCCCTTGATGTTAAGTGGTACTGAGGTCCTAGCGTAAGGGCGACCAGTACAGCATAATAAGGCTGTTACTGGCCTTCTAGCCCTTACTTGAAGGCTTGACCCCTGCTACTAATGTCGCACTCCCCAGGAGCTCTGGAAACCTTACTCAGACGCAAGAACACAATAACATCAAAGTGCTTGTTCTTTGGCTGCGGTCTTCTGTAAGGTGGAGGTATTTCACCAGTCGGGCTGCTCCAGTTCGACCCAAAAAATCGCTATGCCCTACCTCTCTTAAAATTATGTTTTAGGTTTTGCGCTTTTTGTTAAAACGTTGTGTAATGTGGTTAAGTTAAATTGGTTTAAAATATACACAATGCTGCTAGGACGAACCTTATGCAGAGCGACTACCAATGAACACTGTCAGCGTCGCTTCGACGGGACACGTATCTTCGGAGACTGTTTATATTGGAATTTTATTTCTCTTGGACGTTTATTAGTTTACGAGCACAGTTTGCGTACGGTTTTATTTGTCGTTCGATGATAAATCTCGATAGTGTAACTATATCCATAGCTTGCTAGTGTTTGGATGTACTGTCGATTCTGGGGGCACGGCAGTGCCAAAGACGAGCCAAGCGAAGCGCAAGGGCACTACCTACCTTTTTTCGAAGTGTTTCGCGTTTTCCTATTTCTAGTTACCTTTTATCAAATAGCTTGCTATTTCTGACTAGATTTTAAGCTATAACGAAACTAACATCAGATGAAGACATTATTAGAGCCCCATTTAAGCCACATCTTCAACAACTTGGCTCATAACGAATATTTAATTGACTTGATTTTAGGCAGCATTGAAAAATATAATGGAATTCCAATAAAGTGGCTTCAAGAAAACCCTGATTTTCAACCAGTATGTATACCTGTTATTTATCATAGAGGTTCTCTGTACCATACAGATTCAGATTTTAGAGCGTAAATACGTAATTAATTTTCCGAAAATATTCTCTTATAACGTTTAACTTTGAATAACTTTTGAATTGTGGTTGAAAGTGATACATAGTGTAATATATGGCTACAGTAGCGCGTCTGACAGGGCGATATGTAGCAATTAAAGCTTCTCCTTGCATACTTTTTATCAGCATTTTATTTCTTGCCAGCGTTTCTTTCAGTACAGTTTCTATATAGTATCTTTACTGAGTTTTATTCATAGTTCTTTATACATTTAACAGCATATTATATTTCAATTATTTCCCAGCGTCTCTTAATCGCCGTACAGCGAGGTAATGCAGCCAGAATTTTGGGTACCTTACCACAGGGATCATCTTTGTACATTTCCATTCATATGTGTTTTTTTTTAATTTCAGGGCCCAGAATACCAGCTTTACAGAGGACCAACTTTATCGTTTTTTTTTTATTTTGCATTATATTCTTGGAATTCTTCTTATTAGTATGTTAGTTAGTAAGTTTTATATCTGTATTAAAACTATGTTTTTCTTGGTTTCTCTTCTTTATTTCTCTATAACAAGCCATGCGGGGGTTTTATTTGAAATTCAAAAGACCAATTGGGCTGAATAAATTGTACAAACAAAATCGGCTTAGTTTATATCAGACTCGCAAATTGACCTCCCCTTTTTTAAATTGTTTTACTCAAGGGTTACCAAAAAGATAGCTCTAACTGATTGTTTGTTATCGTTTTAATATTGACATAATAATACATAAAAAAAATAATTCGCTCTAATTAAGTAATATTTTTCGCGAGCCTCTTTGAACTTTAAAAGCTGTCGTCGATGTCTAGATATTGGTCCCATAACCACGTCAGGCCGCCAAATGGGCAGCTTGAGACATCAGATGGTGATATAAGATACCAGTCGATTGATGTATAGTGGGAATCGAGGTTAATAGTAAACAACCCGCCATAAAATGTGCCACGTAACTTTGAAACCACTTAACATTTTCCAGAAATTTAACTTAACTGTAATTACTCCTAATATAAATAAATAAGCAGCTCGCCACGGCTTCGTACGCGCATTAACCCCGTTTTCCTCATTTTCCACTGATTATTTGCTCATATTAGTCGGAGCATGATGTTATATAGCCTGAAGCACAACAATATTTTTACAGTTTTAACCTGTAGTTCCTGAAATCAGCGTGATCAAACCAACAACAATCTCTTCAGCTTTATAATATTAATTTAGCTTTATATAATATAGATATAGAAAAATATAGATTAAGAATGCAGTAACAACAGGGTCTAATGATCCCTGTAGCTACTGCAATGATATCATTAATGTTAAAAGTCGAAGAAATGGAAAAAATAATTATGCCGCTATCGACGTATTCACTCGTATATTAGTTTTTAAATGAATTAAATTCATGTTGTCTGTTTTATTGCAAGGATTACCGTCAATACGGTCACTTTCAGTAATATCATTACGGCGTTGTGTGCTTTACTTATTATTCCAATGTGTTTATTTGTTCATCAATTTTATTGAAATCCATTGCATACAGAGTTCGGTAAATAATTAAATATGGGAACACGTTAATTTTAGGGTGCGGCCATATTCAATATGGCGTTTCATGCAATGAAAGGGGCGAAATATTGAGTGTCTATTTTTTTATTCTTATAGTACTTTACGCCGTACTAACGAACTTTAAATATTAGAAACAGAAACATTTTATATCCCCTTGCGGTGCGGAAATCGAACCCACGATCTTCATACGTGAAGGTCGTGGGTTCGATTCCCGCACTGATACCGAGATAATTTTGTGTTATCACGGGTGATACAACAAGCCATCGGTTTACTCCTACGCTCTGAGCCAGTGTGTGTGTGGGTTGCAATAAGTACGATGAAAATCAAGTCAGGCTAAACACTTTGGACTTTAAACCGCCCTTATTTCGTGGGCACAGGACCTAATATAGAACTGTAAGAGTTTACCTTGATGGGCTCTTGGCTGTACCACATATGCATACGCGTGGCCAAAGCCCCGGCTTCGGTTAACTCTGATATAAGTTGGAAATTACATCTAGTATTCATACCGCAGGTAATCCTATAATCTGCTGTTTTGAAATGAATTTTAAATGAACTTTAAATCATGCAGCCCGTCCGCTCGCTTACCTCTAAATGTTGTATAAAAACTTACTCAAGTAATGGAGTAAAAATTTACAACGCAAGACACAACACACACGACTTAATCACTGAGATTATTGTACCACCTGTTACTCGAAATTCTTTTAATATTTATTACTTTAAAACAAAATAAAGTACGTAAGAGTACTAAATATTACTTATTTCACTCTTGATTGAAATGCAATGAATTAGTATCATTGTCTTTGTAACTATTTTATTTAAAGGTTTAAGTCATAGATCTCCTTACCACTCCAGGTTGATCTTTTTCAGAATGAAGACTTTGTTTCATCGACGAACTGTTTTGGACTTAACGATCTTGCACGGACTCATTCATAACAAAATAAAATGTCTTAATCTCGTGGAACGTGTCAAAGTGTCAGTACCTTTTAATATTCCCCGCAAGCCGATTGTCAGAACTTTTCATACTCAAAGATGCAAAACGAATCTCGGTCACCACTCACCATTACACAGATGCTTCTGTAAATATAGTTTACTCCGCAAAAAAACACCCTGAACTTGACATTTTCCACCTTTCAAATAATAAATTCTTATCCACATTGCACAATATGTCATCTGACTAAATTTGTTATATTTCTTCTAAATTAAATTTATCTAATTCTGTGTTGCTCCCATTTTGAATGCTGTGTACTTCTCTTATTGGAGCATATACTAGAACTTACCTCTGTATCACATACCCCTAAAATGCTATGTATATGTTCTGTTGGTGTACCTATTAAATAAATAAATAATAAATAAATAAATGTTGGGTTACATTTCTCAATTAATTCTGAAGAATATGAACATATTGATACATGTGTACAAAAATACTGAATTGATTGATCTTTTTTTTTTATTATATTGTTTAGCGAGTGACAAACCAAACTGTATATTTAGTGAAAAAATAGTACTATAAACCTACTGAGTTTCTATAAGATATTTTATGGGTAGCTCCAAACCGGTGGTAACATAATTTGGTTTATACTGACGATTCATACGTATTACTGGTATAATTTTTTCTCCAATAAAATAAATAAAATAAAATAAAATAGTTTATTTCGGGCAACTTGGCTCATACAAAGTGTGTTAGTATTAAGGATAGAACTTATCAAAATTAGTGTTAGAAGGTTAGTAATTAATTATTAAAAAGATAAATTATACGAAAGATAATTGTTTAGATTACCCTTCGCATCATACAGGTCCAGATAGGTGATGTGTATCTGTCGGCCACAGTTTTCAGGATGCTGTTGCGGCTGGCACGCAGTCTGCTTATCAGAGACGTAGTTTTTTTGCGAATGATCGCGTAGAAACCATCGGTTTGTCGCTGTGTGAACATCTCTGACGCGCTGCAGAAGCGTGGCAGCCCCAACAACATTCTAAAAATATTGTTATAGAGGACGCGAAGAACATCCAGCGTCTTCTTAGCATAAGCCACCCACAGAGTTCCCGTGTAAAAGCTTTGACAGTATGCCTTAAAGAGCGTTACCTTTACTTCTTCATTAATCTTCATTAATGAAAATCGTCGGGCCAACATATTACCTCGAATAGCCAGGGCTCTCCGCTCTCTCGCTATATCGAAATCGTCTTTAAGGTCGTCAACAAGATAGTGTCCTAAATACTTAAACTGCTTAACGCGTTTTATGTTCATGCCGTTAAGGGTAATGGGGTAATGATTCCAATGGTACGACTTCAACTGCAAAACATCAAAGCTTAAAAACTAACTTCATTAACAAAAATAATTGGTATAATTTTTACGAAAATCGAACTATTTTATGTGGGCTCTCCATATAAATGCCAACAAAAACAACAACAACGACACGACACAAGTAAGTAGGTATCTCGAAAGGCTACATCCTAACGTCAAAATTAATTAAAAACCTCGAATGCTTGCAACTGTGCTTATGAAATCAATTAAAGCAGCGCTCTATTCTGAAATTGGAAAAGCGGGTTTGCAAGGTAAGCATAAATATTTCCAATTTGGGTCACCGATCGCATCGGGCGGTGCAGAATGCTCACCGTACAAAATGATTCATGGAAATTGCGGCGTAATTGAAAAAAATATGTTATTCCTGCCTGATGTATCGCGGGATGCTCGCTCCTGGCTACCCGCGGGACTCCCAATCGTCGGGATCGGATCGCAACAGATATTTTATAACGCTCCGCTCGCTGATAATTTTTAGCATCCAACGCTCAACCGGCTCCGAGAAACGTTTTGCAACATTTTGCAACAAATAAATTTGAGCAAACACGAGTCGGCTTTAGATAGCATAGACTGTGCAAATATGTAATCCCGGTATGTCCACCATAAATGAAATGAGAGAAATATGCGTTTGGCTTTTCATAAACGTTTTTCTTGGGATTTTACAGCTGAGTTTACGAAATTTCATTAAGACCATGTTAAAATATCGCTGTACGATGATTACTTCCGAAAAAAACGGAGTTTAAAAAATACCGCTGTGGACTTACTTAGTTATGACAAACCCCATCTTGATCAATGCAGTACAATTTTTATACCTCAAAATACTTCATGAAAGTATAAATGAAAACATAGATTGTTACAGCAACGTTTTATTAAATAAAAGGTAGTAATTATAACTGTTATAAGGAATAGTCTGTATATGTACAGCATATGTGCTGAGAAGTAAAAAAAACACAAATGGTAAAAAATAAAAGTAAAAACTTACGTTTTCATGATTGAATACTAGATTTCACCATGCCAGTACCTACCACAAAATTAATGCTGTTTAATTGAGATAAACAGAAAAAATCGTCTTATCTACGACTTTCACAAATTTATTCGCAATTTCACATTTATCTCGCATCACACAATGTTATACAGCCAAACTTTGTTGTCCCTTGTTACCATATCTGAAGGACTCGCCGGCATCCTCGTGAAATTAGCAAGCGGTCTTTTAAATAAATTTAAAATCGCTGAGCGAGCCTCGGAGCAGATCCGTAATAAAATTACAAGGAGCATCCGTGATATAACTTGCAGAATCAGCGGTGAGTGCAACTTGGAGTGATGCTGTGATCCTTGACTTTAGCGAACTCCGAAAGAACAGTTCGGAAAATGTATAAGTGTAAATATGCGTTATGTATGAATTAAAAATAAGCCAAGATGAATACCCAAAATCAAGTCACTGCAAACGCCATCAAAAACGTCTTACATCACTATGTTTGAACAAAACAAACAAATTGTTAAAATTCTTGCAAATCTAAGAAACTTGTTGTCAAACTTTTATGTTTACGTTTGTTCTAATGTGTACCATGCCTACCTATAAATTAAATAAATTCATATTCCTATTCTACACTACAAAATACAATAAAAAGCGTACTGTTTTTTATTCAACAACGAATTATTGAGATACGAAATGTAGTTTTGATTTCATTACTACGTGCTACTTATTAACTCAGCTAAACACGACCAGTAACTACCAAATGAAAGTGAAAAAGGCGGAATTCCTAACTCCATTTCCCTCAACTTGTTTTATTAGTGGACCTTACGACTATCCATACGCAACACTGACTTTTACCTTATTTGGACTAATATACAAAATATAAAAAGGCCAGTAGCGCAGTACAAGCGAGCCAACATATTTGCAGACAGAATGTTGTTTGCCTACTCCTTTTCCCTTCACGGATGAGTAGGTCCCAGTTGGTTGGCTCGTCGAGTCCTCTTGCAGATAATTCGGGAAATTTCGACTGTTCTGGTCAAAGGTAAAAGGTATCGAAACGCCGCAAATGGAAGCAAACAAAATCTAACGATAACCTGTTGGGATACCTTCGAGCAGAAAAGTTATCTCAGCTATGGTGGTTTCATGTTTCTTTTAAAGCTCTCAAACAAAAGCTATGTTAATCCTTAAAAACTACTAATATCCGAGTCGAATACTTCCATATCTGAAATCTACTTTTATTTAGTATTTTCAAGCATTAAATTTAAGACACGTCGAACACAATAATAAAATTCAAAAGGACAGCTATTTTCTGGAATGTTCGATATTTATGTAGCACAAATAAATTTGTGTTTAGTAGATACAATCTAGCTTAAATCAGTTACTAGCTACTATTTCATTTTTATCTTTTATGATTTCTACAGAGGCAAACCTTTGTTGAAATTGAAAAACAATCGATTAGTTATAAAAAAAATATATAAAACTGTTTAATTATTGATCCCATTGTTACTGTGCCGACTCTTTTCACAATTCAACCTCCCATTTAAAAGGTGTAATATTATCTTAATAATTTCTTAGAATCTTTATTTTAGTTAAGCAATTTTAAAGACTTTAATTACCGAGATTTTCGTTCTGAGAATCAACGAACCGCTATGACGTAAGTGAAAAGAAAGCTCTCTGCCCACTACAAAACTTTATCTGACTCACTTTCTCTGAACAAAAGCGTCACCAAAAAATATCGACGGAATGACTTTTATTACTTTCCAAGGGAATTGCTCAACAATGCATTTTATTCTTTCAGATAAAGAGGGAGGGAAGTCTTAAATACAACAAAAAGACCCGTACCGTTTGTTTCAATTTAAAAGTGGAAGTCGTAACGGTCGCCCCGCGAGCGAAGCCGCGTCGCCTCTATTCCCTCCTGTAACAACTTAAAGTGCTTAGTGCCAATAGTGCCTAATGCGATTTAGCATAAAAATACAGCGAATCGGAGAAGTCTTTGACAAGCACTCCGTCGGGGCCGGCGTGTTTGCTTAGCGCGAGTTCGCAAATGCTGCTGATTGCCTGTTTGTACGAAATTTTTATTTCCGAGTAAGTTCAGCGTTAAAGCCTCGCTGAATTCACGGATTTCCGATTTAACTATCTCCGTCTGTCTGCTCGGTTCCTGACATCGAACTTTGGATATGTGGGCGCGTGGAAACAAAGTACATACCCCTAATGGTCCTCCATTAGAGCATCCGTCTCAGAAATGGAGACGCTAAATTTCGAGAGCCTAGGATGGTATTCGCTTTTCATACATATAAAGGAAGAGTGATGGCGATCTTAGATAACGTACGATTTTCACAACACTCACATAGATTACATATCTTATTTACTAAGCAACATAATTTTTGTTTTAGGTATAGTTTTATGAACGGTAATTGGCCTGTTATTGTTCGCCTAAGCTAGATCTTTCACATATTGAGATTTCTCAAATAAATTCCTATATTGTAATAAATTTTTATATTTTAATAATATGTTTATCCAATTTAGATCTTAAAATTTAAATTTACAACCCCATTACCACTTTGACGATTAAATGTTAGTGTCAAATGGCACTAGGAAAACAGAAGTGAAGAAATCACTTCAAAACTTTTCAACCAGCCGTTTAGCTGTATTTGAGAAATGAGCAAACAATTTAAAATAAGAAACTCAAAAATTGCAACAAAATACTATTGCACACAGTACAGGGCATTTCAACATGATTACAATCCGACAAAGCCACCCACATTAATATCGGAGAAAGTTCTGCCGCACACCGAGCTCAGCGACTTTAAAAAACCCAATACAAATGTTCATCTGGCAGCTTCCCTTTACGTAGGTGTGTGTACCCTTTGTTTTGTATCACTATACTGAATCCAGTTCGAATCGGAAGATATTCCGGGCCGAGCCCGTATCGACAAGCGGCTTAGTTTAAATTGAAACATATTGGTGGGGAAGGGAGTCCTTACCTTACGTGTACAATTCCATCTGTTCAAATAAAGTCGCGGAGACGTTTTCGAGGATGCAAAGTAAAGTGGGGAATTTTTCCGTTGCCTGCCTCGCGGATTGGCTGTTCACTTAGATTAACAAGGTTAAGGTTTATTAGATAAGGACAGAGTAGAATCATGAGAACGCTAGCATTGATTGTTGTGCTGTAGTAGAGGCACGTGCATTTCCTTAGAGAGAGGAATTTCCGAAACGTATATTTTTTGCAGTTGATACCAGTAATAGTGTACACAACGCACATCATTTGTTAGTGTCAAATCTATGGTTATTTTTGTTTTTGGTTTCGTTCTTTGTTAGTTAGCTCCTTTTAAATATATTTTTATTTTTAAATCAGATCATTTACTTTCATTTTGTACAATCTCTTTTGAAACCTTGTAAGGGCAAAATCTTAATATTTTGTTTGCTGTCTTTACGTTTTTTCATTTTATTTACCTACCAACTTACAGCCCTTTACAAGTATGAATAGGGTCTATACAGGATTAAGTTTCAGATTTAAGTTTTTACAGCCCACTTGATATCAGATTAAAATATAAGCAAGGGTTTGATCTTTTTTTTTAATCTCTCGAATGCTTAATCTGAATCTAAGGTTTCCCAACAATCATCGTAATAGAACAATCGTAATAGAAATTACGGAAAGATAACTTGGAAAATACATAATACAAACTTATAATTTAATATTATTTGTACTCTGTGGTTTCAGTCTCTATCTTATTATATTTAAATATTCTAGTAAAGAAAGAAAAGAAAGAAAGAAAATACATTTATTGACCACTTGACAGCACAACAGGACAAATAAAATAAAAACAAAAAGAAGTTCAGGAAAAAGTAAAACAGAAACAAACATGAAGTAATTAAAAAAGAAAAAAACAAAGAAAAACCAAATGGGAAAGTGGTCAACTAGGCCACACCTCAGCTGTATGCTGCTGCGACGCAAGGCTGCTGCAGCGCTGGTATTATGGTGCGGCCTATTTGAGTGACGCTTCTTATTGATATATTTAAGATATATATATTGATATATATGATAAGAAGGAACAGATAAAATAAATAGATGAAATAACAAGAAAAACAAGATAGGCGAGCAGATCAATAATAAAGAAAAAGAGTAGAGTAGTAAAGATAGGCATACCTATACATGTATTATACTAGCCAATGCAACTGGTGTATTCTGCTGCAAGCTTATTTAGAGGTGTCTCTAAAATTTGTGATGTAAATAATAAAAAAAATGAATCAACGTTAAAATATTAATATTTTAAAAACTTAAAATTTTCGAATGTCTTTTTTAATGCTTAGAAAGACTTTAAGCCAATGCATGTTTGGCATTGAAGCTAATCTCTTGGCATAACCTAAATCGAACTAAAGTTTCGTGTTATAATACTGTGTTTCGTTATCTTTAGAGTACTAAATAAATAAACAGTATCAAACGAAAGTATCGTCACAATAAAACAGTTCGATTGTGTTATATCAGTACGGAAACGAATAGAAACGTTTACTTTTAGCTAACAGAAGTCGCTGATAAAAAGTGTAGCAATGCATTATATATCCTCAGACAAAAAACAAGGGTTGACACTACGGCATCTTCAGCAGATTTTCAAAGTGGCCTCATGAGAGTTTAACATGATGACGCTTCACCTGAAAGTGCAGATATTTCACCCCTGGGGTTTGTAGTACGAGCCCAATGTTACCACCCCTTTTCCGGTAAGTTGGTACCCCTCTGACAAAAAAAGGGGTGTTGCGAATGTACTTAGTCTCGTCGTCGTCCCAGCGGGCCTATTTGATACAAAACTAAACCTACTTATACCTTGGTCGTTCTATTTATATGAAACTGGCTTTTGCCCGCAACTTCGTTCGCGTTAGGTACGTATCCGATATGTTAATTCAACATCTTTGTATATTTTCTACCAAATTTCATCCAAATCCATTCAGATATTTTTGTGTGAAAGAGTAAATAAACGTACTTGCAGCCGTCCAATCCATACATTATTAATACATTATTTCTTACAAACTAAAAAAAAAGGATAAAATAAATACACACGTTTTCACGCTAACAACAACAATCTAAGCAGTAGATACTTGTGTCTTGTATAAAATAAAAAATAATCGTACTGTTTAGTATACTTGTAGCACTTAAAAATCCCTGACCAATATAAACGATTATTTTATAAACAGAAAAGTTTATGTTACGCATGGATCGAATCCACGACCATTGGATCCATGAGAAGTAACCCTGAGTATCCAGACAATAGGGCTAATCCGCTAACATTATTACGGAAATTTAAAATTTGAGATCAAAATTACCTACTCATTTACGTAATGACTACTAGATCCGAAGTATTGTTAAGTAGGCATTAAAAGTGCCCGAATTTAGTTTGAGCTAAACCCCGTGCTTAACGTGAATTTAATGTTCAGATTCTGAATTACTTAATTAGATCATTATTTTTTCTCCCAAAGGGTCTATATTACCCCGTTAAAACTTAAAGCTTATTACTTTCGGGATTAAATTTTTAAATCTCTTTAATTAGTACAGCCGTAGCTTAACACTGATTTTCCTCTCTTGTTAGCATAATTTAGCAATATTTTACTGAACGGTCCGGTAAGTATCTCTCTACATCAGTAAACAAAAAAGTGTGGTACTTCATTGGAAAGTTTTATATTAATTTAGTTGTCATGATTAAGAAAGTTTTTAATTTACAGCTTTTTAGTGTTCTTCACAGAATATAGAAATCTTTAACATTGAGTTTAATTATGTACAGTCAGCTTCATTAGTTCGTATACACCACAGTACCTTGTCATACCAAATCTCCGCGTAACTAAGCAAGTCTGATAGACAGTGACTTAATGTGACATGGTACAGAGTTGTTCACGAAGTAAAGCTACTGACTGTAGGTAGGTACATGATTAGCAAAAGGAGTTTTGCAGATGAGCCTATTGGAAAGTAACAAAAAAATATATGTCAATGTTTCATTTAAAGTAAATAATTGTTTCTTGTTTAACCTCTGTAAAAGCATACATTATTGACTTAGTACACTAATATTGAGTTTACGACCTCAAGCGACCTTTTTTTAAAACCAATTAATTAGAAGTTTACAAATGAGTAGAGTCCCACAAAACTATTTGCCTGCGAGACCAAAAGCCTCTTATTTACATAATATAATGAACTCGTTGAACAATGATATCTATGCACTTTCTAACTAAATATATTTTATACATGTGCATTGGTCAACTATAGTTGTTGTTATTTCATATTTAACCTCGGAATCCAACTAAATAAAAAACAAATAAAAAAGAGACAATATTATAAAATGTAGAATACACATTAAGACCACTAGCAGAAGAAGAAAAAATAAAGGTCTTTCACGCAGTTATTTTATATTTATATTGATCACCTGATGTTAAGCATAAGGGCGATAAGTACAGCATAATAAAGCTGTTACTGGACTTGTCGCCCTTACCTTGAAGGCTTGACCCCTGCTACTAATGTAGCATAGGTAGCACCAGGAGCTTTAGACACCTTATTCACACGCAGGACCAAAACAACACTGAAGTGATTACTATAACGAAGTGAAGTGATATCATCGCACTCTATCTGTACTATCATTTGCTATCTACTTTCAACTCTAATAGAGTGTCCTATAAAGTCTATTTTTAATGTGCACTACATTCAAGTGGACCGACCGAGAGAAGTATCGACGCTAATCGCGCGCGACTTCCGCGGCGGATATTGACCGGCAGCTGATCCGACCGCATCCGGCCATCCGATGCCGACCTGCGGAGTAACTAATATACTCACATCCAACTCGGCTACGTGATACGTCATATTCTGCGTTATGCAGTAGCACATATGGTGGTTTTTTGCCGTATGTAGTAGAGATAAAGATTGAATCATTTACAGGTAGGTAATGTTTTTTTTTATTGCACTTTATGAACATAGTCATAATTATTTCTTGCATAATGCCCTAAACCCTAAAATACCTTTTTAAATTATTCCAATAATATTTAATAGTCCGTCAAATGTCTTGCATGAGACGACAAATATTTCGATACTGTTGATTGGCTGATAGCACATCGCACTCGTATTTTTCAGCTAATCACCAACTGACAAATCTTAACAAATGTTAAGAGCGCGATAAAATTTACTCGCGTGGCACATCTTAGGAGTAACAAGTTGTCTCTTCGTGGAATATCTATGAAGGATATATAATTTAAGAGACTTCCATATTCCATTTTAAACATTTAAAATAAGTTAACGGGTCAAAGACGACAACATTTTCAGTAGTTAATACGAGCTACTTACTGCCCGACGTTTCGGTTAGGTTGCACCAACCGTAGACCGTAGAGTCAGCTCGTGGCCGAAAATGTATGAAGGAATCTAAGCCTAGGTTTTGAAGTATCCAGTCAACATCCCTATTTCGCGAAACACATTTGAGATTGGTCGGGCTCACGTATGTTACGTATCCCTGATGAACGCGCCAAACTCAACCGGCGACCACCGACCTGGCCCGATAGTTAAGCGCGCGTCTTCCGCCGTGGCCCGGAAATTGACCCGGCTCTATTCGACCGACCCGGCGCCCCGTGCGACACATCGCAGCTGAACTAATATCGACTACCTGCAGAAATTATCAGTAAATTACATCCCCAAACCAACGATGTTTAATATTCAGAGGATTTAGGAATCCTACTAATGTTTTCAATAGTCTGTAAGTACTTATATTAAATGAATATTGGACAAAATCTGATTGTGTGGTAAGTACCTAAAGCACTTGTGTTAGAGAAATCAGAACAACGGTACCACAACACCTAGAACCGAGAAAATATGGAAAAGCTCGTTTTCTTTATTGACTCGACCGGGAGTCGAACTTGGGATCTCAGGGATGGCACGATGCCAAAGTCCAGCCCGTTCGCTACTCAACCACGGAGTTTGTCAAAATGTATGTTTATTTCTCTTTCACACAAAAACTACTGAACGGATTTGGATAAAATTAGGTAGGAAGAGAGCTGACATACTATGTATGATTAACATATAGGTAGAATTTATATCATTCCGAAATAACGTATGGTTGTAGATAGATAGAAATCAGCAACAACGACGGTATCACAACACCCAGACCCAAAACAAAATAGAAAAGTCTCACCACTCAAATAACGGGTCTGTGGTTAACGTAAAATTTTAAGAATTTTAACACAATAATAGATCTACCAAATCAATTTTTACCAGCTACAGAAAACTTAGGTTTTTTTCCTTTTAGTGAAAGCGAAAATTCTTGTAAATAAGATTGCATTTAGACGATTTCCTAAGAGAATATATTTTAGATAATACAAAAACTACTTGAGTGCCATTAGGATCTTCTAATTTACTAACATAAGATGTAAGAATTCACGAAAGTCTTTCTTTGTTCGTTTAATGCAAATACTTTCTAAAAGTGCTAACAAAGTATCTCAATAAAGTTCTTCTGGGACCACCTTCATTCCAAAATCAAATAGTTGTTTGTTTTTTTTATTTAACAACAGCTATATTTTCATGCTATTTAAATTTGAAATGTAATGCACGGTAAAATGTGTAAGTTTACCTAAATTGGAATGCAAAAATAACAAAATACAATACACATTATTTGTTCTGGCCTAATTTATACAGAATTTGACTCAATGATATTTTAGCCCAACAAAAAGTTGGGGAGTACTCCCCATTCCGATGTTGTTCGATGATTTCCGCCCATGAAAACCGCTAGATGACACTACGTGAGCGTGAGATCCAACTGCTTCGTGATTGGTGATTTACATGTCATGGCGACTCATCTGTCAATGTCATGTAAAAAATAATAATCATGTAGCAGTTGGACCTCACTCCCACGTAATATCATCTAGCTGATTTTTCATGAGCGGTAGTCCCCATTGTTATGTTACTTCTATTTTATAATTTTCAGAAACATCATATTTTAAATATTTACGGTCACCAGACAATTACCCTTATAATTGCTATTAGACTAAATGTGTCTCTTGTACAGACAAAAACACGTCACTTACACCCTTTGGGCTTTGCACCGCCCTTATGCAGTGCGCATAAGATCTAATGTAGAAATGCAATTCTAAAAAAACTTATTTTTGAATTTAGAAAATCAAGGAAGATAGATGTTGTCTTTTCATAAAAAATATATTCTTAAGTTATACTAGGGGCCAGCAACGCCTGTGCCTGTGTAGAGTCCGCAATTCCCAAGGTATCCCAACTCCCCCAGAACTGCGCATCGTTAGGCACCGAGGGGGTTTTAGTCGGCACGAGCCAGACACACCACTCTCGTTCCCCGCAGAGAGTGAAGGTGCGGTAGGCAATTTCCCTTCGATAAAAAAAAATGGAGGAGCCCGCTACAGCACCGGCTTCGCACGCGTACAATCCCGGTAAATGAAAGTTTATACATACTTTGTCATGATAATTATGAACATAGCAAAAAAAAACATTACATTACAATACTATACATTTGTTTATTACATTTTCATTTATTTTAAGGATATGGTTAAAAATACCTCTGTCTGTCTTTGACATTGTACACCGTGAAACCAACCGATTGATAAATTGAGGCAAAAATATTACACATATTTCATTAAAATAGAAGCAATTACAAATTACATATTATGAGGGTAAGCAATTAATTCATAGTCTCGTTATAAAGGTATATTTCTAAACAAACATAGAATCTTGGCGTAGAGTTAGGATATTGTTACGCCATTTGGACTCTTTATCAGGAAAAAATGAATTTGAAAAAATGAATCTAGATATCTTTTTCAGAAAGTAAAACAACTATCTAGGACGCGTAAGCCAAAAACCTACGCCATCAATGATGGAGACGGGCGTCTACTGACTAATATAACTCAAGTGTTAGAACGCTGGAAAACCTACTGTGCGGAGTTATATGACACGAGTGAGCCTATAAATGATAAAATTACATGGACAGAAAATGAACCTGATATCCTTGAATCAGAAATTGAGTATGCCATTAAAGCTCTTAAGATCAATAAATCACCGGGTAAGGATGCTATTATAGCCGAAATACTGAAAAACCTAGGTCAGCGAGGCACAAAGGCTATCACCGCAATCTGTAATACCATCTGGAAAACTGGAAAATGGCCAAAAGACTGGACAGAATCGGTATTTATACCACTACATAAGAAAGGCTCTTGAAATTACAGGACAATCGCTTTAATATCCCATGCGAGTAAGATCCTTTTACATATAGTCAATAGACGCCTAGCCTACTTTTTAAGTCGGCAGATACCCGAAGAGCAGGCAGGTTTTGTTAGGGGCAGGGGAACGCGGGAACAAATACTAAATGTCCGCCAAATAATCGAGAAGAGCAGGGAGTTCAACTGTCCCTTCGTACTATGCTTTATCGATTATACCAAGACCTTTGACTGCGTAAAATGGGATAAACTGTGGAATGTGCTGCTTGAAATGGGAGCTCCTGAACACCTGGTTGCCTTAATCCAGAGTCTTTATACACAAAATCGCTCGTTCATCAGAATAGGTACGGACTGTTCCAATATGTTCCACGCTAAAAAAGGAGTGAGACAGGGTTGCATACTGTCTCCCGCTCTTTTCAACATATATGGAGAGTACATTATCCGAAAGACTATGGAAAACTGGGAGAAGGGTTTCCCTATAGGGGGAAAGAGACTATCAAATCTCCGGTATGCTGACGACACCATTCTTCTCGCAACATCTACAGAAGATATGAGTGAGCTTTTCCAGAGACTCGAGTTAGAAAGTGGCAACATCGGTCTTACAGTAAACAGAGCAAAAAGTAAAATGATGATAGTGGACCGAGCCGGAAAGCTTACAAATGTCAACGGTAACATTCCTGGTATCGATAACGTCGACCACTACATATATTTGGGCTCTCAAATCAACAATAATGGCAGCTGCGTTCCCGAGATAAAAAGGAGAATCGGTATGGCTAAAGATGCTATGACCCGACTGAACAACATTTGGAAAAAAAAGAGGAATCAGCATTAAAACCAAGATCAGACTGATACGAGCCCTTGTATTCCCTATCTTCCTATATGGCGTTGAAACGTGGACAATTTTAGCCCGAGAAAGACAGCGGATTGATGCATTTGAGATGTGGTGCTGGAGGCGACTGCTGAGAGTACCCTGGACCGCGAAACGTACCAATGCATCGATCCTGAGCCAGCTTCATATAAAAACTCGCTTGTCCACTATATGCCAACAACGCATCCTATCGTATTTCGGCCATACCGTGCGCAGAGGCGACGACAATTTGGAAAAGTTGATTGTTGTTGGGAACACCGAAGGCAAAAGATCGCGCGGTCGCTCACCAACTAGATGGACCGATCAAATAAAAGGAACGTCGTCGTCCAAATTGTATACGGTTGTGAGAGACGCACTGGATAGAAACCGGTGGAGGCAGATCGTCCGTTCCAGATGCAACCAACATGCTGACCACGATCCTCAGATATGAGGGACCGACCAAAGAGAGAGATCAGGATCAATATCACATTATCATACAAACCGAGTAAATACTGAAGTGTTATCCAAAAGTCTCAAACGTATGAAACGGCGATAATTTATGAAAATAGATACAGTAACATGTTCATCTCGCACGATAATGTTCCGTGAGAAATAAAATTAGTATTCATAATGTAGAATAATGCAGATGCTATAGCGAGCTGAATAATTCACTATGATGGTAAGAGTGGAGCCGACATTGTTGATCGTATACTTGCTAGAAATTTTGGGAATGACGGAACACAGATTATATTTGCATCGTAATATATCTATATAGGAGTTAGGTACTACACCACAAAATATCACTGGGATAGGAGCGCTTTGTGGCGGTTCGTTACATGTCCTTGCAAACTTTGTTGATCGTATGCTTGCTAAAAATTTTGGGAATGACGGAACACAGATTATATTTGCATCGTAATATATCTATATAGGAGTTAGGTACTACACCACAAAATATCACTGGGATAGGAGCGCTATGTGTCGGTTCGTTACATGTCCTTGCATACTCGTATGGTTGCATTATGCGAGCACATTTATATGAACAGGTATCTTTTGCGGGCTGGTCTGTACCAGTTTACCTCAAAATAACATACATACCCATTTACTTAGTCACCGCTGCACTCATCAAAATATAACTATATAACTTACTGCAAAGTAAGATGATGTAAGCATGGTGATAAGTTATATTAAAAGTGTTTTAATGTTGCCTAGGTACTTGATGTAAGAAATTTATCATTTGATAAATTGGTTGAACCTAAGTCACTAAATTTGTTAAAAGAGCATCATGGCCGGCCTCATTAGTTATAGTAAGGAATAAAACTATCCAACAAAAAAAATTTTGGAAATCCGTCTATAATTGACAAAAATATCGGTGAACATACAAAAATAAATATTATACATACAGACGAATTGAGAACCTCCTCCTCCTTGTGGCGATGGTGGGGCTCAGTAACCCTATGGTCCGGTGCGTTTAGGCTGGCCTTGTCGCCCAGCCTCCGCTACCGCACAGTGAAGCTAAGACGGATCCCAAGGAGGGGTACTCTCAAAAACGAAACGAACAAACGAAAGGTTTCGTTTTTGAAGATTATTCAAAAGTTTGGGAATGAAGACGTGGTTTTTGATTTGCATAAATAATATTTTGTTTTTTGAAAACGCTTAATTTGCATTCGAAGTGATTTTTTTATGATTATGAGGATTAAAAATTGCCACCCGTTGTCGGATCCGACATATTTCGTTTATGGGAGTAGGCCCCCTTGTCGCCCAGCCTCCGATACCGCACAGTGAAGCTAAGACGGATCCCAAGCAGAGTCAAAGTCAAACATAATTGATTTTTATTCTTTCTAGTTTTCTAGATCTTATTACTCATACTCGTTTATCATTTCCTTAATAATCTTTGTATTTCTTCTTTTCTTTTCCTTAATAATCTTTGTATTTCTGTAGCCACTCGCTTGTGTGGAGAATTAATAGCCAAAGGCCCCGTCTTCGGTTATTTTTCCAAACAGGTAGGTTCCACCAGCGTTGTCGCGATGTTAGAAATAAGCATTTGCTGAAGTGGAACCTAATTGACCACATAATGATCTGTATGTGTGATTTTTTTGTTTTTACATTGTGTTGTTGTGTCAATTAATATATTTCTATTTTAAAATACGCTTACAGTCGACTGAATTAAACCATCCCACATTCCCTTCACCTCAACTGAATCTTCTTATCCCATTAAGTGTAATTCAAACGTCGATAGCAAATAGAAATAAACGATTGTTTATGAACCAATAACGGGCCCGACGCAGCCGATTACGATTCTCTACGTGACTGTGGACGCGAATTTGCATGTTTAATGAAATCATTGTATGTACCGCGCCGCGTTAATTGGACTACTAAATCCGTTCACTTGTTTATGCATCCCGAACTAATTACTGGTATAGTAATCGACATTGATGACGTCACGTTTAGGTGACGAATAACAGGTTTGTGAAAAGCCTACTTTTAGTACTTAATGTGGTGTAAAATGATAACATGATTTTTGTTAAGGAGAATATTATCAAGTGAACTATACTTGAACAGTTCAATACTATAAAAATGATAAAAAATTTATATTACTGATAAATATTACGTGACCAATATAAAAAACTTTAATTATACGCCATTGTCCCAAGATGGCACACCTTCACCCTCATCAAGAAAAAGCAGAGGTACATTGTGATTGCCGAGAGAACATGAACATATTAATTCAAACTGCGAGTAAAGTAATTCATTTGAAATTCATAGTCCACACTGTAAGTTACCTCGCTTACGAGTCAACAATTTCGTTGACAATGTAACGCTAACATGAGCGTGAGATGCAAGAGCAATTAAGGGCAACAATATAAAACGTGACGTTCGCTGCGAAACTTAATTGAAGCAACCACTGTAATCCAGAACAAGTTAGTGGAACGTAGAACATATCAAAAGGCGTATGGTAACCAAACGGTACATTCTCGATTATAGTCCCTTTCAGGCGGGAATATCTTGACAAATACCCTAATAAAAAGGCTCGCCGCGCAGCCGGGACGTTTGGAAAACCATTTACAAGCTTTATCGCCGCTATGGAAATAATAACTGAAGCCGTTATCGTCCTAAATTGATCTAATTTAAAATTATTGTTATCGCAAACCTTTTACTTTTATTAGGGAGGATCATAATATTTTATCAGTGAGCACTCGGAAAAATCTTGTGTGTTAATCTGGATTGCCGATTATTTTTTATTTAAATTTGCATCGAACGACCCATCCCGCCCTCGTTGCGGTAACTCGGCGAGTTATAACCACATTATTCTGTTACCCTTTCATCAGAAAAGTTACTCTTATACAACTCTAATCAATTTAAATTATAATAAACTTCATAACACCAACTTTACATCCAATTAGTGGTTTGTAAAATAGCTTTCAGCTAAATTTGATTGAATACCACTTTCTTTCTCGTCGTAATGTTTGCGCAAACAAAAACGTTTCTCATTATATCGTCTAGGGTCTGAAAACAATATCAGAGCAGAGCATTTTGACTGCCTTACACAAGTAGTCACAATAATTGCCTTTTGAGACGAGAAAACATTGCTTCGACGATAAAATATTATTTGTGTGTGACAGGCTTTGTGGCGGAATGTGTACGGTGTGTACCAGCCATATCTCAAAGACACCCGTTGTAATTAAGTAGACAATGAGAGTTCATATTTGGCGGGAGGGCGCGCGGCCATTGTGCGCCGCCGTTATCTGCAGACCAGCCTTTTTAGCTGCCACAACAAAGTGACTCCAGTTCGGTTGTAACTGTTTATTTCACGCAAATTTTTCTCCTCTCAGATATGACAGCCGCAAATTTGGAGCAGATGGCTCCACGGAATTTCTTTAGCGCCACCTACTTCGAATCATATTTTGAGCTCTTTTTATCTTAATACACTCGGGAAAATTCAATGGCGAAATATTGTATTCAAAGAAAATTTATCACGCTGTCTGCGTCTATAGAAGTTTTTAAATATATATATTGCTAGACAGATGCGCAAAAAAGGTTTTATCATTCTTTTTCAGCCTACTTAAGTATTCAACAGCAATAAAAGTGTTTAACTTAAATATAGAGCGGAGTCGTGTAAAAATAATAACTTAGAATGCTGACATATTTATGATCGGCACATAAATATTACTGAGATCAGGTACCACTTATACTTTGTCCAGAATAAATTTACAGTACATCTTTTTCTTAAATTCACAATACCTGCTTGCCTAATACTTGTAGTAACTGCAATTTGGTTCGCTTTTGACAGACTTATGAACAATCAAAAGCACATCAGACTATGCACTATGAACTTTGAACCGCCCTTATGTCGTTCGCATAAGAACTGGAACTGTTTTCCTGCGCCGCAACTTTTGATATAAATATTTTTTTAAATTGCCATAAAAATCTCCATGTATTTGCTTCAGTTATTATTACTACGACGAGGCGAGGTAGTCTGGACAGGCGACTATGCCCTGGTGCCTGTGGAACGCCGAACTTTGAACGCTGTAATGTCAGTCCCAAAGCAGTAGATGTAAAGCTGAAACGGTTACCGCCTAGTGCAGGTATTGACCGAATCTGCCGTGACGATGGAGGGATCTGGTAGTGCACCGAATGACATGAGACACTAGCTTGCAAAGTAGTACCGCATCACACAGACTTAGTGGCAGCGATCGGGTCGCTCCCAAGCCAAGTGTCAAGTGTTAATACAGTGTCGAGGTTGGAATTGAAGGGGCCTGCAGGGCCGTCGCGTCGATCACGCTCTCGCAAAAAGAGGTGACCGAGAAGAAGGATGATCCTCTCGTTCCTTTCTTCTCTCAGGAAGAAAGAAGCAGGAAGCTTCGTGCATGCCAATTTAAATACTTTGATTTTATTTAAAAAAAACCTTTATTTGAATAATCATGCGCTGCAAATAAAATAGTATAGGTATTTTTCTACTAATTGTCGATGACTCTGCCGATGTAAATTCAGAGACATAACCAAGTTTTTAACTTCTTTAAAAACCCCTGAACCCCTGGCTTTAAATTTAATTAATAAATCCAGTTATATTAACAATATGCGTTTAAGCATCACAATAATAAGAGACAATATTTTGAGTGGTGATTATCGCAAATATAGTTATTGTTATAATATATACGTAAACCCGATTTATTTTATTTCGTGAACAACGAATTAAAGAACTATCATACCAAAACTAAAAACAAACAGTTATTTTTAAATACTCTAATTTCAGTATATAATCATTAAACCCAATTTATCCAGCTTGTTGAAATCTAATTTTTACCTAATTAGTCGGTATATGTATGTTTTAACACGGCTATATTTTTTTATAAAACAATGATTTTCTTCGAACAACATTTCTTTCATTCCCAGTTGCCCGTGTGTAAAAAACCCGTCCCCGTCAACCCTTTGAATGTAGTTTTCATCATCAAAAACAATTTGTCCCAAAAACCTTTAATGAAAAAAATACTTACATTTTCATTTTGTAACTTTCACAATTTGTCAAGAGCTACGTACCGATAAAATTTCCGACGTCGCTTTATCGCAGCTTCAGTTGACCAATTTTAATTGCCCACCTGAATCAGATAAACTGAGATGACTGGTAAAAAGATACGACGGGGCAGACAGCCAATTCCGAGGTATAAAAAGTTTATTTCTTTCATAAAGCAGATACAATGGGAGGGATTATCCGGATGTTGGGCCACATCGATTCAGGGGCAAACAATCGTCTTTTGTCAGAGGCGCTATTGGACTCGGGTAAATTAATTATACCGGCGACCGTCATTTCGCAGATTCACTTCTCCTCCGCAAGATTGACTGATTACATCCCTCACACAGCGGAGAACAGCCCTTTCTTATTTCGTTATATTTATAGAGCAAGCTTTGTCTGGCTCGGCCGTAGCTTATGCCGAGTATGCCTTTAACTGGGTCAGTAATACTGAGTTAAAGTTTGGTTCTGTATAGAAACTGTTTGTAACCATTCAAGGTTAAAAATCACAACAAATCCTACAGTTATGAATAGGTACATAGCTGTTTCCTAAGTAGCTAATATGTAGAAAACAGGGATCATATTTGTAAAAATAGGCCTGAACTCATAGTTTAAAATAATTTAACTGGTCAAAACGTGACACCATTTTTATTTAGTAGTTAATACAAACTACTTACTGCCCGATGTTTCGGTTAGGTTGCACCAACCGTGGTCAAGAGCTGACTGAATAAAAATGGTTTTGACCCGTTAAATTATTTTAAATGTTTATAATGGAACGCGAAAGTCCTTAAATTTACAGAACTCATAGTGTCTAAGATATATCAGTCAAATTATCACCTTTTTTCAATTGCTGTCTCCGGAGACTTTTTTTTATTTATTTTGAGCACAGGCTTCTCCAAGCCTGATGGTAAGCAAGAGAGGAACCCACATCGCGATGACAACGGATTTGATACCGTAATATCCGTATTTGTTTGTGACATAACAAGTCTGTTTTTTACTTGTTTTTGCAGTATTTTTTAAATGAAATCTTCATGTAGGGATTTTGAAATGGCAATATTTATTGATTGTGATAATTAATTATGATTTGATTTCGTTTTTATTTTTTTGATTTAAATCTAAGCATTATGTTGATTTCCTTTAACAAGTGGGATGAAAATGTGGTAGGAACCTATTTTAATTGTAGATAGATAAATAGATACACTTTATTGCACAGATAAATTTACAGAAATTGGTTTTACAGACATAATCAAGTACAACTTAGGTGGTCTTATTGCTAGAAAATAATCTCTTCCAGACAACCTTTACGTAGAGGAAATAGTAGATATCGAGAAACGCCGTGCAAAAGTTTTATTGAGATAATATTAACAGGAAACATAAATACCATAACATGATTAATACAAAAAATACATAATAGGTAAAGGAAGGGAATTCCATAAGCGTATGGACTGGACAGTGAAAGATTGTAAGTAGTATTCAGAGGTATGATTAGGTTCATGTCTGTTAATGCCGGAGTCCCACAGGGCTCCGTTTTATCGCCCACCCTCTTTCTTCTTCATATCAATGATGTGCTACCGCTTGGAAACATACATTGCTATGCTGATGACAGTACGGTCCATGGACGATACCTCGGTAAACCTTCAGCTGGCAGGGCAGTAACGGATGAGAAACGAGAGAATCTTGTCGTTGAGCTGGACCGGGTGTTGAGCCTTATTAGCCAATGGGGTCCACATAACCTGGTTGAGTTCAATGCCAAGAAAACCCAAGTGTGCGCGTTTTCGACAAAATTGTCCCAATTCCTTCCTCTTCCCATTCTTCGGGGCACTCCACTTTGCCTGCGTAACAGCCTAAGCATGCTCGGCATGGATATCTGCTGCAATCTTAATCAAGGTCAGAACATCGAGAGTCTCATCTCATTAGCATCCAAAAAACTGGGAATTCTGAACAGATTTTTCACGCCGGACCAGCTTTGTCTTTTATATAAGACTCAAGTCCGGTCTTGCCTGGAATACTGCTCGCATCTCTAGGACGGTTCCGCCAAATACCTCATGGATGCCCTTGATAGGTTGCAGCGACGGGCTGTGCGCATAATTAACGATGAAGAGATTACTGGGAACCTTGAACCTCTTCAACTACGTAGGGACGTTGGTTCATTAAGTGTCTTTTATCGGGTTTATCATGGGGAGTGTTGAACTATTTTCCCTTATCCCACCCTCTCCTTTCCTACACAGAACCACAAAAGCCGGCCAACGATGTCATCGCTTCACCGTGGAAAATATTCCATCACGAACCAAAAAGTTCGATAACTCTTATCTTTGCCGGCCCATAAAGAAGTGGAACTCGTTGCCGGCTCATGTGTTTCCTCCTTCCTTTGACATGGATTCCTTCAAAAGGAGCGTGAAGAAACATCTTGCGGGCCAGTATAGCGATGCTAACGGATAGGATATTTTGATATCAAATCCATTGTCATCGCGATGTGGGTTCCTCTCTTGCTTACCATCGGGCTGGGAGGAGCCAATATACTGCGCTACTATAACAAAAAAAAAAAAGGAAAAGTAAGGAGAAGTTTACGGGAAGATGGCATACCACGCTCTTTATGGGTTGCAAGAAATGGAATCGTTGTTTCAAATATGGAGGGGATAGAAGATTAAATAAAATATTATATAGAAGAGATAAAAGATGATTGTAACCTTTTAAATATATTTATTGTCTTTGCCTTATTTACTTAAATTATTGTCAATTTAATGACAATACAAGGTAGGTACGTGAAATGTAACAAACTGTAGCTTTTTCTGCTACGGGAAAGCCGTCTTAACCATAATCTTTGCCTTTATTTACTTGATAAACATTTATAAAAATAATTTTGAACTACCAAATTAAGTAAAAATTTTACTGACATCAAAAAATATTAAATATTTTAAAGGTACAATTAATTGGACAAAGTGACATTGCAACACAGTTTCTACAGCATATAGTTATAGTATCCGAATAATTAGAAAAGACAAATTCATAAAAAAAATGTTCGGTTTTATAAGTGTATTCTTAAGGCTAAATAAATGAAATGTTAATCAATTACTATATAATTTTAGCAAATAAAGCTAATTGCTCTACAATTTCAATATCATTTTATTTTATCTTTCGTTTTAAGTTCACAGGTTTCATCGAAAGCGCGAAACTCGTTGGAACCACAAAATTGCCACAAAACGTTTGCACTAGATAAGCAAGCTTTGAAGCACAACTCAATTTGGCGCCAGAAAAAGAATAATGCGATCTAAACAAGCGAGCGACATTAAAAATACAGCCGCTCGATAGGTCAGCAAAGCCGCGGAATGGAGCCAGCGCCAGACCTGTTGTGCATTCGTTTTTCACTGCACCGGAACGATTTATCCGAGGTACACCTATAACCGAATATTGAAAAAGGCAGAACATAAAACTGCGTACTAGAGTCCGGGGCAATACCTCTCCGGCGCAGAAACAAAGTAATTGGCGAGGAGAAAAATTACGGCGGAGAGGAAAGCGGTGTGTTTAAAAAAATGGAAAAAAGGACTGCTCGTGTTATAGGTGCTGGAACAAAGGATCGTTCCGCTCATTCGTAGGTACAATGACGCGCGGCCTGATTGTTAGTGCTGATCGCTCGCTTTGTCTTGGAACTAGCGCTTTGTTTGCGTTTTAAATGCCTTGATTCGGCGCGAGTTTCGACGACTTGGAGTTTATTATCGGGCGCCTGAGCTTTGGGAGCAAAGGTTTCTGGCAAACAGTCTAAACCGGCGGTCGTCAAACTTTCTTGGTCAAAGGCCAAAATGACGTATTAGGGCTACAGATTATGCGGCAAGGATTTTACAAACCGCGCAGTAAAATGCATAGGTACCTATATTTTTCAAAAGTTTATTTAGTATTAAATGGTGAAATTTAGCTTACCTGACGATGCAGTGTAGTATTATCTTTTCCTGATTTTAACATGCGTAAGTATCAGTGTTGTATAAGCAAAAGCTTACTAGGGAATTTGCTAGCGAGTATTTACTTTATTTTTTCTAAACTAACAATTGAGGCTGGAAGAATAACAAAAGTACTTAGCACAATGTAACCTTACTTAGTCATCCACTTACGAACAGATATTTTACGAGATTATAAACATCAATAAACTATAAATCCTACTTTAAAAGAGAAAAAGATCACCTTTTAAAATATTACTGGCCCATCTATCTCAGAAGTTTTTCACAATTTCTATGACTCCAGCCGAGCTAAGTCAAGGAGGTTACGTTGAATTTATTATAGCTTCTAACGTCTGTGACCTAAGATCTATTTTCGGGTACAACTGCACACCATGCAACGCTGAAGATAGCACCACTATATTAAAAGGAAGGACAGTTTCCGTCGACATTTCACAAAACGCGGAAGCCAGCAGTTATGGAACCTAAAATCTCGATTGTGCTCACTCGCGGCTAATATCACACCCATTGAAAAGATTTGTGGCTGTTGCACGTATATTCGGAGGTACGCACGGCTGCACCGATATAGAACACCCATTCGTTCCTCTTACATGCACCATAAAGGCCAAATTTGAACGAGGTACGTACGTACATATCGGGATGCAAACGACTAACATTTTTTTCTTTCATTCATTCGATGTCATGCCAATATCGTACGTAATATCGAAAATTATATTGCTTTGGAACATTTATAGTAGGTAGATACACGCTCGTTATTATTCGTAAGCTTTGTTGAGATTACTAAAAGAAAATACATTGTCTTTCGTTAAAATAATTTCAAGATTTCAACTGAGTATATCAAAGTACTCGTACAATCGGGTTATTTTTTTAGTTGTGTTTTCTAATTATGTTAAGCTTTATAGATGAAGCGAAATTAACTATTATTTCGTCTTTTTAGCAAAACACAAATAATTTAACCTCTTTTTTCTCTCTATGCTGTAGTTTTGAGATAGGCTCCAGAATCAAGATCGTGGGTTTCAATCTAGCGTCGAACGTTGCCTATTTTTTCAGCTTTTCCTAGTTTTCTTAGACATCGACCTCTTTATTGGATAAGGATGTTGATTCTAGGCTTCGGTAGTCTCGTTAGACCGTTGGATACGACTATGATCCAAAGATCAGATCAGATCATACTTCTACTTTATAAATGATTACTAGTAGGTACCTATAATAGTAACGAACTTGAAAAACTCCACACAGCAACATAAATACGAGTAGGTACCTACGCTAGTTTGGTTTTAGCAGTTTCCCTATTGTTATAACGATAGGTGCTTGATTTTGAGTTGAGGACATCAGTAGTCAAAAGGCGAGGGGACTATTCTTTGGCGTCACGCCATCCCTTCGATCCCAGGTTCAATTCCCGGTCGGGCTAGTGCGGCAAAATTTTCTATATTGTCTCAGGTCTGGGAGTTGTGTTACCTTAGTTTTTTCTGATTTCTGTAGTATTAAGTATTTATTTTTGAGAGGCAAGCTTAAGCAGACCAGTATCTAGAGTTTATAGTTGACAAATTTCTAATGTTAAACCATAGTGATCTTGTTAAAGCAATTTTTAACCCTTTTCTAATGTGATGCTAATATGAAGCAAATTTTAAATTAGATCGGTGAGAGAATTTTGTAGAAACGATACCAGTTTTGCCACTTTTTAATTTTTTTGAAACGTTCGAAATATGTACTTTGATTCAAATTACAATTAACTTTTCAGATATTTAAGAGATTAAATTTCTTTTGATGCAATTTTGTAGTTAAAAGACACAACGTACCGTCGTAAACAGTCATTACGTACTAATCAAGAATAATCCGCGAATATTCAAATCAAATCGTGTTTAGGTGCTACAGTTTACTCAATCGATTGAAGACGTACCTACAGAATATCATACATAATATTAATATTAATTAACAAATTCAATTGAGGCGCAGGGATCAAGTCAGGCAAACGTGCAATAATCCCATAATCCAAATGTATGTATGCGAATCATGGTGTGATTAAGATGAAGACCTTAGTATCAAAATGAATAGGTCTATATCGTATATATACATATAGTAGATCGGTCCTTCTCTATAGAAATTTAGTTATAAATATTACCAAGATTATAAGCGCGAAAGTTTATGACAATGTATGGATGCCTGGATGTATGTTTGTTACTCTTTATTACACCTAAAACTACTGAACGGATATGGATGAAATGTACTAAGAAGAAAGATGGCCAAATAAAGTTGCAGGTAACAGCTAGTTAACCATATAATGAGTTATCGCATTGAGACATTTATTTTTTAAATTGCATATCGTGCAGTAAACTTGCTGCAGTCCGAAGTTATCCAACTCAGCTTACAGCGGCCATTTATTTACTCGTATATTGATGTTTTATTTCGTCTAATAAAAAGTATTTCGTGTTTATTTTTTGAGCACTAGCGGTCCCGACGAACTTCGTTTCGCCTTAGAGGATTTTCCCGCTTTTCTGTTGAAATTTTTCCTGAACTTTCTTTGCTATAAGCCTCACGGAGCCCGAGACCTTTCCAACGAATGCAAAACCGTGGAAATCAGTTCGTGCGTTCTGGAGTTATAGCATCAGGAAGGAAAACCCGACTTATTTTTATATAGTAGATATTATAAATGCTCTAAACAATACACGAATATTTATGGCTTGTGTTTGTCGAGCCATTAAAGAGAATTTCGTCTCCCGGATCGATCTGACCAAGATTCCAACCCGGACTACATGCGTCTAGGCCAGTCGATTCACTGTAAAAAAATCGATCTCTGAATCGATTCGAATCAAACATACTAAAATCTATTTTTCAATAAATCAAGGATTGAAAGATCGATTTAACGATTAATTGCGATAATTTCAAATATGTCTAAATATCTAATATATGTATAGGACATTATTGATCACCATTTACTCATCATGAAAATCATAAAATTAATATCACGGCTCATCAATAGTAGAAAAGAACCAAAAATCACGGTCACGGTATAAAATCAATTTTTCGATTAATCTGTTTTCAAAACTCAAAACAAATAATTTGAAAAAAAAATTGAGACATATAATTTAAAACTATGCCGAGAATTTTCGACAGTTTCCGCAGTATTACAAAAAGGAAAGTTAAAAATTCTTAGTAACTAACTAGATCGCATAATTTACTTAGATGTAACTTTCGGTAACTCTGTTTGAATTATACAAAATACAAATTCATCACAACAAGGTATTTCATTCCAAAATTCCTAAAAATATAAAGAACATTATGAAGATAAAACAATTCAGGACGGGAAACCTAAACAAAAGAGCTCTTTCGCATAATTATGTCAAATTACACGCGAACTTAAAATAATATTCAGAACATTTTTGCTATTTTAAATTGCTCCGTAAAATAGGTTGCTACGGGAAGAGGTGAGCTCGCACAGTCCACAGGCTTAAAAATTTAATTACGTACGAAACATGTCGAGAGTTTTTTTTGATACTAAACACAACATATTAAAATATTTTAACTGTTAATAAAACGAATGAAATTGATGTTGAAAGAGTCCTGTTTGGCTCGTAATGAAATCCGCTGAAAAGTTGACCTTGGATACTCATTTACGGACTCAATATTCTTAATAATTAATTATGTTAAAAATCGTAATAATTAATTACGTTAAGAATGGCTTGCGATATCGTGGGTGTGACCTTTTTAAATGTCACGTGAAAACGAGCGTATTTGAGAAGCTTTTTTCTCAAGTCCTACTATTAGAGATTTACGTGGAACGGAAAAATGTTTAGATCCGCTTACATTGTCCTTTCTATTTGCATTTGCCTACCTACATTTGCTAGGTAAAAAGAAAGTTAAGAACGAACCAAAATAGCCCGGCTGTCTTTAAAATAAATTTCAATTATTTCGGTTATAAAATAGGTTTATTGCTGAATCCTAAAAATACAACGTTTTGGAGAAGAATTTGAATCGTACGAGACCTTAATCTTCAAATGCAGTGAAGGCTGTTTAAGTTAACAACGTGACAACGAAACGGACCAACACATATTTTGGTACACAATCATAAAGCTCTTCTAGATCAGAGTGACAACGGAGGGCTAGCAAAGAGACAGTTGTGAAAATCTTTGAAACTTAAAAACGATTTGACGATTGTTAAATTGCAAAAAAAATAAAATATAACAATTTGACAGCAGTTAAATAGTGCGTTACCTTTTAAGTTAAGTTGATGCAACTGACCCTGATCCTATAGCTTGAATTCGGCATATCTAATTATGAATAATTAAAACGGAAATAACTTAAAAAGTATTCTATGTAGGTCATTTTCATAGTTCGTTTTACAATTGTGTTTTTACGTAAAATGGCAACAAATTTTTTTTAGGAGAGTTTATTTCTGTCAATGTTGCGTGAAAATATTCGTAATTTTACGATAGAACACGATTTTTGTTGATATACTTTTCCAAGTAACTATCTACCAAATAATGTGTTTACAATATTTATGTTATACTATGCGCTGGGTTTTTTTTTATGACCTACACGTAAATTATAACATTACTAGTTTCATCTTAGGGCAGTGTTTACACGGTATGTATAAATATCATACATAGTACAATAATTTCAGAATTAACAAATACGTCATGAATCTTTGTAAGTTTATTTGTCCATTTTCTTATGGATTACTAAGTAGCCGATACAAAATTGTTAGTTTGGCCATTTCTATGAATTTCCTTTTTAAAACAGGGCTGCTAGCATGCAATCGCGAATGCACACTATTGCACCCCGGTGATCGCCAATGTTAAGTTGGCACAATAGTTAAAAGTAGTTGCCACTTATCGCGCACGGTATTTTTCCAGTAAGGGCCGAGATGAAACTGTAGGGAGAAGATGAAGACGTCAGTTCCCATTAGAGACTTAATTAAAAATCAACTGAGTCCAAGCTCAGCGAGAATCGCGCTTAGTCCGCGATCGTAACAAAATGGCCGCGGCAACAGTGGCGCGTAAACAAAGCCGCCGCACTTTTATAATTTACTTAATGAACAGGAGCTGGTGAAGTTGGCGCGTGCAGGTTACACGTTTGCTGGAAAATTACTGAACATATGCCTATTTCTTCAGTATGGTTTTTTAAATTTCGTAAGTAAATTGTACAATATAAATTAAAAAATATAATCTATAAATGTTGCGCGCGGCTTTGATCACGCTATTTTTGAAAAGTATCCTAATTGGTATTTTAGTTATAATCTTTCAAAACTTCAGCTGTCAATATTTAATCCAAAACCATTTAGTCGTACGTGAAAGAGTTACAAATATATATCAATGTACCAAAACATCCATACATCTAGTTATCCATAGGTAGTATAGGTACAGCCACACGTAGGTACATACAAATTTTCAGTTTATATATGAGTAGGATGTTTTTATCTAGTCTCGTAGTATACGTTTTAGTATAAGGCTGCTGTCTGTTAGAATTTTTGGAATTAATATCTATTTAAAATATTTTATTATTTTGCGTTCGTAAGATGCTACTTCTGTACCTAAAAAGGTGAAACAAATGCTTGGAATTCTTTATCAATTCAACAACGGTCTTCATAACTTGTAACTACGACATTCTCATGTAAGTGACATGTGTGCATGAATGCTTTTTATGAGATATAAAATTCTTTAAATCTAAACGTTTGATTTATTTATTTATTTTTATTTCAAAACTTTATTGCACAAACAAGTACAACAGGTGGACTTAATGCTAGGGGTATTCTCTACCAGTCACCCTTGGGTCATGCAGATAGTTTGTATATGAGTGCGGTAACATTTAAGCATGACACAAATATTTTAGTAGGACATAATATAGTTTAAGGTTCAAACCGGGTAGCAGAATCCCTTTTTACAAATTAGAACAATGATTCAAGCTCGAATACAAAGTGGCATTTATAGACATTTCCAGATTTTCCTGTTCCTAAATTTAGGTAATTTGGGTAATACAGGAATAGATAGATCTTTTGAAGACGAGCGTTAAGGGACATTTAGTTTTACCTCCTGAAACAAAATGTCCTCTGACATACTCGAGTTTAAAGTGCCTTAAGTTTTTATCGATTTTAATATTGAAATGAGTTCACAGACCTGACGCGTTGGAGGCGCCCCAACATCAGCGGCTCTTGTTCTATTAGGTGCTCGCTCCCTCTTGAATTTTGTTTTTACATTCCCCCTTTGAAGAGCTGTTATCTCGGACGCGAGGCTTCTGCCTCCATACCGCGCTCCATTCAGATCTTTTTTGATGTGGGCCCGACTTCTTTGATGGATAGGCACGATGAGATACTGTTATATCGGGGAAATTATGCTGCCAGCATTACTTGAGATTTAATTATAAACAGAAATGTTTGCGACATTGATAAATATTTTGGGAAGCGACCGCCTGTTTAGATTTTGAATTTGGTAACATAATTTTGTGAATTTGTTTTGTATACGAGATTACTAAAAAAATAGCAGGCTGTTATTGTCCCGCTGCAGGAAAAACACCTCCATCATTCCAAAAAATAATATTGAACAAATTACTTACATTATAAAAGTGGCAAAAATGGTATCGTTTCTACAAAAATCTCTCACCGATCTAATTTAAAATTTGCTACAGCATATAATAAAAGGTTTAAAAATTGCATTAACATGATCACTATGGTTTAGCCAGGGCGTCTACTCTTGAAAACGAAACGAACAAACGAAAGGTTTCGTTTTTGAAGATTGATCAAAAGTTAGGGAATTAAAACGTGATTTTTGATTTGTATAAATAATATTTTGTTTTTTGATAACGCTTTATTCGCATTCGAAGTGTGTTAGTTGCGATAATGAGCAATAAACAATACTAAACGTCATCGGATCCGACATATTTCGTTTTCAAGAGTAGACGCCCTGAGCTCTTTTTGCCACCTTAACGTTTTTGTCAGTGTACTAATTCTAAACATTAGAAATTTCTCTAGAGACTGGTCTGCTTGAGCTTGCCTCTCAAAAATAAATACTTAATGTTTCTTCACTCATCACAACAAAACAATATGGCTTGATCCACAGTAGCTATAAGTAAAATACTGCTACTGTTACTAATCTGCTGAGTTTCTTACCGGTGTCTTCTCGGAAGATTTAGGTTCCGAACCGGCAGAAGAATCATTTTGCATTCAAAAATTAAAATTACAATATCTAACCTACTTGAATAAAGAAATATTTGAGATCGAGTTTGAACTCAAATTGAGCTCCTGATAATATAAGTCATTTTTTAAAATGGTTTCCTTTTTAATTAATTTGGCGAACTATTTACAATGATATTCTGGACCTCTCAGTTGCCTATTTGTACATAATTACTTAAGTCAGCATTACAGTATTCTAAATATCTTGTTGGTAATGTTTGCGGGAGCCGGGGCTAAGGTTAAGTTTGATAAGTGCGCGTCCAAACTACCGCCTAGTCTAGACCAAACTTCGCTTATGCAACTGAAAGCAACAACGTTTGCGCTCCCCACTCAAACCGCACTCACTAACTTTTATTCATTACTAAGATCCGTTTTACATGTGTAAGCAGACTCGCGAACTCCAACTATTAGGTGTTCGAAGAATGAAGCGCTCTCGCGAAGTTATTAAACTGTAATTATGACAAATGCTAATTGAAACCTAGGCGCGAAGTTTGAAGCAGAACTTTATTCGAGTCCGTGTGAAATGACGCGGGGTATAAAGAATTCAAGAGTGGCGCGGGATCTCGCCAAATGTTCTCTCGTTTCGGCGTTGTTTGCCGCACGTTTTATTCCGTGCATTCTTCACCCGACCGCCGCGAGCTCTTTTAATGACGGTACAAGCATCGCGTTCAACTAACTGTTAAATTTATACTTGAAAATGCACCAAATTCCAGTTCAAAGTTTGGTTGTGTTTAATTTCGCGCGCGTGCACTACGCATACCTCCCTTCCAGCATCGTAAGCAAAATATTCAGCTCACTCGCACCCTCTTATGCTTATCGTCTGCACTGATTTATTCAATAACGCCGATTTGTGTTTTATATCTGATGTTTATTTAAAAAGTTCGGATATCCCAGCGTCGTTCAATAAAAATATATCCTATCTCGAAAGAGGAGGGCTCAATTTGTATTATGGCAGCCTCGGTTTCTTCGGCACCTCGTACGGGCTGCTGGCGTAGGTATGTAATTTATTTTATGCTATTCAAACCCTTGTATTGATACGAGATATTATGCAGGTATATTGAGATGTTTTGGGATATAAATTCGAAGCTGCTTTTAAGAAATTGCCTCTATACCTTATCATCCGCATTTAAGTTTAAGTAGATATGCCATAAAAATGCCAGTAAGAGTAATAAGGGGTGAGTTGATAGTTTTTATATTTTTTTGTACTTCACTACTTAGTATAAAACAAAGTGTTTGTATGTCCCTATATAAGTATGCTTAGATCTTTAAAACTACACGACTTTTTTTGACAGAGTGATGTGTGCGGAATGTTTAAATGTATAGATAATCGATACATATTAATGTACAGAAAAGCCGAAAACTTCATTTATGTTTATTTGCACCCGTGCGAAGCCGGGGTGGGTAGCTAGTTACTAATATGTTGTAGTTATTTGTTAAACAAATCAAGTGAAAGTATAAAAATAGGCAGAGTCCCACAAAAATGTTTTCACAGTTAGTTTGCCGGATTAGGATTCTTATAAACATAAATAATAACGTATATATAATATAATGTAGTCAGTAAGTGCTGCTTCAAGAAAGTTTCATTGCGCACCGCCTTAAACTGTTATTTCGACCCTTACAGTTGATTAAATACAACCCAATCAAATACATTTAGCACTGAATGGTGCCTTAATAAACCGCTTTTGAAATCTCCAAAATATATTCAGAACTACAATATTTGCAAGCGCGAAAATATAGCCTATATGGAAATCAGAGTACACCTCATTGTAACATCTGAATTGAGTGATCCTGATTGACAAACACAATCATGTATACGATAATTAAATCTGTAGTGCTATTTTATTGAAACATTCCGTTGAATTGGTTGGCCTTCAGTAATTAAACTGTTAATTGATTTCAAAAGGTAATTACAGACGCAGACCTATAGTGCAAATCTACGGACGTAAACTTAATATCTAATACACGTCTCACCTTTTACTTATTAGAGATACACTAGCTCTATTCTCTTCTCTAAATCTCTTATCTCTTTTCTAAATTGACTTGATTGACAAGGGAAAACCTTAGTTTGATACCAAGTGATTGGTGTGATTGTCTGGCACATTTATTTATTTATCTATAAAGAAAAAAATCTGAGGAGTCTAGCATTCATTATGTGTATCTAGCAACTGGTCTCAAAATAAACTTTTTCTCTGTATGGTTAACAGTAAGTCTGGGTAAACGCTGGTCTAAAGTGTATATTCTGACGTGCTTTTAATTGTACTATGGGTACCAGTCGACGGCCTAACTGGGGCGTAAACCCATATCAGTAGGTACATACTGGATCTCTTCATCAGATTCAAAACCCAAGCGTTCCATTTTAAAAAAGTAACTACTACCAATGTTGTCGTGTTTTGACCAAATTACTTTTAAAAGTTTATCATGATAGAAGTACCTAACCAAATAATATATAGTTTGATGCTAGTGGCAGTTGCATCAACTTGATTTTATTAAAAAATATACCTAAAATAAGCGAGGGATTTTTCAGATCTGACAGCATTCATGCCGTTAGTATGTAGTATGTTGTTAAAATTATGTTCGTGCAACTCAAACTTAAATTTTTAGTGATGACGTTACCAACTTTCATCTAAAACTCGTAAATCGTGGTTTCCGTGTATTTGACATTATCGGAACTGTATCCCTTTTTGCTTTAATTACATTTACATTAAACCAAGCTTTTATTCCGTAGTCTATCTAAGTACATAAGGACTGCCAATATTTAACGTTTCATAAAGCCTATCATCGTTTAAAACGAAATTTGATGCTAGTTCAGACTTCCGAGAACATAGTTCCCAGACATTATCAGAATACGTATCTTGACTTTACTAATTGTGCAGCACAAAATCAGACTGCAAACTTTCTTGCATACTTGACGGAAGAACAAAGTTACAGATGTGAACAAAGTTGTTAAATTTTAAGCAGCAAATACTGTTCGCCAACTTAATGTAATTATTACGCTATATGAAGAGAAAGTTTATATTATTTTAGTGTCCGACCGAAATTTCGGTTTCGGTTTCGGCCAGTTTCGGCCAAAAAATCAAGTTTCGGCCCGAGTTTCGGTTTCGGCCAAAAACGGCCGAACCTTTCGGCCGCGCCGAAACTTACAAATAATGTATTTTTTTCACTTTATTTATAGGGTAGTTAAATTTTCAAATATAATTTCTGTAACTGTGCTGATATTTCATAGTGATAAATCTTTGAAAGTAAAAATCTGTAATTATACGTCGGCGAGATATTAAAAAACTTTTTAGAAAAAAACGGGCATACTAAAATTTTTTCGACTTTTTAAGGTTTTTTTTTATAAAAGGATCGGTTTCGGTTTCGGTTTCGGCCGAAACTACAATGAAACCGAACATTCGGTTTCGGTTTCCGTTTCGGCAAAATAACATGTTTCGGTCGGTCACTAATTATTATGTACTATGTCGCTTTAAAAAAGTTTGGACCTTCAAAGAATTTGGATTCTTTTGTTAATAACATCGCGGTCAAAATTTTGTGGGATATTTGGTTTCGTTATTCGCACGCAAGGTGACATCCATACATAATAGTTGCTATCAATAAATATCATTATTTTAGAGCGCATTTGTTTTAACTCTAGTACAGAATATCCTTTGTTTTCCACATTTTATTCTATTTATTCTCTGTTCGCTAATCTTTAAAAACAACCTTTGTGGTCTAGTGCTAACGTGCTTAAGCTTTTGATCCAGAGGTCATAGGTTCGATTTCCACCGGAGAAAGATTTTCTTTGTGTTTTGTTTCCACTTTGATTGTAACAATACTAAAATATCTGATAAGAAAACTGATCCATGCTGTTGGAGGAGCATGTTTATTGTTTACACTCGTGACCACTGTTGGTGCAGCCTAACCGAAACGTCGGATACCTATCGTTTATAGTGTCTGAACGATTGCGAAACATACAAATGCAGTAATAATAGTTTGTATTAACTACTAAAAAATGGTGTCGCGTTTTGACCCGTTAACTTATTTTAAATGTTTATACTCGGCCCTGAGCTTGGCCTCTCTTCGGCATGCCGGTCTACCGCGCCAACGGGTTGTGAGAATGGAGGAACAGATAGTGCATTTGTATCACAATCGTTCAGATACGATATTATATACGATATCCTACGTAATTATTTGATCGATTCGAAATGGAATGGGACAACATTATGCAGAAAGAACCTTAAATTAAAAAAAATACTTAGTTTTCAAAGGTGGTTACAAAGTATCATTCAGCTATTAGGAGCGTGTAATAATTAGGCAAGTTTATTACTATGTTCAAAACGGTGTAGGGAGAGCAAAGTTAGGATGTGAACACACAACAGCTATGAAATTTTAAGCAGGGAGTACAATATTTAGCGGGCAGATGAGGCGTCCATAAACTAAGCGCAGCTGCCATTCAGCGCGACCATTGCCATTCATTTGTGCTAGTGTTCCAACACATAGACCACGCTCTACTTCACAAACATGTCATTTGGCATGATTAGCGAGTGAAAATGGAATAGGTGCAATCTACTCCAATGTGTTGCATTGCGTGCACTTAACTTAAAATACATAGAATGTAAGGCTGATTTTAAATATTTTTTTTAAACTGCTGGAGTCACAACAAAACTGCTGGAGTCAAGAGTCACAACTCTACTACCGGTTAGGAATCTACTTGATATGAGCCGATATCAGCATGAGTACTCAGTTGATATATGACAGCGTACCGTATTGGGTGCAGTGATAATTAAATAGGTTTTAAGATAAACTGGAGCAAACAGAATTATTTCCGAACTAACTTCCTAACTAACCAGAAACTAGTTTATAATGCTCATCTCAAAAGTGGTTTAAGGTATAGTTTTATTTTAAGTCGTACGTACTATCCAAGTTGTGAGCAGTTCTTAATTATAATATAATCAATGATAACTTTTGTTTTATGATAGCTATGTCATTGATTTCTTTGGAGAAGTTTATTCTCCCCAATGTCACGTCGTAATGGACATAAATTCACGATACAGGTAACACGGGGTCTATCATTTTCCAAGAATTTTGTGGCGGCCAATGATCCTTTTTACTACGATTTTACCTAATTCATTACGTAGGTAAAATCGTTTCAAGGAACAATCGGGTCTAAAGTAAATAACGTGAAAAAGTCGATGTTCTTTTAAAAGCGGTCTGTTACCAATCAACACCAAATTCACACACAAAATTCTCTTAATGATAATTAAAAACCAATGAATTGGATCGACCGTTTTCTTTCCGCTGCCAATTACTATTTGTTAGATTACACACAACTATTTAAAAAGGTTGTGTGCGCAACTAATGTTTGACAAAATAATTTAAGCCCGCTATACACGTGCGGCAAAGTTGTCCACGCACACTCTATAGCCATGCAATTTCAGCTGCTAATACATTTACCGGACAGATGAGGCGAGTCCGGCCACCCATTAACTAAGCCAGTGGCCATTCAGCGCCACATTGCCACGCTCTCGTAATACTGTAACACAAATGGTGGGTAATTAATAAGTAATCACCGGACTCCAGTTTCGTTTATCACAGTGCCAGTATTTTGAATGGTTTGTGCCTTTCAACGTGGTAATTAACTGTAAATACAATCTTGGCTGCATTCAGTATAATACTATTTCTATTCGATTGTAATAGCCCGTTGTTCCGCTCCTTGAGTTGTGGAATCTCGCGCACCAACTAATTAATAAATAAAATTATGAATGTAATCCCGCTTGATGACCTTAGTGTTGCAATGCCTCAGGTAATCGTCCGAACCGCGAAAGGTCCTGCGTTCGATTCTCATGTCTATTAATTGACATGAAATTTCCTAAATTGCAAGGCAAGTCTGTTCTCGGTGCACTCCTCAGTAAGCATCAGCCAATTCGTCTATGTGTTTACGTTTAATTGTCAAATTACTCTTGACCAATTTAAACATGAGGTGCCATTAAACACCTCTCCGAAATGACGTAAGTTATATGACAGTGGCATAGCGTAGGAGAGTATGGGGGAGCTACGGCCCCGGGCGGCATATGAAGGGGTGCGGTGCGGCAGCACTGACCCCTAACCTAGAGCAAGTGGAGCGAGGGCAATAAAAAATCTAAACTAGCGCCCTCTATCCCCTATCGAGTAAGTACACCCTGCTATTAGATCCAGGCGCATTTTGGTGCCCCTCATCGGCGGCGACCTTACCCATTACGAGGCCCTTGGCAAACAGATCTTTGTGTAGCCCTTTGTCCTTCATGAAAAGTTGGTGATGCAAAAGTAGACCTGGTTGTTTGGTTTATGTCATACCATTGGTTTAGGTATTTGTCATCTTTAACGGAAAGTGTTAAGGCGTTAAAAAAATTTTATATTTGGGTTTCAAAATATTTTCCATTTTAAGAATCACAATTGTAACAAAAACAGAAATGTAAAATTGATGATTTAGGTTTTTTCTAAGCCTTTTTATTAATTTGCTTGGGTTTTTGTACGAGCCCTGGTGGCTACCCCCTAAGGCCACCGCTGCCCCTAATGACCAGCTCCTAAGACTCCCTAAGAAGTGAAAACCAATCAGCTCCACTCGCTCTACTCCTGAACTGATTGATACTAAGCTTAAGTTGTAAGGAGAGTTGTGGTTTGAACAAAATGTCGGATACGAAATGCAAACGTTTCTATTTTTTCCACAATTTCTACCGATTCTTCGCTCTTATTGGTCAACTATATGGCATACAGCCTAAAGCTTTTCAGGATAAATGAACTATCACACCAAAAAAAATAATCAGTCAGAAATCACGAATCAGTAGTTCCTGAAATTAGTGCGTCCAATCAAACAAACTCTTATACTTTATACTACATAATAATAAATAATAAATATAAATATTGGACAACATCACATACATTGCTCTGATTCTATGGTAAGTAGCTTAAGCACTTGTGTTACAGACATCAGAAACAACGACGGTACCACAACACCTAGACCCGAGACAATATGGAAAAGTTCGTTTCCCATATTGACCCGACCGGCGATCGAACCCGGAACCTAAGAGATGGCGCTCGCCAAAGTCAGGCCCGCTCGCCTCTCGGCTACGGAGGTCGTACTACATAATAAAGATTCAACTTCACAAATAGTTTAATAAAAAACCTCACAAAAACTAGGTATCTCGATTAATTCACGATTTTCATATTCCTTCCTTCCGCAAGACGGAAGCTCGGTAAAAGCCGCGTCGGATAGATTTCGCTTACCTAAATTTGATTTAAATCACGTCTCTCGTGTCAGCACGTGAATAGGTCGGCAATAGTCAGACCTCTTTTCTGGTATAGTTTTGCACATTTAGTAAAACACTACTGTTTGTTAGAGACGGCTAATAATGCCACAACTTTAACTTTAACTTTAACTGCCCCGTGGTGTTGTGGTTAGGGAGTATTGACCTGAAAATGACGTAGATTCGGGTACCGTGAGGAATACTTACTTTTACTTTGTTATACTTAATTTAAAATCAGTTAAGTGTTAAGTTTTAACACATGTTAAGTCTTCCCCAGTAACTAATGCAATACTTGTGTTCGGGATGATTTGCACTTTCTCATGACGTGACAATATATATTGAGAAGGTAAGATAAAAAAAGTATTATTAAGTAACTAAGATATACGTGTATTTTTTACTTATTACAAACACAAACAGTGAAGAAGAAGATTCAGCCCGTTGTTCCAAAGAAGTTTGAAGTGTTATTATTGCTAACAACGTACAATCGGGAAATGGCCGACTAGAACGATAGTCCATAACATGAAATGAACAGTTACAGAATATCGGAGAGTCATAAACATCAGCCATAATAATATGTACAATGCGCGGAACATCTGTTTGCATCGAAGTACTGTTTATTCCCCTCGGCGCGTTAGCATTTTCGTCACGTATCTTACCATGCACTTTACTTCGATTTTAAATTTCATTTTCTAAGGACATTGCCTGAATCGTAATGAAGTCGGCATTTGTACGTGTCATAAAAATCTACGATAAACAAACCATTACCTAAATACTTCACAACAGCTTATAGGTAGTGCTTTGTAGATGTTCCCTCAAAAATTTTAGATATATCAATTTACTTTTTGGGGACGGAAAAGGAAAAGACTGTGTCAAAATTCTCAATAGCAGAGAATCGAAAATAATTTCCGGAATCCAAGAAGATAGCGTTAGGATTCCCATAGCAACTATAAGATGAATCAGGCAGGTGGTCGAGTTTATATTGGTGAACGACAAATTTTAATGATGAACCTTACTGTGAGATGTCCCAAGCCACCTCATTAGGTGGCTTGGGACTTGGGTACTTTGAGGCCATTGCCTCAAAGTACTTTTTTACTAGGTACTAATTACCCTGCATTTTGAAACATGGACAAACGGATATACTCTTAATACTAAGGTGAGTAAATTCGATAGGGATGGTTGCCCATTTAAAATGCCAATACCATTTAGAAGGCAAGAGACTAAGTTTGACAGAGAGTCATCAGAAGATATTTGCTGATTGTTCCCAGTTTGTACAAAACTATGGTAAAGAAAAACAAGAACGCTTTCACAGACGAAGATGTTAATCTGTACCATCGTAGACAATTCTTAGATTTGTTTAAATTGTCCGTTGAAATAAAAAATATATTTTACACTAGCTTCCTAAATATCAAATTAAATGCCAAAATATATTCCCGTTATTTTTTTGAACTAGCTTGCAGCTTTACTTCATGTACTTTATAATGGAGAGCTATTTCTAATACTTGATTTTTTTATACAACGAAGCTTACACATATATTATAGTCATCAACGTGTGTTAAGTAATGTTTACGCATCGTATTACAATTAAACTCGTTCAAAACCTATCACTACAGTACCAACCATTTAATATATTTCGGCCTAATAGGCGTCCTCTGAAATAAGCCTACTAGCGGCATATATGCAAACACAGCACCGATATGACAGCCACTACGTATAGCTACTTTAGCTAGTTAACAACGTCTGTACATACTCAATAGGCAGCATTTACAACTAATGCAACCAATCAGATCGAGGTATCGGCCGCCTCAGGCTGAGCTACTGAACAATCAGGAATTGTTTACCCTAATACAAGGCTTGTGCGCCTGATCGATGCTGCTGCATCCTCTGTTGATTCATCAGAGAATTGTTCGTTTGAGGAAACGTACCTTCGTTAGTGATTGTATGATTCATATTTCTAAATAGAAAGGCTTGTGTGTTCCATTTTTAATATTTCAACTAAGTGAATCGTTCGGAAAGCAATGACATTGTTTAGAATAGGTGTCTAATTAACCGACTTTTAAAATAAATGGGACTGAAATTCATGAAATTATAAAATATAAATGAATAAGGACATACTTCTACTAATACTTCGTCCGAAAGCGGCCAAAACAAAATATGTATTTTATTTTTAACAAATAAACTTAACAACTTGACGTGTTTACATTTTTTAAGATCTCAAAAAAACATGTTGAATGGTAATAATAGGTACTTACAGACTGTGAATATGTTATCTAACGTAATGGAGTCTATTTATTTTCGTAAGGTCAATGTTTTGTTTATTATCTGGCTTATCATTGACATTCGATCTGTAGTAATTTGTTCATGACATGCTGACTAGAGTTCGTCTTTAAAACAGCTACACAGCTTCAGTAATAAGAATCAATAAGACCAAGCTGAAACAGTATGAAACATTACCTACTGTCAAAACCTAAAGATAAAACTTCCAATGCACTCTACTCCACAGCATTCGAAACGAGCAGAAACATATATCTCATAAAAATAATTCCAGTTTTATTGGATCAGTTATTTCCAGTGTACAACATGTGGAAAGAGGTTTCTCTCTCCGATTCCTTTCGATAAATGTTTAAGGGGTTGGTTATTTGCGAGCGGCGTCGGCCGATCGGAAGTAATAAATATGGCGGCGGAGGCCCGAGTTAGCGCGCTTCCGGCTGAGCTGCAGTGTTTGAGATGCGCGAAATGCAGCCCGACTGCTTGCGATATATTAACGGCTGCATGTCGCCGAGGATGTGTGCTGCATAACTATGAACCTCCATCATTGTGCGGATTCTCTCGGGAGGATTTAGGCGAGAAACACGATCTATTACTGTTTATTATTAAAGGTTGGTTGGAAGACGGCGTCCAAGAAGTATGGAATAGAGATAATGGTAAAATGATCTAGCAATAGTAACGTTTGGGTGCCCAGGAGTTTGGATGTATGCGAGATCTTTTTAAATTACTTTTTAAAGGCAGGTACTGTGTTGATTTCTAGAGTAAGTTAGTGCACTCCAATTAGTTTTTAGTTGTAGAAAAGTAAAATACCCTCCTCATAGTCCCACTACGAGCCAAAGGCGTCCATCATTGAAATCTAGTCACAAATGCAATAATGGATGCAGGCTTAATCACTACGCTTGCTAAATGGGGTTTGGTGGACACAAACCGGGGCTATGTTCGAGATATCCGTAATAAACTTAATATGGATATTGTCCTCGAAATCTTAACTAACCATTTAATACTTTGATGATCACCGTAGCAGTTCGATCGATCGGGTGGGACGATGTAGAAAACGAACTTGTCTATATTGTCTCGGTTGACAAAAGTGCCATAGCTACTTACCACAGAATCAGAACAATGTATTTGATGTCTAATATTAATTACTTGTCTAATATTCAATAGATCATCAAAGCATTTGATGACGAAGCACGGAAACCTTTTGATTGTAAAACGTATGAAAAATGATACCATCACATGAATCACACGTAGACAGCAATAAATATAAAAAACCTACGAATTTAAAGAAATTTACTTGAACAACATTTTGTAAAACCACGGGGTAGCAAAGCAAGACACGATAGTAAATGTAAGCTTAGCGCCTGAGAGCCGAATGTTGGATTTGTGGAAGGCTAAAGTATTACACGAACAAATGTGCAACGCCACTGTGACCTTACATTTATCGTCAGCCACATGCAACGTTGTGCAAGCAGGGTCAGGGTGTAGAGTAGAGAAGAGATGTGTAGTGTAAGAATGAATCACGTCTAATGTAAATACAAAAGTTTATTTACACACCACTTTTACACCTAACAACAATAGAAATATTATTTACAAAAGAAGGAGAGAAAGAGGTAATATGAAACTGTACACGGAAAGATAAATATAAACGCAAACATAAAATTACAAACGGGAATAATAAAATTTTCAACCGAGTGACGTATGTACAAGAATGACAGGAAAAGATTTTATTTCTAAAAGTTAAAGAAATAAAATATTTGTACAAGAAGGTTGATATCAAAAAAACTATTTACATACATTTTGGTGGTGAGACGCCAACGCCACATCACCCCCTTCCAGAGACCGTGCTACGGGCGATAATAGTCCGGAAAATGAACTCTCCGTCCTGATCGCGTTACCCTTGGTGTCTCGTCAGGAGTACTGTTGACCTGAACGGGATGAGGTGAATGAGTGCGATGAGTGGAATGAGTGATGTGTGGCGAAGAACTGACAGGAAAAGATTTTATTTCTAAAAGTTAAAGAAATAAAATATTTGTACAAGAAGGTTGATATCAAAAAAACTATTTACATAAATTTTGGTGGTGAGACGCCACAAGGGTATACAAATATTATGAGGGGAAAGATTTTATTTTTAATTTTTTTGCATTGAAAAGGCTCCGAATCTACTTGCTACATAATAAACAGTTTGGCTTCACCAAAGGCAGATCCACCACTGATGCGGGAGTGGCACTTATCAAACATATATTAGATGCGTGGGAGAGAAAGCAAGATGCCATTGGTATTTTTTGTGATCTGTCAAAGGCGTTTGATTGTGTCAATCATGAAACTTTGCTTTTAAAATTGGAACACTATGGTGTCTCAGGCCCTGCAATATCTTTATTGCAATCATACTTAACTGGTAGAATACAAAAAGTTAATGTTAACGAAGCCAATTCTTCCGGCGCACCACTTGTTATGGGCGTGCCCCAGGGCTCTATATTAGGACCTCTTCTGTTCTTAATATATATAAATGATCTTCCTCACTTTACCGAAAATCTATGTGAGATTGTATTGTTCGCAGATGATACATCTTTGATTTTTAAAGTTGACAGGCATAAGCAATCATATGACGTTGTAAATAATACTCTCTCACAAGTTTTGCATTGGTTTTCTACTAATAACCTAGTCCTCAATGCAAAAAAGACTAAATGTATTAAATTTACAATGCCTAATGTAAGGCAAATTAATACTGATATTATTATGAATAATGAACATATTGAACTCGTTAATTCAACAACTTTTTTAGGAATCACTGTAGATTCTAAACTACAATGGGGTCCTCATATAGGTGCTCTGGCAGAAAGACTTAGTTCGGCTGCATATGCAGTCAGAAAAATTAAGCATCTTACTGATGTTGAAACGGCGAGACTGGTTTATTTCAGCTATTTTCATAGTTTAATGTCATACGGTCTACTGTTGTGGGGCTCTGCTTCTGACATACAAACTATTTTTGTATTGCAGAAGAGAGCTATTCGATCTATATACGGCCTAAGATCGCGTGATTCACTCAAAGAATTATTTAAAGAAATTGATATTTTAACTGTAGCGTCTCAATTCATCTTTGACTGCATTATGTATACTCGTAAAAATCTTAATTTATTCTATAAGAAATCTGATATACATAGTTTTAACACAAGAAATAAACATAAGCTCGCCATTTCAAACCATAGGCTCCGCAAAACCAGTAAAACATTCGTTGGATTAAGTATAAAAATATTCAACAAGTTACCGCAAGGTATTATTGACTTACCCATGCATAAATTTAAGGTCTATGTTAAATCATGTTTAATGAAAAAAGGGTACTACAAACTTGATGAATATTTTAATGATAAACATGTATGGACATGATTATTTGCTCGCTAGCACACCATATTTTTAAGTTCTCTAGCCCAAAATATTGTAAAGATTAGGATAACTACTGAGTTTCTTGCCGGGTTCTTCTCGGTAGGATTAGGTTCCGAACCGGCTGTAGCTTCAATTTTGGTTTGTATTCATTTTGACGATGCATAAGTGTTACTTGTAACCAACATGAATAAATGAATTGATTATGATTGATTATTATGACTGAACCGATTTCAAAAATTCTTCGTTATTAGGCAGTGTTTTTTTTTGAAACAAATAAGATCCGCTTAAAACTCCAAAAACCCATTTTTTTTATTACCTAATCTACCCGTTCATTGACCCGAGCCATTGTGGCTCCCTAGTTAGGTTTATAAACATGTCGAAAAAAAGTTTAAAGCATTTTTACAGAATAGATACCAGATCCTGACTCCAAGAAATAGTCCTATACTTTTTGCGGGTACTTTGTGGGAAGACAATGGATTTAAAAGCTGTCGGCTATGATACGAAATAAACTGTAAATTTGGATAATCAACGTCCATATTACATAATAATAAATAATAAAATTATGTCTATTTTGACATTGTGTAAATAAGCAAGAAACTTCACAGGAAATTCCTTGAGTTATACGATACCTTAACTTTATTTTAACTTCAGTTACACGTGGCTCCTCGAAGGAAGCGTTATAATATTACGCAATACTTTTTCGAAATCTATACTAACATTAGATTATAGATAGATAGATGGATATCATTTATTTCAACATTATAGTCATAGGTACATTAATATTACAAATAAAGAATTGTTTTAAGTTCACTTTGATGCTAAAAAAGGATGAGGCTAAGAATCTTAGGATGCACGCTACGCGTTTGTGTTTATCCTAGACTTCCTTCCGATAACCTTTGCGATAACTTTCAAACCAGGAAACTAAACTTATCTGATACTCGAACAATTCTCCGATCCGAACTATACTCGTACCTTCCGATTCATTTTACACAAACATCCTGCATCCAGCTTTTAAGGATATCCTCCGTAAGAAATCGCAAAATAAGATTCCGGGACAGTTACGCTAGCATTCCCTCCGATGCGGTCGATAGCAAATACTGATCCGCATTTATAGATTGTGGTGGTATCACGCTACGAGCCAATCTAGTATTGGGCCTGAGGGTAAACACGGTAACCGGATAAGTGCAGTCGACCTGGTACCAGGTGATTTATACCGGGCAAACATCGCAGCGCTATCGCCGCCTTGCACCTGCCTTGCGCCGCCTAAGCCGCTTTGCGATTTTGATGCACGGAACCTCAGATTACTGGAGACGCGGCTTGGAGCCGGTGATAGTCTTTTAAATTGGCTGTTGAGATTCAACCTTTTTTAATAGAATATATGCGTAAGAGGCCCTCAAGAGTTTGGATTTGAAAAGTAGTAGCAATTCGAACTTTGAAATAATATTATCTCAACGCCTTCAATACTAAGTCTGCAATAGATTTAGGTTTTTTTTTTTATTTATTTATTAAGGTTTGCTAACAGTTTACTCATACATTCTTGCCAACAACATAACAATGGTTCTAAGTCTTATGAGTATTCTAATTAAAAGCAAACACAACATGCAACGTAATAATTGTAAAACAAGTGACTAATAAATATATAATACGTAAAATTCTAAAGTAGGTATAATATTATATCTACTTACATAAATAAAACATATCAAAACACACAAAAAAAAACCACATGTTTAATTCATAAGATGCAACTTGACCAGTTTTTTGTATTGTGGAAGTGAGTTCGCAAACACATCAGATGAATTGCTACACTCATTGGTTAATTTACACATTCGTGGGATGGGAGAGTTAGACCCTAGTACAGTTTTTCTCAGTGGAGGTGACAGAAAAGTGATTTTTGTACGTGGATACCTTCTTGGCACTCGAAACTTGACCTTTGTGAGCAATGGAGGGCAGTCTATACTGTTATTCAGAAGCTTGTGGAAGAAAGCTAAGTCAAGGACTTTTCTGCGTAGATCGAGTGAATCCATTTTGAAATGCGTCTGTCGTTGGGAGTAAGACTTCTTTTCCTTGCAAATGCCCGCTGAGAATGACAAGTGCCACATAAACCTTTTCTGGATTCGTTCAATTCTCAAACTGTGCACGGCATAATGCAGCCGCCAAACTACGCTACAATACTCTAGTATACTGCGGACTAAACAGTTATAAAGGAGGATTTTAGTCGATGATTTCCCGAATAATTTTGCATTTCTTAAGACGAACCCAAGCATGCCTGATAGGTATATTTATACTTGGTTCGTTTTGTTATCTATTGGCTTTGGTTAAAGGACAAGGACTCTGAGAACCAAACAGTTAACTAAAATCAACTTTTACAAAATTGTATGTTGTCAAATTTTACCAATAAGAATTTAACTTCAGATTATCTTTAAACGCATATTTTTTCCCGGAATGATACTATTATGTAAAATATTTTATAATAAAGCGCATCTGCTTAAATTGTGTTAGAAAAATGTACATACATACAATGTACAGCTTAAAAAAGAAATATCTTTTAGTTTGCTTGCAAAACACAAGTTTTCGTATTCATCACCAAATTTCAGCATCAAAGCTAAAGCTGGCGGCTTCTAGTAAACAAGGTTTTCTTTTAGAGAATGAAGTTTGTAAATCTCTGCTAAAATCAACAGGGGCCTCAACAGTGATTCAAGAAAACATCACCGCTCCCGAGCCGCAGTTCCAAGCACCGAAGTCGCAAAGCGGCTTAGGCTGAGCGCGCAAGGCAGGTGCAAGCCGCCGATAGCGCGCGATGTTTGCCCGGGACAAATTGTTCGCTGCAGATACCTGCGCTGGTACCTGCAATCGGGCCTAATCTACCCACGCTTGATGCGAGCGCTTGCTTTTGCTTCTTGTAAGCTTAATCACATCTGTACTGTAGGCGTACTTTCCAATACGAAACGAACTAAAGAAAAGTTATTCCTAACTTCGGAAGTTATAACGTGGTTTTGTATTTGCTTCAGTAATGGTTTTCTAAAAAAAGCTCGATCCACGTTCAATGTGAGTTGGCCACGTTTATGAGAATTGAAACTCAATATCCGTCATTGGATATTACGTTTTTGGTAGTAGGATTCTTGTTTGAAGTTTCGAAGCATCATAATACTATAACTATGTCATACTAAAAAAGTAAACACGATTTTCGAGAAGATAGAGAATGAAGTTTGTAAATCTCTGCTAAAACCAACAGGGGCCTCAACAGTGATTCAAGAAAACATCACCGCTCCCGAGCCGCAGTTCCAAGCACCGAAGTCGCAAAGCGGCTTAGGCTGAGCGCGCAAGGCAGGTGCAAGCCGCCGATAGCGCGCGATGTTTGCCCGGGACAAATTGCTCGCTGCAGATACCGGCGCTGGTACCTGCAATCGGGCCTAAGCTGCCCACGCTTGATGCAAGCGCTTGCTTTTGCTTCTTGTACGCGTAATCACATCTGTACTGTAGGCGTACTTTCCAAAACGAAACGAACTAAAGAAAAGTTATTCGTAACTTCGGAAGTTATAACGTGCTTTTCTATTTGCTTTAGTAATATTTTGGTTTTCTAAACCGCTTGATCCGCATTCAATGTGAATTGGTTACGTTTATGAATTGAATATTGCTATCCGTCATCAGATCTCACATATTTCGTCTTTGGTAGTAGGAACCTCGCTTCGGATTTTCGTTTGAAAATTTAAAGCATCATAACACTATAACTATGTCATGAAGTATGTTATGGTCGCATTGATGGTCTAGTGGTTTAGGTACTGGGTCATGACGTCCTAGGTTCGATTTCAGGGTCATGCAAAGAATGCATCGGATTTGGCGAACATAGTTCGTTTGTTCCGCATTTGACAAGCGTGGTGACCAAGCCAGTGCCCAATGTTGTAACCACGATTTGATTTCAATGATGGAGGAGACCTTTGCCCTGGGACATCAATAGGGCTTATACTAACTTTGTTAAGGAATATGTATTTATAACATTTAGGTATGTTCCAGTTTCGGAATGATTGCAAAGCGTAAATTATTATGTTCCAAATCATAGGCACAATTTTGGTGTCTTGAGATGTAGTTTAGAGGTAAGCTGGAGCAGGCCAAACAGTGAATACACAGAACTTAATACTTTATTATCAATCATTATTAGAAACAGATTTTTTTTATCTCCCCTTGTGGTGCGGGAATTGAACCCACGACCTTCACGTATCGCGCGTGCGGCTCTTCCAACTGAGCTAACCGCAAGTTATCGTAGGCGATGAAATTTTTTCTCCTGTATCAACCCGTTAGCTTTCGGTAAGTGCCCTCTGCCGAATATGTTTAGAACTACATACTTATCGGCCCGTGGTACACCGCATCGCAAGGGGAGATAAAAATTTTCTGTTTCTAATATTTAAAGTTTGCTAGTACGGCGTAAAAGCTATAAAAAATAAAAAATCGATTTTTTATCAATCATTCGAAATATGATAATCCAACAACCAAGATTACTTTAACGGTCGAGACCGCACCTAGTTTCCAGCGCCGCCTATCGATCAACGAAATTGACGGAAATTACTAATAATAAAAATTGGCCAAGTGCGTGTCGTGCAGTCTAGAGTTCCGTAGTGACATCATTGATGAACATTAATAATTGCGAGCGTAATAGGTAGGTATATACTTGTTTCATAAACTAGGAATTTCAATGTGTACATATTATGTAAGGAATAGAGTTTGTGTTTACAAAGTTTTTCTTGTTACGTACTTAAAGACCTTGAAGTATGCAGTATCAGACATTTTGTAGCTGGTCAACCTTTGCTAAGTAACTAATAAATGCTTGACGGTTTTTTCTAATTTCAGCACATTATGATTATTTCCACATTTCTCCGAGTAGTATAAGCCATTTTAATATAAGGCTTAACTTTTAAAAAATATACCACGGACTTTTTACAGAACCCTAGACCGCTCGTGGCCGAACACGTATGAACGCCACTTTTTTTCTTAAGGAGCATGAAACCTCGTATTTTTTGGGAAAGCACCATACTCCTGCCTCGGCAGAAAATCAGGGTGTGTGATACTCTTTCCTTCTGAAAAGAGCGGTATACTACCCATCAAACGGTAACTTAAATATTTGTATACATTCGACTAAAGGCTTACAAATTATTATTTCAACGAAGTATCTAAAACAGTTTTAAGCACCACTACAACTGCAAACTGATCAATGAGCGGCTATGAGTACTTCCCGACAATTCCTAACCCACAGATATGCCTGCAATTTGAATCACTCTATCGTGTCGAGTGAAATAGTCGGATTTTTAACTATCTCATCCCTTTTTTAACGAAGGCACAATTCAGTTATAAAAACGATTTGTTTTTAACGGGTCCGTTAACAGTTTCATGCGAAGCGGTTTATATTCGCTTTTTCGTTTACCTGGTTATTGTACCTATAGACAAGCCTGGAGATAGACAAAGAGTACTCCTCGCTGGCCCAATCCATGGTAAAGGTGTGTATAAGGCAAATGAACAACCTGTTTTTTAGACTTTTATGACACCAAGTCCAACGGTCCTTGACTTGGTGTAATAAAATGAAAAATAACGTGCTTTCCTTAGAATCAGAAAGCTCATAGTTAATACCACAAAATTCAGTTAGTATAGTGTTTTCTAAACGTGGTTGCTCCGGCATTACGTGCACCTATTATGAGCAGGTACTGTTAGCAACATTACTTGCTTATTAAACACTTGCATGCATTGCACATCACAAAACATCGAAATTGAATTCGGATAGGTAATAAATGTTTTATCTCTTTCTTAACATAAACGATTGGACAAGGACAATAGTAGAATAAGGAAGATATAAATCTATGGAGACAATACACTGTCTTTCCGTATTGGAATTGTTTCTGACGTTTGTGAATCAGCCCCCTGAAAAAAAGTCTTACGATTACGAGGAGCCAATTTATTCCATAAGCGTGACACCGTTATATACACGATCTGCTTTAAAAATTACGTGTGAGGCCCCAATACTTCTACAAATAAAATTTCCGCATATAGACATTGAACTTAATGTTGTAATCGGGCATAATGTAATTATTTTTTTCTTATTATAATTATGTACGTAAAAACATTTTGTCTAAATAAGCTGTTGTGCAGTTTACTAGCTTCAATTTTCGGGTTCAGAAAATAAAGAAAATATTAAGAAATTCCCGTGTGGTTTAACAATTTGAAGGGCACTACATATTTTTACACATCATTTTAGTATATTCGTCGTATGAAAACCTTTTAATAACCTACATTTTTCACCGGGTTTTCACGTCTTGGGATCAAAATCTAGATCTACATTTTGTACTTATAAATAACATTATATTTGCTTGAATTTACCCATTCATAAACGAGTGCGAACTAGAAACGCTTATATGCCTTTGGGATAAATTGTGGTGAGCCCGCAGCCAATTCCGACGACGTCTTTTTTGTAAAAAAACCCGTAAACGGCGAGTCGAACTAATGTACAAGGGTTCCGTTATCTTCTTTTACCTACCAGTAAGGAAATCTTCTGTGGAAGAAAATTAAAGTCAGAAGATGTGTGTGAAGGAGTTTTCTGTGGTATATGAATGCATTTTTCTGAATCTTACATTGTCCGTTTCTAAAGGTCACTATTCCCACTATTCTTCAAAAAATATTAAAATACAAATGTTTATAATCTGGTTTTATTTATAATGCGCCATTTACATAATTCATATATTACGATCAGTCCAATTGTCACAATTTACGCATTTTAACGTTTGTCAACGTGTTGTCGTTCAACTTGATAACTTCTGGGTCCACTGGGAAAAAACATCTTTACGAATGGACTACATAAAGATTTACAAACGGTATAGATTACCTATACATATTAAGAAAAGAACAAACGGTTCCGTAGTCATTTCGAATCACGGAACCCAAAAAATGTTCTATTTCCCACACAGTTTATAGTAGAACAGATGGGGGACAAAGAGATGTTAACAGGGCCGCTCTGGACTACAGAAAAGGGACAAGCAGGGGCGATTGTGTAAGAAATTTATACGTGCCACTCGTTCAAGGGTTATTAGATTTCCTGTCACACGCAGGGCTGCCCGCAGACCGTAGGTATTTGCCAAACATTGCCGGCCAATGCCGATTCCTTGCGTAAACATTTTCTGAGGTCATTATACTTTCTTGTTGGGTTTTTGCCGAACCTTCCGGAATGTATACGGTTATTTATGTACAAGCAAATAGAATTTCGTGATTGGACGTCTTTATTGTTTGATGTAGATCCCATCAACGGGATAGAGAATGTGTTTTGATTATTAAATTACATTCGTTGTTATGTAGCAAGCTTGAAGAAAATATTTTATCGTTTAATTAGGTGTGCCTCTTTTCTTTGCCTTCCTTTATACATGCCTTAATTATTGGTATTGATACCGTCCACAAGTTACTCAAGCTTGCATTTGATTTGTGGGTTTTCCGGTATATTAAAAGCACTGCGATTGACGCTTGTAATTTTATTTAATGTAAAACAATGCATATTTTGCGATCAACATTCAACTTGATTAAAATATACAAACTTGATTAAAATAAAAAGTTAAGATATTTAGAGATATACTGGTTTGTCATCAATATCGTTAATGCTTTCTTCATTGTATGTATTGTAATTGTTTACATTCTAACGCCACTCTTATGCGTGGGGAACTAGCAGGAGCCAGGGCTCTTGCTATTTTCCCAGGCAGTTGGTTTCCACCAGAATACCAGCGCTGCTGCGGTGTTATACATGCCGTAGCAGCATTTGCTGAGGTGGAACCCAAGTTGGCCTCACACGATACCTTTGTTTTGTGCAGACTTTCTAATATTTTGTGTGTTCGGTAATTGTGTGATCGTTAATAAATGAATTTTCTTTCTTTCTTTCTTATTAACAGAGCGTAGAACGAATGTTTTTGATGAATGACAAAAAAATGTGTGATGTCCCTCGCGTCTTTCGCAACTAGTAATTCACTAAGCAACCGTGCACATAAATTTGTTAACCCTAAAAATTCTTTCATCGTCAATATGTTACGTCTTATAAAATCCTCTAAGTTAGATTTGCAGTTGCTTAGTAGTGGTTCAATACAATTATTAAAAGTTGATTTGATTCAGTCACAATAGCTTAGCTCGGCATCTAGAAGGCCCTTAGACAGTCGGAAGAATAAAAAAAGGTTTTCATTAAATTCCTTCACAGGCCGTCTTCTCAATACCATTTCAGTGGTGAGGTGTGCATTCATTCGAAGTCGCTTCGCGTCCACCATTGTACCGTTATCGGGACGGCGTTAAACAGTGGAGGGGAGGGGTGGAGGGCGCAATTAACTCCGCCGCTCATTAGCAGCCCGTTCTCATTCGGAGCCCGTAACCCGACCAGCTTGAGCCAACTTTCTTTGGAACACCTCGATTTACTGTATCACGTTTCTGTTAATGTGCTGACGACCGGCGCTACGCAGCCGCCATTCTGCCTCCGCTCTTTCACGAACTGTTATGTCTGTGTTTACTGGAACTGTCCCTTTTAGCTCCGTATTTAGACAGTAATAACGTAATTATTACGTTTCGTGTACCATTCTGTTCTTACTGTTGGCATTAGGAGGAGCTTACACGTCTACAGGCGTTCCAATAATGAGATGATGGGAAAGTGAGCATGCGTAGAATTTTTGTAAGATTATTTAGTTACGTTACAGGCGTACGAAAAATCGAAATAATTAAACGGTAAGGTGTCGCTCCGCAATGATTTATGAAAAATCATTAAGTGTGTTAAATGCATACAGCCAGCAAACCCTATCTTCTTAAGGATAGGGGCTCGATTTTCAATAGGAACATTACCAATACATTCTCAACGTTAAAAGTTTCAATCCTAATATTTCACAAGCCTCTTGCGTCATGTTACCGTTAAATGCGGGATTCCTCCACACCAGCACTGCACAGCCCTTGGTACATGGCAAAATTAACATAAATGGTTTGTACCTTCTATTTCATATTTCCACATATACTCAATATCTACTCCGTAAAAAAATTATGTTTACTTTGTGTATAAAAGCATTAATCCGACTTACGTTACGTTCAACGTTTTTGCCCCTTCCAATCTATCCATATCTAGTATAACCTAATCTTAAATAATTGCTTACACGTGTATACGACACAGCTACAAGTTGGTGCGACAGTACAGCACGCAACAGCAAGACGAATGAGTATCTATCAGTCGGACAGGAGGCCGCGGGGACCGGCCGGCTTCCGTTACATGATTCACCTTGACGCGCCCGCTTAGGGCTGCGACTGGTCTGACAAAAATCGTGATCATCGCATCCCCTTATCCCGATTTTTTTGAAGCCGGGCAAGAAATGAAAATCCTGACACCCCTTCCCGTCTTACTAATTTTAACTTTGTCATCATCAACATCTTAACCATCTGCAAACCATTTATGGCAGGAGCACGCTATGAATGCTCATACGTTTAAGGGGAGAATTAAACCTAAGACGAGGCGCGCACTTTCAGTGTCTGTAACTAGCATGCTTCATGAATGCGATGATAGGATAGGTATCTAAGTAGTTTACTAAATGTTGAGTTGTGGATTTGTGTTCTGAATTACATTTAAGCGTCCGGGGGGAATAGGCTTCAATTTGCCCCCCCCCCATCAATCTGGGTCAAATTGCGAAATAAAAAAGTTTGAACCTACATATTTCTGCATGTTAAATGATAACTGAACTTCTTTAGCGCAGTCTATTTCTACCTATCTGACGTGTTAATTGACATGCATAGTTGCTTTCACGACACCGCCTGTTCAGCGTTCTCCATTAATTCATTCATTTTTCGATGTGCTGAATAAACTCGTCTATTTAAATTGAACGTCTAGCTTCGTTCACCGAAGTCAGCACTGATTTTCAGATTCGACAACCCTACATCTTGTGGTCTTGGTCATAGTCCCGGCTATTCGGCAGTCTGCTAGAGCCTTTCATTTGTTCGCAAAATGTTTCAAGCCTAATTAATAGCTTGTGAACTTTCCCCAGAAAGGTGAAAGTGTTTACACCTACAAAAGGAAGTTTCTTTTTTATTAATCAAGTAACGCCGCCCACGACTTCCTCCGAATTCGAACCCAGATTAATCCACGTAACGGCTAAATTTAGAAAAAAATATTTCTTACCATTATAAGATTAGGTCATAGGATCTTCAGTGTTTTGAGCTGGGCGTTTATATATCTGCCTGCTTGCCTCTTATATCTATGCCTACTAATATCTACTATAAGACTGAACTTTTTTTTTTGTTTGAATTAGCTAATCTCAGGCATTACGGGTTCATATTGAAAATATATAGCCTGTTCTCTTCCTTGATAGTCCATACATCTATCAAGAAAGGCTTTAGGCTATATAACATCACCCTGCGACTAAATGGAGCGAAAAATCAGTAAAAATGGTAATACTACGTGTTTAGAATTTTAAGTGTTAATATGGAATTGAAACCTCTTTGTTAATACTGGCCGGTAAGAATTTAATGTCGAAGAAAAAGTTAATAAAAAATAATCTGTCAAGTTTAGTTATGTCACGTAAAATTAATAAGTTTTTTCAATGCCACAAATAATGTAATTTCAAGAAATAAAATGTTAAATGTGAAGTAAAGTTTCATTTTAAACCAGCAAAAAACAATGCGTTGAAAGATACGTAAACATGGTCCTTCGGAAGCCGGACCTCATTGCTCAGCTCAAGTGAATTTATCAATCTTCGTGGTACTAAGGATCAGCATATTTCTGCACAAATCATCCCTCAGCTACAGGTGTTACATGGTTGTAATACATTTGTAAAGTTAATTGTTGGACCAGAGGAGTATCACGCAAGTACAATAGCGGCTAAGCAAGAGGACACATACAAAAAGCAGCGTCGCGACGCACCGGAGTCGGAGCCGGCCGATCGCAAAAGGAGACTGTCAGGATATTGTATATTATGTACCTATATTAATTTAGAATTTAATTAAGCTTATGTAACTAACAAAATTGTAAACTGCATTAAATATCAAATTGTGGGAATGTTAAAAAATATTAGAAAAATATTTTAACTTGTCAGTAGATATATATTAACCAAAGAGATTTATTTGTTGTAACTACCTTAACATACACATGTAAGTATTTTTTTCAATAATACTTAGATTTATTTTTACCATGATGGAATACTTGTATGAATTGCAAGATGACCTCTATTGTAAAATTACTAAAAGTAAAACAAAATTTGAAAGTGTTTCAAATGACCGTTTAACGGTGGGTTATATAGAAACGCGATTAGAAAATATTGAAAGACATTGGGGGTTGTTTTATGAAACACATTATAAAATAGTTGGTTCAATGAAGAAGGATGACTTGATAAGTTCGGAATATTGTGTAAATGAAGTGTATGATAAGACTCAGGAGATATATTTAGACTTTAAAACAGAATTGAAAGATAAGTTGTATTTTATTAATGAAATGTCACTGTCTCTTGTAAATAGTGTAAAAAGTCAAAATGTCAAACTGCCTAAAATCACTATTCCTCTTTTTTCGGGAAAATATACAGAGTGGAATAGTTTCAAGGAGTTATTTAGGTCACTTATTCACGACAATGATTCTTTAGAAAATGTTCAAAAACTTCAATATCTAAAAGGGTTCTTAGTTGGGGAAGCAGAACAGCTTTTACGGCACATACCAGTTACAGGAGATAATTATAGAGCTTGTTGGGAATTATTGAAACAGCGTTACGAAAACAAGCGGTTTCTTTTGAATAGTATTTTAAAAAGATTACTAAGTCAAGAAACATTAGATACAGAGTCGTCTAGTAATATCAAAAATATTTTAGACATCACCAGCGAATGTGTGCACGCTTTAAATAATATAGGCATAAATACAAGTACTTGGGATTCCATTATTATATATTTAGTAAGTTCAAAATTGGATTCAGAAACTAGAAGACAGTGGGAATTTGAGGTTTCTTGTGATCCAACTTCTGAGGAGTTTCCCACTTTCGAGCAATTCAAAAAATTTTTGACTAAACGATTCAGAGCACTTGAATGTCTAGATTATACAAGTAATAAGAGAAAAGTAAGCAAGGAAGAGTCCCATACGTTTCATATTACTAATACTAGGAATGTTGTATATAACTGTAAATATTGTACTGGCGATCACAAAATGGCATTTTGTAAAAAATTCTCCGCTGAAAATTGTAACATTCGACGTGATTTTGTCCTAAGCAATAACATCTGTTTAAACTGTTTGGGCAATAATCATACTGCAAAAAGGTGTAAGAACCCAAACAGATGTCGGATTTGCGAAAAACGTCATCATTCGCTCCTTCATTCACAAAAGATGCCTGGAACAAAAATGGAAGAAAATATCGTCACTAATAGCGGCAGAAGTAATGAAGAACATGTTAGTCGAAGCTATGAAAACAGTCACCCAGTTCTCACATGTTTTTCGACAGAAAATAAGAACGGCACCGTTCTATTACCTACAGCCATAGTAAATATCGAGTCTAAAAGTGGAAAATATAACAATGTTAGAACTCTGATAGACCAAGGATCGCAAGCGTCATTTATTACCGAAGATACTGTACTGGATTTAGGACTAAGAAGAAAACCATTTATTCAAACAGTGACGTGTTTAGGGAGAGAAAGCGTGGCACAATCAAATTCAATGGTTACTTTTAATATTAGGTCCAGAGTGAATAAAAGGGATGAAGTCAGAGTAAATGCCTATGTAATCGATAAAATTACAGGAAAAATGCCAGTGAGAAAATTAGCGTCAAAAAGTTGGGTAGATCTGCCACGGGAAAGTTTAGCAGACCCAGAATACCATAATCCGAATAAAATAAATATTTTGTTAGGAGCTGACATTTATAGCCGTATTATACAGAATAATGTGAAAAAAGATGGATCACAAGTAGCTCAATTGACATCCCTAGGTTGGATAATTTCTGGATATGCTAATGTATAAAAACGAAGTTAAATAATTTGTAAAAATAGATAACCAATGCATTATATATGTAATTATAAACGTTAGGCGTTTAAGTAAGTTAATTATTATTATTGTTATATAAGTAGTTGTATGATGTTCCTATTGCTATGATTAGAAGGACATGACGTCATTATGTCCTTGGTGGGCGGCATGTTTAGAATTTTAAGTGTTAATATGGAATTGAAACCTCTTTGTTAATACTGGCCGGTAAGAATTTAATGTCGAAGAAAAAGTTAATAAAAAATAATCTGTCAAGTTTAGTTATGTCACGTAAAATTAATAAGTTTTTTCAATGCCACAAATAATGTAATTTCAAGAAATAAAATGTTAAATGTGAAGTAAAGTTTCATTTTAAACCAGCAAAAAACAATGCGTTGAAAGATACGTAAACACTACGCGTGCTTATCCGTGCGGGTCGCTAGTTATCAGCCATAAATAAATCAAAATCATAGCACTACATAGTATAAAACCAAGTCGCTTTTCTTGTATGTCTCCTGTACGGACTTTACTTCGTTTTTTTTAGATACATAGAGTGATGTATGAGAAAAGTTTATATGTATAATCCATACATATTAATGTACAGAAAAGCCGAACACTTTATTTGTATTTACTTGCACCCGTGCGAAGCCAGCGCGGGTAGCTAGTATCCTATATTCTGAAACGGAAAACAACTACTGTGCTACGTGTATTTCAAAAAGTAATTATTTACAGATTTTTATTTAAAACTAACCGGAGATTCGCTTTTATCTCGTACCGAACAAAGGGCAAATTATAAAGTGTAAACGAAAGTCGTATTTAACGTCAAGGCCTAAACAAAAACCCGCCAAGGCATTATCCCGGCGAAACAATGTTGATAAAAGAATTTCCCGTTCGAGAAATGACGCGCACCCTGATCGTAACTCATCCCAGCTCCTCATATTACTTTCATATGTTGCTAGAGGTTTATACGGGACTCTACGCGTTGTCGCGCGACAAAAACCAAAAGCGATGTGTCATCCGCGCCGCCACACGCCGCGCACTCGACGCGCGACAAACACTTTGGGACATCAAAAAAACAACGTTTGTTTCAGTATAAGCAGTTAAGTACAAAAGTTTGGTTAGGATTGTTTTTGTCGTAGGATGATGAATTTTAATTTACCCTTTATAACACTACTAGCGTCCCGCCCCGGCTTGGCATGGATGCAATGCAAATACCTACTTAAAAATGCTGGATTTTCTATTCTTTATTGCAAATAAAAATCTTCCTCTTGAATCACATTATGTAATAACGAAACCGTGTTAAAAACCGTTGCGTAGTTTCAAAGATCTAAGCATTTATAGGGACAAACAGAAAAAGTGACTTTGTTTTATACTATGTAGGTACTGATAACAATTTAAATAAGAGTTAACTAGCAATCATGATAAGACTTTAGAATGTTTACTTTTCAAATGTACTTAAACAAACCCGTAATATCGCAAAAATATCACCATTGTACATCACCATCCTATAATGTGTAGGTATGCAGTATTTGTGCACATTGATAGAACGGTAGAGTTATCGATCTTGTTGCATTTGATTTTTTTTTTTACTATTTTCACAACGTTTTGTGGTTATACTTTTGCTATTTTATTAATCCAAAACTCTGACCAAATGTAGCTTCTCGTAGCTACGGTTCGGTCCCGTGCTACGATAACAACGAATATTGTGTGGACTGTAGTTTCGTAGAGCTTGTTATTTTATTGAGAAAAAATCGAAACATAAATAATTTAAAATGTTACTTACTATGCTAAATAAATGCTTCATCTGAACTGATAATTTTAGCAAAAAATTAATGACCCCAACAAAAGGTATGACCAATTTTATGTTATTGAATCCAGTAACGCCATCTTGTACACTGTTACTGTACCTCCGCCGACTAGTTTCCCTGACAGACCTATCACCTAACATGATCAGACGCTTTGACACTGTTTTACTAGATGGCGCTTTTAACCGAATTTGTTTACTGTAAAATGAGATAGCAAATATTTTATGACCGTAATCGTAATGCGAGTAAAAGAGAGAACATTATTTACGGCTTAAAACGTTACGTCACCTGATGTTTCACCATGTTTCGTGACGTGCAAAAGAGTTTTTTTTCTGATCCAACTGTGCTGCGCCGCTGATCGAAAAATTATGGCTGGTGTTTTATATACGGAAAATTGTGATGTTTCGGCTATTTTCTTCGATCTGGACAACACATTAATTCAAACAAGAAAGGCAGACACGAGGAGCTGCAATAAGGTATTTTTTTTGTAAATTATTGACATTGCCACGGTCATGGATGAAAGTTCGGAACGAGCGAAGTGCGCGCGCTGTCATAACGCGGAGTTTCTACGCCGTTGGTGTCGATCTGTGTAGTTTGCTTGCTCTTTCAACTTCGCGTGCTTCGCGTTCCAGTGTGAGGTTATTTATAAATTTCATAGTTGGAGAACGTGAGCTCGACGTCCAGATTTAGATATTTTGGAAGAGAGTCCGTGCTAATTATAAACGTGATGTAGATCGAACCGCGGCGGACGATTCTACTGCGGCAGCCTGCGCTCAGTGGACCGCGAACTACTGCGCTTTGTGATCGCATCTAGTGTTTAGTGACAATGGGTGATATATCGGAGCCAATAAAAAAATGCATCCTCATCCTCAAGGCCGCCAAGAGCGACACGGAGAAATTCGCGGCGCTCTTCATGGTGACTAAGCTAGTGAAGAGTAAGGATTGCAACTCGCAAGCCAAGAAGGGTCTGTTCGAAGCTATTGGTTTTAACTTTTTAAAGAAGCTACTTATCAGCAACAATGTGGAAGACGACTGCCCGCCATCAGTGTACAAATCCGTTGCGCTCTCAATCCTCACAACATTCTGCAAGGATCCTGAGTTGTCAACCCACCCCGAAATGCTGGCCAATATTCCAGTATTCCTTGATATTGTGCAGACATCGGACAATGATGACTATGACGACAACCTCATAACAATTAGTGAAGCATACACATGCCTTCAATGTATTGCTGAACAGGAAGCCGGCCAAAAGGCTCTTATTGAAGTTGGTGCCATTACTAAAATGTCTGAAATATATTCGCATCAAAGTTTCCAAACAGACGAAGCTCTTAATATTCTTGTAAAACTTGTGAGTAGGTATGGCCCCATTGCATGGGGAAATGACCCTAAACCGTTCCATGCACTAGTCAACAAAATTGCTCTGGACTTTGCAACTGATCAGTCCGAAAGAAAATTTGAGTTAGCTTCAATTTTGAGTGCTTTGCTGTACAGCTGTAACAAAACTACGATTGTGCCTACTGCGCAAGATGAAACATGGCCCCAGAGTATTTTCAAAGCCCTACATGACATCCTAACCAGCAAAATTGGAAAGAACCAAAGAGATCCTGCATTGAAATTAGCAGCAAATGTGGCTGACCTTTTGGGTATTGAATGGACCATTGAGTGCGGTGATGAAGAGAATCCAAAGAAATTCTTCTTATTGCTTTTGCAATTGTGTGCCATTGAAGTAAGGATGCAGTTGGAAGACAGGAGCTTCAAGCAGGCGTTTGCTAACTGTGAGTTAGTCACTGCATGCTTCATAGTTTTGGAATTATCCATTAACTACATGGCCACTGACCAGCTCGATTTGGACCAGAAAGAAAAGCAGTCTGTTTACACTAGCCTCAAAGGCGCCTTTAATGCTGTTGTTTCGATTCTGACCAAAGTTTCAAATGACAAAAACAGAGACAAATTGCCTGATGCAGAAAAAGTATTTGTATGTGCCATGGTAAGAGTTTTGGTTGCTTGGATTGCTCAAGAAACAACAGCCATGAGAGACCAAATCTACAATCTGCTTCCTTTTATGTTTTCATTGGCTAATGATTCATTCCATGCTCATCGTGCCAGGAAGTTGGCTGAAAAAAATAAGTCTGAGGGAGAACCGATGGAAACTGACATAAGTTTGATGGGACAAATTGATTTACTGCGCCTTATGTTGCCGGCCCTCTGTCATTTGGTTGTTGAAGACAAAGCCAGGGATATAGTATTGAACTTGAAACAAGAAGATATTTTGTATGAGGCCATGAACTTCCACTGGTCAATTGTGCATTATAAAAAGCCTCCGGTGCCCAAGTCTGAGAGAGGGAAAGCCAGAACCCAACCTGAACCTGAAATTGATGCTAAAGTATTAGAAGATATGAAGGATTCTAGAGCTGCAATGGTCAGCCTTTGCAATATTTTCATGAACCTTACTGTGTTGGCACCCAAAGTAGTTGAAAATAGTATGCTTTTCAACACTCTTTTGAAGTTCATTTTCAATAACCTACCAGAATTGAAAGATATCCCCGAAAACCTAGTGCTGCATGGACATTTGGCCGTATTGGGTCTATTATTGTTGAAACAGCAAGCCAGCAAAGTAAAGAAGAATGATTTTTCGATATGCAGATACATTCAATCCACAATCAGGTTCCTTTGGGATGCATACAATATTGATGAGTCAAATGACCCTACTGCACTTGTTGTATCAATGACCTACAGGGAACACTGGAATGAAATAGCAGATTTATGGTTCCTTGGCATGCAGACCATGAGCGGTGTTCTTACCATAGTGCCATGGATATCTGAGTTTGCCATTGAAAGTGGATGGGCAGAGGGTATAGCTGAAATGCTGGCTAAAGTCAAAGTTGGAACGTTACCTCCTAACGTCAAATCAGCATTTGAAGATTTCCTCTGTAGGCTAGTAGACTCAAACGAGAATGTCATCCCAGTCCTTAAGAAGGGTGGAGCCCTAAAGATGTGCAGAAACCACCGTCTGATGGAATTAGGAAAAAAGTTGTTTGGAGATTAAGCATGTTATGTTAATTTAAATTTTTATTTGTATGCCAACTAACTGTACTTATGTTAATAAAACATTTGTTTTACATTTTTATAGTAAATACACTTATTTTCTTTTGCCACACGTCCAACATCTTACACATCATATTCAACATATGAACATAAGTTGTAAATATACATAAATGCTTAGACTAGATACTATCTAAGATGTTTGGAAATAATTTTAATGTCTGCTTAAACTGCTCTAAAAATTTTAAAAACTACTTTTCTGTTGATTACCATATTGTTGTATGACTTAGTAATGAATTACATCCAATAAAGAAGTGTCGCAACTATTTTATTACTTTCATTTATACTCATGCATACATACATACAATTAGGACATAGTCACCTCCAACATGGCACACATGCATTACTCATTACAATTTGATGGTAAGGTACCAATACCACCTAACGGTTTTTTTTTTTTTGAGAAAGTGATTTTCGACCTTATTTTTATCAATGTTACAAAATAAAAGTTATAAATGAATGAAAATAGGATATATTTTCATTAATTTCGACACTGATAATTAGGTGTTTCACCATCAAATTGATATTATACCTTACTCATGTAGGTCTTTAAAAGTTCTGTACATAGCACACAAAGCTTGTATTGTGAATACACAAATATCAGCTTACAGGGAGCTGTGCCAACGAAGCAGGTGAGTGAACGACTCGGCGGGCGACTAGAACGTTGAACTTTGCTATTCCTGGATCAGATTTACTTCCTCGGGCATGTTACTAAATAAACTCCACTTAAAAACATATTAATCGTCTCTTCCTGTATTTAGATAATCCACGTCATAAATATTAACCGTTTCTAAACTAGGAACCCTTTCAAATCAAAATAGAATGTCAAGAGGTTTATTTTGCACCAAGTCTAAGGACGTATTTCTATTCACTAGGAGTAAAATCTTTACAAACAAAATTAAGTTAAATAAAACATCACATACATTGCTCTGATTCTGTGGTAAGTAGCTAAACCACTTGTAAAAAGCATAGCTGGGCATTAACTCGTTAATCCGTTAATCGTTAATTAACGAAGTTAACATTTTGAGTAACGGATTAACTATTAAGTTAACTTTAAAAACTGTTAAAGGAATCATTAACTTCCGTTAATAATCCAGAAGTCCGTTAGTCGTTAATGTAATGCCTAATATTGGCACCGATTACAACATGTCATTAATTACTTAGATCCGGTGATCTAAAAAGTTTACTGTGCAGTGCAGTAATCAAAACCATATCATGGAAGACTGGAAGACATGAAATCGGAATCCAGGTCCTGTTGAGAATCCATGACCATGCATCCAACCATTTTGATTATATTTTAACGGATTAACGATTAACGTTAACTTGCGTTAATTCTTCAGAAATGTAACGCTTTAACGTTTAACGAAGCTAACTTTTTTAGTAACGGATTAACGGTTAACGAAGTTAACTGTTTGATTAACGGTGCCCAGCTATGGTAAAAAGCCAATAAAGAAAAGTTCATTTTCCAGTTTGACAATAAAAAACAATTTTACAATAACACCTTTAACACTAACACAGGTGAAATTACATACTTACGTAATTTACAACATGTTTGCAACAAATATTTGATTGATTGATTAACCCGACCGGGTTAAACACGGGACTTTAAAGATGGCCTTACTCTGCCGGCCTGCTCCCCTCTCAGCTACGGAGTTCATAAACTAAAAGTCAGGTGGTCGTTTTCAGCTAGTGGAGGTGTTGCAGCAACAGTATGGGTTATCTCAAGACGCTGCTGTGGAGAGCGCCACCAATTTTCTCCGTGCTTTCCGAGCCAGACCTGACGATGACTCGTTCGCGCTGGATGAGTGGCCCGCGCACCTATGGCGGAACTGCCTCCCAAAGAACTACAGACATATCGCAAGTGAGTGTTGGAATATTTGGTAGACAGGACCGTAACGTAAGAACGGAGGATCTTGTTTAGTTTGTTCATGGTCTTATCCAGGACCTTTACCTTGGTCAAATACTGATGTACCACACTTTCGGCTATTCATCTATCACTGCAATTCTGCAAAAACAAAAAGAGCTTATCTACTGGAAGATCACTATTTTTTTCTGTTCGTCTAGTGCATATGGCCAGAAAAGCCTTTGTATAGGGTCGGTTTCTTTACTGGCTTCTCGAGGAAAGAAGAAATTATAAATTCCTTACTGTGTTACAAGAACTATTCTTAGCCAACTAATCATCCTTACCTGATGTGATTGATGACAGATCCATCACATACTTCGAACTATTTAAGCAACATCATAGGCAGCAAAAATATGTTAGTAGCAACGATGGTGTCGCCATGGTCCGCTGCAGTTGACGACCTAGTTGTTGTGGCATACTGCCAACAACACTTATACAATGCAGATTTATTTAGTTATACGATACACGCGTTTCTAGAAAAAGTAGGTAAATGGTTTTATGAGCAGCTTTTATTTGAAACTGATCGTCTACAAATGATGGCTTCTTGACAGTGTTAACAATAAAATATGAAAAGTGTTAGATATGTTAGCTTATTAGTTAAGTAATCATTTTACATTTTTAATTTTTAATTAAAAGCATAGTTAGTATTTTATTTTTGCAAAATAAATTTTAGTTTTTTTATCTGTGGAACAAAAGAACCGAAACGGAAACCACCATTGCAATTCGGAAATGACAGCTGTCGGCGACAATTATTTATTTTAATGTGGCGAAACAATGATTATTTTACCGATAAAATTGAATTATTGTGTCTCTAATCGTATAAAGAATTTATTGAAACATTTTCCGTTTATCTTAATTAAGTCGTTCCTATGCGTATCGGTTCGTTGTCTAGGACGTTGACGTCATAATTGCAACAATAACGCGACTAGGCGTTTTCGCGCGCTTTTTAAATGTGTTACACAAAATCTTACTTTTCTCTGGTTATTTAGTTTTTTTCCAGATAAATCGAATTGTTTGGGATATAAAATGAACGGGCGCATATTTTACAATACTTTTTCAAAAACTGTCAAGTAGCCAATTGAGTCCACATTATGGACATTTCTGGCCTATGCTTTTGCTTAGGTGTATCTAGTAATTGAATGATTTTATTCGATTCGCTTAGACTATTTAGTTATGCGACAGTTCGCATGTTTTTTCTGCCAATCACACAAATTTAAATATTAAATACATCATAACTACCAACTTTTAAACATTTTCAATTAATCACTCAGAAATCAGATCAAGAATCAAAGAAGACCATACGAAAATCCATAGTTTTTATGTTCAAGTTAAGCCACCTTAATTACAAACGTGTATTTTCCGATTGATAAGGTCTATGCTTTGTGAACATTGCGACGTTAGGTTAAGAATGAAACAAAGCGTAGTTTCCGATTTCGAATTCGTTTCCTAAAGTTTGCTAATTGAAGGGTAAACACATGATTTTTTTCTAATAGTTCTCATAATATTCGCCTCTTGCTCAGCCCCTTCAAGGTTAGATTGCATGGACTGTAATAGTGCATCACCTCATGTAGGTCATACGTTTCGTTAACATCCGTTGTTGAAGAGCAGCTTGCTAAAATTATAAGTTCAATTACCTTGATGTAATTATATTTTCGTTGTGCTTCTGCTCTTTCAATGATAGCCTGCCCTTTGTCCGTTTATATGAACACTCCTTGTAACACTTTGTTTACACAGACAGAAATAGCTCGAATGAATAAACAGAATATTACTCTCGTCAAAATTGTGTGTGGGTGATCCTGTGCCAAATTCGCTTTAAATTATGATTACTATTTTTAATATTTAAAACTTTTTTTACTTTTAAAACTTTAGATTTAGAAAACATAAATTTCAATTTGTTGTATAAATTCATGTAAAACTACTGACGATACATAACTTCGGTTTTAATTAGAGTGTAATAACTCTTGTTTTCAATATTAAATTTATAAAACAAAACTAGCTGTGCCCGCGACTTCGTTCGCGTGGACTACATTCTTTCATGGTCGGTTTTACCCTTTTCTCCCCTAATATTCGAAACAAAAGTAGGCTATATTTTAATCCAAGTTTCGAGCTATATTTGTGCCAAATTTCATATCTCTAACTTCAAAAATAAACATTTTTCCATATAAACTTTCAAAGGTGGTATTACCCCCCCCCCCCCCCTTATTTTCTAATAAAAAGTATCCTATGTCCGTTCTTGAGGTTCAACGTATACATATACCAAATTTCATCAAAATCCGTTCAGCCGTTTAGGCGTGAAAGAGTAACAGACGGACAGACAGACAGACAGACAGAGTTACTTTCGCATTTATAATATTAGTATGGATGTAGTTACACCTATTACGTTTTTTTGTATACAATAATGGGATAATTGAATAAATCAGTAATAAATCTAAAACCATTGAAAATAAGATTAAAAGATTCTCGTCTAGTCAATTTTTCCGTAAAAATCGTGCTTTATCTTTAGGTCTAATAGGTCAACACCTTAATTGCCCAAGAGATAACACTTAATTGATTGTTAAGCTCTGTTGATACCTATTTTATTAATTGATGCCTCTTATCAAACATATGTATGGGCACATTGTGGAGACTGCAAGCACGTGTTGAATGTGGGCCGACATCACGTGTGAGGCGTAATGAGTAACAAATCTCTTTTCGACTGCTCTTCGTAATTACAACTTCGTTGATCAATGTTTACTTCTTGGCATCGAGCCCAGCGTGTTGTTGCGCCATGCCCAATGAATCGAAAAGTATTTAGGACTAAAATTTGGTAACAGCTATGTCGATATAATGCACTTGTAAATAATTGCTGTTACGAATAAACAGCTATTACCTACTTAGCCATTATTTTAACGATCACTTGATTTCAGTAATGAAAGCATTTCCCCTGCAATAAGACATTAATAGGCATCAGCTTATTATTGTTAATACTAGTTGTGTTCGCGTTATTTCGGGATAAAAATTATCCTTAATGGTTATTTTAGTATCTGTTCAAATTTCTTTCGAATCCATTCGGTAGTTTTTGCGGGCAAACAAACTTTTATGTTTGTAGGTAGGTATAATAATAGGTAGGAGTATTGGTAGAATATCAATACTTCTACTAATGAATAGAGCTGGAATACTTTCGTAACGTTAAATTACTCCTACTCTGTCTCATGATACCTACACTTCAAAATATTATTGTAATTAAAATTATGATGTAAAGTTTAGGCATATTTCGAACACGCCTTTGTCTATTTTAGTCGATTTATCAGTATTGTTATTGCTAACGATTACTACATACTTTATAATCGTTTTTGAACTTAAACACATCCTACGCAGAGCTGAATGGAGGATGACGACACAACTTCCAAGATTTAAATACAGTCCATGATAAATAAAACTTGGCTTTTTGCCCTTGTTTTCATAGCAAAATATAATTTATACATACGTAGATTCTCCGGTCTTTAATGTGTTACAATTTTATACAATATAAGAATTACTACGATCTTGTTTTACTAAATTCATCTTTCTTCGAGTGTTGCACATCTATTCCTAATTTTAAATGGGATGTTCTCTATCAAACAATGTTTATTTTGAAACTGGGATGCAACATTCCAATTCTTTTTTCTTTTTTTCTTGCCCGTTTTTCTCGATAGAAGCAACATTCCGAACACGGTGGTAGTATAAATCTGACGATTCATAAATTCTTTTCTAAAAGTTTACATGAATAAAGACATTTTCTATTATATTATATTCAAATGAACAGCTTTTAGATATAAGACTGAGGCAAACTGTTTCGTTATTTTGTTGCAGAAAATATATCAGCCGAATGGTTAAATTTAAGATTCAAAAATTTGGCTTTAACTAATGATGTGACGCACCTATTGGAGACATTGCGGTACGTTAATTAATTCTTTGATAATAATGTTTATTTGTTATGTTGAAATATTTGGTAGAGGCTATTTTGTGCACTCATTTATGAAAATATTTCTACATGATATTAGGTTACCTTAAAATAAATTTTCATGTGAATTCCAGGCTCGTTTCTCTACTTTTATTACATTAATTTCAACGAGATCTATGTTTTAAAAACCACTTGTAATGAAAATAGAGAAACCATTTGTAAAAAAAAAACGCACATTGAAAAGTTACTCCAGAATTTACTAATTAAGAGTCCCAGAAATAGTTTTTTTTTTTAAGTTTTAAATTTTATTACTTTGTATTGCAATTTTAACTAGAAAACACAAAGAATATCAATGGAAAAAAATTGTGAATCTTGGAACATCTTTACTAATGTGCTAAATTGTTGCATGGTGTTATGTGGTACATTAAGATGTTTTGTTCATATCGGTGCCATCCTAATTTTAATACTAAGAATTTTGTTCACAAACCACCAACCATAAATTAGTGTCCATTTAGAAAATTTCAAACCATTCACGTCACGATATTTTCATTTTTGTTTTTCGAAATGTCATTCATCAAATATTGCATGCCACATAATACTATGAATGTATATCAGTTGTGTACTGATTAATAGAATCTGTCATAGAAGTCGGCATCAAAGTATTGAGAAGGTATTTTGGGAAACCAAAACAAGGCTTAAGAAAGCAGTTAATTGAATAATGAACACAAAATGCCTTCTCAATCGTGTTGAGCTGGCTTTGAGCGCATGTTGCTAATAAATGACTTGTTTTTCAACAGTTCAGTTGTTGCTCAACGAGTGACTAAACTCGGGGCGCCGCGTGCGCAACACTTAGGTTTGAATTGTATTTATAAAATTTATGAGGGAGTACATCACGGAGAAGGTAATGCCGTTACCTCAAACAAATATTCTGTAGAACAATCGAGGTATTACATGGGTCTTACACACCCAAACCATTAAATATAACAACTTTAAAAAAAATTGAGATTTAATCCGAAATAAGTACGTCGATTGTTTAACATATTCCTCTTTACTAAAATGATTGCTGTGTTGAAGTTATGGCTCTAATAATAGATACTAGACATTATTCAATTAAAGTTAAAAATAAAAAATCTAAAAGCCTTTCAACGCAGTTGCTAGCTTTAAGATTCATTTCGTTCACAATCTGTATTAATGCAATACAAATTGTTAATGAAAATTCATCCTATCTAAGTCATAAAGTGGTCTTGCATGAACTTTAATGAATAACACTTAACCAAATGTTGAAACAGAAATTTTAAATTTCTGTGCATGACATTTAAAAACATGAGACAAAATGGTGTCATGCCAGATCATTGTATCGTTAAGTTGAAGAGTTTAAATTTTGAATAAGAATTTAATCTCTGCGAGGTGATTTGCCTTGAGTTATATCATGTGCTGAGTTACAGCATAGTGTCGGGCAGGAAGTAACGAAAGGATGGTCGATAAATGTGGTACAGGGAGGATTACCTTCTCGGTCTGATCACGAACGGGCCATCGCGCGCCCAGTGGCAGAAGATAGAACGGCTGGGCCTCCGCAAATACTTCGACTGCGTGCTGGTGTCTGGGGACCTGCCGTGGGAGAAGCCAGACCAGGAGATCTTTCTTGAAGCCTGCAAGATGCTTAACGTCGAGCCTAGGACATGCATCATGGTTGGCGACAAACTGGAGACAGATATCAAGGTAATTAAACATATTGTTACAAATTAACCCTAAGGCTTTTCATTACGCACGCGGGATTGTACCTGCAATTGTCTTGTTCTTACAAGTATTTGTTGTACCTAATGCGGGGAATCCCGCGTACTTGATGAAATCCGCAAGATATGTATTTATAACACCCTAAACGAGGCATGCAGTAGGTATCGAACATTTCCATTATACAGCTCGATTAAGTTAAATTGAACAAAATAATGAAATTAAAAAGACAAATTATACTGTCTTACTAAACGCGGAAGTTTCTAAACATGTAGGTTCGGATAGATGTTTGATTCTCTTTCAAAAACCACTGAATTCATATGGATAAAATTTAATAATATTTATGAAAAACTAGAATATAAAGTAGGATTTTTTTTAAATTAATATAAAATAATTTCTCTTACCTTGTAGCTTTGCCTCCCTTATATGACAAAGTGAGTTATTATGCACCATAACTGTATTAATACATAATATTCTGATAAACTTTGATCTGGTATCCTCTCTAACATGGTGTAGGTATGTAGTGTAAACCATTCGGATTATATAAATACCTCATAGTTACATATCATAATATTTATTTCAGGGCGGTAAAGAGGCAGAATTGGGGGGAACAGTTTGGATCCCGTTGCAGAAAGACGAAGAATCATCGGATCTACCAGATTTTACAATTGAGAAGGTAACAGAACTGCCAGAGGTTTTGCCAAATTCTCCTAAGATGAAACGCTCTGTTACCAAAAGTTGTTGATATTTATCATAGGTGGGGAGCTTTAGTTGGTTTTCGTTTACTAATCTCAAACATTCGCTTCAGCTATAGGTTTAGAAATATTGTAACAGAATACAAGTAAGTAGATAATATTTTTATACATGTTATACATACTCAAATGTTCCGTCTTGTTGTTTACTGTGTGATCTACTTGAACAGTATTCAAACAAAGTACAAGATATCCTAACATTAAGAATAGTGAACTTTGACAACAGACGAGTCTGTGGTGTGCCACTTTCGATATATTTTAGTTACCAGATATAATGCTAAAATTATAGCAAGTAGGTAACATAATTGTCATAATTTAATTTTAAGTAAATTGACATTTTACATTAATTTTCTCACTTGTTTACATGTAGACAAAAAAAAGATTGTTTCAAATTACTTGGCTTATATAATAACCTTTGGTTCCATTACGATCAAGTATGTTTCACAGAGTATATTTTCATGTGAAACTTGTCTTTTATTTTGACTGATTCATAATAATCTGTAATGTTATTTTTAAGAAAATGACAAGGGTTTTAAAAGTAAGCTCAAAGTATTTTTATACAAGAAATATATATTTTATTAATTATTTTAGACCCCATTCACCTAATTCTATAATAATTAAATTATTGCAAAATATCTTGAGAGGCATTAAGATTATAGATATATATTTATACTTCAATTGTTCATGTGGTGTTGTGACAGATGATCTTATTTTGGTTTTACCTATTCTGTAAAGTATTTCCTCAAGAGACTGTTTCATGTGATATTGATGTAAGTAGTTGTTTCAAATTTATTTTTATTTTCGTTAACTTTGGTGAAAATAGTCAATTAATATCTACTGAGTCACTGTTTGTAAATACAAATAATCTAGATGCTTTTAACTTTTGTATACCTGTCTTTTGTTAACCACTATCATTTATTTATTGTAGATTAGAGACAAAAAGAGTTGACTAGTACAGACATCTTGTTTAAAACATACAAAATCTCGGATTAGTCAGTATTTATGAGATAGTAAGTAGGTATTGCTAAAAATTGTTTATTTTTTTATTTGAAAGGGATAATTGCAACATTAGAATAGTAAATAATTGCGACTAGGTGCCATTTTCGCTGCCAGACTATTTAGTACATTAGAAAAGTACTCAAAAAATAAATCAGTTGTAAAAATTACATTTGCATAAAGTTATTTAAATAAATGGTAAAATTATTTTTGTCTTTCATTTATCACACATAACTAAAATCAAATACCATATTTGAGTATAACTATTACTATATTTAACATTTCTATATTTATCATCTACATAAATAAAAACACTATGAACATACTATGCAGTTCTTAACATTTTAGCTTCTCGTTTTTCTTGTAACTGTTTCTTTTGTTCTTCAACAACTGCTTTTCTCTCTTCCAAGAACTGACCATATTCCTGTAACCAAATGAGTTATCGTAATTTTAAAAGATAAAATAGGAAGGATATCATATAATCTAACATATTATTAAACAAAACAAGAAAGTGTATATAAATAAGAACACATCATAGGATGCCTTAAGGAAGTTACTTTCTTCCTATTAAGAAAAATACTCCCCACAAACAAAGGCATGGGTTTACATATTCCAAATGAACCCAAAAAAAAAAATTGTTAGAAAATACCATATTTACTTGATTTATACCAGAAGATTTGGCAAGTCATCAATTTAATTTGATAGTCCTAAGTATTTATTTGAATGACTGTAACAGAAGTTAAGAGTTAAGGTTGTTTTTTTTTCTTTCTATTCACATGAAACCAATAGACAGTATAATTGAATAGTATTTTTATCATTCGAAAGTACCAATAGATGAAAAAACTATGTTAACTGTACATAATGTTATCCATTTCACACATTTGTCAGGATCACATTTAAAAATTTAATAAGACTAAAATTTATTTCAAAATCAAAAGTAATATCTATATTCATTACCACAGGATCCAATTCCCGAACTATTTCTATGCCACATGTCCTTGCAGTTGCTATAAGCATTGTGCAGATTTCTTCTAATGATCTCCATTCAAGAGGTGGATCTTGAGATTTTATTTTGGCTATTTCAAACAGATGTTTTAGAGTTATTTTCCCAGCAATTTCTTTCACTGAAATATGAAATGGATAAAGATGTATTAACCACACATAATTGATTAAAGTAGTCCATTAATTTTCGCTTGGATATAGTAAGTTAATTTGTTATCAATTTGTATCATTTAAATCCCTATTCAGCTTATTAAATGTTATTTTATTACTGCTCACATAATCTCAGCCCTTGCCCAATAGTTGCCAGGGAAGAAAATGCTGTAAACCTGAGGTCTACCAAGAGTACTTTAGTTTGTGCAATAATAATTAAAAATTCAAATCTACTCTATTATAAATTCAATATAAAAACTTACCAGGTTCCATTGCACCACGGTTTATTCCAGCTGCTTGCATCAAAAAGTAAGAAGCAGGAGGCTGATGAATGACAAGCTGGTAGGATCGGTCCGAATTGACTTTCACTCTTGTGGGTAAGGGTATGCCAGGTTTAATATTTGCAGTTCTCTCATTGAAATCTTTACAAAAGGCTGCAATATTTATGTTTCTCTGGAAAATAAAACATTTCAGTTATTACCAAATATATAATGGTAAAGGAACTAACTGTATGTAGTGCAATACGAGGCTTTGCCTAAGACATGATCTTATTCATAAAACATTCAAATACAAACTGCTTGGTGCAAAAAATAAATACAATAGTACCTATTGAATAACACCTATCAAGATCAAAAAGTGTTAATGTTATTCTTTTAGAAATTACGGAGTAATATAATACGCTAATAAACCACTTACCTGACCAAGCATTGGGCCAAGGGGAGGACCAGCAGCAGCCATTCCTGCTGGGATATGAGTTCGAAGTTTAGATGTGTGCTCTATTTTATCCGCCACTTTCTTCATAGATTTTAATCGGGCTACAGATTTAGACATTGTAACTTATGAATTGATAGAATAAGGTAATGAATAAAAATATTTCTCTTTGATTTATAAACTGCTAAGTTTTTTTAAATAAAATTATAACCTACAAAACAAAACGTCTTATTGACAGTGACAGCAAAGGCAATTTACATTCCTAGCATTGTGGACTACGCATTAGGAACATCTTTCACAAAAAGTCGGTGACCTGTTCATGGTTATAGTCTATTTGTACGTTGCAATACTTTTGTCATGGTTTTGATACCTGTGATTTTTTATTCATCGGGCTGTCGGCTGTCATCTGACTGTCATAATTGTCATCAATTTTGTGGATGAATAAATTTTTATTTTTACACGTAATTGTATTTAACGCGAGATTGTTAATTTTAATAATTCGCACTTAGTTTATTGGGTTGTGTGATGGACGTTACAATGTATTAAATGTGGATCCATACAAAGCTATGCAACTTTTACGCATGCAAGTTTTAAATAGTAGTTAATCTGGTGCAAGATGTGGTCGTTTTTCTCAAGAGATCCCACAAAGGATTTCCCATATGAAGTGGGAGATCCGGTTAAAGGTTTAGAAGACAGATCAGTGTGGACTTTACACAAGGGTAAAAAAAGAGGCACTCAGGATGAAGTGTCAATATTCTTGTTTGATGTCCAGAAGAATTCTGAGACACTCTTTGACATAGCCAAGGCTTCTCTGAAGAAATTGAAGACTATGCGTCACCCTAGCCTTTTACATTATTTAGATAGTTGTGAAACTGAGAAATGTTTATATGTAGCTACTGAATATGTAGAACCTTTAGCCACTCATATAGAAGGTATGAAATTAGAAGGTCAACAGAAAGATTTGTTCCTGGCTTGGGGTATATTTCAAATCACTGTAAGTAAATCTTTTGCCTAAATTATTTTAAGAGAGGTAGGGCATAGCGATTTTTCGCTTGAACTGGAGCAGCCCAGACAGGTGAAATACCTCCACCTTACAGAAGACTGCAGCCAAATAACAATCACTTCTGTGTTGTTGTGTTCCTGCGTGTGAGTAAGGTTTCTAGAGCTCCTGGGGGGTGCTACATTAGTAGCAGGGGTCAAGCCTTCAAGGTAAGGGTGACAAGTCCAGTAACAGATTTATTATGCTGTACTTGTCACCCTTAAGCTAGGACCTCATTACTACTTAACATCAGGTGGGATGATGTCAATCTTGAAGTGCAATATAAAAAAAAACATTTTATTAGAGCCTAAAACAAATTTCAGACGAATCCACTTTCCGATTTTTTTAAAAACTATGTTTAGGTATACTCAACTTTGTTCTGTTATGATACACCCCTTTTGTCTTTGTTACAGAGAGCACTGTCATTTTTAAATAATGATGGCAATATGAGGCATAATAATGTTTGCCTTTACTCTGTGTTTGTTACCCTTGCTGGGGAATGGAAGTTGGGTGGCTTTGAATTCTTGACATCACATGGTCAGGAAGGCTCCAACCCAATACCTCTCAAAATTCTACCAGCTCTTGAAATTTATGATCCACCTGAGAAGAAGGACCCTATAAAATTGAAAGCAATCACCAAGTGGTAAGATTATAGTTTTACATCCAAACTATGCAGTGGACACATTGACACAGCAACCTGTGGAAAAACCTCAATGGAAAATGAGCTTTATGCATTCTCGAGTTATGATATTTTATTTCTTTAAGCTCATCTGACATGTGGGGCTTGGGATGCCTGATTTGGGAAGCCTTCAATGGTCCATTGAAAAATCAACCAGCACTCAAGACAGTTGATGACATCCCTAAACAGCTTTGTACACTCTACTGTGAACTAGTCAGTGCTAATCCAGCATCTAGACCTAACCCTGCCGATATCATTGCCAGGTACAATTATTCAATTTTGTAACACATAAGTATAATAAAATATTAGATAACATCACTATTGGTAAGATAGATGTTTGTAGGAAGCTTAAACATTTGCAATTGGGTTACATTGGTATTAATACTTAAACAAACATCCAAGTTTAGAAAAAGGAAAAGTTAAAACTGGAAATCATGTGTCAATTTTTTCATGAATAAAACCTCAACATCTGTATGGTTTTGTGTCTTTTGTTATTGATAAATAATTGAATCATATTCAAATGTTCTTGAAAATTATACATAATTATCATAACATTATATTATAAGATTGTAAATGAATTGAAATTTCTTATTTGCCTTTGTATCAATAAGTGTATTTGTTTAATTTTGTAATTGTGGTGTGGTGTACTAGTAAATAATTTGTATTTTTTTTTATTGTGTATTACCTAGAAATATGATAGAAAACACATTTAGATAATCACATCATTCCATTGCAGATGTCGTAAAATGGGTGGCTACTTCAAAAATGATTTGATTGACTCAATGCTGTTCTTAGAAGAAATTCAAATCAAAGACAAAGTAGAAAAAGGGAAGTTCTTCTCAACTTTAAGTACACATTTAGACAATTTCCCAGAGTCCGTTTGTGTACACAAAATCTTGCCATCTTTAATGACTGCTTTTCATTATGGAGATGCTGGATCAGCTGTATTACCTCCTATGTTTAAGGTATATTTTACAAAAAACCAGAGGTAGAGTATAGGACTACACCCATTTATTGGGTCAGGCAGGGCGAAGGATATACGTGACAAACTGAACTGTACCTTTGTTTATGACATTAAGGTTGAAATGGTTGTTTTTGCATGTTTATAGTTTTAGTATACTGCAGATTTCCTTAGAACCATGATAATTACAATTTCAAGCTTAGTGGAAAAACATAAGGTAGTCACTTAAAAATGCCTTGCCATGCTGCGCCAATAAAATAGGTGCAGTTCCTTACATAACACATATTGTTTTTATTTCCAATTTTATTACTTTACGGTTTATAAATTGTTTATGCAAAAAATTGGCAAATAGTAACACATTTTAATTTCAGCTGGGAAAACTATTGGACGATGCCGACTATCAGAAACAAATTGTGCCATGCGTAGTAAAACTGTTCGCTTCGAACGACAGAACGACTCGGTCCCGGCTGCTGCAACAGCTAGATCAGTTTGTAACACATCTACAAAACTCCACAGTAAGTCAATACCTTTTTTTTCTTTTATATTACACTTCAAGATTGACCTCATCCCACCTGATGTCAAGTGGTAATCAGGTCCTAGCTTAAGGGCGACAAGTACAGGATAATAAATCTGTTACTGGACTTGCCACCCTTACCTTGAAGGCTTGACCCCTGCTACTAATGTAGCACCCCCAAGGCTCTGGAAATCTTGCACCCAGGAACACAACAAGACAGAAGTGATTGTTATTTGGCTGCGGTCTTAATCAAAATGTACATTTTGATAAAATTAAATTTATATTTAGTATTGCGAACTATCTAATCACTATGATAGAAAGAATTGGTGTCTTATCTGTGAATCATAAAATTAAAATGATTCTGGAAAAGATCACAACATAGTATACAACAAGGTCACTTCCAATTGGTCTGTCCATCCATATGTATTCTTAGATAAATAAATAAATATTTGACAACATCACATACATTGCTCTGATTCTGTGGTAAGTAGCTATCGGAAACAACAACGGTACCACATTCCATATTTTTTTATTCAAGTAGAAGGTTTACAAACATAAATATTATGGTTAAAAAAAAGCTAAAAATGTAACATTGCACTTGTGTGAAGCCAGGTCGCTGTTTTTTGTCTTAATTTTTTACACTTGACTTCAGACTTTCAGTTCTAGATTCGTTTTAAATATAATTTTCTATGTCACAGGTGAACGACCAAATATTCCCGCAAGTAGTGCACGGGTTCCTTGACACGAATCCCACCATCCGCGAGCAGACAGTCAAATCAATAGTGCACCTCGCGCCAAAGCTCAACTATAACAACCTCAATGTCGAGGTGTTGAAGCATTTCGCGAGGCTGCAGAGCAAAGACGACCAGGGCGGGATCAGGTAACTATAACTCTTGGATAACGGTCACCAAGTGGCGGAGGTCACCATGGTCCAGATCTCCTAGCCTTAGACTTACAAAATTTGTGAAAACTTCGAGAGAAGACTTACATAAACATAATTAAAATTTTTTAGGTTAGTTGGTATGTAAAAAACATATCACTATCCTAGCCATATGACCCAAATATGGGTTGCAAATTAAATTAATTAGTGATGCCTGCTCTAAGACAACTCCATTTTCGTTTGTTAAACATCCTCCAAACTATTTGTCAATTATTTTTAACCTTATTGTCTATGAGTGTCCGTATATATATTTTTTTAACTTATTAAGAATCGTTGTCGTATCTTATCATATGACTAAAATGAGTAAGTAAAAAGTTCATAAGATTTATCTCAATAAGTCGCCCAGGTCCAAGGCAGGTGACTTAACTGTCAGAACCTTTCAACCGGGCACATTAGTTTTAATGAGCAAACTGATATATTATCAGTCAATATTTATTCGACATTTATTCGCAATTCCCAGGACAAATACTACAGTGTGCCTAGGCAAGGTGGCGGCCCACCTCCACCCTCAGATACGGCAGAAGGTGCTCGTGTCAGCGTTTGTGCGAGCGACGCGCGACGCTTTCCCACCGGCGAGGCAAGCCGGGGTGCTGGCCTTAGCCGCCACGCAGCAATACTTCTTACTTGTCGAAGTCGCTAACAGGGTGCTGCCAGCTTTATGCCCGCTTACAAACGACCCTGAGAAACAGGTGAGGATACTGTTTAATCCTCGTATCAGCGTTATCGCGTATGGGAGCGTTCAAGTATTACGTAACGCAATGGGGGGGGGGGGGGGGGGGTTATTTGTAAAACGTTACGATGCGTTCCAACCCTTTTGGCTTCCCTACGGTTTTCGGGGAATCCTTCGATGTATCTGCTAATTATGTACCCAAATTTATATTCACAAGAAATTTCATTTTATTAATGTGGTCATCTTTTTTAAAAAAACGGGGAGAGGGAGTACAGAAAAACGTTACGGTGCGTAACAGGGGTCAAAATCTTCAAAAATTGCGTTACGTAATACTTGAACGCTCCTTGGATGAGTGGGTTAGGTGACATCTCGCCTTCTTGAAATCTCGCCTGCGGGCGAGTTGTACCCTTTCCTAAAATGCTAAGGCCGCACTCGCCCAATAGTATTTTTATGTTTGGGCCAGCTACACCCCTGAAAAATAACTAGGAGTCAAGTGGACATTTTGATAGATTCTTATACTGATATGATCTGAAAACCTTACAGTATCAGACAAAGTTTTTACAGACATGGTATAAATTCAATTTGTATGTGGGACTTCATAAAAACATTAAGAATTTTAAGCACATGATATTTATCATTGTAACAGTGATTAACAAACTTAAAAAGATTATTTCAAAATTAAATAAATCAAGTGTAAAAATTAGTTTCCTACCAAAAAAATTGATTTGCTTTATTTATTCACTTGTTTGCATATATTTGTATATATTATTTTGTTTTATTATATATATATATATATATATATATATATATATATATATATATATATATATATATATATATATATATATATATATATATATATATATATATATATATATGTGTTTAATTTTTATATTTATTTATCAACTGAACTTATGTATGAATATTCTATTCACGTGTGTAATTTTCTGCTATTTATGATTATTAATTTTGTTGTTATCCATACTCACATTTTTACTGTTACCGCACCCATAAACATACTATCTGCATGACCCAACGGTTGACTGGTAGAGCATGCTCCTAGCATTAAGTCCACCTTTTGTACTTTTTTTGTGCAATAAAGTTTTTATATAAATAAATAAATATGTTCGTTCTTGAGGTTAAACGTATACCTATGTCAAATTTCATCAAAATCGGTTGAGAGGTTTAAGCGGGAAAGCGTAACAGACAGACAGAGTTACTTTCGCATTTATAATATTAGTAGGCATTGAGTATCGAAATTTTTAAATGGTTTCCCACGGTCATTAGTCAAGTTCATAAGGTTCAAATTCAGGTAGTGACTATTGTGCCTGTCTAAGAAAGAGTTAACTAATTGAAAACAATCTGGTATTTTTGACCCAATTATAAAGCTAGCGAGCTAGCTAAAGAAATCCATCAATGGATTAACACCAAGTAGCAAGCCATTCTATCGTCGGGGATGCTTCTTGGTGAGGACGCCACCCGTCGCGCTGGTTCTTTCTGCATATTTCCTTCATTTACCAAAAATCGAATACAGAACCACAGCATTCATCTCTGACAACTACAGTCACTCTAAAATGATTGAGAACAATTGACTGTTCGACGATTTGTGTCGACCTAAATAGATTCCAAGCAGTTTATATAATGTCAATGAACTCCAGGCTATTGACCTACTTATTGAATATGGTCAAGCTGTTTCACGTTTTCGCTTGTGTTTAATGAATAATATCACACAAGCCAATCCCATCTTTTTATTGATTAGTAACTGTTGCACACGACTTCGTTTGTGTTATTTCGGGATAAAAAGTATCCCATGTGTTAATCTAGTGTTTCATCAATCTTTTTACCAAATTTCATTCAAATCCATTTAATACTTTATGCGTGAATGAGTAACAAATTAATCCAGATATTCTTTCAAACTTTAGCGTTTATATTATAAACACTAACTTTGTAAGAATGTATGAAAGAAGATATAAGTAGCATAATTGGATTGTTTGTCAAAAACCTTGTTGATCAGTATTATATATACAATTTATTTTAGGTACGCGACGCAGCATTCAGAACAATAAAGGGTTTTCTTGGCAAACTGGAAAAGGTGTCCGATGATCCCAGTCTGAAGGAAGGAATGGGTAAGATAATGTTTGATATTCACATCTACTTATGGATATTACAATTTCTAAAGTGGAAATTGACAGAGGCTCTACAATTTTGCTAATTATTGTATTTCAAGGATTTATACTCGTGCCCAAGGTTTTGTATTATGGAACACCTGTTTAAACATTTTTCTCTTTAAAGCAGTTATGAGTGACGTTAAAATAAGTAGTTTTGAAAAAAAATGTATTTGCCATCTTAATGTGAATTTTAGTCATAAATAGGTGCATGCAATGAGACCAAACTTCTATACTTTAATGCACATGGAACAATAAACAAACACCACATGCTATGTGACGCATATGATGACGACCTCCGTAGCCGAGGCGAGCGGGTCGGACTTTGGCTACGCGCTACCTCTGCGGTCCCGGGTTCGGTCCCCGGTCGGGTCGATATATCTGTATTGTCTCGAGTCTGTTCTCGGGTCTGGGTGTTGTGGTACCGTCATTGTTTCTGATTTCTGTAACAGTGCTTAAGCTACTTACCGCAGAATCAGAGCAATGTATGTGATGTTATCTAATATTCATTATTAGAATATATCATTTAGAATAGAATATCATTTATTTCTTAAAAATATGGTACACAGAAACAGGTGTTACAGAGAAAAGAGTTCAGCATATTTTACCCTAAAGGGCGTAGAAATGTCATATATTAGTTTATAAATTCATTAAAATTAAATTAATCTTTACCTAAGTCACTAAGTTATAATAATAGCGTCATAATAAATTAAATAACTGGATTAAATGAAATTTTTAAACATAACAAAATTAATAATAATAATTATAATCTTATAAAGCGTCACTTAAAAATTGGGAAATGGAGTAATAACATTTATCAATCAGTAGTCGTTTTAGTTTCTTTTTAAATAGATGCAGGTTCAATGTTTTTATGCTATCAGGTATTTTATTGTAAATGATGGGACCCATTCCAAATACACTTTTATTCAAAAGGGCCGTTTTGTATCCACCAGTTTTTAATAATTGACGATATTGTGCTCGTAATGGTCTGTTTCTAATATCAGCTAATTTGACAAATTGTTGTGGATTACTCTTAACATAAACACAAATTTCGTAGATGTATAGTGAGGGGAAAGTCAGCAGTTTTAGCGACCTAAACATTGGCACACAACTGTCCGTGTGTTTTAGACCGCATATAGCTCGAACACATCGTTTCTGGGACCTAAAAATATTCTCTCTCTCGCTACAATCTCCCCAAAAAATAATTCCAAAACGTAATATTGGTGCAACCATTCCATGATAAGCTGTAAGAGTAGATTCTACCGTGAGTTTTTTGGATAATTGGAAAAGGGCGTATGCAGATTTGTTAAGCTTATTCAATATTTGCTCTGCTTGTGGTTTCCAAGTAAGCTGGCTGTCTATTGTAATGCCTAGAAATTTTACAACTTTTACCACCTCTATATTCTGTGAGCGGCAATTAATACTAAAATTCTTTGGAATAAGTTTTTGATAAAAATGCATACATTTGGTTTTAATTAGGTTAATTTTTAAATTATTTTTGTCAAGCCAGTTCACTATAGACTCCAACGCATAATTAATTTTTCTTTCATATTTATTAATATCGTCACATTGTATTATAGCTGTGCTATCATCAGCAAATAGTACCATATTTTGTTCTTTGATCGATCTAGGTAAGTCATTTATATAAAGAAGGAACAACAACGGGCCCAATACACTCCCTTGAGGAACACCGTATTTGATTTGTTTTGGTTCTGATCGATATGTGACTTCATAGTGGGTTTGTGAACAGATTTTATTTATTTCAACGTATTGTATTCTATTGTCAAGATAAGATTCTAATAATTTCAATAAATTTCCTCTAATACCATAAGTATTTAATTTATATATTAATTTTTTGTGATCAACATAATCAAATGCTTTAGTCATATCGGTAAATATAGCGCAAACTGGGTTTCTCATGTCAACATTATTCATAATTGTATTTAATAATTTAAAAATAGCCATGTCAATATTTCTGTTTTTCCTAAATCCCATTTGTTCGTCACATAATATATTAAATTTTGTTATATAAGAATATATTGCATCATAAATGATTTTTTCAAAAATCTTTGAAAATATTGAAGTAATGGCCACAGGTCTATAGTTACACATATCTTTTTTATCATCTCTTTTGTGCAGAGGTTTAACTATAACATGTTTTAATTTATCCGGGAAAATACCTTGGCTTATGCATAGGTTCATAATATGACTTATGTGAGTTGATATAGTTTCATCTACGTATTTTATTACAATTGTAGAAATGCCATCGTGACCCACACTTTTTTTGTTTTTAATTCTTTTGATTGTTTTTATAATGTCTTGGGGTACCACTGGATGCATATACATTGATTTGTAACTATTGGTCTCCTTAATTTTCTGGAAATGATTAATATTATTTGTCGAAGATGGTTTTACTTGTTCTACAAAGTGTTTATTGAAAGCGTTTGCAATTTTTATAGGACTTGTAATAGTGAAGCCATCACTTTCTATTTTTGCAATAGGTTCTTTAACTTGAGAGGGTCCGTTTATCAAATGCCAGGTAGCTTTTGATTTATTTTTGGACGTTTTTATAAAATGATTATTCTGTGCCTTTTGTGTAAGTTTAACTATTTTTCTAAAGGTTCTGGTGTAGGTTTTAAGTGTAATCTTATTTTGTACTGAAGGTGAATGTCGAAATCTCCAAAGTAGTTGCCTTTGCTTTTTGCTACACATTTTTATGCCTTTGGACATCCATTTAACTCTCTTATGAGTTCTGATTGTTACAAGCTTCTCTGGGAAACAGAGATTATACAAAAATTTGAATAGCTCTAAGAAAGTGTTATATGCTGAGTTAGGGTCCATATTATCGTATACTTCACTGAAAGATTCTTGAAAGATTAATTATTATTATTATATCTTTGTTATGCATGAATCTTTCACTTGTTTACCTTTTTCATTGCTAGTAACGACCACATGGTCAACAGCACGTCTAAATAAACTTTTGCGATTCGATATTAAATCTTATGCAGACGACATAGGGTCGCGGTGCAAAGCACAAAGTGTCTGTTTGACGTTATTTTGTCTGTACCTATTAATTTCGCTATCTACTAGTGGGAACATCGGTTACATTTGTGGCCGAAAATGCTGAGATATCTCGATATAGCTTTTAACGGAAATATTCAAATCTATTCAGTAGATTCTGCATTAAAGAGTAACAAACATAGTCATCCTTAAATTCATACAAACTTTAACAATTATAATATTATAAGGATTCCTATTAACAGTTTTAAAACCAATTCCTCACCATTCCTTTTGTAGAAGCGGATGTGCACACAGCGACTCCTTCACTGAGCAATGCAGCGGCCACGTGGGCCGGCTGGGCTGTCACTGCAGTCACGGCCAAGTTCTATCGTTCGCATTCGGACACAGCCAAAGTGGCGCACTCGACCAAGTCAGCTCTCTCTAAACCGGGCTCTCTAGGTGAGTCACCCATACATGCTAAAGCTACTGAAGTGATCAGTTACTTAGCAACGCACGGGGATAGAGGCGCGGTCATGGCCAAGTTCTATCGTTCGCACTCTGAGACGGCCAAAGTGGCGCACTGGATTAATGCTCAGTTCCTTATTTAAAAAACGAACTGTGCTAGTTACAACCGTCCGTTCTCTTCTAGAACAACCATCATCGAGCAGCATGTCGACGACGACATCATCGGTGACGTCGATGACGTCACTGGAGCACAGCGAGTCAGCGTCGGATTACGACCCAGACCACTGGGACATGACGGCCTGGGGTGAAATAGACTCCAGCGCAGGTCAGTGGAAATATACTATGCACTTCATTATTACATACTAGGTGTCCGTGCCACTTTGTTCGCTTTTACTAGATAGATAATGCTATGTAATAAATGAAATGCACAGTAATAAAGTACTATTTATTGCCATCCTAGATAAATGAACTATCAAATAGTAAAGGTTTTTTTTTTATTCAAACCGGTTTTACCTGAGATTAGAGAAAACTCTTCATTAATTATGGGGTGTCATTGCGGTCTATAAAACAGTGAACGATTAGTTAAAACCTGAGAAAAGTTTAGTTGCTACAGATTGGAAGAATAAGTATACTTGCTCGGTGACGCATTTGGTCTCTTGATAGAACTTTGCCGATTATCGTTAAAAAATGCGGTAATTTACTAAAATTTAACACATTAAATACAGAGATGTAAACTATTACATCTCTGTATTTAATGTGTTATAAAACTAGTTATAAGTTAAGCTTTATTTGTAATATGGACACAGTTTCTTGCCGGGATCTTCTCTGTAAGTTATAGGTTCCAAACCGGAGGTGGCGTCATTTGCATTATAGACGTTTCATAAATATTACTGGTGTAATTTACGTGAATGAAAGAATATTGTTTGTTGTTGTAGCGACGTGCGCGAGCGCCGTGTCGCCCCCGAGCAGCGGCAGCGCGCGGCCCGCCGCGGTGCTGTGCGAGGACGACTGGGACAACGGCGAGTGGGGCACGCTGCAGGAGCAGCCGGTAAGAGACAGTATATTAAACGAATATATTATAATAACAACGGCGGATATTATAATTTTATATATATTTAACGGAAACGCAGGAGGCAATGAATCCCCCCCGCTGAGTTCCCCATCAGTTTATAAAAACCTTATCATTTTATTGGAAAATTATTTATATCATAACAAGACGACCTCCGTAGACGAGAGGCGTGCGGGCCAGACTTTGGCATTGCGCCATCTCTAAGGTTCCGGGTTCAATCTTCGGTCAGGTATATGGGAAACGAACTTTTCTATATTGTCTCGGGTCTGGGTGTTGTGATACTGTCGTTGTTTCTGATTTCAAAACACTAGTGCTTAAGCTACTTATCACAGAATCAGAGCAATGTATGTGATCGATTTTAGTGCGTTACGCCCCAATAGCGAATTTTAAAGAAACAAAAATATCTCCCCTTGCGGTGCAAGTTTTCTTTAAATATTGTAAAGAAACGGATATTTGTTTTTTCTGTTTCTTAAAAATATTTAATGTATTCGATGTTGTCCAATATTTATTTATAACCCAATTAAATTGTTTATATCTTTAATATGGTTCATATTGACAGAGTGCCGAAGCTGAACTGGCGAGTCCGTCAGAGACTTGGAACAACACGCAATGGAACGAGCCGGGCCTGAACAACGCGAACGCGACGTACGTGCGCGCCGCCGCCCGCCTCGAGCACCGCCCCGCCGCGCACCAGAACAGCAACGACTCCGTCGGCGGCTGGGAGGACACTGAGTTCGAGCCCATAGAGGAAAACGTCGATGGTCAGCACCGTTCCCAATTATATGCCTCCTCCACACTACTCGCGAAATTGAACGAAGTTAGACGAATACGATAGTGTAGAGAGGCACTTCGGCTCGCCTCGTCAAACTTCGCCTCGCCTCGGGCGACTTCCGTTTGTTGTCGGTTTTTGGGCCGAGTCAAAGGGCCCGAGGTTGTTGTCGTAGAGTTGAACGAGTGTGTAGAGTCATACTTCTGTCTTCGCCGCAGTTTACCTAGGAACTTCGCGAGTAGTGTGGAGGAGACAATAGATATTACTAGCAACCCTCCTAGCACGGGTATAAAATATATAGCCTACTAGGTGACCCGGCGAACTTTGTTCCGCCTTAGAGGCAATAAATGAGTTAAAAAAAAGCAAAAACCTCCTACAAATTTTCAGTTAAATCTGTTCTGCCGTTCTTGAGTTATAAATAGTGTGACTAACGACTTTCTTTTATATACAAATATAGATGTCACTTACTGAAAAAATGACTGAAATCGATCCAGTAGATAGTTTTGATTTCATTAGACACCTCAAAAATAACAGTATTTTTCTACTATTGAATGGATGTTATCATACATATGAACCTTCCTATTCAATCACTATCTATAAAAAACCAAATCAAATTCCGTTACGTAGTTTTAAAGATATAAGCATAGCTGGGCATTAACTCGTTAATTAACGAAGTTAACATTTCGAGTAACGGATTAACTATTAAGTTTAAAAACCGTTAACGGACTCATTAACTTCCGTTAATAATCCAGAAGTCCGTTAATCGTTAATCCAATGCCTACTATTCACTGCATTGCACCGCGAGTGCGAGTGAGAAAGCTGCGAATAGATTCATTTTGTTCATTTGATTTCAACAAGTCGATAAGTACTTAGAGCCGGTGTTTAGTTAGAATGACGAGTGATTTTTTTTTTTTAAAGAAGGGAGCGGATCGGGAAAGGATCTCCGGAAACCGTAGGGAAACCAAAAGGTTTCCAAATGGGAGTTCCATATCTTAATTTTTTATTGGACCGCATCGTAACGTTTTACATACGAATACGAAAGCTATATTATTCAAGAGTAACATAGGCTAAATTTTATTTTGGAAAAAAATATGATTCCGTAAAATATTTGGGTTTTTCGGACACAAGGTGTAAAAAATCCACCAGAAAATTACTTATTTTGCTTACGCTGCCTAAACTATAAACGATAGAACCATACAATGTTCTAATTAATTGTAGATTTATGAAAAAGTGTATGGAAAATAAGGAAAAGTATGTAATAACATTTAAAGCAAAGATGAAGAGCTGTAGAAGAGGAAGTAATGCATTTTCAAAGTTTTATTATATTAATGCAGAACGTTTATGAGATATACAATAAATCCTTTAATTAAAAACCACTATACTTACCAAGTTAAAATCTATACTAATATTATAAAGGAGAAAGTAACTCTGTCTTACTGTTTGTCTGTCCGGCTTTCACGCCTAAACCACTGAACAGATTTTGATGAAGTTTGGTATGGGTTGAACCTCTAAAACGGATATAGGCTACTTATTGTTTTAAAAATGAGGGGGAAAGAGGGTAATACCGCCTTTGAAAGTTAATATGGGAAAATAATTACTATTTAGAGATATGAAATTTGGCACACAACTCAAAATTTAAAACAAAGCTCAAAACTTGGATTAAGATATGTCCTACTTTGGTTTTGAATATTAGGGGAGAAGGGGAGGGGTAACAGCGACCATGAAAATAGATATATATTGATAAACCCTGTAGTCCACACGAACGAAGTTGTAACAGCTAGTATTAGGTAAATTGAAATAATGTACTGTGCATTGCAATAATCAAAACCCATGAACTCGGATAATCAAAGACATTGAATCGGATTCCAGGTCCTGGTGAGAATCGATGACCATACATCCTTTTGGATTATATTTTAACGGATTAACGATTAACGTTAACTTGCGTTAATTCTTCAGAAATGTAACGCTTTAACGTTTAACGATGTTAACTTTTTTAGTAACGGATTAACGATTAACGAAGTTAACTGTTTGATTAACGTTGCCCAGCTATGGGTATAAGCATACATAGGGATATAGGGACAGAAAAAGCGACTTTGTTTTATACCAGTACTATGTAGTGATTATTGAATAACTCGACACTACATACTGCATGCACGAAAAAATTACGTCACTGTGCGGTTACGCTCATTGTTGCGCTCCGCAAGCGAGAGCGAGAGAGCAGCCATTAGCAGCATAAGGCATAGCCATTTATCGCTCGAACTGCAGCAGCCCGACTGGTGAAATACCTCCACCTTACAGAAGACCGCAGCCAAATAAAAATCACTTCTGCGTTGTTGTGGTCCTGCGTGTAAGTAAGGTTTCCAAAGCTCCTGGGGGGTGCTACATTAGTAGCAGGGGTCAAGCCTTCAAGGTACGGGCGACAAGTCCAGGAACAGATTTATTATGCCGTACTTGTCGCCCTGAAGCTAGGACTTCATTACCGCTTAACATCAGGTGGGATAAGGTCAAGTTTGAAGTGCAATATAAAAAAAAATACACACAGAACAGTGAATTCTCGTCTTTCCTGCAGAGAACAACGCGTCCAAGATGGAGGAGATGCGTCGCAAGCGCGAGGAGCGCAAGGTGCAGCGGCAGCGCGAGATGGAGGCGCGACGCTCGGCGCGTGCGCACGGGCCCATGAAGCTCGGCGCCAAGCTGCACGCGCCGCTCTAGGCCGCCGCCGCCGCCGCCGCGAGATGGAGGCGCGGCGCACGGGCCCATGAAGCTCGGCGCCAAGCTGCACGCGCCGCTCTAGGCCGCCGCCGCCGCCGCCGCGAGATGGAGGCGCGGCGCACGGGCCCATGAAGCTCGGCGCCAAGCTGCACGCGCCGCTCTAGGCCGCCGCCGCCGCCGCCGCGAGATGGAGGCGCGGCGCACGGGCCCATGAAGCTCGGCGCCAAGCTGCACGCGCCGCTCTAGGCCGCCGCCGCCGCCGCCGCGAGATGGAGGCGCGGCGCACGGGCCCATGAAGCTCGGCGCCAAGCTGCACGCGCCGCTCTAGGCCGCCGCCGCCGCCGCCGCGAGATGGAGGCGCGGCGCACGGGCCCATGAAGCTCGGCGCCAAGCTGCACGCGCCGCTCTAGGCCGCCGCCGCCGCCGCCGCGAGATGGAGGCGCGGCGCACGGGCCCATGAAGCTCGGCGCCAAGCTGCACGCGCCGCTCTAGGCCGCCGCCGCCGCCGCCGCGAGATGGAGGCGCGGCGCACGGGCCCATGAAGCTCGGCGCCAAGCTGCACGCGCCGCTCTAGGCCGCCGCCGCCGCCGCCGCGAGATGGAGGCGCGGCGCACGGGCCCATGAAGCTCGGCGCCAAGCTGCACGCGCCGCTCTAGGCCGCCGCCGCCGCCGCCGCGAGATGGAGGCGCGGCGCACGGGCCCATGAAGCTCGGCGCCAAGCTGCACGCGCCGCTCTAGGCCGCCGCCGCCGCCGCCGCGAGATGGAGGCGCGGCGCACGGGCCCATGAAGCTCGGCGCCAAGCTGCACGCGCCGCTCTAGGCCGCCGCCGCCGCCGCCGCGAGATGGAGGCGCGGCGCACGGGCCCATGAAGCTCGGCGCCAAGCTGCACGCGCCGCTCTAGGCCGCCGCCGCCGCCGCCGCGAGATGGAGGCGCGGCGCACGGGCCCATGAAGCTCGGCGCCAAGCTGCACGCGCCGCTCTAGGCCGCCGCCGCCGCCGCCGCGAGATGGAGGCGCGGCGCACGGGCCCATGAAGCTCGGCGCCAAGCTGCACGCGCCGCTCTAGGCCGCCGCCGCCGCCGCCGCGAGATGGAGGCGCGGCGCACGGGCCCATGAAGCTCGGCGCCAAGCTGCACGCGCCGCTCTAGGCCGCCGCCGCCGCCGCCAACAACGGACTGGAGCCCGACCCTTCTGACTATAGGGAGCGTTCAAGCATTACGTAACGTAATTTTTGATTTTTTTTAATACACCCCTCCCCGCACGTTTTTTCTGTTCTCCCTTCCACCCCTTTCCTTAAAAAAGACGATCACGTTAATATACTCGAGGGATTCCCCGGAAACCGTAGTAAACCAAAAGGGTTGTAAACCAATATGGGACTTTCATTTTTTATTGTAACACATCGTAACGTTTTACAAATCACTCCCCCCATATTGTGTTACGTCATACTTTGAACGCTCCCATATTCAATTTGGAAGCTTTAAATATTTTAAAGTTTGCTAGGGTGACGTAAAGCATAATAACAAATTGTAAAAATATATTAGAAGCCTTGTTCAGAGGTACGGCTTGTTTCGAGTGAATCCTAGGTTCTGACTTATGTATTTCCACCAAAATTCAGGTGGAAAATGACAGTAAATGCTTCTTCTAAATCCTTAGTGGATTAATTTTGTGCAACTATACCATGTGAAAACGGCTGAGAGGCTCTCATTTAGGACAGTTTTAGAACTGAATTTTCAAAACACAACTTCTTTTTACTAACAAGTGCACGGTATTTTCTCAATTACATTCTCGCGTTTAAGTCGGACGCAACCGAAACCTTTGACCCGTGTTTGAAGCGAGATTCGGAATCTGATGAATGGCGCTTGTTTTCCGGGAACTTACACGATATTTGTGGAGATAATTCATAGTATATTGTACCTCGTCAACGCGTATATGAGTTGGCGCAAAACAATTCACAGCAACTTTACCATTTCTGAACGCGGTCCAATCTTTCGACATGCAAAAATGAAATCATGGTAATCATGTGTTGCTGTTTACAATGATTAATTTATGAAACATTACTATCTAAAAGGAGAATATTGGTTTATATTTGAGCTTTCTGCCTTTTTAATGGGTATCGGAAACGATTTTTTTTTTTATCGTTTTGAAACGTGTCTAAACAGTTTTCGTTCGGAAAGGAAACGAAATGAGAACATTATTCAAGAATCAATATGAGAACGGTTAAAACTTAATTTTAGTAGAAAATTGTTTTCAAAGACGTTGTTATTTCGTTCCCTTCGAACGAATCAAATCTCTTAAGGTACCAAATGCAAAAACAACCGGTTTCCCAGCCTTGATTAAAACACTCAAGTTACGTTCGCAACAAAGGTGTGGCGACAATCCCGTAACTATTGTGAGGTATACAAGCTGCCCAACTATTTCAATGATCGGTCCAATGGGGCCTACCGCGCGTGAAAAATTCGCTAGATGACACTACGGGGGCGTGAGGTCCAACTGCTTCGTGATTGGTGATTAACATGTCATGGTGACACATCTGTCAATGTCATGTCAAAAGTAACCAATCGTGTAGCAATTGGTCCTCACACACACATAGTGACATCTAGCGGATTTTTCACGCGCGGTAGTCCCCATTGTATCATTTAGACCCACGCATCGCTGACGTCACGATATGGAGCGCTATAAGTTTGAATTGTCGTTTTTCTTTACTTTTTCACCCGTATTACAAAAAGGTTAGAGTAGTTTTTTCGAGTGCGATTACCATACGGTTGCAGGTTTCTTCGCCCATAGTGCACCTGAATTATATGAAAAGCCCTTCATGTCATATTCAATCTGCGTGAGTCTCCGTCTCCCTATTTCATTTTAAGTGTGAATCTCGTTGTGAAAATTTGTAATACAATTGTGAAGATAACTACGATATTACTATACAATTTGGTCGGGTTTTTACCCAAGGCGACTCACGAAGTTTGCCTACGAAGTGTTCCAAAATGCTTATGAAACTTGGCTAAGACCTAATGAGTAAACACTTATGACAATGAGTTGAAATAAAAACTGTTAGGTAATTTTGTATCATATGACTAAAATAATTAAAATCTTTAGTTTACTTTAAATTAGTTATACCTATAATGCGAGTTCTTTAGTTATGAACCTTACTATAAGTAGTTAAAAACCATTATTGTTTATATTAGTTATCAAAGTCTATGTTTTCTAACATGGAAATAGTATGCATTTATTAAGATTGATAAAAACGATATAACTTACAGACGACTAAAAATCTCTTCATACTCTTTGAATAAAACTCCGCTTGTAAAGGATTTTCCTCAAACATATCTCACAGTATACTTTTCAAGTCTTAAATTATGAATAGATACAGAAATTATACCACAGTCATCAAGTTAGCTTTTATCAATGTCTTGTTCGAAAATGGTCGATATTAGGGAACAAGTTTGTAAATTAAGATGCACCAAATACCTATAGAACGCTCAAGTGAGACTAGGCGCCAGTAAGGCTAATAAAACTAATATTTTCAAATTGTACTTAGAAAAGTCGGTAAAGATATTTGACAATGTCGGTCGGAATGCGGTGGTTTTTAAGTAAACTGTTTTAATGAGTATGTAGCTATGTAACATGTTTTATAGACATGTGGAATAAGTTATTTTACTCACGGCGTTCAATACGACTAACGCCTGGTTCCAATAATTCGTTTCAAAGATGACAATCGGTTTTTCTATAACCGACTACCAGTCGGGAAAGGTTTTTGCTTACGCCTCATATAATTTATTACTAACTAAAACGAATCGTTTTTTAAATATTGGAACTGGGCGTAATTATTTCACGTGTCTATAAACAAATCAAATTAACGTATTCCATCGCAATGTTTTCCTCTAGCTTGTAACTACGCATGTAATAATTGAAAGTTATTTGATGTACAGGTGAAAATTGCTTTGTTTTCCTACTAAGTAATGGGTATGTGTGCAATCGGCAAATGAGGGTGTCAATTTGTTGTAAGTGCTGGTGTGATGATGATGACTGTATGTTGATACTGACATTCCAGGGCTGATACTTGACATTGTACGAAATACATACGTCACGTCGACTGATTATGATATTGATGATGTAAATACAAAAAGTAATTTTAACACTAAAGTAAAGAAAACATCTAAGACCATGTTAATTTAATCATCTTGCGTGGTATTTTATTGCGATATCAAGTATCGAGGACTGATTTAGCCGTTAGATGATTAGGCGATGTATTTTATATGTATTATTGCATATTTTATATTATGTATTATTATAATACTTAACTACCAGACTGAAACGGTCTATCATTTTTTACTCAATGATTGTAGAAGAGTTGGTTCAATTTGTTATTAGCTAAAATTTTCATTACATGCATCAGATTTGTAAAAGGAATATTTTTTATAGGATTCTCTAAATCAATTCTCGTAATTAAATTCATCATAGATATCTACAGAATCCGCATGTGCCCAAAATACCATAAAAAAATTTTTGCTCATTCAAGTTTTTACAAATTGAATTACATTTTGAACCGCACTTTCGTGTGACATTTCAGATTATTAAAACATCACAGTTTGTAAATAAGTGGTATTATTTATGTTGTTTAACTACTATATAAAAATAAGTCGGGTTTTCCTTCCTGGCGCTATAACTCCAGAACGCACGAACCGATTTCCAGGGTTTTGCATTCGTTCGAAAGGACTCGGGCACCGTGAGGTTTATAGCAAAGAAAATTCAGGAAAAATTTCAACAGAAAAGCGGGAAAATCCTCTAAGGCGAAATCAAAGTTCGCCGGGACCGCTAGTTCACTAATAAATATTAGGACTGTATATGACAACTATTATTTTACAAGTATATTTATATTCTTTGTTACCTAGATTGAGTAATACATAATTTTTGCACTTGTATTGTAATCTATTGATGCCTCATAAGGTTTATAGGATATACGATGAATGACTATTGGGTGTTGTATGCTGTACTTTGTGGTCCATGAAATAGTGAAGCTTCGTCCTTGTTAAAGTTTATAATTTTTTTAAATTGTCATTTTACCTCCAGATTCCTTTTGCGGCATGATATTTGTGTAAATGAGTGGGTAACAAAAATCTTATTCTGTCTGCTATTAAAAATTTACACTTCTGTAAATAAAAGTTTTAAAACATATACGTGTTATTATTTATTACGAGAACGCAGAGATGTCAAATGAAACGAGGCGATGAAGCTCAAATGTTTAATGATGCTCATTAATTGTTAGTTATTTTCATAGGTAATTTCATAAAAAATATTATTAAGTACAACAAAAAGCGCGCAACTTACATTTAATTTAACAAAACAAAAGCAACAAAAATGTTAGTAGTGTTACGGCAAAATAACATATAAAATAACTAAATCAAACAATTATGTGCTAGGACACCATTATCAATCGGTTACCCCATCAAACATACGAATCAAACGTATATTGGTTCTCTATTTTTGATGGATAAGCCAATTGACCCCGCAACTGTAACATACAACACCAAGCAGAAATCGCAACAAAGAAATAAAACATAATATTGAACAGTATTTTATACAGTGAGGTAAAGTCTTAAAAATAGCATAAAACCAATATTTATAGAGAGAAACTATTGTTATAGTTAAGACATTGAAATTTTGTAATACAGATGTAAGAAAGTAATTTCTTTAAAACATGTTTATTCACACAAAATAAGTGCACACTTTCTTGCACAACTTAAAAATAGTAGACAATACTGAAGTTGTTTATAGCTGATAGATGTAGCATGAAAAATATTGTTCTGTAATTTAATATGGGAAGTAAAAATACAGTTACAGTAGAGTTTTCTTAGGTCTTCTCTGGTGATGCGAAGTCTGCTCGGCCGCTGTAGCGTACTTACAGTTTGGAGCGCAGGTCGGTAGTCCCAGCGGCTAATTGTCAAGATGGATCATCGAATCTGGAACAGAACAGAACAGAACAATGTAAATATTTACTAAAGCATTTATGAATCATCAGATTGAAGTAAAACTACTACCATGTCCGGAATATTAATGCTATCGAGAAAATCCGGTAGGAAACTCGACAATTACTTTTTTTTTTTATTAAAAAAACATTTATGAATCATCAGATTGAAGTAAAACTACTGCCGTGTCCGGAATGTTGATGCTATCGAGAAAAACCGGTAGGAAATTCGAAAATTACTCTTTTCAATAATCATTCACATCAAAACGTAACCCAGGTGTCATTAAAAGGGAACTCAAGTACTTATTAACCTTTTCCCAGCCCAGCTATCTTTAACATAGTGGCCCGCTGTACGCCAACGTATAAATGTATAACAGTTTCTATAGTACGAAAGCAAGGATGTGGCATAACGTCATATCGATAAAAAAAATTGATGTCTAAATCAAGATTTTTTATTAAATTTTGCAAATATAAATAAACCCTGATACATTATAATAGTAATTTGTTTTATTTTATGAACATTTTTAGTAAGAAAAACGAGTATCTATTATCATAGACAAAAATACATGCATAATCTTGCAACACATTTATTATAAAAGGCACTTCACTATTCATTTTATAACGTAGTCCGTTGACTTCATATCAAGTCGTTGGCGCTCGTGGCAAGATAAATATCTCAAATAGAAGTGTTGTCTATGCGTTTCTTTCTTCACCTTGAGTGAATCTCTATCTCTCTAGACGATTTGAATAAAGAAAAGACGGCTCTTGTAAGGTATTCATAAATCATAACAAGTATGTTACGGTGAAAAGTAAGACAAAAGAATGAATGGTCAGTTATTATTCGTATATTTAATAACTTTTTATAGTTTGTGTAAGTTACCTTTCGATATTTTACTTTTTATATTTTCGATAATTATATTTAATGATTATTGTACGAAAAAAAAAACAGACGAGCGCACGTTTGTAATGGCCGGCACTATGACACAATGACCTTGACACTTGTACGCTTACGACGTCACAGGTTTACTTGAATTGAAGTTGGTGGCGCTCGTAGCACTGAAATCTTGTCATTACGTAGAGATGGGTGTTGCAATATCGAAAATTCTAAATAAATTATAAATTAACTAGCTTCCGCCCGCGGCTTCGCCCGCGTGTAATTCGGTTATATTGCGGTATAAATCACAACTATAAGAAAACTTCTCATTTCCACGGAAAAATCTAAGAAGCGCGATGTAACGCTGGATACGATTAGTTGTTAAACAAAAACTGAATGGTACACTATATTATATAGCTAAGTAGATGTAAAAATCAGTTTAGACGATAAAACAAATTGTACGTCATCCCTCGGGAATTCCACATTTTCGGGGATTCATTATCGTATCATTTAGCTTCTACATTTACATGTTTATTTTCGTTTACAATATTTTACCTTCCAATCCATCAATCCATCCATCAAGCAAACTATATTTTTGTTTTCCCTCGGGAATATCAGTTTTTTTCGGGATAAAAAGTAACCTGTTATTTAATCCGGACTTCTATACGTCTGCAAAATTTAAAAGCAATCGGTTCAGTAGTCATGTCGTGAAAGCGGAACAAATAAACAAACTCACTTTCTGATTTATAATATTAGTAAGGATCTTCGTGAAATAAATTAATTTCAATATTTATTATGTAATACGTTATTTTCAGACCGGAATTAATTGTCAATCATAAAATCTATGAATATTTGTATGGAACAAAACAAAGTAAACATGTAGGATTGTAATGAATGCAACTATCGCGTCACATCACTAGCCTACTTGATATGAAGTCGTTGGCGTATGGGACATCAAAATATTTCAGGCGTTTTTTTTTATCTGTTTTAAAACACTATAAAGCCTGTTTTTTTTGGCGAAATAACAAAAATGGGCTCCAATCCTGTCCATCTTACAATATTACAAGAGAAACAAATGTTTAATGCACCGTAAAGGTATTTAATTAAAGTAGGTACAATGAGTAACTTCTATAGAAGTAGTGGCGTTGACGGCACGAAAATCCTGAACTTCTATAGAAGTAGTTGGCGGTTATTAGGTTAAGGTGTGCGGTACATACCTCATGTTCATGGCGTTAGAGTTGCCCTGCTCAAGCTTGTATCCAAGCGTCTCGTAGAACTTAATCAGTTTGTCTTTGCAGTCCAAAGACATCTTATAGCACCCGAGTTCTTGAGCCAGCAGAGAGACCGTCACCACTATCCTGATTAGGAAAGAAAAATATTATTTGTAAATGAATCCTACTCACAACGACACTCATCGTAATAAAATAATAACGGAAATCATTAAAAGTACCGTTTATTCCCAGTTGCACCCACAAGGATTGCCACCAGACAAAAACCCAACCTGGTCTCAAACTAAGGTTTCCCCTTGTAAGTACTATGCTTACCAGACGACGGATACTTACTGCGGGCGTCAGCAGCACACCCAGACCAAAGTCGATTTAGAAAAGTTCATTTTCCAAATTGACCTAACCCGCGACCTTTCACGTTTTGGCCGCCTACATTTTTAATCCGTTTCTGACGTTATATGAACCAAGTTTTAAGATACGCATACCATCGTAATAAAGCATTCAAGCAAGATAGCAAGTACTTACAACTTTCCTAGTTGTTTTCCTCTGTATGTGTCATTGACCACAACATCTTCTAATCGCCCGCGCTGGAAAAAAAAGAACAATGTTCGTACACAAATAAAAATATTAATTAGAATATGGATCTGTAATCTGGAATCCTCATTATAAGAAATATGCTGAGAATATTGAAAAGATTCAGAATAAATTCCTCAAATACCTAAAGTTTAAATGTGACAAGGATATTAAGCCTAAATTTACACCTTCTTTGGCATCACGCCGAATGGAAAAAGATCAAGTATTTTTGTACAAAATTCTGAATGATTACATTGATTCCCCTTTTCTTTTAAGTAATATATATTTAAAATGCCCCCGGTTGAATTCTCGTCGGCATCTTCTGTTTAGTGTACCGTTGACCTCAACTAAATACGCCCGTAACACCTTTTTGCTGCGCTCATGTCATAAGTACAATAGCGATTTTCATGACCTAGACATTTTTGATTCTTCCTTAAGGGCGTACAAAAAGGCTGTTGCGGATAAATTGTGTCTTAATTTAACTTAATTAAGTAATTTGTTTAGTTTTTTATATGTATTTATGTAATTTTTAAACTTCTGGTTAACATGTTGCAGTTTGTATAACATTGTTTATAGGTGGAAACTTAATTGGTTTAAGATATTGTTTGTCTGTCCTACCTATACTGTGATAAGTACTGTATGTTTCCTTACAATAAAAAAAAAAAAAAAAAAAAAAAAAAAAAAAATATGTGTGTGGTAAGTATTACAGCGGCAGGATCCCGCATACCTCCTTTGTATGAAGCCGCTGCCCCACACACAGCTGCGCAGGATACGCACGCTACATACTACGTTGCGCATTTAGATAGCATTGATAACCATGCTACGCATTTAGCATTGAGACACATTTACCCTCCTCGCTATTCCATAGCCTGTGCACATGTAGGACAGCGGATGTAGGTCGAAACAAAGTTTTTAATACACATTTGATTTCTTATCAACGGTTACGAGTGCCACAAAATTTCTCTGTTTTGAATATTTAAGTAAACTTTCTTTAGTGTTCCCATTAGGTAATATGAGGTCTTGGTAAACTGCTGGATTACAAAAGTCAGACGAAAATCTAAACAACTCGTGCCTGGATTATAATCAAGCATGCTGCATGCCCCTTTGGAAACATTACAAGACACTTGGACTTCACAAATCGAGTTTGTAACCTAAATTTGGGTTTAAAATAATTGATTTTTTTTTTCGAGTAATTAAGTACCGAGTAATAACATAAGATAGGTACTGGTATGGTGGAATAACAGCATAATGGGTAATCCTGATTGCTTTTAAGCATTCATATCATAGCTCTTGGAAAAGTAGGGAATCAAAAATCGTTGTATAAATTTGGACACCCTCCTAAAATAGATTTTTGCACACCTGAAGCGCGTGACAAATTCCCTTACTCAAAATCAGTACCTACATAACATAAAATAATATCAATCATAGGTAGGTACTTTTCTTTAAACAACACATACTTCTAGTACCTAAGATAGATATGCTTCTATCTAATACTGTGTTATATAAAAGTTATGAAGAGGGAAGACTGACCAGCGAACATCCGTGAATGAACTTAAGCTCCACCGTCAGGGTGGCTGCGCCGATGATCTTAGAGACACGTGTATCTTCTATAACGGTGACATAATACCCGCCGGCCTGCTTCATCTGCGTGAACCGGTCTGAAAACCACCAATATAAATCATTTTAATGATTTTTAATTGAATCATGGAGCATTAATATCTACCCAATCATTAATCCAGTGCGTTAGGCTTCAATTCTTTCACCTAGCGCGCATCCCGTTTGTGCATCTATTACAGAGCCTGGGGTCCGCTACGACTATGACCCTCAATCGTAGGACTTATAAGAAATCTTACTAGTTCCACCGTACAACAACTCTGTAGAACGTATGGGAACAAGGGCCCTGATTCTATAAACCTTATTAGTTATATTGGAAATATTACTGTTAGACATATATTAGAAAGCATTCCCTAAGCAAACCGAGAATAGCTCGCAAAATGAAAGTTTTGTTAAAGTTTTTCGCGGAGTTTTCAACAAAACTTCCAGGTTTTTATAGCGGGATTAAGGATTTAAGAATAATGATTTCCTGCTTCGAAAGGCATTCATTTTGTCGTGCCTTCGTTGCCTTGTGTTGACGCCGACTGATGATTATAAGGTCTGATTAAATGTGATGGATTTAACTAAATATGAAACATACTTAATTGTTTCACTTATAACTGGATTTAGAATAGATGTTAATCTTATTTTTAGAAGATTTTTATTATAGCTACACTAACTTTTGCCCCCGACTTAGTACGCATGGGAGAGTGACCAATTTTCCCGCTTTCTTTCCGTGAAACTTTCATAGGGCCTTCTCTAAATTATAGCAACATTCATTCTTATGTAAAGATTAGTAATTAAAGGGCCTTATACTCCAATAATGTTGTTTTAATGTTTCGTTCCGTCTTTAATTATGACAAAAAACGTAAGATTTTGTCTCAGATCATACAATATTGTGTTGGTATTCTTAGAACAAAAACCTGTTTTATGCAATAACTTTCACGCCGAGGCGCGGCCTCAGAGCAAAGAACAACGTGCACAATACCTACTACACTACATCGTATTTAATTTGTACCTTTTGGGATTTTAAAACAACATTTTAATCAGTAATTAGTCTATATACACAGCCTTACTTTGTAGTAAGCCTAATAAGATTTTATACTCAATACACTAGATTTGCAATTAGCAAACTAATAATCTAACAGTGATATACGTAAAAACTTTTATATTGATTCATAATAAATAACCTTTTATAGAAAATATTTTTAATTGAATGAGATTGCAGGTAGTTTTATAAGTCTTTGGTGAGCTATTACGGCAGCATCTCAAAATTATAACATGTTTAAATATATTGCAGATGATTTGGGCATGTGTTTTGTTAACAAAATAAGTAAGAACAATGATATCATGTTTTTCTTTATTGTGTTTCTGTTTAAGCGCGAAGTAATAACCACCTAAAAAGCGTTTCTTCGACTGGTTGAGTTAATCAAGTCCTAACTCCACATCTCGCCTTGTGGCGATTCTTTCGTCATTTGTCAGTCAAGCTGGACCTACTGTTAACAAATAGGCACACAATATTGCGAAGTTCGAACCGGTATCAGGAACCAAACGAAGTCTTGTAAAGGTCATTACTTCATTATCACACCGGCCGGACTATGTGAAGGTCGAACTAAATGCCAAACAAAGAATTCAACATTCTACCCGCATACACATTTAACCTGTTTACGTCTTTATCGCCCGCATTCGTAACATTTTTTCAAAGCCAAATTTAAAATCAGCTAGACTATATAATAAAACGTTGGAATCTGATACAAATTCAAAAATTACGTTTTCCCTCTTTCATAATAAAAACAATTAAACAGACATATCATAGACTTGCCGAATCGGAATCATTTTTGACGTTTTGGAATCGCCCCCTTGTTTTTTTTGTGCATCTCGTATGTTACCGATGAGTAGCGGCATTAGGGAAATGATAAGGGCGTTTAGTAGCGGTAACAGGACGTATTCCATTGAGATAGCGAGACGCTGTTTTAGTACAGTATAGTAATATGTCTTGCTTATAGCTGCTGGTAGGGGCCTCTGTTGACGACAAGTGCAATCAATGGCCCAGTGGAACATGAGTCAGTGACTGTTAAATAAAGAGTCATGTTTTCGATCCCCAACCAGCAGGACTAACATTTGTGTTTCTTCTGTATCTGGGTATTTGTAAATGTATTTAAACATATTGTGGTTCCACCCCATTCTGGTTTCCCCAACACTTCAGGAACAATTCAACATTATAATGTGGATGAGGAACATATTTAAATTGTTAAGTACAAGCATACCCCTAGCATATCCACATTGTTACCTTCCTAGTCAAAGTAATATTACAACTAAATCGCTAATCAAGTAGCATAAGTAACTTAGTTAAACATAGGTAATACTTATTACCACTCTGATTTATTCAAAGCAATAATGATAAGATATCTATTAATTTTCCGTTTTAGATAGTCTGAGTGATAGATAAAATGTGAACATGGATAAGTGGTTGATAGCACAAGCAATGTTTATAGCATTCCAAAGAAAACAATTCCAAAAATTATGTTTAGCAATAAAAATTAGGAGCCCAGGTGTTTCAAAGAGTGTTTCTCACCAATAATATGGATGTGGAAATATAAACAATTTAAAAAACTCTATGGATATAATAACATGTAAAATTAAAGTTCATTGTGGATTCTTTACCACAAGAACTTGCAGATTTTTTTATTGGAAAAATAATTTCTTAATAGAAATGTCTTTTCATTCTTTCATCACAACAGAAAACAAAACTAAGATTTTTAAAAAGCCACCTGTACTTTCAGACAGATTAAGCAACTAGATAGTTATCTTAAAAGTACTGTTTAATGTTAGTCTAATTATAGAGGAATAATGCATGGTCTAATTAGTAGTAATAATTATTTAGAGCAAGTAGTTTTTAATAATCTACATCCTTCAAAATACATAAATGAAAAAAAGGAAACAACTGCTAGTGGTTTCATTAAAATGCAAAATAATTCGAACATTTTGAACCAAGTAGGTACATTCTAATGCATATTCCATTTTATTCCTTTATTTAAAAATATTATATTTTGATAGTATTATGCTAACATTCAAAAGTTTTAGTAAAATAAATAATAGATATTTATTTACCAAACCCAAATATGAACAAGAATACAAAACAATACTGCACCTTCTTACATGTCTGTATGTTATGGAGTCTAAAAGACTTGTATTCAAAACAGAGACATGTTTATAAACACCAAGAAAGCATAAATGTCGTACAAATACATTATTGTATTTACAAAAACCAAGTATTAAGTATTTTTGTCCATTAGCTAAGACCAAACTTTGGTTAGCCTGGGACTTGTTGAGAATGTACATGTCTGGAGTATATAAGGATGTTGATTCTCACCATCAAAGGTCTTTCTGGACACGTTGCCAACACTGGTAAGTTGTCCAAGCAGCTGCAGGAATCCTTTATCATAGTCTGACCGCTGAAGAGGCCGTACTACCATCCAGTCCTCGCCTGGTTGGGCGGCACTGATCTTTGGCTTGAACACAGCAGGGCTTTTGTTGAAGTTCAATCTCTGCAGAATCTCAGGTGAGTAGAGATACTCTGATGGCTTTCCATCCTGTAGGGTTGAATAGGATATTTAATATTTACACGAGGTTAAATTAATTTTAATAGATAGAGAAGAGATACAATTACAACAATCAGAAGTTTTCCAATTTAATAAGTATATTGGTATTGTAGTAAAAAAAAATTGTTTAGTGTGAAATTGGTTCTAGGGTATGTTCTTATCCCTTAAAAATAAAATATCATAGTGGCGAAACTGTTTTCTATGGCTAATTGAGATAAATTGTACAAAAGGTTAGATTTTCTTCACGCGAAGCCTCTGTCTCAGCTAGTAAAATATTAAAATTTACTTTATAAGATACGTTATCATACTTACTCCACCTGAACTGTACTTGTCCATTCCCATTTTAATGATATGTTACGCACTTTGTGACCTGTCCCACATTATTTACAGAATCAGCTGATTTATTCAAAACACAGTTAGAGCTGAGCTATAATAAATAAGTTTATTACAATAAGCTTGACTTTACATTGAATCACAACGCAAAACACTACCACCCTCTGAATAAATTTGTTAGCTATAAAGAAAAGCGAAAGTAACCTTCACTTCTCTCTCCGGCATTCAAACAAAATTCGCCAACGTTGCTTTTGAATTGTCAGCAAATTGTCAGTCTTTCAATCATCGTATCAGCGTTAAAATAACTAATCTGACATACGTCACAAGGCCACCAGGCCATTTGCGGTCGGTCGGTAAAATAGAGCCGTCTTACGAGACTGGCAGAAGTGGCAGAATTTCTTGAATTTTTTAAACATCTGTGTCCGTGTGTTCAAACTCAAAAACACGAATCTAAAAACATTTTTTACATTGTTTTCATTTATTATTACGTAATGCTTTTTGATTACTCCAAATGGCATTTTTAGTAAAGTGTAGGCTGTTCAACAATTTGACAAAATATCGTAATTTTAGCTGTTTAATTAAAAGTGTTGATAGAAACCCTGAGTTCAGTTTTCCAGGATCACAAAACGTCCCGAAACGCTTGTTATTTTGGGAGCGAGATAGGAAAGGTGGATATGACACAAAGCAAAAAATATCTCTCAAAGAACACCTGACCAATGGCTTTAAGGAACTGAAAACTGAAATGGGTTTGTTATCTCAAGAATTTAAAGAATTAGTTGAAACTGACCCTCTTCTGGTCGCACGTCCAGGTGAGTAGAATGCATTAATTTTTTAATTTACGGTACCACATCCGACATAAACAGAACTCGATAGGTAATCAATGATAAAGAATTACTGCTTGATTTTGTTGAATATGTCGACACATACAGAAACTTTGTTTCAAGAAATGCTGTTTAAAACATATAAACCTATTACAGTTAATTTATTAAGTGATGGTAATTTGTCCGTGGGAATTAAAAAATATATATATGTTCCACAAATATGCCGCAAATATGGAAACCGTGAATATGGAATGACTATTTGTATGGTATTGTAGGTGATACGTTCCAAGGTTCCATTTTTATTAGTTTATTTTTATCAAAATGGTCAGTTTGCCATAGAAAAGTAAGATTAAAAACAGAAAATTAGTCAATTTGCACAAAACAATGTACTGCGTGCATTAATTTTCCAAGATGCATGCTATGGGAAAGCCTATAAAACTTTGATATTCGCCCATTTAATTTACTCAAAACCTACTAGATCCGCGAATATGAAATTTTTTACCCCAAATATGGAAAATTAGTCGCAATTTTTAAACCCGCGAATAGTGAAAACGTGAATACAGGAACCACTGTATCTAATTCCTCTACATCATATTAATATATTTATTTAATTTACAGACAACTAGGCCCACATCTTGTTAGTAAAACTTACAGACTTTGTTAGTATAGCCTAATATATTATTAATTCATATAATTTATTGCAATTAATACATAAAAAAGTAATGCATTGCATGCTCTTAACTAATAAGGGCACAACAATCCAGCATTGGGGGTAGTGTGCGGTGCACCGTTAGCATCCATAAATATTGCCAAATTTCAAGAAACTTTAATATTTTTTTAACATAGCTCAAATTTGTGATCACTAATGCATATTTGGTAAGTATATTGAGGAAAGTCACTACCCATTATTATAACGTAAGACTTTTAAATAAGAAAACTTAGTATTTATATAGTTTTGATAATCACTGTTGCCTTAATTTATTTTTGATTCAAGTATAAGCAACAATTCAGCATTATAATATTAAAAATTTCAAAGGACAAACATAGTGACTTTTCAATTATTAGATTAATTAATACAGTTCCAAAAGACAATGTCAAAAATGATCTATGCCTCTTATGTGTTCCTAACAATTAAAGAGTTATCATCAGACCTATCTTATCAAACTGGGAATCTGGCTAATGTATCCGCCCATACCACTACTGCTGCCAGATATACCTTGATTATGTAAATTAATTAAATATTTTTATTTAACAATCGATTGTGGCTGTAAAGCTTTATAAATTTGACCAAAAGGAATTGAACTTACGTTACTCCTTTTAAATATAAGCAACGAGCGGCGGGCGCTGTCTAACGGGGCTCGACCCTCGGTTTGGTTGGGCAGGTCAGGTTGGGCTGCAGCTAGAATTTTTTGTCTTAACTTTTAGAGAAGTGTTCTGTTGTATTTTTAACTTCTTTATATATGCTCATGATGTAGATCTGCTTGAAGATATTTGTAACCTTGTGAAAAAATGACATGCGTAAAGCAATGGAACACGCCCGTTTGCTGTCAAATTTTAGCTGTCATTGGAATTGACAACTGTGATTTTCGTTCGGAGTTCGACTCTATTCATTCAAAATAAAAATCCGTTACCTGAGATCGTTGAAAGTTATTTATTTCACTTCCATTTTGTTTTTATTTGTACCTCCCGACTCGAGTGAGTTATTTATAGTACAAACGCACAGTTTTTGGTCTTAATTTACACAGTAGAGTCGACCCGTGCGGGGCACCAGAAACGAATGTTTTCAAATATTTTGACAGTCAATTCTTCGCCTGTTACCAACGAGAAGAGCAACCTCAAGAATATTTACCAGAAATTTCAGAGTTTTCTTGGTAGAGGATCAGACAACAATAGTGGTGAAAGCAAAAAGGACATGTTATCTGCACGAGGGAGTATGGCAGCATCGGATGATAGTTTCATCACTCCAGTGTCATCATTGGGCGATCTGATGGCGATGTCTCCGAAGAAGACCACAGATCTTATGGAACAACCTGATATTACAAACGATCTCCTTACTGGTGCGGAGTACGACAGCATCTGTGACGTTACAATGCAAGAAGTACCTCATTACGATGATAATATGTTTATTGATGCCACTAGCTTAGACTACCTCGTGAAATGCGCAGAATCAAATAGAAACCACAATCTCATCGACAGAGGTAAAGAAAGCTTGTTTGTTAAGTTTGATCCACTCTATGCTAAAAAGAAGGAGAACTTCGGATCGTCTCACAGTGAATCGGTAGCAGATTCTACTGAAGGGGATGTTGGATATGAAACTGGTAGTGCAGTTTCTGGCTTTACAGACAGCCATGTTGCAACACCAAAACATTCCCTATCTGTTGGATCCATTCAGATATCTAATGTAAGGGAGAAGCCAATGCAAGTAGTGCCACCTGTAGTGAACAGTGAACCCCCAAAATCTAGTGCATCCTATACTCGTCCCACTCCAGCATTGATCAGGAGTGTATCAGCTATCTTGACTCCCACACAGGTAGCCACAGATAGGCTGATCAGCATATCAGGAAACACACCACCGACAGCAGCTCCACGCAGCCCCAGATATCACAACTATAGTGTTCAAGAAATGGATCGTTTACAAACACTCCGAGTTATTCTACAGAAACAAGATCAAGAAGTCCTTCTGCTCAGACAGGAAAATAGGGAACTGAGATCTACTCTGCAAGATATAGAACATAGACATTCGAGAACAATTGAAAACTTTGAATCAAAAATTAAGAAGTTAACAGATGATAGAGACAATCTGTTAGACAAAGAGAATAAATTGATCCAACAGGTCAATGATAAAAATTTAAATAACAAACAAATGAGTATTGTTATGGAAGAGTATGAGAAAACAATTTCATCATTAATTGGTGAACAGCAGAAAGATAGGATACAGTTTCAGGAAAACCAGGAGCGATTGATAGCTGAGAGAGATCAAGCCCTCAACCATCTGACCAGCATGGAGAGCTCCTTCAATGACTTGCTTGCCAAATATGAGAAATGCAAAACTGTCATTTTAGAAGCTAAGGAGAGAGAAAAGGTTTTTGAACAAAATATAACTGAATACGAAGCTGGTATGAAAAAATATGAAGTTTTATATAATAATCTTAAACAAGTCACATCTGATAACTTGGGTAAAGCTAATGAAACTCTGGAGAGTATCAAGAAAAACCACAATGTTGAAATAACTAAGTTGAATGCTACAATTAAAAAACATGAAATAACAATTGCATCTTTACAAGAATCATTAGTACAAAAGACAAGAGATAACGAGGAATTAACTAGAATATGTGACCAGCTTATCAATGAAGTGCGTTGATCAATACAACTCTGTATATTACTCATACTGGCCTTGATTGGTGCTCTCTTGTAAATCTTAGGAAGTATTCTTACCTTTTTGGTCTCATAAATTACTGCTGTGATGAATCTCTTATAATATTATTTCTTTATTTATCTGCTTATTCTTATTGGTAGTACTAATTAATGCTTTAAAATAACATTAATTGAGTTTTTATAATGCTTTGACAATTATTATTTTCATGGGAAATTACACACTTTTAGGTTTAGAGGAATAAACATTACTTTTAGAAAAGTCTTTTAGTACATTTTTAGCAATTAGTTGAGTTGACTAAATAAATAAGTACTTAAAGAATATTAACTAGTTAACTTTGATGTTTTTGTAGGTTCTGACATTATATACCTTTATCCTTGATGACTAACACAATTAGATAATAAGTTGGTTATGGATTTGTGAAGATGGCTTTGCCATAAAATATTTACTAGGCGGGAACTTGTATGAAAATATTGAATCATGTTGGTATAATAAAGATATTCAACATTAACTATGAATTATGTGCCTTAATCACAATGGTATAAGCCATCTAAACTATGCTTAATTAAAATGAGAATGAATGGTTTTACTTTGTGTACTTTAGACTTTGTTTTTTGTGAAATAAATGCCATTAAGAATTTACTAAAAACATGTTTCACTACATATTTATAATATCCTAAAACATTTTTAACTAGCCATAATTTCAATTTCAGTCCTAGTAATATGCCAGTACCTAATTCATTATTTTACCTAAAAACTAGTATGTTCTTTTAAAACTCACATGTGAGGGACCTGTTTAGGAATTTTTCATTATTGATGTAAGTATAGTGTTACTAGTCACTACATAGTATAAAACAAAGTCTCTTTTTCTGTATGTCCCTATGTGTGAGGAAGGTTTATGTGTATAATCCACACATATTAATGTACAGAAAAGCAGAAAACTTAATTTGTATTTACTTGCAACCCGTTCGAAGCCAGGGTACCCACCCTGGCTTCCAAGTTAGTTGATGAATAAAAGTAGAAAATTTAACTAAAATATGAATGGTTAAGATTGTAATTATGGCGCTATTTCACGTGCGTATTCCTACCACCCTGAGTAAGAGCAACCCCACACTAGTGTCTTTCGAGCGTCAGCGTCTTGCCGGCGACCTCCCCACACTACCGTTGTTTGGGCGTCGCGCCGCGCAGACGCCATGTACAGTCGTTTCGAAAATGAAAATGTAAGATTTGAATAACGCATAATATAATGTTTTATAATGCAGTGATATGCTTTCAACTTGTACTAATAAAGGAAAAAATATATTTTACCTATTTGACACATGGCCCGAATAGGCAACTTAAGCATTTGTTTTCTCGAAAACTAAAAGTACTTAATTGACAAGGGGTTTCTTCGGCAATATGAGTTAGTATTTTAAGCTACACCCATATTTCCTATCAGCTAAAAAGTCTTCTACCTAGATACTGATTCTAAAACAGGGGCGGGCCGAAACAATTGAGTTGATCATTGTACTGTTGACAAAATAAACGCTGCGCAGGCGTCGGGCCGGCGCGGCGCCTGTGTAGCGCAGTCCTGGCGTTCGTCACTTCGGCAAGCTGCAGCGCCCTATTCGACAGCGTCGCTGCGCAAGCGTTGCGTCAGCGTCGCATTGACGTCGGCGTTGCGTGGGCGTCGACGCTCAAAGAACGCTAGTGTGGGGTTACGCTAAACAGAACTCCCCAGAGTTGTACCACTCGCGGGCTTAACATAAGTACATGTACAGTCAACAGTATGTCACGGGAAGCACTTGTAGTACGATATTATTCCCAAGGCATCCATGAACGGTAAAAAGTCCAAATTCTGCATCAAATCGTCATTATTATAATCGTTCAAAATATTTAAACTAATATTGAACTCTGTGCGCTGGAAATAGGCTGTAATACGGTTTACGGTGAAATTGTACAAATAGCGACTGGGCGAGGTATTCTTGTTTATTCGCTTTTTATGCGGATAAATATCTAATGTAGAATGTATATGTATAGTAACGCAATTTTTTTTTATTTCAAAATTTTGATGCAGTGGCTGCCAAACTTTTATCAATTCACGTCTTACTGGGCGAGGGTTCCAAGAGGCAGCAACAATTGTTATGAGTTATCAAAATCCAAATCATTAAAATCTACCCTTTCCAGGAGAAACAGACCTCTTATGGTGTTTCAATGAGCAGAAGGTCTTGGACAAGTTTGTGACGACCAGTGACAGCGATCATAACGAGGGCTTCAGCACGTGCAAGCTGGAGCTAAGCGAAGCCGGGCGCGCACGGTTTCATGGCAACCTTGATGTCAGAGTACCAAAGGATGGCCGAATAAAGAAGGCTGGTTACTGTGCTATGCGATCCCATAGAGTTAGGGTAAGCGCTTGCTATCTATGCCAGTTATTTACAGAACTACAGCTATGGGTATATCAACATACCTACTTGATCTTAAATATATGTATTAATATCATACAAAAACTAGGTATCGGCAATTTCAATAAAATATGCGGTCCTGAATATAAAATTACGCAACTGTACCTATTTTTTGTTCCCATCGCAAACTGTTGATTGCCGTGTGTAAATAATGGTAACGTGAATAATCGTGCTAACTAAGTATACTGATACTAAATAAAAATAGTATAGTAATAATGCATTGTAATATGGCAATTTTTTATAGCATTAAAAAACATCGTTTGGCTTTTGGGACAATTCCCTAGAACGATACGTAAATGATTTACGATAATAGAAAGGTGCTCTGGACTGCGAGATGAATCTGCGTTTCAAAATTTCACCTGCGTAGAAAAGATTTTTCCTGGATTACGTCGACTAATTTCAGTAGACAACTTAGCTTTAATGCTACCCATCGTCAAAATCAAATTTGAGTTCGTATAGAAGATTATAATATTCAATATCTAAAATGTTTTTGTGTTATTCCAGAAAGCATTCAAACGGGAAGCCACATTCGACTGGAATCTGTATAATACTTTAGTTTTAAAAGTAAGAGGCGATGGTAGGTCATATCTGTTGAACATCTCCTGCGAAGGATTTTATGACATTACTTGGAATGACATTTACCATTATGTATTATATACAAGAGGAGGTCCGTATTGGCAAGTTTCAAAAGTATGTATTAGAATTTATTCTAAAACAATACGTAGGTAATAATAAATCACTTATTAAACATTGACGACCTCCTAAGACTAGGCCGGACTTTGGCGACGCGCCATCTCTGAGGTCCCGGGTTCGATCCAAGGTCGGGTCAATATGGGAAACGAACTTTTCTATATTGTCTCGGGTCTGGGTGTTGTGGTACTGTCGTTGTTTCTGATTTCTGTAACACAAGTGCTTAAGCTACTTAGCACAGAATTAGAGCGATGTATGGGATATCCAATATATATTTACCTATTAATTTAACTGCTTTCAGCATAGGTGCTACCTATCTACTACAAAAAACAAAATTTATCCCCAATTCACATCGAATGCATAAAGCGTTTTCAACAGAGAATATTTTTTTATGCAAATAATCTTGAAAAACAATCGTTTGTTTGTTCGTTTTGTTTATGGTAGTAGGCCTGCAGGAAATAAGGAATTGTGGGATTAACATCTTGGTAGAGAAGTGATTTTTATACCAACTAACTTTTGGCAACTATCTTGTCGAATAATTCTTGTTTTTTCTAAAATATGGTATGTACAGTGAGCCAGCATCAAATGATTAGTGCCACTCAAGGTTGATCTAGTAATTTAGACTGAACCAGAAAGTCAAGACAAGTGAAATTTCTATTGATTCGTATTATTGAGCATTTATTCTTGCTGGTCTGTTAATTAATCATGTCTTATTATTTACAGATCCCGTTTTCAAAATTCGTATTTGGTTCAAAGGGTAGATTACAAGATAAACAAAATAGGATGCGATTAGATAAAATCACTCACTTCGGAATATCATGCGGTGACAAGATTCCTGGTACATTTAATTTAGAAATCGAATATGTTGGTAAGTATCATAAACAAATACAATAAGGTACTTACTAGGGGGAGGAGCATTGTGGGTCAATGCACCATCTTGAAATTGCCTTGGGTACTTTTCTAAAAATTACTAGGCTAATTTACCTTAGGTACTTACCTAAAACGTGATTTTTAGTAGGTATGTAGTTAGTACATCTATGAGTAGCTTAGGAATTAAACTTCTTAGTTGCCCCATCAGTTTAGGACCTCTAATAATCTTATCCTATTTTAAAGTATTGCGATATAGTTGATTACAAGTAATATTTTTTGCAGGTTTGGAGTTCGATCCAACGCATGAGGAAGAATTCGCATATGAAATGTATAAAACAGAGAAATATATTGTAGGAGTGTAAATCTAAGTATTTTGTTTACTAAGAACATAAATATAGAATAGAAAACCATGCCGTCTTTTAATGATACGTATACATCTCTATTAAGCATTTACAAAATTAGAATACAGGCTCGGATCTAGGACCGACACAGAGCATGTATCCGGATACATGCTCTGTGTCAGTCCTAGATAGCTAGCCTAGCTCTGGAGCGGAGTGGCACCTTTCCCAAGTAAATGAAGAATCCTCCATCCATCAATTTCGTCCTTACAAGTCACGGTAAAATCAAATTCCACATAAGCTTGCCCAACTTACCTGTGTAGTTAGGTATTTCTGGTAGAGGGTGGTTTAGAAGGAAAGCACTGCTTCGTCGTCGTTCGTCGCTACTCGACGACCTCGGTGGCGCAGTGGCTAAGGTAGGCGGCCAAAGCACGAAAGGTCTCGGGTTCGATTCCCGGTCGGGTCAAATTGGAAAACTGACTTTTCTAAATTGACTTGAGTCTGGGTGTGCTGAAATGACGCCCCCAGTTAGTATCCGTCATCTGGTACTCATAGTACAAGGGAAAACCTTAGTTTGAGACCAGAAGATTAGTGTGATTGTCTGGCGCATTTACTGCTTCGTAAACCAGCCTCTAATACCACAAATGGTGAACCAAAATGAACCTCCAAGTGACCCGTCGAAAGCAAAAAATATGTCTGCAAAACAATTGCTATTCCAGCGCGGCTGACTCGTAAATTAAAAGGTGGGGCTGTGTTTCGTAGCCGATTCCCCAAGGGCCACGCTTTTGGCAAACCTCCATATCCTTCGCAGCTAGTAGGTACCTTTGTATCGAGAACAGATTATATAATCTTAATAGCTCGACAGTATATCCTTTCCTTCTGGGTTCCTTTCGGTTGTCGAAGATAAGTTACTCTCCGATTCAATAATAGCGGTTAGCGATAGAACCGCACCAAATGTGTGTTAAGCTTGGCGGCTGGTAGGTACCTCATGCAGGAAGATAGGCTCGCTCGACTTTTGTTCGCATGGTCCAAGAAGGGCCGTTTTGTAACAGACTTAGTGCAGGAGCCCAGAGAGTCCGTCCTTGACTCCTCCGTAACTGCACGTATATGTTGCCGTTTCCCGCAGAAAATATTGCATCAACATTTCTCCTGGTGAGCATATGTGGGTAGTTAAGTACTTTTTAATTCCGACTTATCTCTTAATAAAAAAAACGAGCAAGAACCATAAACTTTACCCTGACCCTGACCCTGACTGATCGGATGTAACCTCCTCGGTGTGACCGTCACTTCGGGTTTCGTCTGGCCGGTCTACTAGAGATCTTCTTGTATAAAGTATTCACCTTCGAAACGAATCCATTGAGAAACACGGTTAGGCTCTTGATAACCCTCAGGTTTAGACAGGCAGCTAGTCTCCTGGGCAAGCTTCTGGCATGCTGTATTGCTTCCAGGTTTTGCACTTGAATCGAAGATTTCCTCAAGAACCTTAGACCTTGGTGTTAATGATGGTGTTCTTCAGGGATATTTGCTCTCCGGGGCACTCTTTTTGCTACACATCACTACACATCTTTCGAGTAAATCGATGATCGAAAGGGTGAAATTGACTTTGGAGGCCGTTTCCTAATAGTGTTGACAATTTAGTCCAGTTGAACCCCTCTAAAACAAAGACTTATCTAGATCTCTCTTCCAAACTAAATTTCCCTACATCGAGTTCAAGAAACACTGTTGTGCCTGGGACAGTATTTACATTGAAGTAGTTTTTTAGGTAATCTATACAAAGCGTCCTTTCATGGATTATAGTTCCCACTTCTGGGAATTCTAGGATGGATCTGCTAGACATCTGCTGGATGTTTGCTTGGGACTTGCTGGAGCACCAAGTGAAGAACATCTTAGGTAAACATCAGTTCGGAAGCCTGTATTATCGATGTAGGTAATTTATTTTTAAGGAAACTATTCATAGAAGCAAATCATTGAAGCCTAGAACACCGCAGGTATGTGAGTTTACGGGAAGTTATAATCCGGATATCTTTGAGGCAAACGTGAATAGATACCTTATTGGCAAACCATCTTAGTCCTCATCTTGCTTTCATCATTAAACGAGATTGAGGTCAAACGTAAGCTTATTTTCAATATTTAAAAAAAGTAAATGTAATCCAATGAGTAATGGGTCAACGTACTTTATTGCACATTACAGCATCTCGTTCCCTGAGTGGAATTCGTCATGCTTTAAGAGTTGCAGGTAAGCGTGAGGTGATGCGGATCCTTATACTAGCTTTATCCTTTATTTACATCGCCGAGATTGAATGGTGTTATTTTCAGGTTCACCTTCACCGATTCCGAACGAATTTTAAAAGTAATAATGTCAAACGAAGAAGGCCAAGCAAGTGACTGATGTCATCATCTGCAAATTCATTTTATGTGGTTGTTAAATTAATTTAAAAAAGCAGATCTAATCGAAATATGCAATTCTTGATGTCCACTAAAGATTCAAAGCTTTAATACTTTCTCAAGTCTTGAGTTAAGTGTTAACGGTTCGAGGACATTGAGGTAGGTTACATTGCCTAATTTGTACGCAACATTCCTTTTTGTTCGAATTCGTTGCACCGTGCGTGGGATGTTAACATTTCGTTTATTGCATTCCTTAACTACGTACAGTGCGTATCATACACAGCCCTGTATGAGTCAGTTCCCTTTTGTTTTCCGCTATTATTATCACCTACACGCTAAGACCAATGTTTGTGTATGTGGTTTTGTGATCAATTGTGTATTTACTGTTTCAGGCCGGATCATGTGTTCACTATTTGGTCTAGAACTATAGATTTTTGAAGTAGTGATAACTGTGGACAGTACCATGTCTGGTACAGAGCAGAATATAGTGAACTCTATGCAACAATTATCTGTGCAACCAAGTAGCAGTGGTCCAACTGAGAAACCTACTCAAGTAGTTACGCCAGCTGTGAAGCCTACAGCAGTCAAAACAACTCCTGTGAAGGTAAACACTGTATCTCCTGCTATTGCAACTATTGATCGGCTTCTCAGCCTTGGCACCAACATACCTCCGCCGCCTCCAGTTATCACTCGGCCTTCAGATATGGACCCACACACTGTAGAACAGTTACGAGCTGTCAAAGAACTATTAACCACCCAAGAGGAGGAGGCACAAAATCTACGAGATCTAAATCGTGAATTGAGAGATCGCTTGGAAGACTGTGAGACCAAGATAAAGAAGTTAACAGAACAAAATGAAGAATATGCAGAGAAAGAGAAGGCTCTTTCACAGCGTGTTGCTGAAAAAGTAAGGAATAATAAACAGATGAGTGTGGTAATGGAGGAATATGAACGTACAATCTCTTCACTTATTGGTGAACGTGAGACTGAAGGAAAAAGATGGACAGAAGAAAGATCTACTTTGATAAGAGAGCGTGATGAGGCAGCTGCACACTTGGCTTCAATGGAGCATGCCTTTAATGATGTACACACTAAATATGAAAGGTGCAAGGTTATTATACAAGGTTACAAAGGTAATGAAGAAACTTTGAAGCGGACTGTTGAAGAGAATAATGATGCTATACAGAAATTAGAAGCGAGGTATGAAACATTGAGACAGCATGCTATGCAGCAACTCAACAAAGCTAATGCTGAACTTGATTCTGTGAAGAAGGTACATCAAGCTGAGATTCTTAAACTGAATGCAATGCTTAAGAAAAGTGAGGTCCATGCATCTTCTTTACAGGAGTCATTGGCCCAGAAAATTAAAGATAATGAGGAGCTGACGGCTATTTGTGATGAACTAATCAACAAGGTTGGTTAAAATTCCTAATAACATTATCATTTTCATAACATGCATTTTATAATATTTGTATGCAGTTGATAATAATTATTTCAAATTAGTGTATATTTACACTACATGTAATTAACATCTTAAACATTGATAACTTACTTCAAACATGCTGAAGCTGTTACCATGGTCATTTCTGGAAACTATCCTCTGATACTTAAATGTATGAATTAATGTTTATAGTGTTTGTGCAATCAACATGTCACTTTTTATTTTTGTACAATTTTATAATTTAGAATATAAGTTTTTAATACAATGTGACATTTTTGCTGTTCATTTGTGGCCTGTAAGATTTTAATTTTTGTATGGTTTTATAGTTTTGTATGATTTGGTGCATTATTGAAATTTAATTGTTTCTATAATTAAATAATATTCTACAGGTACCTAATGACATAATCTGTTTATGTCCTACTTGCAAGCTCATTCATAAATTAAAATCCTGTTTTTTTCCAAAGATATGGTGTAGAGAACCCAAATCTCTTGCAGGCAGAATTTGTTGAGATTTGAAGTATTTTAGGATTTAGGGTCATTATTTTTATATGAATACTCCTATTTCCTTATCAATCCTAGCTGCCATATTTTATTTGAAATCCCTTTCTTTGTGTATAAATAAATGATAAGTATGTTATATTGTGCTTAAATTAAAGTGTAGTAATAATCATTCAGAATTCTATGTGTTACTATCACATTTAGTGCTAGATTTATTCAAACATCGAGTTTTTAGTTTAGCTTCATTAACATTATTAATAATGTCTAATTATTTCATCTAGTCTGTAAATTGAATAATTTTATTCTATGACACTATTAAACTAAAGCAAAAAAGCAATTGTTTAGGCATTATATTAAAATAAACTCAATTTTTAAAGTAAAAGCAAACATGTTGATCTAAAAAAAATGTTTTGTTAAAATAAAAATTCTACAGCCATTACTAGATCTAGTAATATAATATCTAACTATAGAAGAGCACTGCAGCTGCTCAGCTCCTCCTTGCTTGTCGCCTCTACCCTAAAGATAATTTATCTGAGCTTATTGTGCTGCATTTAGATTTATCACTCGAGACAGAAAACCAAAAACGTAAATAGTACCTAATGTATTTATGGAATATAATTTTAATTATTCGTCCTTAGTTTATTAATTTATTAACCCAACTAACTTAGATGAACCTGAGATTTATACATGTGCCTTTCAGAATCTATCACCATCCATTCAGTCCATAATTTGAGATTAATTACTAGGAATCTTAAAATTAAAATGTACATGAATAATTGGATGATGAATTAAATCTTAACAATATCATTTTCCATAAGGAAAATCTAACAGTGGATGAATAATTTAATGTTAGTAAAATTAACAAAAATGTTCAACATTCCACAATGATATTTTTATAGGTCTTTTTTTATCAAATAAATGTTTTGTCACCTAATCTGCACAACCCTGATCATAATTACTATGGCTTCAAATATATGATTTAAAAGTATTAGTAAACATATGGAAAGTATTCTTTATTATTTTTATTTCATGTAAGATTTGAATCGGCTTAACAGAAATAATTTATGAATATATCAGCTTAATTTTTGTTAGTGTAAGTATAATTTGTAATATTATTACATTTTTTTTATAAATTTGTGTACTTTTCATGTGAATTACCTACAATTTATTCATGTGAATAGAAAAATAAATTGATTCCATTTGTATTTTTAAACTCATTTCTTAAAAGGCTCCTAGACGGCTTAATCAAACAATGTCTTGTAAATAAACAATTTGTTCATTACACACATTGCTCTAGTTCTGTGGGTAAGTAGCTGAAGCATATGTGATACAGTAATCATAAATAACGATGGTACCACTACTCGAAACCCAAGACAGTTAAATATGTTGTTTTCCATATTGACACAACCAGGAAGTGACTACCGAAATGGCGCGGACGCCAAAGTGCAGTCCGTTTCAATATCAACTGGAGGTCGTCAATTCATTTACAATTATTCTCTCTTTTGCTTACAGAACTAAATATTTTACTAAGTGGGTATGAAGAAAGGTACAATATTATATAAAGCTATTTTTATATAAAATTTAATATCATTTGAGGGAAACATTAGTGAAATAACTTTAAGCAGCAACTAAATATTAGGTAATAATTTATTTACATTTGTACATTTTTTCAAACTTTATTTTAAACCAAATAAATAAAAAAGGACAGTATTTTGGAAGACTAAGGAGTGCACCTAAACGAAATCCACATGTTTCACAGTTTTTTCTTCAAAAATTTGTATGTGTCCTTACTAACTAAATAGCTAATTGCAGATACAACAGTGGACACTGCAGTGATGCCACACAGGGCATGTAATGCTGGATGATCCACATACCCAAACACAGGTGATGCTAAAGTTGTGCCAACCTGGAACAGATGTAATGATAAATAAAATATACATTCTTAATGTTTACATATCATACTTGAACCAAAATGAACAAGGACAATAAATGACAATAGGATTTCCATTGTTTTCAGAGTTGTTTATCTACACTTATATATAATAAAGAGAAAAAACTATGAATTGAGATAAACATTTTCTAGCTTTCTTTTTACAAAAACATTTGTTTATGACATTTTTAGAGTTTGTTAAAAATAGAGTAAAATGTTTTGTTTTCTATATAAGAGCTTAAAGGTGATAAAATTACCAGTAAAAGTTGCACAGCTGTATTTATTTTGCTTATAGTTGTGGGTGCCAGTTGGGCAGTGGCATGTGTGACATCAAAATATCTGCTCAGTGTTCTCTGAAACAGTCAGAATCATAGTTGATAACTTCACCAAAAGGAGGTTTTATAAGTCTTTAAAACTAAACAATAAATATCTTTTAGTGGCATAACAAAAATATATTTAGACAGGAAACTAGTAAATGTAGATGTAATCAATAGTAATTTAACCCAGACTGACAAAATATCCCAACTGATGATTAAACTCTATGCCTTTCACATCAGGTTAAAATTTGATTTCTGATTAATATCAGATAAAAAGTAGGTTGAAGTGAGTCCGACTGTACATGATTTAATTATACAAAATAACAGAGAATACTGTATAGAAGTAAATTCTGTTTGCCAAGAAGCTAAGTTAAGACAGGCATAAAACTATATTTGAAGAATTAAAAATTGATATAGTAATCAAAATAAAAATTTAATTAATATTATTATTACAATGAAACTTACCGGTGGTGGTAAACTCATATATCTTATAACAAAACCTGCAGCTACCAGGGCAGCATCTCTTCCCACAATTAGCAGAGTCAAGCTGAGAGGAATTAAGTTTTGCCATGTCAATGAGATGAATAATGTTGCAATCAGAACTTTGTCAGCAAGTGGATCTAGGAATGAACCCATTTTTGAAGCTTGGCTCTTCCAATTTCTGGCTATCCATCCATCTAACTAAAAAAAGAAAATGAGCTTGTTATTTTTTTACTATGTAAGGTCAAAAGCACAAACTTTACACACTTTTAATATTACTTCTGAAGCAAACACCATTAGGGTGGAATAATGAATTTCATTTCAAAGTAGATAGGTATATTATTTACCAAGTCTGTTACACCTGCAAACACCATCAAACTCAAAGCTAGTGAATAGTTGTCTTGAAGAATCACATACCCCAAGTATGGAGACATTATTATTCTTGCAACACATAATACATTTGGTATTGTGTAAACTTTGTCTTTCTGGAACAAACATATAATAGTTTAGAGTGTAGCAAAAATGTGTTGCTCTTACTCTACTGGGAAACATAAAGTTCTAAGATGAATTTACAATTTCACCATATAAAGCGAGTTTGTTTGTATGCTGCATATAATCTTAAAACTCAAAGAAGTATGCACTTAACCAAATACCTCAACCACTCCTTCAAATCTTTCTTTAACTTTGGCTTTAGTTTCTAAAATATCTTGAATGATATGTTCTTTTTTTTCTCTTAATTTCTGGCCAGTGACTTCCCTCTGATGTTTTATATCCCTTACGATCTCTTCACCTTTCTGTCTGATTCTTAGCTCTGTATCTTTCAACTGTTCTTTTCTTACTTCGATTGCATCTTTTATAGCATCGGTTCTCTTTTCTATATTTATAAAATGTTTTTTACTATTGGATGAATACCAAGTTACAGGTGCTGCAGAAAATTTAAGAAGAAGTCGTTTGTTTTCAAGGAAAGTTTTATACTGACGAAAATAAACATTTTCACCGCCACGAATTGCCTGACTACTTAGCAACTTTGAACCATGGTTAAATAAAATATTTCGCACTATGAATCTCATGATTGGATCTTGATGAACCAATTTGTCCAAACAATAATTTTCTCACGTTTCAATAATAATTCATCAAAATAATGATGTTTTGTTTGTGCTCATGTTTGACACAGATTTTTATAACCTCAAAACACAGACCAATTGTAGTTGGCTTGGCATGTGACATTGACGTTTTACTTTATCTTTTTTCGGTGTCGTAGAGCTTAGGTTGCACTTAACTAAGCTTAAAGTTTGCTTAATTATAATTGGATCATCATAGATATTGTTTTCCTAGCCATTTGACCTGGCCATTATGTATAACTGTGAACTGGCCAGAGTGACCCGTATAATTAATAATTTTTCATGAGACATACATGACTCTCTCTTGTTTACCACAATTCAAGTAGTACGCTGATAAAAAAAATAGTATTTAATTTTAAGTTGTTTCTTCGTCTCGAGTACAAACATATATACTTGCAGCCTTTTTTCTAAATAACGAAAGTTTTCCAAGTCTTAAATAACGAATATAAAAAAAAAGTGATCATAAAAAAGTTGACGTGATTTTATCTTGCACTTATCGTGCAATGGTCGCATGATTGATTTTTGTCCCTAAGTTTTTGTCGGAGTCGGACCATAGACTTAAACCATAATGCCATAAATTTGGCCATAACATTCATGGACTTAATATATAAACAGGACCGAGTACTCGCAGCCAAAAAACGAGCCGAGCGAGATAGCTACCACAGAGGCGTGTGTCCCTTTCTAATAGGGTGACAACAAGATTTATTTTGACAACGAGAATAACCCTAAATTTTTGAAATAAATAATACAAATTGTCAAAGGTATCTATTTATTTAGCCATGTACATGCTTTGGTTGATACAGATGACAAGAAAATATAGTTGAAACAATGCTTAAAATAATTGCTAGTAAGTACAATTACAGCCGCTTCGGCTACATGTTTAATGAATGGCTTTTGTAATAATTGTACGCCAGTCTATGTCTACGATTTTTTACCTAACTTCTGATCACTGTGGGCAACAGATTGTTTTCAGTGTCAATATTAATATTAACCAAAAAACATCGTTTGAACAATTTGATTGATTAAACGACTAAGAAACTACTTTTTAAACATGATAATATCTTTAAGAGGTGGCACGATGTAGGATTTCTTCTTCAGAGTCTGGTAGTGGTCGGTGGCTGAATGTATTATTGAGAACTTAATTTTTTTTACTTTTGGTCTGTAAAATAAACATAAAAGTACTATACATATTACATCTAAAAAAATTACAGTTAACTTAGTGTAACATATTATATCCAGTTTATGACCTACAAAATAATACTCATGTAAAGAATTAAGTAAAAATAAACCAGGCCAAGTACCAAAAAGTCGTAAAGATTTTACTATATTTGACTGTAAAACGAATCCTTCTTAAATATTTATTTTATTTCAATTTTATTATTTGTCTTTAAATAAAGTGTATTCCGTCAATATTTCAAGTGTCTAACTGTTATAGCTATCAATATTCGGCAAGCAATAAAATCACGTATGTTGTATGGGAGCCCTTTACATACCTACGTATATTATCTTGTTTTTTAGTATTAAGTATGTGATGTTGTTATAACGGCATCAAACAATTAAAATTATAACTAATTATCACTGTTCACAAGATACAGCCTGATGGCAGTTAGACGGAAAGCGAAGTTTTAGTAATAAGGTTCCGTTTTACCCCTTGGGTATGGAACATAAAAGACTATGTATAGTGTATATACAAATAGTGTTTTTTAAAATACTTGATTAGGTGTTTAGAATAAGTTTACTAAAATTAAATCTTGTTGTGTGTTGTTGCGTTGAAGCATGATAAACACTTACTAATGATACTTACCTTACAGGAGAAATCGTAGGTATAGCAAGTCCCGGCTGCATACGACAGAATTTATAAGTGATTATTTGCTTTACGTGTATAGCTGATGATTTCTTCATTTTTAAGGCAGGTAACTGTAAATAAATGTACAACAGTGAAGAACTAACTCGAGCACACAATTGAAATATTACGAGAATTATGGGTACCCTAGTGGTAAGATTTACAGTAAGATTTTTTTGAGCTTACCTGTGGAACGATATATGGCAATCACTATATAATTCACTTGAACAAGTATAAACGCAACATTTTTTCACCATTTTATCTTATGAGGTGCCTTAGAATTGTTTATTTTGATAAACTCAATCAATGACAGTTTGACTTACTGACGCCCCATGGCAGTTCATGATGATGCTTTAGAGGGTTACCACTAGGAAATTAGAAATAAGCAAATACTATTTTACGTATTCTTTATAGTTTATGTATAAAATCAAAGAAATAAATTAAAATATAATTTATTATTTTACATTTGTTGAAAAAACAATTAAATACAAGTGCATAAACTGAGTTTTTGATCAGGCAAAATTTTGATCAGAAATATTATTTTATGCCGGCAAGATCTAAGAAAGATCAAAGAACGAGACACACGCCTCCGGCCTGGCTATCTCTGTCGGCTCGGAGTTGCATCTGTGTAAAGCGCACAGGGTTTAATACTTTATTGCATTGTAATAGTGTTCATTTTTCATAATGAACTTTTTCAGAGTTATCAGTCCTGTTTATTATATTAGGTCCATGATAACATTTCATCAAAAGCCATGGACTTAATATATAAACAGGACCGAGTACTCGCAGCCTAAAAACGAGCCGAGCGAGATAGCTACCACAGAGGCGTGTGTCCCTTTCTAATAGGGTGACAACAAGATTTATTTTGACAGCGGACATTTGATTAAAAAATTAAAATTTAGCCCGTTGTCCCCACTACATCTAGTAAATAAATAAATAAATAAAATAAATATAACAAGATAAAATAAATAAATATTGGACAACATCACATACATTGGTCTGATTCAGTGGTAAGTAACTAAAGCACTTGTGTAACAGAAATCAGAATACCCAGACCCAAGACAATACAGAAAAGATCGTTTCCCTTATAAACCCGACCGGGGATCGAACCCGGGACCTCAGGGATGGGGCAACACCAAAGTCCGGCCCGCTCGCCTCTCGGCTACGGAGGTCGTCATATCCCAAAGTTATCGTCTGGACAGATTTGACTGTTGAAAACAACCGGGACAGCATTACAATGGCAATAAATTTGAAACATTTATTTCATTTTCCGCTGTCCCCACTGCTGGAGACGCGCCTGGTAGGGACAACGAGAATAACCCTAAATTTTTGGGGATAAGGAAAGGATTATGAAATAAATAATACAAATTGTCAAAGGTATCTATTTATTTAGCCATTGACATGCTTTGGTTGATACAGATGAAAAGAAAATACAGTTGAAACAATGCTTAAAATAATTTCTAGTAAGTACAGCCTCTTCGGCTACATAGTTAATGAATGGCTTTTGTATGTCTATGTCTACGATTTTTTAGCTAACTTCTGATCACTGTGGGTAACAGATTGTTTTCAGTGCCAATATTAATATTAACGAAAAAACATAGTTTGAACAATTTGATCGATTGAACGACTGAGAAACTACTTTTTAAACATGATAATATCTTTAAGAGGTGGCAGGATGTAGGATTTCTTCTTCAGAGTCTGGTAGTGGTCGGTGGCTCAATGTATTACTGAGAACTTATTTTTTTTTACTTTGGGTCCGTAAAATAAACATAAAAGTACTATACATATTACATCTAAAAAAAATACAGTTAACTTAGTGTAGGTAACATATTACATCCAGTTTATGACCTACAAAATAATACTCATGTAAAGAATTAAGTAAAAATAAACCAGGCCAAGTCTTAGTTTAAGTCGTAAGGGTTTTAATACATATATTTGACTGTAAAATGAATCCTTCTTGAATATTTATTTTATTTCAATTTAATTATTTGTCTTTAAATAAAGTAAATTCCGACAATATTTCAAGTGTCTAACTGTAATAGCTATCAATATCCAGCAAGCTGTAAAATCACGTATGTTGTATGGGAGCCCTTTACATACGCGTATTATGTTGTTTTTTAGTATTAAGTATTTGATGTGGATATAACGGCATCAAAAAATTAAAATTATAACTATCACTGTTCACAAGATACAACCTGATGGCAGTTAGACGGAAAGCGAAGTCTTAGTAATAGGGTTCCGTTTTACCCCTTGGGTATGGAACCTAAAAGACTATGTATAGTGTATATACAAAAAGTGTTTTTTAAAATACTTGATTAGGTGTTTAGAATAAGTTTACTAAAATTAAATCTTGTTGTGTGTTGTTGCGTTGAAGCATGATAAACAATTACTTATGATACTTACCACAGGAGAAATCGTAGGTATAGCAAGTCCTGGCTGCATACGACAGAATTTTAGTGATTTTTTGCTTAACGTGTATAGCTGAGCCATTTTTGTCGCATTACTTCATTTTTAAGGTAGATAACTGTAAATAAATGTATAACAGTATAACGCATGGACGAGATTGTCAGCTGAATGTTTGAGATTTTGTGAGCGAGACGTATGGGGGTGCCTGTCCTTTGTAAAGTAACTAATTGTAATTTTGTATTTTTATGTGTCTAATTCAATTAATGTAACTGGCATTTGCCGTTTTATTTGAACTCAAATAAATAAATAAATAAATAAACAGTGAGGAATTAACTCGAGCACACAATTGAAATATTACGAGAATTATGGGTACCCTAGTGCTAAGATTTACAGTAAGATTATTTTAAGCTTACCTGTGGAACGATATATGGCAATCACTATATGATTTACTTGAACAAGTATAAACGCAATATATTTTTACCATTTTATCTTAAGAGGTGCCTTAGAATTGTTTACTTTGATAAACTCAATCAATGACAGTTTGACTTACTGACGCCATGACAGTTCATGATGATACTTTAGAGGGTTACCACTAGGAAATTAGAAATAAGCAAATACTATTTTACGTTTTCTTTTTAGTTTATATATAAAATAAAAAAATAAATTAAAATATAATTTATTATTTTACAATTGTTAAAATAACGATTAAATACAAGTGCATAAACTGAGTTTTTGATCAGGCAAAATTTAGATCAGAAATATTATTTTATGCTGGCAAGATCTAAGAAAGATCAAAGAACGAGACACACGCCTCCGTCCTGGCTATCTCTGTCGGCTCGGATTTGCATCTGTGTAAAGCGCACAGGAATTAATACTTTATTGCATTGTAATAGTATTCATTTTTCATAATGAAAATTTTCAAAGTTATCAGTCCTGTTTATTATATTAGGTCCATGTCAAAAGCATTTCATTGTCACTGTCATTTTTGGTTAATGACAGCGACTTTTGTTGATTTACTTTTGATTTGCCCAATTTTCATTAGAAAAGTTCATTTGCCGATCTTTCGAATAAGATCGTATTATAATTTGTGCCTGTAATTTAGATACAGAAAGAGAATTATGTAGTAAAAACACAATGTATACTTCGTGCAGGTGGTACCTATGTTAACATGAGTAATTAAGGCACAACAATATAGGTAAGAATACTTCCTACTTGCTTTGTTGCTGTAGGTACTGCCGATTGTGTAATTTTAATTTTAGAAATCTCAATTAGTGGTCGGGAAGCTGTAAGTTTCACTGACTATTTATTAAACAATTCATTTTGACTAAAATTTTAAAAACATTTTAGTTGAGGTGCATAGTGTTTTCATTTTGATTGTAAACAATTACCGTCTTGAATTTATAAATGCGAAATCTTTTTGTGATAATTTATAATCACTATTGGTCATATAATCATAGCATCGAGGCCCATAATGCACAGCCAACTGTGTCATTGACTTTCGACCTGCTAGGGTCAGTAAAACAAACATATAGATAATGCATTGACATAATTGTCTGTTTACTTTTACTAGGTAGTTTACATAACTGTATTTATAAAACATTATCTAGTAACAAGAGGAAACTTCCAGAGATCTGATTTTTATCATGATTGTGTTGAAATTTATTTTAGGAAGTAAAGTTTGTGTCCTTATTTTATGCAGTATTTATATTATCCTAAACACAGTTAAATATTTGCAAAACCTTACAGACTTTTAAAAAGAGCAGAATGAAGGAAGAAGAGCTTAAGTATTTGCTCCATCTACTTGATGACATCAGTGAGGACATTTTAGAGGTAAAAAAATGTGATCATAACTGGTTTAGTTTTCTCCTGGTCTTTTTTTATATTGCACTTCAAGATTGACCTCACCCCACGTGATGTAAAGTGGTGATGAGGTCCTTGCTCAAGGGCGACAAGTACAGCATAATAAATCTGTTACTGGATGTGTCATCCTTACCTTGAAGGCTTGACCCCTGCTACTAATGTAGCAACCCCCAGGAGCTCTGGAAACCTTACTCACATGCAGAAACACAACAACACAGAAGTTATTGTTATTTGGCTGCGGTCTTCTGTAAGGTGGAGGTATTTCTCCAGTTAAGCAATAAATCGCTATGCCCTACCTCTGTTAGTCTTGAGTTGATTGAATTATAGAAAATTTCTAATTTCTGTAATTCAATCATTCTATTATTGGTATAAAATTATTGAAAAAACAGTTTAAGGTAAATAAAAATTTTTATATACTTAGTTGAATTCTATTTGGTTCAATTAAATGTTATAAATTCTTCTATTACAGGAGATTTTAAAATTTTTCTATGACACAGAAGATTCTAAATCACAAGCAGAAATTTCTTCTCAAACTGAAGACTTCTTAAAAATAAGTTTGAGAAACAACCCTGTTACCACATCCATTATATTAAACTACATCCAGGAACAATCCCAAAATGAGGTCAATACCAACAAAGTCCAAATGATCTATTTAAATATTTTAAAAAATGAACTAAGTGAAAATAATTGCTCTGATAAATTAATTTCGTTAATATCCTTAGTAAGATGGAAAGAGCAATATTTGAATCAGTTCATTCAACAGGTGCTTACACCTCTATCAGAAGACTCTTTCAGACAATACAGAAAACAAATTCTTTTAAGTCTCATACCTCATGACAGGCCACATTTGCTAAGCATTTCGTCTGAGGCCATGCAAAAAAATGACCCTCAAAGAGAATTTAAACTTACACCTGAATATATGTTGGAATTGTGCTATCAAGACAAGACACATTGGTTACTTAAAGCAGCAGAAGTTTACAAAAACCAGCTCCATGATATGGAAAGTGTCACATTTAAAATAAACAACTTTACCAAACAAATACTCATTATGGTACTCATTGATTTGACAAACAGTGCTGAAACATATGATTTGTCTTCCCTTGTCCATCAGCTAACCAATATATTTTCCATTCTGGATACATACACAACAGCAGATGAACAACTACAGTTTTATCTGACAGAAATAAAGAGAGAGCTAACAGTGATCAAATTTTGTCTGGAAAATAACTGTAAAATAATGACAACTTCTATTTTCAGTCAAGTCCTACAACAAAGTGCATTGACTGTGATTTCTCAAGTTTGTAGGCTCTCTAAAGTTGACAGATACAAAGTATCGAGACTTCTAAACACTAATAATGACTTTATGACTGATTTGGTAACTTTAAGTAAGAGGACTGATGTTCAAATTACTGGAAATAATGTAAACTGGGATGTTCTCACTTATAACAGCTATTGCGCAATAACCACAATTATAGACACCATATTGAACTCCTCTGAAGGGGTTGAAGATCATCAGGAGACTACTTCTTCTGTAGAAGAAATAAAACGGTTGCTCCTTTCAATTCAACCTTTACAATATTGTATTGAAGTAATTGAAAATATTTTCTCATGCCTTTTCTTGAGATATGAATATTTCTCTCACTATGAACATACCCAAGAAATGCCATGTGGCACACATTCTGAGTGCTCATACTTTTATTCTAAGAAACAAAGCAAGAGCCCCAAAAGTTCTAATAACAATGCTGCTGGTTTCATGTGTAATGCATTGACAACACAAATTGTTCTGAATACATTAAAATTATGCTTGGAGAAACTGGAAGCCAGTATTCAACCTAATAAAATGGATCAGAGTGTAATTGCAAGGTTCAAGAATCTGGTGAGAATTGTTAATCACTCTTTATGGAAACTGCAATTAGTCTCTACTCTGTCTCCGGACACAAGTCCCGTGCAATTGAAATTGTGCTTGGATTACGTTGAAGTTGACGAGAGTAGTGAAGAGGACAATCGTGAGTACGAACTGAAGGCCTTGAGAAGGAAGCCTAAAACAAGGAGGAGAAATCACAACAAACATGACCCTGACCAGGTTATGTTGTCCTCTACCATTTCTGCTAATGACGATGGTAAGTGAGCATTCCAATCCACATTTAGTTTAATATGTACTGAAAATACATTCCCATTGTTAAAGTGTCCTGTCAATACACTTACTATTAATATCCTAGGCGTGTCTCCGATTTTGCTTGTTCCAGCGACATCGCAATTTGGCGACAAACGATTTGGCGCGTAAAATTATATCTTTTACTTTTTTTGCAATTAAAAAGAGCTATTAATATAATAGTGATAATTAACAAAACGATAATTTAAATTTTCAGCTGTCCTGCCCACGAAGGGTACCAGTATTGATTTCATCTCTATAATGTTAGCAAAGCCTAATTGTTTGGTGGCTTTAGCTCTGTATAATAATGATTTCTCCAAAGCTAACCAGATCCTAGAGGTATGTGCATACACAATATATTTAATTATGTTATAAACGAATATTTAACGAAGTAACGCAATGCATGAAGTTTTCCAACATTATATTGATCCAGTCAAGCGCACATAGACTATTTTCCACTCTTATGTTATAGCCATAAGAACTAATATCAAAGAATGAAATTTCTTTCTATACTTAGTTAAGAGTGTAAGAACTTTTTTGATTTCAAGACATAATATGCTTGAGTAGCATTTACATAATATTAATTTCATAGTGTTCAAGAATTTTCAATGCTAAATAGTTCTTATTAAATGCTCAAACTCTTCATAACTATCTCTTTCACGTTTTGAAGGCTCATAAAGGATTTCGTGGCCTTTGGTAGTCTTTAGTAGGCCTGGGGGGTTCATGATAAAATACTTTTTAGCATCCTCTACCGTTCGTCGCGGCTTGAAAAACTTGCAGAATAGGAAACAACAGCATACACCTGAAAATTTCGTAGATGAATTCAGTAATATCCGCTAGCTATAATTAAACTAAAATTTAACTGGACAATTTTACAAATCGATATATTTAAGAAATAACATAGAAAGCATTCCTCGTTCATTTATTTTGACGAATCTAGTCATAAAACCATCAACAAAACTAAAAAGATAAAAAGCGTTGCTTTTCACTTAAGATGCAAAAAACGTAAATTTTCTAGACAATCAATTACTACTAATATAATCAATTACACTCAAGTGTACTCTCTTCCTTCACCCTCATAGTCCGATGGGACTACATACAGATGATCGACAAGGTCAGCAGCTGAACCAAACATTTACATGCCTCTCCGAGAGCATGGATAATTATTCCTATGAGACATTTAAGTGATCAATCTGAAAATGTCCTAAACAAACAGCAAACAACACACAGAATGTGTTTCCCGCGGGAATCGAACCCACGACCTCTAGATCGCGAGCTTAAGCTCGTTACTATTAGATTACAGAGGTACGGCGAAGAGCACATCAAGGTAGAGACTTACGGTTTGATTTTAGTTCTTATGACCACGGCATAAGGGAGGTAAAATTCGAAAGTATATAGTATGACGTGCTTTCGAACGTACGTACAATTACGGGCTGAATAGTTTAATAGATTCCTTACCTCTTGTACACCAGAGAGGGATAGCTAAGGCAAGATACACCAAAAACCATATCCTCAATATCTTCCACAACCGATCCGCACATACGTCAAATGGTTGCTTCCGAGTTTCAAAGTCATTCATTAAAGATTTGATTGCTTTAAATCCGATGTCGTCGGCATTAGTTTCTTTTCGGATTCCGAAAAGTTTTCGCATTAGGTTTAGAAGGCCAGTTTCTGTATCTGCAATAAGTAATGTTGGATAATTTTCGCGTCTTGGATGACGAGCGTTGTAAAGATTATTTCTGTTATACCTCGCAATTTCGCAACTTCGCACGTATGAACGTGGAATTGTGTAGTCAAAAAGTTTAGCTGTGGAGCATTTGTAGAGCGACTAAATCACCGCGTTTAGCGTTCTTAACCAACTTCAAAAAAAGGAAGGACTTCATATTTAAATCCCCTATTAATGGTATGGAAAGTATGGTTTGTCCATGTAGTTTCTAAAAGCGGCTAAATGAATAAAATGACTGCTGGTCGATGCTAAATATAGCATGTCTGCTATGACCTTACCTTTATTCCTAAAATGATACGTTAGATTTGAATTAGTTTCATATACAGCTTCGTCGTGATACTCGTTCAGTAGGTAATCGTAATTGTAATCAGTTCCGATTTGGGTCACGTCTCTTTTGCGAGGTGAACGCCTCCTTGGCTAAAACAATAACATTATAATGAATCATACGTAGTTTAAATACGAATCGATATGGAATTTGTTACACACTGATGACTAAGCGAACACAAAGAAACCGATATAAATGATATCTTTTAATGCTCGGTACAATTTAGTGATATTTTTATTATGAACTAGCTATGCCTGTGACTTTGTTCGCGTGGACTACAGGATTTTGAATTTATTTTTTCTTAAATAAAAGTAGCCTTAGTTACTCGATATTACCTCGCCAGTTCAGAGATTAGCCGAAACAAACAGACAGCCGAAATATTTAGGTGTAGTAAAAAGCGGTTATTTTAATATTACAAACAGATACTGCAATGTTATTTATATAAATACATGTAGAGGTTTTAATTATTAAAAAATCATGAACAAGATAAATTTATTAATTACTAGCTGACCCGGCAAACGTTGTTTTGCCATATATTTTTTTTTATCACTAAGGGGTATGAAAAATAGATGTTAGCCGATTCTCAGACCTACTCAATATGCCCACAAAGTTTCATGAGAATCGGTCAAGCCGTTTCGGAGGAGTACGGGAACGAAAATTGTGACACGAAAATTTTATATAAAAGATAATTAAAATCAACTTACTTTCTTTATTAACTGGGCTATGACACCGTATTCATTGTATGATATCATTGCATGGATTTTAATCTGCTCACTGCAAGAATAATTCACTCGAGCTGTTATAAAATAGGTACATTGTAAAATCAGTTAATTAATTTAAACATACGTGTAGGTTTTATTGTTTCCTAAATGTAAATCGTTCTCGGAAATCATCACGTAGTCGTCATCGTTTAAGGATTCATATATTTCGTGATGCAAACTGCTTCCTTCAAACACATTATGTTGCTGTTGAGGTGTTGCACTCTCTCCATTTATGGCTTTGATCATCCATATTATAATATATATAAACATGGATTTTTAGACAATAATACATTATGTTGTAGTGTTGAATAAATTTGATACTATCTTTCAAATTCTGTTGTCTAATTGACAGATGCTAGTTTAAAACTTTTCTTGCATTTTAGTGACTTTTCATGGAGTTGGTAAAATAATTTTGAGTTTAATGTTAATTTTTTTAGATGTTCGACTTGGCTGACTCTGAGATCGCAACAGAGGTAACTTTCACTGAGCAGTTGAGGCACCTCGTGGCGAAGATTAAAAACATAATTTACTATAGAGATGATACGCGATATCCTACGAAAGAACTCTCCGCTTTGTCAGTGGTATCTACGGAAGTCATGGGGCTTGTAGAGGGATTCCTGGCATCGAACAGGGCTCCTAACTCGTTCGATATAATAGAATTAGCTACACGCCATCCACATTTGCAGTTGTACAGTCATCAAAATGCCCCATTTATAAATGCTGTAGATATACTTATAAGCAGTGGTCTTAATAGAGAGATTACATACGGGCTCATCAATGTCGTAGAAAGGAAGTTAGCCGAAGTCAGAAACTCCACTGACGTTGCCGGTGTAAAGAAGACGAACTACATTAGATTCGTAGAAGACATTGCCAGTGTTACTTTCGAAATATTTGGCAACACAGAGAAATCATTCGATTTCATTGACAATGTTTGCGAGCTGATAACGGATTGCCGGATACCAATCAGACATAAAGAGTTTTGTAAGTTGAATCAACTTTCAAAAGAGTTGAGACAGTCATGTGAAGATTTGGCCGTTGTGGTGGATCCTAAGGAGTCGTCAGAATTAGATCAGAATCTATTGCAAAAGTACCATCAGATTTATATGAATGTTGTCGCTGCTTCCGACAAAGATTTATGTAATATATCAGAAGTTTTAAGAAATGTAAACAAAAAGACTAGAATTCCTTATTTAAGAATGTGTTACATGTATTGCAAAACTGTTTCACAGTTGGAACAAGAGGAGAACAACTCTACTGAAACCACCACCGATTCACCTTATTTCTCTGTATTAGACAGACAGCTTCACGATATATTCGGAAACATGATAAATAATAAAGAAATTCCAGTAACAAACTTGGAGCCGATTTGTAAAAAGTTGAACGTAAATCTTATACCAAAGCTGATACTGAACTTTTGTCCTTCTATTACATTAGCGGGCCCGCATAAAGAAGCAAGTGAAGAGAATTTCAATAATTTGCTTCAAGCAGTCTATGACTTCAAAAATCCGGAGGAGAAGCTGTTTTTGGATCCAACTGGTGACTTTGCTCCGTTACCACGGTCACCCGATCCTCAATGTCTAACATACGTTGTGCTTCATAATTGGGTTCTAGCACATATTATAAAGAAAGTACACACATCTTCCGATGAAAATAGCTTGCAGCAAAGTATGGACGCTAGGACTAAAGCCTTAAATAATTACATGGAATTGGAACGGTTCAATTGTACAAAGGTTTTGTTTGATGGTAACAAATACATGGCGTCTTTGCACACGACAGTCGACTTAGATAAGCTATTTCAGTACATGCCACAACTAATCGACTCTGGGAAGATATTGAAATGTCTGAATATTATAGAATCGCTGTCGGAAAGACAGCAAATGTGCAGCGCAAACTTAGCGAATCTCAGAGATTTGATTCTGTTTAAGCTTGCAACGAATCCAAAAGTCGCCCAAAACTGGAAATACTGCCAATACTTGAAGTGTTCCGAGCTGAAAGTTGACTTGATACTAAACAATTTAAGCAGCTGGCCCGCTGAGGGAGCTATGGAAATATTGGATTATTTGAGATTTCTTCAAGATGTGTTGGAGGAAGGCTTGTATGAAAAATGCACAGATTGGATGGTCAAAATACCCTTATACGATCAGGTATATTGATTGTTATTTTCCTTCACAACTGTGAGTATTAATTAAAATCAAAAATTAATTGTTTTTTTTTGTTTTTGTTAGATTTCTACTATAATGGGCGCTCACCACTGGTATGAGATTTATGAAAAATCTGTTGTGAATTCTGAGGATATTATTGAAGTGCTCTTGGACAGTCAACAGGTAATGTATTCTTGTATGATATTCATACTTACAGGCTAAGCTTACCAATCAACTAAATAGTTGGCTATAAATAATGAATAATAATTGTACTTAACATCATCTTTCAGTTTAAACTTTGTTTGGAGTGGGCAGACGTGCATGACGTATCCGACAACATGAAAAATCTGATCATAATGAATCTTTTACGGCAACTCTTTGAATACACCAATCAAGCTACCCCAGATTTTATCAGAGAGCTTCTTGGAAGACTCCCTATGAATCAGGCAATGAATCTCATCCAAGAGGAAATGTCCAAAGTTAGAAATGTCGAAATACTCCAAGTGTGTATCGACTTCATCTCAGAAAACTCATTCGACTGGAAGTCTTTCGAAAATATCAAAATCGGACTCCAAATAATGGTCGAAATAGACATAAACGTACGTGTCCTATTTTGGGATCTAATAGAAAAGCCGCTGCTGATGATTGAGCAGTTCCTAATGAATGGCAAATTGGATATTCTGGCGAATATCATTAACAAAATATCTCCTAATTTGAAGAAGGATCCCAGCGGCGACAACTTGTATTACAACATAAAGACGATTGAGAGTTTGGTGATTTCGCGGAACGCAGTCGACGCTTTGTTAAGGTTTTACGCTGAGAAAGCGTTGGACATGAAGAATCAGAGTACTGTGTGCGCCGCGCTTCCGAAGCAGTCCAACGATTCGTTGTTGCAGTCGATTGATTCGATAAACATGGATGATGTCTCGAGGCCGTTCGTGATGCCGGAGCAAGTGCCTAGTAAAGAGCAGTGGGCTGAAGACTACTCGACGGACCGGTGCATGCTGTGCCGAACTTCAATGTTTTCTATGATTATTCGCCGGCACCACTGCCGGCGGTGCGGCAGGCTGGTCTGCCACGCTTGCTCTAGGAATAGAATGCAGGTAACACACCTATACCGTACATTTTCAGTTTTTATTACTTTTTTTAGGTTTACCGTCTTTTATATAAAGTCAAACGCACGTTAGACTATACACTATGCACTATGTACCTATGTGTATCTTTCCATGAGTATTTAACTGATCTGCTGAGCTTGGTGGGTTACTAGTGGTAAATATCTTAATATCTAAGTTCAAATAATTTCTTCTAGTTTTATTCTTTCGTATGTATTTCATTTAATTTTCGAACCTTTTTGAACTACTACTACAATTCGTATAGTTAAATGGTCACAAAATGTTATGGAACAGGCCATGGAAAAGATGGCGTGTCTAGTCATGAGCTCCATAGTCATGTCTGCAACTGAAATATTATCTGAGGGAAAAGAAATCGATATCTAAGGAAAGATTAAGGCATTGCCTAGAACTAGTTTACGTTTTAGTACCCTATTTATTTTCTGGTAAGTAATACATAAGTAAGTTCAGATGTTGTCACGGAGTTTGTCCGTCAAGTCTTCTCTTCTTAATCGAAATTCCTTGTCCCCAAAGGTGCCAACTTACCCCCCGGGTGTGAAGTTCCGCGTCTGCGACGACTGCTATACTCAAACGATGAGTAGAATGTCGAACCGAGGAGCGAACGAAAGCGATAATATGCTGGTCAGCAGCAACTCTGACTCAGCGGGTAGCGGCGCCACTTGTATGGACTGGTGCCTCTCAGTGAACGCCAGCCGGAACGAGGCGGTCAGAGCCGAATTCAGTTACGAGTTCACTCCCAATGTCACCCTGTGTCTTACTATTATGAAAATGCATTCCATTAACTTGGATTACCCGAGGTAAGATTTAAATTATCTGCTAATTTTAAAGGAAAGTATAAATCAGATTAAAAAAAAAACTTAAAATAAGGTTTTTCATTCGCCTAAATGTGTTGTGCATAGTAACCATTATATTGTTAAAGACAGCGAAACTTCAGCGACTAGTGCCAAATTATCCATTAGTTATGTATAATTTGGCACTATGTGCCGTGTAATGGGACCTCGCGCATTGAATATGGGCCTTTTAATCCTTAAACAGGCAATGGGAAAATAGTTACCACCTTAAATTGAACCTTATGACCTTGACTTACTGGAGAAAACCAATGAAAAATGGCGATACTCCAGGCCTGGATTAAATATGTTAGGTGTTGTTGTCAGGTTCCTCCTGGACCGCAGCGACGAGGTGGCGCGCGAGCTGTCGGGCGGCGGCGACGCGCGGCTGCTGGTGCGCGCGCGCCGCTCGCTGCTGCTCGCTGCCGCGGAGCTGTACTCGCGGACGCCGCACAAGAGGTGAGTACGGACGGTGGAGTCAGGTGCCTCCTGGACCGCAGCGACGAGGTGGCGCGCGAGCTGTCGGGCGGCGGCGACGCGCGGCTGCTGGTGCGCGCGCGCCGCTCGCTGCTGCTCGCTGCCGCGGAGCTGTACTCGCGGACGCCGCACAAGAGGTGAGTACGGACGGTGGAGTCAGGTGCCTCCTGGCCCGCAGCGACGAGGTGGCGCGCTAGCTGTCGGGCGGCGGCGACGCGCAGCTGTACTTGCGAACGTCGCACAAGAACTAAGTAGGTAAGTACAGTAAACAGTAAAAAAACTGAAGTTTCGACCAAAACTGTAGTGAAGTAAATTCAAGGATAAAAGTAAACCGTTTTTTTTGGAGTTTTTAAGTTCAGGAGATTATACCATTTGTAACTCTTGCGTTTCTACCAGTTCTGGTAACATCGGGCGGCTAGCGGAGACGGGCGCGGCCCACGCCACGCGCTGCCTGGCGCACGCCGACGCCATGGCCACGCTCGTGAAGCACCAGGCCCACCACCTCATCCCACAGCAGGGCGCGCATCCTAGTGAGTACCGCTGCGGTTGGGTACTTCGTGATCACTTAATCTTTGATCCCACTTTCTGCGGCACCATATCGCACCTCTAGATCTAAACAGAGTCAACTTAAAAAGTACTTTTTTCAAGAGAGGCGAAAAACGAATGGCCGTGTCCCTAAGTACCGTAGGGATTTCCTGAATAGATTTATGGTGTAGTAATGAAGCTAAATAGACATGTTATTGAAATTGTCACGTCAAAAGCGAATCTTCAAGTGCGACTTAAGAGCGATAGTGTTTTAATAATTGGCTGCTTGACAGTTTTGGAAAAAGTATCGTAAAATGTGCGACGAATCATTTTTTATCCCAAGCGATTCGATTTATTTGGATAAAATATAAATTACCAGAGAAAAACAAAATTTTGTGTTACACATTTAAAAAGCGCGCGAAAACGGTAAGTCACGTGACTGTTGAAGATGTGACGTCAACGTTGTAAACTTCAAATCGATACGGGTCGGAACGACTTAATTTTATGAAAATATCGATTTGATAAATAAATGGAAAATATTTTAATAAACCCTTAATATAGTTAGCCACACAATAATTCAATTTAATCGGTAAAATAATAATCGTTAAAATAAATAAAATTCGCCGACAGCTGTCATTTCCGGCTTTCAGTGTCACACATGTAGTGGTTTCCGTTTCCGTTCTTTTGTTCCACAGATACAAAAAGTAAATTTTATTCAACTAAAATAAAATACTTACTATGCCTTTAATTAAAAAATAAAAACATACAAATACGAATTAACTTATAATAATAAGCTAACATCTAACACGTTTCATATTTTATTGTTTCTCCCTCCTAAAATTCCCCGCCCTCTTAATTTTACTAACCTTTTAACTCTGGCTTTCTCTGTTGTTAAATATTTATGTACATATATTTATTACCTACAGTATAGTACTATAATATTAAATAATAATTTATAACGTCTCTTCCCCTACTGATGTTGTGTTGTCTATACTGTGTCGTTCTTATTTGTTGTAGGTGAAGTGAGAGAATGAAGATCTCATTTCAGATATTAATTAGCTCTCATCACTGAGCATTCTACGTAATTATACTGTGTCTCTTATTTAATATGTCTAAACACTTGACATTGGCGGAATCATCGCGTTATCTAGAGACGCGAGATAGAGTTCTTAAAGAAAAAAAAAGAAGAAGCTCGTAACATTATAAGCCTTATTACAGGTCAGATAGTGAGGTCGTTACTAGAGGCGGAGAAGTGGGAGCTGGCGCTAGAGATAGCTACGAAGTCTGGTCTGCCGCGTAACAGCGTGCTCGCGGCGTGGGGCAAGGCGTGCCTGCGCGCGGGCTGCTTCCGCCAGGCGCGGGACAAGTTCGCGCATTGCTTCAAGAGTGCAGTCAACATGTGCGTCGAGGTTACGGAGGACTGCGACCTCGGCAAGGAGGCTTCGGAGGCCCACTTTTTGAATAGGAGGTACGATTTTTTTTTAGGAACAGAGATGAAACAATAAAAAACCGGCCAAGTGCGAGTCGAGCACGACGCGTTCCGTACCATCATCTATTCAACAACACAATTATTCATTTTAGAAGTAAATAAACAACTGTAGCGGGAATTTGTAGGTTCCTCTTGTAATTTATGTGAATGAGTATGCACACTTGCGAATCATTTGAATTTATTCTGAACACTTTCGTTAAAGACTTATTATAATACTAGTACACAGGCTTTTAAGCCTTACTAAACTAAAGCATGAATTCTAATAAAATATCTTAAAAAACTAGTATTCCTTGAAGCGGAAGGCGCGCGAATCTCTCGACGCGCTCGTGGCGCCCTCTGACCAACGGTATCCCATACACAACTAAATATTTTGTGAATATTTCGTCCATCATGTAGACTGTTGCTGTTATACAACATCGAGCAATTTTATTTTGTTTTTAGTATTTGTTGTTATAGCGGCAACAGAAATACATAATCTTAGAATCTATCTAGTTGTTGATGTTTTAAAAATAATTCTGGAATAAATATCGACTTTTTTTTTGTATTTCACAGAGTTCAAAATCTAAGGTACTCTGAGCGATCGAATTCAGTATCGAGCGTGCAGTCAGACGGGCGGCCGCGCACCAACCCGCCGCTGCTGAACGAGATAGTAAGCATGCTTGAGGACATGAACTACCCCGTCAACCAACAGCTGCTCGTCAAAGCCGAGACCATTAAGGTAGGAGTACTGGGTTTGACGCATACGGTCCCATGGTCATTCGGTCCCATGGTCATTTGGTTCCATGGTCATTTGGTCCCATACTCATTCGGTCCCATGGTCATTCGGTCCTATCCTCATTCGGTCCCATGGTCATTCGGTCCCATAGTCTTTTCGGTCCTATTCGCATTCGGCCCTATTTGCATTTGGCACTATTCACATTTTCTAGTCGCATTAGTCTATATTAAAGTGTTTTTTATATTTTCAACCTGAACTATTGTTTCAAAAACGACATTCCCGTAAGAATAAAAAACGTTTGTTATAAAAATGATGATGATACAGGAATTTCTTAGTTTTAATAGTGTCACCATTTTGGGATTGATACCGCGTTTTAAGTTCGTGACCAAATGCAAATGGGACGGTACGTGTCAAATTAAAAAAGTACAAAGACAAAATGCGTGAATTATTTGTCATTTAAAACGTCAAGTAAACAAATCAGAGAAGACCGATCCATCGTCCAATCAGTTTCCGAACTGTGTTTTGGCTACCTACCTATTTATAAAACTTCGGCATCGGATTCATATTTAGAAACTTTGTTTTATATTTTTCTTACTGAACAGAGACAAAACATAGACTCATTTCATAGAGTTAACGGCTAAAAACGCGATAACATATTTAGTAGTTAATGCGGTCTACTTACTACCCGACGTTTCGTTTGGGTTGCACCAACCGCGGTTTCGAGTTGACTCAGTCAGTTAACTTTATTTTAAATGTTGAAAATTAAACGCGAAAGTTTTAAATTCTATTAAACATAGACTCCCCGGACCGGAATCGTTTCTGACGTTTGTTAATCAGCTCCCTAATCTGCTGGTCAGTGTTCTATCTACATTCTCCGGGAAGAAAGGCACTTATAAGACTTCTTTGTTCCAGACAACGAATGAGAAACTAGCACTGTTAAATGTGAACAAAAAGAAGATACAGCTCACAGAGCCAGCGTTGAACATAATGCATACGCTCGCCAGTGTGAAGAAGATTAAACAGGGCGACTACAGCGACTTCCAGACCGCCGTGCCGCCGCCCAAGAAGAGCCTGGCGCAAGGCCTGCTGCGCCGGAACAACCACCACGCCGAGACTAAGGTCAGTCTCTAATTACTATCAGTTGCTCTGAATACGATTCGTAACATAGAAAATTGCAAAACAAGTAATTGTACCTTTAAACACATTATTCCGAACACATAAGACTTTTTCACTATTACCGCACTCATATACAAACTCTCTGCATGACCGAAGGGTTGACTGGTAGAGAATGCCCCTAGCACTAAGTCCACCTATTGTATTGAATTGTGCAATAAAGTATTATAATAAATAAGATACCTAGCTAGGATAGATAACTTAAAAAAATATGTGAACTATTTTATTTTTCTGTCGCCACAAACCCGTAAAGTAACTTCAGTACGTTTCCATAAAAGGACTTACAATTTATAAAACGAGTTTATTATATTCTAGGTCGACCATAACCACAGAAGACTCGACCCATTCTTCTACAAAGAATGCGTGTATTATCTCAGCAACTACGGGTCGCACGTGGCGAACATTGCTTTCTATATGAAGCATAGTACCATGACTGAGGTCATCACATACTGTTACGACAATCTTGTGGAGAAAGAGACCTTTACAGACTGCGTTTACATGGAGTGTTTGAAGAAGGACAGGGTGAACGAGCTGTTGAAGGCCATGGGCGATATGGACAGCACCTTGGAGATGTGGTCGGTGAGTTACTTAATTAAAACTTTATAAGAGGTCTTCGGTATGTACATACCTAATTACTATTTAACGAAATTCCGAAGGTATGGTTAAATATATGATCATGAAAAGGTTGACAGACATCGAAGAGTGTTTTGTTTTCTTTCTAAATTTGTAAAGGAATTTCAATGAAATGGGTATGCCGTTATTTCGTGTAGCGTGGTTTTCCGATGACAGCACTAATACTTCTATAACTCTTAAACAGGCAGTGGTCAAATAGTTAACACTTCAATTTGAACCTTATGACCTTCACTTACCGGCGAAAACCAATGAAAATGTTTACAATCCATTTGTTGAAAGCTCAATGATCTTGATGAGTTGGATATAGAATCTTCTAAGCTTTTATTCCATTCTAAGTACTACCAATCCTTTGGACACACCAAATGGGTTATGTATAATGTGTTTTCCCAGCAACACAGCATTGCATTTTATTGAATACTAGCTGTGCCCGCGATATTCTATCTCCCCTAATATTCGAAACAAAAATTAGTCTATATTTTAATAGAGTTATATTTGTGCCAACTTTCATATCTCTAACTTAAAAAATAAAAAATTTCCCATATAAACTTTCAAAGGTGGCGTTCCCCCCCCCCCCCTTACTTTCTAACAAAAAGTAGCCTATGTCCGTTCTTGAGGTTCAACGTATACCTATGCCAAATTTTATCAAAATCGGTTGAGAGGTTTAGGCGGGAAAGCGTAACAGACAGACAGAGTTACTTTCGCATTTATAATATTAGTAGGGATGTATTTCACGTACAAAACGTAGTACTACTGATGTATGATTGTGATTGTGTGTATACTTTACCAGGAGTACATAATGCACATATGCCGCACGCTGGAGATGAGCAAGCGGCTGGAGGCGCTGTACGCGCTGCAGACGGGCAGCGGGCAGCACGCGCGCGCCTCGGCCACGTGCGCGCTGCTGTACGCGCGCCCCGGCGCACGCGCGCAGCCCTTCACGGCGCTGCTCGCGCGCACGCAGCTGCTCGCCGCCGCGCTGCACCACCTCGCGCAGTGCGTGCCCGCGCCCGCCAGTAACAGTCAGTCACTACTATTGTTTTCTTATATTGCACTTCCAGATTAACCTCATTCCACCTGCTACTAACATAGCACTCCCCCTCCCCAGGAGTCGACGTCTAATAACTCGATACAATGAGCTGCATGCGCGAAATATATGACGTCATTGTCGCGTTCCGCAAGCGAGAGCGCGGAGGAACGGGAGACAGGCACGAACGGCTCAGCGTTTTCACGTCAAACTACCGTCCGCAAACCGACTTTACAAATAACCAAGCCTAGAAACGGGTAGCTCACACTCCTGAAGAGTAAACAGGTGGCGATTATCGCTAGACCCATCCGGCTCGAAGGACCATTTCTATTTTTGATCAAACTTAAGCTAGTTTGAAAAAGGAATATAAAACCTTGCCTGGGAAAAGGAATTAAGAGTTGAGAAGTTCTTAAACACGTAAATTACTTTATGTCTCCCGTAAGGTGTATGGTATGGTCAAAATTCGTTAAGTAATTTTGACTTTTGTGTTAAATAATCAATCATCAGTTAGAAATTGCATGAAGAACTTTCCCAAACTATGCGACATCGTTTAGTCACAGGGCAAGAACCTTGGTATACCATGGTGTGGCACAGACAAGAAGAGGGTGAAATCTAGTGATTTTTTCACAGATGGAGAAATGGTTTAATGTAGTATTTATATGTGATTTTTTTTTCGTAGACTAGAGAGGACTAAATATAGTAACTGTGCCTGCTAGCATGCGCAATACGTCAAATTTCTCGCGTGAGAAGACAAAATTTTCGATACCGTTGATTGGCTGATTCTGATTGACTGCACTCATATTTTCAGCCAATCAGCAACTAACGCATCGATATACCTAGACATTCATTAAGAGCGCGACACAATTTACACGTGTGGCGCATCCTAATCGGATATCAGTGTCAGTATGAGAATTTTTTCACAGGCGGGTAGAGGTTATTTCAAGTACCTAATTATGAATGTGATTTATGAACAACAAAATTGTCAAGCTTTTTTTTAAATTTTCAGAAGCGAACGATCCGAAGTCATTCCAGTTCAATCTGGACAAGGCGACTATAGACAACCTCATAACGACAGTCACGAGGCAGATCGAGTTGAGCAAGTACCTCGCGGCGTGCGAGGCGCAGGGGCGGCTGACGGAGCGGCTGCTGGCGGACGTGCTGCCCGCCGCGCCGCCGGCCGCGCCGCCCGACGCGCGTCCGCTCACGCTCTTCGGCTCCAACACCGACAAGATACGGCTCGTCGCCGCCGTGCTCGCCAGCGGGCCCACCGTCGCCGACGGCTTCCACTTGGCCTTCAAGTGAGCTCACCTCCACCGCCTATTTACAGTTTTATAGCGGACCCGGCAGACTTCGTCCTGTCAAAAAGATTTTGGAATTTATCTTGTTAGAAAACGTTTGTACTGGAAAAAGAATATGGCTATCTTTAGAGTTTTTCCGGCAATTATTCGAATTTTTCTCGCTGTAAAAACCATCCTTAGATTTCAGCGAATATTAAAAAAAAATATTTGTTAAGATTAGTCCAAGCGCTGTCGAGTTATGCGCTTACCAACAAATTTGCGGTTCATTTTTATATAATAGATTAACATACATTACACATAAAAGGTACAAACGATGGACCTAAAACCAGTAACTCTTGGTTCATGCAGATAGATTGTTTATGGGTGTGGTAACAGTAAAAATCTGTGCATGGATTAAAAAAAAACAATTATATTAACCTAAAAACTCGAGATAAATTAAGAAATATTATGCATAATAATTTCAGACAAAGTTTCAATACTGTTGATTGGCTGATAACACACCGCACTCGTATTTTCAGCCAATCAGCAGCTTACGTAACTAAATTTGATCTTTTTTGACATGTGTTAAGAGCGCGATAAATGCGGCATGATCTTTTAAACTCGACTTGTTGTATGGGTCGTTCTTCTTTTTTACCGACAATGGACATGACTGATAAATCAATATTTAATATGTACATATCATATTAGTAATCATTGGTAATACTGCCTAAATTGTTGTGTGAGGAATCATTTTTCAGATGGTCTATCTTATGATGTCAAATTTATAAGCAAACAATATCGATCAAAATGTACAACTCCGTCACGGTCTTCAAAAATAGTACCACTTACACCTCCGTCACGCGATGTAACTTTTTTCTTAAGTTAAATAATTAAGAGAAGTACCTACGACATGATAACATAATTCCTAATCTATCATACATTAGGAATATTTCAATAGTTTGAAGTACTCATATATTTGTTTTTATAATTATACATTCGTGTTAATGGGGACAACTTATTGTCGGTAAAAAAGAAGAACGACCCGTATACAAAGTATAAACCTATACAACAAAGTTGATAAGGTTTATACAAAGAAGGGATGAATGTAACTAGCATCATTTTTCATAATAGCCTAACCTTAACAGCAATATTTTTTACTTAGCTAGACACAATAATTGACGATTTGTTCGAATGAAATTAAGTTTAGATGTTTTATTTTCAGGATTATAACAGAACACAAATTGGACTCAATGAACATATACACACACGTCGCCAAGTATTTGGTCCACGCCGACAGATTCATGGAAGTAAAGACTTTGGCCAAACACATCCGCCAATCAAAAGAAACCGCTTCGAGGTACGTTTATTCTCATTTCACTTGAAATGCAGTTTTGAAATTAAGGCATAATTACTTTTATTTATAATGAGCTATATTTGGGTGGCATAAAATTTGCGTACCCGTTGATGAAACATCTGTTTCATCCATGCATCTGGATGGAGCCTTGGCCCTCAATCGGGCAACGGGAAAATAGTTACCATTTCAAATTGTACCTTATGATCTTGATTTACGGATGAAAGCAATTGGAAACTTTCGGCATTCTATGCCTTGTTTAATGATAAGTGTTTCCATAAACGTATTTGGAAGAAAATCTAACGCTCGTTAATTCAATTCAATATTCTTTTATTTATGTAAACTACATCAGTAATATTTATGGAACGTCTATCTATATAATGTAAATGACGCTACCTCCAGTTCGGAACCTATAACTTACAGAGAAGATCCTGGCAAAAAACTCTGTAGTTCACATCCATTCTAATATTATAAATGCGAAAGTAACTCTGTCTGTCTGTTTGTCTGTCCGGCTTTCACGCCTAAACTACGGAACCGATTCTGATGAAATTTGGTACAAGTATACGTTGAACCTCTAAAACGGACATAGGCTACTTTTTGTTTTGAAAATAGGGGATGGAAAATGGTGGATGAGGGTAATACCACCCTTGAAAGTATATATGGGAAAATGTTTATTTTTTTAAGTTAGAGGAATACAATTTTGGCACAAATATAGCTTGAAACTTCCATTATTCCATAATATGAACTACTTTTTGTTTCGAAAATTAGGGGAGATACTTAGGGGTAAAAAAACATCTATATCTATTTATTGTTAGAAATACTAAGTTCACGCGTACAAAGTGGTGGTAAAACAGTATTACATTATGACATACAGTGTGGTGTATAAATTGTAAAAAAAATTAAGCAGGACAGTTTTTGGCAAGTTGGCATCACACGGTTAGAAAATTTTATGTCAAATGATTGGTATCTGACCATTAAATGTAATTCTTGTACAGCCTAATGAGCGACCAAGTGCTGGAGGCGGGCGTGGGCGCGGTGGTGGCCCGCTGCGAGTCGCGCGGGCAGCTGCACGACGAGCAGGCGGAGATACTCATCGCGGACATACACAGCGTCGCCGTCAAGGTACCACACCCGCCACGTACTCGAAACACACAACCCGAAAGAAACACGTACCCTTATTTAGGTTTGGGCAGCGGAAAATTACTGTTCAGACACTTCCACCTATCCCTCTTACTGCCATATGTACGTCCTAGGATATATGCCGAATGGAATCGATACAAAATAAAGTGATACTAATGTTTATGAAAAACCAAACTAAGTGAGACCATAGACAGAAATAGCCAAAACTACATGACCAAATATTTCTGTTTGGTCCAGTAAAAAATATAGGCCCATATTTTTTCTTTTATTAATTTACTAAGATAAATTGCGTTAAAATTTAACGCGACGTCACATCTTCGCAGTTTTTACCTAAAAGTGACGTAATAACACCCCTACAAAAGCCATTTACAGGAGTTATCATCGAGCGATATCTTTTTTTTATTTTTTGCAGTAACAAATACATTTTAGTAACGACGGACTAAATAGAATCATTGTTTTATTACCGACTCATCCATCATTCCTATTCTGAAGTGCTGTTACGTATATAACAATTTTCGTAGTCAAGCTGTAATTTAATTTTTGTTCAGATATCATGTTACCTTGTGTGCCGCAACGTGAGCAGCGCGTACATCCTGGCCGCGAAGCACGAGCGCACCAGCGACCTGCGCAGGGTGCTGCACGAGGCCGAGCGGCTCGGCCACGACCAGGTGCGCAGCGCCTGCCTCAAGCGGCTCACCTCTAAGAACGTCATCTAGCGACAGGAGATCACGTGTGAGATATCTTACGAAACTAATGCGTATTTGCACCAACTTTAATGCCTCCTCCACACTACTCGCGAAACTGAACGAAGTTAGACGAATACGATAGTGTAGAGAGCCACTTCGGCTTGCCTCATCAAACTTCGCCTAGCCTCGGGCGACTTTCATTTTGACGACCTCGGTGGCGCTGTGGCTAAGGTAGGCGCCCAAAGCGCGTAAGATCCCGGGTTCGATTCCCGGTCAGGTCAATTTGGAAAAACGAACTTTTCTCAATTGACTTGGGTCTGGGTGTGCTGGGATGACGCCCCCAGTTAGTATCCGTCGTCTGGTACTCATAGTACAAGGGAAAACCTTAGTTTGAGACCAGGTGATTGGTGTGATTGTCTGGCGCATTTATTTATTTATTTGTTGTCTGTTTTTATGCGCGAGTCAAAAGGCCAGAGATTGTTGTTGTGGAGTTGAACGAGTGTTTGCCGAGGAACTTCGCCAGTAGTATGGAGGAGGCATAACTAACGGCAACTAATGCGTTGACGATTGTAAAATTGTAAAAAAAATGTGATGTCAGTTTTGACAGATGTCAAATCGTCAAAGTTTGTCAAATCTGTGATTCCCCTGCAGTGTCTTTGTTGATTTAAATAATGCTCACAGAATCCAGCCAGGGCAGAGTCTAGTCACATAAACGATTTCAACTTTGGCCTGGCTAAGGTCTACCTACTTTATAAGCTGGGATTAGATAACTTTGGGCAACACGGACTGAGCAGCTCATTTCAAGAATGTCCAATATTGAGATATTTTATAAGCTGTTAAAAGGCCTGATGGCTCATTGCAATAAATATTGAAACTCTCGGATTTCACCAAAAACACATGAGATGAGAGTAACATTTGTGTTTGTTCCAGTTCCTGGTAGATTATATACCTCTTACTAGTTAGCTAGACTCGAAGTTACATTTGTACAGGAGCCCATGGGCAGCGTTTTCAGGGGTTTGGGTTTTTGGTTTCTTTCAAAACACAAGAGTTTAAGCTAAACCAACAATGTATACAGTGCCTGATCAAGCCGCTTGACGCCTCTAGGCTGTATCTTAAGGGTTTTCAAGACCAGATATTATAAGCACTTGATAAAAGATTGGGAAGAGTGATAGAAGTGCATAAACCTATATCGGTCTGATGTTCAGTCCAGCCCTAAATGTATGTCATCTTGTCCAATATAACTCAACTTGTTTCTCAGTAAGCAGATATGACCAAGAGATGTAAATGAAAACATCTTTCTTAAAGATAGTTTCTGATAAAAAGTTAGGAATTAAAATAACTGCCAAATCCAAATTAATCTATGAATAAATTTATATATTTTTAAAGGATTTACTAACAGACACATTATTGGAGTTTTTATTATTATTTAAGGGTCCTTTTTTCTTGTTCTTTACATTGTTACTCTTATTTTAACAAGTTATGTTAAGAGCAAAGTATTTTGTATATCTTTTGCAGTCTTATCATTACTGCATAGACTTTATTTCTTAAAATTAGTGATGGTCCAAAAACAGGGCTTTGTGCATTTGGCAAAGATAATGGTGCTTGGAATATTAACTAATTTAAATATTTGAAGAGTATGAAAGAGTATGTGATATGAAAATAAATGTAAGAAATATTGATTAATCAAATGTAAAAAAAATTCACTGCAAATTGTGAATTTAGCATTTTTGTCAGACGTATCCAGCCCCTGTATAAGGTAAACATATTCAAATTATAGACCACAGTATTACTTACATTGGAAACTGTCAAATTAAGTTTATTATACTTTACAATGTTATTAAAATGATTGTAACTTAATTCTGTATAGGAAAGCTTTTAACTTATTATATTGTGTTAAAATTTCAAACTGTGTATAATGTTTCCATAAATAATTTAAATTTAAATTATTTATGGAAACATTAATTGTCACATTGTTTTAGTTGAGTAAAATGCCAAATTGATATTAGTGTACAGATTATTTTATTAATATGCTTCATACTGGTCTCATCTTGTGATATCAAATACTTTATTGCCTATTGATGAACTTCAACAACAATTAGAAATAACCACATAAATGTTAACAAACAGTTAATAAAAAGGTACATTTTGAAAATGAAAATAAAATTATTACTTTTCAAAAAATGCACTATTCGTTTGGATAGTAAACACATATAAATGTAGGTATGTGGAAATTTTTAATTGTGTAAAGTTCTTGAGAAGTCTTTTGTGTAATGGGTTTATAAATGTTATTTAAGTTGGGTATATAACTAATATGTTTAATAAATATATAACTTAAAAAAACACTTATCCCTTCGCCGCTTTCCTTTCACTTAAAACCCCTAATAAAAACAGTTCCCTTATCATACAGTTTGATTTCAATGCTTTGTCTTCTCTCTCTTCAAGCTCTTTATTTATTTACTTGTAATGTTGTTTTTCTGTCCAGACATTAAGTGTGATTGATGTTGTGTAATTTAGACATGAATGATTTTTTGACTTGAAAGTAAATCAATATTTTATTTGAAAAATGTTTAAACTTATAATATTTATACAAAAGTGGCTGCATTGGATACATTGGCTATAATGTGTCTGCATGGCAGGCGATGCAGGGGGACTGCCAACTCTTCACATCTCACTTCCGAGAGAAGAGCACAGTTCAATGGACACTGTCCCATACACTGAAACATCACATTGGTGCACTGATTTCAAATTTTGTTTATACACTATAGGTCACATATTCTTCAGTCTTGACACATTGCCTTGACATAGATCCATATTACTGAGTAGCTACAGCCTTCTTTTTCGGTTTCTTAAGACGTTTCAATCCATTTACACTTGTTTTGAGCAGGTTTGAATAGGCTGTGCTGAACTTTTCTACATCCCGTTGCTCAATGACTGTTGATATTTTTTTGCTTCTATACTGTGCCCTTATCAAACATTTGTAACTAGGGTTTTTTACAGCCGGTGTTCCATCTCGCGGCTCTGGTTTAGTGCGCCCATCATCTGAAATAATAAACAATATCATATACATATGAATTGAAAGGTTAATTAATCAGATAATTGAACAATAAGTAAAGTCAAGTGACTTACATCTTTTCATTGTCATAGTTACAGAACCTTCACCACGAGCCTTCTGAAATAGTTTTGTGAGTTCTGCTAGAAACTGGAAAATATAACTTTATTAAAAAAACTTATATCAAACCACGATTCACACAGAAATGGGTATTAAACTTGTATTCTACCTTACCTCATCGTTACCGAGTAAAACCATGTTTAACTAGTTTGTGAACGTTCGTGAATATATGGCATTAGAATATTAACCAATAGTAAAAAACAAATTCAGAACAAATAGCACATTTTCCTGATTTTTAACTTGGGTCTGAAATCGAATTTGTCCCAATCCCACACGACACGTTGACATACGTCATTGACGTTTACTGTCAGTCATTTTTTACATACAGATAAAATAATGCCTTTGGAAAGCTTTGGACGGAAAAGTTAGAAACTAACGAGTTTTTGCAAATAACCTAGAGTTATAGTATTTTGAACGAACAAAAGTTGTTATTTTAAATATGAAAATGTGTAAATGTTTGGGTATGTTTCTCTGTCCCTCTTTCACATGTCATAAAACTACTGAACGGTTTTAGATGAAATTAAGTAGGAAGGATGACACACTAGATTAACATGTAGATACGAAATTACGCGGGCGGAGTCGCAGGCAACAGCTAATGTCAAATTAATCCTAGGTATATACAATTATCTAGTCAGACTAAATGATAAAACCTGTCCGTCTCTTAACCAGAAGTCTTTATGAGTACTCGATGCCAAGTATGTAGGTAAACGTTTAAACATACACGAATCGTTTCTATATGTATAAACATACATACAAACTAATATTCTCTCAACACTGAAAAATACTTATAACTTGACGCGTGCGAAGATCTATCCTAATCAATTCACTCAGTTTGGGCTACGGTGCCGAGTGGAACGCTCGCCGGTTTTATTTTGAGAGATTGCATTAAATTATTGTCATTTTAAGATCTAAATACTGTAGAAAAGGAATTAAAAGTACTGTAGAAGTCATGACGACTCAAGGTAAGTCTTTCGAGTTACTTATCTAAATAAAAGCCCATTATTTTAGTAAAATAGCAATGACATTCGATAGTATTTACACAAGAGTAAGCGTAGGTACATACATACCAAAATAAGCAATCGCGCGCCCTTGTCGTATAAAAAGAAAGATAAGTGTTGAAAATACTTATATATAATTTATACATTGATAGTATACTATCTACTGTTTGTTTATATTTTCTTACATATAAACTTTGCTACTTATTAATCAAGTTTAGAACATTTTGAATGTAATAATAATGTTGTTTTTTAACTATCTATCTCTCTTGCCACAGGTTGTCTACTAATGTATTACTCTACTTTTTTTAAATTGTCACAATGCCTACAAGTAGATAAATATTGTAATTAACGTATTGATAATGTTAGTTATAGAAACGTTTTATGGTAGGTATAGTTTTTTTGTACCTACGTGGTAACGATTAGTTCTTTATGAATAGATGCAAAACCTTTAATCCCAAGGACCTTTGTATGGTGTGCCAATCTGTAAAAAAGGAACGTAGGAAAGAGAGGCCTTCTAATCGCTAAACATAAAGACTTGCTTCTAATGTGGATAGCATATATATGTATACATACAAATGTATGTCAAGTAAGTAGTACACCCTAGTTTTGTATAGGGTAGATAGTAGCGCATCCCATTTCCAAGATTATTTTTGCAGTGGTCGCCCTTCGGCTCAAATGAGGATCATTAATTTACGCCCGGTTCCAATATTTGAAAACTGATCCGTTCTAGTTACGGAAACTAATCAATTATACGAGGCGTAAGCTAAAAACGACTGACGGACAACTGTTGACAGCTGTATGGAACGCTAGTATTAAACAACTCGTAGTCGGTTGGAGAAAAACGGATAGTCATTTTATAGACGTATATATATCCCTACTTCCCTACTAATATTATAAATGCGAAAGTAACTCTGTCTGTCTGTCTGTCCGTCTGTTACGCTTTCCTGCTTAAACCTCTCAACCGATTTTGATGAAATTTGGTATAGGTATACGTTGAATCTCAAGAACAGACATAGGCTACTTTTTATTAGAAAATAAGGGGGGGAAGGGGGTAATACCACCTTCGAAAGTTTATATGGAAAAATGTTTATTTTTGAAGTTAGAGATATTAAATTTGGCACAAATATAGCTCGAAACTTGGATTAAAATATAGACTACTTTTTGTTTCAAATATTAGGGGAGAAAGGGGTAAACCGACCATGAAAGGATGTCCACGCGAACGAAGTCGCGGGCACAGCTAGTACGTCTATAAAATTACGGATAGTCGTAATGTGTCAAAACACACCGAACGAACCGTAAAATATTGGAACTGAGCATTGGACCGTTTGATTTATTTCAGCACAGTTAACGACAGCAGCAGTCACAGCTGCCAGTGTGATTGGCGGCGCTTTCTGTGCTTACCGCATCTACCAGCAGCTGCAGAAGAACAAGTTGCCGACAGAGTGGAGGCAGGTCGGCACCTTGAAGGACCTCTACGCTTACCCCGTAAAGTCATGTGGTCCTATCACTCTTAGCACAGCGGAGTGTTCCATTCTGGGCTTGAGAGATGGCTGGCTGCGTGACAGGTAAGAATAATCAAAAGTTCGGGATTTGGTTTGGGATTTAACATGGTATGTTTGATATGAAAACGTCAGTAGTAGGTAGTTTGTTTTTTTTTTTTAAAATAGTTATGTACATATATTAGTGTTTGATGTATGTAAGTAAGTCAGTATTTTGAGAATTTGAAATGGTAATTCGCTATCGGAAATATGTCTGTATTTTGGTTTTGGTACACCTAAGTTTTATAAGATACCTACTTAAATTTCTTCGTTTGTAATCCATTACATCTGTTAACTTTTACAGAGTATTGATGGTTATCGACGAAAAGAACAACTTCATCACGGCCAGAGCTTATCCAGAATTACTTCTGGTACAGCCTGTCGTGAGAAATTCCATTCTCACTTTGACTCACACTGATATGGAACCTTTGCACATTAATTTGGCAGAAGTGAGTACTTACATTAACAAGTATAAGATCCACCTAAATTTTCCCAGGCCTCCAATCCATCATTGAAATCAAATTATTGTTACAACAATGGAAGTATCCTTAAGTCTACGTCGTTCGAAGTATCCTTAAGTCTGCTTGTACCTACTACATTTTTCTATTTTTATACATTGATGATTGTCGCACATAAAAAAGATGGTAAACTCTCAAACTTTGCTTTTCCGCAGATATAAATTAGTAACTGAATTGTTTCTAGGTGAATGCATTGGTAACGCCTAAATCAGCGTTCGTGTGGGGTTGCGAGGTTCCAGTTCGTGACTGCGGCTGGGAGGCAAGTGAGTGGTTTTCCAGGTAAAAACTCGTTTCACATTGTATGTATTAAAAGGATATAATTCTTAAATATGTTATGTGTGTCATGAATGCAACAATATAAGGTACCTGAGGGTATTAAGGCCTAGCTAAGGGAGATTTGTAATAAAATGAAAAATATCCAATATAATCAACAAGTTTTATTATTAATCAGTCATATAGTTCAATTACTACAGAGTTAAAACAAAAAATAGCTTCTCTAGCTTAAAACCAAAACAATATATAACTTTAAAAAAAACACAGTCTGTAGGCCTTATTATACTAGGGTAGGGTAAAAAGGCCTATACGTTAAACTATCTAAAAATCAACTTATACAACGTAAATTGGTATTCTTGAGATCAATAATCATTAATATAAAGCAATAGGAATCAAAGTGGTATTAGAAAATTAAATAAATTGGCTTTATTCACAGCCACCAGGACATTGAAAGTCATCAGTGTCTTCTGCAGTCAAACCGACACACTCTTCGTGGTACCACTTAGAGCAACGTGAACATTCCCGCATTGCGTCTCTTCTATCTTCTTTGCAGGCATGACAGTACCAACTCCCTTGTTTTTGCGATTTCCCTTTGACGGTAGTAGACTTTTTTGCAGATACGACTTTAGTTTTCTTAGGGTTTAAAGTCTTTTTAAACTTCGTTCTTTCTTTTCTACCTGTTTCAACATCAGTAAAGTTTTTGTCTTGTTTATTTTTCTTTCTTTTCGTATCTTTCTCTTCTTTACTATTTCTCTTCTCTTGATTATATTTATCAAACAGATCTTTTGTGACTGGAGTACCTCGATAATTAATCTCTCTGCAGATCCTCTTTGTACTGCTCTAACAGCTGCGATCAGATTGTCTTCTGACGACAATGCCCGTTTGGGAGGCATCGTGACCGTAAATACCGAAAACAATGATAAATAAATTTAAAATTAACAACTACGCACGTACCACCCACCAACAAACATTTAAAAAACGCGCTCCTACTTACATAGCAGTTAAAAGGAGTATAATAAGGCCTACAGTAAAATTTTATAGGCCTTAATATCCGACAACCACATGGTTACAAAAAATAATAATAATATTTTTTATATAACTACAAGTTGTCTAATACGGTAGTCTAGGGACAGGCATACGTTAATGAATAAATGGACTGTCAATAAAGGTTTGAAAATATCATATCTTTAAAATAACTTACGTTTTACTGAAGCCAATTTTTATAATTCGTGCCGCGCGATCGCCCCGCTGTATGATTTCGACGACACTGGCGGGGGGAGACGCGCAAGCGGTCATCTGCCGCTTTGCAGCGACTTGTATACGCTCTGAGCTTGTGTTAGTGTAACCTTGAGTGTCCGCTACTCTATTTCGTACGTTTTTTGTTACTTAGGCCTTATTGCCCGATAGGCCTTATAACCCGCGGGTACCTTATGTTTGATATTTGATGTTTAGATACGCTTGACTTAATTCATGTTTTAAACAGGTTGATCAACAGGAGCGCGACCGATTATCGCTTGGTCTACTACGCATCGCAGAGCAGCCGAAAATTAAGAGCGTCAACAAATAAAGTATATAAATTTACCAATAATGACACGGTAAGCATCAATAAACATAGTAAGATAAAGTTATAGATGCCAAACAAGAACAATACATCCAAATAATATAGCACAATAATGTTAACAATGTTTTTTATTGTTTTGTAATTCAGGGAGCGTTACCAGACGAGGTTCCATTTAATCTGATTAATCAGACTTCAGTGGATGATCTGAACAGTCGGCTGTCAGAGTGTCAAGTCTCTCCACGGAATTTCAGACCCAACTTCGTGCTTTCTGGCTCAGAGAAACCCTATGAAGAAGATAACTGGAAGTTCGTGAAAATAGGAGATAATATATTCGAAATAATTAAGCCATGCACCAGGTATTACGGATTTTTTGAATAAGCAAGTAATGTCAGACATTTTAATTTTTGCCACTGGTCCTAGAAAGATGGTTTTCCACGAATTCACCAAGATATTTCTTAACATCAAATAATTTGAATGTGGCTTCTGCAGAGGTTTTACCAGATATTTCATGATGACCAGACTAATATTTTAAGGGCGGAGTGAAGAAACTAGCTCATATTAACTTATGCGATATTATATGGCAAGCTTCGCACAAAAGGACACTCTTTATGCTTATTCGTTGCAGTCGATGGTACCTAGGTATATGAAATATATACACTTACGATAAAACTAACAATAGGTATACATATCTGTTAATTTTCAGGTGTGTGCTGACTACTATTGACCCAGAAACAGGTGTGCGAAATTCTAAGACTGAGCCATTAGAGACACTCAAAAAGTAAGTTCCCAAGTTATTGTAGGCGAATATTTTTTCAGTTGCATCAACCTCTTAGCCTCTGGTATGTGAAGTACCTACTATGAACAATTTTAAAAATCTGTGTTAACTACTTTGGACCAAACTACACTTAGGTTTGATGAATGTAATGACAATTTGGTACGTAGGTTATTTTGAGGTAAGGTATTATTACTGAGCGGTATAGGTACCTACTTACTAGTCCGCAAAAGTGGCACTTGTTTAGCATGGCGTAAATATCTCTTTGGCATTGTCCGCAGGTCTGAGATCCAATCGTAGGTAGTTGCGGGTGGCATGTCTAAAGCAATCCTAAATAATATTACCTAGTTGCTAATAATAATGCTACTGTCTTAGGTAGACACACCATTAGAAATACAATCTGCTCGCTCTGTTACTACTAATTATATGGTCCTGATGAAGTTGCCTATTAAAATCCCCACTACAAAACACAGGCCTCAATTTACCCTGGGCTAGGTACTGACTAACAATGCTAACCAAATCCAGGTTGGTTATCACAAAGATGTTTCATCTAAAGAGCTCCTTGTTTGAAAAATAACAAGAGGAAACGAACCCAGGACTTCAGTGATTATAATCATTGAAATCATAATTATGACTCTGTTCTTAAACCACTAGAAACTTTTTCAGAGTAGGTGATGGTTATTATATAAGGATAGTATTATTGGTTACGCGTTTCCTTCATTTGGGCGTTCTCAACATTTAACATTACGATTACAGATACCGTCAGATTGAAGACCCAGTATTGCGGCGATCTTCCGGTAACTCACCGCGCATGGGACTGCAGATGGCCCTGCGCTCTTGCCCAGGGGGAATAGTGTCCCTAAACGACCCCATTTATGTGGCGTAGAGCAGTCCTGTCCACTGTCCAAAGCACGGCTGGCGTTGCATCTTTGTATGCTGTTTTCTATAAAAATAAATTTACATTGTTACTAGATCAAAGACTATTAATCTTTAAAAACTGTTATCTACTTATTTGTTCAGCTCTTCATTCTAATTAGTTCTTGGTATTACCCGGTATCATGTTTTGCCCCTCTCCCTCTCCCTGGTATAGAGGAAGTAATTCCTCCAGTGATCTGTGGTCATCTGTGATACCACTATTAATTGAGAACATACAAGAATCACTTAGGTAATACAGTGCAGTTGATAGGTGTTGTACGCGCGGAAATGATTTAGAGAAGATGTTGTTGGTACATACGTTTTAATAAATGGCTACATACCAATAAATGTATGCAAAGGCGTTCATTCGAATGCGGCAAGTATAGATATATATGGATAACTATCTTTTATTTATTTATATTGGTACCATTGCCGGTTCTAGCATTACTGGCGGCCTGGACGAATTTCCGCCAGCGCCCCTGTAAAAGCGTATACCAATACATCTACTTAGGGGAATACATCTGGGTACCTCAGGGTAGCTTTTTAGCGCCTGTTCAAGTCCGAGCGCCCTGGGCTGTTGCCCAACCGCGAGACCCTAACGTCGGCCCTGATTAGTACTTACCCTCAAGTCTTTACTTATTAATATTTTCTTATTGATTTCAAATATAGAGTTGATAGGAATTAATCGCAGTTCTTAAATAATTCTACCTACGAACACTAGAAACACTATATTATACTTAAGTAGTTTATTAAATCTCAATGTATAAAATATACCTACCTTAAGTAATTTAATAAAGTTATTAGGAACAGTTCGCGCAATGAGCATTTACTTGACCGCAGTTAAGGATGTCGAAATAAGAATATTTAAGATATTTTACTTCGATTGCTCTCTTAATTATTGTTAATTTAAGGTTAGAATCATTATAAACGCTTCCCACTCGAACATTACCTACCTAACTCAAGATTCAAGAAAAACATTTGACTTAGGTATATTATGTTAAATAACAACAAAACAGACAAATATTAAAGGACAAACATCGCTGTAGACACTTAAGCATTGCGCATTTGTATTGTCTCGTATAGTCGTAAATTTATCAGTGAGCATGTAGGTATATGATAAACGCGTACCATTTGCTCCCGAGAAAACATGTCCGCCTCATTGCATTACAGTTGCGACGCGCCAACACGCCACACGACGCGCTTAATAACAATTATTATTTTACGTACCTAATACGTCCCAGAGAACTAAATACCCGAACGTTTTCAGTCGGCATGTTAAACCACGGTAAGAATACATTTATATTTAATATTGCAAGATAACCTTGAAACCAATTAAGCAGTGACAATTAAGTATCTAATGGTAGTATCTACACTATAGCTTTATTAACACAGATAGGTAGGTAATAAGTACTTTGTGTAGGTAGGCCTACACACACTATTATATATATATTTTTAATATTAATGTCCGTAATGATCCCACCTATTTTAATATTTTTTTTATTTCAATAGCTGAAATTTAAGCTGCGTCCCACTTCAAATCATATATTATCGTCGAAAACTATTAAATGAAACTGCTAGCTTAATGTTAGGTCTAAAGCACATCACAGTAAACACAAACTAAAGTGTATAGTCAGATGTGCTGCTTTAGACTGTACAAAACATGAATCAAATAAGATGTACTTTTGCAAGATTTTTTATTGCTGCGGATTCCTAGCTGGGCAGAATACATAGGTATACATAGACCTACCTACACTCTATTCACGACACATCTTTGATCGTTGACATGCAAGAAGTCTACTCGGTCAGGCCAATTTATTTAACGTATTGTACCTATTTATTGATACTATAATAAAACAATAGTAAAATTTCGTGATCATAAATTTAAGCATTAAGGTAAAAAGTTTAAATTTACGATCTTAGAAGGACCGTTTTAGGTAAAATAAAAACCATAATATGTCTTTATGTTAGATACTCAACATCATGTGGTAATGGTTCTTTTATGTCCGTTAACTTATCAGATGAGGTCATTGTTTATATCGCCCTGAACTTCAAACTAAGAGGTACAATACTTAATTTATTTACTTACTTGATAACTTAATATGTGCAGGTGTTATCGTTGGTATATCGTCTCCTTGTCCTTATGAAAAAGACTTCTGTTATAATGTAAACAAGCAGACATTATCTATGTTTACTTTAAGAAATTATACTTTTTAATTTTTTACTTATTCCGACTCCATGTGGTAATGCACCGTAGGTACAGGTCTTGCCAGAGCCTTAGTTAGGACATAAAACCTACCTTCTTGTGACTGATGGTAGTCTTAGTAGTATGTATCTTTCAATAGATTTAATTTGCCAGCTGGTGTCAGATTTGCTGATCTTGTCCCCAGCACGTCAGTGAGATTACCAAAATAATATTTTTTTCTTCAACCAATAAATAAAAGTTGATAGTACAGAGCGCGTCAAAGATTTTACGTCCATATTTCGTTAAAACTGTACGAAGAAGTGACGTCGGGCTAATTTTTAACAATCTTAGTATTTATTGTTAACATGCTAAAAATAATGTGTGTAAATATTATTTGGTTATATTACCATTGGACCAAACAGAAATTTATAGTCATCTGTGTTACAATATAGCTCAATTGTACATAATGGTATTCACTAGGTATATAGTTTTTGTAATATTATTTGTAAGACGTTAAGTCCGGCATTTCAGCGCAGTATACGACGGCGGTGGTGGCCACAGCTGGGGTGCTGGGAGGTGCTTACTGCGCCTACCGTCTCTACCAAGAGTCGCAACGGCCCCGCCTGCCCGAGTCGTGGACTCAAGTGGGCACCCTGAAGGAGCTTTGCGTGTACCCGGTCAAGTCCTGCCGCGCGGTGCCCATCGACAAAGTCGAGTGTACGTTCCTGGGCCTGAAGAGTGGATGGATGCGTGACAGGTAGTGTTGAAGATTTTTATTGACTCGTAACTGATAAGGCTGTCTTTTACTATTGTAGGTACAGTCTCACGAGGACATTGTAACCGCCTTTTTTGTCGTTAATATAAAAACTAATCGAACTGCAAGTGTTTACCGTAATTTTACCTAAAATAGTAATACATATCTCTGATTAGCATGATAAAAATAGCAAAACTGGGTAAGCTGCTCAAAAGCACTTGTTTTACATAGACTAGAAAAAACGACAGTACTAAAACACCCAGACCCGAGACCATCATAAAAAAATTTGTTCCGCATATTACCGAGCCCGGGACATCAGAGATGGCGCAACACCAATGTCCGTCCCACTCGCCTTGCGGCTACGCTACGGAGGTCGTCGTCGTAGCTACCGACTAAATTTCATTGGAATTTGCCTAACAGTAGAACTAAACAATTGAAAATCTCGTTCTAATATGAAAGGTTAGTACCTAATCGAAGTGTGCATGATGAAAAAGACCATAATATGCTCAAAACTTCAAACCCTGATGAAAGGGCGCTGATGGTAGCGGACGAGACCAGCAACTTCATCACGGCGCGCGTGTACCCCGAGCTGTACAGCGTGCGCCCCTCGGTGACCAACGCAGTGCTCACCCTCACCGCCCCGGGGTTAGACTCCGTTCACGTCAATTTGGCAGACGTAAGTAACCATTTGGTTAGGTTAGGTTAGGCTCTTAAGTAGTTTATGTTTAGGTATTTTTAATTATTACCAACTTATTATAAGAATGTCTATGATTATGACAGGCTTGCCGCAGGCTACCACTACTTATAAACTGCAAAATATTCAAACATTAAGCACTTGGCTGCTCGCTAGCACACTGGGTCTGTTCGTAGGTCTCTATAGTCCTAAATAATGTAAAGAGTAACTACTGAGCTTCTTGTCGGATTCTTCATAATAGGATGAGATTCCCCACCAGCGGTAGATTAAATTTTGGTTTGGTTTATAGATATTCATTTTGTCGATGCATTATGTTACTTATTGTTACCAACATGAATAAATAAATTTATTATGATTATATGGGTAGCCTTCAGTTAGTTTAGTTACACCACTGAGCCCATGGGTCAGGTTGAGACGAATTGTTCCGGAGTAGATTATTTACATGTTTGTGTGTTGTTTCATATTTGGTTAGAACTTACTACGTAAATGTCCTAAAATAAATAATTATCCATGATGTTGGGTTTACCTACATGCAAGTATGTACCTTATGTTATCTAAATAGATGCTTATGTCTGCCTGTGTCCGATATGTTGGTCTGTCGTCTTATTATTACGAGTTGCAAGCAAGAGTATGATGTCTATAAAAACTGTGGAAACTGATTTTTCCAGGTAATTGCATCGCAAAACCCGAAAAAATCTAAGGTATGGGGAACAGAAGTGCCGGTATATGACTGCGGGGATGAAGTCAGCGACTGGCTCGCTAAGTAATGTTAATGTTCTCTTATTAACGACTAGCGGCCGCCCGCGACTTCGTCCGCGTGGACATTTTTTTAGATCATTTCAATAGGAATTATTCTTTCATACATATATTTTTGGTATCTTGAACCGTTTTCGCAGCGCACGCAACGGAAGCCCTCGAGGATGAATAATTTTCCCCGTTTTTTACACATTTACCGCTCTGTCTTTGCTCCTATTGGTCATAGCGTAATGTTATTTAGCCTATAGCCTTCCTCGATAAATGGACTATCCAACAAAAAAAGAATTAATCAAATCGCACCAGTAGTTTCGGAGATTAGCGCGTTCAAACAAACAAACAAACAAACTCTTCAGCTTTATAATATTAGTATAGATGTCAGATGGTTTGCAAAATAGAAAAATAGTAATGCATGGGGATAATCTCTTTAATACGGCCTTATTTAAGTAAAGACACAATACCTAATCTAAGTTTTTCTCTAATTGGGCGATTGAAAGATGAGCGAAATATATCTACTATGAAAGGGATGGTAAGACAATTGATAACAAGATAATAATAACTCAGTAAACTGTAGACGAAAAATGTCTGATATCTTCTGTACATTGTACCTACCTGGGGCTAACATCCTCGAAACTGGGATGTTTCTAACGCAGCTCCTATATTATTCCTACTGATAGCATCTTATTTTTTCAGGGTTATAAATCGCCCACCGAAAACGTTTCGTCTGGCTTACTATGCGTCTCAAAGTAGTCGGAAGGCCCCTACGGACGCTATAGGCAAAGTTTATAATATAACTAATAAAGACACGGTGAGTGATATTATCTGCTAGGTATCTACGTTCCCTAAAACGTACTTGAGAGAGAGACAATATCACATTTTCACGACCTATACAATATTAATTACCTACCCTTTGTTTTACCTGTTAGAATGATAAAAATTAACGAATTAACTACGCTAACGATTATAGAAACGGACCGTTTATGGCACAAAATAAGGGTTCATTTAACATAACATACCTACCTAAATCAGGTGGGTACCTACCTATGTAGGATGTTAAATGAACACGTATGGAACTATCAAGTTCCTTGATTTAAGAAACACGTATCAAGTTTGATCTGACTTAAAAACATACTATAGTACGGTCGAAAGCACTTTGTTCAGCCCTTTTTATGCGGGCATAAGACCTAACTCGACTGCAAGTGTTTACCTTGATCTACTGGTCATCATACAGTACCTAAATGTATGGATTTTATCCATAAGCCATACATTTGTTTGCAACAAAACCGACCACTTAACTCAATATACATTAATCCAGGGAGCATTATCCGACGACACGTCGTTTAATCTTATTAACGAGGCTTCGGTAGTGGACCTCAACACACGCTTGGGAGACTCACCTATCACCACGGCTCACTTCAGACCTAACTTCGTGCTCTCAGGACCGAAGGCCTACGACGAAGATAACTGGAAGTTCGTCAAGATTGGAGAGAACATATTTGAAATCGTCATGCCTTGTACAAGGTTAATACTTAAGTATATCAGTTGGTATCCCAACTAATCAAGTAAGCTACCGCAACGCGAGTAAATTTAGTCGTCCACCAGGCCTAGCATACGCCATCCGACTAAATTTTATCGCGCTCTTAACAAACGCCAAAATCGATTAAAGTCAGTGCAACATCTGTTGATTGGCTGAAAATACGAGAGCGGTGTGCTATTAGCCAATAAACAGTATCATAACTTTTGTCGTCTCATGCGAGAAATTTGACGTATTACCTACGCATGCTAAATGCGCAAGTTAAAATCGAGTAAAATTTTTATGTGTTGATTGGTTGAAAATATTTAGATACATTAAGGTGATAGAATAACACATAGGATTTTTTAACCCGACATAACCCGAACAAAGTCGTTAACAAAAGCTAGTAGGGATGAACCCTACTAATATTATAAATGCGAAAGTAACTCTGTCTGTCTGTCTGTCTGTTACGCTTTCCTGCTTAAACCTCTCAACCGATTTTGATGAAATTTGGTATAGGTATACGTTGAATCCCAAGAACGGACATAGGCTACTTTTTATTAGAAAATAAGGAGGGGAGGGGGGTAATACTACCTTTGGAAGTTAGAGATATGAAATTTGGCACAAATATAGCTCGAAACTTGGATTAAAATATAGACTACTTTTTGTTTCGAATATTAGGGGAGAAAGGGGTAAAACCGACCATAAAAGGATGTAGTCCACGCGAACGAAGTCGCGGGCACAGCTAGTAATCTATAAACATATTACATTCCACTTTTAGAAGAAACTAAATAAACCTTTTCGATAATTTTCAGGTGCGTTATGACAACCATCGATCCTGACAGTGGGGTGCGCAACGCCAATAATGAACCATTGAAAACCTTGAGGAGGTAAATCAAGAATGTTCATTAGAATATAAATAGGTCAATCAAAAAAGTCAGATACTTGTTTATTATCCAGTAAATATCAATAGTATCATGATTAAGTCCCGGTTTCAATATTTTACGATTCGTACCTAATGTGTCAATATTGACTATCCGTTTTTCTCCAACCGACTACGAGTCGGTAATTCTAATTTCAAAATTACTTTCCTTATCAGCTGTCATCAGTTGACGGTCGATCGTTTTTAGCTTACGCCTCGTATAATTTATCAATATCAGAGACTAGACCGGATCGTTTTTTAAATATTGGAACCGGGGTATAATCGTATCGATACTATTGGTTCTAATCAATAGTAATTTTTCATTTGTAATATCGATCGATACTAATACATTCGATACATAATGCAATACTATTTGCCTGTTTAACAATATCGATAATGATATTACATCAACTACCTACTATCGATAGGCAAATCTACTTACCGGTTTTGTATTTTTTAGTTATCGTCTTGTGGAAGGTGAAAAATATCGAAAAGCGGTCGGCACCTCACCACGCATGGGTCTGCAGATGGCGCTACGATCAAGCCCTGGAGGACTTATATCTCTCAATGATGCAATTTATGTTGCATAGAAATAGCCAATAGAAGTAGACAGACAGACAGACAGACAGAGTTACTTTCGCATTTATAATATTAGTAGGGATTATTGTTAGAGTATTTTATCTGTAGTTATTACTGTATTGTACGCGCCTTAGCCGCCTCTCACATTTGCAGTCTCACTTACTAGGTGTGCTGGAAGATATTTCTTTTTAGAAATTATATTTTTGTACGTAAACAATAAACTATAAATAAATTAATAAGAATGACGTCAATTTCGAAACACATCATTTACCGTCATCCGCAGACCAACCCCCCCCCCCCCCCTAATTACGGGGAATTAGAATGACGTAATATGTGGACGGCCCCTTATGTATGTGTGGCCCCATAAGATGACCTATTAAAGATAATCTAGCGATAACCCGAAACATGTTTAACCTAATTCAAAAAAGGAGGAGGTTCTCAATTCGACCGTATATTTGTTTTTAGAGCAAAAAATGCCAAAAACTCGGTTGAGCTTGCTGGTTTTTTCCTTTTTAGTCGATAGGTAGGTTCTATACGCCTTCCTTCGTCTGTTACCTCAGAATTAATGGCACGTGTTTAGATTTCTGTCTAAAATCTATCTAAAAGAGCAAAGAACAATGAAAGTTATTGGTAAAAACCCGCTGCATAGTACGTGTTGCGCGCATTTTCATAAAAGCTCTCGGTTATCAGGGTTATGAGCACATTTAAAGATATTTCAGTCAAAATTGTTGTTTATTTTACAATGAGTTATTAAATGCGTACGATTTGTGCACAAATCTGGGGAGAGTCCTTCTGCGCGGAGACGAGGACGCGGGCGTACGTGCCCCCGCCCGAGCCTTTCGCCAGGTGCTCCGGATTCACGACCACGGTCCCGTTCACGTCCTGCCGAATAATATTATGTGTTATTTACAAACAAGTCTAAGACATTTAAAACTCTATTTCTGGAGATTATGAAACAGTTCTTTGGTAAGAGATAACGTGTCGGGTTAGTCCCTAAAGATCTCATTCCCCGAGAATCTTGTCCCGGAGGATTTCGAATGCGAAAAAAGTGATGACATGTACTTGTGTTCTTTTTTGTAATGTGCTTAACTTGTACCGTTAACAAAATAATATATTGATTTGTAAATGTATTTGTTATGAAATGTTAGATTATAATTTTAAAAACATTTAAATTTTAACTATCTATCAAAAATCAACAAATTACATTTTATGATTTCCGATGATGATGAACGCAATATTTTTTTCTTCTAATTTAGTTAAAAAAAATATATGAACACTTCTGTCTTTTCAAAATCTCAAAATTTGAAAACTGTGTGAAAAGCTACGTCGCGTTAAATTTTAACGCAATATATTTTAGTAAATTTTTTTTCTCCTTATAAAAGGAATCTCTTAAACTTTTGGTATTTTAATTATTAGACCAAACAGAAATTTTTAAGTATTCTACACTATTAGGTACCTTATAGAAATAAACCTAAAATATATATGTCGCAGGCATTTTGAATAAATCCGCCGTTTACATACGGCGTCGTCAGTTTAAAAACGAATGCTGTTTTGTAAAACGCCGTAGACAAAATTTCATTATGTATAATGCCGCGGCAAATTGAAGTATAGCTTGCTAAAGCTAGGGTGACCATAACATTTGGTTTGCAAAGGACAGTATGATTGAAATTTATAAAACTAACGAACTGTCAGTTTAATATAGTTAAAAAAGATTTTTTTTTTTTTTTTTATAGTAGCGCAGTATATTGGCTCCTCCCAGCCTGATGGTAAGCAAGAGAGGAACCCACATCGCGATGACAACGGATTTGATATTAAAAATATCCTATCCGTTAGCATCGCCATACTGGCCCGCAAGATGTTTCTTCACGCTCCTTTTGAAGGAATCCATGTCAAAGGAAGGAGGAAACACATGAGCCGGCAACGAGTTCCACTTCTTTATGGTCCGGCAAAGATAAGAGTTACCGAACTTTTTGGTTCGTGATGGAATATTTTCCACGGTGAAGCGATGACATCGTTGGCCGGCTCTTGTGGTTCTGTGTAGGAAAGGAGAGGGCGGGATAAGGGAAAATAGTTCCTCGGAACACTCCCCATGATAAAGCCGATAAAAGACACTTAATGAACCAACGTCCCTACGTAGTTGAAGAGGTTCAAGGTTCCCAGTAATCTCTTCATCGTTAATTATGCGCACAGCCCGTCGCTGCAACCTATCAAGGGCATCCATGAGGTATTTGGCGGAACCGTCCCAGAGATGCGAGCAGTATTCCAGGCAAGACCGGACTTAGCCGGTGGACCCTTGATGCGCTCGGGCCAGCAATAATTCGCTGGCTCGAGCGCAAGTCGGGATTCATTTCCTTCCGACTGGTGCAGGTGCTGTCCGGCCACGGCTGTTTTGGGCAGTACCTGCACCGCATCGGCCGTGAGGAGTCTCCGTCGTGCCACCATTGCGGCGCGGCGGAGGACACAGTAGGGCACACGTTGTTGGTGTGCCCTGCCTGGGATGCGCAGCGCGCAAATCTGCGCGCGTTGGTGGGGCCGAATATCTCACTCCCCAGCATAGTCGAGGCTATGCTCGGGAGTGAGACGGCATGGGACGGGGTGGCCTCCTTCTGCGAAGATGTCATGTCGCAGAAGGAGGCCGCAGAGCGGGAGCGGGAGGACGATCCATCCGCTCCCGCTTGCCGCCGAAGAAGGCGGTTTAGGGCGCGGCGCCAGTTTGACCACGCCCAGTTACCGCGTGGGGGCCGGCCGGCTGATGGTGTGAGGGCACCTCAGCTGGCATTGCACCGGTCTCCACAGCGAGGTGGGGATGGTCCCGTTGGACCGGCCATCCCCAGTCTCCCCCCGAACACCGTGGGGGGAGCAGACGGAGCCGCTTAAGCGGCTTTTCCGCCGGCGGCGCTGTGGAAGTAAAGGCTGAGCCGATTTCCCACAGCGCCGCCACGTAGGCGATGAGGGTCCAACCGGGGGGTTTTAGTGGGTAGTCCTGCCCTTTTCAGGGCAGGGAGTCCCACACACGCCGTCACCCTCCCTCGGGGTGACGGTACGGTGCATCAACGCATTTCCCCCCGAAAAAAAAAAAAAAAAAAAAGGCAAGACCGGACTTGAGTCTTATATAAAAGACAAAGCTGGTCCGGCGTGAAAAACCGACGCACTCTGTTCAGAATCCCCAGTTTTTTGGATGCTAATGAGATGAGACTCTCGATGTAATGACCTTGATTAAGATTGCAGCAGATATCCATGCCGAGCATGCTTAGGCTGTTACGCAGGCAAAGTGGAGTGCCCCGAAGAATGGGGAGAGGAAGGAATTGGGACATTTTTGTCGAAAACGCGCGCACACTTGGGTTTTCTTAGCATTGAACTCAACCAGGTTATGTGAACCCCATTGGCTAATAAGGCTCAACACCCGGTCCAGCTCAACGACAAGATTCTCTCGTTTCTCATCCGTTACTGCCCTGCCAGCTGAAGGTTTACCGAGGTATCGTCCATGGACCGTACTGTCATCAGCATAGCAATGTATGTTCCCAAGCGGTAGCATATCATTGATATGAAGAAGAAAGAGGGTGGGCGATAAAACGGAGCCCTGTGGGACTCCAGCATTAACAGTCATGAACCGCGATGCGCATCCGTCAGACACGACGCGAATTCTACGGTCACGCAGAAAGCCGGAAATCCAGTCACAAAGCCGGGTGGGCAGTCCATATGCCGAAAGCTTAGAGAGAAGAGCTTTGTGCCAGACCCGATCAAATGCCTTGGCAATGTCAAGGCTGATTGCCAAAGATTCGCCATGCTTGTCGATTGCCTCCCCCCAGAGGTGCGTCACATACGCTAAAAGATCACCCGTCGATCGTTTCGGCCTGAAGCCGTATTGGCGATCGTTAATTAAGGAGTGATCCTCTAGGTAGCGGATCAACTGGTTATTGATGATCCGTTCCATGACTTTGCACAGCACTGAGGTTACGGCAATAGGGCGGTAATTTGATGGATCCGATCGGTCTCCTTTTTTAGGGACAGGCTGCACATTAGCCTCTCTCCAAGCTTCAGGAATAACACCGGATGAGTACGAGAGGCGATATAGGCGCGTTAACACTGGAGACAACTCGGCTGCACAGGTTTTAAGAACAATCGCTGGAATACCATCAGGTCCACTAGCTTTCCGGACGTCTAGTGACTGTAGTTCACGGCGCACATCACGATGTCTGATAAAAATATCAGGCATGGCAACTCCACTAGGCGAGATCGTAGGTGGGGGCGCACCACAGTCATCGACTCGGGAATTCGCCGCAAAGAGCCTTGCCAAGAGATTGGCTTTCTCCTGCGGTTGATGAGCTAGTGAACCGTCGGGGTATCTCAGCGGTGGAAGAGAAGGTTGGCAAAAATTGGCTTGCACGGCTTTGGCTAAACGCCAGTAGTTTCGTGTCCCCGTAGGATGTGAAACTAACTCCATGCCTACTCGTGCAACGCGCTGGGCATCCGCTCTTATGTATGCCTTTTTGCAGACCCTGGTGGCAGTGTTATAGGCTGCTTTCAGAGAGTTGATATTAGGATCTTTGATGGCACGACCCCTCGTCCAGGCGCGGTACGCTGCCTGTTTACTACAAACAGCATCAGCACATTCGCGGCTGAACCAGGGGTGTCCCCGGCTCTTATTGACAACATTGGAGTATGGAATGTAATACTCCATCCCAAGGCCAATCTCATCAATAATAGTCGCGGCACTCGCCGTAGGATCCTTCTCTCTGAAACAGCGCTGCCCCCATGGGATCGACGCAAAATAGTCGCGCATACCATCCCAATCTGCTGACGAGTAATGCCAAACCCGGCGCTTAACCACCGCGGGTTGCGGTGGAACTGCACTTGGCACAGTGCTGGATACCAGGCAATGATCGGAAGAGCCTAAAGGCGCTTGGACCACCACCTGATAACCCGCAGGATGGGTCGTCAGCAGAAGGTCAAGCAAAGAGGACGCATGTCCTTCCACGTCTGGGATCCTGGTGGGCTGGCTAACCAGTTGTGTCAGGCAATGGGTAAGAGCGAATGCATGGGCTGACCTTCCTGCATGGTTAGTGGTAGGGGACCCCAACCAGGAGTCGTGGTGGGAGTTAAAGTCCCCCAGGAATACCATTTCTGCAGTAGGGTACTGCACCTGCGCATCATCTGCCGCCCGACTCAGATACTCAAAAAGTCGAGTTGTCTCATCATCCCCGGAATGGGATCGGTATAGGCACACGTAAATTCGGGTTAGGGAACCTACATTTACGTGCACCCAGAGGACGGAAAAGGATGGATCTTCAAAACAGCGTACACGGCGACAACAGACATCCGAGCGGATATACAGACATACCCCAGCTTTCGCGAGGAAATTTTCCTCAAGCACGTAACCGGGGTACTGTAAGTATGACGTGTCTGCTGGACGTCGGATTTGTGTCTCCGTCAAGAACAGCATGGCGGGCCTTGCTGTCTCAAGGTGTTGGTGGACGGCAGTAAGGTTAGAGTGGAGTCCGCGGATGTTAGCGAACTCAACCTTAAACAGGGTGGTGGGGGAGTGCACCGCTGTATTATGACCCGTCATATTTTTACGATCCATTTTGTGAAAGGGAAAGGAAGCGTGAAGCGGGAGATGTCTGCCGCGATATAGGGAAAAAAGCGCGGAGGTCTGTTTCCCCATTTGTTTGTCTGCGGAGGAGATGCGCTGATCCGTCGGACGGAAGGGCCCCCGAACCCCCCCGAAAGCAGTCGCCTGGTCCCCACCATCCGGTCACCAACCGGCACGACGTTCTGCTCCGAGATTATGCGCGGTATGAAAGGGCAGCCTCTCAGGTTGGTTAGACTTAATTGGGCCCCTGTACTGTACCGCGGGCGGCCAGCGGAATAACCGTTTCTACGGGTCTCCCTGGCCGACGGATCAGCTCACTCCTCCCGACAATGGATAGACGGAAACCTTCACTGTTTCCCTAGTACCGCGACAACCATCACCCGACGGTCACCGGCACTCTCACTCACCAAACGAAACACAACAGTATTAAAACCATTATTTCACGTTGGTATTCTGTGAGAGGGTGGTACTACCCCGGACGAGCCGACCCATTCATGCTACCGCCATGATTGACGGCAGCGTGGCTCTACCACTCTAATATGGAATGTTTCAAATATATATTATATTAAATCCCTAGTAAATGACTCTCCTACTGTTTTATTTTTTACTGAATATAATATTATTACAAATGAGCTAGACGTGGCGCTTTGCCGACCGCTGCCGCGGCACGCTCGCTACGCTCGCTCGGCTTGCGCTTCACTTTAGTCACTAACCTAACCTAACCAATAGAATCGTTAATTACTTCAATTAACCTTAGGTTAAGTAATTGATGTTAAATAAAAGTCAGTTTTGCTTCTTGGATATTTTAATGAAGTATCAAAAGAGAACTTAATTTGTCCAAACAGTGTTTTATTCATGGTCACCCCAACACTACAACCAATTGTTGTCATTTTGCCTGATTTTGCATTCGGCATAATACATAACAGCGAGCGTTTTTAAACAGACGACGCCATTTGTAAACGGCGGATTTACTCAAATTGCCTGCGACATATATAAGGACGTTTTTTCGTACGAATTTTTACTTACGTGGAGGTTATTGCAGCTTCCAGAATCCAAACTTTAATTTCCAAGGTATTCCTAAGGAGCCATGGCACACAACTGAGTGCGGCGCCGCAACGTTGTGCGGTACTGCAGCAGCGACGGACTCAAACTCCGCAATACATACACCCCTCCCCGTCTCGTCTACATTCTGATGCGCGTGTAACACCGGAGCGGCACCGGTCAGGGGCCACACCGCATCGTGTGGCATGGCTCTAACACAGTAGATGAGTTGCGATAGTGTGTCGTACCTTGACGAAGTATCTAAAGTTGGAGGGCAGCAGCAGCAGGTGCGGCGCGGCAGGCAGCTGCGCGTGCGCCGCCCACAGCGCCGCGTCGGCCGCGCGCGCGCCGCCGAGCAGCGGGTGCACGCAGCGCTGCAGCGGCACGTGCGCTGCCAGGCGCCACAGCCGGTCGCCGCACATGCCCCTGGACACGATACAAGCCTTCAACTTACAGACAACAATATTATAAATTATAGATGCACAGTTGCAACCTAAAAGAAATATTTAATATTTTTTTTTATTATAACTAAATAGTATTAACCTAAAAGCATTAGCTTTGCTTTTAGGTTAATGATGTTTATCTGGCTATAAATTAAAGACTAAAATTTATCGTAAATGCAACATGGGTTTTAAGAGAGACAGGGCAAAGCGATTTATCGCTCGAACTGGAGAAGCCCGACTGGCGAAATACCTTCACCTTACAGATAACCGCAGCCAAATAACAATCACTCCGGTGTTGTTGTGTTCCTGCATGTGAGTAAAGTTTCCAGAGCTCTTGGACCCCCAATTAGTAGCAGGGGTCAAGCCTTCAAGGTAAGGGCGACAAGTCTAGTAACAGTTTTACTATGCTATACTTTAAGCTAGGAACTCATTACCATTTAACATCAGGTAGGATGAGATCAATCTTGAAGTGCGTTATAAAAATAACACTTATTATATCCAACAAAACCCTTTTCTCCAAAATCAATTAATTTATCTTATACACCACTACTTTTTAATCAGTACAAAGAATTAAATGGGGTGCTCGGTATCAACTACTGATCATATTTGCTTAGTTATAATTTTAAATATGTGAAAACAGCAAAGTTATTAGCGTTTGTTTTAATCCCAAAAAGTCGCTCTTTTTATGCACGTAGTTGTCAATCCATTCAAAGACGTATCAATGAAAGACCACTCACTCTCGCGACCGCGTGCTCTCTCGCTCGCACTTGCTATGAACGAAACTAGACAACAGCTGTTATCATAATTTACCTATGTGAAACTTTAAAGCCTAACTTATGTTGACCACAAACAAGCAGCAAAAATACTTAAAAAATCAAATCAAATTCTACCAAAAAGTAATTTTGGCGTATTTAAAAAGGTAGAATCAGCTGCTATTTACATTAATTTACATACTTATTTACAAAACGTACCTAATTACTTACAGATATTTTAATTGTTGTTCAAAATGTCCTCCTTCATTAACAAGGCAAACACGAGCACGTTTTATTAAATTGTATAAAAACTGTTTAAGTCCAGTCTCTCAGGCGCGGTGTGTTGGTAAATGAGTTCTAGACACGGTTTGAGTAGAAAACAGGTAGGTATAATAAAGTAAAAGCACAACAGAAAACTGGGTATAAACAAACAATAACAAATTAAACTACTGGACTGAGAGCGCGCGCGTCGCGGCCATTATGGCCTATGATAGGCTGTCTGTCCATACGGTTCAAACTCGCAGAGCGCTAGCACCCGCTCTCGGAAGGATGGCCGGAGTCGACGGCGCGCGCACGAGTAGGCCCGCTAAATTCAAATCTTACTCGTTCCGTTGCAGATCCGGGTGTTAAAAAAGGACGTTACAATTGTAATTTAACGAGATAAGTATTGGCATCTGTTGCTTCACTTGTACGTACGGTACGGTCCAGTTGAATTCACTATTTTCCAGGCACAGTACTGGCTGATGTTAAAATGACGAGCAGCGTCATTCGTGCTTCGCCGGGGATCTTCTGCAAAGTACGCCAGAACATCGTCGTACAAGTTTTGTGAATACGCTGGTCTTTCTCGTCCTTGGCTATGGATGGCACATGGAATGAACCATGGTAGAGTAACCGCTGGTAAACACTTAGCACAGTTCGAACATTTGGCAGTCGAACGTTTGGGTACTGTTCTCCATACAAACTCACCGCGGCACTCGCGTTTTCTCCAGACAAAAAGTACGCACGTAACATGGCCACATACTCCCGAGTGAGTATTGGTATGCCATCGCGAAGTTACCACCGCACTAGTCGCACCGAATGAAAGGCAAAAAAACGCGGCAGGCGTGCGGACGGATCCGGAAGTAAAATGGCACTGTTTGTTTACACTCATTTACACTTGTCAGAAGCGCGGGCGCCGGGAAAGGGGGCGTGGCTTGAGCTTCGACGCGAGTTTGCCGGAATTTATCAATGAAGTATCGATGCGGTCGTATACGCAAATCAAGTGTTTACCAATTATTGCATATTTTAATAGATAATTTTGCGATTTCATTTTTTTGTTTTTTAAGTACACAAATATGATCAGAAGGTGATTAAATTTTTTTTTGTACTAATTAAAAAGTAGAGGTGTATTATAACACATTAGTCGTAACTGCTATATATGCGCAATAAAAACTCACAGAGATATCTCCTCCTGACTTATATGCATCAGTACATCAGTGCTGGTGACGGTGACCATTATCCCACTGACGTTGATGGTGCAGGGGTCCGGCAGGAAATTGATGTTGGGGTGTTTCCGCCGGCTAGAGTACGGCGGCGTAGGATAAATATTCACGTGGAATGCATCCTTTAGACTCGCTACGATGTATATTTTTGTGTAAGGGCTGAAAAGTTACATAAACAAAGTTAGACTACCTACAAATAGTTGAATTTACCTATATTGGACACAATTGGCTACTTGACAGTGTTAACAATAAAATATGAAAAGTGTTATATATGTTAGCTTAATAGTTAAGTAATAATTTTACATTTTTATTTTTTAATTAAAAGCATAGTTTGTTTTTTATTTTTGCAAAATAAATTTTACTTTTTTGTACAAAACCGAAACGGAAAACACCATTGCAATTCGGAAATGACAGCTGTCGGCGAAAATTATTTATTAATGTGGCGAAACAATTATTATTTTACCGATTAAATTCAATTATTGTGTCTCTAACCGTATTAAAAATTTATTGAAACATTCTCCGTTTATCTAAATTAAGTCGTTTCTATGCGTATCGGTTCGATGTCTAGAACGTTGACGTCATAATTGCAACAGTGACGTGACTTGGCTTTTTTGGGCGCTTTTTAAATGTGTTACACGAAATATTATTTTTCTCTGGTTATTTACATTTTTTCCAGATAAATCGAATTGCTTGGGATATAAAATGAACGGGCGCACATTTTACAATACTTTTTCAAAAACTGTCAAGTAGCCAATTAAACTATTTGTAACTACCTATTTGTTTTCCAACTTCAAGATAGAACACGGTTGTTCGCCGCTCTATAGCTTTCCGAGGATTCCGAAGGGATCAATCAGTTTAAGCTCGTTTCAACGCATATTCGGTCTGAAGCAAGTTGTTCACGTGGCTAAGCGATCTGACACTTGATGCGCACGCGGTCCACTTCACAGAAAAATGTATTTATCACTTACTATTGAACATTTCTGTACAAATCTACACCAAATTTACATATTAAATGACAAATAAAAAACAATAAATCAGATCAACCGAGCTTTTCTTTCTACTACTCTCCGCCGAATTAAAGTCTTAAAAAAAGCCTTATATTCTTGTTAATATATTGAATTCTTGTAAACATTATGAATCTTCCTTTGCCCTGAATAATTGAAGGGACCAACGCATCGCCAAAACCGCTGATCGTAGAGACCTAAAAATTTGGAGGATGTGTTCTTTGTATGTTTACTTAACGTGGGTCTCAGTTCTTTTCTAATAGTGTCAGAACCATGATTTAAATGAAGTTTAATATAAATCGAGATTTAAGCAATTATGCAACTGGAAATTTCTAGGTAAAAACCTAATCCAGCCTTACCTTATCGTACTTAACTCTCCTAGACTGTCTAATAACTTATCGAAGAATGATTTGTACGTCTCCGCCATGGAGTTGTCTTTGACCTTGGAATGTTCGCTGTCTAAGAAAGGGCCGGTCATTACGACCACGTGCGGCCTGTGCCTGCCCACGCACGTCACAAAGTCTTTCAGAGGCTCGTAGTTTAAGTTGTCCGACGTCGTGTATGGACCCGACACTAAGAACATTGACATGGTCCCTGGAACATACAAACACATAACAGCAAAATTAGAACAGAGTCATGTTTAGTAGACTGAGAGCCACCTACTAACTTACGTACGTTTTCAGCCCGTCATTCTAAAAACCTTAATACTATGACTTTTCAGAATTCGATCGTAAATAACCATAATCTTTTCGCTCAACAAATGAATAATTACGAACGTTCAGTAGTTAATAAAACTACCTTATATCAAGAGGTGGTACAACTCAATATCCGAATTATAGGTGGACGGTGCAACATTTGATAAGGCAGGCCAAACGTCATATTTATTTATTTCTTGACGCCATCTTATATCAGTTTATGGTCGCCATTAAAAATCGGCCAAATTGTTGCCTATTTATTCCCGGTTCGAATTAGTTACGGATAGTAATAAATTATACGAGGCGTAAGCTAAAAACGACCGACTGACGACTGATGACAGCTGGTATGGAAAGTAAATTATGAAACGGTATTGACTCGTAGTCGGGGAAAAACGGATAGTCATTTTGACATTTTTACGAATCGTAAAATATTTAACCTAGCATTCGTTATTAGAGTACTTACCTTCCAAGGAATTCATCATATCTGCCGTATGATCCGCCAACGGCTGTGCAGCGTCATAGTAAACTTCATGGACAATGAATTTGTCTCCGCGCGGGTTGATGCCTTTCATTACCACCACTTGCCCAGGAAACAATGAATACTGTTTTAAGCTGAAGGACGAAACAAACAATTAACAATATTTTACCATCAAAAGATATACGAACTTTAATAATAAAAATCACTAAGATATTTGTGATGTATTGATTTAATATCACTAAGATATTAAATCAATACATCACAAATTACCCTGTGTAGTTGTAACACAGGGTAATTTGTGATGTATTGATTTAATATCTTAGTGATATCAGAGTCTTACTTTTGAACTATTTTCGTTTCACTAGTTTTCAATTTATCCACAGTAAATTTTTTTAATTTCGCAAAGTCGTAAAACACAAGTACTTAATAAAAATAAAGCAGAATACGGGGGGGGGGGGGGTTCAGACTACACTAAAAATAGCCCTGTATTAAAAATTAGGAAAAACGATTTATCTGTGCACATACTTATCAATATCAACAGCAACAGCTTGACTGAGGGAGTCCTCCCAAGTGCCTTGCAGTACCACACACTTGGGGTTCAGTCTGGCGTCTGCGTCACATTCTATTTGACCAGCTACGAACACTTCTGTCTACAAACAATACATGGTCTACATTAGATTGTTTTTGATTTTTTGAAATGTAAGTTAATGCTTGAAATAAGTACTAGGAAAAAAATAAATTCCATTCAAAATACGCAATCTTTGTGAATGTTTAACTTAAAGGTAGCCAGAGGCAGTATTAAAAGCATAATGGGCCATTATAGGAATGCAGAGGTCAGATGGCAAACGCTCCAATGCACGGTGAACAGCACGTTATGATAAGCACTCGAGTTCGAATTTAGTTCTTATGCCCGCGACTTAAGGTTGTTCCAAAGTGTGTTGTCTGACGTGCTTTTGACCGTTACCAATAATTCTGTTCGCAAATCAATTACCGGAACACACGATAGAGCATGAAGAATGGGCCTAGGAGGAATACTTATTTTATCGGATTGAAGAGCGATTACAAGAACATGACACGCAATGGGTGGCGCAAAGGGTTGGTTGGTGCCCATACCACAACTAACCGTCTCATCTCATAATGTCTAGGGGTACCTATAGAGTGTAACGTCATTCTAAAGTTCGCATCTTCAGAAGTTGGCATTGTGAGAAATTGGCATTCTGCGAAGTTGGCATTTCGAGAAGTTGGCATTTAGAGAATTTGGCATTGTGAGATGAGACACAACTAACTACTAACATACTATCTTCACTTTATTTTGCCGAAATATCCGATTTACCTAAAATTTACTTTACTTTCCTGTTTTTAATATGCAATATGGTAATACTGATTTGGGAGATCACAAATCAAACAGCCAGCTCGCAGTAAAAAAAGCAAGAGCGAGATTAACCCATTTGTGATCGTATAATACGAGTACCTTATATACTTATCATTACGAATATAAAATGTGCGTCAGCTGTGACCTACTGTACCTCGTCTATGCGGACTCTTCACGGATAAACCACGTTTGGCTTATTTTAGACCATAAGTAAAATTGTATCAAGTGACATAGGTAATATCTTGCCGCGCCACCCCTGTCGAGCAGATGCAGTAACGGCTACCACCACAACTAATCTTTTAACTTCTGGTGACACCCGGGTCTGACCTCTGCCCCCCCCCCCCCCCCCCCCGCCCGCTACTGATGACACGGACAACCAAATGATAAAGATATTCAGACCAATCAGTCTTTTCTTCTTGTTGTGATTGTATTACTAAGCTAACGCTAAGCAAATCACTTAAAATATAACAAAGTAATTGTAAACCCGAACCTACCTGTGTTTTATGTCTGACTGAGGTCACGTCAGTGATGCCGGCTTTCTTCATGATACATTTAGACGTGTAGCTTATGTGATTGTCGTATATACTCGCTTTCTCGTGCAACAGTTCGAACCCGAATCTAAAAGCGCAAATAGCAAACAAAATGATGAAACGAAAACAGACCAGTAGTTCCTATCAATTGAAATGCCTAATCGAATGTTTAACAATTTAGTAATAATACAATATTTTACACCATTCTATACTAAATACTTTTGTTAGAATTTTTCTGCAATACAATATGTTTCTACAATTCGATTAAACATTTCTAAAAAATTACATAAATTATTATCTATTAAATCATTTGAATAAATCGCTTACTTGACATGTTGAAACACCTTAAGATTCACAACTTAGTAGTAATACAATATTTTACACGACTCTACACCTGACTTTTGTAATTTTGTTTTTGTAAATTTCCTGCGGTACAGTATGTTTTCATTTCAAATTGGTTTAATATAAATTATTGTTGAAAGAAATCCCACAAATTTGGTAAATTAGGTAAAGTAAAATGTTACTTAGTAAAATTTACTCACGTCGCCTTAGTATAGCATTCTCCATCTTCATTAGGCACTTGAGTAATGTTCAGATTCAAGATATCATTGGGGCCATTAGGTTGAGCGATAACTTGCAGTAGTTTCTCATCTCCATATGAATGCACCACTGTACCTGGGTTTGTTCGCGACGCATATTTGGCCGAATGGTCACTGAAATTAACGATTTAAAAAAATCATGTTTGATTCTAAATTGATCATGTACGATCAACACCACGTCAGACAATACATTAAGAACTTGGCACCGACCTTATGACGTGCGCATAAGCACTAATATCGAACTGCAAATGTTTACCTCGACATGCTGTCGATTTGGGCTTAAAAGTAATGAAACAAGTATTTGTTTAAATCGATCATAAATTAGTTTGCTGTAATAGCATTTTTTTATTTGTTTATCGCAGCTTTTATACTATAGGGGCAAATCTCAAAATTGAGTGATTTCGTGTTTTCATAATAAGTATATGGTATGTGCCCATATATTATGAAAACGCGTCTACACTGAGCGTCTACACGATGCTCTTGACAGAAAGAGTCAGAGCATACTGTAGAGCCGCGAAAACTATTCGTGTCTCTTTCACATTTAATAAATGTTATTTTATTAACATTAAAAGTGCTGGGATAAATTTAATATGCGATACATATTTTATACTTAATGGATATACTCGTATGTTTTATGATTTTGCTATTATTAGTTTAATTTATTTATGACAGAACTCAAGACTCAAAAAGCTTTAAACGCGTTTTCCCAACAATCATATTTTTTTTTAATTGTGCCCCTATAGTATAAAAGCTGCGATATATTTAAATATACGATTTGATTAGGAGCCCATAGGTACTTTACCTATGTTAGGTAGAGAACCAATTAGGCAATGAGATAACGCTTAACACGAAAAATTTAAAACAGATTGAGAGCTTTTAATATAATAGGAAAAACTAACATAAAATAAAAATGCCAAATTATACGGGAGAGCAACACTTCATTTTCCATTCAAGATAAAGCCTCTTCGTAACCAGGATTGGTAAGTTCCCCCAAAGGCGAATATTAAATGCAGCTCTCTCGCTGTTTAGGGGCGAAGGGCGAAGGGCGAAGGGTATGCCATTCACGTGACCGGACTCTGGTATGAAGCGACAAACTCGAGAACGTAACTACTACTCAATCAAGACAGAAACGATAAATGTTTGTTTTTAATGCAGTGGCCGCAGCTCCCGCACCTCCGCTAGTGCAACCGCACAGAATTTGTAGAAAGTCCGCGTTGTGAGTTCTTATTGAAATTACTTTATAAGATAAATAATATAAATAAATAAATATTGGACAACATCACATACATTGATCCGATTCTGTGGTAAGTAGCTTAAGCACTTGTGTTACAGAAACCAGAAACAACGACGGTACCACTACACCCAGACCCGAGACAATATAGAAAAGTTCGTTTCCTATATTGACCCGACCGGGGATCGAACCCGGGACCTCAGAGATGGCGCGACGCCTAAGTCCGGCACGCTAACCTCTCGGCTACGGAGGTCGTCAAAAAAAGATTCTATGATTATTTAATATTCCTGCAATTATACGTTTCTGTATTCGACTTAAACGGTTAAAATAAATAAATTATTCGCCCCACTCAGCAGGCAACCCTAGTTCTAACGCTCCTTAAGAGTCACCCTCAGAAGCAATACGAATTAGTTTTCAATTCTTTATTTCCAAAACACACTTCAAGTCTTTGCAGATAATACTTACACACTTGGGGAGTATGTTGCTGGTCGTAATTTTATTTGATGTGATGTAACTGGTTCAGTTTCCACTTTTATTCTCTGAAATTCAAGGTAATTAAAATCTTTATTTTGTTATTATTTCCGAAAACTAAGTGTCTATTTACTCAGCATACTTACTACGCAATTTTAATTCTATAAGATTTTTATTAATTACAAAGTAAAAAACAGTAGAAGGCATAATAATTGTGAATGTGAATATACCTACTGGACGAAGGTTTCGCCCAGTAAAAACATGTCGATTGTCTCAACTAGCGACTCGCCCCGGGTTCGCATGGGCCAACTTGCCTCAAACCAAATTTACTCTTCGTATTGCGTTTTCAAATAGCACGTTTCTTTATTAACGATGTTGTGTGAATTTTTAACTGAATTCACGAAATTTAAAAAGGCTCAAGACAGGGTAATTATCTAGTCTAGTTAGGCTGACACTTTTTAAAAAACCACTTGATATTTTAGTCATTGTGGATTCATTATTTGATGTACCTATAAAGCTACCTATATTTTACTAAGAATACGCCAAGCAAAAAAAGTATCGACTTTTTTTAAAACTTACAGGCCTATCATACTTACGCAACGCGACTAAATTTTATCGCGCTCTTAACAAACGTCGATTGAAGTCAGTGCGTCAGCTGCTGATTGGCTAAAAATACGAGTGCGGTGTGATAATAGCCAATCAACAATGACGAAACTTTTGTCGTCTCATGCGAGAAGTTTGACGTATTGCGCATGCTAAGCCTGTTAGAAGCCTTCTTAATCGATAAATTTTGTCAACTACTGCTTGGTAAGTTAAGTAAGTATAAGTCAGCCAATCAACATTAGCTATATTTTAATCATGTCATGTGAGAATTTGATAGGTATAGGTTAAGCACCATCGCAACATCGATCGATGCAAACATCAACAACACTTTAGCCCTAATAGGATTTCCCCACCAATGCATTTTCACAAAATAAGAGCTGTTTTTCCTGGCTTGAATATTTTTTTAAAGTTCCCGTTAATTCTACAGTACCACTGGCTGGACCAACCCACATTGCAAGGCAGGACTTGGTCCAAACCTCGACAAACCCTTGGAGAAAAAAAATCCTTAGGATTTATATCGTGACGTATATCTCCTTCGATTAGTCATGCGGCGAAGCGCATCAGCGGGAAATGCGAATGTCGAATCCGTATTAAGATGGCTCTAAATATAAGAAAAACAATAGTCAAAAGTATACTTCGCAGAACGGGCGAAAGAAGGCAAAACTTTGCAGTTCAATAGCACATAATCTTAACCTTAAAAAGATATTCCGGAAACGTTTGTTAATTAAGTTTTACAGATACGTAATTATAAGTGGCAGGTAATTATTAATTGATTGAGAAATAGTTCGCTGAATGGAGGTTTCTTTGCAGCTTGATTGTGACCGAATTAAGGACTTTAGAAGACAATTTTTTTTTAAATAAACAGAACACATATAGATCTAAAAGTTGATATCAATTTATTCAGACGTAGTTTAGGTAAATATCCCGCTGGCTGGAGGTCGGTTAAAGAAGTTAGTTATTTCCGTTTATTATACGGAACAAATTCTGTTTTCAGCGTAATTCAGTAGAACATATCCAGATCTAATTCTCTGTATTACTCATAAGTCTCCCAGACATGGGATCCCGCTGGGTGTAGACACATCTATACGACGGATGCATTAAAATCCAGTTGTAAAAGAACTCACTACTAAAGGAGTGGTGCATAAGGCGAGTACATTGAGATTTAAGTATTTTTTTAAGACTCAGAATAAGTAAAAGCTCAATCCTCTCCCGAGTTTTTAGACTTGATAATAGACTGCAGTCTTGCCAAAGAGAACTCTGTCTTACGGAAAGAACTAGCGACAGAGTCCTTACTATACATGGACTATTGAGGGATTTTTAGATTTTATTGGGATCCCTTCATCCGATCAGATCCCACTTTCAAAACTAATTTATTTTTCAAAATCGGTTCATAAACTACCAAGATAAGACGGGACACACGCAAAAACAGACAAATTGACAACCTCATGCCTTTTTGCCTTTAAAATCGGTTAAAAACGACAAGTGATTATTAAGACGGCAGTTTACTACTTAAACAATTCAAATACTTCGCAATATCCATGTCTTTTACTAGGCCGCTGTCATGTATGTATTTCAAAGTCCGCGATTACACAAAGGATTCATGACACGATTTCTTTTGCTTGGACTGCAGTCCTATTTTATAACCCATGACTCAATACTTTAAAGAATTCAAAGACGGAAAAAAATCGAAAGGACTTAAGAATAAATCAAACAACTCAAGATTTTTAGGACTGGAAGAACTGAAAAGGCTCAAAAGAACTCATGTCACAGGACTCAGAAGAATAATTAGTCGTAAGTTCTCCAAAAAGTACTTGCCACAAAATGAGGACTAAGACTCAGTTCCTACACAACACTTAACACCTGATCAGGTGATCAAGACGAAAATCCACTCTTCTGTTCTCATTTTCATCAGTATTTCGCAACAAGATTACAGAATCAATGGTCCTGGCATCATATGATTCATTACCTGATGGTAACAACAGCTCAATGAATCATATGATATTTTAATATTTTACCTTTAAGCTGCTATTCATTTGTGTATTTATTTATAATATTTTAACCGCTATATCTCATGGCGCGACTTACACCATAATGAGCGTAGAAGATTACAACTCCGGGCTAGTTCAAGTTGTGTCCAAGTGTTCGAAGAATATTACCATAAGGTTTTTGAAAAGGGCACTTCTCGCCCGCGGGCCAAATGTTTAGCGGGCGACATGTACTCTAACCCAGTTTTAGTAATGTTGGGACAACTCACAATTTACACATTAGTAAACAGAAGTTGATCTGTTATTATTTAGGAAAATTGTATTATTTAATAAAGCCTTAGACCCACTTGCAACATAACCATATCTCTTAATTTATCCTAAATTTTGAAACATCCAATTCAAATCAAGACCCTACATACATAAACTGATGTTTTACAGTAAGTTCAGAATAAAGTGATATTTAAGAAATATTTCATGTTTAAAAAATAAATTTGTTGAGTATTTTGTATGATTACACTCTAGTTAAACTACAATGAAATTCATATTAGGAAAAATCAGTATTTGTTAAATAACTTATAATAAGATAATAAGAGTATTTGCTATTTATAGATATATATAGATATGTTTAACCCAGGCCTTATTATATGTAAGTTTTATAGTGTATAAGCGGCCGCACACGACTTCGTACCTACGCGTGGACTTTAGTCTTTTCTAGCAATAAATATAGATGATCTGTTTTACCCCTATCTCCCCTAGTATTAGAAACAACAAGTAGTCCATATTTTAATCCAAGTTTCGAGCTATATTAGTGACAGAGTTAATATCTCTTACTTAAAATATAAATATTCACCCATATAAACTTTCAAGGGCGGTATTACCCCCATCCTCTCTTATTTTCAAAACAAAAAGTAGCCTATGTCAGTTCTAGAGGTTCAACGTAAACCTATACCAAATTTCATCAGTTCAGTGGTTTAGGCTTGAAAGCCGTAGAGACAATAAGGCAGACAGAGTTACTATCGCATTTATAATATTAGTTTTGATATCATAGTTAGATCATGGCAAAAAACCTATGACTATAACTTACTTTATAGATAACTGGACTAAATATAGTTCATTTACAATTTAAGCAGAGAGCTAGAGAAACAAATATTAATCTTTACCACATCGCATACACCTTATTGATAGCGCACACCAACATGAGTAAATAATTAACAATTTATAATACTGAATTACAACTATGGTTTTCCTTTTAATATCTTGACTTACTTTCAAGGGGGTTTATTATGTTTAAAGATATGAAAATGTAACTCAAAATATCACTATAAAAATAGTAGATGATAAACAATATCTGTGTTTTTACTTAAAATACACATTTCATAAACAACTATAAAAAATACAAAGAAATGCAGAATGAGTTGATGGCTGCAGACGAGTATGGATCTAGTCATGATGTACAGAAACATGAACCAGAAGCAAACTCGCCCACAAATATCATCAAGTCAAAACTCATCTTAAAACAATGATTTTCAAACGGATTATTCTGTTCCAGAGCAAATAGTATGTTAAAGTTCTTCCTCCGGTGTCCTGTCAGACAACAATCAATGAGTGTAGATCTAGTCACATGATGAACACTGTGCCTCTAGACTTATACCCATTAACTGTCATCAACCTCATCGTCGTTGTCCATCCGTATTCCAATATTTGGTTAAGGCATGTAGAAAAGAAATAAAAAGTGACAGACATTCCCGAAATATAAAAAACAATATTTACTCTACAACCAGCTTTCATTAGAAGAATAGCAATAATTTAGTTTTAGCAAATTCTACAACTAACTCGGGAAACTCAAAAATCAAAGCCAGGATGGTGCATTGTTGATATGACAATGAATGTTTTTGCCATGACAATCACTATAATAATAATTCAAACTGCCTAAAGGCATGCTACAAATTTACGCAGTCAATCATTTTTTATAAAAATTTAACATAACCTAATAGACAACAATTTAAAAATTTCAAATCAATTGGTTGTTTGAAACTTGAGTAGGTACGTATGCATGACTAAGGGCCTTAAATGTTAATTTAACAACATACCTTTGGAGTAGCTGACATGTAATTCGACAGAACAGCATTATCTGGCCTAAATATTAAGGTTATTTATTTATGACAAAAATATTTATACTTCATTACTGATAGCAGATATAATATGCAGATACCGGATTATTAACTAACTTGTTTTTCAATTAATGCTAACCTGAACTCTGAAGTTTCAGCAATAAAAAAAACAAAATTTTATAAGTGTAAAGGAAACATCACGATTGAATTAAATAATACAACACGTGGAAGCACTTGTAAAAAGGATACTGTGCAGAAACGGGCGCCCCGTATACTGTCAATCCCGTACCGGCACTTTGTGTAGCATCTTTCGCGGTCGCGTTGCTTCGGTTAGTGATACGTTTGGAAAATTCCTTCCTTGCAAGCGATTCTAAGTTCTCCAGTGTCGGCGGGGCACCATTCAAATTGTTGAGGCTAAACGCCATCCATTGTTCGATGAAAGTTTCAGCGTCCACATCGTACTCTTCGCACAAACTTACACCTAAGAAATTAGAGAGAATAATGGTACAACCTTGAACATTCATTTTCTCAATGATTTGAATTTTACCACCCATTTTCATAGCTAATGAAGTACAGTATTCATTGGAAAACTAACCACTAATTAATATTAAACACTTACATTTTGCTATGACTTCTTTTTGTACATCTATGCCAAGAAATTGAAATTGCTCAGTCACCAACTCTTCGGTAGCCATTTTCTGTGAAATTGAAAGAGTGAATGAAGTAAAAGACCGCCAATCGCCAATCAAAAAGTTTGCGTCACAAAGTTTCAGTCATAAACAATAGAATGGAATCATAGAGAATGGATAAGGGGTGAATGGCATTACTTAGCAGAGGAAATCGCTTACTAAAATTTTGGAAACAAAAGTGGTAGGTATGTAAGCGCTGTCGAATCATTTATTGATTCATCAAGATATTTTATGAAAATTTGTGCGCGCAAACTACTTTTTACTTCCAAATTTGCCCTTGAATTTACATTAATTAATTAGATTTACCATCATGTTAATGAAAAGTATATAATTCCCCATTTATAAACAAAATACTTTGCCTTCCAAAATCTACAACAATTCGGCCTAACGTAATCTGCTAAAAACAGGTTTTCTTTAAAAACATATAAAGGATATAAATTTCCCGCAAGAGACGTCACAAGTACATCTAAGGTTTTGGAAGGATATAAACTGATAATTGGGATTGGGATGTACCCTCCATTTGTTCGTGCATGAGATAGCTGTGGCGAGCTTTATTTAATAATCATCGACCTTCGAGCAACACAGACAGACAGACTTACACAGGCCTAGCATACGCAATATGTCAAATTTATCGCACGAGACGACAAAAGTTTCGATACTATTGATTGGCTAATAGCACACCGCATTAGCATTTTCAGCCAATCATCAGCTGAGGCACTGACTTCAATCGATTCTGACGTTTGTTGAGAGCGCGATAAAATTAAGTCGCGTTGCGTATGCTAGGCCCATGGACTTAGGTTTATTATATTAAGTCCATGGCTAGGCCTGACTTAGGCCATACGTCAAAATCGATTGGAGTCAGTGCTCAGACCAAAGTGCTAGTGTTGCCGGATAATCGATTATCTATTAACCTCCCACCCCTTATTTGGGCCCCTTTTGCATAATCGATATACAATCGAATCGACGGCAACACTAGTTACTGCGTCAGTTACTGATTGGCTGAAAATACGAGCGCGGGGTGTAATTTCTTCTATATATCTCCCATATTATATAATAAAGTAAATAAAATCTTAAATGTATTCCCACTAACATCCCGTGAATGCAAAATTCGTATCACTGCATGGCTTAAAAATCTAACACATCATGATACTGAAGAGTTCTTACAAAATCTGTTCTCTTAATAATAAATTCACACTTATCCAACCAACACACATAATTCACTCACAATAGTTAAGGTCGATTAAGGTTGATATTGGTTAATATTAGTTATGCTTGTATGTTTGGTAATTAAGGAACGCTGATTCCACATGCTGTTTGAGGTGGGCGTTAATGTCTGCGACACAGTTTTTAACTAATGCGGATGTTATCAAACACTACATGTTGATGTACTATTGTTTTTGTTCCAAATAAATACTTATTATTATTATTAATTAGCCAATCAACAATATCGAAACTTTTGTCGTGTCTATTATTACCAGAGATCGGAATAGGTAGAGCTATTTTTGGTACTTGTGATATGTTGTAATAATGTGGACATGCTCGAAGTCCCGGATTTTAAAAATTGATCCCGGAATTTTATTTGAGTTGGAAATTACTTTATAAACAGCTGCTTACTTCTTAGGAAGTTAAGCCACACCGCGCAAGGTTGATAATGAGATATAAAGATGAAAACACAATTTGTCGCGCAACCTCACTGAAACAATCAATTAGTGGAATTCGTTGTATTATCCTATGAAACGAATTCGACCGGGCGATTCTTTCGACAAAGTCTGAGCGCTCAACGGGCTACCAATGTGTTTTAATAACTTAAAGATTCACGGGTTTGGGATTAGTGAAATAAAAAGAAATTGTGTTCTTAAAAAAACATTTTTATTTTTCTATAACAATAATGTTGTACTTACATACGAGAAACAAACATCAGGCTAACGAACTTATTCATAAAAACTAACACAATTACAAACTTTAAAAATTAAACACATATATTATGAAAAAAAAACATTAATAAACCTTTTTGAGGCTCGTCTTTCAGCCAAGCCGCAGACGTATAACAACTATGAGTATTTCGTGGAGATTTTTGAATGAAAAATTTAATAAATAAATCCCGGAAATAAAAAATATTATAATTTATTTTTCATATACTTACTCGCGTACCCGTACGCGTACAACTTACGGAAACTAACTAGGAACTGGCTGGTGTGAACTACAAGTTTATTCATTTGTCGATTCCTCGTTTTCATCTTCGGCTTCACTGAAAGTTTGACCATGGCCCGAGTAATTGAAATAAATAACAATAATTTTTTCTATGTTTTCTAATTTTAATCTATTTCTTTTGACATCTAATATCCACTTATAAGTAGAAAATGAGCGTTCAACATCTGTGGAGGCTAACGGCGCTAATTCGTAAGGCAAAAATTCGTTATTTATTTCATTACTCGATAATTTTTCACTATATTCTCTAATTGTATCAAGATCCGGATTTCTTTTCATGACATTTTCAATTTTGTCTTTTATTTTATTCGAATTACACTCATTTATTACAGCTCTGACTTGGTCAAAAGCTAATAGCGATTCAGTAATTGTTATATTTTGTTTTTGCAATTCTTTTACTGAAAATGGAATGACCATAAAATATTCTTCTATGTATTTTAACTGCTCTTGTATATGTTCTTTTTCTAATATAATTTTCGCGTTTCGGATTGCCATTGAATCAGAGCTGCGTAAATGAGACAAAACATCTTTAATTTTATGAAAATACTTTGAGTAGTACGATGCCGCCTCCAGCCAAGTGCCCCACCTAGTTATGACTGGTTGTGGAGGCAGAGGTAAATTGGGATACAATGCTTTCAAAATTTTAACTCGGCTTGGGGCTTTTAAAAATATTTTCTTTACATTTGCTATCAACATGTCTATTTCATGGTACTCTGCCCGTATTTGCTCAGATACGCGATGAAGAGCGTGTGCCAAACAGGTCACATGTTTTAATTGCGGTAAATAATTCTTTAATTTACGACCCGCAGCTAACATATATGCTACACTGTCAGTACATAACACCAAGACATTGTCAACTTTTATTTCGAACGAGTTTTGCCATAGATTTTCCAAACACGCGATAGCAAAATTTGCTATAGTATTTCCGTTCACTACCTCAAGCATTTTACATGCAATCAAATAGGGCCGACCTGAAAAGTTCCCATTTAAGGGTTTTACTAAAAAATGAACAATGTAACGACCTAAAAAGTCTGTTGTCTCATCCAGCGATATCCACAATTTCTCGTCTTTGACGGTTTGATAAATTGATGTAATCTTATTTTTATAAAACTTGTCCAAATAAATTTTTCGTAATAGTGATTCGTCAGGCATTTTCTTATTAGTGCACTTGCAACAAGAATCACAGCACATATATTTTTGGAAAAAGTCCTTGAACGCAGGATTTTTCATTTGTGACCATGGAATGTTGCATATAATTAAAAACTGTATGAGGTCAAAGTAAAAATCCTCTTGAGGCAGTTTATAGGTTCCTTGATGTACTGCGCCTTCAATATGCCTTTTTACATTTGATTTCTTGGTTGATATGTGGCTTTCACACTTGCTGCAGTATATTGTACGGCTAGCGGGGTCGTAAATCAGCTCAGGATAATTGCATATCCACTTTTGAACTGTTTCAGCCTTGATTGAACTCATATTTGAGTAGTATACCTAAAAAAATATAGACAGTGGTTTAAACACATTGAATATTTAGGAAAAATACAAGTAGAAAATTATTGTTCACAAGGATGAAATAGCATTATTTAGTAGAACAATTCTGTAGATGTTCCTAAAAAAATAAGAATACATTTAAATTCGCGTTGGAAAAATCTAGTTTTGACCAATTTAACTCAAAATTGAAATCTATAAATATACCCAAAAGATCTCCTGACAAAATAACTTTAAACATGCAATCGTCAAAGCTAAGAATGCCAACTCAGAGTTCGTTAAGGCGAAGGTAATGCAGACCTAGCGCCACCAATTGATTTCTTGTATAACTTCTAAATCAAATCAATTTTCAACAATTCAAAGCGTAAGGTGCTAGAAAAACACCTTTAATATTTATTGAATCGCTGTACACAACTTTATGTTCTGTAATTTGCTCACAAAATGGTTTTCTGTCCAAAGTGACTACTTTAGGCGTGAACCTGTTTTGTGGGCAAACTACAAAATGAAAAATGGTATATAGAGATTTGATAAATATTAGATGCCCTTGGACTTTCAATTATTGAAAATTGATCTGATTTAGAAGTTACAAAAAGAAATAAATTGGTGGCGCTAGTTCTGCTTACCCTTCACCTTACAAGCTATTACAAAGATATACGTCCTATTAAAGTATTGTATTTATTAAAAATTTAGTAATTTACTCAATTAAAGACCAACGCTACTGGAACGTGAATGTATCAAAAGAAAAAAGCTCTTAAGCAAAACAATACTATCTTATATAATATGAATACATTTGCATTGAGGAAATCTAGTTTTAAACAATTTAACTCAAAATCAAAATCTATCAACATACCCAAAAAGATTGCCAGAAAAAATAGCTTCAAATATCCAATCGTCCGAGCCAAGAATGCCAAATCGGAGTCGGTTAATGCAATATGTTAAAGAAAGATACTTCCTATTATAAACGTTTCTTCATTCCTTAAGTAGCAATTGAGACATTTTAATATATATGCTATAAACGCTTATGCCAGAAGTACAAGAACGCTCTTTAGTAGAACAATACAGGTTTTCATATCAATCACATGAACACATTAATTATTAAATTTAAAGCTAAAAAAGAAAACCAATAAAAGATTTCCAGAAAAAATAACTTTAAAAATTCAATCGTTAACCATATAGTCCATTAATGTAATTTAAAAAATGCGTCCCATTTAAAAAGTATGCTTCTTCAGTAGCATTTGAAATCATTACTACTTTATTGTGATTGTATCAAAAACCCTCTTTAGTAAGACAAAACAGATTTTTATAACAAACGAGAAAACATTCTACACTGAGAAAATCTAGATTTAATGGAAATTTAATTAATGAACTTACCAAATAGATCACCAACTTCAAATATCCAATCATCCAATACAACAAGGCCAAATCAAAGTCCGTAAATGCACGCCGAAATAGTCGTATTAAGTAGGTTCCAGAATCCAATAAACAAGCCAGGGTCAAACAGGATTCACCACACAAAACACAACAGGAAGCAAGCGAGCGCACTCTACGAACCGAAGTAAGTGAGTGAGTTACCGATTTATTGCTAATAGAAAATTTGAATGCGGTAAAAAGAGACAAAATCTCGTTAAGCGGGAGCGCCTCGCATTCCCGCTATTGTTTTCTTTTGTTCTCACATGCTGTGTTGTGCGTACTACAAATGTGGCAACGTCGCGCGTGTGCGATTAGAATTTTGCAACTTCGGAGATTCGATGCGTTAATGTAAGTTTGACAACGTCGCGCGTGCAGCGGTTTACATAAGAAGAGCTACTTTTTGTTATCTTCATTTATTTATTTTTGGATTTTATATAAATTCCGGGATTGTAGTCAAAATCCCGGGGCATGTCCATATTAACATCTATGTTTGCGGTCAATGAACCAAAATAGCTCTACCTATTCCGATCTCTGATTATTACGCATGATATGCCTGCTCCACACTACTCGCGAAGTTACTCGGCGAAGTTCGCCAGAGGCGAGGCAAAGTTTGACGCGGCGAGCACGAGGCGAGCCGAAGTGCCTCGCTACACTATCGTATTCGTCTAACTTCGTTCAACTTCGGGAGTAGTGTTGGTAGAGTGGAGAGGGCACTAGAACTATTACGAAGTTCGTTATGAGTTCCCTTGTTGCTCGGAACCCCCCTACTTATATACGACGATTGAAGTTTGATGTGTCTGCTGTGTGTATATGTGTTAGTCTATAGCACTATTGCTTTTATTCCCACTTGCCACCACTACACCTATTACAATCGCCGTATCTACTCTGTCTTAGGTTTCCGTAGAATACCAGCGTAGTTGTGCGCACAGCGTCACCACGACATATGCTAAACGGAGACCTTTTAGGTACCTACCATGTTAGTTGATACCAACCACTTTGTTTAATTTACCTATGTATTAATAATACCTAATAAATATTTTTCTTTCTTTCTTTCTTTCTTCTTTACAACACAATGTACAGTTAAGGCCGAAGCGAGTGCAATAACTTCCCAGTCGCCACCGGTGGCAACTGGGAATTTTCATTCCCATTTGCCACCAGAAGCAACTGGAAGTATGTGGCGTCGACTTGACGATGACTTAGTGAGTAGGGTTGTTTTACGGAACTTCGATATCGGTTCGAATCCCGGTTGAGTCAATATGAGTAACGAACATCTGATTATATATACTGTTAGTCAAATAAATAAACATAGGTCCTTTAAGTATAAATTACGTAGTGCTAAAGCACCGTAACGTATTTCCGTACTCTCCCTCCCCCTTTCTTTAAAAAAAGACGGCCACACTAATACAATGGAGGCATTCCCCGGAAACCGTAGGGAATCCAAAAAGGGAGTTTAATAGATTATTTTTTTATTGAAACTCATCGAAACGTTTTACAAACTTCCCCTCCCCCAAATTGCGTTATGTACGTACCTAATACTTTTTTATTTTGATTGCCTATGATCAAACATGGTTATCCAAACTTTTATTTTTAATGTTGTAATGCTTAAAATGTACTTACGTACCTACCTGTTACTTTAATAACTAACTAACTACAATGTTACAAACATTCTATAGCCTAAGTGATATTATCAAATAAGGGGCAGGTTTTGAATTAATTATTTCATGCTTTCATTTTCTACGATGGAAAGAGCAATGTACAGCGAAGTTAAAGTGGGGACAATTACTTCTTTGTCACCACCGGTGGCAAATGGGATTTTTCATTCCCATTTGCCACCGGTGGCAATCCATGTGGTGGCAACTGGGAATAGAAGCCCCGATGCTGCGCATCCAAGTGAAGCAGATGGTGTTGCAGCACGTCACTGGTCGCCAGGATTCCTCGTTCTAGCGCCGAAATCAAGAGGCTCCATTGCCTCGTCAACCCAGCTCATCTTAATTTTCCTTAAAGAGGACTACAATTAAGATCCTTCCCTTGGGCTCGAAGACTTTGCAATTTGCTTCCTACCCTAACAGTAGTTATGAGTAGTATACAGGCATATACAGGGTTTACAGCACATGAGTAAAGAACCGTTTCTTTACTCATGTGGTTACAGTGAAAGTCGTACAGAATATTAAAAGACGTAACTTCAGGTCATTTTTGATAGAATCAATATGGAAATATTTAAATTTAATGATTTTTTTTAATCTTTTTTCTTTTAGCTTTGCTATCGTTTTTTTTGCGATTGTAGCCACTAGGGTCCGGTTTTTTTTAATGTCTGAAGTTGGAAGACAGACATATCAACTAACATATCAAAAAATGCTCAACAAAAACTGAATCTATTTCCGACAGCTTCATAAAAGTGCTCAACAACCTTTAAAACTTTTTTTTAATTATGGTACATAAACTTGTACTTTTAAAAACTGCTTATGTTATTTCATTATTTACGAAGGAGAGAGCAATGCACAGCGAAACTAAAGTGGGGGCAAGAACTTCCCAGTCACCAGTGGTTATCCTTGTGGTGGCAAGTGGTAATAAACGCAATTTTCTCTAAGTAATATGCTCCCCACCACATCCTTCGTAACGTATCGCAAGCTACCGCGAAAACAGCGCGAATTTAGATACGTTCACTACAAAACGGGCGGGGAATAACGCGAAGTCACTCTCGCATTTAATGGCTTTCGCTTACAGCCGGCTTATTAAAATGCCAATCGCGACTTCGTTTGTTGACTTTATTTTTACACCTTGGGTTATGTTACATAATTTTTAGGAAGGTTCCCTAATATTTTCTAGCTATAAATATAGCTTAAGTTAATCATGGTTTATGTAGCTTTTAAATGGTAAAATCATATTTGAAATGGCCACAATAGTTTTTTAGTTTATTCATTACAAACATACATGAAAAAAAAAATCTTTCCTCTTTATAATACTAGTGCAGAACTGTGAAGTAAAAAATGATATAAACAACTCTTTAAGCAATATAAAATAAGGGGAAAGGCATTTATTACATCTCATTACATAATATGATTAAATGAACACATGCATCAAATATTTAATAATTTAATTACCCAACAATTTCAGTAATGGGGTGAGGGTGCTGCAATTGACTATAAATATATAACAATAACTGGTTTATAAGATATATTTTCTTCAAGCTATAATTATAAGATTCACTGATATTAAATAAAATCACGACCTCTGCACATGTATGTGAAATTTGCATGATGGCATTGACTGAACCTCTGCTGTTACTACACTGTTGATGCACAGATTAGCTAAACCTCCTCTGATAAGGCCACATGTGTATGCCACATACTGAAAAGAAAAACATTAAGGTTTTAGAAAGATATCGGAAATAGATCATATTTACATTTCACTTGTAATGGGTAAGATATTAATTTAAATAATGATATAAGTATGTTGCGATCTTATAGTAGCCAGTCAACATTGAAAATAATTTTAATTTATGTTTAAGAAGCAAAAATGCAAACCCTTGGTGCAAATTCCAAATACTGATGCCCATTAGAAAAATTTGTAAGGAATCTGAATGCATTATCCTGAAGAACATAAACCCCTTGGTGATTTGTCCTTAAGTTGTCTATTTGTTTCTTGTAGATGCAGGTCCAGAAGTCAGTACAAATGAATTTCATTGTATCAAGTTCATCTTTGAACCTAGGCCATTCTCTAGTTAATCTTTCCATTATTTTGTAGCCAGCAGCAAAGCCTATGTACTCAACAACTGATAAATCAACTTCCTGAAACGAAACTCAGATTATCACACATATTTTAAAAATGAAATGAATTATTCGTGTTTATATCATGTATTTTTCTACTTAATTCATACCTTTTTATCATTATTTTCTTTCGATTGTTCCAACGCATAATTTATAATTTCAGAGTGCAATAATTCAAATAAGATATCATCTGCCATTCTACTACTTAAATAATCACTTGTACGTTATACAAACAAGATCAGGTTTTTCACATTAATAGCAAAAAAGTAAATCTAATAATTTATTTTTCAATGCAAATTACAAAATCAAAATACAATATATCCACCTCCTACCACTGTCAAATGAAATGACATACGCCACAGACCAATAATGAACAATACGCCCACAGACAAGGACTCTACATTCTCCACCATAGATTTATTCTTCCATGATCTATGTACATACGTCGAAAAACCTGAAATGGGCAAAAAAAAATTTTACATTTCCTCAACATGGTAAGCGTACCTAGGCAAAAGATTTTTTCGTTTTGTACAGACAAAAGCAAAACATGTCAGACTACCCACTTTGGACTTTGCACTAGGCTTAGCAATACCGAATCATTTAAGCAAAACTTTAAGAAAATCCGGTATTTTCGATATTCTCCGGCGATTTCGATTAGTTTGCAAATTTTGTAAGAATAGTAGACCTAAACAAAATTTTCATTGACACATGGTTTATTATTTGATATGTTGGTAATCAATCAGTTAGTTCTTAACAATAATTTACTAATAGGTACTATTCTTAATGCCCATTTATTCCTTTCTTAAAATAACATTACTTAACTAGTTCAAATACTTTAATTAAATGTAGAACCCCATTGGCTAATGAGGCTCAACACCCGGTCCTGCTCGATGACAAGATTCTCTCTCTCTCTGCCCTGCCAACCGAAGGCCTACTAAGGCATCGTCTACGGACTGTACTATATTAAGCATAGCAATGTATGTTTAAGGGGTAGCATATCATTGATATGAAGAGGGTGGGCAATAAAACGGAGCCCTGTTTAGACACCGGCATTAACAGACATGAGCCGCAATGCGCATCCGTCAGAAACGACGAGAATTATACGCTCACGTAGAAAGCCGGTAATCCAGTCAAGGCCAATAAAGGCGGGTAGTCTTATTTCATATGCCGTAAGTTTGGAGAGAATAGTTTTGTTCCAGATCCGATCAAATGCTTTGACAATGTGACAATATCAAGGCTGATTGCCAAATATTTGCTATGCTTGTCGATTGCCTCCCCCAGAGGTGCGTCACATACGCTAGAAGATTACCCGTCGATCGTTTCGGCCTAAAGCCGTATTGGCGATCGTTTAATATGGAGTGATCCTCTAGGTAGGTTGCACAGCTCATTATGTCATCCGCGTAAAATCTAATACCTGTGGGTGGAGCGACATTTATCTTGATGTGCTATTGACCGTACGCACATACGTTTCAAAATTAAATCTAAAAAACTGATTTGCATCATAAAACTACTTTTTACAGAAGTACAGTACAATCAAATAGTGGCAGTATGTGTTTTATAAAATTACTTTAAGTGATGTAGGTAATGGAAAATAAAGTAAAACTTTAGAAAATTGTTTTTAGAGTTATGGATTTTAAAATCCGACCACCACATACAGTTAGGAACAGGCATAGTCAGCCCCACAACGCCTACAAATTTTCAACACCTTTGAAATTAATAAAAATAAAGAATGGTTTGAAATATCTAAGTTGTTAAATACCTATGGAACGTCATAAAAAATAATATTTAGATTGCATTGTGATTGCACATCTTGTTTTTGAGTTGGGTAACATCGCCTTTATATGCGTAAAAAAAACTTGAGAAATAAATAAATAAAGATGGCGGAACTGATATTGTCCAGTACGGAGCTCGCTAGAATTATCTGTTTTGTGATCAACTTCAACTGAAAACTGTGGCCCTAAATTTATAATTTAATAGTTAAACTGAGTTAACTTTGGAGATCTGAATCATTTGTAAGTGTTTTCCTTAAAATAATCGAAATAATGGATGTAAATAACTTGTCGGAAATAAAAGATGGCGACCCGTCGCGACCTGTAGGTGGAGCGACATCTGTGATTGAAACGCAAAAGCCTAGATTACTAGAGGCCACTGCAAAGAAGAAGAGGAGACGCGGGAAAACCAAACGTAAGATCATGAAACCGTTTTTGAAAGTACCTTGGCAAGAAAGAAGAAAATATGATAAAACCAAAAGAAATAACCGATTCCGTAAAATTGTTTTGGCGAAAACACGAGCGCCCTTTAATAACAACCAGTTTTTAATGGAAATTCACAAACCAGAACCGGAAAATAATTTTCACATTATGCAAACTCCTTCAGCTCGTACTCGGGATTCAAGTTTCAGCATCGATTCTGAGGATAATTATTTTTTCTCTTTACCTGAAGACGAAGAGGAATACTTAACAAAAGAGTTTTCAAGCGTGTACGAAGATGCACAAAGTGAACGATTATCCAATATGTCGAAAGATGAGCTCATTCAAGAGTATTTGCTCCTCGAAGCAAAGTATGACAATCTGGTTAAAAGAACCGAACGTCGGCCGAAATATTCGGAAGACAAAGATTGCACTGAGACTGGCAAGGATACGTCAATGACTGATAAGGATAGTATGCTTACAGACCGGGATACATCAGGAAATTCAATCGAATCTAATACCATCTATGAACCGTCTATTTCTGAAATAATGCAACGCCTAAAGGAACAAGAGGATCAAATACGCGACCTTAAATTGGCCAATGAAAAGTTGCAACATGAGAATGACCATTTACGTCAGACATCTCAGGGATCGACCAGCGAGGATTCAGAAAGCGATAGCTCTTCTAGTTCAGGCAGTTGCAGCAGCTCCAGTCGCAGCGTGAGCCCTGTCAATAACTTGGAGTTTGCGGATAACCATAACAACACACATGAAAATGGCATAGAAACAAATGTTCAGAATGAAGAGGTTGAAGAGGAACCTGTGTACCCGCTGGTTAATGGATTTCATAGTCCAAAAGAGTAAAATGTTTGAGAAAACGGAGGTTCTATTCTATTAATTATGATATGACAAACGTTTATGTAAATAATTTAGTACCTAATTTAATTTTTACTTTACACCTACCCCAGTTTTATGATAGTATATACATGATGGGAACATTTTAAGCACAATGCATTTAGTTACTTGCCTTATATATTTTAATACCCCTGTTATTGTACAAATTCTTTTTATCACTGTGGGAATGTAATTGTGAGATCTCATATTAGGTTTAGTGAAATTCTTCTGTGATATCCTTGTGGATATTTTGTGAGTAGTGGCTATTGAGGCATACAAAAGGAAAATGTACATATTTTTATTCCAGTTAAGATCTCACTTTTATGTTTGAACAGTGAGCAATATGCTCTAGTTTAAGATAAAGTGTATGAAGAGTTATAATGATTAATAATATATTATTATTAGCTATACCTATTGTGAGTGTTTAAGTGCTGTTGGTTTTATTGCATTATTGTTTCATGGAAAATTAGGGATTATTTAACAAAATACATACATTTGTCAGCTAATTTATGTAGTTTTGTAGTTGATAAATTTAAAATAGGCATTGGTGTACCTACATGATGTTGTAACAGGGATTGTATTCATTTTACTGCTAACCTAATAAATATTATGGTGATACAAATGACCACATTGTTTTACTAATATTACCATCATCCTAATTATAACGTTGTTCCTGCAAATACAGGTACTTAACTTGACAAATAAGTGTTATTTATAGTCCGAGAGCTGGCACCAATTTTTGGGTAGGTATTTGAGGCAAGCTGAAAACTTGTCCTATACCTCTCCTATTATACCCCAACAGGGAACTGCAGACCTGGCTGGTGAGTAGCGGGGCTAAATTAACCCCTAAATTTTTAAAAATATTATTTTTTTATTTTGAAAAATATATTTGAGGCAATATGCAATTTTTATATGTTGTAGTTTAATGTATAAAGAATAAAAAAAAAAATAAGCCAGACGATTTGGTCGGGATTTTATAATTGCCAGACGCGTGCAAAAATATTTTGCAAAAAAATATAAAAAATATATTTGAGGCAACTTGAAATTTTAATAGGACATTATTTATAACTAAAAAATAAGATCCTCAAAAAGACAGGTCATTTCTGTGGGACTTTCTACCTGCCAGGTGATCCAACAAGTTATGTATAGGTACGAGTGCGTAGCGCTATAGACAAGCTGTAGAGTGAGAGAGAGAGTTTATCGGCAGCTGTCTGCGTTCTTGCTTGCCGCGTTATTATTGGCTCTGGCGAGGTCACGTGACTTACAATAGCCACGAGGTTCCAATTCAAAATTTCGGAGTAAAAAATAAAAAATTTTGTGAATTTCTACTAAAAACGGTTCATATAAAAATGATTGTGTTGATTTGTGCGTGTTAAATGGATATATTTATTTTGTTATATTTTTTTATCATATAAAATTTGTTATTTAGTCAATTTAAATATAAATCTAAATGTAATGGTTTTTTCAACAAATCATAAAAAACATTTTCTTTAGAAAATTAATTTTCCAAAAACTTTTGTTTCAATAATTTTTTAATAGGATTCATATTTTCACCACGATATCTAAAATTAAAAAAATTACTTTTTTTTGGGACAGTATTCAAATTTAAAATTCATACAGAAATTGAATATTTTTTTCATGTTGAAATTAATAATGGCTAACGTATTAAATAAAAAAAGTAACGATTTCAAAAATACAAAATCACAAAGTCAGATTTATTGAGATATAATAATTATACAACTGCAGAATTATGAGTACAAAAATATAAATTTAATTCATCCCACGTCACAAATAAATTTTTATTCATCATCTGAGGATGCTCCTTCATCAGAGCTATCAGAATCCTCTTCCGATTCATCTGGATCAGATTCGGCTACCTCTGCATCATCTGCGAAAAGTAATATATATTGATTTTTTAAATTAATCACAGAAATTTGAATTTTGAATGCAGCAGTTATTAAAGAAAAACTATTTATACGCACCTTCAGTAACATTTCCAATATCATTTTCATTATTTTTTTCATGAACAACAGCGTCGAATACTGATTGCGGTATACAGTCTCCGTCAAACCAGTGAAAATCTAGCGTATCTTCATTAAGTGTCCATCCGTTTCTATCCGGTGTCAAAGAGCTGGGGAATCGTAAATATGCATTTCTCCAAATACTCGTTATATATTGTGTTCTTAAAAGATGTTGTTGCAATTCAGCTTTGCACGGTGGTAAAGTAGAGGGATCACAATTTTTTAATGCTTTCTTGAAAGGTTCATCTTCAGTGTCGGCTTTGTAAGTTGTACAAAATTTTTGAAGTCGTGCTGCATTTATACTTGATATATTTTTATATCCATAAATTTCGCAAACAAACTCTTCCAAAATTGGCAAAATTTCATCACGCGCACCGGTAATATGTGCAACTATGCTATTATTATTATTATTATTTCTATCGTGAACATGCCGCCCACCAAGGACATAATGGCAATATTATGGCCTTAAATTAAGACAAAGTAATAAATAATGTCCTATTAAAATTTCAAGTTGCCTCAAATATATTTTTTATATTTTTTTGCAAAATATTTTTGCACGCGTCTGGCAATTATAAAATCCCGACCAAATCGTCTGGCTTATTTTTTTTTTTATTCTTTATACATTAAACTACAACATATAAAAATTGCATATTGCCTCAAATATATTTTTCAAAATAAAAAAATAATATTTTTAAAAATTTAGGGGTTAATTTAGCCCCGCTACTCACCAGCCAGGTCTGCAGTTCCCTGTTGGGGTATAATAGGAGAGGTATAGGACAAGTTTTCAGCTTGCCTCAAATACCTACCCAAAAATTGGTGCCAGCTCTCCTACTATTAGGGGCAAATGCCAAACCATTCGACAGTTTTGGTTATCTTTCCCTGGGGGTCCCCGGGCGACCCGTCTCGCCAAGCGATTTGAATGGTTTTTTCTCCACGTGTTTTGATGTCGACGACATTGAACGGGGTTTGTTACGTAGGTTCGTCAAAATCGCCCATTAATGAAAGCGTAATTGATCATGTGGCATAAGATCGAAAGTTCGGTCCGACCCATGGACTTAAATATTAAACAGGACCGAGCACTCGCAGCCAAAAAACGAGCCGAGCGAGATAGCTACCACAGAGGCCGTGTGTCCCTTTCTAATAGGGTGACAACAAGATTTATTTTGACAGCGGACATTTGATTAAATCATTAAAATTTAGCCCATTGTCCCCACTACATCTAGTAAAATAAATATAACAAGATGTTCCAAAGTTATCGTCTGGACAGATTTGACTGTTGAAAACAACCGGGACAGCATTATTTATATGTTTGTATGTTTGAAAAAATGTTTTGAATTATTACAATACTAAGTCCATGGTCCGACCCGACAACGAACTTTACTACTTTTCACTTGAGAACATTATCCGCAAATGTCAATTAAAAATTTAAATTAACTTATAGTATTTTTTTTTATTTTCTGAGTCTTCTAACCGTATAACCGTGTAATCAGTTTAAAAATGAAAGTTGGTGCGGCCGTTAGCGTTACTTAAATTCGTTAGAGGGCGGCCTTCTGTTACTCCAAAAGTTCGGGGAATATGATAAGGTTTCGCAGCTATATCAGGTAAGAAAAAAGTGCAATTTCGTTTACGTTCGTAAATACTACTTCAAGAAAGGTGGAACATTCTCAGTGTAAACTATTAACTATTGACCAATGGGTGATCCGGTTGAAAGATAAGTTGGATGCGTGCTACTTTGCATTTTGTTAGTGGCGCCATCATTCGAGATTAGAGTCCTAATGAAAAAAAAACAGATCCTTAGTGACGTTAGTTATTTACTAGTTAGAACCTACACGATCACAAGGGTGTGAGAAAAATTCAATAACAAATACCTACCTAACAAGAGTTTTTGATATTGAACGTTTCTCACGCCGTTTATTTAATCAATCCATTACTTTATTTTTTACAAACAGAAATACAACCCTTTCCTCATTATAATATTATAATGATTTGTTAACATTTTAATTGCTGTAGTGCACTGCAAGAATATTTTAAATAATTTTTAAATACTTTTATTATTTAAATCTTACTTTTGAAAGTCTATGATTAAAGGAACCTGGGAAAACAGGACTTTTTATAAAAGAAATATAAATATTTAAGTTTAATTTTTATTTATATTAAATACGAGACAGCTTACGAAATATTATAAAACTTAACATAATAATGTTTTAGACATTAAGTAATCCACATGGACTGTTTTATGATTTTTCATCTTTTTTCTTAACTTTAGACGCTGGGGCATTAGGATTCACTCCTTTATAGAATTTTTTCAACAAGGCCATTGCTTCTTTATCCTGTAAATTTCCCGTCACATTATAGCTACCTTCATAGAACTGGCTTACATCTAACACAGTTTTACCCCCGAATCTATCGTTTGAACACCCATACACGACTTCATTAACGTGTAAATTGTTCAACGCAGCCGCACACATGATGCAGGGTTCGACAGTTACAAAAACGCAAATTTTTTTGCAATAATCTCGGTAGTCGATGTTATTCGCGTTACAGTACTGAAGCACTTGATCTATGCAGTTGAGTTCTGCATGCCGTGTAGGGTTGCGCGTAGCGTTTACGCTGTTCCTGCCTTCAGCTACCACGGCTCCGTCCACGACGAACACGCACCCCACTGGCACTTCTTGTGCGATCAGGGCTTCTGTGGCTAATTCCAGAGCTCTATTCATAAACTCTGCCATTTTTTAAATCAACTTTGCATTTTTTGATCATAAAAATTATTTTGATGATTTGTATTTTTTTTACACAATGATCAGCCAATCTGAAAAAATAAAAAACTGTTATAAGTAAATTTGCAAGTAACAATATGCCAAACATTAGCACAAAGTTTGTTAAGTTTATTAATTTTTTTGCATTAATTGTTTCACGTAGTCTGTTCGTAATAATTATAATAAACGCACACATATCAGAGTCGAGCGAATTGAATTTTTCAAATCCCGATCTGTATGATTCGGTACTGGTTAATTTTCATTAGGATTTTATAAAAAAAAATTGTTCAGCCCGTTTGGTGCATCCAACTCGTTTATGTGTTTGCCAATAGGTGGCGTTAACGTAATTTTCAGCTCACAAAAACATCCGCTTCTAAGGACCAGCAATTTGTTTTAAAGAATAACTAAATCAATAAAAGGTAGGTAATTACATAATTGAAAGTTCTGAAAATGGCCATTCAAACCGAACCTTAAGTTTTAGTAGCCACTTCGCTCCACTTTCGTAGACAAACTTTTGAATTTCGAATTTTTGAGTTACATAATTTATTTTTAGTTCATTGTGTTAACATTGGAACATGTCAAATCTGAGCATAGATACATTAAGTGCGATTATATACTATCCGACATACATCTCAATTTTTTAAATCATTGAAGTGTATATTGTGCAGGCATTTTGAGTAAATCCGCCGTTTACATAAGGCGTCGTCAGTTTAAATACGAATGCTGGTTTATAAAATGCTAATATATTAACTGAGAAAAAAATCCGGATGTAATTAGCTCGATGTGCTATCGAATGTAGACACTACAGAAGTAGTTATACAGGCCTAGCATGCGCTACGCGAGTTAATTTTATCGCGCTCTTAAGAAATGTCAAAATCGATGCGTCAACTGCTGATTGGCTGAAATTACGAGTACGGTGTACTATCACCCAATCAATGGTATAGAAACTTTTGTCGTCTCATGCGATAAATTTGACGTATTGCGCATGCTAAGCCTGATAGTCTTTAAACTGAGCTGGACAAGAAAAAAACATTGCACAAGCAGACTAATCGTAGAGGCAGATCGAAAATTTTAAGGAAAATGATTTGTCTGTTAAAGCATTGCCAAGCACAGTTGCGTCTCCAACGAAACACACCTTTTATATGTATAAGAGTTCCTAGTATGCGTCACATTCTTACTTACCAATATGCATAATTTGTTGTGCATAATCATCGCACATAGAACTGCAAAAGGCCAAGGTTTTCCAAACGCTCTGCTGCTTTTTCATTCCAGTTCGTGTTATTTACCGACCTTGGACTGGGATGCGGTAAATAAAAAATCTGAAAATTTATCTTTAATTAAATATATACTAATATTATGAAGCTGAAGAGTTTGATTGTTCGAACGCGCTAATCTCAGAAACTACTGGTCCCAATTGAACGTTTATTGTTTTGTTGTATAGTACATAAATAAAGGAAGGCTTTATACTAAATAACATCACGCTGCGATAATACCAACGAAGAATAAGTAAAAAATTTGGAAAAACAGGAATAGTACGCGTGCGAAGCCGTGGACCGCTATTATTTATAATGCTGGTGGCATAGATGTAGGTAATGTAATGTAATCTACACCTCTCAGGTTCATATTTCTAGAGAAATAAAAACCTTTTAGTATTTTCATGCTTGAGGCTATAATCTTCTAATTTTATAAGTTAACGAATACAATAATAAAGCCTAAAATGTACTATAACATGTCTGTATTTTGTTTTCAGCAGTGCCAGATTTGCATATTATGTAGGTTTTTTTTCTAACTGACTATCGATGATGGCTGCGAAGCCTTATCATATTCACCGAGCTTTCGGGGGAGCGCAGATGGCTCTCACCCCTTTCATTTTAAGTAACAGTTATGTCCCACAAATTATCTTAAAACATTTGTAAGTCCTATTATAATAATAGTGTCTAATAATTATTAGGTATACATATATGTATATATTTCTGGGATCTCTCTTATACAACTTATTATTAAGTATCTCATTGATTCTGTGTTTTTGTTCAGTGAAGTGAAGAGTATGGGTCTGCAATAAATATATGTATTAAGCTGGAAAATAAGCATTTTACTCACCTGAATAGAATGTCCAGGCAGGTACTTATCCAATGCTTTTTTAGCTCTGGTTTCACAAAATTTACCAATAGCTACTATTTTTTTGACATCATACAGTTGAAGAGTTTTTATAAATATTGGATCACAGACATCGAATAATGGTTGCATTTGAGATACCTGTAATTAGAGACAAACAAACGTATTTTTAATATAATCCCATAAACAATGTTCTCATTACTATTTAATCTATTTGTTATCATTGGATTCCCAATTTCTAGCTCACCCTATCCGAAATAACTGTTTTTCATTTTATTATATTTATCACAGAAATTCCCAATAGAGTTTAAAAAAATATATTTTGTAATATTTGTGTTGGAAGTTGAAAGGTCATATTATGTTAAGTGGGTCTACAGCATGGGGCGAATTTAGATCTGTGGGTCATCATAGCGTCCTTTAAATCTCCACTACTCTACTCACAAAGACGATCGATGTTCTACATCGACAAGAGTGAGGATCGCATTTCGCAAAGATCTCTATCGATCGTTGTTGAATTTTGCGCCTAAGTACACAAAGATTCTGACAATGATGCACAAATATGTGATCACACATTTTTTTACTTTACTTACTTTTGATGAGAACGAGGCTTAAGCTTGCAATCTTTATAGAATATAATTATTGATTTTTTTATTCATCTTAAATATCTGTACAAAATAATGTACCCCTCTCGGTATGTGATAATAGTGTCAAATATTATATTGTTGTACCTAATCATAATTGTAATACAAATGTATAAAAGTAAGTAAATGAAGAAATATAAAATAGGATCCATATTAATCCACTTTTGTCAACTCTGGCTTGTGTATCAGGCCTAGCATACGCAATATGTCAAATTTATCGCATGAGACGACAATAGTTTCGATACTGTTGATTGGCTAATAGCACACCGCACTCGTATTTTCAGCCAATCAGCAGCTGACTTCAATCGATTTTGAAGTTTGTTATGAGCGCGATTAAATTTAGTCGCGTTGCGTATGCTAGGCCTGTATCTCCCCCCTTTCCAAGTTAACACATTATGAATAAAAACATAGATAAATAAATGCTACTTGATAACCTATATTTTGTCTGGCAGCATATAACATATGTCTGGAAATTGTGGGCTCTTATGCTATGATGTGCATGTATCTATTTATCTAACTAGTTGTGTAGCATATATTTAATATTAAGTCGATATTTTTAAACAGTCCAATTACTGGTGAATAATGATAATAATACAAGAAATAAATTTTTATAGGTATGTAATCCTTTACCCGGAAATCTCCCGGAGTGAGGTTACAGCCATTGTTCTTCATCCATTGTTGGGGTAAATAATTGTAGACAAAGCTACTACAGAAGAAGTTTTCAGGAACTTCACACAAACTCTTGATTAGACCCCAGAATCTTCGGCCACTTATCTGAAAAAAGGAAATAATATTTTTAAAATGGGTGCTACCATTAGCATCAGGGTAAGGAATTGGCTACTTGACAGTGTTAACAATAAAATATGAAAAGTGTTAGATTTGTTAGCTTATTAGTTAAGTAATCATTTTACATTTTTACTTTTTAATTAAAAGCATAGTTAGTATTTTATTTTTGCAAAATAAATTTTAGTTATTTTATCTGTGGAACAAAAGAACCGAAACGGAAACCCCCATTGCAATTCGGAAATGACAGCTGTCGGCGAAAATTATTTATTTTAATGTGGCGAAACAATGATTATTTTAACGATTAAATTGAATTATTGTGTCTCTAATCGTATAAAGAATTTATTGAAACATTTTCCGTTTATCTTAATTAAGTCGTTCCTATGCGTATCGGTTCGTTTTCTAGGACGTTGACGTCATAATTGCAACAATGACGCGACTAGGCGTTTTCGCGCGTTTTAAATGTGTTACACAAAATCTTATTTTTCTCTGGTTATTTAGATTATTTCCAGATAAATCGAATTGCTTGGGATATAAAATGAACGGGCGCACATTTACAATACTTTTTCAAAAACTGTCAAGTAGCCAATTCTCTCACAAGTATCACAAATTTCAAAGATAGAACTGCAAAACTAATATGAATTTGGGTATATTTATAGTGTAGGTATGTATATTAAGAAGAAAGTTGGGTTGGCGTGTAGCAAAGGGTGTGCAAGGCGTTTGGGACTTGGAAATTCTTGGAGAGTCGGAGAGAAAAACTTACAAGCATAAAAAGAGCTTAAAATAAGCCTCTTCATACGATAAAACACTAACATCTGAAGTCCCAATCGCCTTGCACACCCTTTGCTTTTTTCTAAGTCCCAATCGCCTTGCACACCCTTTGCTACACTCCAACCTCTGGCTTGCTAAAAACTTTTTGGGTGATTTTTGCCTAGCACTGAGCAATACAATTAAAAAAACACAATAGCTTAGGTATTTTTCTCATTGGGAATGGATAGGTATTACTACCACAGACCCAAATTAAGACAGTAAATATATATATTTTTTTTAAGGTTTATTAAGGATTTTGGGGTTTTTACATTTTATAGAGAAAGTTTCTGGTATGTCCATGTGTGTTGTTATGCAAATTTTATGTTAAAGGTATACTATATGTTTGTAATTTAATAAAAAAAACATTCCTATATGAGAAGATATTTACACATACAATAGATTTTTCTAAATCAATATAATAGTAATATAGTATTTACTGTCACAATGTAATATTGATGTGAGTAAGAATTATTTTTATAATGCAAGTGTGATGTGAACATACAAATTTACCTCAGTGCGTGTGCAATCAAATCCATTGACTGGTCTTGATGGAATTTCAGTAGGTGGTTTATTAACTATCCCTTCTATTTGTAGCCAATCTCTTACTGAGCTTATTTCTCCAAAAGGCACCTGGAACATTATAATTCATATTCTCAGATTATATTCTATGTTATTATATTCTTACATAAATGGTTGTTGTCAGTGTCTCTCTTAGTTTAGTTTGCTTTATTTTGAGATAAAAGTAGTATAGTACAGAAACTTCATCCAAATAGATATCTGTGGAATCTTATATAGGGGATATTTGAAATTTTTTAGTTAACAAAATGTCAGATCAATTGTCTTTCAATTTTTTATTTAAAAAGAGAGGGTCCTATTTTCATCATTCTGATCTGATTTCAGAAATCAGTATTTATGAGAATTTAGAGGAGCTATGAGGATTTGTAACATTTATGAAATATGCATAATAATTCAGAAGAAAGTGCCTTATTAAATTATTAAAGTGTGTTATTTACTTTTGTATTATATAAAATGTCTTAACTCCCATTATACTAAAAATAGCATGAATTATTACAAAATTACATTATTCCATGCAAATAAAATTCTAAACAAGATAGGTACCCCAATTAAACATGAAAAGTGTGCACTGCATCGTCAACAAATCTATGCTTAGGTAAATATTTCACAGCACATTTTACACTTGAAAATGCTTCATTGATTATTGATTTCATACTGAAGTGCAGATTTTGTAGCCCGCAGGCAGACATTGATTTGTTAACCTTGCCGATAAACTACATCAGACTTTACTACCAATACATTTTTGTAAGTTCATCTAAAAATCATCAAATTTTAGTATAGCCTATACTACAAGCAATATAATCATAGATTATTGAAAAACATGCTTGACTTACACCAGTCTGAGACATTCCCCAGGGCCCTGGATTCATACCAAAATACATAATATCTTTTTTGGTGTTACAATATTTTTGCACATACAATTCAAATGTTTGTCTGGCATAGATGGTAGGATTATATACACATTCTATCTCAGATGGAAGTTGTAAATGTTCCAACGATTCATTTAATTCATCAATTAAAGTGAGAAACTTGGTACTGATTAAAATAGTATCTCTAACAAAAAAATCAGATACTACTCTGGGCGGTTCCATTCTAAGATTATTAAATAAGCTTGCACAGTTAAATGGGCTTCAAATCAATTAATTTCATTAAAATGAAATTCCAGTAATTTCTTGATACCTAGTTTTGTTTAGAATAACATACACAAGAAACACTGCAAATGCAAACACTTACATTTGACTCGTTGTACCACAATATAACAAAAAATATTTACTAATTCAAAATAAAATTATGTTTTTGTAAACAACAAAAAGTCGACGGCCCATACTACGACAGTGTCGTAGGTCGTAATGACACCAGTCAACTTCACGACTTTTTGCTTAGCGCACAGAGTACAAAATAAAAATATACCTCACTCTTTCTTTCTACCGTACAATTTCCGTTGACGAAAAAGACAAACAAATTTTAGTTGAGACTCATGTATGGTATATAAATGCATAGATAATATATGCGTCGAAAGTTAAAATTCATACCAGATTCCGCCCTATTTTAATACACGAAATCTAATAAAAGTTTGAGGTAGGTAGGTACCTATATTTTCAAGAATAAGATTATGAAAACAGTTGTAATAAATTTCTTCTTTGGTCTGAGCTATTTGCTGACTTATTTTTATATTGAGATTTGAGACCTTACCATATTTATAGTTTCATGGTAGTACCTATATAATATAATTTGTATTGCCTGTCAAAAGCTGTCCAATGAAAAATCCTTAGAATAAGGAAAGTAAATATATCTATGGAAAAATCCTTGCCTGTGTGTCAAACTTATGTCAAATCTTGCTGAACTTTCAGCATAGATTTTCAATTTTTCATATTTTTCGTGTGCATCTGAAACGAGAAAGTCGGTGTTTTCTGTGGTGTTTTATAGATTTGTGTTTCGTGTAGTGTATGCTACGAATAATCTTGTGGAAATCTTTTCATTTACTGAATGCAGACGCAGTAATATACAGTAAATTAAGTTTTTACCTTATTGTTTTTCCACAAGTATCCGTAATCGAAATCCGGCAAATTTTGAAAATGACTTCTCTCCTCAACGCGGAGATAATCCGTAGTCTAACTGCCAAAAGCAACGTGCCCTTAGTTTTTAGAGGTTTTGTTAAAAATTGGCCGGTATGCCAGTGGAGTATTGAGAAATGGTGTGCAGAGTTTGGCGACAAGGTGATTCCTTTTAGATGTCTGAAGAAGGACTTTGTATCCGACGAGCCATGCTGGGAGCGGAAGTGCATAGTAAAAAACATGACATTCAGGGACTTTGTTAATAGTTTAGATTCAAGTGAGGAATGGATGTACTTTGATTATAAATACCTTCATCAATGGTTTGATGTCAATACGGAGCTGAATAAGGTGTGTGCTTATTTATTTACATATCTGTGGTGTAGAGTAGTTATCAAATAACTTACTAAAATTCTAAAGTACAGAAAGTTGTAATTCTATTGTGAATCTATTCCATTCAACTACTTTACATAGTTAAAATGATGAAGAAGTTTATTTTGTGAATATTTAATTATTATACAGAATAAAAAAAGAGAATCATTCATATTACCTTAGAAAAGCAATAAAGAATCGTCCAATTGAAGTCCAACTATCAAAGTATTGAAAATAAACTAGTAACTTGGTATTACTTGATCAATATAATGTTCAATAGGAAGTGTCATGGAGAGAGTTTGGGTACCCAGATAAAGGAGCTCCAGACACTACATTGTGGGTGGGCAGCAAGGGTGCACATACACCTGCTCATCAAGACACCTATGGATTCAACATTGTTGCACAACTTCATGGCAAGTAAGATTATTTATCACTGTAAACATTGTATGTGTCCTAGTGAGCCCTTTATTTGTTTTTAAAATTGTTTAGGTACTTGTTTCTTAGATATCTTTATTTACTCATATGTTGGTGTAAAGTAAAATGCCTACACAGGTTTTGAAAAATGATGGTTTAAAGTTTTTTAAAGCAAACAATTTTTTTTTGACAAGAGATCTTTTTAATATTTATGTAAATATTACTGTATTTAATTTGTCATTTTATCTTTAAGATATATTAAATTGAATCACTGTCATTAAGACAAAAACCGCAGAACATTTTATAGAATCTGATTAATGTTTTAACTTAATTTTGGCCAAATGTTGCTTTTTAACTTTTTGCTCTATTTTTTAATAAAACTCATTTTATATTACAGAAAAAGATGGATATTATTTCCTCCCGAATCAGGTGGACTCAAGCCTACAAGAGTGCCATATGAAGAGTCAAGTGTCTACAGTGAACTGAATTTCTACTGCCCTAATAATCTTGAAGTTTTTAATGGTATGAATCAATACATAGTCGTACCAAGTGAGCAATATGAAAGAATTTGACTGATTTATTTCAGACTCTAACCATTGTGCATGATCAATGAAGCACTTTAAAAAATTTGTGATAAGACAACTTAAATTATGTTATTCCAACTATTTTATCCAAGAGTACAAAATGTAATTAAATATTATGAAAATTATCATAACAATGTGACAATTACATTTTATACTTATCTTGCTAAAAATTTTAAAAATAGATACTGATGGTATTAATATTATATGTTAATTTCAATTTTTGTAAGTAAAAGCACTTATTGAATTTCCAGTATTCATTCATTGCAGTTTTATAAAATCAGAGTTCCATTGTAAGGGAAATATAATTTGTTTTGGAAACATTTCAAAATTGATTCATATATATCTGTTTACATACTATAAAAAAATATTGTTGTATTCATATTCTTATAACAGGTCTGTCCGGCGCGCGTATGGTGGAGCTGTCGGCCGGGGATGCACTTCTAGTACCCCGGGGTTGGTGGCACTACGTCCAGAATACAGACTCATTGAATATCACTCTCAACATCTGGCTACCGCATGTGAGTAACAAAAAGCGAATGACCGCAAACTAGGCAAGAGCTATCCTTTGTAATAACACTGAAAGAGATTTCTAAATGGAAAAGAACCTTCAGTTTTTTCTACAGGCCAAATTTTTGGCCAATTTAAATCATCTGTATGCCCCTGATAGGACTTGCTGCGCCTGTATTTATAAAGATATTCCATTTTGCAGGACAGAGATGCCACGACACGAGTGTCGGAAGCTTTGATCAAGATATTTGTAGCTCAGATATGTAAGGACCTGCCTCAGGAGACTGCCAAATTACTGGTTAACCCTAACGAAGTAAGTTATTTAGAATTAGATATACTTTATTGCACAAAATCTTTACAGAAATAGGTTTTACAGAAAAATTATTGTACAATTTAGGCGGTCTTATCGCTAGAAAGCGATCTCTTCCAGACAACCTTAAGGTAGAGGAAATAGTAGATGGCGAGAAATGGGTACGGCCGTGCAACATAAATACAGTTTTTATTTTAGAATTATTTCATAGTTTAACATGATAAACATACATAAACTCATAAATATATAACATTATAAATATATATATATACAAATAAACATATTTAACATATATAAAATCAAGTAAAGAGTTTTGACTCAAAAAAAAAAAAATAATAATAATAATAACAATAATAATGTTAATAAGTAGGATAAGTGTATGAAAGTTACTGACAACCAACATGCCCAGCTGGAATTATAGATAGAGGACATAAATTAACATTCATTAAGTGAGAGGAAGTACGATTTAACCCTGAGTTTAAAAATGGGAAGGGTCTCAGATAATCTGATAGATAGAGGTAAAGAATTCCATAAGCGAATTGATTGGATAGTGAAGGATTGGGAATAATATTCAGAAGAATGAGTAGGAAAAGTAAGGAGAAGTTTACGGGAGGACCGCATGTCACGTTATTTGTTTTGTAATAATACTATGTATGTGGATGTTTCTTACTGTTCCATGCAACATAATAATAAGTTTAGATGAAATATGGTAGCTACAGGAGATTAGATACTAGAATAGTGGTAATTAAGAAATAACATCAATGAAGACAACATGGTTTTGAAGTAAAAAAATATGTTACTACCATTTTTCTAGTAAAATTAATTAAGATAAAAAAAGTACAAGAGGAAAAATAAGACAACAAAAAGAAGGATGATCCGTTTTAAAATGGGTTACCTACATAATTTAAATATATTTAAATATATTATTTACTGAAAAAAGAAATAAAAAATTGTCTTTAAAGGTTTACGCGAAAAACATTCACATTAATGTTTGTTTTTCTATTTCAAAATATTGTAGTGAAAATTGTGGTCGTTATGTAAAATCTTGGCACAAGTTGATGACACAATTCCTGACTCATCAAATTATGAGGTCATATAAATATGATCTAAGTGCTTTCGTCGAATTATGTTTACGACTCTTAGTTGCCATTTTATTTTGGAACAATTGCCAATCAACTTAGCTATCAAGTTAAACGCTCGCTTCAATAAATGCTTGAAGGAAACATTAAATAATGCTAATTCGTTTTTGCTAATGAAATTTTATGACAAATACGTAATATGATGTCTTAACCTAATATACCTATAAAAATTAATCCTATTTTCCTTGGTCACGCCATCATGCGTGAACGGTTAGACCAATTTAACTTTTTTTGGTTGTCGGGTTTGTTATTGTCAGGAGAAGGTTCTTATAAAAGAATAAATAAAAAAAATTGCGCTGGAAATTATAATATTCGGATTAAATAGTCGTCATTAAGACAGAAGAACGTCTGTCGGGTCAGCTAGTAGCTATTATCAATAAACGCGAACCCGAAATGTTTCACGCAAAAACTACTGAACGGATTTGAATGTAAATTGGTAGAATAAGGGATCTATTGGATACTTTTTATCACGAAATAATGCGGGCGAACTCCGGGGCAATAGCAAGATTTATACTTTTTTTTTATTGATTTATTTAAAAACTTTATTGCACAAATAAGTAAAACAGATGGACTTAATGCTAGGGGCATTTTCTACCAGTCAACTCTTGGGTCATGCAGATAGTTTGTATATGGGTGCGGTAATAGTGAAAAAGTGCGTAAATAACTAGTACTATGTACTAGAATAAAAAAAAACTTAATAAACAACAATAAATTAAGCATTATAAATAATATAACGGTGTCTATTAAATATGTAAACAATTGTGCATACTCAATACATGATTAAAAAAAATAAGATAAATATTAAAAATATGAGGTCAAAAATAAAAAATATATTTATTAAATGGGAATATATTTTGATGTTTTTAGGATGACATCGCTGACACGCCATTAGCTGTGCTGTTTCTTCAACTGGAGTCAGTCGCGAATACGTATTTGGACAGCAGGCGCAAGGCGCGCCGAGTGAAGCGTCAGAAGACTTGTGAGGATGACATTTCTGCGCCGCCGCTCGAGGAGTACGACTTGAAGACTTTGCTGGAAAGCGAGGTCAATGGACTGGAGGCGGTACCGACAATTACATGCGAAGAACTGGTTAGTTTAATCAAAATGAATCTTAGGGAATACGCGAACACCAGCAGGCCGTTGGACGAGGATGAAGTGGACGGGTCCACAGCGAGCCTGTGCTTGACCAAGGCTGTTATTGATGCCTTCAGCCAAGGGAATGTGATAGAACTTGTCAAACAGAATCTTTACACTAAACTTAGCAAGTCGTTTTAGGTAAGGCAATAATAAGGATGACGCCGTATCTAAAACTAAACCAATGCTATAATTTGTTCATTCTGAAAACATAATTTTATCCTTATCGAGTGATACAGCCTGCTAAATTTATTAATATTAGTGATGTTCTCATTAAAAGGTCTTAACCATTGATCAGTAGAAAATATCTCGACATTAACAATATTTTCGCTTATCTTCAACTTATTACTGTGTTGCTTGACAAGAATACCTATTACTTGTCTCTCCAGTCGGCCTGTAGGTGTAATGCCTTCGCGCAATATAATTATCTTATAAGGGTAGAAAAGCCCTAGTCCTTCTCATAGATATGTATGCTCATGTTGAGAATCTTAGGGTACAACCAGGCGTGGCGAATTGCATTATATGATGGGACATCTGTCGATATGAGAGTCTTGCGCGGGATCCGCAGGTCAGCGGAGTGATGTAGAAATGTTACTTTGATTGTCTGAATTTAGGGAATGTACAAATTTACCAATTTTGATGACGTAACTCTTGTTCTTAATGTATACTTGAATCGGGCGTGTTAGTTAACAGACACAGAATTGAGGAATTTAGTTCCGTCATCTTGATGCCCGCGGCGCACGAGTTGCGCTTGCAGTCCAACCGTATAAATGGGATGCGGACGCCACTGACAATAATATTAAATAATCAATGCCGTAAAATATTACTTAATATTACACAAGGTATACCTATGGCTTCTTTGCAAATTATCTTTAAAAATTTATTTTAAAATGCTCCAAAACTATTTAATGGTCGGTGTGTTGATAGGTCTAATTGTGACGTCATCTTCATATAATATTTATGAAGGTGTGTTTCGATAGGTATTAAAAGTATCTTAATTGACTAGCCTGTCAATATCCTTATTGTCCGCAGTACTTTAACCGGCCCTCTATACGCCTGCATGAGACGCATTCGCCCAATCTGTACGCACCCTTAGGTTCTTTATATATCCGTCCACTTCCTAATTGGGACATGTGTGATCTATTTGTAGTTTGTAAGTTTTAATGTGTTTGACACTAAATAATATTTTAGATACTGTGATTTGCCGCGGATGTCGACATTTGGCACAAAGTGCTAAGTTAATAAAGTAGTTTTGTATTGTGTAGAACTGACTAGGGACTTAAAAAGTGTATTGATTATATTTAAAAGGACATATAATTTTTTCTAATAAAGTACAATTAAATTGGTAATACCATGTGCATAAATGCAAGATAAGTTAAGAAATTTCATGATTTATGTTTTTTACGGTCTGACATCAAAACTAGAAAAAAATATGTTGTTAAAACAAACCAAACATTTGCACAGGTCTTTGGATGTTGTAACAAAAGTGAGTAATCGATTTAATGCTCACCGATAACGATTACGGTCGGTTACAAAGCAATAATAATTTGGTTTCCATGTTGCTACGGTGCTGCAGATCGTAAGATAACGATAATGTACCTAAGACTGAACCTAGAAATTGTGGAATGATTTTTAAACTGTGTGTCGATTTTCTGTAGGGGAATATTGGAACACGTTAATTTGATGAATGTTGATGACGCTATCAAAAAAGATAAGCAATACCAAATCAATTTTTTTTTTTAATTTGATTAGAAATATAATATTTTTTAAAGTTTAAATATAATATTTTTTTAAAGTTGAATATAATATCTTTTTGACATAGTAAATTCATAGTAGGACCGTATAAATATACATGTGCAGGCATAGATCTACTTGATATACGAATTGGCTACTTGACAGTGTTAACAATAAAATATGAAAAGTGTTAGATATGTTAGCTTATTAGTTATGTAATAATTTTACATTTTTACTTTTTAATTAAAAGCATAGTTAGTATTTTATTTTTGCAAAATAAATTTTAGTTTTTTTATCTGTGGAACAAAAGAACCGAAACGGAAACCACCATTGCAATTCGGAAATGACAGCTGTCGGCGAAAAATATTTATTTTAATGTGGCGAAACAATGATTATTTTACCGATTAATTGAATTATTGTGTCTTTAATCGTATTAAGAATTTATTGAAACATTTTCCGTTTATCTAAAATAAGTCGTTCCTATGCGTATCTGTTGGTTGTCTAGGACGTTGACGTCATAATTGCAACAGTGACGTGACTAGGCGTTTTCGCGCGCTTTTTAAATGTGTTACACAAAATCTTATTTTTCTCTGGTTATTTAGATTATTTCCAGATAAATCGAATTGCTTGGGATATAAAATGAACGGGCGCGCATTTTACAATACTTTTTCAAAAACTGTCAAGTAGCCAATTAGCATCACAAGAGTAAGAATTCACGAAGAATCTGCGTCATTGAATCGACAAGTATGTATACCATTATATTTTTTTTAGGATATTTTATACTGATACATTTATCTTGATTATAAATAAATAAATAAATGCGCCAGACAATCACACCAATCACCTAGTCTCAAACTAAGGTTTTCCCTTGTACTTTGAGTACCAGACGACGGATACTAACTGGGGACGTCATCCCAGCACTCCCAGACTCAAGTCAATTTAGAAAAGTTATTTTTCCAAATTGACCCGACCGGGAATCGAACCCGGGACCTTTCGCGCTGTGGCCGCTTAACTTAGCCACTGCGCTACCGAGGTCGTCAAATTCTATCTCTATGTTTGTTTTGAAATAAATTAGTTACGAAAACAGATATCCTTCTATATTTACCTACACGTGTTAATTTCGTCTTTAATGCAGAACTGAATTGTAAAGTCTGTCGGTCTATTCCCAAAAACGAAATATCTCGGATCCGATAACGGATAGAAATTTTTTATTCTCAAAATAGCAACCAACTCACTTCGAGTGCGAATAAAGCGTTATTAAAAAACAAAATATTATTTATACAAATCAACCACGTTTTAATTCGCGAACTTTAGATTAATCTTGAAAAACGAAACCATTCGTCTGTTCGTTTCGTTTTTTGGAGTAGATCCCCTGGCATACCCATTTACACTTATGTATTTGAAGTCCATTTTAACTTACTTAATTTAAACGACATGTTTAGTACTATTGACTCTGAGTTACGGGCTGGAAACTAACGTTTGATATCGTTTAAGATAAAAAATATATTTATAAACACATCAAAAAAGGTCAGATAGACTATTTAAAAGTTATGTTCAAAACTTATCGTGTTACCAAAATAACGGCAAGGCCGAACGTGTGTAATATAAATAAGGAAAACCTGCTAACTTATATGCAAATTGGCTACTTGACAGTGTTAACAATAAAATATGAAAAGTGTTAGATATGTTAGCTTATTAGTTAAGTAATCATTTTACATTTTTACTTTTTAATTAAAAGCATAGTTAGTATTTTATTTTTGCAAAATAAATTTTAGTTTTTTTATCTGTGGAACCAAAAAACCGAAACGGAAACCATCATTGCAATTCGGAAATGACAGCTGTCGGCGAAAAATATTTATTTTAATGTGGCGAAACAATGATTATTTTACCGATTAATTGAATTATTGTGTCTTTAATCGTATTAAGAATTTATTGAAACATTTTCCGTTTATCTAAAATAAGTCGTTCCTATGCGTATCGGTTCGTTGTCTAGGACGTTGACGTCATAATTGGCTACTTGACAGTGTTAACAATAAAATATGAAAAGTGTTAGATATGTTAGCTTATTAGTTGAGTAATCATTTTACATCTTTACTTTTTAATTAAAAGCATAGTTAGTATTTTATTTTTGCAAAATAAATTTTACTTTATTTATCTGTGGAACAAAAGAACCGAAACGGAAACCACCATTGCAATTCGGAAATGACAGCTGTCGGCGAAAATTATTTATTTTATTGTGGCGAAACAATGATTATTTTACCGATTAAATTGAATTATTGTGTCTCTAATCGTATTAAGAATTTATTGAAACATTTTCCGTTTATCTAAATTAAGTCGTTCCTATGCGTATCGGTTCGTTGTCTAGGACGTTGACGTCATAATTGCAACAGTGACGTGGCTTGGCGTTTTCGCGCGCTTTTTAAATGTGTTACACAAAATCTTATTTTTCTCTGGTTATTTAGATTATTTCCAGATAAATCGAATTGCTTGGGATATAAAATGAACGAACGCACATTATACAATACTTTTTCAAAAACTGTCAAGTAGCCAATTAACATTCAACCATTGTAGATCTTACTTTTGATCGAGCGTAAGCTAAAAAACCTTGTATATTACTTAATTGGAAATCAATACAAAATTGTCCGTGCACCAAAGAGTTGAACTGAATTTTGAATTCGGACGTTGACTGTGTTTAAGACAAAATTGAGTTGTAATATTATTTTACTTATGAAAATATATGTATGTCTGCTTGTATTTTTAAATTGTGTCTATTTCATTTTCGTTTCCTTTCCCACCTAATTAATACTTCTGTTTTCTTAGCACTTTTACTTAGGTATCTACTTTTAAAAATGTAAATAGGTGCAGTCGCCAACATTGCTTGCTACACACCTCGATAACTTGTTTAAAGTTAGAGTTTACTTGACTCTATTACTTACGTGGAGGTGTGTGTGAGTTACGTCATACGTGTGATAATAAAATAAGGCGTGTAGTAACTAGTGATTGTGCCTGTTCGATAATCGTGCCTTGATTCATTTATATTCGCTAAAACAACAATTTATTCTACTATCAATCAGGACAAGACTAAATTAGATTGTGTTCAATAACAGTACCAAAATATGTTTTACTTAATTCCTACACTTCTTAATATTGACTGAGGTCCGCTTCGACTCATTCCTTCGAAATAAACACTGTCGCGAATACGTATTAATACACAACTTAAGAATTAACATTGGAGTTCTCGGAACATTTAGCAAAGTAAATATATCTCTTTACAAGAGTTACTTTATTTTAGGAAAAAATGGACGTAACTTAAATAGCTTTGGGTTTCTTGATGTAGGCTTTGTAGTAGAAGTCGCAGAACAGAATGACCATAAAGAGGTTTTGAGGAATGAGGATGTAGGCCGGCTCCCGCGGGAACGCGCACTCCCGCGCGCCCACCAGCACCAAGAAGTGGACTAGTATTATAGAGAATTGGATCTGAAAAATAAGATATCATATCGTGTATGTAACTAGGTACTATTTATTATTTTGCAACATTTATTTTCTATAGGCTTGCTATTAGAATAATTGTATCTAGGTACATATATAAATAAAAAGCTCCATTGTTTGCAAAAAAAAAAAAAATTATAATAAGTGTCTGATTTCCTTGTTTATGTATGGTTAATGTTGGTTATAGATTCCAGGTCAGTGTTACGTCTAATCATAGCGGAAGCCATTTAAAATTATGTGTATCTTCAAATACCTACAACATAAATTTGAGTTTCACTTGTCCTAGAGTTAGCTCATTTGTCAGGTAGGGCAGAGTAGCGATAGCTTTCGTGGACCACTACTCTCTCGTAGTCTCTTGACTCCAAAGTTATTGTTCTAAGATTTTAAAATGGTGTCACGTATCAAAAAGGACATCACGTATGAATAATCCGCTAGATGGCATAACGTAGTCGTGATGTCCAACTGGTGGATGATTGGAGATTTAAATGTCATTATAACACGTCTGTCAATGTCATGTTAACCAATCACGTAACAGTTGATGTCGATCGATGTTGAAGATGACGTTGACAGAAGCCAATCAAGCCTAGCATACAATAAGTCAAATTTAGAGAAGACGACAAAAGTTTCGATGCTATTGATTGACTAATAGCACACCGCACTCGTATTTTCAGCCAATCAGCAGCTGGCGTCCTGACTTAAATCGATTTTGACGTTTGTTAAGTGCGCGATATTAGTCGGGTATGCTAGGCCTGTATGACGAGCTGACGGCCACCAATGTATGCCATCTAGCGGATTTTCATACGCAATTGTCCCCTTTGTTCAGTTTGAATCTTGATCAACCGTTAATACAATCGTTCACGCATCACGTTAATCGAAGAAAGTACTCACTATTTGCACTTGAGTGACGTGCCGCTTCCACCAGAGCGATTTCTTGTAGGACTCATCCCAAGTACTGAGCAAGTAGTACATGTACATAATGATGTGCACGAAGGAATTGGCTGTCACCAGGAAAGTTCCGTGGCCACCTTATGAAGTAAAAAAATTAGTAACTTAATTTTATGTGTGCTATGTCGCTATAAAATAGCCGGCGACCAACGCACCCTAGAGGCGAGCGGTCTTTGGCGTCGGGGCATCTGAGGTTCCGGGTTCGATTTTAAAATAGATTATACGAGTATAGATAGGATTCCCATATTGACCCGACCCCAGTCGAAACGAACGTTTCTACACGTCTCAAGTCTGAGTGTTGTGGTACACAAGTGCTTTAAGTTAGTTAAGTACCACAGAATCAGATTAACATAATGTGATGTTGGTCTTTCTTGCGTTGTGTTTTCTTAATTTTGTAATGGTCAAATAATGTATTTTCTTTCTTTCTTTCTTTAGTTATAAAATACTTTGTTCAGTTTAATTCGAGATAAAAGTATCTACTTTTATTTTATGTTATTTAAGAATTTAATGTAGACACATTGACCAGATACAGCTACCAACTTTTATCAGTGGTAACGGGTAAGGCTATCACTATTTGATTAAGTATTAGAGCTGTCAAAAGTATAGCGTATAGTAGTTTTTCCGTGAAAGAGGGACAAACATTACCTATAGGTAAGTATATCTTTTAATCTAAACAGTAAAAAGCACTTCAGTTTTGACGTGCACATTTGGACTTTGTATCGTCCTTGTGCCGTGGGCAGAACTTATCAAACTGCATGTTCTTGCCGTCGTGTGCTTTTGACCGTACATGACCTGTTTTTATCAATATTTTTTATTTGTTTTGACTCGTCTGTAAGGCTAGTATTTCGAACTACAATAATATAATTTATCACTAACTTGGTGTATGTAGCTACAACAGGATCTTAAAGTAAGGTTAGTAGGCATATTAGGTTAAATGAGTACCTTAATATGAAAATAGTGGTCCTTCAACCACTTAAACATAATAGGAAGAAGTTTTTAAATTTTAGACTTTAACTTTTCAACAAGAACAGGATTAAATTCTGATAAGTTGGTACCTTCTAGTAGGTATACCCACTTAAAACGAAAAATTTTGTTTTTATTTATTTGTTACTCTTGCACGCAAAAATAAACTGAATTAATTTCAAATAAATATAGCTGCTGAAGAGAGATTAGACACCAGAATAAAAAATAAGATCATATTTATCACGAGATCACGCTGCGCAAGTTAAATTATATCGGCCATTTTTTAAATGTCAAAATCGGTAAACTTTTTCGGTCAACTTCTGATTGGCTGAAAATACGAATGTAGGTATGTTGTCAGCCAACCTACTGTACCGACCTATCGACATTTTTATCGTCTCTTTGAATTCGAAGTACATAATATACTTGTTGCTAGACCTACCTACTTATTGAACTGGTTATCTAAGAAAACCCCAAACGAACTGTCGCCAATTAGAATTGATCTAGACTATAAGTACTTAGTTGTCACATTATACACTACCTGGTACCCATTTGACAATGCCCCATGAAACTGCTACCATACCGCAATGGTGATAAACGTGGAGAAATGTTACTTGATTTTGTTTCTTTCGAAGCACGAAAAAGACCTGAAAAAGGAACTTTTTTTAGCATATTATGTGGAAACTTAGAGGCAAGTATATCAATAGTAACAAATCCTTGGGGCGTGCTGATCTAAAGCTGGTTTGATAATTTATTATAATGTACCTAAAATATTGAAAATAGAAATTGTGTAACTGTTCGAAAATGTAGCGAGGTCAGTTTAAATAAAGAGGTAGGCACTATGCCGTGTGTTTATGTAAGTTTGTCGTTTTAAAAATATTTTCTTTACATAAGTTTACCTATTATTTTTGCACGTCACGTCACGTCCTAGTGGACGTGTAATTTATCGCTCATCTAGCGATTTAAGTAACCCTGTATACTTAAGCTTGGGTTTGTGCTCAGATCATAGAAAGAAAATTCATGTTCTGTAGGTTTGTGTATGTTTTTAAAAACGACTTTGTAAAATCTTTATCGATAGGAATGTATGTATGTATTTGATATGTGGACAGTTGGCTATTAAGTCAATAGATAGGTAGGTAAGTATATCATTTTATGGTAACGTTGACTTAACTTAAATAATGGGATCCTTTGCTCTGCAGTAGGACATTAATTCAGTTCATAAGTAGTTAACTTTCATCTAATGTCAACTTAGGTTGTTATACATATTAAATAACCATTGTGATAATTAGTCAAAGCATGATTGTAGGTAATGCCTTTTTTGATTTACCTTATAGGCTTCTGTTACCCATGTCTAGAACATTTGTGTACGACGTAGTCCCAGGCCAAGTCCTTGGGAATAAATGTCATATCATCTATTTTGGATGGTGGCCAATCATGATATGAGGGGTTCTGGAGGCGTATTGACTTGGAGCCCCGAAGTGACTTAGGGCCCATGGGCTGTTGACTGCTTTACCTAATAGTTTATTCGGTCCTAAAAGTGTTTAGTACTTACCGTATCCAGCAGGTCTACTAGTTTGATCACGAAGTACATGTAGCAGACCCTCCACGCGTACTCGACACTGTTGGGCCCTTCATCAACCGGTTGGCAAAACAAAGAGTAATGGTTCAGCCATCCCAGCACTAAGCTCTGAGAAAAAAATATTGGAATAAAGTCCCCCACTATACAAATTGATGGAAAATGCACTATTGTTTGAACTGGCGAGGTAGTTTAACTATCTGTACATATTGATATACTTAATTTATTTATTACTAGCTGTGCCCGCGACTTCGTTCGCCAGGACTACATCCTTTCATGGTCTCCCCTAATATTCGAAACAAAAATAAGTCTATATTTTAATAGAGCTATATTTGTGCCAACTTTCATATCTCTAACAAAAAATAAACATTTTCCCATATAAACTTTCAAAGGTGGCATTACCCCCCCCTTACTACTACTATCAAAAAGAAGCCTATGTCCGTTCTTGAGGTTCAACGTATACCTATGCCAAATTTCATCAAAATCGTAACAGACAGACAGACAGAGTTACTTTCGCATTTATAATATTAGTAGGAAAGTAGCGATTGAGAAGTGAAAACCCATACCAATAATCCCAACTACCTACTACTATTAGGTATGTACCTATAGGTACCTACATTACGGGAATATAGACGTCTAGGATGTCTCCGTTATCTATCACAAAGCAGTACCTCTGTCAACCTGCATATTACCTATCGCGCCATTAAAATCCAGGCATTGCGTGCGTAATTTATTACCTATAATACGTACCTACTTATAACTTTGGGTTAGGTAAGTTACCTCTGCAGTCAATATATTATTATTTAATTTTAATGTATTTGTGTTCACGTAATAAAACGTTCTTGATTTTTACTATAATTATGGTATCTCATCAGTCAGCATTAAGCATTTAAAGTTATTCTTCTGTCAAATGACAGATTTGTTAGGGCAACTACACCTATAGGCTCGAGCCTGGCAGTTCTTTTACCGAATTATTTTGGCCGATGCTACCCTTCACCGATCTTTCAACGTTTCGCCGAATCATAGAACTTTGTATTCAGTAATAATTTGCTAAAGTGTGATAGACCCCCGAGGCTATGGTGGCCAGATAGGTATGTATGAATGGCGGCTAATTGTAGAACAATTACCTATTACCTTCTATCCATGCGACTAATCATTGCAGTAACAAATCTGACTTTATCACGCAAAACTGTTTCCCGATCGCATTATTGGCTTCATCAGGATAACCTATCCTACATCTAAAATGATGACTCCTTCTCATACCTATATCCATACCATACCTGCCTACCTACATTTTACGTATGGAAGATCTTCTGTCGGCTGATAGGTGTCTTATGTTTCTTCGGAGAGATAGTACGTAGGTACCTACCTATTTACCTACCTACCAATTATTTGTACGGGCCTGCAATCGAGTAACACTGTTATTAATTCGTTGAAGACTTACTTGGTAAACAACATAGGAGCAGCCAATGATTTGCACGGCGTTGTAGGCGGCTATGAGCGCTCGGAGGTCGTAGGCAGGTCGCTTGTCCATGTACTTGGGCAGCCATTTGAAGACTACCATCAGGTAGGTGACCATGAGGCTGAGACCCAGCCAAGGAGTTCGCATCAGGAACCAGTTTTGTGTCCTTGGATCTTGTCGAAATTGTCAGAATATACAAATATTTATTATAGTGTTCATCTAGGTAACAAGGTAGGTATTATTATATTATCATTTATCGTATTCAAAAGACAAATTACAATGATCAAAAGTTCTCGCCCAGTAGCAATGTGAGACTCAACATTGAAACAAATCCATTTGCAATGAAAAATAATTTCACAGACGCCTTTTTATTCATTTGGGCGACAGAAATACAGACTGGGCCACGAGTCGCCTAAGCCCCACTCTTATTAAATTTGTGGTCAACCTATTATTTAGCTTAGGTAAGTATTTATTCAAATAAAAACTGGATAATCAATAGCACGACTAACTTCAGACACTTTCGACTTTGTCCCTTATGTTATGGGTATAAGATCTAATATCGAGCTGCGCTGTGTATACCTGGATCCTGCTGTTGATTTGTTGCATCATACCTTAATTTATTATTTACACATAATTTTAAGAGAACACACGTTAGTTAGGGACTTATCAATTTTATTTTTTTATGATATTTACATACCTGCAATTTCTTCATTTAAATAATAATATAATTTAACAGCTCCTTTAAGTATAACTGACATCGCATTGAATTTTGTCAAATAAATTAAATCCACTGCATGAGTCGATGCAAATTAAGTGCTCACAAAGGTTGCTAGAATTCGTTTGTGGAAAGTTAGCGCCAAAGTGCAAATGAATAAATGCAAGCTTAATGATTTTACATTACAGAGGAGCGTGGTTCCATTGATGCATGATAGGTTATTCATTTAATAACATATTTGTTATTTAAGAAACTAAGAGAGTAGTATGCCGGTAAGATTGAGCTGACTTAGGTAATAGATAATGTTTAAGGAAATGCGCTAGTCTATATAATATATCTATCTATGGTTAGGTAGTCGGCACAAAATGTTTTCTTTTTTTAACTGTGAATGAAAAATAACAGAAATACATGTTGTATTTTACTATTTTTGCTAGAGGAAAATAAATATAGTAACTAACCTATTTTTATCTTTACACATTGATCGTTACTCATCGACTGAAGTAGGTATGACCGCTCAGCTCCAACCATTGAGCGGGTTGCACTGGAATTCGACACAGTTGGTGTTTTTAAAAATGTGTTTGATCCAACGCAAATACAGTGTTTTGACATACACATATTTTGGTAATCAACTAGATTACCAAAGTGTGTAGAACACATATTTTTAAATCAGAAATCAGTAAATATTGGACAACATCACAAACCTACATTGCTCTGATTTTGTGGTAAGTAGCTTAAGCACTTGTGTGACAGCAATCAGAAACAACGACGGACCACAACACCCAGACTGGAGACAATATAGAAAAGTTCGTTTTCCATATTGACCCGACCCCGGATCGAACTCCGGACCTCAGAGATGACTCGTCGCTGAAGTCCGGCACGCACGCTTCTCGGCTACGGAGGTCATCAAAAGTTTATTAGGTGGTAGTTCAAATACTAAGCGACCAAAGTCACGCGCGTCCGGTAGTGTAGGTATAACTAATTAGAGTAAAAATAACCGTATAGGCGTGCTGCCGACCCATCAAAAATATACAATGGAAATAAATAATAACCTAAAGTGGTCAGAGGTCTTGCACTGAAATAGGATACGTAGCGTGCATATTAATTGTAATCATTAAATGGCGAGTGTGGAAGAATTTTGATCAGAGATGTACCTACATACTTAGGTTTTGAACCTTCGTAGACTAGAAGGATAAAATAAATAAATGATACGACGGCATAAATCCTGACACGTGATTATGTAGGTATGGTGGTTTACACTCAACGAGATGGCCGTTTTTAGGGTTCCGTAGGTAGTTAAAGAGTAAAAACGGTCTGTCTGTCTGTCACCAGTCGTATCCTAAGAACCGCGATAGCTAGAGAGTTGCAATGATTCACAGATTATTTGTATGTATTTCTGTTGCCGTTATAACAACAAATACTAAAAACAAAATAAAATAATTATTTAAGGGGGGCTTCCATACAACAAACGTGATTTTTTCGGGAACGAAACAAAGGTTAGAACAATAGATAATAAATGGGTACGGAACCCATCGTGCGCGAGTATGTAGGTACTTGGGTTAATATGTTAAACTTCTTGATTTTTTTTAATAGGAAATATCTACATATATTATTGTCCATCTTTTTTCAAAAAAAGATTGACAATAATATGTATGTTCGCGGATAAATTCGGCGTTTATGAATCGATTTTAAAATATTTTTTATAGTAGAATATACTACCGATAACTGGAATTCGTGTAGTTTTATGTAGGTAGTGAAGAAACAATATGGACATTGCAGTAGCCGTAACACTAAAATTAGCGAAAATAAGCTTCGGACAAATAATTAGGAAAGCAAGAAAAACCATCACTTGTGTCAAACATTTAATAATTTAACATGACTCCATTCCAATAAATCATTCTGCGCGTGATACGTCCACATTGCAAGTGTTGCGACCGTGAACCAGGCGGGCTCACTTCTTGAAGGGGAACTCGGGGTGTTTCTCGATGCCGACGAAGAAGGCGAAATCGCAGATTCGCCCGTCTTCTCCGCGGTCCAATGCTGCAAGCTCCTCCATTTCAGCATCCGTCAGCTTGAAGTCCCAGAGATTGAAGTTCTGAAACGTAAGTAAGTGACACGTAATCGTACTAACAGTACCTATAAACGTAAAAGTTAATCCATGCCAATGTTAAAAATGCGGAAGTAATTCCAGCTGTCTGTTTGTCTGTCCGGCTTTCACGTGTAAACCACAGAAACGATTTTGATGGAATTTGGTATAGGTAAGTATACGTTGAAGCTCTGAAATAACGGGGGGATGGGGGTAATACAGCCCTTGAAAGTTCAAATGGGAAAATGTTTATATTTTAAGCTAGAGATATGAAATTTGGAACAAATATAGCTTGAAAATTGAATTAAAATATAGACTAATTAATTTTAGTTTTATTTATTGTTGTTATAGGGAAACAGAAATACATAATCTGATGGAATGTATAAATCTGAAAATTTCAACGGTTCTTGAGATCATGTTGACAGAGAGACTGACGGACGGACGGACTGACGTACGGACAGACAGCGAAGTCTTAGTAATAGAGTCCCGTTTTTACCCTTTGGGTAGGGAGCCCTAAAAACATACTTGCTTGATCCTTTCGGGGTTGGTGCTCTTGGGGATGGCGGCGAGGCCGCGCTGCAGCAGCTGCCGCAGCAGCACCTGCGCCGGGGTGCGCCCGTGCGCCGCGGCCGCACGCTGCACCGCCTCCAGCTTCAAGAGGTCCGGGTACGAACGGCTGAGGAATACAATTATACGGCAAGTCCTTCAATCAAAAACGAAGCGGTAGCGACCTAAAACAAGGCATCGGCAAAACAAACCATAAAACTATATTAAGCCTTCTTCCAATTTAATTCGCTTCGAAGCCGCGCATTATTTTTTTTAAATGATTTACTTATTTCCATCATTGTATACACATAATGTTTAAAAAATTTAAATAACTACCTATATGACACTTTAGGCCTTTTTTTGCTAGGCTTGTGTTGAAATACAGAACAATGCTTGAAGAGAATATACCAATATAATAAGTAAAATTTTCTTACTTACATGCCTACTAAGTAAGAAAATTATAATTTTTCGGCACCTAAATTAACCTTGGAAAAAAGTCATTTTTTTAGAGATTTTCTATTGCTTGTCTGGTTTTCTGGATTTCACAACCTAAAATGATCCGAAAGTGGGTGGGGTATACGCCTCACCATGCTCCACTTTCATTTACTCGTACTTTGCGTCTGACTTGAAAAAGAAAATATATGATTGCAGGTTGCCTGCCCCAAATTGGCACGAGTCTCGTGCACTCCGAATCCTTCAGCTTTACTAGTGCCTGCCAATCGATGTCTACGTTTACAAATTGATTATAAAAACGATACTGGTCCCAGGGGTCGATGGTCAACAGTGTACCTACCCAGTCTTGGCGGCGAGCGCGTCGGCCAGCGCCTTGGAGCCGAGCGGCGAGTACGCCACCACGGGCACGCCCAGCCGTGTCGCCGCCTCCACCAGCGACTTCTGCTGGCATAGCAGGTGCACTTCCACCTAGGAATAGTAACAATACATAAGTTCATATGTCCTTTTAAAAGCCAGACACAATTTAAGGATCCACGGCAATAATGATGAATGTCCAAAATATTAAAATCTATGTGATCAACGTCATTCGGTCACTTCATACATGCAGCTGGTGATTTCATTTACTAAATAGGCAATATCGCTTCCAGTCCTGAGATAAAACCGTTTCTGGTATTTGACTACACGTCTAGAACGTTCAGTGTCCCAGGTAATCACGGTAATAAGGCTGAATTTTGGACAACGTTTATAAACTTAACACCCAAATATCTCGAAACAAAAAACAAAGGACGTTTATCAATATTGCAGTGGACCCTTGATTTCCAATAGAGTCTGGCTTTCCAGGTCATACAACCATATATGTAAGGTTTAGTTAAAATTAGTTAATGGGATCACAGGTGAACAGTGGAACAGCCAGTGATGGATTAAAAGCTCCTGTGGAAACGCATTATTTCAGCCTTTTTAGCGGAATGCAAAAAAAGCAATCAAATGCTGACGACTCCGATGGAGTTTCAAAGATTTGGTGGAGTTAAAAGCAAGACAACATTTCAGTTGAATATAAATAATAAATGAATTTAGTGATTAATAACTACAACTGTTACTTTCATCTTTAATGCCTATTTACAATAGGTATATTACATACATTAATTTAATTACAATCTAGAGAAGCGAAAGGGGAGTTTGTTTTGCCGTAGGGAGAGGTAGAGGAAGGGCGGAAGGTTATTAATAAATAATTACAAAAACAGCTACATATTCCTTCTAACCCCGAGGCTATCGTGTTTTAACATCTGTTGAAAAGTAGTTTACCGAATAATTTTACTTATTCAGTTAGCAGTACCTACGTTTTAGTCACTATAAATATGTATTTATAAACATGCACAATTATGTAGTTAATTAGGAGTCCCGCACCGCAAGGGGAGATTACATTTTTTGTTTCTTTAAAATATTTAAAGTTCGCTAGTGGGGCGTAAAGCACTATAAAAATTATAAAATATCAATTAAGATGCCAAGGTGTCTTCGATTCCGCGGTTTTCAAACATTTCTGCAACGAATGTACCACGGGCCGATAAGTATGTATGTAGTTCTAAACATATTCGGCAGAGGGCACTTACCGGAGGCTAATGGGTTGTTATAACAGAAAAAACTTGCGGTAAGCTCAGTTGGAAGACCAGAACGCGCGATACGTGAAGGTTGTGGGTATTTGCAAAACATGCATACATAATCCTTACAGGCTCACCCTAAAACAATTATGTAGTTAATTAGGAGTCCCGCACCGCAAAGGGAGATAAAATTTTCTGTTTCTTAAAATCAATTAAGTATGTAGTTTGGGATGCTATATTAAATAGCCAATATTTTTGTTATTATTAATGTTATAGACTGCTTCCTTCGTAACACTGCAAGGGATTTTAGCTGTAAAAGGATGGCCAGGCAGTGATGACTGTTAGCTACCTGCAAGCATGCTGGCCTCGCTATCGCAGTCAACCGCGACAGCTGCTCCTCATTGAGGTTCGATACGCCCACGTGCCGTACGCGCCCCGAATCCTTCAGCTTTAGTAGTGCCTGCAAAACAATGTTTACGATTACAAATTGATTAAGTGCGATACAACTCGCGCACGATAGGATTCCGTTCCATTAACTACCTATATAAAATGACAAAAAACATGTCTGTTGCATGGGAACCCTCGTCAACCATTAGTATTATTCATTTATGTTTAAGGTTAGAATATAGGTACCTATCTAAATATTTGGTGAATATTTCGAGCGTCTAGCTAGGTGATGTTGTCAACAATAGCGCGCAAATCTTGTATCCTTACTAATATTATAAATCGGAAAGTGAGTTTGTTTGTTTGTTCCGCTTTCACGCCGTAAGTAACTACTGAACCGATTGCTTTGAAATTTTGCAGACGTAAAGTTAGAAGTCCGGATTAAATAATAGGGTACTTTTTATCCCGGAAAAATTGATATTCCTGAGGGAATACAAAAATATAGTCTGCTTGATGGATGGATTGGAGATGGCGCTGTGTGTCGTTTAAAACAAGGTAAAATATATAACAAACGAATATAAACATGTGATTTTAGAAGCTAAATGATAATGAATCCCTGAAAATGAGGAATTCCCGAGGGATGACGTACAATTTGTTTTATCGTGTAAACTGTTTTTTTACATCTACTTATATAATATAGTGTACCATTCAGTTTTTGCTTAACAACTAATCGTATCCAGCGTTACATCGCGCTTCTTAGATTTTTTAGAATGAGAAGTTTTCTTATTTGAGCTTCATACCGCAATATAACCGAATTCCACGCGGGCAAAGCCGCGGGCGGAAAGCTAGTAATAAATAAATATAATTAATATTAGACAACATTGCATACAATGCTCCGACTCTGTGATAAGTAGTTTAAGCACTTGTGGTACAGAAATTCGAAACAATGACGGTACCATAACACCCAGACCCGAGACAATATAGAAAAGTTCGTTTCCCATAATGACTCGACCGGGGGTCGAACCCGGGACCTCAGAAATGCGCGACACCTAAGTCCGGCCGGCTCGCTATCGGCTACAGACAGTCAGACAACCAGACTGACTGCGGAGTCTTAATAGTAGGGTTCTATTTTACCCTTTGGTCACGTAACCCTAAAAACCAATCAAGTCGCACCAAGTGTTTTCGATTATCCGACTAATATTAAACAAGGGAAAATTTTGCAAGAATGTACGGATGTTTGTTTGTTTTCGCACTAACTATGAATTTCAGTACAATTTTGATAATTCAGTACTTTCATTTTAAGGTTAGGTACTTTTTATTCCGAAATACATAACCCGTAGGTACGGAGTGGCGGGAAACCTCAAGTTGTCAACATTTTGCAATACTTTTTTCTACATTATCAGTATGAGCAAATATAAAAGGCGCTGTAGAATATGAATTACCTTAATGCCCGGTTCCAATATTTTGTGATTCGTATTGTGTCAAAACTATCCGTATTTCTACGAGTCGTAATTCTAATTTCAAATTTACTCTCCATATCAGCTGTCATCAGTCGTCCGTCGGTCGTTTTTATTTTACGGCTCGTATAATTTATTACTAACCGTAACTAGAACGGATCGTTTTTCAAATAAGGGAACCGGGCATATGTCGAGGGTATAGGAATTAAAAACGGAATGCAAGTGTTTAAACCATTAAACCTCTAATCTAGTAGTATGTAATTTAATAAAGGCCAGTGATCAAAAGGATCAAATGCGAGTCAGCCATGCGCACCAAATCAAACAGTATGTACTGTACTGTACAGTTGGTTTGTACTTTGTCTAAAGGTATACATACATACTTAGCAAACAAACGGGCGACATGAGACCTGAAATCTGAGTACCTACCTATGTAAAAATGAGGCTAATAAGTAAATAATATCTATAACCGTATTGGAACGCGTATTTAGTGTCAAGCTACTTGTCACGTGGAAAACTTACTTTCTCGATTGTGCCTTGAAACAAGCATAAACTGAGTTACTTTCCTCCATGAAATCCTTGGCAAGCTATGGAGCACCCGTGATATGTTTCAAGATTGGTATATCGTTTTTCACGTGACATGAGCAGAAATTTACTTCCCTAGAAAAGTCTAAATATCATAAAAAAATACAAAGGGATGTAACTGGTTAATTTAGTCAATACGACTTTTATTTTTAAAGTTCTTACTTAGAGAAGGTTCCGGTCCGTGTGTGTTTGAAAAAGGACTTCTCCCGGACCGCAGATTTTTTTTGATTTGGTAATAGTGTTGTGTTCGGTCGGCAAGGCTTGCGACGACTCATCTCGGATGAGGAGAGGTCTCTCAACACTTATCCTGTGCGACACTCTACCGTCTGTTGATGTACTGCTGAAATTCTTTGGTATATGCAAGACAAGGACGTTTTTCCTTTCTTGCCTTCTTATCCGCTTTTGCGATTTATTTTTAACTTTGTAAGTTAGCTTCTTCAAAATATTTTGCAACGCATTTTGTCCCTTTTCGTACCTCGGGAACCCTGGACGTTGATTAGCACTAAGAGCACTCTGTATCGAGGACAGTTGCGAAACAGATTTTGTGAGCAGGTGAGACTTTATTTCTAGACTTTGACTCGATTGTAAACTAGATGAGTAGCTCGAGTCACATGGCTTCTTAGCTACCCAGCTTCTAAAAGTGTCTAGTGCCGGGGGGTACAACTCTGCGCCCTTCGATGACGTAACTTTCGTTTGATGTCTTTCCGATTCCTTTGCTTCTTTTCTTTCTTTGTTTCCTATGCAACAAAAAAACATATTTGATCAAATTGCAGTTTTAGTATGTTTCTTTACCAGGCATCTTATTCACAGTAGAGTTTTATAGTTTGTAGCCCATTAGTAATAATAATAACCAAAATGGTATGAGGCTGGTAATATTTTAAAATATAAAACGTTGGTACTTCACTTAAATGTCCGTTTGTAACTAAATATCTACATTTAAAATTATGTTTTCCAGTCGTAGAATGTACCTGTCAAATAGCATTCAGTCGAAATCGGAGGCGGATATAACTTTTCTGGTTTAAAGCTGTGTTTGATAGTACAGAAATAGACTTCAGTTTCATTCTCTTTGCCTTTCATGCCTTTTTGAATATGCGTTTCATTTTTTGGGTTACTGATTTTATCTTCTGGTAAATTATCGTTGGATTTTAGAGCGATATTTTTCTTGGTAGTGCTTGCGTTACATTTAAGAGCGGTAAATACTTCAGTTGAATGTTCACTAGATTTAATATCGGTCTCTGTTCTATGTCTTTTCGACCCTTTCAAACCTTTCCTTATTGGGCGTCTCTTTACGTACTCTACATGTTCTTCTCGCCGAGTGATCTTAGGTGCGGGCTTACTAAAAGGAAATTTTTTGGTACTTTCTGTTTGGCAGATGACAAAGTCGCGTTCCCTAGGTTTGCAGCACAACTTTTTCCGTAACTTTTTTAAACAAGCACTTTTTTTCCTCTTCTTTATTTTTTCATCTGATTTTTTTGACTGTTTTCGTCCAAAGGGTCTTCTGGCTTTCTTGCGACAACATTTGCACATATCCCGAAAGCATTCTTTACATGATTTACGTTTGGGGCGGTCCGGACTCTCCGCACTTCTGCACTTAGAAGTGCAGCAGTTCGCTGACAGCCACGACTTCAGTCCCATGGTACTTCCGCTTCATTATTAGTTAGATTTGGCACAATCTTGAGCTGTTTTAACTCTTTATATCGACGGAATACTAAACTAAACATACTGCTTTACATTTTTCTAAATTTTCGCTTCATTTTATATAAAAAACGGAATGATTTATCTAAAAGGTGTCACATTTAGCATTGCGTATTTTTGTTTCTTCTGACATCTGACACATTCTTATTTTTATATACGCTTTTTTTTAAAGAGTTTGTAAGTTCTTTATTGTCATTAGAGATATATTAGATCGCTTTTATAGTTTCAAAAATAGATACAGCATTTTTGTATGTATTTTTCAAAACGACCTTTATTATTTTAGCATAGATCTTTGGGGTCTTATTAGCCTTCAAGTTACGGTGTAAACGTAAGATACTCATGAGCGATGGATCCAATTCCAAAGAAGGCAAGACCGTATTGGAATCAGCTTTTAAATTAATTGATTCATACGAATTCGCAGCACTCTCACAGCAATAAGGGATAGGTTCTAAGCAGTCACTGCCTCCAGTGCAACAGGGACACGCTAACTTCGGGAAGCTAAATATGCACCAGCTTCTCGCCTTCTTGTTGATTGGTCTTAGGAACGATGTCACTGAGGTGCCTATTGTTTGCGTTTTGGTGATACAAGGCACATCTGTATTCATCGAGATGTTTTCGGTTTCTGACTGCACTTGGAATAAGAAGCTCAAATCCGTGGGCACGAGGGTATTATCTTTGACGATAGCGTTTGTGCTTTCTAGTTGTCGCTTGGTCGTTGGAGATTTATACACTTTAGACCAGAAGAAACGATCATTGTTCGATTTGCCGTCGAGTGCTTTTTTTGTCGTATTCTTAGCTACTTTCGAAGCGATTTCAGTAGTCTTGTCCTTCGGTGAGTTTTTTAACGGCATTTTGAATGTACTGCATTCTTTGTAAACTGAATCAGTTCTATAAATAGCATTGGCAGTGAGTTGTTTTATAACATGTAGATTTTCTTTGGAATACTTTGAATATTCCAAACAGTTTTCAGTTCGGGACACACCCATTGTTTTAAATTCTTTTGCAGCGGAGGATTTGATTTTAAACCACGTTTCACTGTTAATTTTGCATATTTATTTACTTCAAAATAATTATTGCAGTCTAATTATTAAAAGTGGTCTTTTGTGTACCCAATTTGAGTTAAAATGTCAGACAATTATTGACACTCATCGTTAAAGTCATAGTGCTTCAAGGTAGGTACAATAAGTTGGTATTACATTAAATTGGATTTGAGGAGAGTTTCTTTTGTAATATTTAATAATGGCATGAAATTATAGTTAAGGACACATCTAAACGAAAAATACCACAAAGACCTTGGATGACAACAGGGCTCCTACGGTGTGTGCAAAATAAGGACAAACTTCACCTGAAACTAAAAAAATCACCAAACAATCCAGTTTGCAAAATCACATACACTAGATATCGTAACTTCCTGCACGAAATTATAAGAAAGGCAAAGGAGCATTATGACAAAACCCAGCTAGAAAAGGCATGTTCTACGAGTATTAAAAAAACTTGGGACGTCATAAACAAAATAACTAAATATAAACCCTTGAAGCCAAAATGTACTGAATTACTATCTATTCGTGATGAACCAAAATTGACAGTAAATGAAATCAATAATTTCTTTGCAAATATTGGAGAAAATCTGGCTGAACAAATAGAAAATTCTGAAACACCCCTTACTTCTATCATAAACTCTCCAGATACATCATTTGTACTTCTTAATACTGATCATTCAGAGGTCGAATCAATTATTAGAAGCTTTAAAACAGATAGTTCCCCTGGATGGGACAATATTTCTAATAAAATTTTAAAATATAATTTGCCAACTCTTGTCCCTCTAATAACGCACATTTGCAATCTATCATTTGCCACTTCTAAATTCCCTGCCTTAATGAAAAGATCTTTAACTGTTCCCATTCATAAATCTGGTGATACAACATCACTAAACAATTATAGACCCATATCGTTACTAAATTCATTGTCGAAAATTTTAGAAAAACTACTAAACATCAGATTAGTTAAATATCTTGAGGGGAAGGAGCTGCTCTCTCCTAACCAATACGGGTTCCGACGAGGGAAATCAACCAATGGAGCAGTGTCGGAGCTGACCAATTTTTTGGCTACCGAGCTAGATGCAGGACACAAATGTGTTGGAATTTTTTTAGATCTTGCAAAAGCTTTCGACACTGTTTCCCACACCATTTTACTCAAAAAACTTGAGTCAATTGGAATCCGAGGAGAGCAGCTCAATCTGTTTAAGAGCTATCTTACGGACCGGATGCAAACTGTAAGAGTTGATACGATTATTAGTGATCCTCTACCAATCAAATACGGTGTGCCACAAGGGAGCGTTCTAGGACCCACACTGTTTCTAATTTATATAAACGACATCATAAATACGTCTCTAGATAATGGTAAGATTGTGGCCTTTGCAGATGACACTGCACTTATCTTCAGTGGCAATGATTGGAAGCAAGTTTACAGATACGCTCAAATTGGGTTCACAAATATACACAGTAAACTGACAGCAAATTTGCTTACACTAAATACAGATAAAACAAAATATATATCCTTTTCCATTACGAATAAATCACAATCCCTCTCTGAAAACTTCTCCATAAAAGCCCATCATTGCAAAACATCACTTTGTCAATATACTTCAGATAACTGCACATGCCCCACCCTAGGAAAAGCGCACACAGTTAAATATTTAGGCATAATTATTGACTCTTTACTAAATTTTACACCTTACATTAAAAAATTAACACAGAGAGTTAGAAAACTAACCTCTGTCTTTAGGAAAATAAGACACTTAACTAATAGTCGACTGCTAAGAATATTGTACCTATCTTTGTGCCAATCAATAATATCTTATTGTATTGATGTATGGGGAGGTTCATACAAATCAAGCCTTCTCCCTTTGGAACGTGCACAGCGTGCCGTACTCAAAGTAATGAACTACTTCCCCTACAGATATCCCACTTCAGCCTTATACGCTGAATGTGGAATGTTAACAGTTCGTCAGCTTTACTATATGGACGTAATTCTCAAACAACACAGAACAATCTGTCCAAAATTATCCCTAACAGTTAATAGTAGACGAAAGTACATTAAAGTTCCAGTTCATTTATCCAAAACGAAATTTTCAAAACGATTTTCCTTTTACAGGGGCCCAATGTTGTATAACAAACTAAACAAAAAAGTAAACATACAAAATAAAACAACACATGAATGTAAAAGTATATTAAGAGAATGGTTACTAACACAGAATTATAATGAAACAGAAGAATTGATGAATGTGGTTATCTAATAAGTATTTCTAAATTAAGATGAGTACAGAATTGTTAAGTAGGTAGTGTGGAATTCACTTTTGTCTAAAATTGAGTAAATTGTAGCTTATACTTAAATATAAGTACTAACCCTTTATAAACTTATAAACTTAGACTAACTTAATGAACTACAGGCTGAAGAGCATAAGTACCTATAAGAACGGGCTAGACCCAGTTTAGGTACCTAAGTGACCAAAATATGTAACCTGCTGCCTATGTTTTTGAACAATAAAGATTTTTTATTATTATTATTATTATTATTATTATCTATGTTGCAGTCTACGCTGCGATTTGTCTTTGTTGGCCACAAACACTTTGAACAGGATCTTAGATTTTTCGTATACTTATTTGAGTGTTGCATGTCCATAAATTGATATATGTTCTTGTACCTATTTGTGCTATGTTCGTTTGTGGCCAATGAACATGTTTATTTCTTCATTTCAATAGTTTTGTCTCTGTCCAGTAGTCGCAAGAGACAAAGCATAGTTTCCCAATTCAATTTTAATTTCGGACATTTTGGGTATATGAAAGAAAGAAAGAAAGAAGAAAGAAAGAAAGAAACATTTATTACGTGCAGACATCACAACACAGCCATATGAGTAAACATAACAATAACAGTAAAGGGATGGACACAAAACAGAAAAAGAAGATAACAGAAAACATTACAAGGAACATGAAAAATGAGCGTTCTCCTCGTCAACCAGGCGATGCAGACAATGGCCAGTCGTGATGTCCACAATAAAAGGGCCTCACTCAGCATAAGTCATGGCCCACGTCGCAGGCCATGACGCTGGTTTTCAGTGGACCCTGCCGAGTGATATACCACGGACGCCGGCGACGTTACACAGTGTCATAAACCTACGTAAGTGTATTATATATATGGGGACCGAACCAAAGATTACACAACAACATATCTATACTTAAACAAATCGATACCCAGACGCTGAACATACACACATGTTCATTACATGTGTGTTTCCCCTGACCATGCTTAGACCACTATTTCACCAAGTCAGTAAATAAATAATAAGTAGCTCAAGCACTTGTGTTGCCTAAATAAGGAACAACGGCGGTACCACAACACTAAGGCCCGAGAAGATATAGTAATCGAACTTAAATATTGCTTCGAACCGCGACTTCAGACATGGCGCCACGCCAAAGTCCTGCTCGCTCGCCTCTCGGCTATGGAGGTCGCCAAAAATGGGTATGACGCAAAATGAGCATTTCGCAAAATGCACACTTCGCAAAATGTAAATTTTCCTAGGATATCACTATATGTATATGTTTAGGGTTCTGTACCCGAAGGGTAGTAACGGGAACCTATTACTAAGATTTCGCTGTCTATCTGTCCGTCCGTCCCTCTGTCTACCAACAACACAAAACAAGGCTATATCCGAACAACCGTGATAGTTAGAGAGTTAAAATTTTCACAGATCATATATTTCTGTTGCTGCTATAACAAAAAATATGAAAAAACAAAATTAAATAATTATTTAAGGAGGACTCCCATACAACAAACATGAGTTTTAGCCGTTTTTTTGTTCGATGTTAATAACGGCAACAGATAGACGCATGAAAAGGGGAAACTAAAAAAACGTTACATTATTGGGCCTAATGTTGAGTAGATGTGTGCGCGAGTCCGACTCGCAATTGGCCGGTGTTTTTTTGTTTATTAGGTAGGTACTCACTTTGTAAACAGCGACGAGGTCCGTAGAGAGGTCGGCGCGGATGGTCCCGTCCGCGTTCTTTGGATGCAGGTCTCCGGGCACATGCTCGAAGGCGAACGGCGTGTGCATCAGATACAGGTCTATGTACTCCAGGTTCAAGTCCCGCAGCGACGCGTCGAAGTATTCTTGAACTAGGTCGGGACGGTTGCCTGAACGTGGTAATTAAGAAAAGTTTGTTAAATGGCCACGCCATGGGAGTCCACAACATGATAAGGTAGAAAAGTTTGTTAAATGGACCACGGGAATGGGAGTCCAGAAAGGCTTTATAGAAATCGCGAGCGAATTTGGGTCGTGAACAATTTATCGAGACCTTTTTGTCTTCCATGCACTTAAGAACAAAATCTGTTGTCATCCAACCAAAGTGCTATTTCTAATATTTCTGAGTCGTTTCAAAATTATATTTCGTGTACTTATTTCGGACGTTTTTAACATTGCAGGCCAACAGTTTTTTTTGACATTAGGTAAGAGACTAGGTACTGTGTTTTTGCAAGTTTATTTATTGTATAGAATTACAGACTTTCGTTCCATCATTAGACAGTTAAAATAATTTAATGGGTCAAACGCGAAAACATTTTAAAGCAAATTGATAATTACTTAGGGAGTTAGGTGTCACATTTCGGTATTTCATGCATTTGTTTATTTGTTTACTTTTTAGGTGGAGTTTCGACGGTGGTGCCATAATACGTAGACCAGGAGCTGACGATGATATTCCAGAGAAAACCATGGGATGTTGGTTTTTATGCTTACAATGATTATCGTTAAACTTAACTTTTGTATTTGTATTTAGAATATCAGTTTTCCATCTTTTAATATATATCTGCTGCCTAAACCAAATGCACCTGGGTATGTGGCATTCTTAAAGACAAAAGATTTCATAGAATTTGCAGGTTTGTCCTCAATTCATTGGTTGAGTGCGCGGCGCGTGCCAAGGGCAATGTAGGCGCGAGTAGGTTTGTGGAGTTCGGGAGGCTAAAGTGCGTCTTTCAACAGAGCGACGCGACACTATTCTTTAGGATTGAATTGATCCCTCCACTAGCTACAAAGCGTACTCACATTCAATAACTTCCTATTTTTTTTAATATTATAAACGCGAAAGATTGTAGCAATGTATGGACATCTGGAGGTATCACAAAAAAACTACTGTACAGATTTGGATGAAAATTGGCAGGCCCAATGTACCGGCTGAGGTCGTGTGCTACCAATAAAGCACAATTAATATGATAAATATACTTGAAAATATTCTAATTTTGAAAATGAAATTCACAACTTCAAACTTCCTAAACTGATTGGATCGGGAATCGAACCCCAGATCAGAAGAACAAATTTCCACCTTTCCATTAGCTATAGCTGAAGGGTGCCTACAAAATTTTATTTTTCTACCTTACTATCAATGATGGCTGCGAAGCTCTATAATCTTCACCGAACTTTTGGAGGAGCAGAAGGAACCCTACCCACCGAAGGGTGTTCCCTAACGGCGCTTGAACATCGGCTCGGGCGGCTATTGGTAACATAACTTGTTGAGAAAAGCGACCCGTAAAGTGCAAATTCACTGACCTCCTGGTGGCAGCTTTGTGACAACGAAGAGTTCTTTCCTCCTGGCCGGGTCGCCGCCTATCCACTTGTTCAGCGCGCGCCCCAGAGCCGCCTCGTTCTCGTAGGCGCGCGCCGAGTCGAAGTGTCGGTAGCCGGCATCCAAAGCAGACTCCACAGCCTTTTCTAACACATCAGGGGGAGCCTGGAAGTAAATAATCCGTATACTTAACACGTCCGTCCATCGCTATGGGTACCTCCTGCACTCTGACAACTCGTTAGGGTCAGTGTAACATCTGGTTATAGTGGCGTAACGTGATGGGCGTGGGGGCCAGCGGCACATTAAAAGGGGCGGCAGCGTCATCCCCAAATCTTCACAAGATCAAGCGAAATTGTCAAAAATCGATTGGAGCAATGAGTGGGTACAGTAATTCAGGGTTTTCCAAACTTATTTTTACTGGGATGCCCTTAGAAATTGTTCTGGTATTTAAGCGATTGGCAAGTTGCTTATGTTTGCTTATTTAAAGTGTCAGGAATAAAACAGGATAAATGGTACATATTTCATTTTAACAAAAGGTAGGAGCAGTCGATGCCGTTTAATAGATATGTATGTACCTATTTACCAACTAAGTTACCTACATGCTTCCTTTATTCATTTTGAAGTTAAGCACTCTACATCATCAGTAATAAACCTAATTACTCAATTAAACTAAACTTCTAATTGCATTGTCTAGAAAATCAGGTTTTGAGTTCAAGACTGGTATGTGCCATGATTGTAAATTCCATATCGCTTGTATAGTTTAAACTTATCAAAACTCCAGCTCTTAATGGCAAAGTCAGAGACAAGAGATTTACGTCAAAAGAAATCATCGTGTGTGCTTACGTGTCAAGTAGCGTGTAAACAATGTTAAAATGAATGTTTTATAAATGATTCGCCCGCAAAAAATGGGAAAATTACGTAAATTTTCCCATTAGTACACCAAAGCGAAATCGGTCACAATGTAAACTATGTCCGAGGATCCTCGCCGTTCGAGCACTGCTAGCAAACTTGCACTAATAGCCAAGGAGTGGTCTTGGGACAGCACCTGCCGCGCGTCCACCTCTCGCGGGCTCACCACCCGACGCGACGGCGCTGACTACAGTGACCAGTGCTCCTGCTGCTCAGAACACGAATACATTGCCAACTACTACATAGGCCAGCTGGCCATCATCGACTCCTCCACTAAGGTTCGCAAATCCAAATGGGAGAATTTTAAAAATTACCTCAAACGCCGGTTAAAGCCATCGAAAACAGAGAAACGCAATAGCGCCAGAGGTAAACAAGAGCAAACAGACGATCGAAAATATATTGATAAGACAAAACACTGAGGTATATAAAAGGTAAATGAACATGAAGTAGGTACTTTATATTTATCCCGTTACGCTGTTCACCGTCTGCATTAATACAAAATTTCATTACCTAAATAATAGCATTGTTCATTCCCCTAGAGTACAGCATTATGGTTTTCTCACGAGGTCATTACATTCAAATAATGCGATAGACACCAGGCTGGTGGTTTTTCGAAACTTAATTGTTTGTAACTTAAATTTCTGAAGACCACTTTCAGCCATCTTACATTGTTAAACATTGAAAGTGGGTATATGTATAGGTAGACGTCTTTTGAACCGTATAACCTAATAGGCAAATAGGTATACAATTTTTGGTCCTGCCAATTATAAATTACTAGCGATCCGTCGCGGTCTGTCCGTCTGATCTACTTACCTACTTATTGCTGTAAACTGCGTTCCATCCGTTGAGAAGTATAAAATATATAAGCGCACAGATTTACTGTGTAAAGATTTATACAATAGTTTGTGACATACCTGTTAAGCAATTGAAGGTTCGACTTATAATGATTGTACTCACATAAAACAAAAACTTAGTTAACGCGCTTCTAGACACAAAGCTATTAAGTACAGTCATGGTCAAAGTTATGGTTACAAGAACCATGCCAGTAGGTATATAAACAGTAATAAAATTGTATTCTTCTATACGTAAGTAAATCCACAGTATTGTAAATATAAATATGTAAGTAATATGTAGGTAGAACATGGGCATTAGTTTCATAATACATTTTATTTTATTTTAGAATTCCAAAAATTGCCTACAAGCTTGTATACCAACAACCTATCTACTATAGTTTACGGTCAAACGATTAACAAAAGGCGTCCCGGTTTAAATCCTTGTTTATCAAAAGACACAAATTACTTATCAACATACCTGCCATGTTCCGAATCCAATCCGCGGCATACGATCACCGCCCTCAAGTTCGAAATATTCTGCAGCTGTGGCCATTATTGTTATTGTTTATTAATAAAGTTTGCGTCTTGCTTGTGACACCGCCGCGGTTCGCCGACAACGCTGCACTGCACGGGCCGGCGCCCGCGAACCAGCTATGTTTTAGTAGTTTGATTCGATACCGGTTTTTGCGGACTCCAATCAACCGTTACTCATTACAATTATCTACCTTCATGATGTAATGTAATTTTACATGCAGGAAGTGCGAACAATAAGAGTATAAATAGTTAATAAGATTGTGTTACCTACTAGTATGATTCTTAGCTATTAATGTTAGGTCGATTCCATATAATAATAATTATTCTAAGCATCATTCGTATAACTTAGATTTAGAATAGTATTCTACGCGTTTGATCGCGCATTTATCTATTCGTAAACTGTCAAGCAGGTTTTAATGATACGAGTTGAATGACTCTTGAGATCAAATTAAATACGGCTTCAAAAGTGTTACACAGTAACTTTATTTCATATCAGGTAGGTCAGGTTTTATTCATGAATTGGTAGTAGAAAATAATGAGGAAGATTATTTTCACATACATTCAGTTCATCGAGTTTGGGTGTTGTGTTATCGTCGTTGTTTCTAATTTCTGTAACACAAATTAACTATTTTACCACTGAATCAGACAATGTATGTGCGTCAATATTTATTTATTTATAGCGTTAACAGTTTTGTCCAATATAAATAATAGGTCTAAGGTTTAATTTTAAAATGTAGGTAGGTAATACCAACCTACTAGTAGATACGTTCGCAGTTGCCGGTTTTCAAAGGCTGGCATGTTTATAACAATAGGTAAACTTGATAGGTACTTAAAAGACCCACAGTAACTGTTTGTCCTTCGTATCTTTTGTGCAATGTTTAGTGACAATAAAGCGATGCGCCACTTGAGCATCCGCAACGGGGACATCAAATACAAACGAATGGAGGCTAATTATACAAGAGATTAAACCGATAGCGGTAGCATTTGGTCGCTAAACGAACATTATCAATAAATAGTTTTTTGACTAACCGTTGAAGTCGACAAACGTTTTGTGGGATGATGATAATATAGATACCTATAGTGACAAATCAATTAATCAATGTGGACGACGCACGTACCCAACTAAATGGTCGGGTAAATTATGATTCTGCGTATTTCTAATATTATGAGCTCGGGTCGTTTATAAATCACGTGAGGTGTTTTAGCATTTTTTTAGATGCCTCCACCCTACGGTGGTGAGGTTTTTATACTAAAGGTATACTGTATATTTTTGTATACATTTAGGACTTAGGTATGTGTAAACAAACCCTTGATTAAACAAATCGAATTAAATACTAGAAAAATAAACAACCGCCTATATAAAAAAGGTAATTACGACTGTCGAGAATAAATAAAAATTTAGGCATTTAAATATTACGGTAGCTTTGGGATCGCGTAAGCGTTGATAGTTGTACGCAATTTTACAGGATTGTAAAACAAATTTATTTTGGTTTCGAAAATAAATACACATCATATTCCCCTTTAATGCCACTCCTACCCCCCTTTGGGATTTACATATTGAATGGACTGCCCCATAAGGGTGTACCTAAGTAGACTATCACGGTCGAATGTATTATGCGACCGGGTATTGTATTGAACCTAGGACCTTTTAGCTAAACTAATCGTATTTGCTACCTGATCAACAAGATCCTAACTTAAATTGTTTATCTATTATAAGGACGTAATTCATTCACAAATGAAAGGTTTTAATAACCAGTTATATCAAATGTGGAATAAATTGGTTAGCTTACTAGACAACCAATTAATATTTAAGAAAAATACCCATTCTGTATCACAAAATATAAATTACATTTTAATTAGCTTTGACTACAAGATATCACGTTACATAAGCCTATAGGTTAATCGACAACAAAAGCAACCATTTGGGTTACAAATTAATTTTCCCACATCCCCTTAAAGTAATATCATCCTTTTGTGTGCAAACAGTATCCATTTCGTATTCAATTTGCACAAACGTATGAATGAGCCGCCGTCACAACACTCGTAAGCTCATTGGTGCGTGGCGCCCATTGATTGCGGTTGTAGATAAACATCTCCGAAGGGATGATTATCCCCTTTGTCGGAGGCGGGGCCAGAGAGGGGACGTCCCTAAATCATACTAAATAGTAAATCCCTTTAAACTGTTGAGGTCAGTTTCATGATGGACGTTTCTCCGGTCAGATCGAGTGCGAAGTGCGGTTCGGATTTCAGTATAGAGCGGATACTGAGTAGCGACTCTGGGAGCAGCAGGTCACAGAGCCAAGAGTCCCCAAGTTGGTTGTGTTGCACACGGTACCAACCACCTCGATTGCCACGTTAGTATCCAGCTTTTTATTGTTAGGTATACTATCTTTGCTCACCGTTGACTCGTCTTACTGATGCCCTTTTCCAATATTTTACGATTTGTAGATAATGTGTCAAAAATGACTATTAGTTTTTCTCAAACCGACTAAGAGTCCTTAATACCTACCTATCTCAGTTAGCAGTAGTCAGCTATCATCAGTCGTTCGTCCGCCGGTTTTAGCTTACGCCTCGTGTAATTTATAACTATCCGTAACTAGAACGGATCGTTTTTCAAATATCGGAACCGGATGTAAACGTTACTAGCCCAGACATATTTACAAGCAGTATTCATATTTTAAAAAAAATCAATTACTGAACTTTTACGTGTAGTCAACACCGTGTAAAGCACGCCCTCAGGTCAAAATATAGGTACTTATTAGTCGAACTTATTCAAAAGTTATTTTTATATTATTATATAAAAAACATATCTCCCAGTATTAGCATGTGGTTAACGGTGTTTTACAATTATATATTCGTAATTATATATTCTATACATAAACTACTTTAAAAAAAAATCTGATTGTGAAACTGTTAGTTGACCCAAATAAAGTAAAATTAAAAAACTAAAAAACACGCTTTTAGCTCGCACTAAAAATTACAAAATAATTCAGACATTTAAGAAAGAAAGCGTGGAGCGTTTATGTTATCTTTACTCTTTTTGGACAAAACGCTCCACGCTTTCTTTCTTAAATGTCTGAATTATTTTGTAATTTTTAATGCGAGCTAAAAGCGTGTTTTTTAGTTTTTTAAACTATTATTTTTATTTTCTACTTTTTAGTTTTCTCATGTATCAATAATTATATAATTCTTTTTCGTATCCCATTCAGCAAACCCTTTCATTTAATACCCATATCATAGGGGTGCATTTCAAATAGCCTGTCCGTTATCTTGGACGCCCGCCATATTGGATTTGAATCACGTGACTATTTTTTTCGTATTCCTGACAGCAAACCCTTTCTTTTGATACCCATATCATGGAAGTGCATTTCAAACAGTCAGTTCGCCATCTTGGGGAGACCGACATATTGGATTTGTAATGACGTTTCTTAGCTAGTCATGTATTGTCATCAGAACTCAGAGCGTGTGCAAAATTTCATCTTAATCAAATCGATAATAGTTCTTATACACACGAAATAGGGGCGGCACAAAGTCCAAATAGTGTATTCGTACCTAGCCGAACACCTATAGAAATAGGGTAAATTACTAAAAAAATCTGGTTCATTCATAGATTACAAAAAACTATACGACACATATTTTTATTAAATCATGTAAACAAATGAGCGCGCTGTCACTTATTCGTACCTACAGTTTTTAAAAGACAGTGACTATTGTGGTAACCAAAAAATACGTCAATTGTATTTGGTAGATGTAACTGATGTAATAAAAAGAATCATCGTTTTTTTTTACCGAGTCTTTACTCGATCATTGATTTAAATTAATCCAAACACCTTTTCAACTTCTCTTTTTCTTAGCATTACCATCAAGGTTTAATATTTTAATGAGTTGACAAGTTTTTATCGACTTATAAAAAGGTATCTACCAATTTTATTTCGTATTTAATTTTCACTCGACAACAATCGCAACGCATGCTAACCTTGACTCTACGTCTGGTGTTACTCTTAGAAGGCACAAACAGGCAAAATATTGAATGGTACGTGAACAGATTCAGCCTTCATTTTTTGCAGTAAATGTTTTCCGGAGTTGATCAGACGCGCTAGGTGTCGATGATATACCTACTTCACTCCGTGCCGTTTACAAAGAAATCATATTTTTATAATAGTTACAATTTAATTGTTAGTTAACCAATCTCTACTGACGATATTCTTGGAAATAACATTTTTATAAATTGTTGCAGTTGAGTGTTGCCAAGCTATCAATAATTTTACTATACTTACCTATATGATTTTCATATCTAAATACGGTCCCCTAAATAAATAAATAAAAATTAACATCACATACATTGTTCTGATTCTATGGTAAGAAGCTACAACACTCGTTACAGAATTCAGAAACAACAACGTTACCACAACACCCAGACCAGAGATACTACAGTAATGTTCGTTTTCCATGTTTTGACCGGTAATCGAACCTGGGACCTCAGAGATAGGGCGACGCCAAAGTTTAGCTCGCTCACCACTTGGCTTCGGAAGTCGTCAGTTGCTCGCTATCGATATGCAACACTACTACCAGCAGTAGATAGATATTATTTAAGCCGCTAATAATGATGGTAGGTGTAATATAAGTATAAAGGGCTGCTTGGTAGGGCACAGAAGGAATACTATTGCAGTGACATTTGTGTCACAAAAATATTTTGAGGCATCGCTGTAAAAGACGAATTAATTTCACATCGGCCTCATTGATTTACTGCAAATTTTCCTTCATTTTCCGATAACATTGAATGGTGTGTTGATAAGTTAAATTGCGACGTCACAGATTCCTTCATACGAATCTTGCTTTAACGGGTTCGACTAGAAAGTATACGTCCCATTTTATAGGGGTGAGAGCCTTCCGCTCCCCCGCAAGCTTGCTGAAGATGAAAAAGGCCATCTGCGACTATCATCTATTTTTTTATTATAACACTTTAAGATTGACCTGATAAGTGCTAATGAGGTCCTAGCTTAAGAGCGACAAGTAGAGCGTAATACATCTGTTGCTGGACTTGGCGCCCTTACCTTGAAGGCTTGACCCCTGCCATTCATATAGCATCCCCCAGGAGCTCTGGAAATCTTACTCACACGCAGGAACACAACAACACAGAAGTGATTGTTATTTGGTTGCGGTCATCTGTAAGGTGGAGGTATTTCACCAGTTGGGCTGCTCCAGTTCGCGCGATAAATCGCTATGCCGTACTTCTCTTCTATATCTCTTCGATCTATAGTCAGTTAGAAAAAATAGTCCCTCTTGGTTTCGTTTGAGTGAATGAATCTGTCTGATTTTGAAACTGTTACCTCAGGTGCGCCGAGTGGCGGGTGCCGCGCTCGCCGCTCGGGGAGGCACGCGCGGGTGCCCTTCACCGCGGCGCAGGCGGCGGCGCTCGAGGCCGCGTACACGCGCGCCCCCTACCTCGCGCCGCCCGCGCTGAGGGCCTTAGCCGCGGCTCTGCAGCTTCGCGATGACAGAGTGAGTACTACTATCTATGGTAGCCCGTTTCAAAGGCAATTTGTACGACGATTAGAGCCCAACATAGCAACGAGTTCTGTACGAACTTTATAAAAATGTTTTTATAGATCAAACAATAAGGATATAATTAATACGATGCTACATAACAATTAATAACTGTTTAACAAATTAAACGATCTGAATGTGTATTCCTCTATAATTTGAGGGTTATCCTAGATCACATCATCCGATCCGAATTTGATGACTTTTGGTCCTATCCTATAAGAAAAAAAATATAGGATTCATTTCTGTTAGGAACCTATGTGGTAAAAATAAGCAATTAATTAAATATTTCTTTATTCACGTAGGTTACATCATACATGTAACACTTTTGAATCGTCATTTAATACAATGCAAACTGATTCAGATAAAAATATGGTTTCAAAACCGGCGAGCGCGCGAGAGAAGAGAAAAAAGCGCCAGCCTAGCACCGCCCCGGGAGATACCGCTTGCGCCCACGCTCTACAAACCACCAGGACACACTCCAGCAACACATACCTGGACCAGAACAGCATTCAACATGACACAAAATATTTTGAACACATTTGAACAACGAACACAGCTTGATGCTTCTACCAACGAGTTTCCAAGAGATCTGACTGCTGCAACATTATCCACGTCTTCGAGTCCACCTCTATATAAACATGAGGCGCTAGAAAGGGCTGATACACCTTTAGACATAGAAACTATTGAAGATTAAAACTAGCCGTTTTAGTAAAGCGCGAACATGCTGTGATAAATAGTACCTACCAGGGTATTTCATGTAGTCAGAAATAATTTATATTAAATGTAATAACGGTAATTTATAATATAAAAAGAAAATACTTGAAATCTAGTTTTATTTTCATTGCATCATTAAATAAAAAGATATTGCTATTAAGAGTCATATGACAGTCAGTGATATAGTAAACGCATAAAACTATTTTGGTCATTTATTAACTGTTCTATTACATAGATAAAAATACATTACAACCAATCAAAAAGTAATTAAAACTAGCAATTCAATTAAAAGATGCGCCTTTTATTTTCTTTTTCTATCATATTTTATGGCTGTAGGTTATGTATTTATTAAGAGAATTAAGTTCTGTAAATCGATTTAGGTGGTAAGTAAAAAAAACTCGTATTTCTATCAAACAATCGATTTATTAAGTTTTATTGTAAAACGTGATTTCATCCTTATCTAAAAACTTAGCATAGATTTAAAAATAATTTACTAAAACACTTGAATCTCCTGATCAAGAAAAAAATCAGAACATGTCAAAATTAAACAATATTTGGGGTATTGTATAAAAATATAATAGCATTTACCCGAAAATCCGTTTTATAAATCTAATTATTATTCGTAAGAAATAAAATTACGAATTACTCACTTAAAACTTTATCTGTGTTTGAAGAACGTATCATGCATTTTTTTTTGCCAAATCTACTTCAACAAGTCACTCCTTTGGAACAAGGGCACAGTTGTCAACTCAAACTGCTTTAAAACAAAATTAATAAAAAATACTGAAAGTTCTTAATTCTTGGAAAGTACATGTCTAAAAATAATATAGTATGTATGTAGTTTACGTCTTGCAAAGGAGGACAAGTTTAGAGTAATGATAACAGAACTAGACCACATTAAATGCAAAAAATATCTTAAAATGGCAAATTCTCTTGCAAATTTGCTAAAACTGCAATTGTGCCCATTTTCTACCAAAGGCGCGAAGTATTATTCAACCAATAAATGCATCATTTATCAGTAACGATCCTGTTGCAATTGCTGACGCTAGCAAAATAACACTACAACTACTAATTTATCAGTGGAGTTTTAGACTCAGTGATGCTAATCGGACGGCTAGACTCCTAGAGCTATTTACTAGCAATTGCTCGGTAAACTTCGGTGAGAGACAATGGATCAGCATCAATCACTAAATGGCGACCATTATGAACAATTGGTAGTGACCAGCAATTTTGATTTTGTGCACTTAGACATACTTAAATAATTTGGATGTGAGACCATTCACAAATAAAATATCTAAAGTATCCGCAGATGAGGACTTGAAGTTACCTCGACCATGGTGACTTTTCGCTAATTATCTTAAAAATGCTTCGAAAGTGTGTTAAAAAGTTAAATTGTGACGTCATAGTTTAGATAGCAAACTTTATTGAAAATCTATGAAGGAATAGTGTTTCGACAGGTAGATAAAAGTATTTAACTTGAAAAGCCAGTCAACATCCTAGCAGAAAAAAATGTCATCAATACATGTTGACAGTTGGCAACTTTTCTTCAGTTCAGATACTCCTCTAGAAGCACATTTAAGTAAGTAAGTTTTTAAGAACCCACCGGAGCATTGTTTAAAATGTTATAGCGTTTTTTGTCAATTAATTTTTTTTTAAAGTTTGTGTATTTTATCCAAGGACATCCTACAAAACAAATAGCTACAGAGCGCGGCCCACTTTCAGTATTAGTAAATGCCGCAATTTCCTACGTTTTATATTAAAAAGACACAACAACGCAATCACGATTAGGTATAGGTAAATCACGGAGCCCCTGACTGAAGTATCAGCCTAATTTATGTTTTATAATTTAAATCCAAGCAGTGTTACAATAATGGCTGAATTATCACGCTCGCTAAACGTTCGAAAAATCCAATGTCTGGAAAAAGTGTATTGTAAACGTTTTGGTCTTTTTATTTAAAGGTAATATGTAAAATTCAATATTGTTTCGTTCGCTGCACCGTATAGTCACTAATATGTATTCATTCTAATGCGAACCTTATAATAACATCAATAGAGCTCAAGTGTTTACATTTCATACTCGTGACTCCTACTCCTACTCGTAGGATTAGGTTGCGCGTAATTTTTACCAAAACAGTTTCTAATCTTATATATAAAAATGAATCGCTGTTCGTTAGTCTCGCTAAAACTCGAGAACAGCTAGACCGATTTGGCTAATCTTGGTTCTGAAATAATTGTGGAGGTCCAGGGAAGGTTTGAAAGGTTAGAAACTATAAAAATAGGCGTTACGAAGTTCGCCGGGACAGCTAGTTTACAATAAATATCTTCGTAAATAATACGCGAAAGTGTTATGTAATAATTTATATAAGTCTTTTAAAATAAAAATAAAATGGTACGTCTGAGGTTTTGCCCTAATTGTGTAGCACATTGTATAGGTATATACCGAAAATCAGATAGAAGACGTCCGATCCATCGCCCGGGCCTTGTTATACAATTTAAATGGTACATATGGCTATGAGGTCGGAGCTGCCACGGAGACTGCGCGCATGCCGTCGCTGAGGGGGCACTTCTCGAGGCCTGGCTCCTCGGTCGCCTTGCTCAGGATCTCGTAGTGGGCCGCTTCATCCTTACTGGGACTCGTTTCGTCTAAGCTGTACCTGAAATTTATTTAAGAATCATATTGTAGATATTGCCAAGCCATTTTTACGAATCTATTTATTACGTGAGGTCTTTAGTGGGATTGAGTCGAATCTCACGAAATCTCACGTTGTTGTTGTTTATTTCAAGTTTATGGTAATTTACTCAAATCATAATTAATGGATACCAGTAACCTTAGGAGACCCGGTAAGGATTAAAAATTTAAACATAAACTAGCGGTCCCTGCGAACTTCGTTTCGCCTAAGAGGATTTTACCGCTTTTCTGTTGAAAAATTTCCTGAATTTTCTTTGCTATAAACCTCACGGAGCCCGAGACCTTTCCAACGAATGCAAAACCGTGGAAATCGGTTCGTGCGTTCTGGAGTTATAGCGTCGCGGAAGGTAAACCCGACTTATTTTTATATAGTAGATGTCTATTGCACTACTATTAGAAGATGAATTTGCTTAATCACTAATGCCCGGTTTTAATATTTTACGATTCGTATGTGTCAATAATGACGTATTTCTATGAATCGTAATTTTTTTTATTGCACTTCAAGATTGACCTCATCCCACCTCATGTTAAGTGGAAATGAGGTCCTAGCTAAAGGGCCTAGGCTGACAAGTACAGCACAATAAATCTGTTACTTGACTTGTCGCTCTTACCTTGAAGGCTTGACCCCTGCTACTAATGTAGCACCCCCAGGAGCTCTGGAACCCTGACTCACACGCAGGAACACAACAACACAGAAGTGATTGTTATTTGGCTGCGGTCTTTTGTAAGGTGGTTAATTCTAATTTCAAATGTGCTTTACATGTTAGCTGTCATCAGTCATTTTTAGCTCACGCCTTGTATAATTTGTTACTATACGTAACTAGAACGCTTGGTTTGCAAATGTTAGAGCCGGGCATAAATGAATTTTATCAAAAAACATGGTAAGGTATTTTTTTCATTTATATAAGGTGACATACATTATAAGAAGAAGAAATGATGATGAGGTTTTTTTAATTATTCGATTTTATATTTTTTTTTTAGTACTATACGCCGTACTAGCGACCCGCACCGCAAGGGAGATAAAAAATTTCTGTTTCTAATGTTTAAAGTTCGCTAGTACGGCGTATAGTACTATAAAAAAATAATAAAATCGATTAAGATGCCAAGGTGTCTTCGATTCCATGGTTTTCAAACATTTCTGCAACGAACGTACCACGGGCCGATAAGTATGTAGTTCTAAACATATTCGGCAGAGGGCACTTACCGGAGGCTAACGGTAGATACAGCAGAAAAATTTCATCGCCTACGATAACTTGCGGTTAGCTCAGTTGGTAAGAGCAGCACGCGCGATACGTGAAGGTCGTGGGTTCATTTCCCGCACCGCAAGGGGAGATAATTTTTTTCTGTTTCTAATATTTTTTGAATTATGTCTTTAAAATCGACATTTGTATTTGTAAACAACTTCTTACTGTGTCTAAGTAGTTAATTAGATACATAATTTTACAATTTATTTGTTACTTTTTGTGTCGTTATCATGTAAAACATATTATTTAAGAAATTGCTCAAGTCTGCAAAACAAATACTGTCTCTTTCTGGTAGGTACACCCTGTTGCTGCGTTTTGTGATACATAAATATGAACGTTTTTCGAATATGTATTTTATATTGAACGGCAACTAGCTTTCTTAGGCGAAGTGTAAAAAGCCAAAGTCATGAAAATGTACACATTAATTGACAATAGAAATGGCTGTTCCATAATCCCTACCTTCCCAGCAATTTTTTTTTCGGGGGGAACGTGTGTGGGACTCCCTGCACTGAAAAGGGCAGGACTAGCCACTAAAACCCCCCGGTTAGTCCTCTATCAGATGCTGTGGGATATCGGCTAAGCCTTGACTTCCACAACACCGCCGGCGGAATAGCCGCTTACGCGGCTCCGTCTGCTCCCTCCGCAGTAGCCGGCCGGACCCCACGCGGTAGCTGGGCATACGACCGCGCCCTCAGCCGCCTTCTTCTGCGGCAGACGGGAGCGGAAGGATCGTCCTCCTGCTCCCTTTCTGCGGCCTCCTTCTGCGACATGACGTCTTCGCAGAAGGAGGCCACCCCATCCCATGCCGTCTCATTTTCAAGCATAGCCTCGACTATGCTGGGGAGTGAGAGATTTGGCCCCACCCACGCACGTAGCGTTGCGCGTGCTAAGAACACACCGCGCCACAGTTTGGGCACGACGGAGACTGCTCCCGACCAATACGGTGCAGGTTTCCCAACGATTCCATTAAGGCCAAATATCCAAGGAAAGCACGTTTCAAGACATGATAGGATCTAAAGTAGCACAAATTATATGAGGTCCAGTTTACAGATCTTTTATCTATCACTAAATAGTAGTGAACACATTAAAACACTATAATAAAATAAGTTATAAATGAAAACCAGTTAATCGAATGAACCATGCTTTTCCTTTCACTGTGTTTCCTTTTTACCTGTTCGGGCGCATTCGACCACCGTCGGCTGAAGTCGGCCCGCGAGCTGGGTCCGAGGTCCACCGACCGTCTCTTCGCGACAGAGCACCGTTGACGGCACGCGCGCGCATTATTGTATTTTATTTATTTTGCCATTACAAGTTAATTTACCAGTTTACAGTCCACTTTTATTTATCTGCATCTCCAACCAACTAGTTATCGAACAAATTGGTCCTACGTTTATCGAAATATTGGCACTAATTAATCGCATCTTATTTTTTTTTAAATTAATGTAAGAAAGAAAAAGATGTAGAATTAATACTAATATCCTTCTAAGGTCAAAGTCTTGAGTCGTGTCGATAAAAAATTCTTCAAGATAACCTATAGTTCCAATGTAGGTATTGATTGATAGATCCGGTACAAAACAACGTACCTACGTAATATGAATGCTCCCAAATGATGAAGGCAAACATTGCGAGAGCAATAACAGGTCGGTGAACTAGTGTTTGTATCAATTACACTGATACTAAACTAGTAAATAATTTGTTGACTGAATAGCAAATTGCCCTTTCATAAAATGCACTGCCATCTCAATGTCAATCTAGACGAAAGTTGTAAGGAACGGGGTTATCTCACCTACTACAGGTTATCTGCTTACTTACAAATTGGAACTTGATTTTCTATGTTGCCAGGTCATCGGTAGGCTGACTACTATATTACTGGTTAAGTATTGTTATATCTTAATAGATTGGTGATCCTCAAACTATCTCCTCGATGTAACTTGGGGAAAGAAGAAAAGATACGTTAGCAAATTTCGGGTTCGTAGCGCGTGCGCTGTCAAAGATTCCTGCCCTTTTTAGGGTAGGGATGACCACACACACCTCTCATGGGTGACGGTACGGTGCGTCGAAGCATTGTCACCGTCACAAAATAAAATAAAATAAGGGCAGCGAGCCACCGGCAAGCGGGTGTGTGGTTTACGGTCAGGATCGGGCTACAAAAGACCAAGAATTGTGTGTCAGACGCTTACCCGCAAGCTTTGAAGAACGCTGTGGCAGCGGGGTTGTGCGTCAGCGCCGTGAGCCGCACGTAGCGCATGCGCGTCGAGTGCGCCAATCTCTCCAGCACGCTCAGCACGCGCTGCCCGAGGCCGCGCCTTCTTCCCTCCGCTTCCACTTGCACCTCGTAACTGGGGACAAGTATCCACTCGCATTTAGAGGAAACTACTTCATTAATCAATTTCATGAAAGGGAAACGCTGAAAATATATCAAATATTATAATAAAAATTATTAAAAGTTGGAATTGATTTTAAATTCATTACCTAAATTTGCTCCATTGCATACAAATTAACCTGACTCATGAATTACCACTATTTATTTAAAAATCGGCATCAAAATCTACTGCGTAGTGTTAAAGATCTAAGCTTAGATAGAGAGTGATAGATGGAAAGTAACTTTTTTTTCATATTATGTATTGATATTAATTTAATGAGAACATACATCCCGTTTTGAGAGGGACTGTACTTTTCTGAGATTCTGTCCCAGTATCCCGGATAAAAGCTTAAAAAAATTGTATTTATAATCTTAAATGTTTAATAGTAGTTTAATAGTTTTTTTTTTCTCGCTTACTAAAGTCCATACCGTGTTATAAAAGTTCAGATTTGTAAACATGTATAGTCACTAGTTAGATAATGCGATACAGGCCTGTGAGCCTAGTGCATTATCTATAGTCATATGGAAATTGTTAACTGAATTTCTTTAATAAAACATATTATATTATTATTATTATTATAGCTACCAGTGTAACTATCCAGAAACAGTCGAAACTTCTTAAAAAATGTTGACCTTTACAAAAAAATTATTTCTGAAATATCTCCGTTATATATTATCGTGACTTCAACAAACATACAAAGGATATACAGACCAATATTTGTAAAGACTGCGATTACGATATGACCAAAAACACTACTGATCTATCTTAACAAATGTTGTATTGGAACCCCGCTTTGACTAACACCGTCTATTACGTACTTACAATCTGCGACTGTCACTTAGTTTACGAAAACATTCGATAAGAAAAAAATAATAAAAAATAATTGGCAACGATGACCAGTAAAACAAAACTGTTTGCATTATTTGCATCTGTTAATTTAACGTTATCATTCACATAATTTGATTTTGACGTAATACACCCTTCAAGTATCTGGGGGCACGGCAGTGCCCCCGCCAAGTCGAGTACACCCTTCAAGTAACACTTACCAAAAAAAATATTGTACAAATTTAAACAAACACTGACATAGCACTAAATCAAGCCTCTTACTTTGGACTCTATGGTTAGCAAGCTTAGTTTTGCAATGCAGAGGTAGGTAACATTCCCGGGAATAACTTTTGTGAGAATCCAACCACAGTGGTTGTATAGTTTCTAGCCTTAACTTGTTCCTACTTTTAAGTACATAATTTTTTGTTAATATCTATTTAATATATTCTTCTAACATTAGCATCTTTTAGAGTAAAAGTCTAATGGTACAATATTTTCGAGTTTATGACTAAATTTGTTGATATTTGATACGTAACTAAATTGAAGTACAAAAGTATCTCAAAAGTAAAGAGAAAGCTCTCTGGGGGCAGGTAAGGGCAGTCACAATGATGGATGATTACTTTTAAGCTTAAAAATAATATGAAAAAGGCTAATATGAATTAATCTATGAAATAATATGAATATGAATTAATTTCTTCGTTCACCATAAGAAAGATTTTAAACAAACAACACTTATTACTACTCAATATTAAACACTGAAAAAAAAAAGCTCGCATAAGGTTCTAAATATTTCTTTCTCTCCCAAAATATCGATTTTCAGGTATATTTAACAATGGAAATTGAATGGACCAACTTTTTATTAATTTATTGTAATATTTTTTATATGAGGTCTACGGAATATTTCCACGATAATGCGCATAGTGTAAGAGGTATAATTGCAGTTACTTCGATCAAAAACAATTCACGATAAATAAAAAGTAAATAAAGTCCTTTGTGAAACTTATGTTTCGAATTTTGATTTTAAGACTTTAGATTTCAAAATTCGATAACAATAAAACATTTTTGAGTGCTATTCACAAAAACAAAAAATTTAAAATTTAAAAAACCCCCGACTCAAAAAGTGTAAAAATAACATAATGGCGCCCGTATTAGATTTGAAAGTTCTCGTAGTGTGCAGCATTTGGCTACTTAAGCCTTTTTCTTTGATATTCCTATCTATATAGAGGGAATTGTGCTAAAAAAAATTTAGGTAATCCTCTGGTAAAGGTCAGGTCTGGTTTTATATGATACCCATATTGTGGGAGTTGTGATAAAACATGCAATACATAATTTTATGACGACGGCCATCTTGGATCGATTTTTATCAAACATAGCTTCCGACTTATTCATCTTTCAAACAATAAAAAATAAATTTTAAATCGGTTCATTTGTTCGGGAGCTGCAATACCATAGACATATACACAAACACACACACACACACACACACAAACACGCCAAACTTCTAACACCCCGTCGTTTTCGCGTCGGGGGTTAAAAATGGCTCAAATTACATTATATATTTATTCAGATTTATCACTCACTGACCCGACAGACGTTGTCGTGTCTTAACGACCACAATTTAATTTTACATATCTTTTTTTATTTTTTCTTTCATAAGAACCTTCTTCTGACAATGACAAACACAACAAAAAAAAGTGAAATTGGTCCACCCGTTCGCGCGTTATGGCGTAACCAAGGGAAAAAGGGATTCATTTTTATATATTAAGATTAGTATGTAGGTGAAATTTTGTACAAAAAATGGTATTGCATTTTTCTTTATATCGCAGAGAAAGAACAACGACACGAAATTGTAACAATAATATCTCTAAACGTATTGAGGTGATCCACAGTAGGTTAAAAAACTATGCTACACTGTACTAATGAAAGTTCAACAAATGACTGAGATGAAAGGTTTAGTGTAAAGAAGGACGGTGACATCATTTAGGTGGCGTCACCCCATCTTATCGGGAGTGAGGGTGTAAGGCGAGAACGCGTGCGAGCCGGCACACAGGACCGAGCGGCGACGAGATGCAGGTGCGGCAGTGGGTGATGCTGTGGAGCGCGCTAGCGGCGGCGCAGGCGGCCCGGCTCCTGGTCGTCTTACCCACCAACACGAGGAGCCACTATGCCATGTACGGCAGGCTCGTTGACGCGCTGGCCCGCAGGAACCATCACCTGACACTCATTAGTCACTTTCCTATGGTAAGTTACCGAATCAATTTGTAGGTACCCAACTACTTTACCTTTGACCTTACGACTGCTGGTCTAATTCAATAGGAAATTTATGATTTTAGCATAAGTGTTAAATTAATTTAAGAAGCTTTTTTTTTTTAAAGCTTTAAGCTCGTAAGTGCAAAAAAATCAAAACGGGACTTTTCTTTAAAATACAATTTCGTTTTGCGAAACAAATAGATTTCAAGTGATCATTTTATTTTATCTTATAGTTTAATTTTAATCAGAATCAGGTGTACCAAAATCAAAGCCACGGAATAATACTTGATGAAAAATTATTCACGATTTTTTTATAAAGCCCTATCCTTAGTGATATCATTAGGCGGCCATGTCATACGATTCTTTTTCAAATAGTGATCTGGTAGTAGGGCTGTGAAAGTCTTCGCATATTGTACGAAACAGGTGTACGTACCTACTTGCGATGAAATATCGTTGGCGACTATTTGTATCAGTGAATCTAATTAAGAAATTCAATGTTTTTTTAAATTATGATGTAAAAATACATGTCGCTTCGGATAAAATGGAGAAGGATAGGTATATCAGTATTTACGACATATCTGAGAAACAGGGCTTGACCAAAAAACTGTTTTGGCAAGTTTGAAAAAAAAACTGGGTACACAAACTTAAGATATTAAGGAACCTTACGAGATTTGTGATGCTTCATTACTACATAATAAAAACGAACCATATAGAAAAAGGGGAATACTGGTGATTACGTGAATTTACGAGCGAAAAAGGTCATGGTCAAAGGTCAATCAGGCGTCACAGAATCTGCCCAAACACGGCGTGGTGGGATTGCCTGGTGGTGCTCGTAATAATGTATTATGAGCACCACCAGGCAAGACCATCGATTCTACTTTCTACTATCTAAAACTGGTAACATTTAGGCAAGAAGTTTAAAGAAAGCAGCCGGAATTAATCAACAGAAGGGGTGTAGTTTTTCATCAGGATAACGCTCGATTTAACATATCTTTTGCCAAAAATTAAGAGTTTGGCCATATGAAAAAGTACAATCGTCGTGGAAAAATAATTAAGTATTCACGTACCTACATAGTAGATTTTTTTGTATATTTTTAATAAATGTCAATTAAAATATTATAGCTAAATTAATTTCTTCCAAAGTGGAGTGGTAATATAGAATAATTTCACGATAGCACATGGGTTTTTAATGCTCTGTAACATTCCATGATTTCCAGTAAATGTTTTTTGAATTCACAATCAGGTCTAAAGCAAGGTGTCCATGAGACTACACTTGACACTCAACGTGCGAACGCGATTCACAAGGATTCCACTTACTTTGACCGAATAACCGAATTTGACATATATAACGCGCATCAACCCCAAAATATTTACGTTAAAATCACTGAATGATATGAGACAATTTATAAAAGCCTACAATTACGCTTTCCTTTGGATTTTCCACCATAGAATCTAGGAAAAATTAAGTAAAATTTCAACTACTTTAAGGTAAATGGTGTGTGTGCAATAAACTCAACCGTATAATGATATATCATCCTACGGTTGAATATTATTTCCACGTTTCCCTTACATTCTGTTTTAGTATTAGAAAATTACCCTACAATTTAGACTGCCGTCCAAGTTTATGCAAGTTTACCCAACGTAGATAATCCATTCTGGGTTCCATAATCTAAATTCCCATTTAGAAATGTTAATTTATTTTGTATAGAGTGTCACATTTCTTCTAATACGTTTCAATAATACTCTGTTTCATAACCTACGCTTCTCTAAAACATTTTAATATTAAAGTAATAAAAAATCTGGTCATTCAAGTTTTTCCTCATTGAAATCATACCACGTGTTGGTAAAGCATGTGCTGTGTGTTGGGAAAGTATGTAGGAAAAGTTTGTCTCTTAAATTGAACTGACGAGTACTTGAATCCGGATCACCCGCAATTAAGCCAAACAACTAGACCTTTACGTCGTAAATAAGTCTACGCAAGTTCATTGACTTGTTTGTGAGAAAGACGTTTAAAAGGCAAATAATAGATAAATAAAACAAGATAATAAACACGAGACTTTTTGGCAATTAATAAATCGAAGATCATGCACACACCGAGTGTTGGCAAAGTACATATAAGGTCGCAGCGTCGGTCAATCAGAGAGGCAGATAAACTAGTAAAGGAATGTAGGTACACCTTTTATTTCGCACAACATACCTATTATCTTATGAGACTATTGAGTTTAGAGACAACACGAAGAAAATGAATATAAATCATTATGGCTTTTTTGAAAAAAGAAATAGGATAGTATAAAAATAAAATTGAAATAGTTAATACCTACTAAACAATTTTACAAACAAAACTGGAACATAAACTGAAGAGGCACTACAGGTTGCGGGGATAGAGCAAGATCAATCGGTCGCATTGGCAGATTAAGGGCAAATCAGGTGCAATTTTAAAATCATTACCGGTCCTGTTTGTCTTTATATTTCATATTTGATACTAAAAGAACACATAGTGCGGAAGCCTGCATATTTGCCTTTAGTAGGGTATTTCTGCATCCGAGTTACTTGTCATACCTACAGTTGGGTGTAGTTACTACCTACTTTAAAATCAAACCTTTTCACAGAACACAAATATAATGTTTCTGTTTTTTCCGATTAATGACCAACTACATCATTAGCAGACCGATGCCTCATCACCGCAACGAATGTTGTTTTTATTCATTCTGATAAAAGAAGACTCCAACAACTTAACTTAGAATAACTAAATTAAAATTTTACATATTATAGCTCTGTCTCTAATATTTTTTTGCAATTGTTCAGTGCGCTAATGAATACGCATCTTCGTTGGATAAAAGCAAGATAAATAAGTTTGCTGAAAAAAAGGGTTTTTAGAAAATTGATGGAACATTTCGAAACTCCATGCCTTATTAAGGGGTACAGGCCACGATGATGCTGAGTGTCCGATTGACGACAACATTCGCAGAGTAATCAAGTAGCAATCACGTAATCTAGTATCAATCAAGTAACGCGAGTAACGATGCGCCGTGATTCACAGACGGCTTGTGCTCTGCCCTCTCACCCCGTCTGCGCGTGTTATCGCGGCACGCGCGGGTATAGTCTGCAAATTTTCGTCATGATTCCTATCTTTGATGACGTTACAATAGGGTAGATGATAAAGGATTCATCAGCTTGGTCCAACAGTTAGATTATCAAACAATACAAAACCCATATATTTTCCATTTAAACAAAAAAAATATTAAAATTTAGCGCGACCTCACTTTTTCACACAGTTTTGAACCTCCACTGAAACATCAATCTTAATTTATTTGTTAAAGCAAAAAATACGTTTTCATTGTATTTTGAAAATCTAACTGACAGGCTAAATAGAATCTTCGCTTTTTACCTACCGAGTCATCACACCTATTTGACGTTCAGGAGATACAAGTTTTTATTTGTGCCACTTACAAATACCTGCCATATGAATGAGCGTACTACCATAATATTCCTGAATCAGATCACGCTAAAATAAAAGCTTTTTCTGTTACGTCATATTCACAAGACCAGATTTGAACTTTTATTCACGGGGACTATATCGAATTACATTCATACATGGTCTTACTGCCTCACAAACCCACCTAAGCCCAGACTTTGAAGAGTCTTCTAAACAGGCTCGGGGAAAAGGTGGATGGTCATGGCCTTAATATGGCCCTCCCCCGAAAACTGCGCTTGCTTTAGAGAATCAGTAGTCTCAGTCTATTTAACCCCCATATACCCTCCTTCTGAATCGCAACAACGATATTTATAGGTTAGTTAGTAGCTGGCAATAGTAGCTTTTTACAAACATTTTTGTGACCCACTTATTTTCCCATGTTGCTCTAAAAAAGTATAAAACCTGAAACCATCTCTTTAATAACTCAGCTAATGATTCCAACATGATTTTATAACAGCTACACGTAATATTTGCTGATTAGAATAAACTTTCCTATTTGTTTCCCCTGAACTACGTACGCACTATTTCAGGATAAATAATATGTGTATCTATGTATCTCATCATCTTTCTTCCCAATTTCATCCAAACCCATTCAGTAGTAATTGCGTGAAAGAGTAACAAACATACATTTATTTATTTATTTATTTATTTATTTATTAAAAGTACATGCTGGCTTACAGTTATTAACCAAAGTGTCAACATGTTAATCAAAAAAATACACAATTACATAGTGAGTCATACAATTCATATCGATATAAATGTCAAATAAATTTTAATTAATTGGTCACAAAAATACGAAATGTCAAGTGTATAAAATTAAATTAAATCTATATCTATAAGTTGTCCTTAACAACATACAAAAGAGCTTTATAACAGAGCATGGCGAAGCTATCAGCAAACAAGTCAATGTTCCAGTCGCGGGCAAGTATGTCGCCGATTAGACGAAGAGCTCGGGTGGTAGGAGCGTGCGCGGCAAATCTAGTGCGTGTAGACGGTCGACACAGCAGACGCGGCCGGCGCCGCGGCTCCACCGTTCCATCCTCATTCCAACTCAGACGGTTGGGAGCCAGTAGTCCAACTTTACTTAGTATCGTTGGACTATCAATTTTATTGTGTATTACTGACATATAGTGCATTATCGTCTTCATTGTCCTTCTAACTTTAAGAGTGTCCAATCCCACCATGCCAGATACAAATAATGATGGATATAGGTAAGGGTAGTAACCATATTTATGCTTATACAGCCAACGTGCAAATTTACGCTGTATCTTTTCAACCATAAGAATATATTTCTCCTCATACGGATTCCAAATGATGGCACCATATTCTAGTTTACTACGAACATATGCACTATAAAGTACCAAAGCGACTCCCAACCCATCAAACTGAGATGAGGTACGAATAACAAAGCCAAGCATTTTGCTGGCTTTTTTACATATAGTTGTAATATGGCCGTGGAAGTCCAATTTCGAGTCCAATATTAATCCAAGGTCACAAATTTCACTCACCCTTTCTAAGGGCGCGTCAGATAATGTATAAATTACATTTAGTGGACAACGTTTGCGCGAGAATGTGATGATCTTACATTTATTATAGTTGAATGGGAGATGGTTCAGTTTACTCCAATCCATAACCGCGTCAATATCTCTTTGTAAAGCTTCACAGTCAGATCGGTTGTCCACTCCCAAGCTTAATTTGAGATCATCTGCAAATAACAAGCACTTGGAAGCCCCCACACTTTCAGGCAGATCATTAATAAAGATCAGGAAAAGCAATGGCCCAAGCGTACTCCCTTGACTTACCCCAGATCTAGTAAAATAATCACCAGATACGAATTTACCAATTCTGACAAATTGACGGCGATCGCGTAGATAATTAGAAAAAAACTCGACGAGTTTAGGTGCAAAGCCAATTATCGCTAACTTACGCAATAGAACATCGTTATGGACTAGGTCGAATGCCTTTTTAAAATCAACATTATTACATCCATACATTCTTACAAAAAATATTATTAAGGACTAACATAAAGTATTTCTTTGGTTTCAGAAACACCGCCCGTCAAATGTAGACGAAATAAGCCTAGCGGGAACCATACCAGAGATAGCTAACAACCTCACGAAACGTCAGTATTCATTAAAACCCGACTTTGTCCGAAACTTGGAGCAGATCATGGAAGAGTGTGTAATCGCGTGCGATACAGTATCCCGCATGCCAGCCATGAAAGCACTCATCAACTCTACAGCAGCATACGACATGGTGATCGTGGAGGTCTTCGGCAGTGACTGTTTTCTACCTCTCGGGGAAAGGTTCCAAGCTCCCGTAGTGGGCTTGCTTTCCAGCGTACCGGTGCCATGGTTTAACGAGCAAATAGGCAACCCGGAAGCAACATCATACGTGCCAGCGTACATGACAAGTTTTGGTCAGCACATGTCTATATGGGAAAGATTTGCCAATACCCTCTCAGTAATATGGGCGAAAATCTTATACAGATACAAGTCCCAAATCCCATCACAAGTACGTAAATCATTATTCTTGACCTTTTATCTACTTTTGAATGCAAAGGCATCAAGAAACAATGATTAAAGAACATAATGAATTATTCCAGGTGATTGCAGATCGTCTTTTTGGTGCAGGATTAAAACTTGACGTTCTGGCGTTAAACTACAGCTTGGTGCTCTCAAACAGCCATTTCACTATAAATGAAGTACGACCTATTGTTCCTGCTATGGTAGAGGTTGGGGGCCTACATTTGGACGACTCGCAAAAACTGACCAAGGTAAATACTTTAATAACCAAATACAGTTTTTTCTCTCTCCATGTAGAGTGGGTTGACATTAGTTTACGAAAATACTAAAGTGGGGAACATCGAACATTAGGGAATATAATGATGAATTACGTTATGTAATTTTAAGGTAAATATACAACTTCCCTATTAATGAATTCTAATCAATTGCACTCGTGTCTCTATACTTTATCTATAAGTACCAGTAATTCTAAGCATGCCTAGAGCATATCGTACGCAAGTCACTAGGTCATCTCGTTATTTAGTTTACATACATACCTAGCACAAGCTGTGGTGATTATTAACATACAACAAACCACCCGGCGCGATTTCCTGTTTACTACTTAATGTGCAATTATAAAATAAGACGAAGTCGACTATTAAATTGTGATCCAATCTCTACCTATATTATAAATACGAAAGTATCTCTGTAAGGCCTTCATGTGCAAACCACTGAACCGATTTTCAGGAAAGTTAGTACAGATATAAAACAGACGTTGGGAAAGTATACAGACTACTATTGTCGTCAAATAAGGTTTCAAGAGGTAGAAATCCTTCCTAATATTAAAAAATCCGAAAGTCACTCTGTTTGTCTCAGTTTCACGAAAAAACTACTGAACATAGGCATGTATTACGTAGATAGATAGATGAAAATCTATTATACTGGGGCGGTAGCGAGAGTTCATAGACCGACAATTAGTGCTATTAACCCATTTTCAAGGAACAGATGGAAATCCGATTATTATCAGACGATCCATAACCTAAGACCCTTTGCACAGATAGTGTCAAATAAATCACATTATTATTTGCCAAATTACCATTAAGTTTCTCTGGTAAAGTTCACGTAAACAATCGACGACCTACTTCATTAAAAATGATTTCTCTCTTACTTGATTTATTATGTAGTACCGTTGACAATTCTCTTGTAATCAACAATAAGATAATTTACTCTTTAATTGTGTTTTTCTTTCTTAATTGTGCATAATTTCCTTAGTGACTGTTTGATTGGCTCGCGGTACAAAGGCCTGATTTACAAACATGCAATAGGAGAGCGGACTGGGTTAAAAATACCGGATTGTTTTGGTCCAATAAATAGTTAAGTAATAAATAATACTAGAGACGTATTTTTTTATTGCCAAATTTATAAAAATTACATTGATGAAACGATGACAAGTTGAGGGGTGGGGTTACATCATATTCTATATAATCTATCCTACAAGGTTACCTTGTTACGTCACTAGTGGCTGATAAATGAACCCACTAATAACCTTACGCAACAATTCAGAGTACTGAGAAGTGATTTTTTGATTAGGTGGAAAATGATAAAATAAATGTCGCATATATTTGGATAATGAAACAGACGGATCAATTTTTAGTCCGCATCCATAATGGGATGACCACAACGTCCACAAATAAGAGAATAGGTGACTAAAAATGTTTGTTTAGTCCAACAGTTATTTATTTATTACCATAAAATATAAGATTGTATAAGATATGCGTAAACAGATATTTACTAAGATCTAATAGCAAAATTTAAAAGCAATGTGAGGTAAAAATTTTGCGTGATGTCTCTTCATCGTACAGTTTCTACAAAATAATGACGTAAACCTCTCCAATGAACTTTAGTGCATCGTATTATCCATATTTATTTGTTGAAGCAAAAAATACGTTTTTTAAGTATTATTGTTTTTTTACCCGGTTTTTCCTCCCCATTTTAAGTTATCAATGTCGTAAAAGAGGACTTTGCGAAGCGTCAGCCATGTTATTGTTTTTTTTCACCTTTGTTATTAAAAGTCTTAGTATCTGCAATCCTCTATACAAATGATTTTTATTGGTTCACAGGAACTCCAAACTCTATTAGACGCATCAAACGAAGGCGTAATATACTGGAGCTTTGGTTCAATGTCTAGAATCGAAACTATACCGATAGAAGAACTGGCCCAGATATTCGGAGCCATATCAGGATTGAGCCAGACTGTGCTGGTGAAGATGAACCGCAGGCGACTCTCGTCTAACCTCACAGTGCCGGACAATATCTACACTATGGACTGGATACCACAATACGCGACTTTGTGTAAGTATTTTAACTACATCCAGACATAACTATAGTACGACTAGCTAACCCGACAGACGTTGTCCTATCTTTTCACCAACGACGATAATAATATTCATATTTTTTTAATTTTAATTTTTAATTTTATTTCTTTCTTAAGAACCTTCTCCTGTCAATAACAAACACAAAAAAAAGGGAAATAGGTGGACGGCTGGAGCCGTTCACGCGTGATGGCGTGACCAAGGGAAATAGGGATTCATTTTTATATTTAAGAGCACACCATGATAACAACATCGAAATCTAATTAACATATTTTGGGTAAATGTAAGTAAATAAGGGGCCGTCCATTAATCACGTGATCATTTTTTAAACATTTTTTAACCACCCCCCCTCCCCCTTGGTAATACATGGTGAGTTTCAAGACTACCCTCCACCCTCCACCCAATATCACGTGTATTTTACAAAAACTGAAATAAACCTTATTTTATTTTGAAATTAAGGACCATGATAAAAATGTCTAGGCAAAAAAGTGGCAGGTTGTTTCTGATAATAAGCGAATGGTGTAATCATGCGAAAAACATATACTTAGTACATGAACATATTTAATGTACATTGTCCTCGGACCACGCATTAACAAGACATTTTTCAACACTAACAACTGAGCTTTTCGATTTAAAAATCGTGCGTTTTTATTAATAATAAAAAAACAATGAACCTAAACAAAATTTTACTTCAATATAAAATACCAAAAAACTTTTGCCCCCGACCAACGTCTGTATCGACAAACAGCAGCCACATGATCTATGGTTTAGGAATTTCGACCTTATTACACAGTAATGCTAAACATAAACCCGATCCTGAACCGCCAGTTAAGATTAAAAAATAATCAAGGCTCCCTTGATTATTTTTTGTTCCCAATTAAAAATGGAAGAAAACCAGTAAAAAATGAGCTGTTTATCTGACAGCGTAGGTATTTCCAGAATGATAATTGACAGCTGGCTTATCACACAGGTCACCCTAATGTGAAGCTATTCATATCGCACGGTGGGCTCCTGGGTACCCAGGAGGCTGTAGCGTGCGGGGTGCCCATGCTGACGGTGCCTCTGTACGCGGACCAGGCGCTGAACGCGCGCGCCATGGCCGACCGCGGCGTCGCGATCACCGTCTCCCTCAAGGACACCACCAAAAACGTGTGGCAGCACGCCATGCACGAGTTGCTTAGAAATACCAGGTAAGCCTTTCTTTGCTTTGTTTTTGTTGATTAGCTATGGTTGGTTAGTTCTTTTTTTTGGCGGGGGAAATGCTTGGCGCACCATGTGTGGGGACTCTTCTGCTCTTAGAAAGGCCTACCGACTAAAACCCCCGGGAGACCTCATCGCCTTAATGGTAATACTGTGGGAAAATATAAGAACCATCACAACATCATCGGCAACTATGTCTGTCCCAATTATAATTCTAGTAAAAGGGAAGCGGCCTAAATATTGGTGTTTAGCTCGTCTGTTAGATTATCCGAAAATATGAGACACCCTATTTTTGCTTTTTTCCACCTAATCAAAAAATAAGCGATATGTTGAAGTTAATTGTCGCGTGACGTGAGTGGGCACATTTTTGACCCACCAGTGACGTAGCGAGCACTAGCCCCGCAACTTGGCATATTTTTAACTCCGTATTTTTTATTAGTTTGGCAAATGAAAAAAAATACGTAATATTTTTTAATTACTATTTAACGGACTAAAACCAATTTGGTATCTTGACCTAGTTCGCTTCCCTATTTCTTAAAAATTATTAAAGTAGATCTTCAAATCAATTGTATTTAATTTTAAATGTGATAGTCTGTGTACCAAAACAGCATCCAGTTCTGTCAAATTTTCATTTCGTTTTATAAGTTAATGCTACCATACCAGAAGTATGGTTTTTTATGGTACAATTTCGGTTCGAATTTTAGAAACGAAACTTATGAATGAGGAGAATATGTTCATTCTACTAATATAACTTGCATATAAGCCATATTTCGCAGTCATCTAGTTATATTGGTCAGCTTATTTAATACTTAGGCCGTTAATTAAACGCCAGCATACAATAAAATCACTAAGCCGATAGTCAATTAGGTCGCGATCCGCCATTTAGTTACTCAACTAATTACGCAGTAATTGGTTTATAGTGGCCGAATAGTCTCTCAATACACAAGTGCACTGTCTTTCCTTCATTTTTATAATCCTGATACTGATAACACTGGTTCTTACCAAAACCCAAGACCTCTAGATGACTAGCCTAAGCTTGTAACCTCTAGACTAGACCACAGGGGCAGTTAAACACTTTACATAAAATACTATTTTACTATTAATGACAAGTTTAGCTGTTTTACTATTAATTACACAACTGTTCCATCAAGTAATAAGTGATAACAACTTTGTTACAGGTACAAAGAAAACATGATGAAATTAAGAGATGTGTTCCTTGACCGACCTGTCCCACCGTTAGAGACAGGGATTTACTGGATAGAGTATGTGTTGAGACATAAAGGCGCGCACCACCTCAGGTCCCCCGCCCTGGACCTGACCCTCTCTCAGTACTTACTGCTGGATGTAACCGCCCTTAGCATAGCCTTAGTAATAATGATCACATTCATACTACATAAACTATTTAGGTACCTTTGCACCAGATGTATCAAATGGTGGCCAAAAGAGAAACTTGTGTTTGAAAAAAGGCTTTTTAGAAATATGAGTGTGTTCCTTTGTTTATTGTGGAGATACAAAGCGAAAACTAACTGAATGGTGTGTATCAGTACCAGCTAGATGCATTTAAGTGTAGATATAATTAACTGTATTATGTAGGTGTAAATAATTAAAAATTTTAAGAGTAAGATATTTATATAAATACAAATATAATTTTCAGTATGAATTTTATTTGTTTTTATAAAGCACCCTTAATTCTTGTATTTTTTTTAATGTAGGCTACTTCGCATCATAATTGGAAATTGCAGAAATGTAAACAGCCTTATTTTTAGTTTCACCTCCTTTCAGTGACAATGATAATATTTGGTATTCCATCTACTGAAATTCTTACAAATGACTGATTTTGCTACTCAAATTCAAAATTCTTGCTTGGTGTTGAAAGCTGCAATTCAAATATGATTAAAATTAACTTACCAATATAAGACTGGGTCACCAAAGTCCATATCGAATCTAAAATGGGAGAAGGCCAAAAGGGATCCACTTTTGGCCTTGGCAATGAGGTACCAAGCATGGTCATCTGACATTTCTTCCACCTTACGCTCCTTGTTCCAGCCCCATGCACATGTTTCATACCTGAAACCAAATCTTTATTATGCCAGGTTCTTGTTAGGCTTAGGTTGTTCTGACTAATGCCTGGATCACACAAACCAAGTAGACAGGCCATACAAAGTGTTCTAACCCAAGGCTACTAGTAGAGAATACAGTAGAATGCTGATTATGTCTATTAACTGGACTAATTTGTATCTTATTATCTAATCCGTGTGGTTCAGATTAATAATGTGAATTTTGAAAAGTGTTTTTTTTTCGGGATTTTATGTGTATATAAAGCCCCGCAACTTAGTAAAAAAGTTTCATATACTTAGAAATCGAACATTAAGATTTTCTGTTATACAAATACCCCTGGTTTTATCTGATCTGGATTATTGGTAATCAACTGCATATTTAATTTAACTGTTTTTAGTTGTTATCCATGGCCTGGCATATAAAAGGATTAATTTGAAATGATTGACTGTAAGATGTAACATTAAAATTAAATATGTTGATAGTGGTATTCTTAACTTAAAATATGTACCTGACTATGTCTTTACAGTTGCATCAAACTTTTATAAATCTACTTACAATTTCTTCATATTTCTCTCTGTGAGATCGATAGCCCACTGAAGTACATTTTTATCTAAATCCGACACTCGTTGTATATACATCTCCACCTCTAGATCATTATTACTGTAAATCATAAGTTCTTTGCAAAGTACAGCCAAATCAGTTAGTTTGTTGGCTGATATTACGTATGACATTCCATCCGCAATACGACGCTGCTCCTGTTTTCTAGCCTGGCGTTTTTCTTTACTTTTATTCGTAGATGCTGTCGTTTTTTTCTAAAACATCAAACAAAATAATATGTTAAACAGGATAACCTAAAATGATTGCACTAATTCAAGTATTTGTCTAAATAAAGTCATTTAACTCAAGTCCTTTCATTAAATAAACATGAAATAGTTTCTTATATCAGCAGATAGCATAATGAAAATAATAAAAGTTTACGAAGAATAAAAATAGAATGAAAAATTAAATCTTTTAGACGATTATGAAAACTTACCCCCATAGTGAACCACTTTATATTATTGAGATTTTTCGCAAGAGAGTCTGAGTAAATGTAATGAAATGTAATATGACTAAAAAAATTATGAGTAAAATACAAAAATTACGAGAACCCTTAAATCTTAAAAAACCCAAACAAACCGCGTCGTATTAGGCGGGAAGCTTTGTTTTCGCTACCCGTATTTCAGTGACAACTATTGGCTATTGATCAAAATAGAAGAGGATTAATAATTTTGGCCAATAGAAAATCTAAATTAATGAAAGAACCTTTTCTGATTGGTGGCTAAATTCACCAATCAAATAAAAGCTTATTTTTGAAGATGAAAACGTTTATCAAATTAATCGATTTTGACAGTTTCGATTTCAGTTCTAAAACATATTTATTTTCAAATGTAGGACAGAGATTTCTTTTACATAATTCTTAAAACCATTCGAATTTGATTCATCTGTGATAAATACTAAGTTCAAAAGCTTATTTTGTTTTAACGATATATAAGTGGTCTGAAATAAAAAAAAAGCTCTTAATAAGCAAACTTCATTGGGTTACATTAATTTCTGAACTCAAAATAACACCCGCGAAATTTAAAATTGTGGAATTACGTCATGAAAAAATCAATATTGCTTAAGCCGCAAGTCTGCTCAAACATCGTGTTTTATTCCTAATATACTCGATAAAATATAGCTTACAACACAAAACAAAGTCCTAGACAGTTCTTAAGCTTTTTTGGCAAGTTGCCAAGGTTTTATGTCTCCCACGATTTCTTTCAGTCGATATATATGAACTGTGCCATCAGAGTGCGGCTGATTTTCAGATTTCCATTTAGGAATTATCACAAGAATATAAGAAACATGAAGTACGTAAAATTATCTCAAACAGGTGATTTAATGCCTACGTTAGGTTTAGGAACCTGGCAGGTTGGTAAAGCATTAAATTATCTGATTTATTTCATCATAACCTGTGTCATCAAATCATAATAAACAATAATAAATCGAATAAGTCCATTCGTATCTAGAAAAATATTTTTATTTAAGTGAACAAGTAGCTTGAAATATTTTTCTCCTTCCAATATCATTTTAGCTATATAAACTTCTCACAGAATGCTGTTAAATTTTACTCAGGCACTAAAAGCATAGTAGGTTCTTTTAACCCAAAATGAGTTCGACCCCCTGCAGAACCAACATTTGTTTGGTGAAATCTGTATTATTTATATTTTTTATATATATTCATGATGAATAAATTAAATAAGACGTGCTGAAATCCAAATTTGTTAGACTAGAGGTTTTATTATGTTGTATGGCTTTTTAGGCAGCTCCAGAAGAGATTGAAAGAACAGTTTACAAAGCCTTGGACCTGGGCTACCGCCACATCGACACGGCGTTCAACTACAACAACGAGGAAGCCATAGGCAACGCAGTTAAAAGATGGATCGACGACGGAAAGGGCACGAGGAAAGATTTATTTATTACTACTAAGGTAGAGGTTTACCTAAAGAATTTATTTTTAACTCATTGGCGCAATGACAATGGTCTCAGATTTTATTTTCAATTTTGTCGTATTATGTTCAAGTTTCTATTGATATGGTGTTAATGCGTACGAAAGTTAAGTCCTCTTTCAATTTCCACATAACGTGCCAGTCTATCAAAACAAAAGTAAAATACAGACCTAAATAAAAAAAATAATATCAAGATGTACGAAAAATTATGCACGATCGTCCCCCTGTAGCTGTTCATTTGGACCCTCTGGATTGGACGTAGCTACGAGTGGGTCGAAAAGTTCGCAAAGCGAAGGATGTGATGACGAGAACAATGACACCTTTTAACTGCAATAATAACACTCATTCAAATATAGGGTCATAAATCTCTTAAACACAGTAAACACCACAACGCTTAGGTACAGTCAGATAATAGTTCTCATGCCTACTTTTTAAGGGCGATACAAATTTAAGAGAGGTAGGGCATAGCGATTTATCGCTCGAACTGGAGCAGCCCGACTGGTGAAATACCTCCACCTTACAGAAGACCGCAGCCAAATGACAATCACTTCTGTGTTGTTGTGTTCCTGCGTGTGAGTAAGGTTTCCAGAGCTCCTGGGGGGTGCTGCATTAGTAGTAGGGGTCAAGCCTTCAAGGTAAGGGCGACTAGTCCAGTAACATATTTATTATGCTGTACTTGTCACTCTTAAGCTAGGACCTCATTACCACTTAACATCAGGTGGGATGAGGTCAATCTTGAAGTGCAATATAAAAAAAAAATCCGAGCGAATTGTTTGAAATGCTGTCTGTATATGAACTCATAATTTTTATCTTTTTAAGAATTCGATCCACCCCTAGCGACAGACTTAAACGAATCGAATATCAGGTTTCCAGATGAAGACTTGTAGTTCGGAATATTTTTAGTTAGTTTAATATTTAGAGTAATGAAAGTTACTATCTACACCTTGCTTGGTTACTTATAATTACCTACTTGTGATAATAGCAATAGAAACTGTTTAGTGTACCTACTGTTTTATTTATTCCAGCTTCCACACGTAGGGAATCGCGCTTCAGACGTTTTGAAGTTTATTGATCTGCAGCTATGCCGGCTGCAGACGGAGTATGTAGACTTGTACTTGATCCACGTGCCCTTCGGGTTTCGCTGCGACCCGGAGACTCTGACGCCGGTAGTAAAAGATAGCGGCGAATATGACTTAGATATGGAAACTAATCATATTACCACTTGGAAGGTGGGTCCTCTTATTTTAAACTCGTAGGAAGCAATATGCTGCGGATTATATAAATGTACTGCAAATCGTTGGTTTAATAAGTACTTGTGATGCTTATATTAAAGTAGCCAGTCTCAATATGTGCTCTGCGGTACCTGGGGCTTCGCAAAGCGTCTGCAAGGCAATTATAGGACTGATGTAATATTTTTAAGTTTTTACAAAAATACTCTTAACCCCTTTGCAAATAATAATAAAAACATGAAAATATTTTTCCCGACCATAACTAATCTACCAAAACAGCTTTATAAAGACACAGAATAACTGACCATCTGACAACTCTTCAAATATTAGTACCTACATATTACGTTTGTATATTGATTTAAAAAAATACCACTCAATTTAATAACAGTCACTTACAATAAAACAAATACGCCTAATTATTAAGAAAGAAAGATTAAACTCAAATTATTAAATAGACACTAAAGCCTAGCAGCCTAAATCAATAGGTATGAATGGAGGACCTAAGTCCTCGATTTGTTTTAGGGCCCCGATGTTTCACAGTCCGGGATAGATGACTTATATCCGGTCCCATTATTTTACGATTCGTAATGTGTCAAAAATGACAATCCGTTTTTCTACGAATCGTTTTTTCTAATTTCAAATTTTATTTTCCCTGGCAGCTATCATCAGTCGTCTGTCGGTCGTTTTTAGCTCACCCCTTGTATAATGTATTATCCGTAATTAGAACGGAATGTTTTTTAAATGTTTGAACCGGGCATTAGAGAACGGATTGTATTAACCATGCTTATGTTGATTTAATTACAGAAAATGGAGGAATGCAAAAAGAACGGCCTAGTCCGCAACATAGGCCTGTCTAATTTCAACGAAGGGCAGATCGGCAGGATCGTGCGAGCGGCCACGGTCAAGCCGCAGGTGCTGCAGGTGGAGCTGCACGCCAACTTCCAGCAGCGGAACCTGCGCAAGTTCTGTGAGGATCATGACATCGTCGTGACGGCGTACGCGCCGCTCGGTAGCCCAGGCGCTAAGAACCATTTCGTTAACAAGTATAATTATAGGTAGGTAAAAAATTAATTAAGAAATACATAACATGAAAAGTATAATTAACGAAGGAAAAGATCCATATTAATGTTATAAATACGAATGCAACTCGTGTCTGTTTGTCTGTGCGGCTTTCACGCCAAAACAACTTTTGGTGAGGGAAGGTCGAGGTATTCTTCTTAGTAAAACTCCGTAGAAGGTGTAGAAATGAATGTCTTTAATTGTAAAATATGTTCAGCTTATATACAAAAATGTGTCGTATGAGGACAGCTTCTGACCAATAGAATGACTGATCCTTCTGATTGGCAGATGGTAAAATTGTTAAGAAAAAGTTTTGGCGCGCGCGCCCGCGCTCAACGAAACTGCCTCACCAGAGGGCGCTGGCGCGGTGCGCGCGGGCGGTTAGCAAACTGTCGCTTGCTTTTTCTCGTCTCTGATTGGCCGATGCTAAAAGGGCGCGCGCCCGCACTTGTCGAGGTAGTCTTGGCGCGCGCGTGCGCGCGTGTTCTGGGAAATGTGCCTCTACAGGGGGTCGCTTGCACAGTGCGCGCGGGCGGTTAGCAACACATGTGCAAGATCGAGTGACCGCTAGAGACGCTCGTCCATTTTGACCAAGAGCAGCGGCGTACGCGGACGTCCGGTGAACTTCGTGGTCGACGTTGCGCGGGGCGTTGCGATTGCGGCACTTCGCGTTGCGTCGGTCGTAATATTCAGCGGCAGCGTGTGGTGGTGATTCCTGGTGAAGCACACGACGGTCTTGCTGATTTATACACAGTTCTTTTCAGAACTATCATCATGACAATTGTTTCTTAATGCAGACACACTGAGAGAGATGTGTTGTGTTGTTATCTGAGAGAGAGTGTGTGTATATATGGTGCTGTGGATAGGTTGCCACAGTACTCCCCCTCAAGTGAAACGTACCGGCAGCTTGACGACACGCCCTGAGCGGGTTGTTTTCAGTGCTGACGAGACGCTGTTGCTGGGCGGCGGCGGCGGTGTGTCGGTATTGTCATTACACGGCGCGCAGGTGCCATTGTTATGCGGCGAGTTTCTGGTGACTAGAGGTTCGGTAGTGGTGGCTGGTGTGGTAGTAGTGATGTGGTATTCCGGTAATGAGGAAAACTGGTGCTGATGGTATGCATTCTCGGTTGCGGTGTTTAATAGGTACGCGGGTTTAATTCTGTCGATAGATACGGTAGTGTGACGGTTAGTCTTGTAGTTCCAGGGAATTCGGCTAAGATATCGTGATAGGAGTTTGCGATATCGATGCTCCTTACTGTAGGGATGTTCGTGGCTCGTACCGGTGCGGTTATGTTTAGATTAGTGACGCTATCTACTAACTTTCGGTTCTTTAGGTCCACGACGAGTTGGTGATGTTCAAGAAAATCGGCGCCGAGAATCGGTTTTGAAACGTCAGCTACGATGAATCTCCATTTGTATGGACGGCGAAGGTTTAGATCGAGTTCCAAAGTTCTCTCTCCGTAGGTCGGTATTTCAGTATTATTGGCGGCGTACAATTTAAATGGCAGCGCTGTTGATGTGTGGCCTTTTGTTTTTGGTAGGACGGATATGTTTGCGCCCGTGTCTACCAAAAACGAGAGTCCGGTTTTCTTGTCCGTGACGAATAGGCGGTACGAAAATTCTTGAACGCTGGTTTCCGCCGCTGCCAACGTTCTGTCTAGTTTTCCGACTTTTCTTTGTTGAATGAGCACGGCGTGGTACATTTTCTTGCCTGTGCGCCAAACCTTCGGTGGTAGTAGCAAACCGTTGACAGTGAGTCTTCTCTTGTGCGAGATCGGGACTGGCTGTTGCGGCTACGAGACGGGTAGCGATTTCTGCGGTAACTATGATTAGTGTAATTTGGCGGTTTCGCTTTTAGTTCCGCGATCTCGAGTGACAACTTGCGAATTTCGTTGACAAGAAATTGTGTGTCGGCTTGAGATGTTGACAGCGGTGGCGTAGTTGGTGTGGATGTAACGGCTGCAATCTCGTGGGTCTGCTCCATCATTTTATCAGCGAGAAGAGCCAATTCTTCTAATTTCGTCTCTGTGCTGAATGATTCGCTGACGGCGAGTACGGAGCGGACGTGTGGAGGTAGATGATTGGTCCACATAAGCCTTAGCGTAGTGTCAGGTATTCTATCGCGAGCAAGATCTCGCATGCGACGAAGTAGTTGAGTAGGCTTTTGGTCGCCTAGCTTCATCTCTGACAGCAGCTTTTGAAATTGCCGCGTGTCTGATTCTTCGTAGGCTGTGATTAGACGCTCCTTGATTGACTTGTAGACATCGCTTTTCGGTTGGTTGTACAGCAGGTCGCTGATTTGCTCGACGTCTTGCCTTTCCAGCTGTGCGATGACCATTTGGGCAAGCTGTTGGTCGCTCTTGCTGTAGGCGTGTGTGGCGGCCTCGAAACTAAAAAACCAAAGCCGTGGTCGGTCGCGCCAAAACGGTGGAATTCGCAGTGGAAGCGAAATTGTGGCGGATTCTGTAGGCTGGTCTTGTTGTTTCTCTGTAGAGGTTCCTTCGTCGGACGACATGGTGGATGGACGCGTTGTTGCAGAATTTCGAGCAGGGATTTCGGCTTGAATTTTTCTTGAGCGGCAGAACTTTCAGGGTGGATTGTTCAATCCCAGGCTGGGCAGAGTTCCGCGTTTGCTTCCTGGATCACGTCGGTTTCCCGTTGGCTTCCCAGATCACGTCGGTTTCCCAGATCACGTCGGTTTCCCGTTGGCTTCGCAGATCACGTCGGTTTCACCACTTTGGTGAGGGAAGGTCGAGGTATTCTTCTTAGTAAAACTCCGTAGAAGGTGTAGAAATGAATGTCTTTAATTGTAAAATATGTTCAGCTTATATACAAAAATGTGTCGTATGAGGACAGCTTCTGACCAATAGAATGACTGATCCTTCTGATTGGCAGATGGTAAAATTGTTAAGAAAAAGTTTTGGCGCGCGCGCCCGCGCTCAACGAAACTGCCTCACCAGAGGGCGCTGGCGCGGTGCGCGCGGGCGGTTAGCAAACTGTCGCTTGCTTTTTCTCGTCTCTGATTGGCCGATGCTAAAAGGGCGCGCGCCCGCACTTGTCGAGGTAGTCTTGGCGCGCGCGTGCGCGCGTGTTCTGGGAAATGTGCCTCTACAGGGGGTCGCTTGCACAGTGCGCGCGGGCGGTTAGCAACACATGTGCAAGATCGAGTGACCGCTAGAGACGCTCGTCCATTTTGACCAAGAGCAGCGGCGTACGCGGACGTCCGGTGAACTTCGTGGTCGACGTTGCGCGGGGCGTTGCGATTGCGGCACTTCGCGTTGCGTCGGTCGTAATATTCAGCGGCAGCGTGTGGTGGTGATTCCTGGTGAAGCACACGACGGTCTTGCTGATTTATACACAGTTCTTTTCAGAACTATCATCATGACAATTGTTTCTTAATGCAGACACACTGAGAGAGATGTGTTGTGTTGTTATCTGAGAGAGAGTGTGTGTATATATGGTGCTGTGGATAGGTTGCCACAAACTGAACCAGCTTTGATGAAATTTGGTATTGGCATATGTTGAAGCTCTAGAACGGACATAGACTACTGTTTGTTTTGAATGTAAGGAGGTAAGGGGGTAATTAATACCGCTCTTGAACGTTTATATGAGAAAATGTTTAATTTTAAGTTGGCACAAATATAGGTCGAAACTTGGATTAAAATATAGACTACATTTTGTTTCGAATATTAGGGGAGATAGGGGTTAAACTGACTATGAAAGTATGTAGTCCACGCGAACGAAGTTGCGTGCATATCTAGTAGGAAATAATGTAAGGTGGCCGCCGTGGAACCGCAATATTTTTAGGGGATCAGTCATGATTACATTAGGTATTTAGTTTGCCATTCGTTTATAATAATATTTACATGTTACAGTAAAAGTGCGTATGTGGAATAACTCTTCATAATTATGACTAGAAAGCTATCTTCTGCAAAAAAAATCTATAATTTTTTTCAAATTTCATCATGAGGATATCGATTCACAAAACCATAATAAGGTCATTATTCAAAGCTAATGCAATACTTACATTTTAGTAGTTTACAAATTTTCTCGTCTTTTATTTCAGCCCTGATGCATTCCCTGACTTGCTTGGTCACCAAGATGTAATGCAAATCGCCCAGCAACACGGGAAAACGCCGGCTCAAATATTGCTCCACTTTTTGGTGCAACAGAAGATTGTAGTTATTCCCAAAAGTACTAGCGAAAATAGACTAAAGGTAAATGTATATTACTATCTATTGTACGTTAATAACGACCTCCATGGTCGAGAGGCGAGGTGGCTGTTCATACTGTGTGGTCCAGGGTTCGGTTGCTGGTCGGGTCAATATGGAAAACGAACTTTTTATATATTACGAACTTTTTTATATGGGTGTGCTGGGATGACGCCCCCAGTTGGTATCCGTCGTCTGGTACTCATAGTACAAGGGAAAACCTTAGTTTAAGACCAGATGATTGGTGTGATTGTGTGGCGCATTTATTTTATTTATTTATTATTTCGGGCCTGGGTGTTGTACCGTTGTTTCTTATTTTTGTAATACGAGTGCTTCAATACTTATTATTTAATGTGCAAAATAAGTTGGAAAACCGTTTTATAAAGGGTTAAATAACTGCAACCAACTTTTATGATTAACAACTAATTTTGTAATTTCTTTTTGTTTAGGAAAATATGGAGATATACGATTTTGAACTAACTCCAGCAGAAATAAATCGTTTATCAAAATTGGATCAAGGAGACGATGGCCGCATATTCAATTTCTTGTTCTGGAAAGGAGTCGAGAGGCATCCGGAGTATCCGTTCAAAGTTCCAGTATCAGAACTTACCAAAGAATAACATCTCACTAGAATAAATAATTACTTCTCCTACATACCTTCCTCTTCAGCTTCGAGGATATGCAACGTGAGACCAACTTTTGCTGTGTTGGAAACGCAATTTACTCAAGATTTAGCTTTAATACTCGGAGTCAGTAAAACTGATAATTATGTTTGATTATGCTTTGAGCGTAAATTATTGTTAATGTAGTTATTTATTTTTCTTGATTAAATAAAAGATTAAATTATATTGTCTTTAAAATAAAATTCCGAATTTATGTCAAAATTATATTGTAAACGTTATTAAGATACATACAAATTAGATAATAGTGGATTTACTCTTGAACAAAGGTAAATAAATTGCCGAATTGAGAGAGCGTGCACTGCACTTTGAGGTCATGCAATAGGGATATTAAAGAAGAATTTTTAAATATCAAAACCCAAAAAAAAAAAACCAAATTAGGGAAAACGGATCGATTGCAGGTTATTCTTAAAACACTTTCATTTTCAAACCTATACAACCAATTAAGATGTTACAAAATTCATGACAACAATTTCCTAATGTTCCAACATTTATAAAGAAATAATCTTAAAGTTATTTGGTGTCAACAGTGCCTTTAACAGGCTGTGGGAAAACAGGTACTACCTCAAATTGAACCTACTTTGATTAACCGGCGAAAACCAATAAAAAAATCGATATTCAGGCCTGGTTAAGGGTTATACTAAGTTCAAAACGCCTTTGCCTCGAGATGAATAATCCACTACAGGGGTACAAGTAGTGTTAGGATAGTCTGTAGAGCATTTTCCTCTGCAGCCTATGCTGCAGCTCGCCGCGGCGGATCATGGTGTGGATGACCTTAAGGATGGCGCGCTCGGGGTACTTCTGCCGCAGGAAGTCCTGGATGATGGTCTGCTCGGACACCTGCGAGCCGACGGCGAACCTGCGCTTCAGCTGCTTCTCGATGCGCGAGAGCATCTCGTGGTCTTCCTCGGTTGTAAATCCTTCCGCTCCTGGAAATTATTAAAATTTGAGCTTTTTTGTTCACCGTGTATTGCAACTACCATATCGAAATATTTTGATTTTAATTTAGATCAATTTTGGCGCCCCTAGAAACCCGACGTCTAACTAAAGTGATGACTCCATTTGATCTAACAAGTAGGTACTGCAGACATATAACATAGGCAAGGACTTATTTTGTGTATGGCCCAATAAGTGTTTGCTATATGTAATTTTCGACCAGCATTAAGATGTACAATTAGCGTTAAATTCAGCTTATTCAAATAATTAGACGCAACCAAAAAGTAAATAATACCAGAGCAGCAGCAGAGAGCGTAAATTACATTTTAATGTTTTGTCCTACTGAGCAAATATACTGTGGGATATAATATGGAAAATTTGTATACACCGATGATTTTGCCTGTTTGGTTGCGTTTATTTATTTCAATACCCTGAGTCACTACTTGACGCGGACTGTACCTGAAGTAAAGGCTAATAGGTTGTAGCGATATTATTAGTTGGTTACAATTACAATATCGAATACATACATTGAAAAGCTTGTTGCCTGAATGGTACATTAATCGAGTGGATGGTCTTACCGGCAAGGCTGCCCGTCATGGCGGCGTCGAGCGTGGACACCTGGAACAGGCGCAACGCCTCGCTAACGTGCGCCTCGGTCGCGAACGGTTGCAGCTGCATCTTGGCGAGCGACTCCGATATGCGGATGATGGCTTCCAGTTGTCTGAGAAAAAGTTATGACGTTGTTGATATAGTTCCTGGTAATTAAATATTTTGTAATATGTGGGGCCTGGAAACCAGTACTGGATGTATATGAAGCCGTCGGAGTGCAAAAAAAGTTGGCGTTGGGGCTATTGAAGTTCGGTTATCGTGCCAAGACGTCAACTTAAGGTGGTGGTGATGCGGGTGCCCCATAGTCCGAAGCTTTTCCCAACTCCAGGCGCAGGCGACAGTTCAGGGTGCGCATACCTGACGGTGATGGGTATGGAGAGGCGCTTGTCGGCGTGGCGCTCGTGCTGGCTGGCGCCGGTGCGCATGAGCACGTAGCGCGCGCGCAGGCGACAGTCCGGGGTGCGCATACCTGACGGTGATGGGTATGGAGAGGCGCTTGTCGGCGTGGCGCTCGTGCTGGCTGGCGCCGGTGCGCATGAGCACGTAGCGCGCGCGCAGGCGACAGTCCGGGGTGCGCATACCTGACGGTGATGGGTATGGAGAGGCGCTTGTCGGCGTGGCGCTCGTGCTGGCTGGCGCCGGTGCGCATGAGCACGTAGCGCGCGCGCAGGCGACAGTCCGGGGTGCGCATACCTGACGGTGATGGGTATGGAGAGGCGCTTGTCGGCGTGGCGCTCGTGCTGGCTGGCGCCGGTGCGCATGAGCACGTAGCGCGCGCGCAGGCGACAGTCCGGGGTGCGCATACCTGACGGTGATGGGTATGGAGAGGCGCTTGTCGGCGTGGCGCTCGTGCTGGCTGGCGCCGGTGCGCATGAGCACGTAGCGCGCGCGCAGGCGACAGTCCGGGGTGCGCATACCTGACGGTGATGGGTATGGAGAGGCGCTTGTCGGCGTGGCGCTCGTGCTGGCTGGCGCCGGTGCGCATGAGCACGTAGCGCGCGCGCAGGCGCTGGGCGGCGGCGGGCGCGAGGCGAGGCCCGCAGCGCGCGCGGCAGTACGCCGAGTAGCGCCGCAGCAGCGCCAGCGGCAGCTCGCCCGCCGCCGTCTCACGCTCCACGCTGTCGCCGCCCATGTGCACTGATATTATGTGCTTCGCCAGGGTCTGCAAAGCAAATTGTGTCACTCCAAATGTGATAACAAATCATTTCACGAGATGTCGTTCGAGTTTATGTGGAAGTACGACAACAGTATTTCTCTTTTTACTTTGGGACTTATATTAAAAAAAAAAGTGAGTGGTAATTCAGCTTTATATAATATAGATAGAAATAAGATTATGATTTTCTTTCATCACCACATCAATCATTTCCGTTTATTTTTACTGTTGCTATCAAATAAATATAAAAAACGCACTTACCCAATACAAAAACAGAAGAAACAAGCTAAAAATTACATCATAACAATAATATAAATGCTGTAAAGATCATACCACTGACAAAATTAGGTTTACTTATAATAATTTATGTTCTATGGACTACTTACAATATCCCTATTCTGATCATGTTCGTCCTTGACGATAAAAATCATGTCAAATCTGGAGAGAATGGTGGGCATGAAGTCGATGTTGTCGTCCGCCTTCGTGTCGTCCCAGCGGCCGAACACGGAGTTCGCCGCTGCCAGTACGGAGCAGCGAGAGTTTAATGTTGTTGTGATGCCAGCCTGAATCATATTAATTTATTATGGTAAGGCGTTAATTTATTCGCAGAACAGTTTGTTAGTATAATAGTACAACTAAAACTCTTTGTCGATCATTATAATAACACTATTATAATATAGTTAATGTCTTAAACACTATTTCATTATAAAGACGAGATGGAAATGTAATATGTACCTTAGCAATTGAAATGGTCTGCTGCTCCATGGCCTCGTGTATAGCGACGCGGTCGTCTTCACGCATCTTATCGAACTCGTCGATGCACACCACTCCACCGTCCGCTAACACCATCGCACCGCCTTCCATCACGAAGTTACGCTGTTCCAAATTGATTTATCTTTTATTATCTTAATGATAGTACATTCATGAAAATATTATATACTTTTCCATAAAAGTAGCTAGAATCATGATGCATAGAGAAAATAACAAATAAACTAAAACTAAAACGCACTCCTATCTTGCTAAACACTACTATTTTGCTTTTTATAGGTTTGATAAATTCATACAAAATCCAGTGTACTTGAATATTTCATTAGCCGAAAATGTAAGTTAAGGTGGTACATTAGCTTAAACCGATAAGACTTCCCTACAGATAAAAGCAAACAATACATTACTTACACTTCCTGGATCTCGAATAACTGAAGCAGTAAGACCAGCAGCACTCGACCCTTTGCCTGATGTGTAAACTCCAATAGGGGCAACTTTTTCCACGAACTTCAGTAGCTGCGACTTGGCTGTACCAGGGTCACCCAACAGCAAAATGTTGATGTCCCCACGTCTAGTCAGACCGTCCGGTAGACGTTTACGAGATCCTAGTAAACAGTATAATGCATATTGATTTTGGTGTGATTTAAGTTTATTTCAAACTTACAAAATAATGGGCGAAATACATCAACAAGTATAAAAAAGTGATTGGAGTACATTGATTATTCACATTAACTTCTCATACAACAATCAGGCATGACTTAACCTAATAGTATTCAAAGGTTTTAAATTAACTATTATATAATATTGATATGAAATAACATACCTCCAAACAATAAAGCTGCAATGGCTTTCTTCATGTCTACTGCGCCAAAGACGCTGGGTGCGATGGACATAGCAATACGCTCGTATATGTCGGGCGAAGCTGCGAGCCGGCGAAACTGTTCCTCCTCTTCAGCCGTGAAAGGCCGCAAACCTCCTGTGACCCCCTCCTCGGCTGTTAACCCCACAGCTCGAAGGTACGAGGAACGAACTCCTACCGAGCCTTTGTCGCGATTTTCTCTCTGAAGAATAGTAAGAAATAAATTTGTTTCATGATTAGTGTGTGATTGGGGTGTTGGATGTTACTCTATATGATTTACGAGGCTGTCAGTTATGGAGAACACTCCATTGGCCTATTGAGCTATTGGGAAGCCTAGCCTCTGAAAACACATGGTCTGCACAAACTATTTTGTATTCGTCATAGAATTGATGTAGGTGAGACCCAGTGATTGTAGAATCACTGGGACTCACTTTAATGTATGTATCCCATTGCAGAGTGGGCATTAGACCATACTGAAGTGGGCTGGCAAACTGCTATTTACGCCATTATTGTGTTCGAAGTTGGCAGGAACTATGGAGTTAAAGCACAGCTCAAGCTTTAGTACACATTCGGCAGAGGGATGGTCAATGATAAAACAAGTAGAGCTGACATAATAATTCGACCCATCCTAGGCTCAACTGAAAAGGCAAGAGACTCTTTCGAGCAGGTACTTATAATGAGTATCAATTGTAATGAGCAGTTACCCCTATCTTGGCGATCTTCTTGATGGAGTAGATTCCGAGCACTGTGACGCGCGCGCCGGGCGCCACGCGCTCGCACAGCACGCGCTCGCAGTACACGGACAGGTGCCGCGGCAGCTCGCCTTGCGGGATGCTCTCTGGTGCCTCCTGCAGCTTCAGCACCTGAACACCAGACATAATATCGAGTTCATAAACTCATAGTTCAAGAAAGACATATGTGACTTGCTTTTGTCCACAATAGGGGTGAAGTTTGAAACAAAATCACCTATCTTCTTACAACTAAATGGAAGTTCAATCATTTGATCATGAATTTGGCATGGATATTAAAAGGGTTTTTACCTGATAATCAATACATTTGCATTTGTCTGGAATGATGAAGTATGGATCCAAGGGACATTTAGGTCTTCCAGCTTGTTCTCTGGAAAATTCATTTAAATTAGTTAAAACCTTTGAATCTAACTAACTTTCTAATTATTTAGAAAAGTTTGTGCAACAACAAAGCATGAAAAAGTGAAAATTTTACAAACCTTCAATACATAAACAATAATTACAAGACATTAAAAAAAATATTCCTCTTTGAACTATTTATACAAATATTAGACATTTTAATTTAATTGTGTAATGAGTAAGACCAAAATATTGTTTGGATTTTAAACTGAATGATAAATTAATTCACTTCAACATAAACAACTTACGTGTTGCATTTCCGTGGCATTACATAGCCTTCTAAGCCAGGTCTGACTGGTAAATTTGGAATGATATTTCGACATGATCGGCACTGAATTGATATCTTTGTTGCTTTAGCTTTAATTCCTGATGCAGATATCACAATCCCAGGTATTTTGACAAGTCGGGACACTGTTTCTGACTGAAAATAAAGAATATAGGTACAGTAATTTGATATTTCCAGTAGAATTAAAATTTTCGTCACAAGCAATATTCTATGGTAAAGATATGGAGAATGACAATTACTTACTTTGAGTTCGCGTAAGTTTGCAGCATGGGAGTCTGAAGATAGCAGAACTTGTATGTCTTCAACTTTTTCTTCCCCTTCAGGTCTAGGGGCTGTTAATTCATCAGCCAACTGGAAAATAAACATGATTTATCACCTAAAAACCTTATTCAATGTCTATTACGGTTACTTTAATTAGGTTATAAAAAACACACCTCTTTAGCAGCCTCTTCCAAAATTGGTAAATGTTCAGTGGGTTTTTTGTACAGTTTTTCTGCTAATACTTCATCAAAACTAGACAAGTCTTCAATGTTAATCTCTACCCAATATTGTCCTAAGTTGTAATTTCGTTTCAGTGCATCTCTGAAATAAACATAGAAGTTAGTACCAACTTGAAAAGTTGAACATGCAATATTACATTTTAACATGCATTAAGCGTTCGTCTGAGCATATACATCAGTATTCGTTGTTCTTTTATTACCTGTATTTATAATTAAAATTGCCCGTATGAAATTGTCTTATGAATTCTTTGAACTTTTTCTTTACAGCTTGGAGGTTAATTTGGTCTTGAGATTCATTTTCCTCAACACCGAAATTGTCAGAGAAGAAAACTCCTGGATCGTCAAAGCCTTCCATCATCAAAAATATTCTAATCACAATAGGTTAATTGTTTTATTCAAAATTTAGGAGTTAACTATCACAATTCACAAAACAACAACACAAGCCGAATCCAGCCCGAGAAAATTTTTGGCGCGTAATTTAGACAGTGACAGTTTTTTTTTGTAAGACATTTTTTTTTTACGTTTTACGGCTTTGGATTTCTCCATACAGCCTATCATTTTTTTTTAAATTTTTTTTCCAAGTTTTATTATTTTTATCTTTTTCCCTTCCTTTGTGTCTAATTCTTCATTTACAAAATCTATAGTCTAATAAATCTTCATTATTTGGTTCAGTCTTTTTTCTATTCTTAAATGTTTTCTATTGTGGAGTTGACATATTCAAAAATGCACTGATAAGTTTCTGTGTTTTGCAAAATAGATGGCAGGAGGCGGGGTATTTCTTTATTCTTATATGTCTTTAGTAAGCCATCTATAAATCAATTTTGATAGATATCAAAATCAGCCTCTGCATTATGAACGCCGGACAGTGAAGAATGAGGTGATCTAAATTTGCAACTGCATTCATTTCACAATGTTCACATAATTCTGAACTAATCAGATTAAGCCTTTTGAGGTGAGCTGGAAACCTTTCATGACCAAGTCTAAGTCTGTTTATTGTACAGATAAATCTTCTTGATGGACATTTCAATTTGAAATACCAAGGCTTTGGTGGAATAGTCTTCTGAATGTCTGCGTACCATTTTCCTTTAAACTGCTGTGTTTTTGTAAGACAGTGACAGTTTCAATGTCAACTTTTTTTTTCAAGATCGAGATATTAAATTTTATTTATACTTCTCACATTGTGAGTGGTTCAGTTAGAAAAATAATTTGCTTTTCGTTAGAAATTATCTTAGTTAGATATTTTCAAAAGAAAAAAAAGCTTGTGGCTCGAAATTTGAATGTTGTCTGCAGTAGGTGTTCCCATGACAACGTTGTTATTGCAAATAAATAAAAATAACACATTTCAGAAGGATTCGTTTTTTCTGGAATAATGTATAGAAGTTGCTTTATATATAAATAATGTCGGCAATTGTGCAATTAAGGTAATTTAGTAATTACTGAAACCGTCAAAGAATTGTAAAAATAAAACCATGGGTGATGTAAGTAAAGAATATAGATGGTGAGTTGTTTTAATATTTTTGGTTTTATTCATAATTTAATGGCGTTGTTTTCGTTATTTCCACAGAAAGATGATGTTGATCTTAGATTAGAGTTTATGAGCGAATATATTCTTAAGGCACTTAAGCAGAAAGTTGAAAAATGGGCGAAGTTTATCACAGGAGACGAAAGAGTAAGTTTGCTTACCACCATTAATTTCCTATTAACCTAATCGTATTATTCACACATACTTTAAGCAAGTTAACAATTCATTATTTTTATGGAAAGCAATACCGTCAAAGACGTAACGTGCAGGTAAATTAATAATATCATTAGGTAGGTATATCCTACGTTTTACGTAATTATGCTTTCCATCCTTTCAGCACGTTCTCTTCAGGTTTTTCGATCTGCCAAAGTACGACATAATCGTGTTCCGTATGAACACGGCCGGACTGCTCACATGTGCCACTACCTTCCCTCCCATCAGCAGGGGGAAGATGATCTACTTCCTCCGGAATTCAGAAGAGAAAATAACACCAGCTAACTTTCGACAGGTCTGTTTACAAGAAACTAGCACCACTTGCTTTAATAATAAAGAATCATTTAACACAAAATACTTTAGAGCACAGACCACACTGAGAGCTAAGCGATAACAAAATTTGAAGAAGTCACTTGCATTTCTAATATGCTCTTACGCAACCACATTTTAAAATGAACTTTATGTTAACCTTCATAGAGCTCATAATGTTCACGTATGATTCGTCGTGATTGTAGGTAGATATGTAATTACCTACACTCATGACTACCAACATTTTATTGAAACCTACTACAACATAATATTTAACATGCCTTTGAATTAATTTCATTTTACAACCCACACATCACACTATATCTTGATGTAATAATAGCTAGAGAGTTTCTTGCCGAAATCATCTATAGGTTCCGAACCGGAGGTAGCTTCAGTTGCGTTATGTAGACCATTTATATTATTACTGATGTACAATTACCTACATGAAAAATTTATAATTTGGAAATTGGAATTGAAATTAGTAGATTATTATAATAATTTTCAATTAGATGCTTTGGTGATTTTTGAACCGAAAACGTTCTGCAGGCGCGACGTCTTTACCGCCGCTATCCACCGATACCTATGTTAAATACCGAACGCCAGCTGTGTCTTCTCAAATGTTCGTTCACTCGAACAAAGATTTCGCCCGACATTTCGTCATGCCCGTAATATCTATCTGCAGATTACTACGATAGGGGAGCTGTCTGGCAATGTTTTAATGGATATCAGCCTAATGGCGGACGAAGTGATAGGCCCGCTGCTCTGCAATCCTGAGAACCAGCGAGGTTGGCCAAAAATCGTGCGACAAGATATGCAGAGACATATCAATGACCTGAGGAATTTGATGCACCAGGTAAGATTCATAACTTCTAAGCAATTGGCTACTTGACAGTGTTAACAATAAAATATGAAAAGTGTTAGATATGTTAGCTTATTACTCAAGTAATCATTTTACATTTTTACTTTTTAATTAAAAGCATAGTTAGTATTTTATTTTTGCAAAATAAATTTTAGTTTTTTTATCTGTGGAACAAAAGAACCGAAACGGAAACCACCATTGCAATTCGGAAATGACAGCTGTCGGCGAAAAATATTTATTTTAATGTGGCGAAACAATGATTATTTTACCGATTAATTGAATTATTGTGTCTTTAATCGTATTAAGAATTTATTGAAACATTTTCCGTTTATCTAAAATAAGTCGTTCCTATGCGTATCTGTTGGTTGTCTAGGACGTTGACGTCATAATTGCAACAGTGACGTGACTAGGCGTTTTCGCGCGCTTTTTAAATGTGTTACACAAAATCTTATTTTTCTCTGGTTATTTAGATTATTTCCAGATAAATCGAATTGCTTGGGATATAAAATGAACGGGCGCGCATTTTACAATACTTTTTGAAAAACTGTCAAGTAGCCAAAGCAAGATTCACAATACAACAAGTTTCTACAAACTTGCGACGACTTTGAGTAGTCTGTAGTTGAGAGCCGACTCGGTTAGACTTCGGCCTGGCGTCTAGAAGCCCCAGGTATTTATATTGGTCCGGTCGGGTCAAATATGGAAAACGTTATTTTCAATTTTGTCGCTGCTTTGGGTGTTGTGGTAAAGTTGAGTTACATACATAAAATAAACAACGATAGTACCTACCACAACACCCAATTTAGCTACTTACATCAGAATGAAAGCAATGTATGAAATGTTATGAATATTTTATGTTAACCTAAGTAATCCTTGACTCTGTTGTCATTTTGGCACCCCTATTAGGTAGTTCTACGATTAGAGCGGCTGTAGCTGTGTTGGTTGTTTTTTAAAATGATGAACAATATAGAAATTTAGCTAAGTTTTATTATTACTGCACAATCTTTGTCTTCTGTGGCAAAATCTACTGATGACACTGTTAGTTTTGGATAGATCTGCTATTATTAAAAAATCCTTGTCAATTTTCCAGTCTTCCTCGATTTCCTGATCCATCCAGTTTTTGATCCCTTTCTTCTCTCTTCACTACACCCCAATACTCTAAATTAAAGGACCACCAAGATAGGCTATCGGAGCTGATTATGTGACTTTTCAGTTAAAAGGAGAAATGTCCAGTCAAGTAATGCTACCAATGCCAGCTGGAGTAGAAAATATATACCACGCCGAAGCGAGATTGAGAGAAAGGTAGGCGATATCTAATACACAAAAGTTAGATCATTTGATGAATATAATTAAGCATCCTTTTAACAATGTTTACAGTGAAGGAGAAGATGTCGATTTGTACTTAAAGACTAATATTGAAGGCGCAGTGATAAAGTGGGCACAGCAAGTACATGATTTGGTCCAAGAAGATTCTTATATTGGTAAGTGTGATTTTATAAAAAAACGTTTACTAGCTATAAAATATCTGAAACTCTATATTTCATTGTCCTGTAACTTTTATTGTTTAAATGTAGCATTCAAGAAGACCAAATTTCCTCTGCCTATTATGGATATCGATTTCTACGTGAATCGGCTTCGTAACCTCGAGGGGATATATTCGCAACTTCGTGATCCTCGCGTCAAGCGTATGGCGCACTATTTGGAAGACACACGCAGCGTTTATTTGAGCTGTTTTAAGACTATGCTTACCAATGTTGTTGCTGGTAAGAGGTGTTGATGTGAATTTGGTAGATGTATAAAGTAGCTGCTTCGATGAAGGCTCTAATGGTTTAATTGCTGAACTACATAAATAAATAAATAAATAAATAAATATTGGACAACATCGCATACATTGCTCTGATTCTATGGTAAGTAGCGAAAGCACTTGTGTTACAGAAATCAGAAACAACGACGGTACCACAACACCCCGACCCGAGACAATATAGAAAAGTTCGTTTCCCATATTGACCCGACCGGGGATCGAACCCGGGACCTCAGAGATGGCGCTCACCAAAGTCAGGCCTGCTTACCTCTCTGCTACGGAGGTCGTCAAAATAATACTGACACTAATGAAATACCAACCTTGAATCACCAATGTGAGATCATTAATTTAAATATCATCATGATTTCAGCTATTGTGGAATGCCGGGACATTTACATTTATCAGAAACCATTACAATTGCACTTTGAGACGTTTGAAGGGACAGATTTTTCCGATGCGAAGTACCTCATCCGACCAATGTTCCACTGTATCGGACTATTGTGGGGCAACTCAAGATATTATTGCAGCGTGGAGAAACTGATCCGTAGGTTTTCCAAGCGTATAATTACATAAATGCTGACTAGTGGAATACAGGCAATATCGAAGGCATACTCTGTAGGTATACTCGGTATTTGAGTCCCGGAATCTGTATTAAAATTTGGTATCTTATTGGTATCTTAAAAATAGATACCAAATTTTATTTTAAACAAAATGCATTATACACCTGACACGAAAAAATTCCACCAACAGCTCGGGGGTGCAACGCGTACATCCACGCTATTTTAATGCGTATTGTCGGTAATTAATTAAGTTGGGTACTTCCGTTTGAATTTACTCGTTTATTTTTAAATTTTTCTTATTGTTTTTTTTTTTTTTTTTTTTTTTTTTTTTTTTTTTTTTTTTTTTTTCCGTCGTCTTAAATACGTCCTCAGGTTTTGCTAGTATCTGCCGGCGGCGCTGTGGAAGTAAAGGCTGAGCCGATTTCCCACAGCGCCGCCACTAAGGCGATGAGGTCCACCGGGGGGTTTTAGTGGGTAGCCTGGGTTGGTTGGTAGGTAGGAGTCCCACACACGCCGTCACCCTCCCTCAGGGTGGCGGTACGGTGCATCAAGCATTTCCCCCCGTAAAAAAAAAAAAAAAAAAAGGTTTTGCTAGTATCTCGCCAGTCATGCTATCTATACATATTATTTCCAATTACTGGAACAATCCCGTTGGAACCATGTCTATGGAAACAAAGGTTCAAGTCCTTCCTAGGACCATAATGTTTTGGGTGTGCTTAAGTATGTATGTAAGTTCGGAACACCGTCGTTAGTACCGATTACTACCTACTGAAACAGGTAATTTTTACTTCGAGAACGGGTCAATAAATATGTTTATTATTTTAATATAAAAAAAAGCTTACATACATGGTTTCTAATGCTTACAAATGTTTCTTGGTTAGCTTTGCTGCGTGAAGTGTGTAATCTGGTTATACAGCAGTGTACCAACTCAATCGACCCTTCATCAATATTCCAAGGAGACGCTGATGAGAATTTGATGAAACTGAGGAAGGCGATGGCCAATTTAAAGCACTTCATGTAAGTTACAGCATCGTCTAAAAACGTTTATTTAAAAAGAATGATGTTATAAAGTAGGCAATTCATTTCGCTTAATGGGAAAGATTTTAAATGGTTTTTAGCCGTCGTGTTAGGTTATCCATTATTATTTTGTATTTTTCACCAAATCAAAAATTAACGGTGTTACTTTGAATTGAATTGCCGCATGACGTCATTAGTGGGTACATTTATTACCCACTAGTGACTAGCCTCCAACTTGGCATCGTTTTATCTATGTATTGTTTTACGAATTAAGCAAATGAAAAAATATGTGTCTAATATTATTAATAGTTATTTAACGAACTAAAAATAATCTGGTCCAGTCCACTCCCCTATTGGAAGGCCCTACCACGTATGTGTGGGTTCAGATCCTACACTGTGAGAGGAGATTGTTATCACGTGAACCGTTGTCGGAGTCAGGAATCTATTTATTTTCACTTTTTTTGCAAGTTTTAAAAAGCACAAAAGGTGGATTGAATGCCTTGGCATTCTATACCAATCGACCATACCGATTTAAGTAAAAAATAACGCAGCTTTTTTGTAAATTACGTTAAATAAACCACTGTTGAGCTTCAAGAAGTTAAGCTACGGAGCTCGGCTGACAAAAGAAGTGCGTAATCAATAAATTACAAGCAGAAAAGGCATCGCTGACGTCGAGCTACGAAAGCAGCCCTTGCAAACCACTATATACCGTTTAACGCGTTAAAATCTGAGTTGGCCTTTTTAGTGACACGTACGAAATGAACCGCGACAAAGTACACACGTTTTTCCCGGCGGGCGTGATGCCGGTGCGCTGGTCCTTTGATTTCGATCGCGTCTTTATGCGATTCAACATCTACTCGAAGCGGCTGCAGATGATAGAGACCATACTAGAGGCCACAGTGGAGATACTGAAATTGGAGAAAGTTGAGTTCTGCGGATTGCGAGGGAAGACGCTCAGCAGTGAATGTATGAAGGTAAGTATGTCTTGCTTGATAAAGCAGGGTCAAAATGGATAGATTCGTTTTCAATTTCAAGTTACATAAGTAGTCTTGGGCTTTGTTAGATTTTGCATGCAGTCAATGACTGTTGTAAGTTTGAATGTATTTTGCATTTAATGATGTTCACTTTCAGGTTCTAGATGATTATGCGTTAAAGTATTTGCACCTAGGGAATATTACGTATGATCCTGCTGATCCCGAAGACAACAGCTTTTTGCCAGATTACGCCAAGCACATGGAAGTGCTAGAAGATATTGACAGAAGACTTGCATCCTTGTTTTCTCAGGGTTTGGATGAGTGTCATAATTTGGAACACTTTTTTAAGGTAAAAAGATCATTATGGGTCATTTGATATGTGATGTAACTTTTACGTATATCGGAATAATAAATAAACTAAGATTATTGCCTTTGGTTGTGCATTCAAAAGTTGTTTTAAATACTATAATACGTTATCATTTAAGAAATGCCTACCTAGATACATAGTACAGGCAACTCTCCGCTTTAGTACAAATGTTAAAATAACACTATACATTTTTACAGTTCTTCCAAATAATAGGAGATTTGTTCCATCGGCCACTTATTAAAAAGGAACTAAAACCTAAATTGACGAAACTGTTGGATTTTATGCATTCTAATTTGGACGCCGTCAAAGAAATATTTGACGAAGAGATAGCTGTAAGGACTATATCGTTATTATTTTTTATATAGGCATTTCTTATTAGTTTGACTTAATTTCTTGAAATTGTTTTTATAGAAATTGACTAAAGGCCCAGAGAGGCCTATGGTGGACCCTTATTTACCTCCGATTGGAGGTGTTCTTTGGTGGATCTATAAACTCCGCAAACGACTCCAAAATCCGATGGAAGAATTTATTCTATTTGAGGACCCGTAAGTAAAAAAAGCTAAATAGGATTGGTGATAAATGAAAATAATCGAATTCGAAATCATCATCATTGTTGAACATCCTTGCTTAGAGAATAAAATGTCTTTGATATCGTCCAAGGAAGGGTAAGCAGGTTAACAATAAGAGGTTAAAATATTAAGAACGTTACAGGATTATAGAAACGGAATATGCTTTATACATGAAACAGAAACACAATGAGATGATGATGTATCTGAACCAACTTGAGGACCGGCAGTTCAAGGCGTGGTGCGCCACGGTGCCGGGTATTTGCAAGCTGCACCTAGCCAAAAACCTCATTTACAGGGACCCACCTTTCGTCAGAAACAACTTCAGCCCTGAGGTACAGAAAAAAAGCAAGTCAGACTACAGACTTTGAACTTTGCATCACCCATAAGTCGTAGATTTAAAATCTCAAATCGAACTGCAACTATTTACCTTGACGGGACCGTACATACAATTACTGTAACACAACAACGCGACAACACTCGTACAAAAAGTGACGAATATAGTAACTTTTTTGCCCTGATGTGATGTAAAGTGGAATGATTAATTTACCTTTGTTTTAAATAGAATAGAAAAACTGGCAGTAACCTACTCTTTATTGCTTTACACTAAGACTTTGTTTGACCATTAAAAGTCTACCAACTTATATGAACTTATATGAAATAAATATGAAATCATGAATAAATAGTAATTTTATAACGAATGTACATTTTGCAGCTGGCAATGTTATTACGTGAAATCCGTTACATGAAATATTTGGATAAACAAGGCATTCCAGCAGACGGGCTGGAACTGTACGCAAGAAATGAGAAATTACAGGTAGCAATCCTTAAATCTCAATCTGTTGTGTTGTAGGTTTGTTGAAAGTCTGTTAACTTGAATTCTAATAAATTGTTTTATTTGTGCAGTACGACATGAACAGGTTGAATCGCGCAATAGCGTGGTACAATGCTATTCGCGAAGGCAGTCATGAGACGGAGGTAGCTCTGATAGAGAAGGAGATCTCTGCTATTGACCAGCTTTTGGGACGCGGAGTCGAAGAGCTCACGTGGAATGATGACTGTGAGTTTTTTTGCTGTCTCTATTTATCTGAAGCTAGGTACCTCATTTACTGAAGTTCGCTATACCTGGACTATCCTAAACATATTTAGTATATTTGGAATATGTATTGAAGTATTCAAACATGAAGATTAAAGATGGTCCGAGTAATAACTGTTTTAGAATAAGCTTATTATCGAGATTCACCTGATAAAATTTAAATGTATACATTTTTAAGATTTGCTTCCATTTAAGAGTATTTCCAACAATGAGTCTCGTTCTATATTCAGTCACAGAGTGGATGGCTGAAGTCTACACAGCCATAAACACGCTACAGGAGCGTGTGCTGACGGCACAAAATAACGTGAAGCGTGGCCTGAGTAACATCGCTGCCTGGGGTGACAAGCCACTTCATAACCGTAAAGAAAATCCTGATAAAATGGAGCTTCTCGCCGTCCCAGAACGTCACCCGAGATTCGTGCGAAGGTACGTATATGCTATCTGTACTATAGATTAAAATAAGTAACTAGTTAGCAGAGCAATGAAAAGCGCGTCTAGGTTTTTCCATAAATAAGTTCAACCAACTAATTGGATGTGATGATTATGCGTATTGCAGGCGGAACAGGATTCTAGAAAGTCATATGGAGTTCCAGGAAATTTTAGAGAAGAACTACAAGCTCTTTTTCAATATTATGGACGACGAAGAGGTAAATCATAAACAAATACTTATTATAATTATGAAATATTTTATTTATCCTACAAATTATTGTATCCTACTAATTTTATATACGTGAAAGTTTGTAAGAATGTTTGAAGAAGACGTCTATGCGAACCAGTTCATGGGGATTAGCTAGCTTTACATATTTTTAGGAAGAAGAAGAGGAAGAAGAGCTGGAAGAAGTTGATGAGACGACTTTAGACGATGATGAGAAAGCTGCACGCGCAGCCAAATTAGCGGAGATCATCCAGCGCCGAGAAGAGAAGCAGTTGGCCAGAGAGGAGAGAGAGCGGGAGAAAGCTGAAGCAGCACAGATTAAGTTCGAGCGGAGGGAAGCGAGAAGGATTAAAAGAGAAGCGAAAGAGGCTGAGAAGAAAGAGAGACAAGACCGTAGAGATGCTGGTATGTTCGTTCACTATAATAAGACTACAAGGACGTATAGTGAGACTACAAGGAATTGTCCTCTCTTGTAGTGTATCTTTCGACACCAATTCTTATTGGTGGCTAGAATATGTTTGACTTTTGAAAGCATATGTTTTTGTATTAGCTGTTTTTTTAAACTATAAATTAATTTTCTTGTCAAATGCGTTCCTGAAACCGTATGGCTTGTCAATTGTTTTCGCAGGTGAAGACGTTGATTCTCCAGCAGAAGAAGAGGAAGAGTTAGACCCCGAAGAATTGGCAGATATTGAAGAAGAAAGACGAGAAATGGAAGAGGAAGCGTTTAGGGCTTCGCGGTGGCCAGCTTACGTCAGATATGTTGACTCTTTGGTGAGCAATTTGTACATATAAGTGGCATTTTATTTTTATGCCCAAGGAAAGCTAAAACTTTGGATTTTTAGGTATCTAAACAAATCATGAAAGCCATACAAACCAGCTTGGATTTGTTTGAAAAACAGACAAATCTAGAAAAGGGTCCAAGGATTGCTTTTATGGAAGTTATTGCGGAATTAAAAGATCCAGGTAAGCTGCGAAAACAGTAAAAAAAAAGAGTGCAACTTACAGAGTTTCCTTTTTTTTATTGTCGCAATTTATTTTATTTAATTGCAGACATTTATTTTTCGCCATCTTTGGACTTGAGTGACGACGGCGGCTTGTACGATACTCTGAGAGAGATGATGAAAGACATGTTTTTGCAGGCGACGCTTTTTCCGAGAATTGATCCCATTGTCCCTATCGCTTCATATGAGGGTAAAACATTATTTTTATTACAAAAAACATGTATCATATTAGAATTACCCAAATATAGTACGACTACGAATAAACGTTAATTATTTTTTATTTTAGACGACATTGAAATGGAGGAAGCCATGATTGATCTATACCACGACATATTAAAACGAGTGGAAAATGCAATCAATGATGTTGTGTCCTATGCATCGGTAAGATTTGCTCTATATATAAATTTATATCTCGGGTTCGATCCCCGGTCGGGTCAATATGGGAAATGAACTTTCTATATTGTCTCGGTTCTGGGTGTTGTGGTACCGTCGTTGTTCCTGATTTCTATGACGCAAGTGCTTAAGCTACTTAGCACAGAATCAGAGCAATGTACGTGATATTTTCCAATATTTATTTATTTATTATACATACATACCTTCCAAACTCCGAGTACAAACTGCTAATTATACTTACTTGTTGTTATCAGAAATACGAAAAGTATACACCACTATGGATGGAAGACCGACAAGATGTGTTGAATGGATTCCTCAAATATGGGCGTGTCATCCCGCCTGAAGAGTTTGATAAGTATAGGTTCGAAAACGGCTGCGATCCGCCTGAAGTAAAGCCTAAGCTGGAACAGTATCAAAAAGAGGTACCGGATGATTGTTTGATTAGAAACATCGCACTTTTATTTCTAAGCTCTACTATGTTAGAGTTGGAATTGGTTTCGTAAACTTATTTTTAACCGACTTCAAAAAAAAGGAGGAGGTTCTCAATTCGACTGTATACATACATACATACATACATATATATATAACATTACATGACCGTAGCAATAACTTAATATATATATATATATATATATATATATATATATATATATATATATATATATATATATATATATGCTTTAAATATATATATATATATATATATATATATATATATATATATATATATATATATATATAAAGCAGTAAGTGAAGCCACCTTAAGTTATTGCTACGGTCATGTAATGTTAGCAACTGTTCTAATAACAAATTTTCACCAAATCCTTGACGAACTTGCTTCATCTTAACGCTCGCAATGTATGGTACGCACTTGTTGCTTAAATGTACAAATATTTTGAAGTTTCTATTCTTTGTTTCTTCTTTTCTGCTTAATAACACCATTAGGTCGCTAAATATTAAAAGGAGAAAATATATGATGGCTTTATTGCATTGGCTTTGAAACTAGACTACTTACTGTAGATACCAATTAAAAAATATTTTACTGTAGGGAAGGTAAACTATCCCCGGGTGACAATCGCTACTAAATTATTATTTAAAAAAAGTAGAGGCCCTAACTTGAAGTTAAATAATGTAAACTACCAATCGAACGATCCTTGATACATTTGGCTTGTCATTCAACTTAGACCAAGTATTGTTTATTTTTACCTGTACAGATTGACAAATACAACACAATGTACGACGAAGTAGCAGCTTTGCCAGCTGTGTATCTTTGTAACGGATGGCTGAAGTTAGACCTAAAGCGACTCAACCAGGCCATCATGAACATCATCTGTAAATGGAGTAACCTCTACAAAGAAAACTTGAAAAATCACGTGCAAACAAGGTATCATAATAATATTCCGGATAGTTTTGTCTATTGCTGACTAAAATCTTTGCTTACGAAGAGCAAGATCGATGCCAGTTGTTTATTTTATGTGATTGAGTTCCTGTCTATACGGTGGATAAAATCCTGAAAATCAGAACTTACAGTTTTCTAATTCTTGTTTAACTTTAGAGATTAATCATGTTGTAGCATATGACTATATTTATAGTTGTACCGCGACTTAACGTTACGCGCTGCTACATTGGCGAACGGTGTTGAGTGTTGAGTAAGCAATAATGTTTACATAAATAGTCTGTAATTAGGTATAAGCACTCTCTTTAATTATATACTTCAACTTGTACTTGTGTGTTCAATACACCATGTCCAACATTTCGTCTTTCACTTAACCACGTCAACCTACCTAACCTGCAACACACCTCATGGCGACCCTGCCACTTCGAACAACTGGAACCTACAAGATGACCTGCCCATAGCTGACAATGATGAAGAAAAGATCGCACAACCAGAAAGATTACTGAAGAAAGAAGATGCATTATAGAAGATACATTATAGAAGAGAGAAGATTCATTATAGAAGACAGAAGATTCATTATAGAAGAAAGAAGAACCATTATAGAAGAATGAAGCTTATTATAGAAGACGGAAGTGAAGAAAGAAGCGTACGGGTCAAGGATGGTGTCCAGGGTATAGCCCGGCCCAGTCGGAGCGGTGTCCAGGGATATCCCGGCCCACGGAGTCCAGGGAATAAACCAGGCCCAATCGTCGAGCGCGCCGTGCCTCATGCAGCCCTCGCGCCCCATGCTGCCCTCGTGCCCCATGCAGCCTTCGCGACCCATGCAGCCTACGTGCCCTAGAAGCCGTCGTGCCCCAGGCCGCCACCGTGTCATTTCCGCCGCGCGTCATCGCCAGCGTATCGCCGTCAGCATGACCTACATACGGTACTGACTCGATCGACAGTACAAAGGTACATAATTATGTAATTTATAGAGGTTTGATTTTTTTAAATTTTTAATAAATATGTAACATTTTTTTTATACAAATAGTAATTTGATTAATTTAATATTGTGGTATGTCTCAAGAGTTGAAAGCGTTACTCGATAATTTAATTTATATTAAGGAATATTTAGTAAAATTGGGTCCAGAGAGACGACAGAAGGAACTCGGAATTAGAAAATTAAAGGACGCTAAAGAGTTATATGAAAAAGTGCATTATATTGTGTCGAAACTAAATGAGGAAACAAGTCAATTGAGTTCTAAAGAGATTGATTTAATTAAAATTTTATTAGACGAAATTAAGTTAGTTTATGACAGGATTAAGATTTTAGGATCTATTGATTCGGATTATCAGATAGATAATAAAATGGCTGAATCGAATTTTGATATTAAAACGGCTATTGCCTTGTTGCCGAACATGACAGGACAAGATAATAACACTAAGCAGTTGATTGATGGTATCATGATGTACAGCTCCATCATCACTGACGAATCTCAGAAATTACTGATCGATTTTGTAATGAAAACTAGGCTTTCCTCCAGCGCGAAATTACGACTTCGATCGTCGTACGCGAGTGTCAGTGACCTTATTACTGACATGCGCAAATTTTTATTACCAAAAAAATCCGCTGAAGCCATTCAGTCACAGCTTTATAGAGCCAAACAGGGACGCAGGTCCATCGAATCCTTCGGTTCAGAGATTGAGGATCTTTTTGTCAATCTCACCATAGCACAGGCTGATGATGATGATAGCGCATATAAAGTGTTGCGACCGATTAACGAAAAGGCCGCTATCAAGCGTTTTGCCGACGGGTTATCTAACTCTAGGCTGAGCACCGTAATTGCTTCGAGGCAATTCACATCTTTGCCAGAGGCCATAAGAACAGCTCTTGACGAACAGAGCTCATCATCAAGCGATGATCAGGTAGCACATTTTTCGAGAGGACCTCGACCTACACGTCATTATCGGGATTCTAAATTCCCAAGTAGAGCTTATAATTTTGACAATCGTTATAGGCAAGGTAGGACATTTGTTCGCAATAATTATAACAATAATTATAATCGCAATGAAAATATTTCGCAGCAAACGCATACAGGTCAAAGAGGTAAACGCCCTGACCAGCATTTTGCACGGTCAGCACGCGGCTCGCGCCAGCCAGCGCGCGGCCCGCGCGTTCATAATGTGTCATCACTCAATGACACAGATTACACTGCGATAGGTAGCGAAAATAATACAGAAGGGAAACAGTTTTTCGTTCCTAACTTAAACCATGGTATTTTCAATTATAATAATACCAGCATAGTTAAGAGTAGTATTGATAACAACTCGATTAATTTATTAGTCGATAGTGGCGCTAGTCTTTGCGTCATAAAGTTTGAGTGGTTAAAAAATAAAAGTAATTTACTTAGACAGATATGTCAGGCAGAATTAACGATTAGAGGAGTTAGTGGTAATTTGATATCTGAAGGATACATTTATCTAACTTTGACTTTTGAAGGAACAGAAGTTAAACAAAAGTTTTATGTTTTTAAAAATTTATCTTGTTCTTATTGTTGTATCTTGTTATTTTTTTTTTATATAGAAATGTTTAGTAAGTATTTCATAATATTTTTGTTGTTTATTTACATGTGTGATTTAAAAAAAAATGTGTTTTATTAATTTGTATTTGATTGTAATCAACAGCGTTCGTCACACATTTTTTTTTTCTCGCCTTCCGGTGGTAAAGAGAACCTTTTCGGGGGAGGTGTAGCATATGACTATATTTATAGTTGTACCGCGACTTAACGTTACGCGCTGCTACATTGGCGAACGGTGTTGAGTGTTGAGTAAGCAATAATGTTTACATAAATAGTCTGTAATTAGGTATAAGCACTCTCTTTAATTATATACTTCAACTTGTACTTGTGTGTTCAATACACCATGTCCAACATTTCGTCTTTCACTTAACCACGTCAACCTACCTAACCTGCAACACACCTCAATGTCACTACGTCGGCTCGCACGTTTAGAAACTACTGTTATGTAGTTTCATCTTTTTCATCATTTTGTTTAGTTTGGACGAATTGGAGAAATTCATCGCATACGCCACCAAAGAGCTGTCGGTCGAGCTCGGCGAGGACGACTACGAGGGCCTGCTGCAGGTGATGCGCGTGCTGAACGAGGTGAAGGCGAAGCAGGACGCCGGCACTGACGCCATGTTTGAGCCGCTGAGGGACATCATTGACGTGCTCAAGGAGTACGGAGTTGAATTCCCTGAAGAGACTTATGAGCAGGTGGGTGTATAGAGGATATTGAAGACGGTAGGATACTCTACTGAGAAGCATCTACGCGAGATTCCCGTGAAGTCGAAACCGACGCATAGATTGTTATGGCAAATAGATAATTTCCTTGCAAGCATCATGTACCTACACTACTCATTTCTTCTTGTTGTTAGCCTAAATATTAATTTCACTGCTCGGAGCAGGGCAAGAAAAATAATAAAAATATTTGAGCAAACATTGAAAACTTAAGTCAAACTTTTAATGACAAGGTTCGATTAACTAGATTAAGAAATATATTATTATTTGTGTACAATATATCTTAGGGTGACAAATGAAATGTTCTTTGATTTCCAAAATTGATGCTTAAAATATGTATGTTTTCTCTTTACTGCACTCTCAATTTGGGACGCAGTCAAAAAACGAAAAATATTCCGTTTATACTTTGGTGAGTAATCTAAATCATGCTCTGTGTACGTGTTTTTAGGATTTTTATTCAAATGAGCCTCCATAAACCTTTAGCTGGACGTGTTGCCGGAGCGGTGGAGAAACCTAGTGAAGCTCGCGACAGTGATGAAGAATACGGTGGCGCCGCTCCAGGCTGCGCAAGCGGCGCTCATTGCCAAGCGTGTCGCGCTTATCAACCTGCGCCTCACCATGTACAGGGAGCAGTTCAAGCTTAAGGAGGTAGCACGATAACTCTTGATTATAGGTCCCTACTTAGTACTAGTATATAATGCCACATAACGCTTTGTGTCACCTGTAAAGATGGGGCATTGTCAGGGTCATCGGCCAACCAATACCTTCAGTATTCCATCGCATAAAACTCCAGTCCTTTTTTCCATCCGTAACTAACTGGGCCGTCTTCCTTTGTTTTATCTTTGTCACTTTGTTTGTTAACTGGATCGGTGGAACAATGGCAGCTTCTAGCTGTTGCACCGAGGGCCGTGGATTTGATGTCCATCAAGGACAAACATTTGTGTTCAGTCTCTAAGTATGTAGTGGGGTACCACCCATGGTTCTGGTTTCCATTACACAAGTGCTTAAGCTTACTGATTATGTCAATGTATGTGATGTGTGATATTAAGATATTAAATTAATACTGCTGTAAGAATTTAAACAATAAAGGCAAAATATGCTTCTTTTGAAAACGTCTTAGGGTTTGTATAAACAATTTCATTTTGACTTTAGCTTAAGTCTGACCTTCTACTGCTATTTACTCGGCAAAAGGTTGAAGAGGAGATGTAAATGGTACCGCCACCACAAATGGCGTCTAGAGCAGACTGCCTACCCTAATTTTCAATTGATATAGGTATTTTTGCAAACAGAGGTTCCCTCACAATTTTCTTAAGGTTGAAAACTTCATTGTATTTCAATATTTTGACAGATGTTCTTAGAATCCTGCAGAGAACCTTACAGGCAGATCGACAAGGTTCATCTAGAGCTGCTTGGCTTCGAAGAAATTGTCGACGCTTTGAAGAAGTCGTGTAGTTTGTTTGATATTCAGCCGCCAGACGAAAAGAACCTAAAAACTTGCCGCAGAGAGCTGAAACTAATAAAAGTAAGAAGATTTTTTAAATATAGCCTCCGGTAATATTCTGTGTTTAGATAAACTAACAATTAATAATAATCAACAAACTAAATACACTCATATTTCAGCAATTGTGGGATTACTACGCGATGGTCATGGGCACAATAGAGTTCTGGAAGAAATCTCCTTGGAAGAAGATCGACGCTGATGGCATGGACCAAGAGTGCAAACGGTTCACCAAAGAAATGCGGCAGTTGGATAAAGATATGCGAGTCTGGTAAGTTTTAAAGTCTTTTACCAAATTGAATTTTAAATTTTAGATTTTTCTAGATGATGACCATTGATCGTTTAATGTTTAGGGAGCCATACATTGCAATAGAAGGAACGATAAAGAATTTGATGACATCGCTTCGAGCTGTTACCGATCTACAGAATCCAGCCATAAAAGATAGGCACTGGATCGAGCTAATGATGGCAACCAAAGTATGTTATATTTAATTTTATTTTCTTTTGTACAGTTCTGTGTTGTATTTGTGTAGACTTCAGTTTATTTTTAGAATTTGTATTCTGTAAATATAAATCTAGACTTTTCTATTTAGCAAGCGCTGCACACCCATCTTATATCCATCAACACCCAACATACTCATCTTACACCATACTTAGTGAAGCATCGCGTTACAAGTCGAATTTCATTTGAAGAAATTATAGAAGATTTCAAGTCCTTAGAAGAGTTAGCAAGTACTGTTGAAATTGATAATAAATCAGAACAAGCCGCAGAAAAAGTATTAAAACCAGAGTATGAGAAATTTCTTCAGATTCAAGATTATAGAAGACCGAAACAACAGGAAAATCAGCATTGCGGTGGAAGCAAGTACAGGAAACTAAATAAGTCATACTCCACGCAAGAAAACAACATAGAATTTAACTCGCTTCCAAGAGAATCATCATTTCAAAAGTGTCATGACCATACTTTGATATTAACCGAGTACATTTTGTAGCCAATAAACTTCTTCATATGAGAGTAGCCATGTTATCATTTCCCATTAATCTAACTAGTTTATTGTTCCATACTTCACTAATATATGTACAGTAAATAGCGTCTAGTAGTAACCGAAGGTAAGTATCAAATTATAACGTAATTTCTGCTATGAATTAATGAGATTGCTATTTTTTTCAAACGTTAAAAAAGTTTTCTAGTTGATAGTTAAATTAATTATCACCGCATGTTTTCAGGTCAAGTTCCATATTGATGATGACACTACACTCGCAGACTTGTTAGCTCTCAATCTTCACAAGTACGAAGAAGAAGTAAAAACTATTGTCGATAAGTCTGTCAAAGAGGCTGCTATGGATAAGACGCTTAAGTATGTGACTACACTTTAATTAATAAATTATAATGGTTGTAATAAGTAAAATTTTTTTTCGTTAAATAGAAACTTCTCGATATACAAGTACCTTAATCGCTTTTTGTTTTGCTTAGGGAATTGGAGCTGACTTGGGCAGTAATGGAGTTCGATTACAGCACTCATGATAGAACTGGCATCAAACTACCAAAAGCAAGCGAAGAATTGGTCGAAACACTTGAAGATAATCAGGTTCCTAGGAACTGTTCTGCTATTTGTGTTTTAGTAGTTAAAAGAAATAATATATCAAATAACAATGTCTCATTTTATAATATTGTAGAACCAAGTCCAGACTATGATGTCATCCAAGTTCATTGGATTTTATGAGGCAGAGGTTACCGCGTGGCAGAAGAAACTGGGTACAGCAGATGCTGTGATCGCGATTTGGTTTGAGGTGCAGCGCAAATGGCAGTATTTGGAGAGTATCTTTGTAGGCTCAGACGATATTCGAGCCCAGTTACCTGAAGATTCTAAAAGATTCGACCATATTGACAAAACTTTTAAGGTACATTTTGTGGAGTATAAGAAAGGTATGCTTAGGACTTCAAACTGCCCACATTTCTATTCATGAATATTTGTTTTGTAACAGGAACTATTGAAAGATATTGAAAAGACGCCAAATGTTGTACAAGCTACAAACAAGCCGGGTCTGCTAGATAAACTAGAAGAGCTCATGGCAGCATTGAATCTTTGCGAGAAGGCACTCAATGATTACTTGGAGACCAAAAGATTGGCATACCCTCGTTTTTACTTCGTGTCTTCTGCAGATTTATTGGGTGAGCATATTTATCCCATGACAGCCTCTGTTCTTCTCATCGAAGTCAATTAATTAATTTTTACGTGACGGAGTTCTTCGATCCATCCATCCACAACTTTGATTTTGTAATATAATATTAGGTAAGGTAGCTACTCTCCAATGTAAGTAGGTAGGAGTTCTTGAGTAACACATGATTTTGTTTTTCAGATATCTTGTCGAATGGCAACAATCCTCCAGCTGTCTGTCGGCATCTCACAAAGCTGTACGATAACCTGGCCAAGTTGGTGTTTCCTAAGGGCGGTAGCAAACAAGCCTTTGAGATGATTTCCAAGGAAAACGAGGAGCACGTGCCCTTTAAAGCTCCTTGTCTCGATTGCTCTGGAAAGGTGTGCAGTTAAAAATAATTACTAGACTCGAAACTTCTTTTTCTCATTCGATAATTTCATGCCTGAACCCTCATTAAAAAAATCTCTACTTGCATGACTTGCTTTGAGAATATTAGGATATTTGCTCTAGACTTAAAATAGTATTTTAACCTCGTAAGACCGAATGTCCTTTTTTTGCCAGACACGATTGATTTTCTACTGTGTCCAGATGTGTCGGCCTTTCGACTATATAGTGTTCAATTTTCATAGGTGTTGAGTTATTTTTTCCTGACTATTCAGGTCGAAGTGTGGCTGAACCGTGTAACGGATTGTATGCGATACACGCTGCGCGATATATTTGAGCACAGCGTGAAATCGTACGAGGAGAAGTCTCGAGACGAGTGGGTCTTCGATTGGCCCGCGCAACCAGCCCTTGTTGGTACACAGATCTGGTGGACTACGGAGACCAACCAAGCCTTTGAGAAGCTGGAGGAAGGTGAGGTTTTGCGAATTAACAGTTTTAAAATAATAAATCAATATTAAAACCTCATTTGACCATTGGTAGGAAGAATCCTTTAACTTATCACTGTTGGTCTGGTTTTGGAGTGATTACACACGATACTATTAATTAACTCCAACAGAAGTATTACCTTACTTTCTTGGGGGTCTCAAGATTTGTATTTATAATTTATAGAAATTAATGTTTTTATATACGTAAATACCTACCCTCGTTCGACGTCTGTTCATCAGTTGGTATTTGGATGGATGGTAGTTTCTTAAAAGCAGTTGTAGAAGTACTTGCATGTCATTTGTTACTCACCAGGACTAGTACAGTCAGTAGCTTTAGTTCGTGAACAACTCTGTACCTTGTCACATTAAGCCACAGTCTATCTGACTTGCTTAATTACTCGAACATTTGGTATGACAAGGTACTGAGGTGTATACGAACTAGTGATGTTGGCTGTACGTTGCAAATAAGAGTGCTTTGTGATTTCTAGGTTATGAAAGCGCACTGAAAGACTATCAAAAGAAGCAAATTGCACAGCTGAATGCTTTGATCGTTCTCTTGCTGGGCGACCTATCCGTCGGCGACCGGCAGAAGATCATGACCATTTGCACCATCGACGTGCACTCGCGAGACGTAGTAGCCAAACTCATCGTCTCCAAGGTGGAGAATTCTAATGCCTTCCAGTGGCAAAGTCAGCTTAGGTAAAGCAAATTAATATATGAAATACTATAAAATAAAGTAGTTAGTTTACCCAAAATTGGCGAAGCCTACAGGTATTCTTCTTTCACCCACATCGTGACGCAGCGTGTGCAACTGTGGGAAATTTTTTCTTATCTTTGTGTCGCGATGTGATTTATTATAAAAAAACCGATACATTTTTTAACAATTTGTAAATAACAGGCACCGTTGGGACTTGAACTTGAATAACTGTTTCGCCAACATCTGCGACGCGCAGTTCCTATATGACTACGAGTATCTAGGAAATACTCCTCGACTCGTCATCACGCCTTTGACTGATCGCTGCTACATTACTTTGACACAGGTAAAACTTTTACCCCCTGGAGTGCTCAACATGTATTGTCTGACTAGTTTTCCCAAGGCGAATGTGGTTGATTATATTGAAATGATTTCATGTGTAGAGTCTTCATTTAATTATGGGTGGTGCTCCCGCTGGACCGGCCGGGACTGGCAAGACGGAAACCACCAAGGACTTGGGCCGAGCGCTGGGCATCATGGTATACGTGTTCAATTGCTCAGAGCAGATGGATTACAAGTCATGCGGTAACATTTACAAGGGTACGTAATCTTGTGTTGAATACAATAAGTATTATACTAATCCCATATCCGGAATCATTGTAAAAGACAACTTAACTCCTTAACGGTATCATAACTGTTTTTAGTTTTTGTAGTATCGTTATCGTAGTTATTATTAATTAGTAGCAGTAAGTGCATATCTTACTAAAATCTTGTAAATCTTATTTCTTCATTGTAAATTTAAAAAGTTAGTGGTTACACAGATCGCAACAAAGTTAACTGTACATTGGCATATTGTTTTGGCCTTTAATGGTGGTTGATTGTACATTCTATTGATATAATTTTATTAATTTTAATCGTACCTCCGTACACGCTTTCATGTAGGAAATAATGTCAACAAGCCTAAAAATAAACATTTCCTTGGTATATATTTTTAGTATCATGGTATGTTTATTTTTTTACTCGACATAAAATTTTTTGTATTATACATAGGTCTGGCCCAAACGGGAGCATGGGGCTGCTTCGATGAGTTCAACAGGATTTCGGTGGAAGTGCTGTCGGTAGTGTCGGTGCAGGTCAAGAGCGTGCTTGATGCTATCAAGTTTAAAAAGAAGAAGTTTGACTTCATGGGCGAGTACATCGTGCTCATACCCACAGTCGGTATGTTCATCACCATGAACCCGGGTTACGCCGGCAGGACAGAGTTACCAGAGAACTTAAAGGCACTTTTCAGGTAAACATTTCTTAAGTAACCATGAACAGGTAATTTTATAAGCGAGTCAAATATCCATTAAATTCTACTTACTTTTTATTTATTCTTACAGACCTTGCGCTATGGTCGTGCCGGATTTCGAGTTGATTTGCGAGATCATGTTGGTGGCCGAAGGTTTTCAAGAAGCGCGTCTGTTGGCGCGCAAATTCATTACGCTATACACGCTGTGTAAAGAGCTACTCTCGAAACAGGACCATTATGATTGGGGTTTGAGAGCTATTAAGTCTGTATTGGTGGTCGCCGGTTCCTTGAAGGTAACTTAAAATTATACAAATATTTAAGCGCTTATGAGCGTCACCAAATACTTCGTTGTTGGCTGGTTACTAATCATTGTTAGCCTTGTTAGGAAATGTAGGTATATGTATAATGTACTTACCTATACTTTCACTTCTTACCTAATAGTTCACGTCTAAAAAACATCAAAAACAATGTTCCAGCGAGGAGACAGATTGAGGCCTGAAGATCAAGTACTGATGAGAGCTTTGCGAGATTTTAACGTTCCCAAGATTGTGACGGACGATACTCCCGTTTTCATGGGTCTGATTGGCGACTTGTTCCCTGCCCTCGACGTACCGAGGAAGAGAGACTTTGATTTCGAGAAGAGTTTAGTAGAAGGTGCTTTATCTATGAGCCTACAACCGGAACCTGGTTTCATCTTAAAGGTTAAAATCAACAATTCTTACCTACTTCACTTCTTGCTGCACGCTTCATTACTCACCTTTGCATTTTTAACCCCCGAGTAACTGCGTTAAATAGATAGTTAATTTAATTAATTACCGTTTCAATAACTACAACACGACTACTGTTAAATCGTTAGACTATTACGTGAACAAAACCATGAGTTCATTGTTATGAATATATTTTCATGCCGTTTTGTCGGTATCAAACAAGATATTTTTAGGTATTTTTTTTTACTTTCTGGGGTAACAAATCGTGCCATATTTTATTTAGGTACAATAAAATCACAACGAACAACAGCTCGTCTTTTAATATGCATTTTTTCTTTTAAAGTCTTGAAGAAACATATTTTTATCATGGTCGATATACTTACATGACGGTCAAAACCATTATCCTCTAGTTTTTATTATGGCGTAGTCGGGTAATGTAGCTGTCTTCATCATCATTTTCCAGATGGTGCAACTAGTGGAACTGTTTGCCGTTCGGCATTCTGTGTTCATTATTGGTTTTGCTGGAACCGGGAAGTCCATGGTTTGGCAATGTCTCCACAAAACCTACCACATGCTCAAATTGAAGCCTTTCTATAACGACCTCGACCCTAAGGCTGTGACCAACGACGAGTTATTTGGAGTCATTAACCCCGCCACCAGAGAATGGAAAGACGGTCTTTTCTCGACCATCATGAGGGATATGGCTAACATGCCTGGTGATGGACCTAAGTGGATCGTGCTCGATGGAGATATCGATCCTATGTGGATTGAGAGTTTAAATACTCTTATGGATGATAATAAGGTTTGCATGTTTAGTTATGAAGCCAAATGGAATTTAAATATAATGTGTTCTAACGTTAATGTGTTCGTGAATTTAGGTGCTGACGTTGGCAAGTAACGAGCGAATCGCGTTGAATAAAACGATGCGTCTGCTGTTTGAAATATCGAATTTGCGTACTGCTACGCCAGCTACAGTGTCCCGCGCTGGTATTTTGTACATCAATCCACAGGACTTGGGATGGAATCCGTGAGTGTATTAAATTGCTGAAACTTGAGCAGAGTAATGTTCTAGACAAATTTCATTTCATAAACAGGTAAAGTGGAGAAATTAATATTTAGCAAAAAGATTAAAGAAAACATCAATATGATAGGACTACCTATACATATTCAAGCAAAATATTAAAACACTTTATAAATAATACATTACAATATATCACTCATAATAATCCAAAATAAGTTTAAAGGAATGCAGTGACTACCAACATGCCCGCTTTTATTGAAATGATATTTCCCTGAGAGGTTAAATCTACATTAAAGTAAAACCACTCACATAGTAAACTTGAGGTTAGTAATTGTAATTTTACAGCTTCGTAGCTTCGTGGATAGAAACAACAAGAGACGACGAATCTGAAAAGGCAATGCTGACGGTGTTCTTCGACAAGTACATTCCCTCGTTGCTGGAGTCGTGCAAGAAATACAAGCGTGTCACACCGTTGACCGAGCTGCAGCAGATTCAGCTCACCTGCTACTTGCTGGAATGCTTCTTGAATAAGTCTCTGCTTCCTAGTGACTGTCCCAAAGAATGGTACGTGGATAAACTATGGCTATGGTTAGGTAAAGTCGAAGCTTTTTGACGAGGTTTTTTTGTCTTTAGCAATTCGCTATTGTCCTTGATAGCTAAGCGTCAATAATCCTAAATCAGGTTTTAAAATGGTACCTACACATGATGAACTCAATGCTCAACTCGATTGACCGAATAGCGGTTCAAAGATATAAAAGTATTAAATGATCAATATTTTTTTGAACGTTCTTACTGCTTTGGCATAATATGAATGTGGGGCATTTTTAAACGGTTTTTTATCTGCTAGCTGGCTATTCACATCGATCGCAGAACTAAGATGGACGAATTTAGATATAAAGACAAGCGTGGTGTAAAATGCCTTTATGCTACGTGGTGATACGAAAGTGGTTTGCAAGGTTTTGAAACTAATAGTTGGTAGAAACCTTAGTTCAGGAAAGCTTATGATGATGATAACTTATATTGGCGGTGCCCTTAGGCACGCGTCTTACGCACTCTTCTGGTATACCTACTTGGGGATCAAAACCAACGTCATCAGTGATAGCAGCAACAACAATTGTTTATTTGCTACCAAAAAGGGGTAATTCAATGAGTATTTTTATCCTCATCAGGTACGAAACGTATTTCGTGTTTTGCATCGTTTGGGGCTTCGGCTCTGCGCTTTTCCAAGACCAGCTTGTGGACTGGCGTAACGAGTTCAGCAAGTGGTTCTGCAATGAGTTCAAGCAGATTAAATTCCCCTCTACTGGGAACGTGTTTAGTTTCTTCATTGACTCGGAGACTAAAAAATGGCTTCCTTGGTCAGAGAAGGTGGAGAATTTTGAACTGGATCCCGATCTACCGTTGCAGGTAAACTTTTACTTAGGCAGGCACGAAAATTTAGGCGCGGTTAATAGTTAAATGAAATATGGCAAACGACAGAAAAACAGTAGATAAAGATGTTTAAGATAGATTTTTTCATGTTAATAACTAAAGAAGTTAGTGCCGCAATAGGGCGAATATTTTTTGAAACTGACATTCGACGACTAGAGTTGGTCTGATGATATCCCAAATATCGTCCGTGAAGAGACCCAGCAATGAGTCTTATATCATATCTATAAATAAATGAAATTGAAACGCCATAATGTACGCCCTCAATTTCAGAAATACTGTAACAAATTTGATAATTTATGTTTGTAATTTATTTTTTGTTATGTTTGTAATTCTAAAGATCATGTTTGTGATAACAACACTTTATCTCAAGTAATTATGATATATTTTTTTTAGTCGTGCCTGGTCTCGACGTCTGAGACAACCCGTATCAGATTCTTCATGGACCTGTTAATTGCGAAACAAAAGCCAGTGATGTTGGTGGGCAGCGCTGGTAGCGGGAAAACAGTGAGCGTAGCGGCCAAGCTTAACGCGCTACCGGATTCGTTTGCCATTGCCAACGTGCCTCTTAACTTCTACACCACATCAGGTAACCTATTCGTGGCATACATATTTTTACGAAACAGCAGGTTACTCAGTTGGCTGGTAGGTATTACCGATTTCTCGAAACTTTACCTTTTGCTGTTATTATGAGCAAGCTTCCGTAAAAGTAATGGGCTCCGTTCGTTTTTTGCTATGTAAATGATTTAAAAAAAAGTATCATTGTCCCAGTACAGGCCAAAAGCCCCATATCATTGAAACAAAATCATTGTTACAATAATGGGTGCAAGCTGTCGAATGCAGAATGGTTTTGAAAAATTGAGATATGATATTTTTAAGTAATTAAAATTAAAAAGTATGTTCCAGACTTTTTAGTCTGGAACATACTTTGCTCTATCTGGAGATCGTAGGGCTTCGAGATTATGACACGACCGATAGTCTGTCGAGGCATCGACGCGACACTTATGCTTTCTATATTACATATGTACTTGATGCAGAAATGATCCAAAAAGTATTGGAGAAGCCGCTAGAAAAGAAATCAGGACGTAACTTCGGCCCACCTGGCAGCAAGTTCATGATTTATTTCGTGGACGACTTCAACATGCCTGAGGTGGATACATACGGAACTGTGCAGCCACATACGCTCATAAGAGAGTTTATGGACTATAAGCACTGGTATGTTGTTACTTTTGAAATATTTTAGAGCTTTACAGAATGGTAATGGCGGGTGTATTGACATAATAAAACTGCATGCGACGCTGCTCGCTCATTTGAACAGTCGCCAGCCTTCACTGGCTCACGAAGCAAAGGCGTCTCCACATCACGATTCCAGCATATGCATAATGTATACTAGATGCCTTCTAGTTCTTGTTACATCAAAATTTAATTTTTCTGCAGGTATGACAGGCAAAAGCTCTCACTGAAGGAAATATCCAACTGTATGTTTGTCTCATGCATGAATCCGACGGCTGGCTCATTCACAATCGATCCGCGTCTTCAGAGACATTTCTGCACATTTGCTGTGAGGTTCGTATGCTTAGGATCTTAATAGTCTTTCGCAGAGTAGTAGCGTTGATGGAACTAGAGAATAACCGACTTTTACCCTTCAAAACTCACCCCCTACCACTTTCCAACTTCAGATCGCTCATAATTTGTTTTTCCTTTAATTTTAGTCGCATTCCCTCCTTTTTCAATAAGTTTCACCCTGATATAAATGTTGTTCGTATCTAAAATTATCAATTCTGGTTATTACCTTTTTGCAATGTTACTCTTGCTGATAGGCACTAAGCCCTCTTCTAATTGTAGAATGTTCATAGATTCCGAGTTGAACCAACTTACAAACTTAGTTTATGCAATATTTCTCAGCTTTCCAGGCCTGGACGCATGCTTTTGGATATACAAGCAGATCCTGTCACAGCATGTGAACAATCCGCTGAACAAATTCGGCATAGTCGTGCAGCGGTACGCCGAGCCACTCGTGAATGCTGCGCTCGCGCTTCACAACAAGCTCGCGACCATGTTCCTGCCCACCGCCATCAAGTTCCACTACATATTCAACCTCAGGGACTTGTCCAACATCTTCCAGGTTAATTTATATTAAGTTACAGTTATGGGAACTTTGAAACTGCTGTTGTGATAAGTAGGTAAGTACCCAGTTTTATTCTTTCTTAACTTTATTATTATTAGGAAGAAAGAAGGTAGGAGATAGTATGCAGCCTTGTGGAACACTAGTATTGGCAGACGTGTATCTCACGTTGATGTGAAAAAAACTTATAATCCAGCCGCTAATACTTATTACCCACTTACTATACTCCTTCCCTGATGGAAAAAATAAAAATAGGTAAACCACGAGAGACTACACATTAAGATAAATAATTAAGGACCCAAGTTTATATACGTCCGTATTGTTAACAGGGAATGTTATTCACAACTGGAGATGCGATAAAGCAGCAGTCTGAGCTGATAAGGCTGTGGATGCACGAAGCCACGCGAGTATATTCCGACAAATTGGTGGACTCAGCCGACAATGAAAGCTTCCAAAAACTTATCGCCGATGTTATCAAGAAAAACTGCGAAGTAAGAAGAAATGTCATTGAAAAATCATTGGCTTTAATCAATGGTTGCATTTTTTCATTTATTAAGGGATCGTACACTTTAGTGAGTGTGTCTTTCCCATAATATTTTCAAACACAAAAGAATATTATTTTATCATGCAACAAAATCACGTTAGACTTACCGCCCTGATAGCGCCCATAATTACTTAATTCCACTGCTAGTACTTATCGCGATGTCCTGTTGACCGTATTTCGAAAGTCGTAAAGCTTGGGTTAACATTACCATCAATTAATTACAAAAGTCAGTGAGGCGTTGAATTATTTTGCATGAAAAAACGAAAATTGAGCAATCCGGAGCGAGTATTATCGCATGAGTGGCGCGCGGTTGGGATCAGATTAGGTAATCCACTTTTTGAAAAACTTACAGGATTTTGACGAGAATGTGGTGTTCGAAAAGCCGCTAATTTATTGCCACTTCGCCGAAGGGGTGGGCGATCCCAAGTACTTCCCCATCCGTGACTGGGCACAGATCAAGAAGCTGTTGGACGAGTCGCTGTCTTCGTACAATGACCTTGTGGCAACTATGAACCTGGTGCTATTTGAGGATGCCATGTATCACATATGCAGGTTCATTATTGTACTACGTTTAATATTAGAAACAAAATATATCCCCTTACGGTGCGGGAATCAAACCCATGACCTTCACGTATCGCGCGTGCTGGTCTTCCAACTGAGCTAACCTCAAGTTACCGTAGGCGATGAAATTTTTCTGCCAAATCAACCGCTAGCCTCTGGTAAGTGCCCTCTGCCGAATACGTTTAGAACTACATACTTATCGGCCCATGGTACATTCGTTGCAGACATGTTTGAAAACCACGGAATCGAAGACACCTTGGCATCTTAATCGATTTTTTATTTTTATTGTACTTTTATTGTAATAACGAACTTTAAATATTAAAAACAGAAAAAATGTATCTTGCGGTGCAGAAATCGAACCCTTCCTTCACGTATCGCGCGTGCTGCTCTTGTACTACGTTGTTTTTGGTTGTTAGTTACTTTTCGTAGCCACTGCCATTTTGTAGTTTTTGTGGTAGCTCACAATAACCTCACAAATAATCTCACAATACCATTTCGAGAAATTGAGTTGACCATATATATAGATTCGTCAAGGTTTAGATTAATTTTAAAAAAAATCTGTTTTACTCGACCATAAAGTAAGGCAGGGTTTTTATTTTGTAAAAGTGTGTGCACATTTATTTATGAAATCATCTTTTTCCTCGTAACTTTTTATGTGCCTTCATTACGATGTTTAAAAATATTTACTTACATTTTTAGTACGCTCATAACTTTGCATGAATTTTTCAGTGATCAGATATTAGCTTTTATACGCTTGTTCCACATCTGAGGATATATATCACAAAAATTATTTATTTCTTATTTCCTGTGTTATGTGTTAACGCAATAGTTAACTGACTGTGCTATGTCACACGAGCTAATATAGCACTGTCTTTCAGGAATCATTTTATATTTTTTTCTTGTGCACACATTGACAGAATCAACCGCATCCTAGAAGCTCCCAGAGGCAACGCCCTGCTGGTGGGCGTGGGCGGGTCCGGCAAGCAATCCCTGTCTCGATTATCGGCTTTCATCTCGTCGCTGGAAGTGTTCCAGGTGCAGTTGCGAAAGGGTTACAGCATGAACGACCTCAAGCTTGACTTAGGTATGGCTTATATTATTTTTAATATTAAATAAAACCGTTTAAAAAACCTCAATCTTTTATATAAAAATGAATAGCTGTTCGTTAGTCTCGCTAAAACACTACAACGGTTATTCTGATTTAGTAAATGTTGGTTTTCAAATAATCGTGGAGGTCCAAGAAGGTTAAAAAGGTAACATTTGAAAAAATCTAGGCGCTACGACGTTCGCCGGGGCTGCTAGTCTATTATATAAAAATGAATCGCAAAGTAAAAGAATGTTGGTAAGCGCATAACTCGACAACGCCGGGACCAATTTTGACAATTATTTTTTTTGAAATGATCGTCGAAGTCCAAGGATGGTTTTTACGGCAAGAAAAATTCAAATAATTGCTAGGAAAAGTCTAAAGACAGCCTTTTTTTTCAGTACAAACGCTTTCTCGCTAAAATTTAGAGTCAAGCCACATTCCAAATCTTTTTGACAGGACGAAGTCTGTCGTGTCCGCTAGTGTTCAATAAAAAAAAAACATATCGGCTAGTTAAATTTGAAATATGAGCTAGGTACCTGTTGACCAGAATGAAGGTATTTACGATTTTAATTTAAAGCCTTTGCGCTTAATTTGAAGGCGCTTAAAGATACGCTTTAAAAATTATGATATTGATCATAACAAGTTAAATTTAAATATTCGATTTTAAAAACTTATATACAGTCAGTCCCAGTAACAGAGTCAAGGTTCAATTAAACAGGAATGTTATACGTTAATTTAATTTTCACATTTAGCGGGATTGTATGTGAAGGCCGGCTTGAAGAACATAGGCAACGTGTTCCTCATGACGGACGCCCAAGTGGCTGAGGAACGGTTTCTGGTGCTGATCAACGATTTGCTAGCTTCTGGCGAGATCCCTGAGCTGTTTGCCGATGATGAGATCGAGAACCTTATCAATGGTGTTAGGGGAGAGGTCAGAAGTCAACTTTTTTCTTTGTGTCAATTCATATCTGTTTGAGAATATTTTTTCTGTTGTATTGTTTCAAACTAACCTACTAACGATTTGCTTGTAGACAAAAGCATCGGGAGTACCAGATACTCGTGAGAACTGTTGGAGGTTCTTTATTAACAGAGTGCGAACTATGCTGAAGGTAATGTGTAAATTTGTTCATTACCTCCATTATTTTGGAAACCTACATAAAACGATTTTTCAACTAAGACTACAAAATTATCACCAGTATTTCCAGAAATAATGACCAGCTGAAATCTTCTGTGTAGGTGGTCCTATGCTTCTCCCCTGTGGGGGCGACGCTACGTGTGCGCGCGCGCAAGTTCCCTTCTATCGTGAACTGCACGGCCATCAACTGGTTCCACGAATGGCCACAGGAAGCGCTGCGATCTGTCTCAAAGAGATTTATCGCCGAGGTTGAGTCGCTACCGGTAAGGGATACCTATGCTGAAATAAGAAAAATAATCCAAAGTCAAAGTCAATATTTTTTATTCATATTATTACATTAGTATTACTTTTGAATAGTCAGTCTCTATATAAAACAAATGAAGCTACCTCCGGTTCGGAACCTATAACTACCGAGAAGAAACTCAGTAGTTTGTTTTACAAAGAAAGCTAATCTTATTACTAATTTTGCACCAAGACATACAATTAGTTTGTCAATAGTAAAATAAATAGAATAGAATAGGATAGAAATCATCTTTATTCATGTAAACTTTACAAAAGCACTTATGAATAGTCAGTACAAATTAAGTATTCTACCGCCGTGTTCGGAATGTTGATCATGTCGAGAAGAACCGGCAAGAAATTCGACACTTACTCTTTTCAATGTAACAATGTTCCCTTACGCTAGGTACTTAAATAAAATATACAAAGCTTATATAAAACATTTCCAAGAATTAAAGTTATTTTAGACCAATACATTTTTGTCATTTAAATAATCATCAATTTTGTAGCCCTTTTTTATTAAACAATTTTTAACATGATACTTAAATCTATGCATGGGCAACTGGATAACATTTTCAGGTAACTTGTTAAATAATTTAACGCTTAAACCCACAAAGGAATTACTTATCTTATGTAATCTTAGATATGGAACAGCAAGTTTGTGTTTATTTCTAGTGTTAAAGTTGTGGAAGTCAGATTTTTTAAAAAGTAGATTATAATTTTTGCGTACATACATAATACAATCAAAAATGTATTGAGATGCTACGGTAAGTATGTTAATTTCTTTAAATAAGTCTCTGAGAGAATCCCGTGATTTAAGACCATATATGGCGCGGATAGCCCTCTTCTGTAAAACAAAAATATTTTGAATGTCAGCAGCTGTTCCCCACAAAAGGAGACCATATGACATAACACTATGAAAGTAACTGAAATAAACCAGCCTTGCCGTTTCAATATCAGTCAAATTTCGAATTTTTCTTACAGCGTATGCAGCTGAACTAAGCCTTCCTGCCAGGGCAACAATATGGGGTCCCCATTGCAATTTAGAGTCTAATGTGATGCCGAGAAATACTGTAGAATTAATTATTTCCATAGGTTCACCATTCATAGACAATTTGATGTTGACTTTTTTAACATTCGGCATTGTAAATTTGACACATTTCGTTTTCTTAGTGTTTAGCAGGAGATTATTATTCGTGAACCAATGTAGCACTTGTGAGAGAGAAATATTTACATCTTCAAATGATTCTTTACATCTATCAACTTTGAAGATGAGAGAAGTGTCATCAGCAAATAACACAATCTCACAGAGATCCTTCGCAAAGTAAGGAAGGTCGTTAATATAAATAAGGAACAACAGAGGTCCCAATATTGAGCCCTGGGGCACTCCCATCGCTAGAGGTGCACCAGAAGAGTTAGTTCCATTCACATTGACTGTAGAAGACTCAGTGAAGTGCTTACAACACCATAATGCCTCGACTTCATCAGCAATGTTTGGTGATCAACGCAATCAAATACCTTTGACAGATCACAAAAAACTCCTATGGCGTCCTGTTTTCTCTCCCAAGCATCGAAAACATGTTTGATAAGTGCCACACCTGCGTCCGTAGTAGATCTACCTTTAGTGAATCCAAATTGCTTACTATGTAACAGAGCATTAACTGTAAGATGAGCTAATATATGAAAGAAAATATTTTTTTCAAAAATTTTGCTAATAGCTGTTAATATGGAAATTGGTCTAAAGTTAGACGGATCACTTTTATCGCCTTATTTATAAAGTGGAATAATTTTACTTAATTTCATTAAATTAGGAAATTCACCAGCGTCAATACATTTATTAAATATGAAGGATAAATAAGGTGCAATTCCATGAATTATGTTTTTGAGTATATCAATGGAAATGCCCCATAAATCCTCAGTTTTTTTCATACTTAAACTCTTAAAACTCTTTATAATTTCTGCAGGACAAATATGAGTAAAGTTAAAATCAGCTTGACACTTATCTACATGAGATTTCAGGAGAGACTCAGCAAGACGGGGGCTGGAGTTTAAGCTATTCGTCGTAGTGACAGGTATATTTGTGAAGAAAGATTCGAATACATTTGCAACATCTGAATCGGAATCAAAACGCCTATTGTCTAATTTGAGAGAGAACTTGTTGATTTGTGTTTTGTTTTTACAAGTCTCTTTATTTATAACGTTCCATGTTGCTTTACTCTTGTTAGGAGCAGATATTATTTTTCCTTTCAAATAGTTACTTTTCGCAATTAAACATACCTGCTTAAATATTTTTGAGTATTTCCTAACATAATCTATTAATGAAAGATCAGTTGAATTCGCCTTTATTTCATACAATTTTCTTCTACTTTTATATACACCTGTTGTAGCCCATTCACAAAATTTTGAACTAGTGCTACTAAATCAGTAGATTTTAATTGTTTTTTTCGTAAAAATCTCACGAACTTCGTTTTCAATAATATTAAATAGGTTTCCATATAGTTGATCAACATTGTTACCATGGAAACTCAGAAAATATACTTTATTAGAAACTTTTTCTCTAAATCTGTCTACACGCGATGCGGTGACTGGTCTACAAACAATACTTGACGAAGAGGGGGCATGTCGGTGTTCCAAAACAGCTAATTGACCACAATGATCTGAATTTATAAAGTTAATGATATTTGCAACACTTGATTTTTCCAACACAACACAATTGCAAAAAATATTGTCTAAACAAGTTGCTGTTGTGGGAGTAACTCTGGTAGGTTCGTTAAAAAGATGTTGCAAATTAAATGAATTAAATAGATTCAGAAACCTTGTTGAGTTTTGAGTCGCATCTAATATGTTGACATTGAAATCTCCGCACACTATGATTTTTTTATTTGACTCAGAAAGTTTTTTTAAAACATCTTCCATGACAGACTCAAAGATCATGTAATTGGATGTAGGGGGTCTGTATACACATAAAATAATATGTTGCTCTGTCTCTGTACATGCTAATTCAATTGTTCGTTCTATCGAAAGAGAAACGACATCTTTCCGTTCTTTAGATTTAACACGTTCACTGCGAAACCATTTTTCGTAGACTTTCAGCCAGTGCGTGTGAGGTCTTTTCGAGTCAAAATTGAACTTCTTTGCAGTGCGTATGAGACCTTATCGGCCTCACAAAATATGATTTCTAAAAATACCTTAAATATAGCTCAGAAGAGACATTATTGGCTTGAAACTTTACTATTATAAACTTAGATGTTTAACTTTAAACTAGCTTCGCCCGCAGTTATGACATTTCGGTATTGAATAAATTAAAAATATATAAATGCCATCTGTTCTGCCTCATTTCGCACTGAAAGTTAGTTCAATTTGTGTCTCGACTAGGGATGGGAATATAACAAAATTGCAGTCACGATAAAATTATAATATTTGTTTTTAATTAAAGTGTTTTTTATTAAAACTTGATTCAATGTTGTCTGTAGAAAAGCACTTAAGCTTACTTTATTGCAAAATAAGAGCTAATATTGCTTATAAAGTCGAATTACGACTTGTATAGAGCAGCGAAGAAGTATCCACGACCAGGCCTTAGTTTAAGCACAAAGTTTAAAGCAACACAACATTGTGTGAAAGATTTTCAAAACGTCTTCTTGTGTACATTATTTAAAATAAAAATCGATATCGAATGGAAGAAGAGGGGCGACAATTTTATTACGATTTTGTTAGTGTTACTCACACTAACAAATGCGCATATTATGAGTGTTAATTGTGCTATGAAAAATAAGCTTGAGTACAAAAATTGACACCGGCTAGCAGCGTGCGTCCGTATCGAAAACTTATCACGTCACTACGCTAAGATGCGTGGCGCCCGCGCCGCCCGCATCTCACTCCGTGCGGTTATGAGGCCTACAATTTTTGAGGCAGTTCAGACCTCACTTCGCACTGAACGTGATTAATTTCTATACAGTGCGTATGGGGCCTAATCGATCTCATATAATATTGTCTACGCCATTATGCTAGGCTTCGTAAGAGAAGCAATTTTATATATTTGTTTCTGTTGTACTCATAGAAATGTTAAATAGACGCCCTCCCGAAACTACTAATTTTATAATTGTGAATACTAATCATTAATTCGTACTGTTTCAACCAGTGCTCTGTAATACATAAGATATGAATATTCTCTGCCTCTAAAAATATCTCTATTTCTAATTCTTTACCAGAAAAGCCCTGTATATTTTGATGAATAATATTTAGGGAATTGGACTTTTCCTTGGTCATAAATACCTATATGATCAATTAATAGAAAAAACAAAAATCTGTAGGACTTAATGTGTAATATTTACATTCCTTGGTTTTTTTGTTTTTTACATGCTCCAAAACTTTTGTTCTTAAATTTGGTTATGAGTTAGTGGTAGTGGATGTAATTTTCCGTAACCTTCAGGTGCACCTGGTGGACGCAGTAGCAGTATTCATGGCGCACGTCCACCAAAGTGTGAATGCGATGTCCGCTGTATACTTCACGAACGAGCGGCGGTTCAACTACACCACGCCGAAGACATTCCTTGAGCAGATCACGCTATATTCCAAGCTGCTCAATGAGAAGACAAAGAACCTCAAGATGATGATATCGAGACTCGAGAACGGGCTCGAGAAGTTGGCTTCGTGCGCTGCCGACGTCGCTGTTTTGAAAGTAAGCTCTTACGTCTAATCAACAGCTCATATAACATTACATATTTTTTTTAGGAAACGTGACGTCAATTTTTTTTAAACCTCTTGCAAAAACACAATTAAGGTTAAAAATATATTCGCAATCGCTCAACTAATTACTGCAAATAAGTTAACCAAAATATTGAATGGTTTAGGTGACTCTAGCAGAGCAAGAAATCGATCTCAAAATAAAGAACAGAGCCGCGGAAGAACTTATTGAAGTGGTCGGTGCTGAGAGCGACAAAGTATCTAAAGAGAAGGCCTTTGGTATGTTTGTATTTTTGGTATATGTTTTGGTTCTCTTACCTCTACTAATATTAATGTTAAATATTTTCCAACAGCCGCTGAGGAGGAGAAGAAAGTGAAGGTCATTGAAGAGGACGTCACGATAAAAGCGAAGATTTGTGCCGATGATCTGGCGAAGGCAGAGCCTGCGCTGCTCGCGGCGCAAGAGGCGCTCAACACCCTTAACAAGAACAACCTTACTGAATTGAAGGCGTTCGGTTCACCCCCTGAGGCTGTAGTCACAGTCACAGCTGCTGTGTTGGTGCTATTCTCCAAGAAAGGGAAGATACCGAAGGACAGGTCATGGAAGGCTTGCAAGGTTTGCCTATAGTTGTAACAGATAACATATTTAATTAGTGAGAACAGTACTGAACATCCTGTTTAAACTTATATGAGATTGATTATCCTGATTGATCAAATGTTTTTTGTTTCAGGTAATGATGGCGAAAGTGGATCAATTTCTATACGATCTCGTCTATTACGATAAGGAGAATATTCATCCTGACGTCATCAAGGTATGTTAAAAACAATGGAAAACAAAATATAGCCAAGTTTAGGATAGCCATATTCAGATAAAACCAGAGTAGCATAGATTTCTTACGAATGGTCTTTTCCGGGTTTGAAACTGGGGTCGAGGCTAGGAAGTTGAAGAACTAACTTTTCCACTATCTGGGTACTCCTCAGTGATTTTAATTTCATTTCACAAATAAATCTTATGTAAGTAAGCTACTTACTCCGGACTTGGGTCAATATATATGATGTTATCCATAAACTCACGGGGCCCGCAGTTCACCCTGTAACGTAGCTCTTATACTATCCAGGCAGTTCAGCCATACATCAAGAATCCGGACTTCAACCCGGAGTTCATAATGACGAAGTCTGGCGCGGCGGCCGGCCTGTGCGCGTGGGTGATCAACATCTGCAAGTTCTACGACGTGTACGTGGTCGTAGAGCCCAAGCGGCGCGCGCTCAACGCGGCCAACGCCGAGCTGCAGGCCGCGCGCGACAAGCTCGACATGCTCACCGAGCAGATCAAGGTGACCTGACATTACGGCATAGGACCTCCACAAAACTAGGTTCAGGGGTAATTTCCTGTTTGAGGCTCTGCATGCTCACCGAGCAGATAAAGGTGACCTAACCTCACAGCATAGAACCTCCTCAAAACTAAGTTCAGGGTTAATTTTCTGGTTGAGCTCGGCATGCTCACCGAGCAGATCAAGGTGACCTGACATCACGTCATAGAACCTTCACAAAGCTAGGTTTAGAAGTAAATTCCTTGTTGGTCCTACATGATAGTACAAGCACATCAAGGTTGCAGTTTGATTTTGATTCTTATGCTCGCTACATAAGGGCGATAAAAGTCCAAAGTGTCTCGTCTGACTTTTGACCATACGTAAAGGTCTAACCCATCTTAATTCTAATTATCCTCTATATCACTGATTACGTACGTACCTGTTGCTCGTCATCAACTATTCCCACTATCTGATGTGTGGGTGGTCTATAAGAGATTGCTTCCTAGCACTAAAACCGCTTAAAATGTACTATAACGCGTGTTAACCGATTTCCGTAAATGTTCTGTCCAGATAAATTATATCTACCTATCTACACTATAAGCATGTGGACATTGTGCCGTAGGAACTGGAAGCGAAACTGGAAGTGCTCCTGAAAGCGTTCCAGGAAGCCGTGAATGAGAAGATGAAGTGTCAAGCGGAAGCTGATGCCACGAATGCCACCATTGACCTTGCTAATAGGCTAGTTAACGGATTGGCTTCGGAAAAAATCAGGTATGTTACAAAATTATGTATTATTAAAATATGGGAAAAGGGTTCATAAGAAAAATTATATGTCCTTTATTTATTGTTAAAATGAAGGTTGCTTTGAAAAATAATAAATTTAATGTCGAGTTACGGGCAAAAAATGTTTTCGTGAAAAAGTGGTCAAAAACTTGTTTTTTGAGAACATTCTCATTTTGCTGCAGTTCCAAAAAAGTGTCATAGGCTTATTATGATACCGCAAGAAAACATTTTTAGTAACGAGATCTGCCACCAAATAAGTACTAATGAAATGGTATTTTATTATCAGATGGACAGCAACTGTAGCAAACCTAAAGGAGTCGGGCGTGATGTTACCGGGCGATGTGCTCCTCATCACTGCGTTCATCTCGTACGTCGGCTGCTTCATGCGCCGCTACCGCCAGCAGCTGATGAACGAGGACTGGCTACCTATGCTCGACAAAACTACTGTAAGGCTGCACTTTTGTTTTTTAGATATTTTTTTTTAAAGTTTAGATTGAATACTCGTATGTTGTGGTCAATTATAATGAGAATAGAAGTCATAATAGAACCTCTCCGGTTTGGGAGTTTTTCATAGAAAAGGGATGATAAATATGATACAAACAATAAATCTTAAAATCCAGCCCTATGTCGTGGGTACTATCAAGGAACTTACATCAAACTGTGAGTGTTAACAGTGGTTCGCTGTTAACCTTGCAATACCGTACGGCTACTAACGAGTTGTATAAGCTGCATAAAATAAGCTCTCAGGCTAGCGAAAGAATCCAAAGCAGTTTCGTGTAACGTACATTCCGATGGCAATATGTGTTTATCCGGATTGCAGCCGAAAATAGAAACGACGGAAGGGCTAGACCCGTTGTCCATGCTGACAGACGACGCTCAAGTGGCGGTGTGGAACAATGAGGGCCTGCCTACGGATTCCATGAGCACAGAGAACGCGACCATACTGACCAACTCGGCGCGCTGGCCGCTCATGATCGATCCGCAGCTGTGAGTATTTGCTTCTTTGGGACGACAGTTATGAAGGAAGTAGTACTATTTGAAGCTTAGAACTACGTAGTTGTTAGTGCTCTAACGGCGACAATTTGACCAATCGAGCGTACGCTGAGTTTGAGTGAGTCAGTAAAAAATTTGTGATATTTGATCCGAGCATATCCGTGCATACCCGTGCTTCGGAAGGCATATTAAGTTTTTCTTGAATTTAGTCGCCAAGCCTACTCAAAGGATATTTGGTAGGAAGGTTTTCCCTGCCTTATCTCAGGCTTGTACCTACCCAGCAGTGGATGGATGACTTATAAGGCTCAATTTTGTTGTTGTCTTGTGAGATGTAAGCCCTGATCTGCTTTCTACGGTTGATAAATTAAATTTGGTAGGAAGAGAAACGACATACTAGATAAACGTATAGGATACTCTTTATCCCAAAATAATGCCGGCTAAGTCGCTGGCACCAGCTGTTGTTATTCTGCCCATTGGTGAATTTGCTTTTCTTTTTAAGAACTTTTGAAATAAGATGATTTATTGTAATGTTATGGTTGTAGACAAGGCATAAAGTGGATAAAGTCAAAATACGGCGACGCCCTGGTTACGATTCGTCTGACCCAGCGCAATTACATGGACCGCATCGAGCGCGGCGTCAGCAACGGCGACGTGGTGCTAATGGAGAACATCGGCGAGACCGTCGACGCCGTGCTCGAGCCACTGCTCGGCCGCGTGCTCATCCGCAAGGGGCGGGTGCTGAAGGTTTGGATTGAACGGGTCATTTGATTAAACGGGTGTGCTTAGGACGTCAATAGATAGTTTAACATGATAGTTAACTGAGCTACTTTTAAATCTGTCAAAAAACGATTCCGTCTTAGATGTTCCGCGAAGATAGCATTCTGTGACTTAACATTTTTTACTTATCAACTCGCTTATATAATCATATTTCTCACTCTGAAATTGTGTTACGCTTCATGGCTTTATTATTTTTCAGATTGGAGACCGCGAAATCGACTACAATCCACATTTCCGTTTGGTGATCCAAACCAAATTAGCGAACCCTCATTACCAACCCGAGATGCAGGCGCAGTGCACGCTCATTAATTTTACTGTAACCAGGGATGGGTAAGTAAAAAAATTGTAGTAGATAGCACTGTTGAGTCTACAATAATAGCTCCTCATTACTTCACATTTAACTTATATTCCAGCCTCGAAGAACAGCTACTAGGCGAAGTGGTGAAAGCCGAAAGACCTGACTTGGAAGCCTTGCGTGCGGGCCTCACCAAGCAACAGAACGACTTCAAGATTACGTTGAAAACTCTAGAAGATGACTTGCTGAAACGTCTGTCATCAGCCGGACCTGATATCCTGAGTGATTCGGCTCTAGTGATTAACTTGGAGACTACCAAGAAAACTGCCGCCGATATCGAAGTGAAAGTCGAGGAAGGAAAAGTTACTGCTGTGAAGATTGATGAAGCGAGAGAAAGATACAGGTACCTATGTACCTCTGTTGCATCTTTGACATTATGTATGATACACCTCTAACTCATTGTTCGGAATGCCAGAACAATTTCTCCTGGCCTTTTTGCCCATTCTTCTTGTTTTAAATATTTAGGAATAGTCGTTCACTACGATCTTTTACCGTTCTATACTAATATTTTGACCTACTGGTTGGAATTTAGCATACAATAATTCCTGAACCTATAGTTACTCGTGTTTATGTTGATACAGAGGTCAGATTATGTTTATTTTTTTATTGCGCAGACGAGCTGCCACTCGCGCGTCGCTTTTGTACTTCATCCTGAACGACTTGTACCGCATCAACATGATGTACCAGTTCTCGCTGAAGGCGTACAGCGTGGTGTTCAAAGACGCCCTCTCCCGAGCCGAACCAGCTGATGATTTGGAGGGTCGCGTGCGCAGCTTACTCGACAGCATCACGTTTGCTGTGTTTGTGTACACCAGCAGGGGGCTATTTGAAAGAGACAAGCTGGTGTTCCTGTTTCTCATCACCGTCCAGGTACAGTTTCTTATTTAAACTTCTTTTTCCATCAGTTTTCAGCACCATATGAAGAGTACATGAAAAAACCAAGGAATGTCACAGATAAAAAAAATCGAGCAATCTGTTACACTAAGGCATTCCCCGGTGGCATGACGGCGCATGATTTTTTAATCATCATCACGAGTTATATAATTTATCACTGATGCAAGGTGAAAATACAGGAGTTTATGCAACCTTTGGTGTCATAACCTCATTTTCGAGTTTTATGTGACATTCCTTATTTTTTCCCTGTACTCTTCATATGGCCTTATACAACCTGTAACGGAAAGGGGGTAACAATGTAAAGTAGGTGGATACTATACCTTGTATAGATTCTATATACGAAATCCCGAGTTAAAATAAACACTTTATTGTTTTTATGAAATAAAAAATGATTAACTATAATGACTGACTAAAACGTAAACAAACGCATCACAACACTATTGAGGTCAGCGACCCCAAATCACGTTATCACTTCACGACAATCACTGCGATCCTGAATTTCTCCACCTCCTTCCTCGACATGCGCGCCTAGTACTTTCTTAGAAGATGCGCGAACATTATGCAACATTTGTGGTGTCACTGTACAGAACGCGGCCTTGATGCTTTCTATCATCTCTTCCCTTGACGAGCATGCTACAGCGTACACCTTCCTTTTAAATTAGTCCCACAAGAAGAAGTCCAACGGAGTGAGGTCTGGTGACCGAGCTGGCCATGTGATACGACCTCCTCGCCCAATCCACAGATGGAAACGAGCGTTTTGATGGTTTCGTAAATCTCTTTCTCTAGCTCTCGGTCGGCCATCACGCTGCCGTCGGTTGCTCCGACACAGAGAATCATCTCGAATATTCTTGATTGCTCAAAGACATCACGAAATATCACTAGGCTATCCGTAGTAAGTAGGTAATCCAGAAAGGCAAAAACACAAGATGTTGTCACGGCGACGACAACTCAATGACTTAACTGAATTGTCAAAATGAGAAACGCTAAACCAACAAATTTCAGATGTGATTCAGTAAACACTAAAAGATGAACCACCATTGTGATATTTAAATTAATAGCATAATAGGTAGGTACATCCAAGTCTTTCGACGATTCCAACAATAGGTACTGTGATAGTGTTGTGCAAGCGTGACTTAGTCAAAATTTTGACTTGTATTTGACTGATATTTCAAAAAAAAATATTGAATCAATAAATGCGTGTACACAGCTACAAATGGTCCCATACAGTTTGTAACCGTTAACTGCTTTGGTATTTTTGATATTATTATACCCTTTCCGTTACACGTTGTATATATATATATAATATTTCATAATATTTTTGTAAAATTTTGTAGCTGACGATAATAAGTGAAAACATATCTTAGTCTGTTTAAATACAAAGGTTTTATATTTATAGCACGTGGACTTTAACCTTAACGTAATAAAGAATCTAGTGCAAAAGTGACGTGTCATTGGTAGGTTCTCCAAGGCGAGGGTAAAGCTGACCCTCGGGAGCTGGATTTCCTCCTAAAGTACGCGGTCGCGCCTGAGGTGTCGCCGTACTCGTGGCTCACCAACAACTCATGGGGCGGTATTGTTGCCCTCGCCAAGATGGACGCCTTTGAGAATATTGACAAGGATATTGAGGGTGCTACGAAGAGGTTTGTTCCTAAAGATTATTATAAGATATGATATGGACAAGATGTCTACTAAATAAGAACACACAAAGATAGTTCAAAATTGGGCCTTTACATATTGGCCAATCTCGTAGCAGTTAGTTCAATAGATCCACTAGTAGACCCACAGTATTTAAGATTTTATTTTTAGTACTGAAATTCACTTTAAGTAATTGAATTCTACCGCATAATGCAGTTTTCTTGTATTCGTTGCTTTTGCTAGTTACTTCAAGGTCTATAAAATATTTCAATGCAATACCTTAAACTTACTTACCTACTTAAGATGAGTTACGCTTATGAATTGTGGCTGTAGTATTCAATACCGATAAATTCTCGTACACAGCTTCGGCATTATGTAAATAATGTCTCCAGGGAGACTTTATGACACCTACGTGAATGCGTCATTGCATTACCAAATTGCTATCTAGTACAAGTGACGTCTAATACGAAACAGATGGCAGAAATACACGGACGGCGAGGCGCCTGAACGCGACAAGCTGCCGGGCGAATGGAAGAACAAGACACCTCTGCAGCGTCTTTGCATCATGCGGGCGTTGCGCCCCGATCGCATGTCCTACGCCTCTAGGTATCTACATACTGTGAACCACCATATAAATCAGCTTAAAGCAATTTGTGGCGTAATCTATGCTAGAAGCCACGACCAATTTATATCTGGCTCGAAGGACCATTTCTTTAGTTACTTTTTTAAAACTTATTGATTGTTATAGTTTTTGGAAATTATTGAATACTTATATAAGAATCTTCAATGGAATACGTATACGTCATTTGTATTATCCATACAGAATAGTTTTAAAAAAATATCTGGAGTTACAGTTAAGCTTCACCTCCGTGTAGATCAGTGGTTCCCAACCATGGGGGCACGCCCCCCTTGGGGCGCGTAGTGGAATACAAGGAGGGGCGTAACCGAATCGTTTAATTTCCGGAAATAGTACTTAAGCGCAATACACTTAATATCTATACTAATATAATATTATAAAGAGGAAAGGTTTGATTTTTTGTTTGTTTGTTTGTATGAATTGAATAGGCTCCGAAACTACTTGGCAGATTTAAAAATTCTTTCACCGGTGGGAAGCTACACTATCTACGGGTGACATAGGCTATATAATATTTTCAAAAAAAATAGGGATCCTTACTAAAACTTCAATAATGTAATTAAAGGTGACCTAAAAAAATCCTTACATCGCGTGCGCTGCGAAAACTATTGATGATAGAACAAAGTCATGCACTACGACTTTGCAGAACTCATCATTATCTACAAAAAGTGTCGGGATAGCATATGACTAAATATTATAGTTATGTCACAATAAGCGGTTTTTTAATCTAAAAAAATTATTAATATGCCGCCTCTTTTAAAGGCTCTTTATTTGTACCTTGGTATTAATCCTTATCAAAATAAATAACTTTATATTCAAGATAGCTTCAATACCTTTATATAACTTTTTGAATTATTCAATTCGGACATTCAATTCGAAAGATATCATGAGTTTAATAATGCAAGTATTAGAAAAAAGTCGCTTGGTTGCCGCTCACCGCGCTCAGCTAGCCAGCATGCAATGTAGGCTCCAAGCGTCACTGGGGTAAGGGAGGAGTCAATGTAATAAAATAAATTGCAATATTTATATGTATAATACGTACATATTTTAGTACCTATTGCACCCGTGCGAAGCCGGGGCGGGTCGCTATATTAGATATAGCTAGAAGTGGTCATGTATAAAAATAAAAATATATATCTATACTAATATTATAAAGAGGAAAGATTTGTATTTTTGTATGTTTGTAATGGATAGGCTCAAAAAGTACTGGGCCGATTTAAAAAAATCTTTCACCAATAGAATGCTACATTCTTCCAATTTGACATAGGCTACAAAATTAGGAATCCTTGGTAAAATTTGAAAAAAATCAACAGAAAAGCGGGAAAAATTCTCTAAGGCGAAACGAAGTTCGCCGGGACCGCTAGTACGTTATAATAACAAAAATGTGTTTTTAAACTTAAGGGAGCATGAGAATATTATTTTTGAATTGGGGAGGCTTAGCGAAATAAAGGTTGGGGAACCCTGGTGTAGATACTACAGGTTTAAATAGAAAAAAAATATTAAGTTTATTTTACTACATTGTGTAGCGCCTTTTGCGAAGAAAACCTGGGCACAAAATACGTTGAAGCGCGAACGCCTCCTTTAGAGAAGTCATACCAGGAGAGCACGTCTACTACACCTATGTTCTTCATCCTATCTGCTGGTGTCGATCCGCTCAAGGTAAAGGCACTTATGTAACTTTAGTCAATAACTGTAATAACAGGCACCATATAACTTGTAGCTAGTGTTAGGTTCAGTAGTATTTCTTCTAGTATTTATCACATTAACAAAATTAAGATGTTTCATTGGTCAAATTAACATTTTGATAGAGTAGGCTTGATGGCAATACGTACCTACCTAAGTTATGACGTTGACAAGAATGTAAAAATCACCGATCACGTAGCAATTGGTCTTTACGGCTATGTATTGCCATCTAGCAGATTTTTATACGTAGGTACGTATATAGTTCCCACGTATAATGAACAACGTTTGTTGCATAGTGGTCTTAGTTTCCTTGCTTTTTCAATGACTATTCGCATCGTCTTAACGAGATATCTGCATCAGGTCGCACACGCAAATCCTCACATCAATTCCAACCATTTTTAGGATTTAGAGAAGCTAGGAAGAAAGATTGGCTTCTCCACGGACAAGAAGAATTTCCACATCGTGTCCTTGGGCCAAGGTCAAGAGGTGGTGGCTGAAGAGGCGATGGGCGTGGCCTCCGTCAATGGGCACTGGGTCATTTTGCAGAACATTCACTTGGTGGCAAAGTGGCTCGCTACGCTTGAAAAGAAAATGGAGGAGACCTTTGAAAACCCTTTGCCGGAATATAGGTATAAAACATTTTCAGCAATTGATTAGACTTAACTAAACAACTGACTGTATTTAGGTATCTACTATTTATCACTAATACCACAATACAATTTAGATGCTCTCTAAGGTCCACCTAGTTTCGAAATCACAATTTTTTATGCTACTTGCATCGAGATAAGATTAGTTTATGTATATTTGTCTAAAACTTAATACTTATTTTTGTATAATATAAAACACGCAGTTGCCAAAAGAGACATTCTTGAATCTTCTTCAAATTTTCATACCATTGGCTTTTGTAATTGATCGGTTTTTTCTGAAGCAGATCTGTGTACTATTTTTGTGCATAGATTGTACCTGAGTGCCGAACCGGCGCCTTCCGCGCAGTACCACATCATCCCGCAGGGCATCTTGGAGTCTGCCATCAAGATCACCAACGAACCGCCCATCGGGATGTGGGCCAACTTGCACAAAGTAAGTTTCATCTACGACATCTAAATTTTTTATGATTTCATTAGAAAACGGCTATTTCCTAATTCACATTGGACCACAGATTGCTTTTAAGAGTGAATAAAAGATCAAACGTTTATTTGTAGCCCCTCAGCTTACATTCGTTTTTACATGGAAACCAACAAACTCAATTCATTACGCATTAATTTTCGGTAGATGCGGCAATACTCATTGTAAATTATTCTCGTACAAGGGCTCTCTGCGAGTTTCTCGATTCCCAAAGAGTCAGTTCTTGTTTCCGCGAGAATTATTTCCGAGGCATTGTAAATATCCTGGTAGCTGGACACAGGTATTTTGTAATTTATATCTTAATTTGCAGTCTTTGGACAACTTCAGTCAGGAAACACTAGAGATGTGCAGCAAGGAGGCCGAATTTAAATCTGTCTTATTCGCACTATGCTACTTCCACGCCGTGGTAGCTGAAAGACGCAAGTTCGGACCACAAGGCTGGAACAGGTGAGAAATTTGTGACAGTTTTACCGATTTCTCCTTTTTTTATTTCAAATAAAATAAATAACCTTTTTTAAAGGAGCTTTGAAGAATACTGGCATGCCTAAATGACAAATATGTACTCAGTTTTTAAAACCAATGGTGGGGTTATCTCATAAAAAATCTGCTTATTGCTGAGGTCTAACTGTTATGCATCGACATCTAGCGAACATTTCATACACGTACCACGCATCCGTCCTTTGTTGTAAAAAAAAGATTGTGATAAATAAAGAACCTCCACGTTTTATTGAAGTCGTTCAAAATGATTCTATATTGCAGAGTCTACCCATTCAATTTCGGTGACCTGACGATCTGCGTATACGTGTTATACAATTACCTGGAAGCGAACCCTCGGGTGCCCTGGGAGGATCTCCGCTACCTGTTCGGGGAGATCATGTACGGAGGACACATCACCGATGACTGGGACCGCCGCCTCTGCCGGACCTTCCTGCTCGAGTACATGCAGCCTGAACTGGTAATGATTTATTCATACCATTTTTGAAAACGGGAGGTGTATATGCATATGTTGTAACTAATGAACTCGGAAAACTGTTGCATACGACTTCGTCCGCAGTATTTCGGAATAAAGAAGATCGTTAGCAAGTGTCTGAAAAATAATTCATGGTTGTATCAATGAGCATGATGATATTTTTTTAATTTAATTGCTTTAGACGTGAAAGTGTAACATAGCTAAGCTGTAGTGAAATGAATGAATTCCCCCCTTTCAAAGGTTGACGGAGAGTGCCAGCTAGCACCAGGGTTCATTTCTCCTCCCAATTCGGACTACGCCGGCTACCACGGCTACATAGACGACTATCTGCCGGACGAGACTCCGTATTTGTACGGACTGCATCCCAATGCTGAAATCGGATATTTGACCACCGTCTCGGAAAGACTGTTCAAGGTACTGAAATTCGTACTCAAAGTGTGAATATAAGAGTTTTTACCAATAGACCCCTTGGCTATTGGTAAAAACTCTTATATTCACACTTTGGGTACGTGTGGTCCGATGAAACTCCAATATAATGTAGGTATACGCTAGTATATAGTACTCTGTGGTAGGTATTAATTATTTACATTTCTGTGTAAAATTATTAAGTTATTTGTATGTAGCTTATTCAATCACGAGAATTACGAGTATGTTTCTTATCACTGAATATTACTTATTAACTTGTTTGCTCTCTTAACCAATCTAAATTTTTAGGTTGTGTTCGAAATGCAACCACGTGATGCCGGTGCTCAAGCCGGAGGTGGCGCAACTAAGGAAGAGATGGTATGATAACGCTTACCACAATAGAAAGCATACAATTAAATACTATAAGTTGTCTGTCTATGTATATCTACCTATCCAATAGGGATTGTGTATGAAAAATATTTTTGGCCATTTCACTAATTATTAAAATTTGTAAATTTTAAATTTTTCATTAGTTCGTGCAAACTTATATTTTAAGGCCCAATACGAAGAGAATTAGCGAAACTTCATGTATTTCTGTTCACTACAACGATGACCTCAAGTAATTCTAAGCATTAAATCACTTTTTGTACGTTTATTCAGATATTTTACAAGGTCACCGCCTTCTTGAAATTTTAAAATAAATGAATATATAAAAATTAAAAAATGTTAAAAAATGATTTCTTCAAATTATTTTTCTTCCAAAACTCTGTAAATATATATTTAGAAAAAAATATTTTTACTAAAAAATGTTAGGATTGTGATTCCAAAGGTCGCCGCCTTCTTCATTTTTTATATAATCTATTAGTTATTAAAATAATTCATTTTAAACACAAACGCCTGATTAAATTGCATAATTCTTAGATTTCTTATCTTAGATAAGTTTGCCGTTCAGGTGCTTCGATGTGTAGTGTTGACAGGTGACGGCAGTTAGTTGTCTGTTTTGAAAATAGTAAATAAATTGGTTTACACGCGTAGTCTTTACTATAACGGTGAAATAATGTTAGGAAAAGAAATAAATATTACCTAAGGGCTAAAATAAAAAGAGTTTATTACAACAACGCAGCTCGAATTGCGAAAATTCCATTTTGAGATTATATTTTTTGTAAAATACTTTTTTGTTGGGTGGCTGCTTAGGCTGCATTTTTAGGGTTTCGTAGTCGACTAGGAACCCTTATAGTTTCGCCATGTCTGTCTATCTGTCTGTCCGTCCGAGGATAATCTCAGAAACCGTTTGCACTAGAAAGATGAAATTTGGTACAAATATGTATATTAATCACGTCAACAAAGTGCAAAAATAAAAAAAATTAAAAAAATTTTTTTTAGGGTACCCGCTCTGCCGGTGATGTTGTGGTGGTTCTTAAAAATTTTCCCACAGCATTACCATTAAGGCGATGAGGTACCCCGGGGGGTTTTAGTGGGTAGGCCTGTCCTTTTTAGGGCAGGAGAGTCCCACACACGCCGTCACCTCCCTCGGGTGACGGTACGGTGCGCCAAGCACTTCCCCCCGCACAAAAAAAAAGGGTACCCCCTCTACACGTAAATTGGGGTGTGATTTTTTTTTATTTCAATCCCAACATGTGATGTATCGTTGGATAGGTATTTAAAAATGAACAGGGGTTTACTACGATCATTTTTTTATATTTTTAATATTTTGGGAAATAATCGCTGCAAAAGAAAATAAAATTGTGTCCCCCCCCTCTAACTTTTGAACCATAAGTCAAAAAGTATGAAAAAAATCTGGAATATAGAACTGCATAAAGGCTTTCTAGGAAAATTATTTTGAACCTGATGGGTTTAATCGTTTTTGAAATTTTTGAAAAAATATTTTTTTAACTAAAGTTGTAATTTAAGGATACTTAAGTATTGTGATGCTTTGAAAACACTTTTGGCCGGTTTTACTTATTTACAATAGCCAAACTGATCATTTATACGTTTCTAGGCAAGTGAGAAACTCAAAAATGCAAATCGTCGACGCGCGTGCAATACCGCGTATGTAGCATTTGCCATAAAGATTAAATTTGTCTGTTATTTCATATTATTTCAATCCAAATTAGAACTTACGGGTAAATGTCATTACACGGTATTGCACGCGAGTCGACGAAATATCACAACCGAGTCGGAAAATAATGAACAGAGGAAGTGCAAACACAGAGACGGCAAATAATGTCATATATTGTCATAGGGGTATGATTGACTGCTTGGAATTGTCTAGTAAGAATTAACACACTCAGGACCTAACCCCCCCACTATGGAGAAAACAGAATGAAGTTTTTAATTTTTTATTTTTGCAATTTTTACAACATTTTGTAAGACTCACAAGAACAATAATTTCAAACAAAGTACGTAAAGTTATTTTTCTTACGTACGAGAGCTCTTGCCCAAAAATTTTTTTTTCGTTTTTTTCGTTTTAATGGCCTATGATACGCCTACACATTTTTTTATTTGTAAATTTTGGACTTAAAATAAGACTTTTATAGCACAAAATTCGTTTATTGTAGGTAAATTAAATACCTTCATATCACATGAATAACAAAACACGCGTCTATTGAACATAGCTGGGCACCGTTAATCAAATAGTTAACTTCGTTAATCGTTATCCGTTAATAAAAAAGTTAGCTTCGTTAATCGTTAAAACGTTACATTTCTGAAGAATTAACGCAAGTTAACGTTAATCGTTAATCCGTTAAAATATAATCCAAATAGATGAATGAATGGTTATCGATTCTCACCAGGACCTGGAATCCGATTCCATGTCTTTGATTATCCGAGTCCCCATGGACTCGGATAACCCCATGGTTTGATCACTGCACTGCTCAGTACATTTTTTCAATTTACCTAATAGGTACTAGCTGTTACGACTACGTTCGCGTGGACTACAGGGTTTTCCATATATATGTCGCAGTCATCTGGTTGAAACAGCTATTTGATTGAATCACTAGCGTGTTTATTAAATGACGACATTTAATTGAATGACTAGGCCGAACGTTGAATGAATAAGACTCACTGAACGTCCAACAAGTTAGCGGATTGTAACATAGCCCTTTGAACATAGCGGACGTAATCAGTCAGGTGATTGTAATTTAGTTTATTTTTTTTCCACTGCGGCGTTAGTGCTCATCAAAACAAAGATGGCGTCAAACAGCTGGTACAGATATAATCGAATAGCACTGTGTTGATAATTTTTAGAGTGAAATTGAGATATAAAGTGACTTATTCGTAAAAAAATATTTTTTTAGCCTAATTGTCTTAAGACTTAAAATTGTTAAAACATTAAAAATCTTATTAGGGTGTGTTATGTCATGTCTTAATTTTTTTTATCTAAATTTAGTTATCTTTTAAGTGGTGAACTTATGGTCACCTTAATCAAACATTAAAAAGTCAGCTATGCCCCATTCAACGACTATGCTAAATGACGTTCAGTCAAGAAGTTGAACGTTATATTAAACAATTTGACGAGTTGTCCTTTAGTCATTCAATTAAACGTCGTGATTCAATGAACGCGCTAGTGATCCAATCAAATAGCTGATTAAACCAGATGACTGCGACATATATATATATCTATTTTCATGTTCGCTGTTAGCCCTCCCCGTCTCCCCTAATATTCAAAACCAAAGTAGTCCATATTTAAGCCAAGTTTTGAGCTATGTTTTGAATGTTGAGTTTTGTGCCAAATTTCATATCCCTAATTTAAAAAGTAATTATTTTTCCATATTAACTTTTACGGGCGGTATTACCTCTTTCCCCCTCATTTTCAAAACAAAAAGTAGCCTATATCCGTTCTAGAGGTTCAACGGTTACCTACCCATACCAAAAATCATCAAAATCTGTTCAGTGGTTTAGGCGTCAAAGCCGGACAGACAAACAGACAGACTGAGTTACTTTCTCATTTATAATATTAGTCTAGATTTTAACTTGGTAAGTATAGTGATTTTTAATTAAAGGATTTGTTGTTTATCTCATAAACATTCTGCATTAATATAATAAAACTTTGAAAATGCATTACTTCCTATTTCTTTTTTTTTTCTTTACTTTAAATGTTATTACATACTTTTTCCTTCTTTTCCATACACTTTTCCATAAATCTACAATTAATTAGAACATTTTATGGTTCTTTTATAGTTTAGGCAGCGAAATAAGTAACTTTTCTGGTTGATTTTTTCCACCTTGTCTCCGAAAAACCCAAATACTTTATGAAACCAAATTTTTTCCAAAATAAAATTTAGCCTATATTACTCTTGAATAATGTCGCTTTTGAATGGTGAAAGAATTCTTAAAAACGGTCCAGTAGTTTTTGAGCCTATTCATTACAAACAAACAAAGTTTTCATCTTTATAATATTAGTCTAGATTATCCACACGCAAATGATCACTGTCAGTAATTTATGGAGCGTTCGAGTATTACGTAACGTAATTTGGGGGGGGGGGGGGGGAGGGGGGACTATGTAAAACGTTACGAAGCGGTCCAATAAAAACTTAAGCAAAACCGTACGGTTTCCGGAGAACCCTTCCCGATCCGACATGTTGAAATCAAATTAACAAAATGAATCTATTCGCAGCTTTCTCACTCGCACTCGCTGCCATGCAGTGAATAGTAGGCATTGGATGACCGATTAACGGACTTCCTGATTATTAACGGAAGTTAATGAGTCCGTTAACGGTTTTTAAAGTTAACTTAAAAGTTAATCCGTTACTCAAAATGTTAACTTCGTTAATTAACGATTAACGGATTAACGAGTTAATGCCCAGCTATACTATTGAATATATTTGTTTCTTTGAGTACACCAAAATAAACGTGTTAAATCAATCTGCCGCTTGTGTATAACCTTTCCTCTGGGTAATAACTCCTTTAAAAAAAAAAAGACACGATTATTCGTGTAAAATGGAAGCTACTTTTATTAGTTATGCTTCATTGCAGACCGCAAAAATTTTAATACAGCTATCCTAATATAGAATTATTCTCTTTTACTAATCTGTAGAATAACCGTGCACCGTTTTACTACACTTGTTTATGCTTCATTTATGACACGAATAAACGTGCAGTGATACATTTCTGTTAACAAGTCACAAATTTTTCACTAGAATAATAAAATTATATGTTTTTTCTTGAATACTGAGAAAATCGATAGATATATTTTCTTAAAAAATATATGAGCTGAAATATGTTTAACCTTTAATATAATTTATACATTAAATATATCTATTCATTACGTCATTAAAGTAATGTGATTTCAAACGTTTTTATGGTTTCCTGAAAAGTTGTAGTTTTTCGTTTGCACGTTTATTCGTTGAAGCCATCGATATGTTTGTATGTATGTAACGAATAAAGTACAAAATTGATAATCTGTTGGTACTTACTAATATTACAAAGTAGTAAGATTTAATAAATTAATACGTACGCAATGCTGTCTCTATTGTATTAGTACTACATGGCATTCGCTCGTACTAGCACCGCACACCCGTGCTGCGCTAGCACGAGCTAATGCCAAATGCGTTCAATAGATGGCGCGCGGTTCGCCGCGAAACGGGTAATGTCAATTGCTTTGTATTGGGCCTTAAAGTAGGATCTTGTCTTTTTTAAAATGTTAACGGTATCTCTAGCAATAATTAAGATATTAAAAAAGTCGTTCACATTCGTCTACCCTTGATATAAAAGATCTTTATTAACAAATAAAAATCATGCACATTTCCATCCTGCTTTCATGAGTTTGCATAACAAATTATGACATGGTTGATATTCTATATAGGTGCGCTACATCCTTGACGATATCCTGGACCGCGTGCCGGAACCTTTCAATCTGCAAGAGCTGATGGGTAAAGTAGAGGAGCTGACGCCGTACACGATCGTGGCGCTGCAGGAGTGCGAGCGCATGAACCGGCTCATGGGCGAGATCCGCCGCTCCCTCAAGGAGCTGGAGCTCGGCCTCAAGGTAAACCGATGTAGGCTTAGTTAATACCTTCTATCTACTCGCTACAGTCATTTTGTAGCTGTACTTAGTCAGTTTGCCAGGAATTTTGAATGTTTTTTAATATTTGGTGTGCTCTTATTATATCTCTTTTTAACTTAGACACCTCGCATTTTTGTTACTGACACTGTTTCTTGATCATCATATATATTTTTCGGACTTCTTTCTGCGTTTGAAATACTTAGTCAATTCTTTACAAATTATGTTTTTGTAACTTTTTCCGTAAAATAAATTATTTTAGTATAGGTACGTACGTGTTTTTACTGAAAAACATATTTCAAAACCATTTTGAGATTGAGTACCTAAACAGTGATTTAGTAATTATTTTTCCATTGATTTCGGCATGTAGATGCTTCGTGTGAGTTCCTTTCTTACCTACTTTCTACCTGCGAAAGTCACTTTTCTAGTAACCCTGATACCTACAACGCATAATATAAGTAGGTATGTTTCGCAAATATACGTCTCATTACGGTAACTAATTGCTAGGTGCCCAACAACTTTTTCATTACCTTGCCAGGGCGAGCTGACCATCAGCAGCGACATGGAAAAGCTGATGGAGTCGCTGTTCATGGACCACGTGCCGGACGCGTGGACCAAGCTGGCCTACCCCAGCCTGCTGGGCCTCGCGGCTTGGTTCTCCGACCTTTGCCTGCGTTTGACCGAGCTCGAGAACTGGTCTGGAGATTTCAATGTGAGTCTTACCATTTATATTACCACGAAATTATGATTTTCCAAGTGACAGAAAAAAAGAAAATTTTCTGTAGGTAACCATATATCTATATAAACACGCACACGCACACTAAAAAGGCTGGGCAAGTAGACCTAGATTATATGCAGCTTCCAAAATAAAAATTTTACCTTTTTTTCACAACAAGTCGGTATTTCTATCCAAGAAGTTAAAAAATTTCTATTGGGTATGCTAACAAATAAAATATTAGGTAACTATCTTATTTTTCCACGTCGTTAAGGTTTCCATGTCGAGAGGGGGATTATATTTGTGCTAGTCAAATAGCTAGCCCGCCCTAGTTTTGCATGGAGGTAATTTTCGACTTTTCTGTATGTTATATATAAACCGCATCAAAATCTCGGTGGTTGTTCAACCCACCATTGACCATGCGAAACCCAGTTACTTTTGTACACAAACAAAACTGAATTGGAAAGCAAACATAATAAAACCGAGGTTTTATAAAACATCTATCTAAATATTTGGCATGTATCACGTGGTGACTCAAATGTTCGGTGCAGCTGCCGCCGGCGGTGTGGCTGGCCGGCTTCTTCAACCCGCAGTCGTTCCTGACGGCTATCATGCAGCAGACGGCGCGCAAGAACGAGTGGCCGCTCGACAAGATGTGCCTCAACTGCGACGTCACCAAGAAGGGCCGGGGAGACTTCAAGTATACCAGCACTTTTTAATATTTATGCCCACATGGATAAAGTCTAGTCCGTAAACGCCTACAAAATTAGGAGCGCCACAGACGTGTTCTGTTCATGCCTCCTTGAAGGACCTCAAATTAACATATTTAACTTGACAAATTTTCACCGGATTAGAATAAGTAGCCCTGGACTAAACTCTGTAACAATAAACATACATTTCCTCATTACAGTGCAGGTCCGGTGAGCGAGTGAAACTGTCAGGGTAACTAAATTAAATAATGGTGAAATTTTAACGGATTAAAATGGAGAGGGGTGGGTTGGCCAGTCTTTTGGGTTCCTTCATCAAACCTAGGCTAACCTAACCTTGTGGGCGTTTGTGCTAATGCCTTAATCAGCTACTGATTTTAAGGCCCAATACGAAGAGAATTAGCGAAACTTCATGTATTTCTGTTCACTACAACGATGACCTCAAGTAATTCTAAGCATTAAATCACTTTTTGTACGTTTATTCAGATATTTTACAAGGTCGCCGCCTTCTTGAAATTTTAAAATAAATGAATATATAAAAATTATACCGTTTTTAAAAAATGTTAAAAAATGATTTCTTCAAATTATTTTTCTTCCAAAACTCTGTAAATATATATTTAGAAAAAAATATTTTTACTAAAAAATGTTAGGATTGTGATTCCAAAGGTCGCCGCCTTCTTCATTTTTTATATAATCTATTAGTTATTAAAATAATTCATTTTAAACACAAACGCCTGATTAAATTGCTTATTTCTTAGATTTCTTATCTTAAATAAGTTTGCCGTTCAGGTGCTTCGATGTGTAGTGTTGACAGGTGACGGCAGTTAGTTGTCTGTTTTGAAAATAGTAAATAAATTGGTTTACACGCGTAGTCTTTACTATAACGGTGAAATAATGTTAGGAAAAGAAATAAATATTACCTAAGGGCTAAAATAAAAAGAGTTTATTACAACAACGCAGCTCGAATTGCGAAAATTCCATTTTGAGATTATATTTTTTTTAAAATACTTTTTTGTTGGGAGGCTGCTTAGGCTGCATTTTTAGGGTTCCGTAGTCGACTAGGAACCCTTATAGTTTCGCCATGTCTGTCTATCTGTCTGTTCGTCCGAGGATAATCTCGGAAACCGTTTGCACTAGAAAGATGAAATTTGGTACAAATATGTATATTAATCACGTCAACAAAGTGCAAAAATAAAATAAATAAAAAAATTTTTTTTTAGGGTACCCGCTCTGCCGGTGATGTTGTGGTGGTTCTTAAAAATTTTCCCACAGCATTACCATTAAGGCGATGAGGTACCCCGGGGGGTTTTAGTGGGTAGGCCTGTCCTTTTTAGGGCAGGAGAGTCCCACACACGCCGTCACCTCCCTCGGGTGACGGTACGGTGCGCCAAGCATTTCCCCCCGCACAAAAAAAAAGGGTACCCCCTCTACACGTAAATTGGGGTGTGATTTTTTTTTATTTCAATCCCAACATGTGATGTATCGTTGGATAGGTATTTCAAAATGAACAGGGGTTTACTAAGATCATTTTTTTTATATTTTTAATATTTTGGGAAATAATCGCTGCAAAAGAAAATAAAATTGTGTCTCCCCCCCCCCCTCTAACTTTTGAACCATAAGTCAAAAAGTATGAAAAAAATCTGGAATATAGAACTGCATAAAGGCTTTCTAGGAAAATTATTTTGAACCTGATGGGTTTAATCGTTTTTGAAATTTTTGAAAAAATATTTTTTTAACTAAAGTTGTAATTTAAGGATACTTAAGTATTGTGATGCTTTGAAAACTACGGAACCCTACACTGAGCGTGGACCGACACACTTTTGGCCGGTTTTACTTATTTACAATAGCCAAACTGATCATTTATACGTTTCTAGGCAAGTGAGAAACTCAAAAATGCAAATCGTCGACGCGCGTGCAATACCGCGTATGTAGCATTTGCCATAAAGATTAAATTTGTCTGTTATTTCATATTATTTCAATCCAAATTAGAACTTACGGGTAAATGTCATTACACGGTATTGCACGCGAGTCGACGAAATATCAACAAGAACGAACGAACGAACGAAGAACAGAGGAAGTGCAAACACAGAGACGGCAAATAATGTCATATATTGTCATAGGGGTATGATTGACTGCTTGGAATTGTCTAGTAAGAATTAACACACTCAGGACCTAACCCCCACTATGGAGAAAACAGAATGAAGTTTTTAATTTTTTATTTTTGCAATTTTTACAACGACATTTTGTAAGACTCACAAGAACAATAATTTCAAAGTATGTAAAGTTATTTTTCGTACGTAAGAGCTCTTGCCCAAAAATTTGTTTTTCGTTTTTTTCGTTTTAATGGCCTATGATACGCCTACACATTTTTTTTTTGTAAATTTTGGACTTAAAATAAGACTTTTATAGCACAAAATTCGTTTATTGCAGGTAAATTAAATACCTTCATATCACATGAATAACAAAACACGCGTCTATTGAACATAGCTGGGCACCGTTAATCAAATAGTTAACTTCGTTAATCGTTAATCCGTTAATAAAAAAGTTAGCTTCGTTAATCGTTAAAACGTTACATTTCTGAAGAATTAACGCAAGTTAACGTTAATCGTTAATCCGTTAAAATATAATCCAAATAGATGAATGAATGGTTATCGATTCTCACCAGGACCTGGAATCCGATTCCATGTCTTTGATTATCCGAGTCCATGGGGTTTGATCACTGCACTGCTCAGTACATTTTTTCAATTTACCTAATAGGTACTAGCTGTTACGATTACGTTCGCGTGGCCTACAGGGTTTTCCATATATATGTCGCAGTCATCTGGTTGAAACAGCTATTTGATTGAATCACTAGCGTGTTTATTAAATGACGACATTTAATTGAATGACTAGGCCGAACGTTGAATGAATAAGACTCACTGAACGTCCAACAAGTTAGCGGATTGTAACATAGCCCTTTGAACATAGCGGACGTAATCAGTCAGGTGATTGTAATTTAGTTTATTTTTTTTCCACTGCGGCGTTAGTGCTCATCAAAACAAAGATGGCGTCAAACAGCTGGTACAGATATAATCGAATAGCACTGTGTTGATAATTTTTAGAGTGAAATTGAGATATAAAGTGACTTATTCGTAAAAAAATATTTTTTTAGCCTAATTGTCTTAAGACTTAAAATTGTTAAAACATTAAAAATCTTATTAGGGTGTGTTATGTCATGTCTTCATTTTTTTTTATCTAAATTTAGTTATCTTTTAAGTGGTGAACTTATGGTCACCTTAATCAAACATTAAAAAGTCAGCTATGTCCCATTCAACGACTATGCTAAATGACGTTCAGTCAAGAAGTTGAACGTTATATTAAACAATTTGACGAGTTGTCCTTTAGTCATTCAATTAAACGTCGCCATTCAATGAACGCGCTAGTGATCCAATCAAATAGCTGATTAAACCAGATGACTGCGACATATATATATCTATTTTCATGTTCGCTGTTAGCCCTCCCCGTCTCCCCTAATATTCAAAACCAAAGTAGTCCATATTTAAGCCAAGTTTTGAGCTATGTTTTGAATGTTGAGTTTTGTGCCAAATTTCATATCCCTAATTTAAAAAGTAATTATTTTTCCATATTAACTTTTACGGGCGGTATTACCTCTTTCCCCCTCATTTTCAAAACAAAAAGTAGCCTATATCCGTTCTAGAGGTTCAACGGTTACCTACCCATACCAAAATATGTAAAACGTTACGAAGCGGTCCAATAAAAACTTAAGCCAAACCGTACGGTTTCCGGAGAACCCTTCCCGATCCGACATGTTGAAATCAAATTAACAAAATGAATCTATTCGCAGCTTTCTCACTCGCACTCGCTGCCATGCAGTGAATAGTAGGCATTGGATGAACGATTAACGGACTTCCTGATTATTAACGGAAGTTAATGAGTCCGTTAACGGTTTTTAAAGTTAACTTAAAAGTTAATCCGTTACTCAAAATGTTAACTTCGTTAATTAACGATTAACGGATTAACGAGTTAATGCCCAGCTATACTATTGAATATATTTGTTTCTTTGAGTACACCAAAATAAACGTGTTAAATCAATCTGCCGCTTGTGTCTAACCTTTCCTCTGGGTAATAACTCCTTTGAAAAAAAAGACACGATTATTCGTGTAAAAATGGAAGCTACTTTTATTAGTTATGCTTCATTGCAGACCGCAAAAATTTTAATACAGCTATCCTAATATAGAATTATTATCTTTTACTAATCTGTAGAATAACCGTGCACCGTTTTACTACACTTGTTTATGCTTCATTTATGACACGAATAAACGTGCAGTGATACATTTCTGTTAACAAGTCACAAATTTTTCACTAGAATAATGAAATTATATGTTTTTTCTTGAATACTGAGAAAATCGATAGATTTATTTTCTTAAAGAATATATGAGCTGAAATATGTTTAACCTTTAATATAATTTATACATTAAATATATCTATTCATTACGTCATTAAAGTAATGTGATTTCAAACGTTTTTATGGTTTCCTGAAAAGTTGTAGTTTTTCGTTTGCACGTTTATTCGTTGGAGCCATCGATATGTTTGTATGTATGTAACGAATAAAGTACAAAATTGATAATCTATTGGTACATACTAATATTACAAAGTAGTAAGATTTAATAAATTAATACGTACGCAATGCTGTCTCTATTGTATTAGTACTACATGGCATTCGCTCGTACTAGCACCGCACACTCGTGCTGCGCTAGCACGAGCTAATGTCAAATGCGTTCAATAGATGGCGCGCGGTTCGCCGCGAAACGGGTAATGTCAATTGCTTCGTATTGGGCCTTAATCGAGGTTTGCACAATGCAACTTTTAAGCGATCGTTTAATCGTTGCGTGACTAGCGTTTAAGACCTATCGATTCCTACTGACGTCAGCGTTTACTGAATAAATACCACTAAAATAGCTGCCGAATTAAGACTACATCGCGTCTGTATCGCTACATTGGGTAGCGCGTCTGTATAAAGCTATGACTATTTAGCGACCCTGTTATTTCCGCATCACACTATATGACATTGATGATAATGTGTGTATGTGATCTGTTGTATTGTCCCAGTGCCCCGCCGCGTGAGGGCGCCAACATCCACGGGCTGTACATGGAAGGCGCGCGCTGGGACACGTCGGTGGGCGGCATCGTGGAGTCGCGCATGATGGAGCTGTTTCCCATCATGCCCGTCATCTACATCAAGGCCGTCACGCAGGACAAGCAGGATACGCGCAACGTGTACGAGTGTCCCGTCTACAAGATCCGGTAGGTTTTCCTTACACTAGCACCATATTGGGTTAAAAGAACAATGGCCAATTCTCACTTCTTATTAAAACACCGATTATTTCAAGATTTTCATTGTCTTTAGGGTTGTGATTTAGGAAAATTTCGATCCGTTCCGCAATTATTATGTTAGCTGGATAATCAACTGAAATACTTTTAAATGTGACAAAAAGTGTTATGAAAACTACAGAGTTTCTTGCCGGAATATTCTCTGCAAGTTTTAGGTTCCGAACCGGAGGTAGCTTCAAATGCATTATATAGATAGACGATTCATAAATTACTGATGTAGGTAATTAATGAATTAAAGAATTTTGAAATCTTTAAATCTTTAGGTCGCTTATTTATCTACTCCCCTTTAGATTTTATTTCTGTCAATAAAGAACTTGTCCTTTTATTAATTGGTAATTCTACAGAATGCGTGGCCCAACCTTCGTGTGGACATTCAACCTGAAAACCAAGGACAAGCCGACGCGCTGGACCCTTGCCGGGGTGGCGCTACTGCTCGGGGTCTAGCGACCTTGCGTACCCTCTTCAGGGCATCACGACATACGTAGTTTGTAGATACGCTTTTAATTTATTATGTTGCTTTATTAGTTTATTAAACTTTACCTACCAAATCAAAAACTTGTTTCATTTTTGTTAAAATTTTATTTTCTTCCATCTACACTGCTGAGTATTTTGATCGAAAATTTTCAGTGCTCACAACAAGGGACAGAATTAGTTCAAAACAATACTTTGTGCAATATCATTAACATTTAAACAGGAAGACTACACAATTTATTGTAAGTAGGTACATATTTGATAGAAAATGACCTTGATAAATATATTTAAATCTTTTCATTCCGGATCAGATCTACTATACATTTAAAAAAATAAATATATCCTGCCGTTAGGGCTTCGAAATTGGACGGCTTCGCTCAGTCTAATCGCATTTTATATATATTTTATAATACAATATCAACAATGTGCACACTAACAATAATATTAATTAATAAAATACCTATTTTATTTCGCCATGTTCCTTTTTAATGTGGCAGTGAGTTGATAATTACGTAATACGTCCCAGAGAAGTTTTTTTTTAGACACGTAGCTATTTGCTGATCATTTGACTGCGAAGATGATCCCTTAAATATGCGTGCGCTTAGCCACTCTTGACGCCTTTGTTGTTTAGCGTGGCATTCGGCGAAACATTATCGTTATCTGATGGAGGCTCGGAACCTTTCACCGTAAATGTGACGTAGTATCTCTTATTTTTATCGAGACGCTCTGCAGGTAAGGCTATCAGCTGTTTCTCGGTGCCATGTGACACCTCCAGCGTAACATGTGCTTTGCCTGTGCCAAGCGGTGGTTTGGAGTTAATTTTGGGCAAGAAGCCTTTCGATTTAGTACTTGCGCCAGCGGTTGCCGGTTTCGGCATTGTGTGGTGGTCCCATTTGTAAGGTACTGAAAGAGATATAATGAAAATAAGTAAAATATTGGAATGTTTGCACTTCAGTAAATAGTAAAGAGTCACTTTAACAGTATTGCCAAAAAGCGCTTTCTGATACTTCGGGCTTTTATGTTGATTAATGCATAACGTTGCGTTGTATTTTCGCCTATCCCTTTAGATTTATTATTTTTTCTAAATAGCATGGATATAGGTAATAAAGTTTTTTTATAAGTGGGTACTTACTATACGCTGCACAAGGAATGCCAGTGTATGCATGTACCGCATGAAAACACCTGTGAGTTTTGCTGGTGCATAAACACGGATTGTCTGGAATAGCACTCATTTTGTATAGCTCACTCTCGCCATAATCAAATTCGATCGGCTTCTCGGGCAAATCATCCAAATGCCTTTTGCCACTTTTCTGCAACTTCCTCAAACTGTCATAAAGGAACTTCTCGAAGCTACTGAACGAGAAATCAGGACTATTGTAAGGACCCAATCCGACGCTAGCTAAGCTAGATTTATTATATTCATCAATAGCTCTCTTCACTAGTACTGATTCATTTGTTTTGCTGGTTCTTATTTGCAGCCTTTTGAGTTCCAATAAATGCTGGAAAATCTTCCGCTCACAATAGTATCTGAAAAAAAAAATTGTTGAATTATCGTGTACTTTCAATCAATTATAAAATATTATGATGCGCACCTTCTCATGTTAGTTTGAATTCTCTGCGTGACAGATTTCATATCCACGGCGCGTTTATCGCCCGGTTTGCGTACTGGTATTCTACTATCAGATTTTCCTGAGTATCTTCCACTAGCATTCCTTTGCTGATAGTAGGCAGCTAGACGAGGACTCATAATTCGGCGTTGTAGTGCTCTCGGACTCGGTTCGAACCCTGAATCCATCAGCCCACTAGAGTCATATCCTCTTTCTGAATTTTCGCTTTTTGATCTAATCGCAGTTCTACTTTTAGCACGGCCTTTTTTACGAAACCTTTTTCTACGACCATTTGCTTCAGATTGACCGTAAAGTTCGTTGTCGCTAACACTCGGCACTCTTCCGAATGAACTATCTTTAGTCAATTCTCTTTCAAAAGTATGTTTATCATCTTCTAAAGACCCTTCATCAACTTTTGTTGGTTTCTTTAGAATGCTAGTTGTGATTTCTGGTACACTAGCAACATCTGATAGCACCTTATAACTTTCAGTTTCATAGATACTACTTTTCCTACTACTGGCTTGACTATCCTTGGAAGACTTTCTTGTCCTTTTTGGGGATTCCGATAAAGGCAATTTAATATCATATTCTTCCGCTAACTGTCCCATTATAACTTGTTGAACAGCTCGCTCCATCGTAGTTATTTTCGCATCATCTATAACCGTAACTAGACCTTTGTCTGCACTTTGACTAATCTCTGTACTACTGCCCGTTGTTGATGCATATTCTTTGCGTTTATCTTCAGAGCTAACCACATTGCTTTCACTACTATCTTTATTTGCTTCACCTTGAACTAAGGTTTCTATTCCAGGAGGCACATCTGAATGATCGACGTGTTCCCCCATTAAATGATCTGAATGTTTATCTGAAGAATCTTTACTCTCAAAAATTTCATCTTTATTAGCAAAGGATACCACTGGTGAGCTGCTTTTCTCTTGGGACTCAGTTTGTTCAATACTAGGGGCATCTAGGCTCGTTCTGAATTCACCAGACATATCTTTACTTTGCATCAAGGCTTCATCTGGTCCAGATAAAACTTGGAATGACCTTTTACGTACTTTTTCCATAGATGAATTAGTCATCGTATCACTCGTTTTACCATCCGTCCCAGTCAAAGAACTTGGCTCAGTAATTTTAGTTGAATCTTGGGACGCTTGTTGAATTTCATCTGCTTTTGGCGTGCTTTCGACATCTTTCGATTCAGATGCGGTGATAGGAGCTCCAACGGGATCAATAATATTTTCACTGGAAATATTAGAAACTGTTTCTTTTTCATCTTTCTTTTCATTATCACCTGCTGTAGGACTTTTTGATTCAGTATCGTTAGCGGTTACCTCATTTGAAGCTTGTGCAGTTTCACTCAGAACTGGCTGTGAAACATCTTTAGTTTCTTCAGTTTTTTCTTCAGACGACTTTTTGTCTTCATCTAAATCTTTGTGTGTTACTGACAAATTTGATGTTTCGATCGAAACATTGTTTAAGGAGTCAACGGTTACCGTAAGTTCAGAACTACCATGCTGACTTGATTCACGTTCCATATGTATTTGAGCTTCAGTCACAACCATATTTGTTTTTACTGAAACTGTGTCAGTTTCAGTTTCACTATGTGTTTTACTCTTAACTAATTGATTCTCATCTTTTGCGGGTTCTGATTTTTCGTCTACAGCTGGAGTTTCGGCTGCAATAGGTGCGCAATCTGTTTTTTCAGCACTTGTATTTTTATATTTAACTATGTTGACGCTTTGCTTTTCATCGTCATGTTCTATATGAATTGAAGTTTTTTTCCCTTTTCTTTTTGTACTACGTCTTTCACTAGACTCCGAACTACTACTGTCAGAGGGAGAACTAGACTTTCGTTTACTTCTTTTACGATGTCTTTTATGTTTTTTCTTTTCTGAACAGCTTTCTGAACCAGAAGAACTTTCTGTACCTGACCTATAGCGGCGATGATGTTGTGCGCTTTCATTACCTCTCGATGGTTCGCTTCTTGATCTGTTCTTCTTGTTACTCTTTTTGTATCTCGGACTGTGAGTATTTTTATTATATCCATCTAATTCACTGTCATAACCGTCACTGAAACTTTTTTGACTTTCAACAAGTTTTTTTCGACGACCATGATGTCTATCTGAATGTTTGTGTTCCGATCTTCTTTTAGACTTTTTTCTTTCCAGGGATGAAGAGTCGTCACTTGATTCGCTATCGCTTCTTTCTTTAATATGTCTTCTCTCCGCATGTGGACTTGATAGCTCCACTACCTCACGTTTTTCTATCCTAATTCTATCACGAACATCAATTTTAGTACTAGTCACTCTCCGTGTGGGCAAAGCTGTAATGGGAGCACCGTCAATTACTATTTGAGTATTGGCTAATTTTGATGCAGGTGTGCCACCATGCATTTGTATGTACTTAGCAGTGGATCTGTGACCACGAGTAGTTGCACAGTCTAATGGAGTTAATGGTTCATTTTTTGACGACCTTGCTACCGGGTTAACTTCAGCACCACGATCCAACAAAAGACGGCACAGATCAGCATTGTCAGTGGCTGCTGCTATGTGTAGAGGCGTCCGACCCTCGTGGTTGGTTGCATTTACTTGCGATGGTCTGCCGTCTAACAACCACTTTACCAGTTCTCTCCGCCCGGATGCCACAGCTTCGTGTAATGGTAAGTCACCCTTTGAATTTCGCAACCATAGATTAGCCCCTCGCGCTCCTGAAAGACATAAAAATGATAATCAAGGAACAGGACTAACACTATTATTTTTTTTCGAGTTCTTATATTATATAACCTAGTATCCGCACTGTCTCGATCTGACCCTTGGCAGCGGCCGTATGGGCTGGGCTGCGCCCCCTCCGGTCTTGCCGGTGCGAGTCCGCGCCGTGCTGAAGCAGCAGAGCGGTGGCGTCGGCGTGGCCCAGGGCTGCTGCGTAATGCAACGGTGTGCACCCGTGCGAGTCTGCTACGTCCACTCGAGCTCCGCAAAGACCAACGAGTGTTTCTAACGCTTCAGTGTGACCTCGGGCTGCGGCGCAATGTAGGGCAGTAAGCCCATCCCTGTAAAATAAAAGAATAAAATATGTTTATATTATTGTTTGTTCTATATAATAAAATTTGACAAACCTGAATGTTTTAAAATGCTATGAGATCCTTTCAAACCGTTAGAAGAATATATACCATGCGAGCAGCTCACAGGTTGTTTCGTATCAAACGGAAAAGTGTTTATCTATTTTTTACAAGCTTTTATTCAAGAAACAGTTCTGCTACGGTTACTACTACCGGCGAAGATTTTCAAACACCTTACAAATTCTATTTATCCTTTCGCATGGCGCTTTATTACCTTACCATTCAACTGGCTATAGGTACCTGTCTGCATCGTCGACCTTGGCGCCAGCCTGATGCAGAGCCAGCACGGCGGCCGCGGAGCCGGCGGACGCGGCCCACAACAGCGGTGTCCTGCCGTCGGCGTCCCTCACCTCCACGCTCGCTCCGCCTTCCTTCACTAGGGCTCGAAGAACCTCTAGGGCTGCCCCACGGCTCTATTGCAATTAAATATAAATTAACTTTTTCTTGTAATTTTTTTAATGAAGCTATTTTAATTTGTTTTGAAAGATGAGGATAAAGGTTCAGTGAAAAAAATCCTTTGAACTTCAAATTGAAGTTATGCGGTCATGAGGTGTATCTAAAAATGTGTGCACAGACTGTTTAAGTTCACACACGACTAAAAAAATCTTTTCATTTATGGGAAACAACAAAAACAAAATGTAATCTTAATTACCAGGTATATAATGAGTATTGTGCATGTTCACACAAAAACCTTTTCCTTTACATGTAAATTATTTTTTCGATTTTCTTTAGATAGTTGTCTATTTTTTTTTATCCTTTTAGATATTTTTTTAAGACTTTCATAGTCTTTTTGTGACAGTATGTTGTGACATACAGACAGACTGGGAACAAATAAACGTTGTTATATTGCTTTTTAAAGTGTTTTATATTCCCGTGCACAACAAATTTGCATTAGTTTGTTCTAGTTTTAAGCGTTTGCTTTAGACAAGCGAGGTCAAGTGTTATGTTTGACTGTACAAAAGACTCACGACACTTTCATTAAAAAGCTACATTGTTAAAACTTTTGCCGTAATAAGTAGTTACACACTAATCCAATTTCGAACTTTTTTGTTTTTAATAATAGGTACATACAGCTATATTGAGAACCCCTTCTTTTTTAAGTAATTTGAAAAGCCAATGATCTTAAATAAAACATGCAGAAACTTAAGCTAGCTTACGATAAAATTCACTGATAAAACTGCAATCGCATTAATTATGCACGCGGGGTGCTTATCTCATTGCGTGGGAGCTTTTTATTGATTGTGGGAATTACTCGAAAGTATTTCGTATATATAGGTACAATGAATGAGTCAGTCTGACGTTGGGTGTTGACACGGAGTATTATTTAGGTGTCAATTTTAGCATACGAGTACTATTTTCTCGACATAATATGATAACGCTATCGTAATAAAAGGAATCTTTGAGAACAATAACCTGGCTGTGTAAATTAAACCCATAGGTATTTATCTAAGTATTGAACACACAATTTACTTTATAGTACCAGTTTTCTATCTTTAATTTTTTTTAATGATGATATTTGCATGACTACCTATTGGCGTTTTGGGAGATCCTAGATAAAGATTAAGAGGTTCACTGGAACTTATGACCTGTTATTGCCATGATCTGTTGACGAAATATGAAAGATCTACATAGGTATTTCATGGAAACTTTGCAGTGCTTTATTTACGTACCGTCAACAGTAGGTAGGTACGTCAAGGGAAATACTTTCAGCTCGATTTTATATCTTATGCGCACGACAGCGGTAGGTACTTTAGACTGTACTATTCTTACCTGTAATTAGTTTCAAACATATCCCGACGCAAAGAAAAGGGTGTTGTAAGTTTAACGTGTCTATCTGTCTGTATGGCATCGTAGTTTCCGAACGGATGCACCGATTTTGTCGTTAATCTGTAAATTTAGTGCAATAAAAGTGGTTTACGTAGTGACCTGGTGATCGGTGGCCGCGGGCGCGCCGCACATCTGGGCGGCGTAGTGGAGCGGGTAGCCGCCGTGCTGGTCCGGCGTCGCGGGGTCCGCGCCGGCCGCCAGCACCGCGCGCAGGGACCCCACCTCGCCGCACACTGAGAACAAACTCAAATTAAAGTCTAATATTTCTTTATTCAAGTAGGTTACACATAACACTTTTGAATCGTTATTGCCTGCTAGCATGCGCAAGACGTCCAATTTCTCGCATGAGATAACAAAAGTTTTGATACTGTTGATGCTAATGCACAATATGCTAATAGCACACAGCACTCGTATTTTCAGCCAACCAGCAGCTGCGGTACCTACTGACTTAAATCGCTTTTGACGTCTGTTAAGAGCGCGATAACATTTTTTTCATATAGTTTTGTTTTGATGACTCATGAAACAATTAAGTATGTACCTACTCAAATAAGTATTTACTTTCGAGAGGTATCTGGACTGCAGTCCCCAAAGGTGGCACCTGTTCATAAGCATGACGTATGTGCCTATGCCCTATGTGAATTCTACGATGCTATTGCTCATGAATTAGTTCTGTATCCGTATAATTAAAATTTGTATTTCGACATCGTGCTGGCCTGAGCAATGGTAGGCTTCAAACTGACAGACATTTATAATGCGCGACCCTCATTGAATATATCTTACATGGTGACAATTATATAATGTTGCTTGCTACGAGCTTTTTACGTGAAAGTCAGTGTGGATGGAATCTTGCATTTTTATTTTAAAGGAAATAGTTTCCATAGTTGAAAATGACATGTCAGACACACGAGACACTAGAAGCCTTAGCTTAGGATACAGTTAAAAATATTATATTTAGCAATTAAGTATCAAAGATTACTCTATAAAATGGTAACGTGTCTAGATTTTTACATTTCAGGTATATAAGGTTCATTGTTAAAATGTAGGTAATTATTTATTTAAGTACTCAGTATCTTAATATAATTTTTAAAAAATCGTGTCAACTACATGGTTCTATCAAAAGACAAATAGTAAAAAATAAAACGAAAAACTACAATTATCAATTGTAGGTATTCGTTGTAATTATGATTTGCATCTTGCGTGCCATTAAAGTACATTATCATTCATCATCTAGTGTGACTTATTAACTTTAATTACGTACAAAATTGCATGCATACATGTTTTACGTAGACGGCAAACCTCGGCCTCACATTTGTCTCGCATAAAAAGCATTGACTCATCCGCCTGACGTGACCTTTGCCGGTGTTTTCCGAATAACTTAGTCCTAGATACGCGGGCAGTCGGACAGTTCAAGGGCGAGACCTTCGCTCAATACCGGGGCTCCCCGCCGCACCACATACAGCCCACCACTGCCCACCGTCTTAACGATATCTACACTGACCCTATATAAATCATAACATCGCACCACAACTAACCACGCTCCATGTTTAAATGCATACTTAACTACCTATCGTTAGGTAGAAGTGACCTATAGTAGGTACACACGAAATTCAACTGCTCGTTACCGATGCAATTTGCCCGAGGAATGGCATAAGCAATAAAACCACAACACTAAAATTAAATATAAATTACTGTGAGTAATGGCAGTAGACGGCATGGTTACAACTTACATGAAATTTTTAAAGTAGGTAGTCTCCATACTAATATTATAAATGCGATAGTAACTCTGTCTATATGTTTGTCTGTCCGTCCGGCTTTCATGCCTAAACCACTGTACCGATTTTGATAAAATTTGGTATAGGCATATTTTTAACCTCTACAACGGACATAGGCTACTTTTTGGTTGAAAATAAGGGGAATGGGGGTAATACCACTCATGGAAGTTTATATGGGATTTTTTTAAGTAAGTGAGTGGTAGTGACCACGCGAACGAAGTCGCGGGCACAGATAGTATAATATTTACCAAAAAATACTTAACCTTTTTATCTGTTTATTTCAGCTGATCGTAGATACAAGATTGCCGGTAAAATCCACAGTATGATAAAAACCCCAATAGAGAGCATAAATCAATTTCATGTTCGACAAACCTGTTTAAAGAATATGATTAATAGTAATACGTCGCGTTTTTTCCTCAGATATAACGAACTATTACGAGACGCATGAACCCGCATGTTTGTGAACTGGTAATATAAACATTTCTTTTCAACTCATTTGAATACATATGCATGTAGATCAGTTTGTACCAAAGTTTTGCATAAAGGGGCAGTTTTACGACTTCTATGTTGCGAATTGTATTTTTGTCTCAGGGTTGTTAAGTAAGGAAGGTTAAGGTCGTTCTGTGGACGGATGTCCGGCGCCTGAGCGTTCTTAAGGAGGAGCGGAAGGTGGGGGCGACTTGACCTCCACCCTTTAATATCTATGTTAGATATTTACCAGAATTTTTCATGCTATCTAAAGTAGCTTATTATTATAAACCAAGTTATGGCCACGGCTTCCGCGTAGAATAAATAAATATCCCACATCACTCAGGAATACTAATTTAATAAATTTGCTACAAATAAAATATAATTATTTAGATATATAAACAATTATAAAGTGTTGGCTATTATTATGAATCCTGAGTAAGAGAGACACAACTTTACAGACGACCGCAGACATGTCATCATTATGGGTTTAACGTTGATCAGATACTAAGTTATCAGTTTTAGTATGATACATGATGACCTATGGAATCTTGCTTAAGCAGATATCACTATAAAAAGGGAAGCAAGTCATTTAAGTTTTAAGTTAGAACCTAAAACAATAGCTTTCACATTAACATGTAATGTCATTTTTATGTTTCCATCCTAATACCAAGTGTGTTCACTGACAACTTTGATTGCTTTGCATTTAACGACGTACTTAAAATAAGTTGGAACGTTTGTTTTTCCTCTTACGTTTGTTCAGTTTTAGTTGTAATTTTAAACGACTATAAACACATTCAACAAATAAGGAAACTCGATTGATGATTTCAGTACGATCTCGCAAAAAATATACGGACAAATATCTTCATTACGTAACCATCTCGAATTCTCTAGTAAGTAAAAACATTATATGCTCTTTGTTTGTGAAGCAAATTGATTAAGTAGTTCAACCGTAGCTGGCACCGCCGTTGACACTTTGGCAGGCTAACAAGACCTGGCTGCGAGATCATTTATAACATCACAGACTGTAGTAGTAGGTACTTTGTGTGAGTCGAGCCAAGGCAACTAATTGGTAGCGTCGCGTGTGCGCGCCTGATGCACCGATAACCGCCAAGGCAATACACCAGCGAGCTTACGACCGCCAGGTCGCGACTAGAAACTCCCGGACTCCTTAGAGAAAATATACCGATTTGCTTCCATTTTGCATATATAAGCCTGACGCCTTATCAGTTAAAATCAATCAAGTCCAGTGTTTAGGGGTATGATACGGTACGGGTACTGTATTTTTGGGAAAGTTTTATGAGGACCTTTACACTTTCTTATGACAGATGATTCTAAATTTTTCAATGATTGTCCAAACCTTAAAATAAGGAAGCTACAAACAGTCGTCCAGAACACAGCCCGTAACTGAAATCACTTTGCCATGGACACATAATACTTCAGAATAAGTTGGTTGATTTTTTAAATTACATGAGGCAGGTCATTGAATTGAACCCGGGACCTTCGCGCCTTGGCGGCCTACCAAAGCCACTGCGCCACCGAGGTCGTCGAATTGCAGTTCAATTTTAGTTAATGAAATAAAAACGTGAACACATTAAATTTCAATATTGGTTTAATGGATGAACTTATTAAAATAAGATTAACGAAGTAAGTAGATCCAAAATTCAAAACGGAATAGCTTATAACAATCTAACTGTTATTCATAAAAATAATGCTTTGGAACATGGGCTCTGTATGAGGTATATATGCCGGGCCAATCCCAATAAATCATGTTGTATTTCTTGTCCTCCGCACAAGTCCCTAAAACTTTAGTAGGCTGGAAACCCTAACCGCGCCACTGAGTGACACCAGTCAGATAACGGCTCTGCCATCGCTTAATGCGCCCGACCGCAGATAGAGCGCTCACTCATTAATTTACGCTTGATTTACTTACGCACATTAGAGGCAATTTAGTGTTCACGATAAGACAAGGGACCGGTCGGACTATAGACAGTTTCGCTGACGTAGCTGCGGTTGTAATTTTCCTTAAGTTAAAGGTGGTCATGCCTACGGGCGAGATACATGCTGAGGGCTGGTACTGGGATATTCCAGTGACGTATTGATTATTCGGTAATGCGTTGTCGTTGGGTACCCTTTTTCCAGGTAGAGTTTTATTTATCTTTCAACGTAATCCGTATCGACGTCTTAATTAGGAACGAACAGGTACGTACGACAAGGGGATTCATTTTCAGGGTTATCCCCACCGGTATTGTAATTTGCCTTTACTGACATACATTTAATATGTTTTGGTATGCCAATGAGTATTTCACAAATAGTGACAAGCACTAATTATGAGTTAGTCTAAGCAATTTTGCACCTAATCTCTATCTACGAGTAGCAACAAATCACGAAAGTGCTACATTTATACTACATCCCGATATTCTCTTAATGTCCCTTATCATGTATAACTGTATTATTCTCAAAGACGTTTTGATGACAGCTCCAGCCTAGTAGCCGGCAGTGTCAAAGCAAGCAAACCTATTAGCATCTAGGCCTTTCAAGAAAGTGCTTTAATTAGAACGATGTAGAGCATAAGCGTCTTCACCATAAGGGCACACGGGGCCCGTGCCCAGGGCCCCCATCATCTGGGAGCCCCAAAGGTCCGACCATATCTCTAACTAAAGAACCAGCAGCATTCTAATATCCTAAACTACATCTATAATATCTATACTCATATTATAAAGAGGAAAGATTTGTACCTATGTTTGTATGTTTGTAATGAATAGGCTCAAAAAGTACTGGGCCGATTTAAAAAATTCTTTCACCAATAGAATGCTACATTCTTCCAATTTGACATAGGCTACAAAATTAGGGATCCTTGGTAAAATTTGAAAAATTTCAACAGAAAAGCGGGAAAAATTCTTTAAGGCGAAACGAAGTTCGCCGGGACCGCTAGTAGGTATTATATAAAACAATTTAGTATAACTAGCTTTTTTTACTTTCCAAAAGGGCCCCAAATTCTTGTGTGCCCAAGGGCCCCAGGCGGGTTTAAGACGGCCTTGATGTAGACTCCACTTACCAGTAGCCCAATGCACAACGGTGTGGTGCTCATCGTCGCGTGCGTTGACGTCAGCACCCGCAGCCAGCAGGGTTTGCACGAGGGGGACGTTCCCGTGCACGACGGCGAGGTGCAGCGGCGTGAGGCCGTCGGCGTCGCGTGCGTCCGCCAGCGCCGGCGCGGCCATAAGCACGCGGTCAGCGCACGCCGCGCGCGCAGCTTGGGACGCGCCCGCGCCGCTCGACGCGCAGTAGTGCAGCGCGCACCGCAGCCCGCGGTCACGTACGCGGACTGAAGGGGGCTGAAGGAAAATGGAAAATCAAGCATTTACAGGACCCATCACAGAGTTTCACTAATAAAAACCTAGTACTGGTGCCCTCTTTCTACCTCCTTCTCCTCTTCTAGTGATATTTTGGCGCCCCTAATGTTAACTAGAACAACCATTCCATTCTCTTACCGGCCGGGCCGGTGATGTCTGTAATTAGTCTTTGCTAACACGCTAAAATGAAGTCTCACTTTATTTACTTATTAGAGACAGGTCAATTTTGGCAGGTGAATTCCAGCTATGTAATTTTTTATATTACATACATTACAACATTACAACCGTTAAGGGCGTCGGAAAACAAAATATCTTAATCACAAATAATTCGTACAAAAAATATGGACGATACTTCAAATTTGAAATCTTGAGTCTTTCTGATCTCTTTAAACATGTCGATAATGAATAATCGGGTACTAACAATACGTAATTGTTGGTAACCTATTGAAATCTCAAATTTCTATTACCCGAATCTTAAAATCCCGAAAACGGTTGGTAGAACTTTTAAAAGACAGATATAATGAATGCCAAATTTCAATACTAAATACCGTTTTTAATTTTCCAGGTGAATCATTTTCCAGATGCATTAAAACCAAATTTTCAAATAGTATTACATATTTTGTTTCCCATATTGTCATAATCCAAATATAGTTATACCAGATTCTCAGAATATTTCTTTTTGTTATCCATCGTATCATTTTCTAAATAAACTATTACCAAATTTTCATAATCTTTTTATTTGATTCCCATACAATCGTCCAGCTAAACTATATACAGGTATAGTAAAACTCAGTAAATGCATGCGATTCATTAATTATTTAATAGGTACTACAGTAAGTAATTTAGAAATTTACATTTATTTAGAAACTAGCTGTGCCCGCGACTTCGTTCGCGTGGACTACATCCTTTCAGAGTCGGTTTTACCCCTTTCTCCCCTAATATTCGAAACAAAAAGTAGTCTATATTTTAATCCAAGTTTCGAGCTATATTTGTGCCAAATTTCATATCTCTAACTTCAAAAATAAACATTTTCCATATAAACTTTTAAAGGTGGTATTACCCCCATCCCCCCCTTATTTTCTAATAAAAAGTAGACTATGTCCGTTCTTGAGATTTAACGTATACCTATACCAAATTTCATCAAAATCCGTTCAGCCGTTTAGGCGTGAAAGAGTAACAGACGGACAGACAGACAGACAGACAGACAGAGTTACTTACGCATTTATAATATTAGTATGGATTAGTATGGATAGTATGGATTAGTATGGAAGTATGGATTTTCAATATTTAGTTGCCTACAGATAGGTTTAAGTGTCAAATTCGACTCAGTAGGTTAGGTTAGGTTAGAACTGTGACCCCCGCTGTGCCACACCCGACTCGCTATTGTATTACTTGCACATTACAGACAGGTTAAGATTAACTACGTACCTTGTAATTCTAAAAAATATTTATTTTTTATAAATATCGTTTACTTATTTTCATTTTAAAAATCTTTATTTAAAAAATCTGCATATTGTTTTTCTGTATATCAATTAACTAACATTACATGATAACTTAAATTAACATACAAAACTTCGAAATTCGAAAAAACGGTATCAAGTACCGCACCCGACATACGCCCTTATTACATGCTCCTCAGCACCTTAGCAACTACTATAAAAATTCAGTTCTCTCACGTATCATATCAACATATAATTCCCAGTTTAGCACAATAGATATTTTTGGTAACAAAAAACCAGTTCAGAAGAGAAATAACTAAAATATTAGAGAAAAATGTATAAATCCAGCATAGGCTGGCCCTCGAAATGGCCGATTTGTTACACGGGTAAATTTATGTATATATACTTATTTACATTTATATATTTAATTATATTTTTATAAAACTTCAGTAGGACATCGATTGCTTTATGAACTTGAGCCTAGACAAGTATACCTACTTGGGTATTCTCGCTTACAGCCTGAAATGTTGTAAATTTTATCTTCTTTTTTTTTTGTACTTTTATTTTGTATAACTCTCGCCAGCATGTTCTAATACTGTTTAATTAAGGAAAACCTGTTATTGGCCATACTATTAATGTGTATCCTATGTTATGTATAAACGGATTAACGCTGTTGGTTTTCTAAGAAATAAAAATAAAATAAATAAAATTATGAAAAAATGTCCAAGCGTTTTCGGGATTATGATATTCGGGATATTAACATTCGGGATAAAGATAGGTAACCGTAATTGTTTTATCCAGCGTCTGAGAAGTTTTAAAAAGTTAAAGTTATTTTCTAAGTGATTTAGCCATAGGCTGCTATTAAGCACATTGCATTGCACACTTTTATGTTTTTATGAATAAAACCTACATTTCATGCTCATAGTATCATTAACAACTCATAATAGTTAAGCGTTGGTAAAATGTAATATGTAGTATGATTGGTGATTATACAGCGCAACGTACATCAACCCAAGCTTCGTAAATTCTTAACAAGACAAACAGTTGATGAGGCGGTGCGAGGGTTGCAGGCCCGAGCTGTCTGCGGCGTCGATGTACCTAATCGTTACTACACACACGTGGGCACAGTCCCCCTATTGTAAGCCAGTGCCAGTCGATTTTATACCCATTGATTAGCTATTAATACCCCGCGTCGACACCCCTCATCCTGAGCTGCACTTCCTTCTACAAAAAGTATCGATTCCAACACGTCATTGGAACATTAATTAGGTATGTACATGTGTCTTTGTGCACCCTAATATAAAGTCGTCGACAAGCTTTGTTACCAAATAAAATTCGATGAAAACCAAATCCCCATGCAATGTTTCCTCGAACCGCGTTTATGTTGAATGCGGATCAAGGTAAAGGTTTTGACAACGGGCGTTTATTTAGTCACGAATCGGCATGTGTCTTTTGGTACGTAATTGGTAGGAAAATATTGACGGAAGCATTACAGTGCAGTTCGCCGGCGTCGAGTTGTTTACAAGCGAGCAATCTTGAGCGAGTTGGCGAGCATCGCGTGCCGTCTTGGCGCGCTCGCACCAAGCTTTCTGATTTCATATTCTAACACCTTCAATAATGGCCATGCGCTGCAACCTAAAATACTATTAATTTTCAACTAAATTGGAACTTCTTCTCAGGTTTACCGTGAAAGTTTTGTGTTATGATGATCAGTGCTATGATATATGCAATGAAACTATTGGACAATGACGTGTTTCCTTATGACCTACGAGAACAAAGAATCTACTCGCAAGTTTTCCAGCACTAATCAAGAATGAGTATCGTTGGCGTGCGCTGAACTCACGTCCTTATTGAGATTGTCGACAACTGCTTTGTAGTCGGCCTGCTGGCAGGCGTACATGAGCGGGGTGCAGCCCTGCGGGAGCGGAGCGCTGGCATCACCTCCCTTCTTGGAGCCCTCCACTTTCTCCCGCTTGATCTTAGTGCTTTTGTCAACGAGGTCGCCCTTGCGGCGGCTTTTGGGTTTCTTGAGGATGCTCGGGATGGGTTCGCCCCGGCCGCTGGCGACGCGCTTGTCCATAACAGAAGATGTTAGTGAGGCGTGGTGGCCATGTGTGGACGGTGGTGCACGGAGGCGCGAGCGGGCGGCCGGGCGCGGAGGGCGCAAGGCTCCGACTGGCCGAAGCCGCTGCCCGCTGGACGCCGCTGGGCGGGCGACACGCAACGCCCGCCCTACACCTAATCTATTACCTCATTGCACAAAAGCAGGTCACCGTTTCGTTTATTCCCATAGCGTAATTCGATTGTAAGTCAAATATACTATTGACACCATTAACATTAAACGATTACGTGGACATACGGCATTATATGTGTAGTAATGTAGAATAACCATGATATTGAATTTATTTTCTTGTAAAACATTGTTTTAATTAAATTAGAACCAAGCGCTACCTTGCTTTCTTTATTTACACTGTTAATGTAGGTACATTTGAAATCTAGTTGACTCAAATTTTGGTTGTAAATAAGTACCTAAATTATGAAACCAACATAAATAACTTATACCTGAGTTTCAATTATTGTTTCAAATAGCACAACTTTTACATGACCTTCGACGTATCTAACCTTGAAGTGGACACAACTTTGAACGCGTAGGAGCAATTCGACCGTGCTTCTCCCCGCCATTAGTCATCACGACACCGCAACGCCATGCGATCATGAAATGTCAAGAGCCTCTGAGTTCACCGGTGTATTTGGTCGTTCAAGGTAGCCATAATAACGAGAACTACCTAGTAGCAGTTCTCCCATAGGGGTGCTGTGATTTACAAGGATCACCCTTGTGTGGTGGCATATCATTATGGGGGCTATTAAGTGGTTGTGAGGCAAGGGTTGGGGTTGTAGTTTAGGCAGTGTTACCACGCGTTACGTGTGGTTCGTGACGTCACCGCGGCAATCCACCCTCACGCCTCTCCTGCCACCACCGCTGATTCTAATCACCATTACAAAATTTTAGAGATGGAGATTGGTTTAGCAACCATTATATACAGATAATTAAGCAAGTAGGTACATAGGTAGATACCTAATTATCTTTTGAAAACTAGAGATTGCATACTAGAATAAGACCGCCTAAATTTTACTTGAGTATGTCTGTAAAAACAATTTCTGTAAGCTGCCTGTTCAATAAAGAGTATCTATCTATCTATGAATCTTTGTTTACATGTATAACTTTGAATTAGGTATAATCATACAAGGTGTCTTGGAGTGAAACGGGTTCTTGATTTTAAAGACTTCATAGAGATTCGACGATGACTGCATGCGAGTATTAGAGTGGCAGCCATAAGGGTCGATGTGCAATTACATGCGAGAGGCAAAATCTCTTACTGAATGCCATTTAAAAAAAGAAGTTTTCACCTAGTAGTCCGAGGATGTGATAATACAAAACACCGTAGTAAATTAAAAATATACAACCTTCCTGTTAATTAATTTTTCACCACCTAATGCCACTCTTCTGTAAACTACAAAAAACTTTCATACCTAACAAATTTTGCGCTTTCAACATTTTGTTATTAACTCCAAACTACTAAAAGATTCTCAGATTACCCATACCTACTGCAAGTCAAAAATAGAAACTGAAAAAACAAAGAAAGATTTCTTATCAATTGAAATAAATTACCGGGGTTTAGTTTTAGCATAATTATTTTGTTCCAAATACTTAGTAACCAGCAGAGTTTGCGTACCAACATTGCGTGAACTCACGCACACTCGCATTGGCCCACTTGAGAAATTAAAAGGAGCCCTTTCTCGTGCCTCACTGTTATTCCCCGTGATCTGGGCAAATCTGACCGACTGCCCTAGATCGCTTAGGCCCTTAGTTCAATATGTAAGCTGTTACTTATATTATGTGCATATGTACACAGTAACATCATGTTAAAGAGTTGGTATAAAGACTTTGTAAAGCTGGACACCCGCGTTGTACTCCCAACAAAGTCGTAAAGTTAAAAATGAATCACTTTATAAAGTGGGGAGACATTTATTTTTACAGTTTTATGAATAGATCTACTTACTTAAACATTAAAATAATTTAACGTGTCAAAACGTGACACCATTTTTATTACCTTTACGTATTAACGACTACATAAAAATGGTTTCGGGTTTTAACCCGTTAAATTATAAATGTTTAAAATGAAACACGAAAAGTCTTAAAGTTTATACTTACTTAATCGTTGGTTGCTTCTATACTTACCTTACCTTAAAATTAGATCATAATGATCCCGTGACATTGCATTGTATGAAAGTACTTATTAAAGGACTGATGACAACGATACGTATCAAAATTGTCAAAAGTATATAGAAACAGTACACGTAAATAAGGTATATACCTACGTACTCATAAAGTTATAACTTGATTCTAATCGCGTTTGTGTTAGTTACGATGTTATCATGGGAAAATGAAAACCGGTTAATTAAAAAACGTGTTGGCGAAAATATTAAGTCTACGTTACCACTATTATATACATATTTGATATCTATTTCTTCACCCAGATTATTTCTTCAGTACATAAAATACTATTGGCAAAATAAAAATCAAACTTTAGTTTGCGTGCGACGTTATAAGCTCGCTCGGCCAGACGTTTCAACACACGATATCTTTGTTCCTTCACTTTAATCGTAAACCATTAGTTGCATTTCGTGTGTACCGTCTTTAAAATAACATCTCAAACGTACAAGATAAACAACAGAAACGTTGTAGAAATAGGTTGACAGGTTTCATTGATAAGCACTGGTATAACTTCAATATCGTCTAAAGCCCGAACTGTTTGGGGAGCTTTAGGATAATATAACTTATGTCTTATCCGAACCGGAGGTAGCTTCATTTAAATATTCGTTATATAAATATATCAATATTCTTTTATTCATTAAATTACTGTTGTAATTTACATGAATAAAAGAATATTGATATTTATTCATGTAAATTACTGTTGTAATTTACATGAATAAAAGAATATTGAATTTAAATTTGAATTAAATTCGATTTAAGCCCCAATATGATTATTCAAAACTAATAAACGAGTTTGGTAGAGGTAGGTCCGAAGTAGCTCCAATATCCTAAGCCTGATTTCAGATGTTTGATTTCATTGTAGGCCTTCAGTAGGTACGTACTTATTGGTGTCTTCGGAAACCTTTTGTCACTCTAAGACGCCCGCTTACCTTTAAGTCAAGTGACGAATCGCACTGTCAGATCTTATTAGGCTACCAATGATTGTTCACTTGAATTTTACGATTTACATCAACATATAGGTATATAGGACGACAAGTATAGCTTAATTTACATAAGCTATTATTTATATCCTGTTTATATTTATTTATTGCGGTTGAAACACGGAAACAACCTCTTAGGAAATTAATGATTCTTCAATGGTATAGGTATCCAATATTTTAGACATGCATTATTTGTACATAGCAGGTAAGAAAATTATGAACCTACACACTGTAAAACTTGTACGGGTAAAATAAGTATGTTACGTCAGTACAATGTATTACATATAAGCATCTCATTATTGAATATTATAACAGTCTATTCACGATCTACGCGTGTTTCACTCATCTCCCAACACCTACCTTTACATGGCGACCCTGCCTTATGCGGACCGCCTGGGGTGCGCGTGTGAATCCAAATACGGGCAGTGAACTGTATTGAACTTTGTGTAGAAGTGGTCATCAATTAAATTAATTAAGATGAAAGTCTACGTGATTGGAAGCTGTTGTGTGCTGTTTACGTGTTATAAAATATTCACGAATTCAAGAGAATGGGCACTACAAAATCCAAAGAACAAGTTGTGATAGCTCAAACGGCAGGCCTTGGGCAGAATTCTGCTGATGTCCAGCAAAGTCAAAAACACGACACAACAAACGTGTTACTGGTCATAGTATGTACGGTGATGATAATTGGCATGCTGATCGGATTGTATAAGTTGGCTAAGAAATGCCACGATAAACAGATTGAGAGGCGTTTCAACGACCACAAGCTTATGAGATATTCCAGCATCCTTCGTCGACACCAGCTGAAACCAGAGGCCGTATGACGTTGGTGGAGCGGCTGTAGCGTACCTCAAGGTGAAAAGTGCGGTTAATTGTGTTTGTGTATACCTAGGTGCTGGCGTAAGTAGATATAAATAAGGTGTTTGGATATAATACTCGTATAACCGTACCGTATATCAGTATAGTTTTAGATATTAAATATTGATTAAGGGTATGTAACAATGTATTAATGTATTTTTTTTTATATAATGTCATAAAAGGGAGTAAGCTATAAGTAATTACGTTTATGTAATGTTATGGCAGAGGAACTAAGCTTATTTTTGAATAAATTAAAGTCTATACGAACATATTTAATTAAAATAGGACCTAGTCGCAGACAAGGAAAAATACTTGAGGAAAAGGAAAAGGAAGCAAATAATCTTTTATTGAAATATAATGAAGTTTTAGAAATATTTAAAGCGACATCAGGTCAATCATCTAGAGAAAATATTTCCTTAATAAGTAAAATTTGCGAAGATATAGATAATTTATACTCGGAAATAATTTTATTGTGTACACAAAATATTGATAATCAGGAAGTGTTTTCTGAAGCTAAAAGCATGGCGGGAGACATTTTTGAATTAAAGACCGCCCTGAGCTTACTTCCGGTTATGACAGGTAGTGAGGATAATGTAAAACAGCTGATTGAGAATATTGAATATTATGACTCAATTTTAACAAAAACGGAATGTAAAAAGAAATTAATTTTGTTTGTGTTGAAAAGTAGATTGTCGCAGCAGGCAAAATTGCAGTTATTACCAAAATATGATACGGTCGATGAGCTTATGAAGGATATGCGAAGGTTGTTATTACCACGTAAAAGTCACACTGCTTTGCAAGCTCAACTACAACAATGTCGGCAAAACAGCAAATCTATTGCTGACTTTGGAAAGGAACTTTTTGAGTTGTTCGTAAATTTGACTATCTCGCAGGCTGATGGTCAATCAGAGAGTTATAATATTTTACGCCCTTTAAATGAAAAACAGGCGATAAATAGGTTCGCTAGTGGGCTGCGAGATCGTCGAATAGGCACAATTGTCGCGGCGCGTAACTTTACTTCCTTAACAGAAGCCGTGCAGGCTGCTCAGGATGAGGAGGTGCAGTCCACTTCAGCGGAAATGATAGGTACGTATAAACCTAACACTAGATTTTTCAGGGGTCCAAGTGCTCAACGAGGCCAATTCCGAGGTCGTGGTCGTAGTGCTTTTCCTAATGGCGGCTTCCGAGGTCGTATGCCGATGACTGTAAGGAGTGGGCCTAGTCGCGGATCTCAAGGACCGTACGTATATTCACGGAATAACTACCGTAGTGTGGTGTACGCCGTGTGGTGGCGGCAGAGTAGAGTACCACCACCCCATATCTTCCCGTGGGTGTCGTAAGAGTCGACGGAGGGAAAAAGCATGACCGACTGATGGCGGTATAACCATCCGAAACCTTGGCGTAGCCAAATGCGACATGCCGATGCCGATGACGGGCAGCAGCGTCATCGGTAAAAAGCTACGCTCTGCGATCGCCAACCCGCCTGCCCAGCGTGGCGATTATGGGCAAAATCCTCCAAATGGACAAAGCACAAAGGCCACGGCCCCCAGTTCCCGGTAGTCTCGCTATTCCTGGTCACGGTGGCGACCACGGTAACGGCGAGGCGGGGGGTGCGAAGAATCTCCGGGCTACGGTAGGCCACCACACAAAACTGACCATTGCTACGTATAACGGACGCACTCTACGGCTTGACTCGCATCTGGCACAACTTGAGGTGGAACTTGGGAAAATTAGGTGGCACATTCTAGGGTTAAGCGAAGTCCGAAGGGCGGGGGAGGACACCGTGACCCTGGAGTCGGGCCACCTGATGTACTTCCGTGAGGGAGACCAACAATCTCAAGGTGGCGTCGGGTTTCTGGTCAATAGGTCTCTCTCTGACAACGTTGTAGAAATTTCTAGTGTGTCGAACAGGGTAGCGTACCTGATCATCAAGCTCACCAAGAGGGACAGCCTCAAGGTGGTGCAAGTGTATGCACCGACCTCGACACATTCGGATGATGAGGTGGAAGCAATGTTCGATGACATATCGAAGGCTCTCCACTTCACTACGAAGACCCAATACACTGTTGTCATGGGAGACTTCAACGCCAAAGTGGGAGTACAAAATTGCAATGAATCGGTAGTAGGATCCCATGGATTTGGAGTCAGGAATCATAGGGGGCAGATGCTCGTCAACTTTCTCGAACGAGAGGGGTTCTTCTTGATGAATTCATTTTTCAAAAAGCAGCCCCAAAGGAAGTGGACGTGGCGTAGCCCCGACACTATGACCAAAAACGAGATCGACTTCATCCTGACGGACAGGCGGCACATATTCAGAGATGTCTCTGTGATTAACAGGTTTAACACCGGCAGCGACCACAGACTTGTCCGAGGCACTTTGAATATCGACTTCAAAGCCGAACGTGTCCGTCTAATGAAGTCCAGACTCCGGCCGACTCTGATTCAAACCATGGCGGGATCTGAAACGTTCCAGTCGAACCTGGAAAACCGTTTTACTGCCGTGGAAACCACAACTGATATTGACCAGAATCTTGAAAATGTGGTTCGGGTACTCAGGGAGGAAGGTACGAGATTTTGCAACATGCAGCGTAAAGGGAAGAAGTCAAAACTTTCCGAGGAGACTTTGAGGCTAATGAGGCAACGACGTGAATACCCACCTGCCACTTCGTCGGGTTTACGGGCTCTCAACCGGGAGATCAATAAGCTTGTGCGACGTGACCTCCGACACTCTAATACTCTAGCCATTGAAAGAGCTATTGAGCAAAATCGGGGGTCTAAGGTATTCGTTAAATCTCTCGGAAGAAGTCACTTGACCAAACTGACCACAGCAAGTGGAGAAGTTGTTGCCTCTAAGCCGGAGATCCTTTCGGAGGTAGAAAACTTCTATACCCGGCTATACGCATCGCAAACATCTCGACCTGTACCCGAAAATGAAGACTCTAGAGCCACATTAACACGCCATTTCACTGAAGACCTGCCAGAATTCAGCGTTGGCGAAATCGAGATTGCTCTTGGACAGCTTAAAAACGGAAAAGCCCCTGGAGCGGACGGCGTTACAACGGAGCTATTAAAGGCAGGAGGTAAGCCCGTACTGAGGGAGCTCCAAAAGCTATTTAACGCTGTCCTGTTTGAAGGGAGAACTCCGGAGGCGTGGCGTAGGAGTGTGGTCGTCTTGTTCTTCAAAAAAGGAGACAAAACCCTTTTGAAGAATTATCGACCCATTTCCCTTCTAAGCCATGTCTATAAGCTGTTTTCAAGAGTGATCACGAACCGACTTGCGAGAAGATTCGACGACTTTCAACCGCCGGAACAGGCTGGATTTCGGAGCGGATACGGCACCATAGACCACATCCACACAGTGCGACAGATTATACAGAAGACCGAAGAGTATAATCAGCCCCTGTGTCTAGCATTCGTGGACTATGAGAAGGCCTTTGACTCGGTTGAAATCTGGTCTGTTTTGGATTCTCTGCAGCGATGTCAAGTCGATTGGCGATACATCCAAGTGATGAGATATCTCTACGAAGCCGCTACCATGTCCGTCCAAGTACAAAATCAGCAAACAAGGCCTATACCATTGCATCGAGGAGTGAGACAAGGGGACGTGATCTCCCCGAAATTGTTCACAAATGCAATGGAGGATATGTTCAAGACGCTTAACTGGAAAAGACGTGGCATCAACATAAATGGCGAACACATCTCTCACTTGCGATTTGCAGATGACATCGTCATAATGGCAGAGACGCTGCAAGACCTACAACAGATGCTGAATGACCTGGCTGACTCTTCTGTACGCATCGGCCTACGGATGAACTTGGATAAAACCAAGGTCATGTTTAATGAACATGTTCTACCGGAACCGATTGCAGTCCAAGGCGCCGTCCTCGAAGTTGTTCAAAAATATGTGTACCTCGGGCAAAAACTGCAGTTGGGTCGAAACAACCTAGAGGACGAGGTGAATAGAAGGATTCAGATGGGCTGGGCAGCGTTTGGGAAACTACGTCGAGTCTTCTCATCGTCCATCCCACAGTGCCTAAAGACAAAAGTCTTCAATCAGTGCGTTCTACCTGTTTTGACATATGGAGCCGAGACGTGGACACTGACGGCACGACTGGTTCACAGACTTAAAGTCACTCAGCGGGCTATGGAAAGAGCTATGCTCGGTGTTTCTCTAAGGGATCGAATCCATAATGAGGTGATCCGGCAGAGAACTAAAGTCATCGACATAGCTCACAGGATTAGCAAGCTGAAGTGGCAGTGGGCTGGCCATATCAGCCGCAGAGCCGACAACCGTTGGGGTAAACGAGTTCTGGAGTGGAGACCACGCCTCGGTAAACGTAGTGTAGGACGCCCTCAGGCCAGGTGGAGTGACGATTTGCGCAGGACGGCTGGCGGGAGCTGGATGAGAGTCGCCGAAAATCGAGCGAAGTGGCGAACATTTGGAGAGGCCTATGTCCAGCAGTGGACTGCAACAGGCTGATGATGATGATGATGAACTACCGTAGTAATAATTTTCAAAGTAGAGGCAAGTTTAACAGGGGTCATTGTTCTAATTATACCAGGGCTCGTGGCATGAATTGCATGACAGCAACGATGGAATATGATCCGGCCACGAGTTCCCCGAATACGGTCACGAGTTCTCCGAATACGGAGTCGCTGAATCATTTTTTTCGGCCCTAATTTCTTATTAACATGTAATAGTTTAAATAAAGTTTCATTGAACATCGATAAATGCAAACATGATTTATTAATTGATACCGGAGCGTCAGTTTCTGCTATTAAATACGAATCGGTAGAACGAATGCAAATACCGATTCATAGAGAGCGAGTCAACATAAAAGGTATCGGAGGAGATGTTTATTCAGAGGGATTTGTTTTTTTAAATTTAAATTATGGTAATTATAGTTTCTCACACAAATTTGTTATTTTTAAAAGTTTACCTTGCAAAACAGATGGCATATTAGGGCAGGATTTTCTCAGAAAATATAGAGCTATTTTAAATTTTGAATTAAATACTTTATGTTTATCTACGGAAAACGATGAAACAGTGACTCTTAAGTTCGATTATTTGAACTCAACTTGTGACTCATACTTAATAATACCGGCTCGGTGCGAATCAACGCACTACATTAATTGTAATATAACGGATGATTGTGTTATCGCGGCGCAGGAATTATGTGAAGGAGTTTTTCTGGCAAACATGGTATCGAGGCCAAATAAGGGAAAAATTGCAATACGTATTTTAAATACTAGACAAACGGAGGTGACTTTAAATTATTTTCAGTTAAATATTAGCAGTTTGAAAGAATATTTTGTCTGTCAATTTGGGAAGCCAGTAGTAAATGCCGATAGAATTAAAACATTATTTCCATTATTAGATTTAAATAATTTAAACTTAGAGGAGCAAAAGTCTATTGAAAACATCTGTGCCAAATATCCGGACATTTTTCATCTACCAGGGGATAAATTAACTACTACACCCATTTATAAACAGTCAATAGAGTTAAAACCACATAGCGTTCCAACTTATACCAAACCTTATCGGTTACCCCACTCACTAAAATCGGAAATAGACAAACAAGTTAAGAAAATGTTAGATTCAGGAATTATTGAAGAGTCCAGGAGTGCATGGTCTAGTCCTTTGCTACTCGTACCGAAAAGGGTCGATGGCAACCAGGAGAAGAAATGGCGAGTTGTTATAGATTACCGTAAATTGAATAACCAAATACAAGATGACAAATTTCCTTTACCGAATATATCAGACATATTAGATTCATTATCAGGAGCAGTATACTTTACCCATTTAGACTTATATCAAGGATTTTTTCAGACAGAATTGGAAGTTAGTAGCAGACCATGCACAGCGTTCACAACTGGTAAAAATCAATATCAGATGACAAGAATGCCAATGGGTCTTAAATCAAGTCCTAATAGCTTCAGTAGGATGATGACAATAGCAATGTCAGGCCTAAATTATGAAAAATGCTTAGTTTACCAGGACGATCTTTTAGTATACGGAAGAAATTTAATTTCGCATAATCGTAACTTAATGGATGTTTTCACTAGATTGCGGAGTGCTAACTTAAAATTAAATCCACTAAAATGCCGATTTCTACAAAAAGAGGTTCTTTACCTAGGTCATATCATATCAAAAGATGGTATCCAACCCGATCCAGAGAAAATCAGAGTGTTGGACAGTTATCCCCGACCAGAATCGATTGATCAGGTGAAGCGGTTCGTAGCCTTCGCCAATTATTATAGAAAATTCATTCCCAAATTTGCAGACATAGCCATACCTCTAAATAAAATGTCTTGTAAAAATGCATCTTATCAGTGGTCTAAAGAATGTGAAAAGTCATTCCAAGTTTTAAAAAAAGCTTTAGTACAGCCTCCCGTGTTACAATATCCCGACTTCTCAAAGAATAACGAGTTTATTTTACAAACCGATGCGTCAGGAAAGGCTATAGGATCAGTTTTATGCAATAGTGATGGCCGACCTGTAGCTTATGCTAGTCGAAGTCTAAATAAAGCCGAAATTAACTATCCTACTATTGAAAAGGAACTCTTGGCAATAGTATGGAGTGTAAAATACTTTCGACCTTATTTATATGGAAGACGATTTAAAATACAGACCGACCACAAACCACTTATTTATTTATTTGGCATGCGTGATCCATCAAGTAGATTACTTAAATTCAGGTTGCAGTTAGAGGAATACGATTATAGTATAGAGTATTTGAAAGGCCAACACAATTCGGTAGCAGATGCACTATCGCGCATTATCATTTCTTCAGATGAATTAAAAACGATGAGTCACCAAATAGGGATCAATGTAATGACGAGAGCACAGCATAAAATGAAAGCTAATGAGAATATAAAATGCGGAGAAAATGATTCGGTCGATAATATTGACACTAACTTGGGGCCTGATCAACCACGAGTTGTGGAAATTATTAAAAAACCAAATCATTTCACAGAGCTTTCCTTCATAAGTAGAAAAAAAATAGCGCAATCAGTAAAAAGTAATATTCTATTGCGGAGATTTAGTTATTTTATTTATGTGCCAAGTAAATCGACAATTTATATAGACATGTCATCTCGATCATCAATAACGCGAGTCGGATTGGTGAGGGATTTGTCAAAACTATGTAGTGATTTAAATATTAACGAAATATGCATTGTAAGGCATGAAATGAATAAAGAATTCATCGCGGGATTAATTCATGAGGTACAGAAATATGAAATGTGGTCCGGGCCACGTATTTGTGTATTAAATAACGTACAAAGAATTAACGATTTAGATAACAGACGAGTCATATTAAACGACTTTCACCTATTGCCCACAAGTGGCCACGCGGGTATTAGGAGAATGTCGAATAATATAAAGAAATATTACTTTTGGCCCAGTATGCAAAAAGATATTAATGAATTTGTTTCTAGATGCGAACAATGTCAAAAACAAAAATACGCTATACGCACTAAGCAACCTATGGTTGTGACAAGTACAGCTAACGCAGCGTTTGATAAGATATTTTTAGATATAGTCGGTCCGCTTCCTAAGGACTATCAAAACAATAGCTACATGCTCACGTTACAGTGTGAACTCACTAAATTTACAGAGGCGTATCCATTACACAATAAAGACACGGTAAGTGTGGCACGTGCATTTGTTGATAATTTTATTTTAAGATTTGGCATACCTCGCGAAATTGCCTCAGATCGTGGAACTGAGTTTATATCAAATACAATGAAAGAAATATGCCAACTCTTAAAAGTAAATAAACTTATTTTCACAGCTTATCATCACGAATCTATAGGGGCGCTGGAAAATTCACACAAAAATTTGGGTGCGTATTTGAGAATTTTTTGCGAAAATAAAGCAAGTAATTGGAGCAGTTGGGTACCGTACTGGTGTTTTTCTTACAACAATACGGTACACACTGAAACCAAGTATACGCCACATGAATTAGTGTTTGGTAAGAAATGTATTTTACCGGGTAACTTCAGCGGTGACGTAGTAGATCCTTTATACGCTCACGATAATTACGCGTTAGAGTTGAAATACAGACTTCAATTAGCACAAAAAGATGCTCGCGAAAATCTACTCCAGAATAAAATTAAAAGGAAGCATAAATATGACGAAAATATTAACCCCATTTACTATAAAAAGGGAGACTATGTATTAATAAGAAATCCTTCAGAAAATAAAATGGATCCATTGTATCTAGGACCATTTTTAGTATTAGAGGACTTAGATTGTAATGTAAAAGTGTTAAAAAACCGCAAAGAAGACGTAATACATAAAAACCGAACAAAATTATATAAAACGTAGTTTTATGTTCTTTCTCTTTTTTTTTGTTTTTTGTCTAAATTAATTTCGTTATTTAATAAGTTAAGTTAAGAAAATACAATGTACTCTCTATATTATTTTTGTGTTTACAGTTAAAATATTATGTTATATACTGATTGAAAAAAAAAAAATGTACTTAGATAAGTAATTTTTTTTTTCTCCAAAAGGGAAGATGTACGGGTAAAATAAGTATGTTACGTCAGTACAATGTATTACATATAAGCATCTCATTATTGAATATTATAACAGTCTATTCACGATCTACGCGTGTTTCACTCATCTCCCAACACCTACCTTTACAAACTAATGATGTTTCCATAAGGTGTTGTCGATAAGGCACGTAGCTAACTAGTTCACGCCTTGTTGCAAATTTTTAAAATGTTATTAAACTAAAGTAAAGCGCGTAATTTGTATGCAAAGTAGGGCATGTATCGACCTACTTACCCTGACGATGTTTGCTCCTGCCGTGAACAAAGACCGAGATTTGACATATAGATAGCCCATGCCCACCTATGTTCGACTATTTTAATAGTATTTTTTTATATTTAGACCCAAATTGAAGAGCAGATTTAAACCATAAAAGCGGCAGCTTAAAAGGCCTTTCCACCTCGCAGTTGACGCATGATGTCAACATTCGTACAAACAAGTTTTAATGTGAGGAATTTACATTTTACTTAGAAAAGTCACGGGAGTTTGAAATGACAAATTCACCCAGGTCTTAAGCTTTTCGTAAACGAATCGAATTTCAACAACTGACACTTAGCTAGGTCCCCAGGCTGTGCACGTTATGTACGATTTTACTACAGTAAGAGCTACTTTTAACGGAGTAAAGACCACAGTCCAGTCCTGCGGGATACGCTCGCTATCCATAGCACAACCATGAGCACAACATAATTTTACAGTCAGGTCAATTTAAAAAAGTAGCACTTGCTCATTAATTTTTGTAGATGAATATTAAGCATTTAATTTATAATTAATATGAAACTTGGCTAAAATCACGGTCAAAATAAACATACCTACCATAAAAGGGGATAATAAAATACATGCAAAGTTTTAGCGGAAACAACGCCAGTGAAACGGCAAACTTTCGAATTTGGTTACGAAGTAAGTGTAAGCGGTATTTAAGTGTCAAACTTTCCAAGTTACAAGGCAATCGGTGCTTTTACTTTCAAATGACTGGATGCATGTAAACATAGGCATAAATTACAGGCGTAAATTAGCTTTTAGTTATCAACTAGGTACTATTTTTTGTAAAGAATAGGTTAATTAAGATATACTCGAAATGTCCACTACATTAGATACATGGAGAATTCACGTATGTAATACTCTGCTAGCAATAAGACCTTGTGTAAGTAACTAGTAAGAGAGGTAGGCCATAGCGATTTATCGCTCTAGCTGGAGCAGATCGTCTGGTGAAATACCTCCACCTTACAGAAGACCGCAGCCAAATAACAATCACTTCGTCGTTGTTGTGTTCCATGTGAGTAAGGTTCCAGAGCTCCTGGGGGGTGCTACATTAGTAGCAGGGATCAAGCCTTCAAGTAAGGGCGACAAGTCCAGTAACAGCTTTATTATGCTGTACTTGTCGTCCTTAAGCTGACTTCAATGCCACTTAACATCAGGTGACCATTGACCTCACCAATCTTGAAGTGCAATATAAAAAAATAAAAAATCTTTTAGAAGTTAGGATAATAATGTATACCTAATGTTTACCTACCTATCTTATATCTAGAGAAGCAATAACTAAACTTTATTATTCACGTGCTTCGTTGATATCGTGCATACATTTGAATGCTTAGTCCTGCCATCAATCGTATTCGAACGAAAAATAACCGTAAACATTTAAATTCCTATCTATTCCAAAATTCAATATTCGTGACAAAACATTTGCACATGAACTTAAACCTTTGAAAATCTCGCATTTTAATTTTGATAGATTAATTTTAAATCTTAAATAACTACAAGTACCTACCTATGTTATATTCGAAACAGAAAAATTTTATCTCCCCTTGCGGTGCGGGAATTGAACTCACGATCGTGGGTTCAATTCCCGCACCGCAAGGGGAGATAAAAATTTTCTGTTTCTAATATTTAAAGCTCGCTAGTACGGCGTATAGTACTATAAAAATAATAAAATCGACCTACCTATGTTATTTTACTTTCTTGTTTTGTGTTTAAAGAATTTATTCTCATAAGAACTTATAAAAATACAGTTCACTTAAAATGAGACTTAATTAATTAATAGGTACCTACATACACTTAATATTTAAATAAATGGCGCAGCGCAGCTTTATGTGTTAGTTTAACTAGTTTTATAATAGACATGTGCGACAGATGCAACTAATTAAATGCATTTCAACCCCATGTTTTTGAAGAAAATTAATATGCCAAAGAAACACTTTCATATTGAAACTATTTACAATGTTATCCATCAGAAAACGAAAAACATGCTGTTTTTTTACTTATCTAGTAGGTACAACTTCTCGATATAGATGAACTCTCTGAAAGTTATCTAGCCGGCGCCCATGAACTTAGATAAATACCTACTATAATTGGCTACTTGACAGTGTTAACAATAAAATATGAAAAGTGTTAGATATGTTAGCTTATTAGTAAAGTAATAATTTTACATTTTTATTTTTTAATTAAAAGCATAGTTAGTATTTTATTTTTGCAAAATAAAATTTAATTTTTTTATCTGTGGAACAAAAGAACCGAAACGGAAACCACCATTGCAATTCGGAAATGACAGCTGTCGGCGAAAATTATTTATTTTAATGTGGCGAAACAATGATTATTTTACCGATTAAATTGTATTATTGTGTCTCTAACCGTATTAAGAATTTATTGAAACATTTTCCGTTTAGCTAAATGAAGTCGTTCCTATGCGTATCGGTTCGTTGTCTACAACGTTGACGTCATAATTTCAACAGTGACATGACTTGGCGTTTTTGCGCGCTTTTTAAATGTGTTACACAAAATCTTATTTTTCTCTGGTTATTTACATTTTTTCCAGATAAATCGAATTGCTTGGGATATAAAATGAACGGGCGCACATTTTGCAATACTTTTTCAAAAACTGTCAAGTAGCCAAATTACGTAGTAGGAAAGGCACGAAACCAAAAAACACATACTTACCTAAAATGTCTAAGTCAATTAAATTAAAAAATATCATTCCAAAAGGCGAGAGAAGAGCTAGAAGTACCTATATTTTTTTTCAGTAACTTTTAGTTCGAAATTAGGTACCTGTGGTTTTTATCTGTTTTTATGATCAATTAGAGAAGTAAGTATTGCTCATAGGGCTATGACCTCACGAAACATTCAGGGTGCATGCTAATGCAGTGAGTTGATTTTTTTTTTGTAATTCAAGATTATGTACCTTTTCCACCACCTATATGCTGCGTGGCCTATATGCATTATTTATGGTATCTACTCGTTAAGATTGTTTCTTTTTTATACATGAGCTTAGTGTAACAAGTGGTAAAATTCAAAACAGCGTTTCATGTAATAGGTTTGCCTTCACCCACAAGGTTCTTAACTGCATCGCACATTCGCACGTCTCTGATAGAAAGCTTCATATTGACATCTCTTATAAATGATTTTAATAAATGTAAGGCAATAAAAGGGTACTTTCAGTTAGAGTCAAAAGAAAAAAAATAAATAATTAATTTTATTGTACCGCGACTTCGTTCGCTTTATTTTGGAATGTATGTATTATTATTATTAGGGTACTTGGGGCTATGCAGTTCTAGTGAACTGTGGTCACAGCGACCTGTTAGATCTATTGTGACCCGCCACCAGTTAGAGTAACTCCTTTAGCCGGGTCGATTCTAGGAAGTCTAGTATTTTCCTAGCTTTCAGGGTTTTTAATTCATCCGGTTGGGCTATATGTCGTCCCAGGTGGATGCTTCGTTTGTGGATCAGAGATTCACAGTCACACAGGAGGTGAAGAGGTGTTTCCTTTTCCTCCTTGCAGAATCTGCATTCATCAGAGTCAGTCAGCTTCATATGAAACTGGTGTCTTTTTAGTTTGCAGTGTCCAGTCAAGGCTCTAACTAGCGCACTGGCCCTAGGCCTGCTAAGTTGTAGCAGTTCTTCGGTCCATTTGCGCGAGTAGCCAACAATGAGTGTTTTTGAGTGTTCTAAGCCTGGTTGATTTATCCAGTATTTTTCCGACTCGACTTTTAGTTTTTCTTTTAGTAGTTGCATAGCCTGGTTCTTTGAAATGCCACAGAATGGTTCTGGTCCAATCTGTCGGCTTTGCGCCCCAGCTTTAGCAAGTTCATCAGCTTTCTCGTTTCCGATGATTCCTGAATGTCCTGGTACCCATTTCAGAAGCACTTTGTTCTGTTGTCCCAGCTCATTCAGTTTATCGACGCAGTCTTTCACCAACTTCGATTTTAGTGTAATCGAATTTATGGCATTCAGAGCTGCTTGGCTATCTGAATACCTAGATGATTATGGTCTGATTTTTGTAGTTTCGTTGACGATTGGCTTCTGCACATTCTATGATGGCGTATACCTCAGGAATGTATGTAAATCAAGTACCTATCTCATATATCATTCTATTATATACTTATCATCCAAATCGGTTTGCGTAAACAAGTAACAAACATAGATCTATGCAACCATACAAATTTTCACGTCTTTAAGATTAGTTGGATCTTATCTTATACAACCAGTGTAGGTAGGTAAGTTGGAAAATCAGTTAACGCGAATTTTTCCTTAGTAACTCCCGAAACGCAAACCCATAACAAATTGATGTTATTCGAGCAAACTCGAAGGTCACGCGTTAGTCGGCAGAATCAAATTGGTGGTGGTCATGGCGAAGTGGGTCAACGCGATAAGGGCCCCAGCTTGACCAAACTCGTTAAAACTTGTAAAGCATTAGTTCTAAATGAAATATCATTGTTAAAAGAAACTCATTATCTCGTTTGAAGTTTAGGTACTTAAAGTTATTCTGTGGTTTAATTTTTTCATCATTTATTTTCTACCTTTAACGTAGGTACCTACCATTACCTACCTCGACTGCGCAATTTTAAAACATAGTAAGGGACATGGCACAAAATGTTCAGGAGAGCGAAAAAACGTCTTGGCTACTTTGAGAGCGTGCAGCGACTAAAGTATAAGACTTACGTTGACGAAAGTTGGCTTTAAAGATGTGGCATATCCTTGGCTATCAGATAAATCTAATATTTAGGATTTATATTTAATAGTACACGTTAGAAAGCACTTACTAAAGATAAATTGGTTTTTAATGAGTAAATTATGACCAAAAAACCATTTTAAAACCTAGCAAAGGCCTTTACTAGGTTTTTTTCTGGTTTTGGACAAGCTACAATTTACAATATGACAAGTAAGAAACCTAGTAAGGGCATTAAATATTTTAACTACTTTAGGCCCTATGGCTTCACAAGTATTATTTCGAGTAGATTTCACAATCCTGTGGTAATAAAGATAATATGCAGGTGCACTGCATAACTGTATTAGGAAGAATATAACTTTAATTAGTCCAAAAAACAGTTTTAGGAATTTTGACTTGGTACATCTTGATCTGATGTTGGAGTTCGATGACTGCAACAGAAACATGATTTTCCTTGAATCGATAGAGCTGAAATTTTATAATATGTCTACGTAACTTGGTAACTATAAAAAATATGATACTATGATGCTCTCCTGGGCAGCAAAACTATTTTTAATGCAAGTAAGCAAGGAAAAAATTATATTAATTGCAATAAGGTATATTTAATTCCACTACATAAATGTGTTTTTCCATATTCCCTTCAAATAACAAGATCAGTACAAGGGAGTATTGATGAGGTTAGGAAATATTTTATTTTAACAACATAATGTTAGAAAAACGCGTTCTTTTACTTTCCGAAGCATGTCATTACTCTTTAGAGCACTAAAAATTAATCCTGATCGATAAAACTGTCTTTAGACCCATTATAATCAACAATATTTTTTAAACAACTACAAACACGCTCACAATCTACGACTTACTAAAATGTTGGCGCGCAATTTAACATGAATTGACAAGTTCATAACTTAGCAAGGTACAACGACAATTTCAAAACCTAGCAAGGGACAGTCCCTTGCAGGGTTTTAAAATTGTCGTTGTACCTTGCTAAGTTTTGAAATGGTTTTCAGAGCAGGTTTTTGTTATGGATGTGGACTTACTAGGTTTACCGATTGCTTTTCTGGACTATAATATCATTCACAGGTTTATTTCGACCACCTATTTTACTGCTTACAATGCTTTCCACCCCATACCTAAGTAAAAATAAATGTAGAGAGATCTGTTTAGATACTTTGTCAGGTGACAATAGCGCAATGATAATGAACTCATTTGATTCAAGTTGGATGTCACCCCACTTACCATTTAAAAAGCTGCTGGCAAAATTTGCTGGTACGATGCAGCTCAGCTTATTACAACGTAAGCTGAGCTGCATGCTGAGCAAATTTTACCAGTTCCCTTAATTACAAAAATTATGAGCTGATCCGATAGGGAAAGTGTATACTTTATCTGTGTCAAATCATTTTTAAAGGAAGAGACAAAAGATAGTTTCGAAATCCGTTTTCGATATTTTGTAAATATGAGATCTCCTACCCAATGAAACTGTAACCGTATATAAAACATATCCACGATAAATAACTGAGTCATCGTTCGGCAAGTCAACGAGGTGTGAGCAGATAGCAGATCAGTAGTTCGCGCTGGTCAGGCGATCTGGGTCAGCTATCAATCACTCACGATATATGACTTCCCCGCGCAAGCTCACCCCGATTATATGGAAATTCACACATAACCAACACGATATGAGAAATTGTGATATGTGAAAAAAATACCAACTCGCTATTTTTCCGTGGTGCTCGTGTCGCGTTGATTATGCTTATTTTGGACGTCCTCTTAACAAGTGGAATAGTTGAAAACCCACAACAAATAGCAGACGCTTTAATTTTTTTTATTATTAGATAGATATTATGTTTGTTAATCTTTTGCGCAAAAACTACTAACTAGATTAACCTAAGAATACTATTTATACAGTAATAACTCGAACGAAACCGCGGAATAGGTTGTAAAGAAAATTACAGTAAAAGCTCCTTATTCGCGGGGGTTACGTTTCACAAATATGCCGCGAGTATGGAAACCGTGTATATAGAATGGCTATGTGTATGGTATTGTAGGAGATACGTTCCAGGGTTCCATTTATATTAATTTATTTCAATCAAAATGGTCAGTTTGCAAGAGAAAAATAAGATTAAAAAGAGAATTAGTCAATTTGCACAAAACAATGTACTGCGCATTCATTTTCCAAGTTGCATGCTATGGAAAAGTCATAAACCTTTGCCAAGGTTTTTTAAGATAACTTTTTCAGTGCATAAAAAACGTTGAGTTTCACCCATTTAATTTACTCAAAACCTACTAGTAGATCCGCGAATATTAATGTTTTCACCGCGAATATGGAAAATTAGTCACAATTTTTAAACCCGCGAATAGTGAAAACGCAAATACAGGAACCGCGAATATGGAGCTTTTACTGTATTAGCAACTCAAACTAAAATTTCTCTATTATAAAATATCACAAAATGCAATTGTACGAGTAAAAACAATTTTACTTTTCACATTTTAAGACAAGTAAATACCAGTATGGCCCTTGATAACTCTGAGATGATATTGGTCTTCATCAATTGGATCAGGAGCAACGATTACAACATACGTTTCAACTTTCGTGTTGTCTTTACTTTAGTCGTATAAAAACAAGACGGCTAAAGTAAAGAATTTAAGTCTGTAGAGAAAAAAATGCAAACATTTTGTTCAAATCCTAATCGCGTATAGTCCTTTCTTTGGAACTAAAATATATCAGTAAATCAATAGGTTGATAATAGGATCATATTTTAATGAGCACTTGGTTGATGCGATTATAGGTATATAGGTATAGCCGGCGTAGGTAAACCGAAGTCAATGAATCAAGCCTAAACTTTAAAATTTTATGATATGTCCAGAATATTATGAAATTTTAAGATGATTAAATGTTGTCTTTAGTTGTTATAGACATTCGAGAAATATAATATAGAACAAAAACTTAGAGCAGGTCGGTACCTACAGGGCCGCGCCGCCCCTGTGTGCGAAGTGTGCGGCGCACACAGGCGCCAAGACAATAGGGGCGCCGCGCCGCCACTGCCACCTAAATTATTTTTGTCACCTATATGATTGTTTTTTGTAGTGGAGTATCGACAAGTAAGTAGGTACAATAGGCGCAACATAGGCCTTGTAAACAACAAAACATCTATAACGCTTATTGAACAAGTCTCTCAATATTTAATGTTTATTATTATTCACGTTTATGGTTTCATTTTACGTTTAGGGTTTTAGTCTACCTATTTAGTATCCTAATTCCTAAATGTTCCACAGTTTTGTACACTTAGATATTAAAGATAATATAATTATCTAAGTACTGTAAAACTGGAGAACATTTATTTCAGTCAAAATTAACAATTAAAAATATTCATTCAAAAATTAAATTAGTTTTTTATGATGATTCGTTAAAAAGAGGCGCTTCATAGGTTTCGCACACAGGCGCTGCCGGGGGTCGGCGCGGCCCTGGGTACCTACGATTGCTTTTTACAAGTGACCCACCGCAGATTAAGTGTTTCAAGTCTGCCACCATAAAAATAAATTATTCCTTATCAACAATTAGCCCTTAAACGCGAACCTGAATCGCGGAGAGCTGTCGAAGGTCGCAGCACAGCAGCGTGGTCAGCCGATGTGGGTCAGCGATCAATCGTGATAGAGCGAAAGCTTGCCCTGATTATATGGAAATTAAACCATCACCTGCCCGGACGTTGCCTACCCTTAACGGCTGCCATGTGGAGCACTTTAAATATGTAATGTTCACGAGAACACTGAAAACGCAATTTAGGTCGAACACTGCGAGAATGTTAAACTGTTAACGACCAGTTAACTTACCTACTCAAAGCAGCTATCGGCAATTAGTGGGTTAAATTATTTAAATGTAACTTTTAATAAATTATAAACGCAGTCGGCGGGTTTGTTGATTGACAGCGTTATCATAAAGCAGTTATTTTAAGAATCCTTTTTCCAGTACCTACTTGTTTCAAATTGAGAGAATGAATTATACAATTAATCACTAAGAAGGTATTTTGAATCACCACAACAAGTACTTTTTCTCTTCATCAAATAAATTAACTCGCCATATCTTTTCACTTTATACAAAGTAAATCACACTAACAGATCTTACTGAACTTATTTTTTTTATTAAACTTAATAGATATTGTATTTGATAGTCCTAGATTACGCTATATTATAATTGAACGACATGGAAATATAAAAATATTACTTCTACCTGATTAAATGCAGGTTAAAAATTACTGCCAAATCCCAAATATTCAAGATGAAAAATACTTACCCAATGTAATCATATTTTCTTCTACACTACTTTACACTTTCAGATGACTTCAACGTATGTTAAATCGACATTATTTCCAAGGTCTCTACCACAAAAACGCACTTTAATTATCACACTTTAAAGAACAACATAATTATTTTAATTGTGATTTTAAGCCTAAATTAAACAGACGTGTAGACATATTCATGTCCTGTGTACTAATTGGTAAATAAACGCCAATGACAGCTCGCATGTACACGAATGGTTGCTATGGTTACTGTGTAGGACGCTTAATTTCCATAGGAAACCATCAACCCTCGGAATAATGTCCTCTAATTGCTTTTATTTTTTGTGTGGGCACCGACATTAATCAACTTTTATGACTGGCCTAGGGTCTGTTTTCCTACCTATTACAAGTTCGGTACACTGAGAAAAAGTTTCTCACGACAAAACCACATGACATCGCAGAGTGCAGATTTTGCCTAAAAATAATTCTACGAAGTATTTATTTATACTCGTATTCCCAATCGAATTACCCTTTCAAATTATTTGAATGATTTATTTATAATTTTCCGACGATCCGGAATTTCAGGCGATAGAGAATAGCCTCTACTAAAAGCTACATGCTCCTATAAAGGCAAGCTTATGGTAAGTTACAGCAAATACCTAATCATTTCTGCTTTAGCACATTTATTTATAACAATAGAACTTCAAGTGAGTAGTAACAAAACACTGACACTTTCACTTTTAGTCGTGTCCTTTCAGGGATCCGTGGTGTCAAGTGGTGGATATTGAAAATGGCAAATTTTGTTGTGATGTAGTTATCTTTTATTATTTATTGGTTTATTAATTAATAATTGTGTTTCCTTGTAATTCGTTAATTGTTTACAAAGACTACTTATCTACGTAAATATGCCACTAATGATAAGACTCCACCTGAAAACCAGCGCCGCTGATGCGGCATTGGGCTCAGTGCTGCAGCAGCATACGCCGAGGCTTGGCCCTCATTGGTATGTTTTGGTATATAGGTACTTCTACTCATCTTTCCAGTAATTACCTTATCTTTTTGTAGTTATATTTTATGTATATCGTACCTATTATAAGCATGTCGGTACCTATTTCTGTTAAAGTTTGCGCGTCAATAAACTTTTTCATTCTATCTTCTTTAACATGACTATCCAAAGATATTAACAAGGGGAATCAAATAAAAACAATACCTAAACATAATACTCTAAGTTAATTGATTTATTTATTATCTAACTTTGCATTTTCCATTCACACTTAATTTCGACCCAGGCTTGCAGGGCACCAGAGTGGCCCCACCCGTCGCCACTTCGTCCCCAAATCTGGACAATACGTTCAACCTGACGCACTCAATGTTCAGGGTCGTGCTGTTCACCCCCAGAGCAGCTGCTATCGGGTAAAGATCCATGCACGGCATGATGGAGTCCAGGCGATGGCACTTATCTGCGTAGAACACGTAAGAGTCGACGTTACAAGGGTTCTTAACGCAGATTGGAATAACGGAGTCGCTTGGTAGGATTAGGTATTCTCCGTCCGCACACGGACCCCGTTTGTACGCCGCCCAGCAGGAGTCCGAACCGGGGTGGTACAGGTAAGCTGGAAATGAGAAATGGAAGTATTCTTATGAGCCTGCGAGAGAAACGTTTAGAATAGAAACAGTGTAGGTACCTATACCATTTGAAGATTACAAGTTAAACCTGCTAGGGATGTTTACTAGGTACCTAAAAGCAATTATTATAGGTATTTAATCCGTGATTTAGATTTTCGGAACAAAATGAAAATGTTTAAAGAAATAAAAAAATTGAGAATGATGACACAGCCCCTCAAAGTTCAGAGAGCGTGGTGTGTTTACGCCACAAGCAATTTCCTAAAAAACGAAAAAATAAATGACGTCGTGCTAAATTTTACAACAATGTATCGCAGTAAATTTTTGTTTACATGCTGAATGAAATAATGTGTCTCATATTTTTTGGTAATCTAACTGTTGGACTATACCTACAGAAAAGTCATCTACCCAGCAATTGAGTTCAAATAAAGAATGATACTCCCATAGATTTCATGCATTATATGAGTCCGTGATTAAATTTTTCTTTTCTTTTGTAGCCCAAATCAAATTTAATTGCCTACTCACAAATTGGACGCTCGAATTTTGTAGGTAGGTACTTGGTGAGTGGTGAGACATGTTTAGGTTTAATAGATGTTAGTCAATTAACCACATTGTCATGGCCAAAAATGATAACCGTTAAGATAACCGACAACTTATTGAACGTTATTAAACGTATATTTACTACTGAACGACATTAACCTTACTCAAACAAATAGACACAATCGATAAGAAGTTCATTAGGAAACATCCGCAGTTAGATGTTTTACTATTTACTAGCTGTTACACGCGACTGCGTTCGTTGTGATTTGATAAAAAAATATCCTATGTGTCATTTTAGCATTTAGTCTGTCTAGTTACCGTGTAAATATGTCAAAATAAATGCAGTAGAATTTGCGTGGCAGAGTAACAACATCCATAGGAACAACCTTTTATGTTCATAAATATTTGTAAGCTAATTTACTTCGGACAACAGTATTCTACAGATTGTTCATTATAATTATATTAGCATTGAGGAACGGTTTCTGTTAATAAGAAAGAAACCGGAAGTAGAATCACTTTGCATTGTATTCAATGACGATTCAAAAGTGTTACATGTAACTGATGTTACCTACTTGAATAAAGAAATACTTATGTAAGTTGAGTTGAGAATAACTATGGAGAATTTCAGAAGAAGAAATTCATTAGTAAGTATATTTTAGATCCTTTATTGAATGCGGTACCAACCAACCTGTACTAACCGCTGATGGGTAGGTAATAAGCTTTCTGCTTAATATTGACCCATACACTGCAAGTGTAAAAATGTGCTTTAAATGAGTGGTTTTACGTTTCCACCTAAATAATTTGTCACCAACACAATATGTTGACTCAGCTTTACAGCCAACGCCTGTTAGCCTCTCACTTCATATCATCCAAATCCTATAGACCCTCCAAGATCCAGTTATCCCATATTAGTTTAAATCAATAAACATTGGTGAACACTAATCTATACAAAGAATACGCTCAGCAAAAAATATAAATAACTACTTGCACACCTTGGTTGCATGAGCCATGGTTGAGGCCGAGGAAGGCCCTTTTTAGGCATTATAACACACTTTAATCTACAGGTAGGGTTTTATTTTGCATTGTTCTTGAGTTTCTTTTCATAATCTATCTAGATATGTGAGATATATACCTATATATGATTTCTACAATTAACAACCTCTATCTTTCTTTTCTTTAGTTACGTTCCACAATTAACAATCTCTATCTTTCTGTTCTTTAGTTACGTTTACCCTTAAGAGTATATTTATGAACATCCGCCAGGTTGTAGGTAGAATAATCTAACACAAATTGTGTAACGGTATAATATAATATCCAAAAAAGATCGGTATGTAGGTAACCTTCTGTACGATTAAGGATTATTTTACATACACATTTTAATTGCTATTGTAATTAATATTACATTTTTATAATCTGTATTAATGACTTTGCATATTATTTTATTTTTGGAATTTTTTCAATGTTTTAATTAATGTTTTATTAGGTTTCTGTTTGGACGGACATTTTTAATATTCATATGCCAGCTGCGCTGATGAGATAAGCTTGTACTTCATCTTAATGTGAATGATTTTTTAAATGATGTACAGATACCTACGGAATAGTCAAGAAGTATGACAAGACACGCCTTCTGCCAACTTTTGATTATAATTTTACCGTAACAAACCAAACGAGTTGTTTACTGTTCAGAGTCCTGTTACGATCGATAAAATGTAATCCGTCCGAATCCGTCTTACCGGGTCTGCAGTCACAAATCCAATCATCTTTCTGGTCGCCCGGGTAGAACAGCTCATTGACAGGGCACTGGGCAGGCAAATACACTGGCTGCCGATTCTGGAAACAATTAATTTCTACCTATTAAATATACTTACTTGTTTTAAGCGATACAAGCTAACAACCTCAGTCAAATGCATTAAACCAGAGTTACCTACATGAAAAAACGCCAAGTAAACGCTAATTTTGTCAGTTTCCGACCGTTATAACTAAGTATTGTTATTTAACGACGTACTACTTACATACACTATGACAATCCAAAGAAGCAAAATAATGTCAACACCATATATATATTGATTGTATTCTTCTTCAAAATATAACGCCATAAATCTCGTCAATGAATTGATAACGCGTATTTCCATTAAAGTTATCTAACTTTACCTAATAGTTACCCTACCTTGGTTTTCGTTTTAACCTGCCTACTATAATTAGTGATTAGATACGAGTTCTACAATCAAAAGCACATTAGATTTGTACGTTACCGCATTACATCGGGAGCTTAAGAACAAATTAAATTTCTAAATATTGTATGCGCGTAAATTATATCGGATGTTTTTTGGGGGGGCATGGACCTTACTGACCGCGTGTGTCGGAGTCTCCGCCCTGATAAGGGACCAGCCCAGTGGACCTCATGGCCTTGATGGTGAAGCTATGGGAACAGATGATCTCACGACAGCACCACGGAATGGTCGTTAACTAAGGGGCTCCGTCATCATTTCTGGGAATATTTGGAGGGGGATCGAGGATCAGAGATGTGTAGACCGTGATAACATTGCCGACCAAGTTGCCCTCACATCTTCAATAATGGGTCTGCGGCAAGTTAGAATTAATGGGTCATCAACTCTCTATGCACTGCCTCTTTTTGCGACATAACATCCTCTCAGAAAGAGGTTTCCACCATACTTGAGAGCTGTGTCTATCTAATTATGAATAGACCATTTAAGCCAAATTAAGCTACCTCCCAATTTGAACCTGTAACTATCAACCGAGATATAGGTAGATATAGTGTGATTTTAAAATATATAATTATTGTAAAATACAATTATTTATCAATAATACCAAAAAATGAAGTATGAAAAGTAAAAAAAACAAACAAGGATACAGAAACAAACTGTAGGTCTTAATGCGCAATGTGTTTTTTTTTTTAAATTTAACAAAATAAAATTTATTTTGTATAAATGCGAAACTCACTGGCTGGCTGACTGATTAATCACGAAATCTCAGAAACGATAACTTATACAAAACTTAAAATTTAGCAGGTGGTGAATGTCTAATTTTTTTGGAAAAATATACAATATTTTATATATATGAATTAAACAGTCGAGCAGATAGTCGATTTAAGATACAACTGCTAGCATGTTTATTTCCTTAGCGAGTCACGAGGTTCTAGCTTGTAATTTCTCGGATGGCTCTCTTAACTGATTTACCGCTAACCATAATGTACTGTTAGCCCAGTAAATTAATTCTGCGTTTGGATGTAAATAATATTGCCAGATGTAGGTAATCAGAATATTAGTTCTCAGGTCTAGGAATCGTTCGTAATATTTAACCTGGCCAGTATTTAGAAAAATCACATACTCACATCTTTGTTTTTTGAGTTCACGTCATCATCCACCTCGGGGAACCCAATGGAGTTCTCTGTATTGTTTTTGGCAAGAGTTGTAACAAGACACAAGTATCCCACAAAAACACTTAATAGGTAATACATTTTATAAATTAACTTTTCTATTACATAAACTATAATCAGTTAAAAAAAGACGAGTCAAACTTATACCGCAAGGCAAATATTAACTAAAAAGTTAAGAAGTCAGTAACTCGTTGACTAGAGAAATAAATCAGAACATTATGTACGAGTGTGTTAATTCGGATCTGACGGTGAACTGCTCTGCTCCTCGATAATTATGTACAATTGAGCGTACGACGTCATCCCACAATTCAAAACAAGTTTGTGATAAAAAGTGGTGTGGTGCGGGTACACACGACATCTCGCTCTAATCAATACATTATTTTTATTTAGTTTCGCACGTTCATTCAAGAGAAAACTAATTTAATTAGAATGATATCAGCGGCAGTTTCGTACGCGTTACATGCTACCTGCACCAATATCTTAATCAAAGTGCTTACCCATAACAGAGGCATGTATAAAATAAGCCTAAAATGTAAAACAGTAAGGCAATGACCCTCGTACCGTTTCTCCGGCATTAACGATGAATGAATTCAATACGCCAGTATTTTTGGATGGCGTCTCGATCTCCCCGCGATTGTTTATATGTTTTGGTGTCCATTTTGCCACTTCCTTACTCACGAAATGTTTTCCATGCGGCTTATAACCAGCTCAGTCCCCTTATCACTGAGCTTTCTTTCTGACGACATCAATAATGTATCATCAGGGAAGCAAGGAGCTCAGTAAGTAAGTGCATGTAGGTTACAAAGCCTGCATAGTCAGGCATAAAGACCTTGGACAATTTCACAGGTGGTGAAGGGATGATGTTGGGTATGGATAGAGATGAGCGAGAAGGTCAACTGCCTTGGTTAAGTAATTATCGTTCTTGCTGATATGATCTTCCTTTTACATAATAGGTAGGTAATTAATTCAAGTGAAAGTCCACAATGACATTATACAGCAAATGAAATATATTTGTTGCTTCTCTCTCAATTTTTTACTTCATAGGCATAATTATGGGACTGGCTCATTTGTGATCAGCCGATCATACTAGTTAATTAAATGCCTACACAGGCGAGGTACTTATTTATTTAAAAACTTTATTCCACACATAAGTACAACTGGTGGACTTCATGCTAGGGGCATTCTCTATCAGTCAACCTATGGGTCATGCAGATAGTTTGTTTATGGGTGCGGTGACGGTTCAGCTCCTAAGAAATTTTCCGGCCTTCATAATAAGTCCTTACAACTACATATTGGACAACATCACAACAACATCACATACATTGTTCTGATTCTATGGTAAGTAGCTAAAGCACTTGTGTTACAGATATCAGAAACAACGACGGTACCACAACACCCAGACCCGAGACAATATGGAAAAGTTCGTTTCCCATATTGACCCGACCGGGGATCGAACCCAGAACCTCAGAGATGGCGCTCGCCAAAGTCAGGCCCGCTCGCCTCTCGGCTACGGAGGTCGTCAAACATAAATAGAACCACGCAAAATAGTTGATAAAAATACCCTACTACTTGCTACTTAAAACAAAAGTGACGCGTCTGGGTTCCAATAGCTCACTGTCTGTAGTCTATTGGAACCCAGTGTCTGTGGTCTGTGGGACCTTGAACCTGCCATACACCACCCATTAGTGCCTAAATTCAAGATCAGGTCTAGCACATTACCTAAACAACGGTAATGACATAATCCGGCTATGTACAATCGGTGGGGGTAAATAGCGCTGAATTATCAAGGCGTAGATATTAGTTCGTTAATTGTAGTTCGGTTAACAGAAAGTCACGCGAAATACTTGCAATTCGGTAATAGTTAATTAAGCTGTCGACATGACACCCTTGTTTTTTTTTAGATTATTTTATTGAATTATTGTAGCTCACGTCACATGTGAACAATTATGCATTCTAGGCAACCTGGTCCCTCTCCGAAAGCTTTTAAAATCGAAATATAAACAATGGATAAGTATATCCATGGACTTAGTATAATAAGTCCATGAATATATCTAGCAAACATTATTTGAAAGTGGAACAAGGTAAATAATTGACCTAAACAAACACACAGCTCCCGTAATGGATCATAGAGATATAACCGAAGACTATGAGTTACAAACTCAAGGGCTGCTTTTTGCCGCGTGCAAATCTTCTGCACGGGAATCAGGCTGGACGTGTAAAGGCACCCCGGTCAGCGTTGCATCCATAGATTATACCTACATACCTATTAAAAAAGTTTCACCTACGATCCTCGGTAAAAAGCAGATTCGCTTCTTCACCTCACTCCAGCTTTGCTCGGGTGCATGTAAGTAAAAACAAATGAAGTTTTCTGCTTTTCTGTAGATTATTATTATGGATTATACATATAAACCCTGCTTTTACATTACTTTATTCATCAAAAAAATCGCATAAAAATCAGTGGCGTAGTTAAAGATCTAATCACACATAAGGACATTCACAGCAGTTCGATGTAAGTTTTTATGCACACGGCATAACGTTGGTACAAAGGCCAAACTGTGTAGTCCGACTAGGGTTGCCACCCGTACTTTATAATAAAGTATTGTACGTTATTTATGGTAATTGCACTCGACACGATTGTCTCGTCTATTTCGGCCCAAAGTGTTTGACGGAAGCCGCTTCAAGCTTTGCTCTACGCGGGCGCACGGCCTTCGGCCTCGCGAAAGTTACACAGAATATAGCTGCTTCGGACTTACGGTCTCGCAACGCAATTACGAATAATAAAATACATCAAAATACTTTATTTTGTATAATTTGATTTCTGGTGGAATTATATTTTTCGTTGACTGAAATTTATCGAGTAATCTTGAACCGATGTCTCCACTCGCCAACTAAGCAAGATAGCCACCTAAGATAGTAATTTAATAAACATTACAAAAAGCAATAAATAATATTTATTTAAATATAATATTAATGAAATTCAAATTGCAAAAACAAAAGGTGGCAGCCCTAAGTCTGACGTGCTTACCTATATCGGTACCTACCTACTTGCTACCTTTCTATGGTCTCAATTTGATTTTGTACTATTCATATTCCTCATTTTATCCTTTAGGAAGATATATAAACTAGACCCCAAGTATTATTTTATGGTTACCTACGTAGGTATACTTACAGTCATCGAAACACGTTAGTAGAGCGTTTGAACCTAAATCTGCACTAAGTTAGTTTTTAAAATGAGAGTTCGTTATTTCTTCTTCTCCTTCTACATAAATTTTCAATATGACCCAATGGTTGACTGGTAATTTGTTATTTTTTTGTGCAGTAATATTTATAAATATCTATTTTATCTAATTTATAAATATACTAGCTTTTGCCCGCGACTTCGTTCGCGTGGACTTCAGGTTCGTCCCGTCTAGTCTAGTAATAAGTAAGAAATACGGTAACTAAGCACTGCAGAGCCCTAATCATAGGTCTATAGGTAGCTACTGCAGTATGCTCCTATAAACTACATTTAACGATCTTTTTCCTTCAGCATAAACATGCAGATTCTTCGCTTTGGAAACACGTGAGCAAGCCACATAGAGCTGACCATGAGAAAAACATGGCGTGCCCAAATGTAGGCCTGCTACCTTCAAGGTTTGACCCTGCGATTTGTTGATCGTCATCCTTAAGCCTATATTACTTAAAGTAGGCGACCATACGTTTTTATCAAATCGCTAGTGCCTTGAAAATTCGCCAAACGGACACAACCGTCAACGACGCCTGCCCTCACGCACCTACCCCGCTCCCCCCACGCCCCGTTCGCCTGGCACCGCTGCCGGTATTTATCACCGAAACGGTATTTATGCCCGAAATTGCTATGACTCTGCATTTTAAATCTGTGATATCTTCGAAAATATTTATTTAATTTACATGCTGTAAAAAGCCATATTGATCTTTATTAAATGCACAATGTATTTAAGATACTTAATTGGATAAGGATTTATACTGTATTGCTTAAAATCGCTTCGTAAATAAGCCATTATTTCTCGTACAAAGTAAAGGATAAAAAAATGTTATTGTGGGTTATTCCTAAGAGATAAACATATACCATCACGGACTTTTTTGTAGACCTTTTTATGTTGTACAATACTGTAGTACATTGTTTTGATCTATCTTGTAGGATTCAGTCAGCGTTTGCAATGTAAGCGCAAAAAATGTGTTTTTTTACGACCTCACATTAGAAACCTCAAAAATTGTAGCCTATGTGTTATTCTGATGTATAAGCTATATTGTGGTAAAGTTTCATTCAAATCCATTCAGTAGTTTTTACGTGAAAGAGTAACAAACATCCATACATCCATACTTACAAACTTTCGCTTTTATAATAGTAGTAGGATTAGTCCTAAGTAGGTTCTTAGTATTTTTTTTAATTCTGTGTCTCTGATCATGCATCTAAAACAATGTTCACATTTTATCAAAAATATTAAATTATTTGTTGGTAGAAAAAGTAAATAGGGACACTTTGATACGTAAATGTGCGGGGTACAATGATACGTATCTATCTGCCCCTCTAGCGTTATAGAATGCGTAAAACTGATAGAAAAATGTCAATGAAGAAAATAACAAGGATTTTTCACGTAAAGTATTGTCGAAGACTATCAATACGCAAAACGGCCCACAAATACGGCATCCAACCTGCAACTCTGAATAACTCTGACCGATTATACTTTTCTTTCTTACTATTACCCTCCATAGAGCCTTACAATACAAATTCACTAAAATAGCGAATCATAATAAAATATAAACATAATAAAAAGAAAGAAAATATGCAATTAATTTTCACCATTTCTGAACGAACGGCTATTTTCAAGAACTATCTTTGCCGGTGGCGATTGCCTTCGTAAAAAAAAATAAAGCTGTTTACGTCAACTTGAAATTTTTGTGTAAATGAAATGTCAAAAATGGGAGTGAAAACTCAAGAAAACAATGTGAAATTATCAAATTCTATTTACTAAAAATGAAAAAGAAGTACGTTATGACCTATTAATACAATTAGCGACATGTTTACTAAAAAATCTCATCAAGATGTCAAAAAATCAACGGTTAAAATACAGGATTCTAAAAAGGATTCTGCGACTCGTCTAAAGCACTTAAAAATTGTCCTGGGTGAGTTTTTTTCCTTCCTCATGTTTTCTTTCGTGCGCTTATAATTCCATAGTTCGAGTACATAATATGCCCAAGTTAATGTTTGATCGAAAACTCGACTTTCCGTTGAACATGCTAATTAGTTAGGAATAACTGTAGTTGTTATGTCTCAGTTAACAACGCTTATTTCTTGTGAAAAATTGTGTGTGGGGGCAAAAATTGTGTTTATTGATGACTATATTATTGCTAATAACCGATAGTTTCACCATAGGTAACCTACTTAAATAATAAGTTAAATCTTAATTTTTAAATCTGATTATTTTTCAGAACATTTTGATGCAGATGAAGCTAAAACATATTTTGAGAACAATTTCAGTCATGTGTACTTCATACTGTATGACAACTTTATTCAAGCAGAAAATAATTTACGGCAGAGAGGTATGCCTTCAATATGTATTTATTTTCTATGATAAAAATTGCCAAATTAAGTTCACTAGTTTTGTTATTATGATGTACCTATTAATAATGCAATCTCTTTATTTGTCTGTAAAAGCCACTTTGAGCAAATCCATTTATTAAAATTGATCTATGACCTAATTTTGATAAAAAGTTGAACAACGTTTACTCCTCCTTAGCTTCATATAGCTAGACCTACATCATGTTACTTTGATTTTTGCTGTATAACAATAAAATAGAATACCAGTTAAACAATAGGTTAGAATTCCTAAAATATTTAAGTGCAGGAATGAACATTTATACTTTATATTATTTTGTAGTTGGTTGCTATAGAATCTACCTTTTAAAATTGATCAGATTGAAAAATTCATGAATAAATATTGATTGATCATTCACAAAGCAAATGTGTACAAATATTATGAAAATGTTACATCACCAAATTAATGATATTTTAATTATTAATATAATTTAACTTGCCCTCAATTGGTGTTAGCTATCTAAAAAACTTAAATAATCTCATTTATAATTTTTTGTTTTTGCCAAACAGAACTTCCGTTTCATCTTGGTGAGTTTTGGGTATTTGGCATATTAAACACATCATAAATATCATGAACCATATCATTTTATCTTACCTACCTGGTAACCATAATAACTAGTGTCTTAGTAATCCAGTAGTTGATGCTATTTTATCATACATCATAGAGCTTGCTTGTCCAATAGCACCAGACTTATGATCATTGCACTTACACAGGATAACAGATAGTGATCATACCATTTCAACAGTGTTTTTCAAATAGTTCAAAGTAATAATACAAATTTTCTTACCAATAATATCTCTGCCTGCTTTAAAAGGGTCAAACAATTTGTTTGATGCAAAATTTTGAAAACCACTGCATTCAATAATGAAATTGAAGATGTCCATAGAATATAATCAAATTGCCTAATGTTTACCTATTGTGCAATGTTAAAATAGTTATTATATTCATAACCATCAAGCTCATATGGACTTGTTATGCATTACTAAGTTGGTGGAGAAGATTGAAGCATGCAAGCCGGCATTGAATTAAGTCTACCTTAACTTTTAACATTATTACATTTTTTTATGCAAATAAACAATTCTACTTTACTCTGAAAATTGTGCAACTTCATTAATAAAAAAAAACATTAAGTCACAACTGACATATACGTAATTTAGTGAAGAATTAATTTATTTGTCTATTTATTTTGTAAAATTTTAAGTACCAATGCAATATTTACCAATTATTGAAGATTTTTTATTTATGAAAGCATTAACAATAACCTATAATTAATGCTGGTAAGCCAGAATATTAACCACATGAATGATAACAGCCATACTAATGTTTGAGTTTAGCTTACTCAAGAAACACTAATAATCTATTGCATCTGGTCATTAGTTCATAATTTTGATTAATTTATAGTACATAAAGCTGGAAGAGAAGAACTGGAAGGTGCCCTATCCCTCCTAGAAAAAGTATTATGTCTTCTACCAGAACTGATTGGGAAAAGATGGCAGTTGCATTCATTGACCAGAATTTTTTCGAAACTCCTCCATAGCTGGAATTCACAAAAATTAAGGGCAGAGGCTATAAGGTAAACCATCTCACAGTATACATTTTTATAAAAACATTAAAAATGTAAGTTAAATTAACATTTTATTAAGGTTATATTCATCCCATTCTTTAGAATTAAAATAATGTATTGCTTTGTAGGTACTTCCTCTTATGGTATCAAGCTTTAGGCGACAATGCGCCCCTCGAGGTACACCGTATGTTTGCATCTCTCGTGCCTGGATTACCAGAGCCAAGCATGCAGCCAACTGGATCTCCTGTCAAGACCAAACAGTTTGATATGGCTGCAAATGTCTCTCATGAATCTGGAGATTTCAGTATGGAAGATATTATGCAACATCCGAATTTCAGTTCTGCATCGGACAATGCGAAAAAAGTAGTTGTGGAACAGACTCCATCTGGAATAATAGGGAAAATAGCAAATGTGTCTGCTTCAATATTCCATGACACTAATGCCCTAAACCCTGTGCAAACTGTGGAAATTCAACCATTGCTACCAGCAAGCACCAATGAAAGAGCAGTAGATAATGAAACCAAATATTTTTTTGAGATACTCCTTGATGGGATGGCATCATCTGTTACTAAAATCCAGTGGAGAGATCGTTCTCACACGAAAGCTATGAGATGCTTTGCTTTTCTGCTGGAAAAATTTAAATTGTATTATTTGCCCATAATTTGTCCTCAATTCAATCACAAAAATTCCCTCTACAAGCCAAACCTTGGTAAGTTTATTTTGCACTTTTACCTAAGATTTACTTCATTATATCTTAACACCTATTTCCCTTGGTCACGCCATCACGCGTGAATGGCTAGACCAATTTAACTTTTTTTTGTTGTATTTGTTATTGTCTGATGAAGTTTCTTATAAAAGAAACATTTAAAAAAAAAAAATTGTCGTTGGTAATATATGAAAACTAAAAAATATTGTTTTCTTTTTAGAATTACCAGTTCAGCATAACATTCTAGAAGATGATTTTGTGTTGTGCCGAGTGACGCTCATAAAATGGGTGGCGAGCTATGCACACTTTATGAAGAAGCAGGGCAGTGACGGAGGGCAGCCGTCCTCTATGACGAGTACGGGCTCGCACGCGCCCCACTCGGGTACTCCCACACCGGCGATTTCGTTGCATCACGAGGAGGAGACGTCCTTCACTGTGGGACATCCATCGGATTCTAGCAGAGCTTCATCGCATGACTCTGCGTCAAATACGCCGCACCCTAGCTTAGAGTCAGGTAAGATCTGGATACGGTAAAAAACGGTACCTAATCTTGAGAAACGCTGTTAAGATAAATTTAAGAAAACATTTGAAGCCTAGCTGATGTTCCACTGATTAAGTCTTCATCGTCGAAAGTGCTTTTCATTAAATTATGTACTGTAAATATTTAAAGTAAGTAGTAGGTGGCATACGACCACGGCTTTCCTGAGAATTCTGGATGCATTAAACACACCAAAAATCTACGTGCAAAATTAGTTTTAATTAACGAAAGATAAAGTATAGTTTGTAAGTAAGTAGGTACCCACATAACCATTTTTGACCAGAATATTTTCTTGTTTCATACTTTTTAGATCGCGGTGTTTTAGTAGTCGGGTTTTAGTTTTTAAACTTACTTTTTATTTTATACGATAGGTATAGTGAAGTGCTTTCGCTACTTACCATAGAATCAGAACAACATATAGGTATGTGATTTCTAATATTAAGACAAATATAAAAAAAAAAACAGAAAAAATTGATCTCCTCTTGAAGTGCGGGGCTCGAACCCACGATCTTCACGTATGCCGCGTGCTGCTCTTCCAACTGAGCTAACCGCAAGTTATTGTAGGCGATGATTTTTTTTTTCTGTTGTATTAATTTGTTAGCCTTCGGTTAGGGCCCTCTGCCAAATATGTTTAGTTCTGTTCCTTTAAAATATTTAAATTTCGCTAGTGTGGCGTAAAGTACTATAAAAATATATATAAAAATCTGAGTTGAATTGTTGACCAGGGTCGGGCATGTTCGAGGAGCTGAGCTCGGAGCTGGTGGTGCGCGACGTGCTGTGCTGCTGGTCGCGCGAGCACGTCGACTTCACGGTGGAGGTGCTGCGGCAGGCGTTCCTGCTCCCGTTCGCGCACGCCGCCGCCGTGAGGCGCGTCATCGCGCTCTACAAGGACTGGATACAGATGAACGTCAGTTACCTTTTTAGATTTAACTAGCTGTGGCCGCGACTTCGTTCGCGTGGACTACAGCGATTTTCGAGTTTTTTCCCGCTAACTCCCGTTCCCGTGAGAATTTTGCAATATCCTATTGCAGCTAAACTTTAAGTTAACTAAGGTACCTGCACCTCTGCGGTACCTAAGCTATGTCCCTTCCAAATTTCAAGTGCCTACGTTTAGCCGTTTAGGCTGTGCGTTGATATGTCAGTCAGTCAGTCAGTTTCTCCTTTTATATATTTAGATATATTTAGATACTAGATGTTACGTTAAACTAACGATAAGCAACCCATAGCCTGCATTGTGACCTGTTTGTCTGAATATACTTAAATATACACTAATATTAGAAAGAGAAAAGATTTGTATATTTTTGTGCGTATGTTTGTAATAAATAAACTCAAAAACTGCTGTGCTGATTTCAAGAATTCTTTCGACATTCACCTAGAAGTCGTAACATAGGCTATATTTATTTATAGGCCACGCTTACGAAGTCAGGAGCGGCCGCTAATGCCTATTAAAATCGTAAAGCCATCTTTATAGAGAAAAACTAAGACAGACTGGAATAGAGATGGGAAAAAAATTGTTGGTTCACTCAGAGTCAGTCAGGGAATCAGATGATTCCCCAATATTTGATATTGCATCATCCGAATCGACAATAACTATTTTGTGTTACAGAACCTAATCTGTATGCAATTAGGCTGGTGATGATAACTTAATGTTTAAAACAATCAGGGTTTCACAGTTGTGAGCGTCTCAATCATTTATTTGGTATTAACATGTTAATTTCAAATGGTTTCCCGGATTTTTGGACTTGGATGAACAACCAAGGGCGCTAATAAATAAATAAATAATAAATATTATTGGACAACATCACATACATTGCTCTGATTCTGTGGTAAGTAGCTTAAGCACTTGTGTTACAGAAATCAGAAACAACGACGGTACCACAACACCCAGACCCGAGACAATATGGAAAAGTTCGTTTCCCATATTGACCCGACCGGGGATCGAACCCGGAACCTCAGAGATGGCGCTCGCCAAAGTCAGGCCCGCTCGCCTCTCGGCTACGAATTCCACAGGGCCAGTCAATATAATATATCATTATAGACAAGCGGCTTCTCCTTCTTAGCTACTTTTGGTCGCACCGGGACACTATATAGCCTCAAGCCTTCCACTATAAATGGACTATCTAACGCACAAAGATTTTTCAATTCGAACCAGTAGTTCCTGAGATAAGCCCGATCAAATTCTTTACCTTTATAATATTAGTATTGATGGTAGGGTTAAGTGATGTTTGTATGTATCAGGTGGCAGAGATACCTCCGTTCCTAATGGAGAGTACATACGAGCAGCAGCAGGCGGGCGAGCCGCTCGCGCCTCCGCGGCGCCTGCGCAACGACTCGTACCTGGGCGCCGTCGGCCGCGACAACGTCATGGTGCGCGCGGGCTTACAGGTCGGTATTGTATTGCCACGTAAAAGAGAGTACCTACCTACGACAGAACTATGACCGCTCTACAATTTGCGCCAAGGAAAGCGTGGTGGTGGTGTTTAAACCCAGAAACACAAAGTTAAATCTTCTACCGTCAATTTATAAATGAATGGATGAACGAATTCAATCAATTATACCTCAAATAAGTAGATACCTACTAAATAGTCGGTGTGCAAACAAGATATAATTGGATTAAATAATTGAAAGATACAGAAAAATATCTACCCTTGCAATCTAGAATTCGAACCTACGACCTTCCAACTGAGCTAACTGCAAGTTATAGTAGGTGACGTATTTTTCTGTTATAATAATCTCTAATCCTAAGGTTGGTGCCCTCTGCCGGATAAGTTTTGAACTATGGATATAGGTACTTATCGTTCTTGAGGTGGGATGAAGTTTGGTGAACCGCACCGTTGTCTGCATGCACATTGTTTTTTAAACAATTAAAATGCAACAAGTAACTTTTTCCCAGAACATACTGCAAGTTTTTATGACGCAAGCTGCGAACGTGTTTCTCGCATCGCCGTCACCGGTGGCGCCGCCTGGCGCTCTGAGCCAACAACAGCTGCTAGACGAACAGACGGACACGTGCAAGCGCGTCCTAAATATCTACCGGTACATGGTGATGCATGTTGCAATGGACGATAACTCTTGGTGAGTATCATGAAAAATCGGTCTTGTCATAATAACCAGTTCTAGGGCTTATAAGGTTATACCATATTAGACACCGACAAGAAGAACGTATTAGGCAAGTAGGCTGGGTGATTGGTCCCGGTTTAAGTAAAATAAATATATGATAAATTAAGACCTAGCGTCAAACTAACATCGATCTGTGTCTCTCTGAGCTGAGCTGAGGTTAGACTTACACACATTTTTTACTTTCATGTCAAATGTAAGTTGCTGAGTTAGACAAATTCTTAAAGCTAGCACATACCAGTACATTGGTGCTTTATGATATAGTACGGTTTTTATATTACCTATTAAAGATAGCACGTTAAACACACGACAGACGTAGTATCGGAATAATAAATGAATATCTTCTGATTTATATGTTTATTCAACAGGGAACAACTGCTGCTGGTATTGTTACAAATTACATCACTTGTATTAACAAAGGTACCACCAAAACGTAAACAAGAATCGTTAGGTGAGTCTTGAATAATTAAATTGTTTTGCTTTTAAAAGATATTATCATCTTGACTCATATTTTAAATGTGAAAATTGGCTACTTGACAGTGTTAACAATAAAATATGAAAAGTGTTAGATACGTTAGCTTATTAGTTAAGTAATAATTTTACATTTTTATTTTTTAATTAAAAGCATAGTTAGTATTTTATTTTTGCAAAATAAATTTTACTTTTTTTATCTGTGGAACAAAAGAACCGAAACGGAAACCACCATTGCAATTCGGAAATGACAGCTGTCGGCGAAAATTAAATATTTTAATGTGGCGAAACAATGATTATTTTACCGATTAAATTGAACTATTGTGTCTCTAATCGTATTAAGAATTTATTGAAACATTTTCCGTTTATCTAAATTAAGTCGTTCCTATGCGTATCGGTTCGTTTTCTAGGACTTTGACGTCATAATTGCAACAGTGACAAGACTTGGCGTTTTCGCGCGATTTTTAAATGTGTTACACAAAATATTATTATTCCCTGGTTATTTACATTTTTTCCAGATAAATCGAATTGCTTGGGATATAAAATGAAAGGGCGCACATTTTACATTACTTTTTCAAAAACTGTCAAGTAGCCAATTTGTCAGTATGGATAAAATAATGTTTCTAGGTCTTTTATAATAAATAAATAATGAATATTGGACAACATCACATACATTGCTCTGATTCTGTGGTAAGTAGCTAAAGCACTTGTGTTACAGAAATCAGAAACAACGAAGGTACCACAGCACCCAGACCCGGGACAATATAGAAAAGTTCATTTCCCATATTGACCCGACCGGGGATCGAACCCGGAACCTCAGAGATGGCGCGACGCCAAAGTCCGGCACGCTTGCCTCTCGGCTACGGAGGTCATCAAATTTATGCAACAACTGTTTAATGAATTGTGTTGAAATGTTCGTAGTTAGAATGATAAAATACTACAGAAACAAAATAAACTAGTTAATTTATTTATTCTATTAGGTTGTAATAAACTTATTGTTTCAGGTGGATTCCTAGCTCCAGCATTGTTTCAAACCTTAATAGTGACGTGGATAAAAGCTAATTTGAATGTGGCAGTCAAACCAGAGCTATGGCAGAACTTTATGGAATTGCTTTCGCGACTCACGCACTGGGAAGATCTTATCAAGGAATGGGCGGTACGGATTTTTTAAAAATTATTGTGATTTTTTCTTGGCTTGTAAATTATGTGGATTTACGTTTCTTAACTGGACATACTTGTATTTGTTTTTGAAGCTAAACTCAATTAAATTTATGAGTAATTTGAATGAAAACAAAGCACTTTCAAATGAAAATAACTTTCTAAAAATTATTATACTTTTATTAAATTAAAAACCTTGAGTAAGGATATAAATAGTAAAGTACCCGGAGTTCAGTACTTACACTGATAATCAAATTATCATTTTTGTTTCCGGACTTAAAAACCACTTTCATTTTATTTACAAAAAAAAACCCAGGATTTATTAGAAGTTATTTCATCTACAAAAAGAGTGTCCCAACCGCATCCGTCGGTCTAATTCTTCCCCTAACTGAGGCTTGTATCCAAAAATATTACATGAAATTAATGTGTGTGTAGGTCTATAGAGCAACATCACCAAATTAAGTATTTCTGTTTTTGTTTCGTTTATAATAGGGTTTTTCGTTTATAATAGGGTTGATGACTCTGTAAAAAACAATGGGTGTATTTAGCCCAATGAACGAGAAAAGCATAGAAGAATCCCGTCACACTAACTTCAATTGAATATTGGCACCAAAACACACACAAATGTAAAAAAACACCCAGACAATAGATACGCAATAAATTAATAAAGTATCAGCAACATTAAGACTAATGTGTTAAGGTCGACAAAAAGATGTTAGTTAAAGGGGTGGTTAGTAACGTCATCTCATAGAATGAGATGGAACACGCGCCGTGATTAGTTCGCGTATGACTCGCGGCGTCCGTGGAAACGGTATTCGTATAGGCGCTACCTCACTTTTGTAAGCCACGCCCACCGTGCCTTACTTTGGGTGTGTATTAGTTACATTTTTAAAATACAATGAAAATGTTTGCTTCCACAAATAAAAATTGATGATGATAGAACGCATCAAAATTGAGTGAGGGGGTGTGTTTACGTCACCAATTCGTAAAAACTAAAACTGTGTGAAGAATGACTTCGCGCTAAATTTCAACCTAATATATCTAAGTAAGGGTTTGTTAACATGATAAGAAATAAGTGTTTAATTTAATGTAAGGTAATTTTTTTGTTTATCGAAATGTTGGGCTAAATGCAAATGTTGAGTCATCTACCCTAATGTCAAGGCAAGGTTTGTATTAAAAACACTTTGGTAATTTGCCTGCATGGGTCGCTGCGGGCCAACAGTTTGTAATCAGATGTTTGTGTTCAGAAAACAATGGAGACGCTAACCCGCGTGCTGGCACGGCACGTGTACTCGCTGGACCTGTCGGAGGCGGCGCCGGGCGCAGACGCACGCCGCCGCCGCGCCGCCGCCGCGCCCGCGCTCGCGCCCCGCCGCGCCGCCGCCGCCGCGCGCCAGGAGCGCACGCCAGGTGCGACACATTCATTTATTATATACAATCATACGCTGACCCGCGTGCTGGCGCGGCACGTGTACTCGCTGGACCTGTCGGAGGCGGCGCCGGGCGCAGACGCACGCCGCCGCCGCGCCGCCGCCGCGCCCGCGCTCGCGCCCCGCCGCGCCGCCGCCGCCGCGCGCCAGGAGCGCACGCCAGGTGCGACACATTCATTTATTATATACAATCATACGCTGACCCGCGTGCTGGCACGGCACGTGTACTCGCTGGACCTGTCGGAGGCGGCGCCGGGCGCAGACGCACGCCGCCGCCGCGCCGCCGCCGCGCCCGCGCTCGCGCCCCGCCGCGCCGCCGCCGCCGCGCGCCAGGAGCGCACGCCAGGTGCGACACATTCATTTATTATATACAATCATACGCTGACCCGCGTGCTGGCGCGGCACGTGTACTCGCTGGACCTGTCGGAGGCGGCGCCGGGCGCAGACGCACGCCGCCGCCGCGCCGCCGCCGCGCCCGCGCTCGCGCCCCGCCGCGCCGCCGCCGCCGCGCGCCAGGAGCGCACGCCAGGTGCGACACATTCATTAATATACGATCGTAGGCTGGCCCGCATTGGGCGTTGGCGTGGAATGTGGCGCGCACGCTCGGGAAACCCGAACGCACGATGTGGTGTCAGCCTTACTATCTATATTGTTCATAGCGAAAATGTTTATTTCAACAGGCAGTTTAGGGTTCGAACGACGACGACACGACATTCACGTATCGCATACGTACCAGTAGGAGGAGCAGCGATACATTAAGATCGTGGGTTCGAATATCAAACTGCAAGAGGAGATTAAATTTTTCTGCTTCTTTTAAATATTTCTAGTTCGCTATAGCAACGTGATGCACTATAAAATATTTTAAAAATCTATTATTGATACAGGCTTAGAATTGGCTACTTGACAGTTTTTGAAAAAGTATTGCAAAATGTGCGCCCGTTCATTTTATATCCCAAGCAATTCGATTTATCTGGAAAAAATGTAAATAACCAGAGAAAAATAAGATTTTGTGTAACACATTTAAAAAGCGCGCAAAAACGCCAAGTCATGTCACTGTTGAAATTATGACGTCAACGTTGTAGACAACGAACCGATACGCATAGGAACGACTTCATTTAGATAAACGGAAAATGTTTCAATAAATTCTTAATACGACTAAAGACACAATAATTCAGTTTAATCGGTAAAATAATCATTGTTTCGCCACATTAAAATAAATTATTTTCGCCGACAGCTGTCATTTCCGAATTGCAATGGTGGTTTCCGTTTCGGTTCTTTTGTTCCACAGATAAAAAATTTATTTTGCAAAATTAAAATACTAACTATGCTTTTAATTATAAAATAAAAATGTAAAATTATTACTTTACTAATAAGCTAACATATCTAACACTTTTCATATTTTATTGTTAACACTGTCAAGTAGCCAATTAAAAGGACTTTCGCGTTCTTTTTGAAGTAATTAGGATGTGAGTAGTTTACGATTAACTGTATCGCATTTTTATTCGTTAACTTAATTAAAATAATTACCGTGCGGTTAACGCAAATTTCTAATCTATTCACCGAGCAAGAAAAAAAATGGCGATACGTAGGCGTGAGGTCTTACTATTTTGTGATTGGTCATGGTTTACATGACATTGACAGACATGTCACCATGACATTTAAATCACCAATCAATCAACAGTTGGACTTTACGCCTACGTATCGCCATCTGGTGGATTTTTCGAACACGATAACCCTCATTGGCATAACGACTTACCTAATCTATTAAAGTTTTGTAATTAATAAAGCCATAATCTTTTAAAGTTTATTAACCCTTATTTTTCACGGAAAGACTTGTGATTATTGAAGTGCCGACGATATAGGATGTCTATCAACCGGTAGCACCAGTTACTATGTAGCTCTAGCTTACAACGATAAAACCCAGCAAATGCAGAACGATGCAACATTATCTTGCAATAAAAATATCATCAATAATTGTTTATTAACAGGCAAATCCCCCAAGAGCAGGGACGAGTCGCACCAGCGCAAGGAGGGCGGCAGTACGCGGCGGCAGCTGGCGCGGTGCCGCAGCGACCCGCACCTCGCGAAAGCAGCTCTTGTTACAGGTCACTAAGAGTTCACTTTTCATTGATAACAATCAGTAAGGATTCGAATATCTCAGTCTAAACTAGACCTTAAAAGCAACAGATTTTTTTTAGTCCTGAATTTGGAAAACTTTAAAGTACTTTAACCAAAACTTCAGTTAAACCAGAAAATTGGGCCTAAGTCAAAGAACGTAATAGCTGTCATTTTCTTTAAAACAGAAGAAGCCAAAGAACCTGTCAATAACAAGCCGAGGAGATGGTACTCCCTTGATTCGCTGAGAAATTCAACACAACAAGAGGAGCGCGACTCAGCCAGCGGTGAGTAGTGTTCAACTGCTAAGGTGTTGGTAGGGAAAATCATTTGGGAGTCACTGGGAATCATATTACGTGCAGTTCAGACTATGCATTGTTATAAATGTTTTTGGGCAGCCTGTGTGTGTCATATTAAATGTTGCTTATGTCCATGGTTTAGGATCTCGATCCCCATCACCAGCCCCATCTAGCGGAGTGGAGAGCAGTTCTATCAAGGATTCTCCGTTGCAAATTGACTTGGCATCGGATGGTGGTAACGTTGGTGAGTAACTATAAAATACAGATGTTGAGACGACCCTGACTTCGGTCGGCTTGCCGAGTCACTAGTAAAGAGATCAACTAATCGGCTGACTAGTTTGCCAAACCGATTATAGTTTGAACTAGTGCGTTAGCCGCAAAAATGCAGTGATGATCTATTTTAGCTATGGAACGGCATCAGTTATATGTTTATTCGGTTCACAATAAACAACTGTTCTCAGGAACGAGTGCTGCCGTAAAGGCGAAATGTTTTGTCTTTTTACATCATAATTAATGTAAAATTATAAGAAAATAATTCGAATTTTGTCTATGGTTAATAAATCGTGTAAGTATTAAATTAATTCGGTTTGATAAATGTAGATGTAAAATAAATCTTTGATAAAACTGCCGGTTTAAATATATTTTATCATGTAAAAATTGAATCACAACTTGACTAAAAGACATTGCTTTAAAACTTAACGTCATTTCTTTGTACACATTTTACGAAAAAGAGAGGTAAATACATCCCTCCACTTAACTTTGATGCGCTGTGTCATCATCAGTTTTTGTTTATTAGTTGATGCAAAAAAACATTTTAAAAATGTAACTAACGGAAATAATATAATCATTAGTTTTACCGAGTCGTCATCCGTATTCACGTTAATATCCGCAATACAGAATGGTCGGAGAACGAGTCCGGCAGCGGCGGCGGGAACGGGTTCGCGGGGGCGGAGCTGGCGCGAGGCGGGGGCGGGGGCGGTGCGTCGTCGGCGGGCGTGGGCGTGGTGCTGGGCGGGTCGGCGCGCGGCTGGCTGCCGGACGTGGCCGCCGTGCTGTGGCGGCGCATGCTGGCCGCGCTGGGCGACCCCAACCTGCTGCGCGAGCCGCATGCGCACGCGCACCTTTACAACTACCTGATACACCTCAACTCCACGCTGCTGAAGGTGAGTTTACGATCATTGCTACGTACCTTTTCTATGTAATTAACAAAGATATGTAGAAAAATTTAAATTTTTGATTTGCACCTACAAATTATTGATGAAAATAATATTATTTTCATTTTTCGCTTCTTTTCAACAGCAACGTCGAGGCGTTAGTGGAAAACAAAATGCGTACAAAGAAGTTTATTGTAAATCTTTTAGCAGAAATAAACAAATTAATTTCGATATGCCCGCTACTTGATCCGTTTGTAATAGTACTTACTACATGGCAATGTAAAAATTATCCATTCTATTAAACGCGTAAACAATTTTTTGTCAGCCTCTGTACTCAATGTTCTGAACTCTCATGGGGCTGGTAGTGTAACACCATAGGGGGAAGCTTTGCCCCAGGCTGCACATGAAACATGTACATGAATCGACCAGGTAAAGCGATTCTAACAATAATTAATTATTTGCACACCTTATCACCTAGTTATTACCCTCTCTTTAGATTTAGTAGCATATGACTTTCTCTATGAGATGTGTGTTTATTACAATAAAATATATAAGTATCAAGCTAAATGTGCCGGTTGGTAATTTATCATCATTAGGAAAAAAATGAATTATTCAGCTGATATTAACACTTGAATCCAGCCATTTAAGATGTTTAATTTTTACAAGTTAAGATTCAAGCATGGTAGAAAATGTACTCAGACTTTTCGCATTGACTTTTATTCTACAACTAACAAAACAACAAGAAAACAAATACCTACATTACAACCCGCATAATGAGCGTATACAAATTAAAAAAAACGGATAATTATTACGTTAAAAATATTTACATCTTGTGCAAAATAATTACCATATGCTAATAAAAAAAATGTATGTACTGTGAAGTGTGTGCCAATGGTATGTTTATTACATTGAACTAATCTCAGATATTCCGCGCATCCAATCGATTGATTCCACTCTAACGACTTCTGATTTAATTTCATTTCATGTAGCGAGTTGAAGTGACGCCGCGCCTTCGGAGTCCTAAAAATACAAATAAATATTGTTAACACAGTTCACCCACCCATCTAACGTTAAAAATACAAACAATCAGATTATTTACGCCGTTATCAATCGGCACATACGTAACAAAATCGTGTCATCTAATAGCAATAGGTATTGGGCATCTGTTAATTTTTATCTCAAATATTGCATGCCACAACTTATCATTCGATATCTCGACATCTGGGCGTGTGGTAGGATTTCACAATTATTAAAACATTCTCTCGCGACAAGCCCTTTGTTGTGTTGTGTTATTATTATTAAAGAATTCCTTCGTGTAATATTTTATTTTTTTATTCCAACTTTCAAGTGCTTATGCGTATCGGTCGGTTTAGTTCTGTGCATGGTGTTACTGAGATTGTGCGAGCTGCTGTCCAATTCGAAGGTATTCAAGGACTGCCAATGCGAAAGAAGAGCAGGAAAAAGAAGGCTTCTAAGGAGGCGAAAAAAGGTTTATTACGAAAATATTTTGCTCGATTTAAAATATTTTGAATCTTAACTACGTTTGTACGTTTATATTCGACGACAGACCTTGAACAATAAGGCAATTGGCTACTTGACAGTGTTAACAATAAAATATGAAAAGTGTGATACGTTAGCTTATTAGTTAAGTAATAATTTTACTTTTTTATTTTTCAATTAAAACCATATTAAGTATTTTATTTTTGCAAAATAAATTTTAGTTTTTTTATCTGTGGAACAAAAGAATCGAAACGGAAACCACCATTGCAATTCGGAAATGACAGCTGACGGCGAAAATTATTTATTTTAATGTGGTGAAACAATGATTATTTTACCGATTAAATTGAATTATTGTGTCTCTAATGGTATTAAGAATTTATTGAAACATTTTCCGTTCATCTAAATTAAGTCGTTCCTATGCGTATCGGTTCGTTGTCTAGGACGTTGACGTCATAATTGCAACAGTGACGAGACTTGGCGTTTTCGCGCGCTTTTTAAATGTGTTACACAAAATCTTATTTTTCTCTGGTTATTTACATTTTTTCCAGATAAATCGAATTGCTTGGGATATAAAATGAACGGGCGCACATTTTACAATACTTTTTCAAAAACTGTCAAGTAGCCAATTGTTTATCCGGTATCATTATTACGTACCTACTAGAATATTTTAAGAATCTAAATTTTTATTAGTTTATTCATTGCATGGTTCGTCTTAAATTATTATTTTATTTACTATAGCATCTTTATTTAAATTATCAAATGGATAGTAGCAAAAATTATTTTAATTATAGTGAAAAACCGTTTCGTGGCCCAAAAAAGTATCTACGTCAAAAGAATAAACCGCACGGATCTGTCAAGATTGTTTATTTGTAGATTCGGGTGTCCAGTTGCCTAACTTTAACGAGATAAGAAGGCAGAATGAATCAGCTTTTAGGTTTGTATTGAAAAATGCCGCGGTCTAGATGATCATTCGTGCGTGACCAAAACGGATTTCTACAGAGGGTATCCAAAAATAACAATTCCAACTATCAGTGACATTGAATGTCGATTGCATGAGTAATTAATTTGTTTAGAATTTAAACTTCTTAAGGAAACAGTGTATAGCCATGTCGTGTCAAACGGTGGATGTGTTAAATAATATAAATTGTAAAACTTCTTTAAGTGAGACTGATTTATCAAAATATCACAAGGCAAGGATTTGTTTGTCGTCGGTGAAGTGAACAACATGTTTTCGATACAATGTTCCTACGATGTGTTTTCCTATTTTTACAATTGTCTATTTCGCTGTTCGTTTTACATACCGTTTTCTGAACCATATCAAGACCTATGTATATTTGAGAAAAGTGAATGGGTTTCTTTTAGCGCGTTACGATCCGTTACATGACGAATTTATGGCTTAAATAAAGAATAAAATCTTAACGCCTATTTCTAAACAGATAATATCAAGAAATATACGCTTTTCTGCTTTCTAGCAATAATGTGAGAGTGTTAATGTTGAATTGTGTGAAGTTTGTGGTTTACGATTTCGTTTTGTTCCAGATAAGCGCAAACCAAACTCTAAATGGGAACACGGAGATCCATGTGCCTTTCAACCTCGTCGCGGGATGGTGCCTCGAGGCCGAAGCTCTGCCGCCCTCCCACAGGTTAGTCTTGATCATCATTACTGGTAGTAAATCTGAAAATTGTGTTATGCAAAACATTGAAAAAAAAACACTTGAAAATCTGACAGCTCCCGAAATGCGACCGCAATGCAGAGCAAGTAAATTAATGACGATAATACTATTTACAGTATTTATACAGTGGGCTCACTTCTTCGTGATCGACTGTGTGTTAGTCAAAATTAATCAACTGTTATTAGGGTCTTAGCACAATACAACTCCTGCAGCGTTTCACAGGTCTAAACATTGCTACCTGAATATTGTGATCTTGATTAAAGATGGGTAAACTTTAGATAAATATGACTCAAGTTAAAACACAAATTATCTGAATTAAACTGTGGAAGCATCACAACGAATAAAAAAGGTACTATTCATTAATTCATCCCAATTAAAAAATAAATTAAGTACATGTAGGTATAATTTATAACAGAGTCAACATTGGATAAAGTCAGAAAATATTATCGGTAAATTTACGCCTTGACCGCATTTACCTGCGCCGGTACACATGTGATATGGCGTATTCAACTCAACTCGAGTTAATTCAAGCTAAATCAAACTCGAGTTTACACATCGCTAATCTTGATGTTAATATGACTGAGCATAGCTGCAACAGTCAAATTTAATCGATTTTATTATTTTTATAGTACTATACGCCGTACTAGCGAACTTTAAATATTAGAAACAGAAAAATTTTCCCGCACCGCAAGGGGAGATAAAATTTTTTTGTTTCTAATATTTAAAGTTCGCTAGTACGGCGTATAGTACTATAAAAATAATAAAATCGATTAAGATGCCAGGTGTCTTCGATTCCGTGGTTTTCAAACATTTCTGCAACGAATGTACCATGGGCCGATAAGTATGTAGATATAAACATATGCGGCAGAGGGCACTTACCGAAAGGCTAACGGTTGATACAGCAGAAAAATTTCATCGCCTACAATAACTTGCGGTTAGCTCAGTTGGTAAGAGCAGCACGCGCGATACGTGAAGGTCGTGGGTTCATTTCCCGCACCGCAAGGGGAGATAAAATTTTTCTGTTTCTAATAGTCAAATTTAAGTTGAGCAAGGGCCCATACCTTATTTTCTGAAAAACCAAACGTAGTTGTTATATCTACTATTATGTTAGAGAGGGGGGCATAGTCACGAAGTGCAAAACATTAATAAAAATGAGTCAAATTGGGATATTCTGGGACAACGCAAGGTCGAAATTACTCTGAATGCACGAACTTTCAGAAAATATTGGTGAGGTGGAACAAGCGAAACACGTCCGACCTTAGCGAAAGAAGGAAGATGAGGCATGCCTATCCCGTTGAGAACAAAGTTTTAATTTAAGTAGTTATATATTGAAAAGCGTTTAATTATGTTCCTTTAGGGCGGGCAAGCTGCTCGCGCTGCGGCTGCTGTGCGAGTCGACGCAGGCGCAGGGCCCCGGGGCGCCGTCTTCCTGCAACAACAGGCTACACTTGGCGCATCTCAATCTGTACCAACGTGCGCTGCACCATGGTAAGGACAAAACACAGATATTACTTTTCATAGTGCCAGGCAAACCGGGTAACTTTTGGCAACACTGGACTAGAGTTTGCAAACGGTGCCTTTTTAGACATCCACTGGGCCCGCAATTCATACCGGATTCGTTGGTACGAAAACTGCGCTACGGATGTCCTAACTCGTAGAAAATGCCCGCCGGATGTACCCGGCCGGGCTCGTTGTAAACTCTACATTGGAAGTTCGGCCACAAGCTGAAAAGATAACTTAATAACTAGATAAATTACAAGTAATGTATATGATGTCTATTATAATACTGATGATGAGACGAGAAAATTGATTTAGTTCAAATTAATTAAAAATGCAACAACATTAATCAACTAAAATAATATTATCTATAAAACCCAAAACTTCGAACAGTCGAATATTTATAAAAATCTGATCATTATATTGCTGGTAAACAAATTATGAAAGAGCCTCAACCGTCACGTAATCCTTGTGATAGTAGTTTTTAAAGTATAATAATACTAGCGGCCCGCGCTCCACCTCAAATCCATCTACGAGTATGGAGCATACATTTTAAATTCCAAGTGAACTTCAAAACATAGGACATTCATGCAAACTCTCAACCACCATTTCGAACCGTTAGGAGTGGAGTTTCATAATATCTTATCAAATATCCACACCCTATAAGAAACCTACCTGCTATATTTCAAGTTTGTGGATGTTATAATTTCTGAGATTTCGTGATTACTCAGTCAGTCAATCAGTGGTATTTCGTTTTTAAATATAAAGATACTAAGGCCAAGGCAATATTTAAGCGGTTGTACATAGCAATACCTTATACAACACCTTGGCCGTGTTTCTGTTATGGGTTTTTACTCACCGGATAAACTCATATGTGGTAATTATATGAATTAAAATAATCCATTATGCAACAGAAACATAGTTAGGAGTTGTATGGTTTTATGTCGTAACTTTTTTAATTGCACCAATTACCTTATTGACTGGAACGTGACTTTAACAACATGTGACTTTGTATTAAATTGTAGTGCCGGCATAATGTTATTATAATTTAAATATTAGTTAGTACGTTGTGAAACCACACGATGAAAGTTTCGATTTTAGTTGGATTTTACACGAAAAGCATTTTATATCGGGTTTGTTTAATAATTGAGTGCGCTTGGAGATCCTTTGCATGTTTCGATTATGTCTTAAAAGTAACTTTTCAAAGTTGGAAATATTCGATTTTTATTTTTCACAGTTCAACGTGCAATATTTATATCTAACTAGCTGACCTGACAGACGGTGCCCTGTCGTAACGACGACTTTTAGTTATATATATTTAAAAAAGAATCCGATCCTTCTCCAGCCGTTCACGCGTGATGGCGTGACCAAGGGAATTAGGAATCCATCACTACATAATATAAAACAAAGTCGCTTTTTCTGTCCCTATATCCCTATGTACGCTTAAATCTTTAAAACAACGCAAGGGATTTTGATAAGTTTTTTTTAAATATATATAGTGTTTCAAGAGGACGATTTGTATTTGCAATAAAGAATGGAAAAGCCAATATTTCTAAGTATTTACATTACATCCGTGCGAAGCCAGGGCAGGTCTCTATAATTATATATTATTAAGATTTACTGTAAAATCACGAAAACAATACTGGATTAAAATACATTAAAAAAGAGCGTGCTTCGCTAATTTGCAAAGTTTTTACGAATAGTGTAAACACCACCTCTACTGAATTATGATCCGCTGTAATGTCGATTTTTATTTATTTGTTGAAGCCAAATAACGGGGTTCCGTTGTATTTACAAAAATGTAGTTGACGGAATAATTTTTTTACCCAATCATCATCCCCATAAAATAAAGCAAATATTTCTGTCTTATCTCAGGATTAACTGGCGAAGACAGATCCGTGGTGGATGTACTCGTGGAGTACGCGGCTCCGCGGTACTTGTCGCTCGCGCTCGACGGATACTCCCTTCTACTACTTGACTTTGTACACGCTTCCACAGTAGTACTTAACTCTTCTGACATGGGCGCTTCGGTGAGTTGTAATTAAAACTTTTTTTGTGTCAGTTTATAATAGAAAGTAAAGCACTTGTTCCATTGCCGGCGTAAAAGCAATTAGTTGTAGAGTATTATTTTTCTCAACAAACTAAAAAACTATACAGTTCCTTAGAATGGACAAAAACTTTAATAGTATGAAAACTGTAAAAGAGCCATAGCGATGAATATGATACTACTGAAATTGCCATACCAAACTGGTACTAAGCAAAGCTAACTATTTTTATAAGTGCTAAGGTTACAGATCCTGTTTCAAAGTAGGAAACATAATCTTATATTCATAGTTGATAGCTGGTTATTCGAAAGTACGAGTGTAGTAATTTCTCTAATTTCCCGCTGTTCTAAAACTACCAGAATTACTCACTCGCTTACCACAGCTCGCAGACTCATTTTTAGTTGGTTTTTATATGAACATAAACATTATGCCTCCACGTTCATACTTTAAGCTGGGACAAATACCTAAGACAAAAAAATAATTAGTGGCTTTTATTTCAGTGTCCTCGAACAGCCGCTGTAACGTTCCTAGGCTCCCTGCTGTCTTTGCCTGACGGACTTATGAATGCTCCTATGTTGCAACCGTACCCTCATCAATACAACACAGTATCTTGTCCAGATTTAAAGGTATGTACTTAGATTATAAATCCAATTAATAATTATTTATTAGTGTCACTTATCATATGCAACACGCCCATTGGCGTACTAGTTCGCTTTACTAAATTTCATGACCTCATCATATGGTATTGTCATACGTTAGTCGGTTGACGATTTATGATCACATTATAATACTCTGGGTAAATTGATATGGGTACGCTCATAATAAAGAATATTCATGAAAGTTTTTGAATAAACATAACTAAAATGAAAAATCGACCTGGAATTAAACATGGCCTCCAATAATAAAACGTTTAATATTGAGATGTCGTTTATTACTACATACTTTGTTGTGGATCTGATGTCACCCGAACGATTTGTTGTTATGTATACTGTCTTCTATATATGGAAACTTGTAAATGGCCGTCATTTATTATTTTTGTAGATTTAATTAGTGTTAAGCCGTAAGATAAAAAGTCCAAAAAGTGTAAAATAAAATAAAATTATATGAGTCGTATAGAATCAAAGGCGGCAGCGTATATGGAGTCCATATACAGATTGCCGCCTTTGATTCTGTACGACTCATATTGGATAACATCACATTCATTATTCTAATTCTACGCTAAGTAGCTTAAGCACTCGTGTTACAGAATTCAGAAACAACGACGGTACCACTACACCCAGACCCGAGGCAATATAGAAGAGTTCTTTTTCCATATTGACCCGACCAACGCCAAAGTCCGGCCCACTCGCCTTTCGGCTACGGAGATCGTCAAATAAAATAATATGTATGTATTGTAGGAGCACGTGCTGAACATCGTGGTGCGCGTGTGCCGCCGCGAGGGCGCGGCCGCGGCCCGCTGTGCCGGCGCGTGCGCCCTGGCCGCGCACGTGTGCCACCTGCTCGCCGCGCGCACCCTCTGCGCGCGCCTGCCCGCCTACGTCACCTGCCTGCTGCAGATGCTGCAGGTGATGAACACCTTTTACTCAACCAGCCACTAAATAAATGCGCCAGACAACCACACCAATAACCTGGTCTCATACTATGGTTTTGCCTTGTACTATGATCAGACGCGGTATAACTGGGGGCGTCATCTAGCCAGTGAACGAAAAAAAAACATAGAAGCATTTCTAACGCTTGAAAACGGCATCACGAAAAGTAAGGCACGGTGGGCGTGGCTTACAAAAGTGAGCTAGCGCCTGTACGAATACCGTTCCCAAGAACGCAGCGAGTAACAGGCGCGGACCAATTGGCTACTTGACAGTTTTTGAAAAAGTATTGTAAAATGTGCGCCCGTTCATTTTATGTCTCAAGCAATTCGATTTATCTGGAAATAATCTAAATAACCAGGGAAAAATAAGATTTTGTGTAACACATTTAAAAAGCGCGCGAAAACGCCTAGTCGCGTCATTGTTGCAATTATGACGTCAACGTCCTAGACAACGAACCGATACGCATAGGAACGACTTAATTAAGATAAACGGAAAATGTTTCAATAAATTCTTTATACGATTAGAGACACAATAATTCAATTTAATCGGTAAAATAATAATTGTTTCGCCACATTAAAATAAATAATTTTCGCCGACAGCTGCCATTTCCGAATTGCAATGGTGGTTTCCGTTTCGGTTCTTTTGTTCCACAGATAAAAAAACTAAAATTTATTTTGCAAAAATAAAATACTAACTATGCTTTTAATTAAAAAGTAAAAATGCAAAATGATTACTTAACTAATAAGCTAACATATCTAACACTTTTCATATTTTATTGTTAACACTGTCAAGTAGCCAATTACAGCGCTTGTTCCATCCCATGCTATAAAATGACGTAATTAACGAACTGTCCATTTGTCGACCTAAAAAAAAAGTTTTTTTCAAGTGTCGATACTTTATTACTAAATTGCGTATTTATGCTATGCTATGCTTGTGTGCTTTACATTTTTGTATGTTTTGGTGCCGATATGCGACTGGCGTTAGTACGACAGGAATTCTTTCATGTTTATTTCGTTCACTGCATCTAGCACACCAAGACCCAAGTCAATTGAGAGAAGTTCGTTTCTAAAGTCAGAATATGTCCTAATCATCGTCTTTATTTCTGATTTGTCCAACCGATTCTATTGACATACTGGGTATACAAATATTTTTCTTATTAGTCATATTTTGTTGCAGATGAAAAATAAAAACATCGCAAAAGTTGTGAGCGACTGTGTTCTGGTGCTAGCCGATTACACGGATCGGATCGTGGAGTTGTATCCAGGATTGGCCGGTAAACATACATGCGTATTATGTACATTGAAAACCTCTAACATATATATTCTTTAATGAAAATCTAAACAATAATTAGAGATGAAGACCCAATGAAAAAACACTAAATATTTCATAATTTTGGTTTCTTTTCTGAATATACTGCCACTGTTAATAATCTTTAGACATAACATACGGTACTAAGTTCGTTTGGTTTGGATGTGGAGAGACTGGCAATATGTTATACAGGTCTCCTTGTACAGACACTAGTTTCTTGTGTAGGCTACATTTATTGTTGTACATACATATTTTAGTTTTTAACATAATCTCTGTTTTAACATTGGTCTATATAACAATATAGACCAAGAATATTATTATTTACAAAGACAGAAGATATACTAAATTAATATTAGGATTTTGTCATAATATTATTATATTATAACAAAATCCTCATATTAATTTAGTAAATAAAAACTAAATTTCATCCCAATGATTCAGTTATTTTGCGTAAAAGATTAACATACTTATAAACATAAAACCAGCAACCACACAGTCTTACAAACTTTCACGCTTTTAATTAATACTAGCATACAGGTACAGGAAATAGTAGGCAAAGATAAAGCTGCATCTTCAATTAGAGTGAATTTAAGTGCACACACAGCCCAACTCCTCCTAATTTGTCGTAATATTTAAGACTTTTCTTCATATTCGAATAGTATGAATGATTTTGAAATTTTACCAGGCAAAATCATAAAATGGATCTGCGCGTGTTTGGCGCAACTGTCGGCGAGTAGCGGACGGGACTCGGTGCGGCCGCTGGCGGGCTCCTTGCTGCTCTGCCTCGCGGAGTTCGCCGTCCGCTGCGGCCCGCAGCATCTGATGGAGGAGAAAGAGGGCGACCAGACGCTGCTGCTGTTAATATTTAAGGTCAGAAGTGTTCGGTTGTTGTTCGAACAATGATCTACACGTGTTTGGCGCCACTTTTGGCGATAAGCGAACGCGATTCATTGCGGTTGCTGGACGGCCCCTTAAACATAATATGCTATTCGCACCTTTGGTAGAACAAGGGCACAATTGTCAACTGCATTTAAAACAAAATTAATAAAAAAACCGTTCATAATTCTTGTAAAGCACATGTCTAAATAACAATAAAGTATGTAAGCACAACTTTAGAGTAATGATAACAGTGCCAGATCACAGTAAATGCAAAAAAAAATCTTAAATTGGCTCTCCTGTAAAATAGCAAAAACTGCAATTGATCTAATGATATCAACATAAAATAAATAAGTGTTTTACCAAACCATCGAAAAACATCCAAGTGAAAGTCGTTTAAATTGCTCCGGATTATGCTGTGGATATTATAAAGTCTACATCTTAAGGCGGTAACTTTGCAAATTAGGTAGAGTATAAATATATACGGTCGAATTGAGAACCTCCTTTTTTTTGAAGTCGTTTAAAAATATGTATAAACCACCACATTGAGCTTTTCAAGGCCAACATCGAAAAAATGAAACTACTTTGCTAGATCGAAAAATATAACATTTATTTGCGTAGAAAAAGTAACAAAACGTAAAATATGTACAAAAAATAATATAAGCAATATTATATGTGCGTAGTAAAACCTACGCAAAGTATCATAAATCACAATCGTACAAGTCACACTCAATACATCAAACCATAAACGTTACTTTTGAAACAAATGGGAACCCATATTAGTTGGTCTTCTCGCAATGTGTTTTATAGTTTTTTGGAATATTTAAGATATCTATTGGGATGATGACACTATTCACAAGGTAAAATAGCGATTTACAGAAAATTGGCGAAATAGTTTTTGCTGATTTTATTTAAAAATCAGTGTATTAGTGTAGTGTATTGATAATTAAAATTCGTGACGTCATCGTTCTGTATTTTCATGGGAATTCTACGAGTATGAAAAAATTGTGTTTTGAGAGGTATTTAACTGTATTTCAAATTACTAATCAGTCATCATCCCTGTTCTTGGATATACGTAGCTGTATTGAAATTGTTGGATGGGTTTGTAAGATTTGTTTAAAAGTTTGATCAAACGTTTGTGGTCGTTACTGTCCGGGATGCTCAACGTGCTCCTGGGGCTGGAAGCCGTGCTCATCAGCGACGTAGGTGACGGTGTAGACGAGGCCGTCAGGCGCTGTGTACCGGTAGCTGCCCTGCACCTCGATGGCCTTGTGGTCCTCGGTGATCTGCTTCAGCGTGCCCTGCTCTTGGCGGGAGGTGCCGTCGCTTGTCTCGAATCTGTAAAATACATACCAAATTAACTTGACGAAAGCTTTCAATCTTTACGATGTCATTTTACTCAATAGCAAAGGCATGGTAAGTTTCTAAATAGGCTTATAATACAAAGTGTCATTAAAGTGCCCCTAACGAAAGCTAGTTTCGCTAGGCTTCGGCTACCATAAGATTAATGATACTCTATCGAATCGAACTCTCGCGATTGGTGCATTAAAATACTGTTTGTATAGGCACACTGTTACCCTAAAAATAAAGTTAAGGTTTAGGAGAGGTTTGCTTTACACGATTATCAAAATATTCGTCATAAAAGCATCTGCCACCTGCAAATGCTTTAATGCTAAAAAAAACCTAACTAGCAAAGAAATACTTTATATTTGTACCATCTATTTTTAATGTTTGTTACTCTTGGTCTCCATAGTACTACTGCATATCCCGGGTAGAAGTGACGAGACAGCTTAATAACGGGTATTCTGCCGATGGTTCTAATTGGTCAGATTTCTCATAACACTATCATATAAGGGAAAGAGTTCCAACCGGGGTGTTTTAGTGTGTTGTCCTGCCCTTATCAGTTTGAGTGACAGCACAGTACATCAATCTATTTACCTTCGTAAAGAAATAAAAAGATAGTACTACTGCATAGAGTTGTTTTTCCTAGGATTAGGATTCATGTTTGAAATCAGTTCAAAAGTTATTAGGTATAAATTGGTAGTTGATTAATAAATAAAAGAAAGCTTACTGGAACTGGTAGCCCTCAGGATTGACGTCGGCCTCTTGCTTCAAGATGTAGGTGGGGTCTTGTTGCTGCTGCTGCGGTGCGGCCAGGGCCACGGCCACCAGAGCAAGGGCGCAGATTATCTGAAAATATACAAAATAACCTATATAAGAACTTAAAATGTCGCTATTCACTACCACTATCTGAAGAATGGATCATTTATAATCTTTACTGATTGCTGAAATGGCTAGAAACTACTCCTAACAGATTAATACCTTAAACTATATTATGGAAAAAATCTAGTTTTTGAAAAAAATATATTTCTTTTAAGAATTTGAGTTGAAAAAAGTATTTGTAAATAGTTATATAAATCTTTAAAGATGGAAATTCAAAGTTAATAATAGTACTCACCATTTTGTTCATTTTGATAATGATGATTTTTTGCTGCTGAAGTAAAGAGAAGTAGTAAGTGAACTGAAGGCAGTTGCTGAGTGTACCGAAGTTCGTTCGCGCCGCCGTTATAAACCTCGCTGCAGATGATGACAACACTCTTGTCTTATGCGCTCGCAACAGGGTGCTAATCAAATGAGAGGCGTATGTCCCACTAAACAAAAATTAGAAACCATATCGTTACACAAGTATCTGAATTTATTCGACATGATGTAGCATTGAGGATACTTAATATGGTTGTGCTAATTTTTACTTTTTGATCCATTTATTTTGCAATACGATTCCAAGGTTTTATAGGATTAATTTTGTCAAAATGTGTTACACCGTTATATTTCTGTCCGGTACAAATCAAGTAAAAACATAAATACAATAATATTATTTTTAATTACCTTTAACCGGAAATAAAAACGTCGCGTAAATAAATATTAATAATTATTAACTATTTTTTATTAGCAAGTTTGAAACATTAGAAAAATCTAAACAATTTAGTTTGGTTAGTAGCATCTACGGTATAGGTACTATATTTTTTTCGTCTGTTATATGGACAGAAGCGACCAATCACGTTAGGATACCCGTACAATCACATAATATTATAATTATCGCTTCAAACTCCAAATTTTTATGTTAACTCTTAGTTACCGGACACGCCGATTACTTAAAAAAAACAATACTATTATTATGCATTATCATTGTTAACTCATCATTACTCTCCCAATATAGCATATCGAAAGTTAAAGTAAACTTTTGTTTGCAGGTGCTATACGCTGTTATGAAAGGAACAAATGGATCTGAAATCGAAGGACTGTCTCTGCCGGTGGACGAGGACTTCGACCCCAACATTCAACTGGACAACTTGGGACCGAAGACGTCGCCGGCATCAACTATCGACGTCAAGCTTTGGGCGCAAACGGTAAACCAAATGTCAAATTTGATTTTACATCTGTAAGAATGATATGGTCTAATTTTTTAATTGACAGAAAAAAAATAACTGGCCGATTCAGTATAAGCAGATTTAATGTAGAACGTCATTTAGTAATTTTGTTACGGAATATAATGATAACACATATTTGAAAATCTAAAAATTAGGTAGCAGTCTAGGGTAAATTACGTAGCCAGCCCTCTATAGTCTGGGTGTTGTGGTACCGTCATTGTTTCTGATTTCTGTAACACAAGTGCTTTAGCTACTTACCACAGAATCAGAGCAATGTATGTGATGTTGTCCAATATTTATTTATTTATTAATATTAATTATGAACTTAACCAAAAAAAAGAATTACCAGTTTGGTCCGGTATAAGTAATGCGCGTACTTATTTATACTTTCGCCGATGAATGATTATTAGTGATGTGTGTGTGACAGATATGCACCCAGCTGGTGCTGTTCCTGGGTCACTGGCCGCTGTGGGGCGGGTGCCAGCTGTCGTCGAGCGTGTGCGAGCAGCACGACAGCCCGGCGCTGGGCGGCGAGCTGGGCCCGGCGGTGCTGGGCGCGCCGCACGTGCAGCTCATGCGCCTCAGCGACGCCGCGCTCGCCTCCTTCGTGGAGCTGCCCGCGCTCGACATGCCGCCCGGCACCACGCCAGGTTACCTTCTTTTTGGAACGAAGAACCTTCTTGCGCGTTGCAAATGGGGCTACACGGAAAAAAATAAACCAAAAGTTGTAACGACACTTTTTGCTGTAGTTGTAAGCCGAGCGGCTTGCGCATGTTTCTCTCTCTCTCTTTCTCTCATAGAAAGCAAGCTAGTTATTTTAGTACAGATGCTATAGTTTCACAAAAATCCGCTAGCTGGCTATAAATGGGAAAACTCATCATCGATGAATTTTTTACTTGTCGCGTCAAAAGAACTTCGTTCCATCCGGGTGTCCCTTGACACCTCCCAAGTTTTTAGTTTAACATTCTTTTTATTTTTGAAGGGTAATGTATTGGTGCACCGTACCGCTACCTGGGGAAAAAAGACAGCAGTGTGTGAGACTCCTCCCTTTGAAAATAGCGGAGACTACTCACGAATACCCTCCACACCTCTCAGTGCCTATTGATGGCGACGTAGGAACAGAGTTTGGCTATTACGTCCACAGCGCCAGGTTACATGCTGTTTACTTTTTTTAAGGGGGGAGACTCTGTGACGCACCGTACCGCTGCCTGCTGCAAGTATGAAGCTCTCCCGCTCTTAAGAGCCGCCTAAAACCACGCCGCCCGGGATTGTCATTAGAATTTATTTTCGCCTTAGCCGTGATAATTTTAACCTGATGTTAAGTTGATTTGTACTTTATCATCGCGTGCTGAACATTAAATAATGGATGAAATATACAGAAACACGATTCTTACATAGATTTTTTTATGAGAATAGCTATATATTACGTAAATTGTGACGTAATATATAGCTTACTTGTAAATAATTTCGGCGCATTTTAAAAAAGTTTTGTTAAGATCATTTCCGAAAAATCAATAAGGCCGATAAAACAAAGTTCTCTTAACCGTTCAACACGCCATAGCAATCTACAAAATAAAGCGTCTTATGGCTCAACAGTTTGATTTTAGGAATCTTCTAATTGTTGCATCCAAATCCAACTAATAGCAATTTCTTCGGCAGGTCTATCAACGTCGGACCGTCAAGTGCGTGTCCTGCTGCGCGATATCGCGGGCAAGGCGTGCTGGGACGCGTCCGCGCTGCACTACGACCCGTACGGCGCGCACGCCGACCGCTTAGAACCGCTTCCATTGCCTGAATAGTAAGACAATCTAAGTTCTCCCACTCTTTTCTTAATAACATCACCGATATTGATCTTATACCAAAGTCTAGCTAGGCCGTGTTTTTGGATAAGTCATTTTGTCTCAACAACCAATCCAGAAAAAATCGTACCTTCCGGCGAATAAAGTCGTAAGTGACGTAACGCGTTACGTCGCTTACGTCTTTATTAGCCCGGCGTAAAGTCGTAAGCGGCGTAACACGTTACGTCAAATACGACTTTATTCGCCGCAGGGTGCGAAATATAAGAACTATGTTTAGATGCGGTATTTTAGAAATGTTAATTATCTTGTCTTAGTAGAATCGAGATAGTGGTATCGATCGGTGATAGTGGTTTTCCTTCCACTGATGCATGATCGAAATATTTTATTATTTTTTTCGTTTCTTTCCATTAAGTGAAGCGTAGCCTCCACGGAATTCTTAAAATTAAGAAATAAAATGCGCCAGACAATCACATCAATCCCCTAGTCTCAAACTAAGGTTTTCCCTTGTACTATGAGTACCAGACGACGGATACTAACTGGGGGCGTCATCCCAGCACACCCAGACCCAAGCCAAGTTAGAAAAGTTCCTTTTCCAAATTGACCCGACCGGGAATCGAACCCGAGACCTTTCGCGCTTTGGCCGCCTACCTTAGGTCACTGCGCCACCGAGGTCGTCTAAGAAGCTATAGTGCTCTAAACTAACACCCGTGTTCTTTCCGTGATAGTTGACCTATGTCAACCTGGCATGATTTACATTTTACATTATACATCCTATAGTTGATCTATATAAATAATGCAATAACAGAACATCGTTTCACATATCTATTTTATATTTACAGTGTCGACAGTCCGAGGGATACGACGTTATCATCGCTGCCTCCGCCTTTACCGCCGGATTTGTTACCGGACTACAAGAATTCACCACCGGACAAACATCAGCTGGATCATGTAAGTTGCGTTTACGTTATGTTCTTCTGAAATTTTCATTTATTGTTATTTATTGTATCTTAAAAATATTGTTTTTGGTTAAATTCATACTTCCAAATAAGTGTTAAACCCGGACTCGCGTTACATCATGGTATGTTTGTTATCATCAATGCGATCATATAGTAGTAGTTGTTAAAATAAGAAAACAATCCTGTGATTCGTTCAAACAACAAAACAAACTATGTCAACGATATACTTGCTGTGATCGTAATAAAGCAGGTTTGGATTGGTGTACAATGGCAGACCTAAAATTAAAACTTTTTCGTGTCTGGTTTGGCTTATGCAGTTAATGGAGGATATAAGGCAGTCTTCATATTCTATGTTACCTAGCTATTGTATTGTTTTTTTTTTGTAAGAAAAGAAACTAAAATTTGTTACATTTCTATCGATTTAAGGGCACAGCACGGCGCGGTACGCTTGCAGTTTGATGATAACTCCTATCCTTCTGATACAAGGGCGGCTACAAAATCCAAAGTGTTTAGTCTGACGTATTTTTATCTACGTACACGTTACTTGTTCAGGTGCTCGCGTACATCGGTCACACGTCGCCGGAGGTGGTGGGCGGGCGGCGGCTGGACGGCGCAGGCCCGTCGCCGCTGCCGCCCGGCGCCGAGGACGAGCTGGTGGCGGCGCTCGTCGCGCACCGGAACGCCGAGCGGCTGTACCTCGCCAACCGGGACAAGTATGATATACACCATTCATTTCATGCGCCTGTGAGAGGACTATTTGCTTATTTCAGAAGCCTGCGTGAAAATTTAACATCACGTCACCGTATTTTGCGGAATGGTGTAGTTAAAGGCGTATTTAAAGATTTGGTGCCCCATTAATAATTTAGGAGTGTGCCGACCTACGACATTACCTACGAGTCGACATAAATACAGCGTTAGCAGAATTGGCGTAGTAAACAACGCTCCATACGTAATGCATGACATCGATTTATTAACATTTTAATCTGTTCAGAGGTACACTTTGTCACAATATGTCTGACGGCGACTGTACAACCAATCTTTTTGGTTATAAAATCAAAGCCTCAACCTTAACAATGTTTCTAGAATTGGTTAATGATAGTTAATTGAGAATGATACTGACGGCGAATCAATCACCATCCTATTTAAATGGAACCGTTTTAGACATAATGGAATCTGTCGGTTCGCTTCAGCTGGGCGGAGGCGGAGGTGTCTCCGTGGAGCGGCGCGGGCGCAGTGCACCCGTTCGCGCAGAGCCGGCTGCTGCTGGCGCAGCTGGGCACGCTGGCCCCCGCGCGACGGACGCACGCGCAGCTGCTGCGCCGCACCGACCGCCTGCTGCGAGAGCTCAGGAACCTCGACGCGCAGAGGTGAGGACACACGATGTATAACATATACTAGATGCATATCATATACTACTGGGCACGCTGGCCCCCGCGCGACGGACGCACGCGCAGCTGCTGCGCCGCACCGACCGCCTGCTGCGAGAGCTCAGGAACCTCGACGCGCAGAGGTGAGGACACACGATGTATAACATATACTAGATGCATATCATATACTACTGGGCACGCTGGCCCCCGCGCGACGGACGCACGCGCAGCTGCTGCGCCGCACCGACCGCCTGCTGCGAGAGCTCAGGAACCTCGACGCGCAGAGGTGAGGACACACGATGTATAACATATACTAGATGCATATCATATACTACTGGGCACGCTGGCCCCCGCGCGACGGACGCACGCGCAGCTGCTGCGCCGCACCGACCGCCTGCTGCGAGAGCTCAGGAACCTCGACGCGCAGAGGTGAGGACACACGATGTATAACATATACTAGATGCATATCATATACTACTGGGCACGCTGGCCCCCGCGCGACGGACGCACGCGCAGCTGCTGCGCCGCACCGACCGCCTGCTGCGAGAGCTCAGGAACCTCGACGCGCAGAGGTGAGGACACACGATGTATAACATATACTAGATGCATATCATATACTACTGGGCACGCTGGCCCCCGCGCGACGGACGCACGCGCAGCTGCTGCGCCGCACCGACCGCCTGCTGCGAGAGCTCAGGAACCTCGACGCGCAGAGGTGAGGACACACGATGTATAACATATACTAGATGCATATCATATACTACTGGGCACGCTGGCCCCCGCGCGACGGACGCACGCGCAGCTGCTGCGCCGCACCGACCGCCTGCTGCGAGAGCTCAGGAACCTCGACGCGCAGAGGTGAGGACACACGATGTATAACATATACTAGATGCATATCATATACTACTGGGCACGCTGGCCCCCGCGCGACGGACGCACGCGCAGCTGCTGCGCCGCACCGACCGCCTGCTGCGAGAGCTCAGGAACCTCGACGCGCAGAGGTGAGGACACACGATGTATAACATATACTAGACGCTTAAATTTTAACGCCATATATCTTAGTGATGTTTTGTATACACGGTAAAAGAAAAGATAAGTGTCTTATATTTTTAAATTGTTATCCAAGTGACTCTGCTACTTTCAAGACATGCTGCATTGTTCTATTAACACACGTAGTCTTATAATATTCGGAAACACGTCGAGGATATGCTAATGTACAACGCAGTTAGTAATGCTATGTGGTTGTTTAGCTAACTTGAAAATAATTGTCCCAACATCGACTGCGATGCATGGTTTCAAGTTTTATTTCATTTCAATTACAGGTGTCGCGAAACACACAAAGTAGCAGTAATATACGTTGCGAAGGGTCAGGAGACGCGCAATGAGATCTTATCGAACCGATGCGGCAGCCCTGCATATGAAGCGTTCTTAGCAGCCCTAGCGTGGGAGGTGGAGCTGGAAAGCCACGTGGGGTTCGCAGGTACGAATATAGTCAACTACGTTAACCCTTAAACAGGCAATGGGAAAATAGTTACCACTTCAAATGGAACCTTATAATCTTGACTTACCCTGGTAAACCAATGAAAATGTTGATGATTTCCATACTTCAGGCCTGGTTTAATTAATAAATACATACTGGACAACATCTCATACATTGCTCTGATTCTATGGTAAGTAGATAAGCACTTGGGTTACAGAAATCAGATACAATGGCAGTACTACAACACTCAGACCCGATACTATATAGAGTTCTCTTTCTATATTGACCCGGCCGGGAGTTGAACCCGGGACCTCAAGAGATAGTCTGGGCTACAGAGATCGGCAAAAATTTACTTAGATGCCTGAAGTTTATGTGTAGTATTGTACAAGCCTGCCAAAATACAACAATTCAAAAAATATTCACTCACACGAATGTTAAATAAGGAGATAAAATTTAAATGGAACTTTTCGCTGTTTTTTAACAAAGAAGTTGAAAATCGGTACACATGCAGTTTGGTATTAACAAAAAATACTTGCCCTATTATTTTTATTAAATGTTACCCCAACCCCTTAAATTAGAAAAAGGGATCCGTGTCACCCCGAATATAACGCGAGTGAAGCCGCGGGCAAAAACTAGTACATCATATTATGTATGGCTCTATTCGTATTCGCAGGCGGTCTCCGAGGCGGGGGCGGGGGCGGCGTGAGCGCGCCCTACATCGCGACGCTCACGCTCGAGGCTCTGTTCCACGTCGCGACGCGCATGCCGGCCGACACGCCCGACGCGATACTCAACAAGGTAAGGCGATAGTGACAAAGTAGTCACTTAATCAGTACGTGTCGCGGTATAGTCCATAACTCCATACTACACGAAAGTAGTGCAGTACAAACTGTACCACATTCAGATGGAATTGCTACTAGTTGGTTTATTGCAACTTAACAGGTTTACTGGAGCTCAATTTTAAACCAACGCACACAGACATTTATTGTATACGGATTCTAATAAAAAGGTTTAGGAATCCAAGGGTTGACTGTACTGTAAGGAATGCTCCTAGCGTGAAATCCACCTGTTGTACTTTACTTGTGTAGTAAATTAAGGCTTATTACAGTTCAATCCTTGTTCGACAGTTCTTATAAAGAGAAATAAGGCCTTTTGACTGAGAATGTTTTAAATCTAAAAGTTATATTTGATATAAAATTATAGACAAGGCATCTCGGCAACGACGAAGTCCACGTGGTGTGGAGCGAGCACTGGCGGCCGTACAAGCGCGACACGCTGCCGACGCAGTTCTGCGACGTGCTCATCGTGCTGTACCCGCTGCCGGGCGGCCTGCTGCGCTGCACCGTGTCCAGGAAGCCTGATGTGAGTACAATGCCGAGGTGCACGTGGTGTGGAGCGACCACTGGCGGCCGTACAACGCAGTACTGCGACGTACTTTAATCTTTTAAATAGATTCCAAATGTGTTGAATAACCTAAATCTCAAACAATTTCGAACATCCTTTGAAAAACCCCACTAGACTAAATTCCGGGAGAATCCCTCCGAAAAAATCAAACTAATATAACTAGGCGCAGTATTGCGAACAAAACTTGATTCTATATATTGACGTATTTATGCGCGTGAAATGAAAGCTCACTGTCAGCGTTTCTTGACAATAATATCCGAAATTTTTGTCCTCCGTGGATGAAATTTTCCTCATTGGTCTTATGTACGCCCGACGGGAACCACGGAGTTTGCATTAAATATCTTAACATTATTCGATATTTCCTCATAAGACTAAGTCGTGTAATTTGTTTGCTCTTAATATTTGTTAAAACCGATAAAAATCAGAACGCACGACACTCATATTTTCAGCCAATCAACAGCTGGATTGGCTGAAAATATGAGTGCGGTGCGTTATAGCCGATCAACAGTATCGAAACTTTTCTTGTCTCATGCGAGTAATTAGAGCTGGGAGCAGGTCACGTAACAAGTCCGTGTCGTCGCCAGGTGTGCGTGTTCGGGCCGCTGTGGGAGGAGTGCATCGTCCGCGTGTCGTGCGCGGCGCCGCTGGTGCGCGGGGCGGCCTTCAGCGGCGGGCGTGCAGTGCGCGCCACCATGCCGCTGTACCAGCACGCCTGCAGCGAGCGCGCGCGCAGCCTGGACGCGCTCGTGCTGCACCACACGCTGCCCGCCACCTTCGAGCGCTTCGTGGAGCGCGTGCGCGACCCCTGCCCGCCGCCCGCCGCCGTCGCCGCCGCCGGTACCTATGCACTACCACTCCAGTATCTCAGTGTCATCACCGACAACAGACCCAGCTCGGGGCTCCCTCACTTTTACCGTTTATACCCACTTGCCACCACAAGGATTATTGGATGGAAGAAAGGAGTTATCGCAAGCATTCATTATTTACGAAGGAGAGAGCAATGTACAGCGAATCTAAAGGGGGGCTATATCTTCCCAGTCGCCTCCGTTAGCAACTGGGAATTTTCATTCCCATTTACCACCGATGACAATCCTTGTAATGATAAGTGGGAATAAACGCCGACCACTGTACCGGCTCACTCATAGCTACTGTCTCTACTCATACCCGACTGTGTAGTCAACTGACTACTATTAAATACATGTCAGAACACGATACCTTCATACATTTCCTATGAAGATAGCAATCTGGGACGTCATAATTTTACATATCAACATGTTGACGGTTAGATACTTTCAAAACATTTCACAACAGCATTTTGAACATAATTTTCAAATAAGGCCAACATAATATAAATTTTACGGCATTGATTCTATATAATTGTTTGTGAATGGAGTCGACGTCAGAATTATTTGTTAAGTTTATCAACGTTCGTAAATTCAGTTGTTATAGTAACGAAAACGCGTTTCCAACAGAGCAAGGCAGCGGGAGACTGGCGGCGGCGCTGCTGGACCACGGCGCGCGCGCGTGGGGCGGCGACGGCGGCGACGCGCACACGGTGTCGCCGCGGCCCGCCAAGCGTCTGGGGCCGTTCAAGCGGCCGCTCGCGCCGCTCGTCGCGCCGCTGTCCGCGCCCGTCGCGCACCTGGCGCAGCCGCCGCACCTCGCCGTCGCGCCGCCGCCGCCCCACGCCCCGCCCCACGCCCCGCCCCACGCCCCGCCTCACGCGCCGCCTCACGCGCCGCCTCACGCGCCGCCCTACGCGCCGCGCCGCAACCGGTGAGCGACGCCGCACTACGTGCTCGATACAAGATCGGGACCGCGACTATCCGCAGGAGTAAAACTACTCAAACGCGTCCACCGGGCTTAACATGCGGCGCGCGGGTAGCGTCATAGATGCTAATTATATTTGTCTACAAAAGTGTCGTGTTGACTGACGATCGGCAGACGAGAAATTTTAATTTCTCACTATTTGACATAATGCGCTAGGTCTACGACAATGTTGACGAAGGTTCGTCTTAGCTTGCTGCGCGTTGCTTTAGAAAAGTGCTTTAATTCAAAACCAAACCCAAAAAAGTCTTAGAGAGTAAACGAACAGTTTTAGAACGATCGAGACTCGTCAACCGTGCTATTTGCCACTTTTTAATCCGTGTATTTGCACATTTAATTACGTTTATTTTAATAAATGGGTACCTAAGTATATTTCTTTCGAATTATCGATTACTATGGCCTAAGTATCACATTAAGTAGATGAAGCCAGCAAGCCAGGATCCTTTGCAACCCAAATAACACTATTAATTTTGTATTCGACTCTGACAAAGCTTTTTGTTAAGCTACGATTGACGAATATGACATCAAAGTGATCAACAAATGGTCTACACAGTTTATTAAATTGGTGAAATTACAGATACATTTTAAGAAATAAATCTTTACCGACTCTACATCATGTGGAAAAGTTATTTTAATTACAAAGAAATACATTGATAAAATATTTGTCCCACTTATAAAGTCTATGTAAAGTTGGACTTGAAATAATAGGAATCGAAATAGCTACGAGAGTAACGATTTAACCTCACAGATCATGATTTAAAACCGTTGTAGTTATTTCAGGGTCGCTTTTTAACTGTTTGTTATAACCTTTTTAAAGATCCATCATAATTAAAACTAATCAGTGTATGGGTTATGCAACAGTCCAAACTATAATTTTCACAATATACTCACTTCATACAATGACCAAGCGCTTAAGTCGAATGAACCTAGATCTGAATATAGATTTTCTATGATTATTTTAAGAATAAATTACATGAAACTGTAGGCTACTGATTCCACGATACAAGCCCAGACTATATGCAATGAAATACATTTAAAAGGGAATAAAATACAATAAATGATAATTTCAATATCAAACAAATCATTGTGGGTGATGTGTTCAAAGCCAAGTAACCCATTTGCTGGTTTGCGCGCCAAGTATAAAAAGATAATCAATCTTGGTTTATTCTTACAAATCTTTATTTATCTATATGTCTGCAGTTTGACAATGCAAACTGGAATAAAGAATCATCTTAATAGCAAGATTATTTTTGGAATGCTAAAACAAGTATGAAATGTTAAAAAAACTATACATGGTTGGGATGTTAGATTACTGTGCATGTCACACTGTTTTTATTCGTCCAATGAGAGATTAGCACTGTGGACTTAATGAAATTTTATGTACTTAATATATTTAAAATAAGCTTCTCCTAAGAGTGGAACCTTGCATTTAAAACGTTATTGTTATGTTAAAAGTTCCAACGCTTTAAGTGACCAGGTTTAAAAATAACAGATTTGGAAAGTATTAATATTAAAAATTTATTATTCATAGTGTCACATTTAACATAGCATTAATGTTTTCTCTCTGTACATATGTAAACTAGATGTAGAGCTTTAACTGTTGTGTAGGTTTGAATAATACTTTCTATTAATTATTTGCAAATTTATGATGAGTAAGTTATTAATATTATTTCCAACTACCTGAGCTGTATTATTAAAAGTTTTATTTAGCTATCAAAATAAAATTATAAATAGTTGCTGGAATAGGATATGTGAAAAATATTAAGACGTCCAAAAAGCATACAAATATTTAAAGCACAAATGCGCTCTTCGGAATTCAACCCCTCCAAGCTCTTAGAAACCAAAATGTGAAATTTTCTATAGATGTTGCTAGCTGACGCAAAAACTACAGAATCGATTTGGATGAAATTTAGCACATGCATGTGAGACTAGATTAACTTATAGAAAATATTATTTCGGGTTGAAAAGTACCCGAAGTAACGGAAACGAAATCGCAGGAAACAATTAGTAAAAACACCTAAAAAATAAATTGCAAACGAAAAGTAGTCATCGACATTGTTTACTTTATTTTACATGCCAATATCTTCCCTAACTATTTATTGATTAAGTACTTTTGAGCTTTAAATTGTTAAAATTTATTTTGGGTTTCATCTTTTTGCTATAGAGCTGCACAATTTAAAAAAGTTTATTATGAGTAAGTGCAACATTTAGTTTCCAGTAATGGAATGAAGAAAACGTAAGTTTTTACTAGACAACTGTTATAATGGTTACAACATATAGGATAACTTTTGTGTATGTTACACTAAGGAAGCAGCGGAATCTATACTGAGACTTAAATTATTGGAAGAACATAAGTTTAAAACTATTCCTTTGTTCCCAACGAGTCACACTGTAACACTGTAGTAGGTAGGTCTAACAATTAACAGTGTGACTGGTTGGGAATCATTTTACAAAGTTCTCCCAACAAGTCGCAGTGTTACAGGTTACAGTGTGACTCGTTGGGAACAAAGGAAACTATTATTTGAGAAGTTTTATGTTTAACCATGAATAAATCCTTAGTTCTGCTAATGCATTGGTCTTTGTGTGTTGGCTACATTTGGATTGATAGAGACCTTATTTTCTTCTTCCAATTTAATGTTTAGTCAGCACTTATCTAACTGTAAAGACCCTCTTCTTTTATTTTGTCTTATTTATCTAAATACGGTAAAACGTTTTAGATAAAATTGGTGCTTATAATAAAGAAATTTCTTAAACGTACATTCCATAATGTATTTTATATCTCATGTAAACTATAGTACTGGTGCTTTCAAAGTACGTTTTAAATTCGTTAATGTTCTTGGATGTTCTAATATATACAAAACATAATAAAAATCTCGAGTTTTGTTGCATTTATGTTAACAAAGTTAATGATGAATGAACTTACATAGTGCATTCCACACAAACTATTGTATTGAAGAATCTGTATTGTTTCTCAGTATGTCTTGTTAATTACAATATGTATATTTATTATTACGTAAAATTTTGTTTCTACTTTTTAATTTTAAACAGTATTTTATAGATGTTAAGACTGACACAAGATTATGTATTGAAATCACTAAGTATTAAATTATTATTCAATTATTTTTAATGTGGTGGTGTTGTAACTGATAAAACTAATTTATTCAGGTAATTTATTAGTATTTGTTGATCAAAGTAATAGCTTCACACTTTAATTGTCGCTTGTAACAATAAGTAATCTGGATATTAACACACAGACATTAAGGGTGTATCCCAGTTGTCCCCTCTGGCGTTGTCCCCTTGAGGGACAACTGGGATTTTTTTATAAATGTCTCCCAGTTGTCCCCTCTACCCTGCGACAAGGGGGACAACTGGGACTTTAATTTTTAGACGTCCCAGTCTCCCTCACTTGAGATGTCGCCGTATAATTTTGCTAGAAGTGACAAATAATATAGCACTTGTTAGATATCATATACCACTGGCTCGGATTATGACGAAGAGTGTCTAATGAGGAACAGGAAAAGTCAATTAAGGGAAAAATCATGATGTTAGGTATAGTTTATTATTTTATGTAAAATATAACGAGTACAACAATGTTTTCATTTAACTATACTCGGGTAAAATAAACTTTTAAGTATAGGTAAAATTAACAACTACCTTACCTTTAAACTGGGCTCTTTATATTAAAGAACTATATTTTACACCCCCGACTTCACTCGAAGTTAAAAACAAATATTTCGGTAAATAAAATAGAAACATAAAGTAGCTTAGTTCAAGATGACGGCTCCCGCCATTATAAAAGTATTGTTTCTATCCCTTTCGCACATGTAAACTTAAAAGTAAACAACTCAGTTTGTCGGTGCAACGTGATTTTACCACGATCGCTCACAATGCCATGGAACGTAAATGTCATTTTTGCATGGCGATCTCATGTGGGGGAGACTGGGATATTTAAAAATTTAAGTCCCAATTGTCCCCTCCATCGGTGAGAGGGGGGACAACTGGGAGATCTTTATAAAAAAATCCCAGTTGTCCCTCAAGGGGACAAACGCCAGAGGGGACAACTGGGATACACTCGACATTAATATGTAATGTAACCAAATTTTTTTTTATTTAAACCAATAATAAAAATAAAGTTGATTAACTTTAAAAACGTCTTTGTTTTATATCATACCTACTTCTCAATTTTCTTGGGCTATTCATAAAAGATAAGGTAAAACCACTCGTGTACCAAATCAAAGTTTTATTGACTGACCAAAGGTTAGGTTTTGGTAATGTAGGTATTACTTTATATTAGACAATTATTTTAATGTTAAATAGGCAAGTAAACAAATTTATTTTTCATTGTCCTTATAATATGTTACTAGATTTACAAAAGGTTAACGTTTACTTTAAATAATTAAGTCTTTGGTAACTTATACATTCCCCCTTGCAGTACTAACTGATGTGTCCGCACCTTCGTATCAAGGAATTGTCTCAACTCCTGCAAACTACACTCGGCACCAGGTGCTTGTGATGCAAACATCTTTAGCATTTGATGTATGCGATCCAAAGGGAGAGAATCCAGGTTGGTAAGCATTCCCACTATATAAGACCAGAACACTTGAAGCTCTCCTTCCCTCTGATCATGGGCAGATGCCATGACACTTTCAGTTTCATCATCTTCACAGATCATCTCCTGAACCTGGTTACTAGCTACATTTGATTTATTTACATCAGAACCATCAACTAGTACAAAAGTATCAGTGCTCTTTTCAGAAACAAGTCCCATTGACTGCCAGTATGTAATTTTTCTTCGCAATACTGTCACTGGAACTTTCATTACCTGATGAAGTTCATCCAGGGTCCACTCTGGTTTATCCTGGAAATGCATTATCAATGTTGCATTGAAAGGCGACACTGTCAATTCTCTTTTCTTAGTGCCTATTTCAATTTCAATGTCAACATACCCTAAATGTGGTTTCCAACTCAAAGTCCGATTCCCCTTTAGAGCTTCATATGACTTGGTGTATGCATCCAAATGGGATTTAATTTCATCAGGTAATTCTAAGCTTTCATCTTTAAATGGTGGCCAAAACTGTGCTGATAATATCATTGCATTTGAAGTGAATTTATTATTGGATGCTTCAAAGGTTTTGTCTTGGTGTATTAATGCATTTATTCTCTTTGAATCAGATATGTCCTTTAACATAACTTCACAAAAGTGTAATTGAGATTCTCCAAATCGCAACTTGAGTAGTTCTAAATATCTTATTTCTTTATCTGTGTTTATTACACTTTGTGCCAAAAGTCTGTCAGCTAACAGGGTCCTGTACTCATTTACAAACAACTCTTTGCTGCCATATACATTTACAAGCATTGATATGATATCATTAGCCTTTCTGTCACTGGAGTTCACTTTTGGGTCTGCATCAACAGGGTCAGGATTCCACTCATCCCAAGCATCTTCTTTGTCATGTTCACCATCAGCTTCTGCAGCAAACTTAGCCAATTCCTCAGCAAGCTCACTTCCAGCACCCTCTTCTGTTAGGCTGCTTACCACACTACGTACAGTGTCCTCTCTGTTTCTTAAGTAACTGCGCACAGGCTTTGTAACAGTTTCTAGAATCACACCAGATGGATCAAGATGCCTGAGAGCTCTGATGGTTGATACATAAGCAGTGAGTATGTCAGTTGTGTTGACCCCAGGGTGTAATAGCCTTGTCTCTAGAGCGGTTTGTAACCTCTTACATAAAGTTGATCTCAAATCTGTTTTATCCAAGCATAATTTGATATCATCAACAGCAGGTTGGGAATCAGGATATTCAATAATTATGTTGAAAAGCTGATCAATTCTTAATTTGGTGTAGCTGTGGTATAAGTAGTAGCTTAGTTTTTTTTGAAATTGTGAAATAGCATTCTGAATATTCTTGTCATCAGGGGGTGGCTTTGAAGAGCCTGCACAGTATATCCTAGTCAGCCAGGACATGACTGTAGTATCAAGCCAGTTTTCTAAAAAACCTATGTGTGAAACATCAAATGTGCCATCACACAATTTCTGGATATGAGATTCAATTCTCATTTGTATAAAATTTGTCAGAACTTGACCGGTCAGTCTTTCCAGTAACTGCAAATCCATCAGTTTCCTGTTTGTATCATGGAACACTTTCACAATGTAGGCACAGTTACAATCAGAATACTCATTCCAGCACCCTAAACACATCACATCTTCACTCATATCTGAATTCTCATATTCATTATCAAAAACATTGAAGGACATTTTGTAGAAATGGTTAATGATGATATGATAGTCCAAAGGTAGCTGAGATAATAAGGTGGCGCGGATCAGCTGTTTGAATCCCATTATAACGTCTTTTTCGCCAAAAATTGGTTTGTTGTCACAACAAATGTTATTTAGAATTGATAATCTCTGTAACATTTCCGAGAAATTAGAGACAGACTCATAAAGATCGTTAACAGCAGACTTAAAAAGTTGAAACCCTTTTATTTCTTCGTCTACTTTAACGAATTTCGACCAAAACGAAGGCGCAACATGCTGCCGAAGATACTTTTCAATGTGTACCAGAGTTAGATCACGGATTTTGACTTGAATACCCATCCCAACGATAATCTGCTGAATCTCATCGTACTCAGCACTCGTGCAGTCGCTAAATATGGTATCATTTAAAATTGGGAACGCATAGTTTATTTTATTCCAGTAAACTTTTAATTCACTTGCATTACTGGACATTTTAACTAATTACTGTAGAACGCAGATCTTAAATTAAAACCTCTTTATACAGGAAATATTTAAGTTTATTTCCAGTTCAACATATCAACGAAATTTTGATTTGATCACTGAAAACAGCGATTAATTAAGTTAAATATTTTTTCTCAGTAATAACCGCGACAAACCGGAATAACACCAAAGCGCAAGCAAATCAAATAAGATTTGACAGTTTTTGACTTTGACATTCAGTATCAAATATTAGTACCTACCAATCACTCAAACTTTGACATTTCGAGGTTAGCAAGAGGGTAGATAGAGGTGAAGAATGAAAATTTCGCAAGGACTTAATTTTTTATATTAAGTCCATGAGATTTCGTAGCCTTCTTAATGTTTATGTAAGGCCGGGCCTAAATAAATACACACATTTTAAGTCGTTAAGAGTTAAAACCGACCCTTTAAAATTATAATAACTCTTTAGCTAAACGCGTAGGTACTATACTTTTCCTAATGTAAGAATAACAAGTTCAAACAGACTTCATTTATTCAGTACCTAAAGATACCTATTTTATTATTCCCTAAAAAAATTTATTTATTAATAATTACAGGGATACCCACGTGTACACGTTTCTGAAATTCTAACAACAACAATAAATTAGTTGCATGAACCCTGCTTCTGCTACTGATTCGTTATACGAACGAACTTACTTTACAATCAGAAAATGATGATAGATGTTATGTATGATGAACAAGGGTCCAGCTTTGGCGCCAGGAGGGGGCACATAGTCGTGGTCAAGTCAAGAACTTATAATTTAACTACCTGTGCCCGTGACTTCGTTCGCGTGGACTACATCCTTTCAAGGTCGGTTTTACCCCTACCTCTCCTAATGTTCGAAACAAAAAGTAGGCTATATTTTAATCCAAGTTTCGAGCTATATTTGTGCCAAATTTCATATCTCTAACGAAAAAAATAAACATTTACCCATATAAACTTTCAAAGGTGGTATTACTCCTATCCCCCCCCCCCCCTCATTTTCTAACAAAAAGTAGCCTATGTCGGTTTTTGAGGTACAACGCATACCTACCTGTACCATATTTCATCAGGTTGAGAGGTTTCAGCGGGAAAGCGTAACAGACAGACAGAATTACTTACGCATTTATGGGTAAATGCCACCACTTTTCTCATTCTGCCAGATGTATTGCGTCATCCTTAAAAGATAAACGTAATTAACATAACAATCTCACCAACTAACTGGTCTCAAAATAAACATACATAGGATAAGTAACCCAGTGCAAGCCAAAAATGATAAGTTTGTTTTTCCAATTTGGTTTGACCGAGAATGTAACTCATAAACAATAAGCTCTTTGGGTGCCTGCTTTGCCACTGCACTAACAAGGTCATCAAATATACATAAATGTCATTAATGATACAAGCGTTTCGTCAAGTACAGTCAGCGTCATATAGTTCGTGATACTCAGGGTCCTCTAATAAATAGACGCAACTAAAAAGTCAATTATATCGGTACACACAAAGTTTTCTTATTGTTGTCAACAGTTTTGTCGCTCAAAAGGTCGACACACCTAAAATGTCATATAAATCGGCTCAGTCTAACTGCCATAAATATGGTTACAGTCTTCCCGCAAAGTTCTAAGTGTTCAAAAATATGAAACACATTAGAAAAATACGCCAGCATGAAACCTCATTACGCAATCGCGTATTGAGGTTTCATGCTGGCTGATGATTTTCACACTAGATTTAGTGTTTGAATGTAATTCTATTATCTGTCAGTTTATGTCAACTAACCATCAACTACCCATCAGTCGTATCAATGTGAAGTGTAATATTAGAGACAGTGCAGTGAAATAGCCAAAATAGGTTTATTATGCGATTTGGATTTTTTATGTCTTTTGTTACGTTCGAAAGTAGCTTTATCAGAACTGCTCAGTTTATCGTTAATACGGAATGTGTTCATTTCAGTTAGGTACCTACACAAGTAAAATTAAATACGAAATATACCTAATAACTCATATTTATTATCATTGAGGTTAACGTCTATTTAGCTGTAGCTGTTTATTGCTTATATTTTTTTAACATACCTTGAGACATATCGTCCGTACTGAAAATTCAAGTTTCTAGTTTTGTCTACAAGGAAGCTATAGGGGATCGAAAATGGCCTGAAAAGGATGGTACGGCCGTGCCGGTTTTTTTGCTTGACTTGGTCCTCCCCACTGCCGTGCCCCCAGATATCGTAAATGGCTATGCAAGAAATTCTGAAGTTATACACAAAACAAAACAGAAGTCTATGACGTCGGGCTTAAAATGAAAAGGACAGCAGTAGTTTCTATCGCTTTCACTTTGTGTTTACATTTTTTTAAACTAATTGATAAGGAAAATAATATTTAATTAGTATAGCAGTAAGGTTTATTTTTCTAATGTGTTTCATATTTTTGAACACTTAGAACGTTTGGATACCATTGGCGGGAAGACTGTAACCATATTTATGGCAGTTAGACTGAGCCGATTTATATGACATTTTAGGTGTGTCGACCTTTTGAGCGACAAAACTGTTGACAACAATAAGAAAACTTTGTGTGTACCGATATTATTGACTTTTTAGTTGCGTCTATTTATTAGAGTACCCTGAGTATCACGAACTATATGACGCTGACTGTACTTAAAAAAATAATCACATTATGAAAGTTGTTCGAATTTATCAAAGAAAAGAAAATACATTTATTAATATTATTTGACATTAAGACAGTATGCATTTAATTAAAATAAATTATTTAGTATTTCTTAAAAACAGAGGTTTCAGACAATGTTGCAACCCTGCTGCTAGTTGGTAATTAAAACATGTTAAATTATTTCAAAAGTTTATTATCAGAAATGTATACATAGTCAGTTTGTCAGTAGTACATTCACACATTTCTCAGAATATGTTTACTTAAAATAATTAGGTGCCTATAGATATTTTTAAACTTGTGTTAATGTACAGGCTCAGGTTGTTGTGTTAGAAGAAGACCAAAACGCTTTTTGATTGTTATTCTTTGTCTGGAGTACTTGTCTTCAGGTGAGAACCGTGCTAAAACAAAAAAAGAGCCTTACTACCACTTGAACATAAACTCGCTTTAGACATCATAAAATCGTCTGAAAAAATTGGTGGAATAATTTGAAACACGTTATTACAGACTAAGAAAAACTTTTACCTGGATGCGCAGATAGAGTTGGCTTTCCAGATGGATCAATGGTCTGAAAACAAATGGTATTATTTAATATTGAGGTTATAAAATACTAGATGGTTACTTCGTAATAACGCAACTTACCGCTAAGGTATATTGCCTATCACCATTTTCATTCAGGAAGTACCTCAGATACATTTTGCTTTGTTTAATTTAAAACTTTGATCAATTTATTGCGGTTATTCCAAGCAATGTTTATTTCAAATGACAGAATGAATGACAGCTTAGAATCGCAAACTCACACGCGGCTGCTAGGGCTGCCGATACCAATGTTTTGATCTCCCTAAAGTACGTAAAGCCAAGCAACGGTTTTAAACATTTTTGTAGTCTTATTGCATTAGGTATCATTATTTATTTATTAAACACAACAAGTAAGCGTATTAAAATAAGCACCGTCCCACAAAACAAAGCTTACGAATGGGAATTTCCCCCATTTTGGGGAAATTTCTACAAAAGGCAAATCAATTTCTGACATTTCGTAGGAACGTTCAGAAAATGGTATTTTTTCTGAAATTATGCCTTATGTCACTGTCAAAACTGCCTGCAGCTGTAGGTACATTTTCAAAAGTCAAATCAAATTTATAAATTCTGTTTGTAATTTTAAGAACTTATTTTATGAGGCGTGTTTTAGTCAGTTTCTTTAATCAAATCCCTAAAATGGCTAATTTACCGCCACGGAAAATCTCTTCCTCAAGCAAAACTTCAAAACAAGACGCATCACCGCTTCAAATTCTTTTACAAATGGGATTTCCTCGGCACCGGGCGTAAGTTAATTTTAAATAAAATAAACACTCGCGACTTCGTACCTACTCGTAGAATTGAAAACATAATTTTGTCTCATATGTGGATTGGAACTTGGAATACCTTTTCTAAGCGTATGCCTACGGTATATTTACCACTTACACATAATCCGTTTGTTACTTGTAAGCTTTGCGTTTATAGATCAAGTCAGTAACGTTTGCCTACATGATGTAAAGAAGAAGAATATAACAATATTGTTTCAGGCTTAAAGCACTTTCTGCAACTGGTAACAGAAGCGTCCAATTAGCCTCTGACTGGCTTCTGACTCACGTGAACGACACGCATATCGATGCAGACGAGCCCCGAGAGTATATATTCTATGCCAGTCCCACTGGACCTCTACTTACTCAACTGCTTGAGTTTTGGGAAAAGTCCAAAAAAGTTGCAGGCTGGAATGGAGCTCACAACTTTCCTCCGCATATTACACTTGTATCTTTTTTCAAGGTATGTTAGTTGATATATTTTACAATACATGCACCAATGTTTTAATTACCCTATTTGTTAATATAGAATTTAGAGAAAAGTTGATTGATGAGGATGTCTTTAGAAATCTTATAATTAATGTGAGTTACATATGTAATATTTATAAATCATTTACATAAACCTCCAGTTAAGAAGCATAGAAACATGTCCTTTTACTACATTTGTTTCTAATATTTCATAAAAACTATTATGCATTTAACATAGTGTGTTAAGACACTTATTTCTAATTATTATGTTTTACCTAGGCCCCAGATGAATCATCTCTCCAAATAGCCAAAGCAGTGAAGCATGTTGTTGAAAATGTTGGTGAACCCCCCCATTGCCCACTTAAGCTGGAACCATACATTTCACACAATTTCATGGGCCTATTTGTATCTGAAGAGCATGCTGACTACCTCAAAAAGATTGCAGTCCAATATGTGAAACTTGTCTCATCTGCATGTATGTATTTTGTTTTGTTTATGGGGCAAAAATTGTAAGACTGTTTAAATTAGATTGGTGCTATGGTTTTTTAGTAAAAACTTTTTTGTCTTTACATTATATTTGGAATATATGGCAAGGGTAACAAAACTGAAATCTATCTCTGAATGTCTTAAAGTTATAAAAGTATGAAATCAAAAGCAGGACATTAAATTTCTAAACCCTTTTTTGCTACAATTCAGCTTCATATTTAGACCCAATGAATTAATCAGAATTTTAATTAGTATGATTGGTTTGAGGGTTAGATTATAATTGCATGGTGCTGCTTTGTCTTAACCAAACTGGGGCTGAAGGTCTAGTTACTGGAATGGAGGATATTATTCTAATAATAATATGTTTAAACAGTGGGTGTTACGGTGGATACATACGAACATTTGGATGCATTGGGAACATGCTTTCCTTGGTGTGCAATGCCACAAGAGAAAACATATAAATGTAAGATTAGATTATTGTTTTGCCTAGCACTTATTACTTAATTGTAAATATGTGTTTTATTGTTTCATTCAATTGTACTTTTGTTTATCAGCATGTTGTAGGCTTGAGTGATGGTAGGAGATTGATGCGCATGCCCATGACCTGTATTTAAGGTAATTATTTTCGTATACTTTATTTGCAATACATATTTAAATAATGTGGATTATGTGTGTGCACTTGTCTCTTTAAAAAGCAATAAAACTGTGGCCTATAAAATAAATAACTTTCTTTTTTTTCGTTATTGCTGACATTTTCAAGTATATTTAGTTCGAGTCTCCTCTTTATGAAATGAAAAGCATGTTATTGGTCTACATTTATATTGCTGTTTATATACCTTGGCTGTGGACACTGATATCAGTCAATATAAGCATATTATGGACTGTGTATAAATCTGAAAAGGTTAATAGTCTTAGCAGTGTTATTTTAGTAAACTAAGTTTAGTTGCATTATTGGGTCTCTTCAGTAAAATTCTGTCTGTAATAATTTTTATTAAAATAGATTATAACTCTTTTGCATTAATCTGTATTTTTGTTAGTTATAATGAAGCTTTTATATTGGTTAGAGAAATATTAAAAAGTATACAATAGTTTCAATAATTCCTACAAAAAATTAAAAAGTAGAGGTCAAAATAGTAATAGTAAAAGAAAAGTAGATTATAACATCAAAAAATTTTTTTTCTCAGTTAAATTAAATTATAAATATTAAAATGGGCATTTAATTTTTTTCATATATCATTAATTGCGTAACATTCGTTTATTGGAAAAGTATTACGCATATTTAAATATCATCTGTAATTTTTCATATATGTATTTCGATGTTTTGTTTTGCTCATCAATTTATTTAGTAATGCTATCTTCTGCTGTTTTTTTGGTCAATTAAAAATCTAATTGTCGAATGTCTTAACTTCTGCTACTCGTGTAAACTAATCATGTAATAGATAATTATAGCATAGTCTAGCGTCGGTAGAAATAATGTAAAAAAAATCAGCCTTTGATTTGCATTGGCTAAATTTCTACTAAAGACAGTTCACGCGTAAGCCAATAAATATGCATTGATGAGCGATAAACTCGAATCATTCAAAAAACAGGCTGTCCCAAAATTATCACGTCACACTAACACCGGAGAGAGATAGGGCCAAGACGCATTGAACAAGCTTATCATGACCTTAGAAAAGTTTCAAGACATTTGAGAGTAGTGGATAATGACGCAATTTATCTTGATTAATGTAGAAAAGTATAATTTAAAACAGACATTACGAAATGTGAAAATAAATGTTAAGTAGGATCTTTTTTGTCTATACAATCGACAATCGAAATCAGCAACAATGGTAGCAGAAAATTAGGATAAAACAATGTAGTCAATCAAATAGAATAACTTCTCCCAGGTTTTGTGGATGTTTTATCACTTAGGTGAACATCTACATTAATCTACACTAATATTATAAAGAGGAAATATTTGTATGTTTGGTATGAATAATTTAAAAACTACCGTGCCGATTTCAAAAATTATTTCACCATTGGAAAGCTACGTTCACCTCAGGATGTTACCTGAGTAACATAGGCTTTATTAATTGCTAGAAAATACTAATTCCACGCGTACGAAGTCGCGGGTGGCCGCTAGTTATTTATAGAAACGTAGCTGCTATAAGATAAATAAGTAAGCGCAAGTCGAAGTTATTGTTTTTATTGGAGAGTAAGCCAATATTGACTAAGCAAATATCTTTATTTCACATTTTCTATCTTCTGAAGAATATTAGTTTCATTACATGTTACTATCCTCAGAAATGAAGACGTAACGAAAAGCTCCCAAAAATAAACGGAAAATATTTCAAAATTTAGTTAATGAAAATATATTTAATTAGTCGTTAAATTGTCCATGGACACGTAAAGCTTGTTCGATGCATCTTGGCCTTATCTCCCTTCGGTGTCAATGGGATCTGCCAATTTAGGTACAACCTGTATAGTCGATATAAAATGTTTAGCTATACTGATCTAGACAGGCCCTTAAAAAAATATTATCATATGCCGATATGGGAATTACTCGAAACGAAATAATTACAATGATGTGGTTTCCGGAGCAGCAATAAACTTGGAGCCGCATGTGAAGTCGCTGCACATCACACTCGCGTACCATTTCAACGTCGCCGCCTACGACACCCTGAAAGGGCTGGTGGAGGAGATGCAGCCCTTGGACCACTCTAGCTGGGAGCTGCGCCTCTATTCCAGGGACCCCCGCTTCGCTAAACACCAGGTTACTTAATTGTTTACCACCTTTATCTATTCTGTAGGACCATTGAGGCCTTTAGTTTTTATAAGGATCCCTAATTATTTTAAAAATTTCTATATGCCACGTTAAATTGGAATAATGTCGCGGCATTAATAATTTTTTAAAAAGAAAACATACCTACATACCGTCGCACGTAGAACCTCCTCCTTTTTTTGAGTCGGTTAAAATAAAATAACACTAATTGTGTCGTAGATATCTTTAGTGAGTACCTAGGCATACCTGTCGCGATATTATTCGTGAAAAATGGCATGCTCTGCAAACTTGTAGTAGGTACATCATTTTATTCATTCATCAATAGTTGATGTAATAAACATTTTAGGTATATTTTTTACAATTTGGGTTATATTAGAGTCAGGATTCCTAATAAAATAATGTTTAGTAGATGCTTTACGCAAAAACCCTATTGCGAGATAAAATTTTGTGAGATTGACAAAAAGAAAGAAATGTAAATAGAATCGAAATCAATCATATCAGTCTTACCCTTATAAAGATGTCCCATCGTTCGTGCTCTAAACTTGTCCTTTATTTATAAACTAACTGTTGGCCGCGACTTCGCCCGCGTTGTATAGAGATAAAAATATCTATTATCGTTATTTTTATTTATTATCTATTTGTACATATAATATAGTTTTTATTTAGTTTTAATTATTTCTTTTTTTTTTGTAAATTACGTTTAGTTGTAATTTATGTAGTTTAATTGTGCTGTTGTTATTTTATTAATAAATTTCTACCGATTATCGTTATCTAATGTCATCTCTCTTCCTACCAAATTTCAACCTATTCCGTTCAGCAGTATCTATACATTTTTATAAACTTTAGGGTTTAGGTTTAACGTAAGTAGGATATTTTAGAATAAAACATTAATACTTCATGTGCGCAATAATGTTTTATACGTCATTATGTAAAGTAAAAGATGTAAACACGTTTGACTACGAAAACATTTTTTTAGTTTAGTTGCAGAAGATGGTTCCCCGCAAATAGTTCCGAAATTTAGTGAGTACCTACAAAGTGTATAATCAGGCTTGTGCTCCCGCCGTAAATATTAAATTCTAACTTATGTAATTTAAATTAAGAGTGATTTCTATAGAGGGATATTTATGTAATTTAAATTAAGAGTGATTTCTATAGAGGGATATTTACCATACGGTATAAAATATGTATGATTATGCAACACAGTTATCTTAAAATTGATTGGAAGTGCCGCTTCGCGCATCTGTTTCTATTGGATTTAAAAATCAAGGGTGCAGAGGAGCTTACCTGCGTACGCGCCGGGACGCGGGAGGGCGACCAATGGGGTGGCTTGAACCGAACGAAATGCAGGGGGATGACGCACCAACGCTTTTGTATATTGTTCTACAAGCTGCAGTGGCATTAGTGTCGCGTTTCTAGATATAACCATTTGTGAAAATATTCAATCAATTTCTGGTGTTGTTGTCGTGTAGTGCTAGTTGTCGTGACAAAAGTAAAAGTTTTTGTAAGTGCCTGCGTTTAATCATTTTGAAAGCATTTGAAGTACGTTCTTTACGCCGGATGTATTTTATGTACAAAACAAGATAACAATGGATGTGTTACTATTTTGATAAATGTACGTGCGTATGTTTGACATTGGTTTAATGAGCTTTGTTTAAAGTACAATTATTGTTTTAAATCAAAATCTGGAACCAGCAACAATATTGCAGAGCGTTTGCCAACCTTTTTTTATCTATTCGCGTAATGATGCGTTATTATTGAGAAACGACTAAAAAAATATTAGGCCATTGTTCTGTTGTAGAGATAAGGTAATCAACACGATAAAAGGCGTTCGCTTACACTCTACCTGCTACACTGCTTATGAGTAGCAATATTTTATTTTTATTTATTTTATTTATTATATTAACATACATTTAGTTAATTAACAGCAATTGCAATGTTCATTAAAACATTCAAAAACGCCTCTAGTAGAAGTTAATTAAGCATAGAACTGTGTTGGTCAAGTATTAAAATGGAAATAAATCCCTTATTTTTTATTAAGCTAGTCTCAAGCTAATTTAATTTTCCACGTAAATTATTTTTTTGGTGTGTAGGTACTTAATGTATTTATATCACAAACTTTTAAATTTCCTTAATGTACCTACAGTTCATATGGTGTCCAAATGGTTTAAAAAATATTTTATGTAGATGTACTTTAACGTTCAAATCTATATTCATAAAGTTCCTAAAAATGGTAGGTACCTTTACTAATATGGGCTCCAGCTCCTAAATGGTGAAAAGGTATAGGTATCTGTTTCTAGCCAACAGAACTCGTGACAATGACAATTACGAATGCAATTTAATATCGCCAGATATTTTCGTTTAAATCTGAATAATTTAATTTGCATGTTATTGGTAACTGGTAATAAAGTGAAGCACAATTGTTCCTAGGTGCACAAAGTGACCCAAGGTTACGAGCCGAAAGCAAGTGACGAACTTGAACTAGTGCTCGGCGACTACGTGTACATCGAGGACAAAGAGTTGGACAGTTCCCCCGACGGCTGGGTCCACGGCACCTCTTGGCTGACAGGTATGCTCCCCGCCCCATACCCGCCGCTCAGTGTACGCCTCACTTTATTTTATCAGTCGACGCCAGTTCACAACAATGAGTAGTGCTATTAAGTGTTTGCGTTTGTTGAACTTCAATTTTGGAGGTTAGTGTCAGATGTTATGTTTCGTGAAGATAGCCGGCGTTTGGCAGTTGTTTATAACACTCTGTATTAGTTAAATAATTTAGTGCATAACGCTTGCGCCGCAAGGTATGTTTCAGTAGCAGACTATGACGTAATGTTATTTATAAATAGTGATAGTCTATATATTGATTCTGTTAGTGTAAAGTCACAGATGCTGCGAAGTTAGTTTCTCTGATATTCCGAACCGAGAACATGTATCAGCTCTTCTTATCTACCTGCATATACAAAGCATACCTGCATATAAATATATCAGGCGATTAATATACATTTGTACTTTTTAGATCTGTTTCTAAGTGAAAACCACTTGCTGAAATATACTTACCTATCGTTCAGCAGCTTAACCTTTGTTCTCCTCACATGACTCACTTTTTGTAAACGCCTGTATGTTTTAAATGATATTTACTCCGTGGTTGCTATTTACATAAGACTAGCGGCCCGACGCGGCTTCGCACGCGTACTGTCCCCGTTTTTTTTCATTAATATTTTCCACAGATTCTTCGCTCCTTTTCGTAGCAGCATAATGTTACAAAGACTAAAGTATTCCTCGATAAAAAAATTGTTGAATCTGAACCGATAGTTTCTAATATTATTGCGTTCAAACAAACAAACTCTTCAGCTATATGACGTTAGTGTAGATGATTGACTTCTGTTAAAATATAATAGATCAATTCTTATTTTTTTAGGGTCCTCTTTATGTATTCGAGTATCTAGACTAATTAACATATGTGAGGAGATTTCGATTTATATTCACAAGATTCTAAGATATTATTAAATGATATTGATGGTTTGACGGTTACTTTCAAACTGAGGCTGAACTTGGCTTCAAAAACTACGTTCTGAAAGTTGGTTTTTGTCCCTTTGGAGGTACATATTCCATTTTGACCTAGAAATCCTTAAAAATTTGAGTTCGTCCCGGGCACACATAAGGCGATAAAGGGATGATCAGATCCCACAAGTCGCGAATAAAATTAATTTGGGTTAACTGTCATTAACTATCTTGATTTTCATTGATTGTAAAGTTCTCGGGAAAATATCTAGAGTATTTATTGGCCATAGAGAGCCCAATATTACTAATTATGTAATACTAGCATTCCAAGCGAACTTTGTTTCGCCTTAGAGGATTTTCCCGCTTTTCTGTTGAATTTTTTCCTGAATTTTCTTTGCTATAAACCTCACGGAGCCTGAGACCTTTCCAACGAATGCAAAACCGTGGAAATCGGTTTGTGCGTTCTGTAGTTATAGCGTCAGGAAGGAAAACCCGATTTATTTTTATATAGTAGGTAATACGAAAATCAATTTTTTAATATGATTTATGTAATTTATTGCGATTAATTCAATAATATCCAACAGCCAAAACGTTAAAGTTACCTGTTCAAACAAAAGATACAAAATTACTAGCTACAGGATTAGAAGTACAGACCCCACAAATCTTGGCAGGTATGTGATAATGCAAATGGTGGAAAACCAATAGGTATGGAAGTCTTGGGATGGCTTATTTTCAGGAGTTGAGATCCATCGGCTGGAATAATTATGATAGGTTAGCGTGATGGCATGTTTTGTCTTTCATCTCTTTGAAAAGCACTTCATATCTGTAGGTGAAGCAGCAGGTGAAAGCAAGTCATTAATCTTGCCGTTATCACAACGCAATCTTAATCTCAGTAGCCTTATCTGGTGGTTGGGTCGTGCTAAACCTAAACAGTGTTATTTTTTAGGTGTCTCCGGATTTTTGCCGGCAGTGTACACTCGGAGGACGGCTGAGTCTGACGCCTGGACGCTGCACAGGGCGATCTCACTCGGAAATAACAACAGTAAGAAAGCATATTACTTTTTTATAATAATTCATCAAATTTGGTAAGTCGACGTGGATGCAATTTGATGTACTAATTCAACTATAACAGAAGACAAATTTCACATACTCAACGTCAGAATTTGTCTATTTTTAATGATTAAATGCCTGATGATTTACGAAAAGTTTACACCCCACCCACAAAGTAATTTAGAGGAATGAAAAAATATGTCTTTAAAATAATTTAACGAGTCAAAACGCGACACCATTTTTATTTTGTAGTTAATACAAGCTACTTACTGCCCGACGTTTCGGTTAGGTTGCACCAACCGTGGTCACGAGCTGACCCGTTAAATTTATTTTAAATGTTTAAAATTGAACGCGAAAGTCTCTCGTAGCAAAATTATCGGATGGTACTCCCCTAATTAATTTTAATTTTATAATACTTATTTGGCACGTTCAATTGGAACAGATTAATAATTGTTAAAAATTTGTTGGAACTCTCCTCTAACCGGAGGGAGGCCCGTGGCCTTTTTGCCCACTTGCTACCCCTGTAGTTACGCCACTGGTCTCGTCTCTGAATACTTGATGTACCACAGATTGTGATACTCGTAATATTTGACGCATATTTACTGCATTCAATAAAGTGACAGCTATTGCAACTACAGTGGCGCTTAGATCTGACATTCATAATTAATAGTTAAATTTCAGTGAGCAAGTAATCCGCACAACACGATACACCTACAAGCAAAAAGAAATGCTTAATTTGAACTCCGTTTAAAAAGTATATATTTCGCCTAATAAAAAAATCTGAATAGGAAATAATGACAACAAAAGCGATGTTGAATTGTATTGAAAGAGGTTGTCAAAGTTTTTCCTTTGAGGCCTAGCGTATTGTAGCGCACTTAGTGGTAGCAACAGCAGAAATTTTTCACTGCATATAGATGTTAAATTTAAATAGCAGAAGAACAGAAGGAGACAAAAAAAAAATACAAATAATTTGCTTCCAGACGTGGATAGGGAAAGCGTTGTTGTTCTTGATGCGTGATGATATGTTTATTTGTCGGTACAAAGTTGCAATTGATTAATTGGCCTATATATTTGTGAATAAGTAAACATTAATCGCTAGAAAGCGGTTTCTATTTGACGTGCCATACGATTGTTTTGACTTCCGATAATTACAACAAAATTGGAATTTAATTATATTAATACTTAGTCTAATTTAAATCAAATTATTGATTAGTGTATCACAAAAAGTTCTTGCGGTTAAATATACCTACTATCTGTGAAATAGGCTCAGTAGAGTAGAACTAGTGGGTAGTTGCAACTCTTTGGGAATGAGTGGAGTACAGTGGGTGATGTTTGTGATGATGATGGCAGGCGCGGAGTGCCGCTCAGAGTCGGACTCGAACACTGACGGCGAGATGTCGACCTACCCGCACGAGGACGCCGCCATGCTGGGCCACGAGAAGTCGGAAGAGCACTACAAGGACTGGGGGAAGTTCTGGGATAAGGTGCAAGTGGAGCAAAGGAGCCAGGGGATACTCGGAGTCACGCATGGTACCTAATACTTAGTTTGCGTAGTCATGCACGTCAGCCTATGGGTTTTATACCGCCCTTTTGTCGTGGGTATAAGTAGGTACTAAGTGTTTTTCTTGACGTACTGTTGACAATACCTACCTACGTAGCAGCTTCTATAAAACTATTGACATTACTAGATTTTAAGATCCATAGCTTAGTTTGATAATGTGAAAAATAATCAAAAAATTGTTTGCTACTTAATATTGTTATGCAAATTTTTAAAACGACTAAATAACGACTAGAATTTATTCTCGTTGGCGAGCATATATAACGGGTAGAGGAAATGGACCTTGGTAAACACAATTATTAAATATACTTACTAATTGCGTTTACACACAGTTAACTTTATGAGTCTATTGTGCCTAGTGATCATTAATAGATCATAAACATTTATTTCAGGCGTAGAATGGAAAAACGGAAAAACTGACAATGAGACGTCAAATGGCAATAAGGTAAGTTTGATCCATTGTATCATTAGCTGTTGCCGGCGACTCCGCTCGTATTACATATATCTAGTTTCTTTTCTCTTTATCTACCAATCCAACGTACTACTAAGAGACCAACCCTGTTTGTTTTAAAAAAACTTTTAAATTATGTTTCATATTAACACACAATTGGACTTCCTAAATGTCTTATGTCTTATGAACACTTACCGCGACAGAATCTAACTGATTGGAAAAGTAGGTAATAAAATTGAATACGAGTTAAAAATGTAGAGTCAGGGGAAAATAACATAATATGAAGTTAATTGAGTAAGCAAAATTTACATAGTATCTAATGTTGTTACAATAAGAATATAAACATATGCGTTTATAACAGGTACATTCGTGTCTATCAGTATGATCCCATGGCCTATTGCATACGTATGAGAGAAACAGAAACATTTATTATGTTTATCCTAGATAGACCAATATTCATATTAATTCAGTAGACCAATATTCATATTAATTCAATAATGTTTAATAATTAGTCACTAACTGACCTATCAAAACACTGCCAACGTTTAAAACAATATATGGGTTTAATAAGTTACATTTTCAAAGAATCCAAGGACCCATTAAAAAAAATGAACATCCTTTAAATGCAAGACTTAAGTACACTGCAAAATACACTACTGTAATCTTATCTCAAAAGATAACATTTGGTGTGGATAATGCACTCGACGTTGTTAAAATGGATTAAATACAATACAATACAGGATGCTTTACTTCCTTATCAACTCTCATCGTGTGTTTGAGAAAGTAATCGAACATGTTCCTGGGATTTATGATCTAAATTAATTCAAACAAATCAAAATGCAAGAGCAGGTACCAAACTGTTAACCTCGAATGATTGAAGAGTGTTTTCCTATGTCTTTACGATATAAATTTTAATCAAAATCGGCGTTTAAATGCACTTTTAGGTATATTTTATATAACTATTTTTAAAATGTCCGTTCCATTATTTTCTAATTTTAATTGATTAAACTGAGAGTTGTTCTCATCTTACTAGGTATATTATGTTTTACTCTTTCCCGCCAAAACTACTGAATGGATTTGTATAAAGATGACCATGATGACCCCTGGACTTATCCGATGTTCAAGACACAGAGATAAGCTTCATGCGGATTACCGAAAAACCCCTGAAGACGTGACCAAAAGACTGATATATACTAGATATCGTAATTTCTACGTGTCTCTTCTCCGAAAATTAAAATCAGAACATGAAAGGAAAGTTATTTATGAAAACAAAAAATGTCCCCAAAAACTGTGGAAATCTATCAACCACATTTCTCATAGATCATCCACAAAACCTAAAAATTCTGGAGTTGAATTGCTGGACACTAATAAATCATCTAGAAAAGAAGCGCTGGATGCGTGCAACTCGTACTTCTGTTCTGTGGGAGAAGACCTTGCAGGTACAATTCTAAAACGTCTTCGCAGATCCCAGGAATCACTAGCAGCCAACGTAAAACATATTAAATCGCCGCTACACTCTTTCTACATATCATCCACGGACCCAAACGAAGTCTCAGATCTAATTAATAGACTGGATCCGAGGAGTTCCCCAGGCATCGACAAAATTAATATTGTAATATTAAAAGCCATAAACCACACAATAGCTACCCCACTTGCAATCTTATTTAACAAAGGCATAGAATCTGGTATTTTCCCTAAAGTATGGAAAACAGCCATTGTTGTCCCTATACACAAAGGAGCTGCAAAAAACTTAGCTAGTAATTACCGTCCAATTTCACTCCTCGGATGCATTTCGAAGCTTCTTGAGCGTATCATCAACAAGAGACTTATGCTATATTTAGAAGAGAATAATCTATTTGCAGACAGACAGTTTGGTTTCAGGAAAGGGAAATCGACAGAGAATGCCGTCAGTCTAGTCACAGACATAATCTCTTCACACCTTGATAACGGACGTTGCTGCATTGGTGTCTTCCTGGATTTGGCGAAGGCGTTTGATACCGTGTCAGTACCGATACTCCTTAGAAAACTGGAGTGCTATGATGTCAGAGGAACCGCACTAGAATGGTTTACCAGCTACCTTAGTGATGGAAATCAGTGTATCAAAATAGGAGATTTGGCGTACCACAAGGTAGCATCTTGGGTCCTACACTTTTCATACTGTACATCAATGATATATTTTCAATTAATGCAAATAACACAGACATAATTTTCTATGCAGATGATACAGCTCTAATTTTCAGTAACAAGACCTGGGATTTAGTTCATCAAAGTGCAGAGGATGGCTTAAGTCTAGTATCAAAATGGTTAGACCAAAACATCCTAACGTTAAATACTGATAAAACGAAATATCTCTGTTTTCACAAAACTGCCACTTCTGCTCCTGCCGCCGCTGTAAATCATATTAAAGTACATTCTTATCAGTCTCATGGTACCGACGTATGCAAATGTGATAAAATTGTACGAACTGATAGCATTAAGTACCTGGGAGTGATAGTTGACGAGAAACTTACCTTTAAGCAGCACATCGCACTAACATCTGCAAGAGTTAGAAAAACTATGCATATTATAAGGAACCTTCGTGAATCAATAGACGGCATGACTCTAAAAACGGTTTACCTGGCCTTATGTCAGTCCCTAATAAATTACTGCATCCTAGCATGGGGGGGAGCCGCTCAAACCTCCCTTATGCAACTGGAGCGAGCTCAAAGAGGAGTCCTGAAGGTCGCTCTCTTCAAGCCAATGACTTTCCCCACCTTTTTACTATATGCAGAGGCAGGTGTACTCAGCGTGAGAAAATTATTTATCGTTCGAGCTATTGTTCATACTCATAGGGCAGTCATCACATCAGAAGGTTACAGCGTGTTACTAGAAAAGCGTTTATTCAGACTCCCATGCAAGGCCACAAAGACCGTCTTCTCACATAGATTCAGTCGGTTTCTATTCCCCTATATGTACAACAAAATATCATCAGCTCTTGAATTTAAATGTGAACGGGTTCACCAGACTAAGGACTTGGTGACTAAGCTGCTACTAAAATGGACATACGAGGAAACGGAAAACTTTCTTAAGATTTTAAAATAAACACCGCATTCCGCAATATTATAAACACCCCTGCTTCCTTAATTACCCCACACACATACATACATACACACACAAACACGCACACACACACACACACACACACACACACACACACACACGTAAACACATAAACACAATCCCTGAAGCCCGTCTTTCTTTATATAATTTTGTTATTTTGTGTATATATATATATATATATATATATATACATATATATATATATATATATATATATATATATATATATATATATATATATATATTTCCAATGTTCTTTAAAGAAGCATATTTCAATTTATTTACGTACAAGTGTCATAGTTATACCTGTTAATGTTAAATGTTCCTCACAGGACAGGCTTAGCCTAGTGTGAGGACCAGCAAAAATGTAACATGTATTATAATTATCGAAATGAATAAATAAATAAATATATGGGATACAATATTAACATGTGGGATACTTTTTATCCAAAAATAACACAATTCATATATTGTATTATGATTACAATTGTCAATACAAAATGCTTGTTAAGAAAGTTAAGAATCGGTTCCCATATTTAGTTATGTTATAGGTACTATGTAGGTATTGTGCATATGTTAAACACCGCGATGGTCTATTAGTTTTAGTCTTAAGATCTCGAGGTACGGTTTTGTTTCCTGGGACGGGATATATGTTTTTGATTATTAAAACAAAGACGGTTAATTATCACCAACCCACATTTGGCAAGTGTGCTGATTAAGCATGTACCATTTGTTGTCACGACGTTTTCGATTTATTTATGACCTTTGCCTTGTGGGGCATACACTAGGCTGGTACTGTACTGTATGTACTGTCGGTGTTACAGCAGAGTTCTAAGGAGTCTGAGGAGGGGCGCCGTTGGGTGTTCGCCTTGCGGCACGGCGAGCGCGTCGACCTCACCTACGGGAACTGGGTCGAGTTCTGTTTTGACCAGAACGACACCTACATCAGGAAGGATCTCAACATGCCACTGAAGCTTGGACAAAGGTAAGATACCTACAATAAGATGACGATCTCGGTGGCGTAATGGCTAACGTAGGCATCTGAAAGCGAGAATAGGGCCGAGTTCAATTCTTTCCTCACCATCGTACTTATATTTTTATGCGAATGGTTGCTATCAAATGTTGCTGGTAGTATGGATGCTTTTTAATATTTTACGCTAAATCTACTAAATGGATTTAAATAGTATTTGGTAGTTTTTTTAGATATTAGCATATTATAGGATACATATTACTCTAAAACGAAAATCTGGTCCATTTGGGAAATTAACTTACCTAAATTGTGATCTTAGCTTGTATCCTTTCGAAATTCAAGACAGTTTATGTATTCTAACTCAGGAAACCCCTAGTTCTTTTGAGTACCAGACGACGAATGCAAAATTAGTAATAAGTTTAGCTTTTTATTTGTAAAAAAAACTACTGAGTTTCTTGCCGGTATCTTCTCGGTAGTTATAGGTTCCGAACCAGAGGTAGCTTCGTTTGCATTGTATAGAGACGATTCATAAGTATTACAAATGTAATCTACATGAATAAAAAATATTGACTTTGACTTTGACTTTGAAATACTAATTTAGGGCAACCTTGCACACCCAGATCCAAAAGTCATTTTCGAATAGTTTTCCAAATTAAGTTGACTGAGATCCAATCTGGGTCTTTTCGCGTTTGGGCACCTTAACTATTGCGCCATCGAGTTCTCCGAATGTGTATGGTCAGAGTGTTTAGTAGAGTGTTTGTTCCGGTACGTTGAGGGCGGGCGGCAAGGAGTCGTACGCGCGCGACACGCCGCTGACGCGCGTGGGCCGGCTGCAGGCGCAGCTGGTGGGCGAGGGGCTGCGGCTCGGCGGCGTCGGCGTGCGCCACGTCTACGCCTCCGCCGCGCTGCGCTGCGTAGAGACTGCGCACGAGTTCTTACAAGGTGGGTCTAGCTGACGAGCTACGTTGGCTCAATAGGAATGAGATTTCGGTAAAAAATCAATGAGTTCGTTCAATCCGATAGTTGGATTATCAAAATGCAATGAAAACGTATTTTTGGCTTCAATAAATAATAGATGTTTTACAATGTTTCATAGTGTTTCACGCCGGGCTAGGAAACTTTAAATATTTTAAAGAAACAGAAAATTTCCAGTTCGCAAGGGCTGATTAAGTTTATTTTTTCAATTGGTTGAATATTACAAGCAAGATTGGACTTATAAACTATGATGTCTCGCAAAACAGTTTGACTTTGATTAGTGAGTAGGTACACATAGTTATTTTAACTATTATATACTTATCCAACTACCATATTTTTCCCCTCATATACCAGGTCTGCAGGCGGACCCCTCAGTGAAGATCCGCGTGGAGCCGGGCCTGTTCGAGTTCAAGCTGTGGCACATGGCGCACAAGGGCATGGCGCCCTTTATGACGCCCGAGGAGCTCCACAAGGCTGGCTACAATGTCGACTTGGAGTGAGTTTATGTACTAGGGTGATATACAGAATTGGGCCACAAGATGACAGACGAACTTATCACGATAGGCTAGGCTCCTACACTACCTATGGAAGCAAGAGGCGCAAAACTGAGAATTATAGAAATTTTGGAGGTAGGTATAATGTGTTCAGCATTGATTGCCATTCGGATGAAATTATGATTGTTATAGGTACAGTCGCCGTGAGATATATTGGAGCAGACAAAGTGACCAAATACTTCTGAACGGTTTAAAATGTCAATAAGTTCCATACACTACAAGTTACCATTAATATCTGAACATTTATTAGTCAATAATTTCTATACACATAACTAACTAATAATATCTGAACACTCATAACGTCAATATGTGTCACGCACGTCATGTGTCTCATTTAGCTACCTGTTTAGATGAGTGTTCAGATATTATTGGTTAGTTGTATGTATAGAAAGTATTGACTAGCATCTGCTCAGATATTACTGAAGTAATGAATGTTCAGATATTAATAGTAACTTGTAGTGTATGGAACTTATTGACATTTTTAACTGTTCAGAAGTATTTGGTCACTTTGTCTGCTCCAATATATCTGACGGCGACTGTACTTAGACACTAATTAATGCCCTCCATATCATAAGAATATCTTTACGAACTTGTAAGCTTTAAAAATATTACAAAATATTTTAAGTGTTGGTTAATATTAAACGTTTTTAAAGCATTATGATGTCGTTTTACAAAAGTGCATGCGCGATTTGGTTACCACCTGCTATTGTAGTTAATTTCAGATTGAAATATATAAACGAAAAAATAATAATAGTATTTTAAATTTCTTTTCAGATATAAGCCGTATATTAATTTCGATGTAGAGACGACGGAAACATTGGAAGAGTTTTACGAGAGAAATGAGAAAGTTATGCATTCAGCATTGAAGGATACAGAAGCTGAAGGTAATGATGACATTTCAAAATTTCTGCTAGTCTCATGATGAATCGGCTAATTGGTTTATCGGCGATTTGTCATATTTATTTATTGTTGAACTTTATCTGTGATAGTGACTTCGCGTGCGATTCAAAGATTAGAGGTTGTTTATGTAGAAAAAGATTGCGTTTAATATTTTAAAAAGAAAACAAAAGTGGCATTTATGTTTTACACTTTGCTTTTAGCAGCGATTTTTTGCACTTCTTTGTCAAAAAAATATACTTACTTAATTAACTAATTATTGGCAATCAATGTCATTTGACAACTACATTGAATGGAAATCATTAGTAGCTTTTGGGTTAGAAATGGAACCCGTTGGAAGTTTGAACGTTTTCCCATTATGAATAGTTCAAGAAAATAAATTGATCGTCTCACCACCACTGAGGTCTCGGGCCCGATTCCATGTTAGGTCAATATTCAAAACGGGTTCGACCCCGGTCGGGTCAATGTGGGAAACGAACTTTTCTATATAGTCTCGGGTCTGGGTGTTGTGGTAATGTCGTTGTTTCTGATTTCTATAAATAATATAAGTAGCTAAGGCACTTGCTTAGCTACTTATCACAGAATCAGGACCATCAGGCCTAGCATGCGCCACTCGAGTAAATTTTATCGCGCTCTTAAGAAATGTCAATATCAATGCGTCAATTGCTGATTCAAAGTCGAAAGTCAATATTTTTTATTCATGTAGATTACATTTGTAATACTTATGAATCGTCTCTATACAATGCAAATGAAGCTACCTCCGGTTCGGAACCTATAACTACCGAGAAGATACCGGCAAGAAACTCAGTAGTTTTTTTTTACAAATAAAAAGCTAAACTTATTACTAATTTTGCACCAAGCCATACAGTTAGTTTGTCAGTTGGAAAAAAAAACACACAAAAAAAGTATATAGTTATTGAAATAAATAAAATAAAAACTTTTAAATTAAAATATCTGTAGGACTTCATGTGTGATATTCAATGATAATATAATACATCATTTTTATACATTTTGACCTACATGCTTCTGTGTGGTCTTAATCTAACATTGATTGAGAAAACTTATTAAAATAATATACAACGCGCAAGTACAGGCGAGCAGACTAGTTAGTGATCCACGCGTTCTTATCATTAATATACTCTTCTACTTTGTAATAGCCTTTTTTCATATGTCTTAAATTTATACAAAGGTAACTCAATAATTACTTCCGGAAGTATATTGAACATTTTTATGCTTAAAGCAACAAATGAATTACCTACTTTATGAAGTCTACGTTTAGGAACAGCAAGCTTGTTTTTATTTCTGGTGTTAATGCTATGAGTGTCTGATTTTTTACGAAACTTATGCAAGTTTTTGTAAACATGCATTAAACAGTCGAGAATATATTGCGATGCGACTGTTAGGATGTTAATTTCCTTAAATAACTCTTTCGAGTTGCGTGGTCCTAGCTTGTAAATGGCTCGGATGGCCCTTTTTTGTAACACAAAAATAGTTTGAATATCGGCCGCAGTTCCCCATAACAGCAGGCCATACGACATGATGCTGTGAAAATAGCTAAAATAAACCAATCTTGCCGTTTACACGTCGGTCAGAAATCTTATCTTTCTAACTGCATAGGCAGCTGAACTCAATCTTCCAGCTAGATTATTTATATGGGGAGACCATTGCAATTTCGAATCTAAAGTTATGCCAAGAAATATTGTAGAATGTATAAGTTCGATACGCTCATTATTAATTTTAATTATTGAGTTGACTTGTTTTACGTTAGGCATTGAAAACTTAACACATTTAGTTTTCTTGGCATTTAGTACAAGATTGTTGGATGTAAACCAATGATGTACTTGGTTGAGTGTATTATTAATTTCATTAAAATTTTCACTCTGCCTATTAATTTTGAATATTAAGGACGTATCGTCAGCAAATAATACTATGTCACAAAGGTTCTTTGTAAAATAAGGTAGATCATTTATGTAAATTAGAAAAAGCAAAGGTCCTAATATGGAGCCTTGCGGTACTCCCATGAATAAAGAAGCGCCAGAAGAATTCGTTCCATTTATGTTAACTTTTTGATTGGCTGAATTGTACGCCGTACTATCACCCAATCAACGGTATAGAAACTTTTGTCGTCTCATGCGAGAAATTTGACGTATTGCACATGCTAGGCCTACATGAGTATAATGTTGTCGATTATCTTCTATTATATAAAAATGAATCGCAAAATGTGTTGGTAAGCGCATGACTCAACAACGCCTGGACCAATTTGGCCAATTCTTATTTTAAAATGTTCGTTGAAGTCCAAGGATGGTTCTTACGGCGAGAAAATATCGAATAATTGCCGGGAAAGCCCTAAAAACAGCCCTTTTCTTTTTCACATACAAACGTTTTCTAATTAAAATTTAGAGTCAAGCCACATTCTAAATCTTTTTGACAGGACGAAGTCTGTCGGGTTCGCTAGTTTATTTATAAAACTTTTCAACACGCGAAAGTTCGTCCTGGGGCCCATTCAAAACATCTAATCCCAACGATTTCGGTTTACAAAGCGGGAGTGCCATCCGTCTCCGGGCTAGTAACTAAAGGTCTGGTCTGGTTCGCAGGCGGCAACGTAGTATTCGTAGGTCACGCGTCGACGCTGGACATGACGGCGTTCGCGCTGAAGCGTCTGCACGAGCCGCGGGCGGCGTACCAACCGTACCAGCTCAGCAAGACGCTGCTGCGCGTGCCGTACTGCGCGCTGGCGGCCCTGCGCGGCGCGCCCTGGCGGCTGGTGGCGCCGCCCTGCCCGCCCTCCATCAACTCCAGCTCCGGACGCTTCGACTGGAAGACGCTGCTGCAGGAATAGCCGTCGCCCACTCTGTCTTCTGCCTCCTGTGCTCCTCGACCCACGGTACAGGGGGCCTAGCCGAGCGCCAGTTATTCTGGGTATTACTACGACAAGTTTTCAAGATCACGTGACTTTCCTAATTTAAATGCCGATCTCATACATTTTAAACTTGAAACTGGCTTAAACTGATTTTGACATACTTTTGTTCGACACTACGCTATTCCGACAAATGTTAATTTTTATATATTTCGTCTATCATATGGATTGAACTAGTCCACTTAGGTCTGAACTAGTTATGTTACACCCCGGTTAGGTCTGATTCAATTTGGTTACGTTAGGTTCTCCATTGTCATTTGTCGGAATTCAGTTTTTAAGCCCTTGATACTTGGCTAGGCTCCCTGATCTTCTAACTCGCGGATACCATTATATTCTGGTAGTAATAACTAGCACTAATGATGGTGTTCAGGCGTGTATACGTGCTGCCCATAATTCTGACACGTCAAAAAGTTTAATGATATATATAAAAATTTGTTTCGCACCTCAGATTTAAATGCAAAGCAAAAATTCACGAAATGTATTTCAAAACAACAATTTGCTCTGCATTGAGTATTTTTAACGTGTATTTTTTGTTAGGTTAGATTAGATTATTTTGATTTTCAGTTAAACACTGCCCATTAAAAATATTTACTTATTAGTGCAAATAGTTCAACACAGCGTGCGGCTGTAGGATGTATTACACACACTGAAACCAATGTGTTTGTGTACACTTGACTACATTCACAGCCTAAAGTGTTTAGTGAATTATAACCATAACTAGGCACCTACTAGTAATCCAGAGTCTGCAGGATTTTCGGCGCGTTTCTGTGAACATAGACCGGATAAATTATTAGTGTGTCTAGTGAATCCATCGTAGTGGAATATCTGTACAGCTGCAATTCGATAAACTGTTAATTTAAATAAGGTCATAAGGCGAAAGATAACTATAAAAGTGATCAATACATTTTTGCTCGAAAATACTTTACACCCATGTTTATTAAGGCGGCCGGTGTACTGAAATTAAATTAAGATTAATTTGTTTCTTAGGTATATTATTTCTGATAAAAAATATGTGATTGATTTATGAAAAACACGAATGTTATTGTATTTGATTGTAGTGCGTATACCTATTTTTACCAAAAATATTTTCATCATAATATAAATGTAACATAAAGGGAACATCAGATTAACAGTCGTATGTTACGCACCCATAATCTCTAGAGCAAGATGATTCCCCACACATGAAACAATAATGATGTTTTAAAACAATATACCATGAGGGTTTCAAACGCCAAAGATACTATAATATCAAGTTAAATGCAAAATAAATAAAAATCATTAGAATGACGCGCCGCACTACTTCTAACATCGTACCTGTCATATATTTAAATAATAAAGGAACGAAGTAAGTTGAGCCTTGACTTGGAATATATTTTAATAAATTTAACCAACTATTATGGCCTTCACAATAGAGCACAATTTGTAATACACGTTCCTACGTCTTAATGTATTTGAATATTGTTTCGATATCTATATTTATTTGCATACCTTATATGGTATGCAATGCTTTTATCAGGGAGTGACAAAAAATGAAAAATGTTAAGCGACTCGGGGCTGGGAAACAAACATGTTAAAATTTAATATTATTCGTCTCATAGGTTAACTAATCATTTAAAAATGCATTGAAACATTATTCGATATTATGTATGAATATTGTGTTTGGTGGTTATAAAATATGCCCTAATGTGGACTCCATGGTAGGATTTGCGTTGTAGTAAGTACGCATTGAATCTCTTGCTTACTTACTTTAGATTGTGGTCTAACTTATTGTTAAGTAAGTATCTAATGACACTTGATTAACTGTTAAGAATATTTAGACAAAAATGGTTTTCATAATTAAACTTATGTTCTTATTGAATTATTAACAAAATACCATGTGCTTTTTGTAGAACTTACTAATTTTTCTTTTCTTTCCTCAATGGTAATGTTTATGTTCAATTCCATGTTTCTAAATTTAAAATAATATACCTTAAATGTGATATGTATCTAAATAGATTAAAAAGGGATGTGTGATAAATGTATATTCAATTATTGTGATAATTGAATAATTTCTAGAAACAGAAAATTATGTAGGCATTAATTCTAAAACAACAGTAAATAATTTACCCTGTTTTTGGATCATTAACGTTTTCGGCGTCATTTATAGTTAGAAACATTTTACAATTTTCCTAATTGAATTGACCCAAAGCCTGATATGATTAAAATATGTACTTCTTTTTATATTTTCACCCATCAAACTCTGTTTCTATTAATTACTCTATAACTCTACTATTCATATTTCGCAAATGTTACTTATGTATTATATGACAAAATAAGTATTTTCCTGTTAAAGTATTGTTTGAAACTTTAGTAAATAGCATTTTAACAAAGTTGTTACATTTCATGTTTTACATGATTCTTAACTGATTAAAATCAATTTCTTAAATACAGTTAATTAAACACTACACAATCGTTTGTTTATATTTTCAAATTTTAAATGTAACAGTATTCTTCTTGTCACTAATTTAAAATACCTAATTATACAATGAGTGTGAGTGTTATTAGGTATCCATATGCGGTTGACATTAAGGGAAGTTTATTTCGAATAATATTAAAATATTTTCTTTCACTAGCTGTGATGTTAGGTAGTTACTTTAATGAACCAGAAAATATTTTTATTTAGTATAGAAGTAAATTAAACCACCGCTAGATACCTACATACAGTCGCCGTTAAATATATTGTGTATATCTGACGGCGCTACCTAACAACACCCTATAGGATCGGACAGGGTTTTACACGTTGTATAAATGTAAGAGTGTTCTTTAAAGACTAGAGAATGAACCTTTTTATTTATACTAGATCCAATTCAGGACAATAATGTCCCTAACTCTATTGTATGTTATTTATTTTAACCACGTCACACAAATTGCCTGTTTGACTGAAACTATATAAGCTCGAGATAAATTTAGTTCTATAACTGACCTAAATAAGTATAAATGTTAAAGCTAGTATTTTGATAAATAAACTAGAACTAAATGAAAAAAAAAAATGTTTTATTTTTTAACATCCTACCTAATGCTACTACATACGTCAAAAGATTCCACAAAATATTCAGAACATGATGAAATAACACTTTTCCTCAATGAAAAATAAACTTCAAGTTCTTTATGATTTATATAATATTATTTTTAAAGTTAACTTTGCAAATTCTTTCAGCTTTAAAGGCCTAAAAAGTTGCTTGAGGAGAATGAATGATAAAAATAAAGTAAATTTACCACACATAATATTAAACACTTTTTATTTACACGCAAACTGCACCATGCTAAGAATCTGAGAAATGACTAGATAACAGTAACAAATATAGTTTTTTTTTCAGTAAATAGATAAGATAATAAGTACATACTTATAAAAATTAGTTTATGAAAAAAATGCAATAAATACACAAGCCATAAAACGAAATGCTTATGCTCTTAAACGAAATGTATTAAACATAATGATAATCAAGGCACTTGCTGTACTTATGAGCGTCTTACAGGCATTTACGCCATATTCCTCAAAGGTGATCACAACATTTAAATCCATATATAGAGATCAGTCATCGAAAGACGATTAGTTAAAATTAAGGACTACCTTTTCACTTTTATTCAAATTCATCCTCTCTGAAACGACTTCCTCTACAATTCTTTGAATTATTTGTCTATCTTCCGCTTTGATATCTTCAGGTTTAGTCTTATCATCATAAATCTTTCGATCAATCAGTCTAGTAATTACTTCTTCCACAATGGCATCAATATTTTCATTACTGTGATTTTCATCCTTGCCTTTTATCAATTCTTCAACTGCGTCTAAAGGTTGTAGTTCAGATTCCTTTTCTAAAATGACCGGAGATTCCGGTTCTGGTGCAATATCAAATTCGGGAATAATAGTTGCAGTCTCGGGACTGTCACCCCGTCCATCGGATTTGGGTATATCATCCCTGCTGTCAGTCTCAGGTATATCACCCCTGGCATCTTGTTCTTCCTGTGCAACTACATTATGAACTACATTATCAGACAGCTCATCAGCGATATGTTTATGGCGCTTCATTATCTCTTTCAACTTCTCTTTGGCTGAAGCGACTACTTCTTTCCTAGTTTCTGATTTTATTTTAGCAATAGCCTTTCTTTTTCTCTCTTGCCTCAAAGATTTAAGTTCATCAAAAGCTTGTTTTGCATTACCAAATTGTTCCTCTTTATCGATTTCAATTATTGGCTCCTCTTCATTAGCATCACTTACGACATCTAAATTTTCAATTTCGTTTTTATAGATTTCTTTTACATCATCAATAATTTCTTGTGATTCGTTTTTTTGTTCTTCGTCAGAATCTGACTGTAACTCTTTATCGTCCTTACTGGATACGTAATCATAATCAGCAACATTAACGACAGTTTCTTCTTTCGAAACTTCATTTGATTCAATACTTTCATTCAAAACGGAGCTATCAATGATTTTACCATGGGGATGTTCACGAAAGTCTTTTCTTTCTAGGATGAAAATTGCTGGTTTTGTTTTGATACGTACAGGAGGCATTAATTTGTAATTCATAGCTACTTGAGAAAAGGTTTCAACACTATCTAAAATTACGTGTGTTTGAGTAAATGCTTTTAAATTGGGTGAATATTTACTTTTCGCTTCTAACAGAAGGTGTGTGTATTCCTGAAGTTGATCAGTTTGCAATGATTCATTTTTGCTATATATCCAATCGTCCTGGGTTTGTGTGAATCTGGTCACACCAGTTTGAGCTGCAAGATTGCTGATATGTACATGTACAAAAGGTTCGTCTTTTAAATGTTTATGAAATCTGCAAGTAAACCATATTAATAGTTTAAATACGTGCGATACAACAATACGTTTCATTATAATACATTTCACTAGTAATGAGATCTATCGCATATTTTAAATTTCAAGTCATACCTTAAAATTGCAATTCCACCAGGGTAATTCGTCATAGCAACCAATACAAACGACAACGACATTAAAATATTCCCAATTATAACAATAACGATTCCCCAAAAGAGTAATTCATAGATTGGTGCTTTGGTTCGTCTTATAAATCTGAAAAAATATATCAGTTTGTATGTAACCTTAAAACTGTAAACATAGTATATTTGAACGATTTTTTAATTATTAGAATATAAAGTGTAGTCAATTAATTTCACATTAGGTTGTTAGCGTACTATTGCGAAGTTAAGCTGCAAATAATGATCATTACATCATTGCAATTGAAATTACTATTATCAAATAGGTGGGCAGTAAGGGCGCGCCACACAATTACTAGAATTCATACATTGCATGACAAATAAGAGTAAATTTCTTTTCTCAATTTTCTCTGTCTAAAGTTTATAGTAAGAACAACAACTCAAGGCAGGGGAGGAGTTGCCCCTCCCTACCCTGGGTACGCCCAAGCTTTGCTTTAGCATATTTATTCTCACTGGTCGTAAGAGGATGGCTAGACAACACGGTCAAGCGAATTTTGTACACACCTATTAACGCTCTTGAGTGGCGAAAAGAATAACAAAATACCAGATTTTTTAACTTACACATATGAGCATGCTGTAGCGGACGCAACATTAAGTAGTGGAAACACGTAGATGATGAACCTTAGTTCCTTGTGCGGCAGGAATGAGTATAGCAGGATGTAGACGAGGGCAGGCGCCACTAAGGGCACCAGTCTCCGGTCCAGGTACACGCCTATGGGTATTAGGAATAGGCTAGGGCCGAGCCCGCGTGGGAGCGCCGAGTAGAAATACCAGAGGAAAGGTGAAGTCTGAGGTGTATGTTAAGAAACATTATGTCTTTTAACTTTAAGTATTAGAGTAATTATATTATTTTTATTATGAATTCTGATTTATTTCACAAGAAAGTTTGTATTGATAAATAGATTTTTGTAATTGTTTCAGTCTAGTTAATGGATTAGAATGAAATTTAGTGGCTAGATTGATGAGGTACTAGATTAACACACAGGATATCAGTGGACCCAAAGTTTTTTCTTTTTGACCTGAAATAACGCATGGATTACATGAACAACACAAAAGGATACACCCCAATCTGAACTCTTGTTAAGTATAGTGTTGTACCAAAACACTTCAGCTTCAGGCCACAGCAGCCGGCCCCAGAAAATAGAGTCCACGGCCACTGTCAGTGCAACTAATATAGCACCAGCAGGTATTACAATTTTAAACAATCTGCAAAAAAATATGATACAATCAGAAAACTATTCATATGAAGTAAACTTTATACAAGCATGTTTGTTGACTTAGGACTTAGTTGTTGTTTCATATTTCATGTATGTAATTATTCTTCTACTAATATTATAAGTGCAAAATTTTGTCATAATGTGTGGATGGCTTTGCACAATATTTTGTTGAAATCCAGACGAGATACTAATTTAACATAGAGCATTCTTTTTACCTCATTATGAATGCAAAATCTATTTACGAAATTTTTTGGATGAAACAATAGTAGAAAAATAGACATCTAGTGTTAACATTTAATTAGGATGTTCAGCTGTGGTAGGATGTATGGCTAAGGTATTTATACATTTTTAGGGTTGTTTGGGAATATTATAATGAAAAAACTTCTTTCAGTGGCCCTGGTGGATATTATTAAAAGTTAATTTGGTTATTTACTTTATTATTGATTACCCTTCAATGTCTACAATGAACAGTAAATAAAAGTTAGTGAAAATAGAACTTACGTTTTAAATTCAAGTTTCTTAAAGTACAGGTCCATTATGAGGAACAATCCAAAAAACATAGCAAGTTCTGCTCTAAATATGACAATGGCTGCCCCAGCTGATACTAAGAATTGTTTATGTTTCCCTAAAAACCATCCCTCCAAAGCCAGGAGAACTAAAAAACAAAACCAAGTGTTTATGTTTCTTCCGCTTATTAATTATTTACAAAATTAAGTGGAAGTGTTTGAATTAGTGACCAATAGTGTTCCAATTGTACTTCAATCATATTTTTTATATGATTGTATACTAGGACTAGCATGCAAGCAAGCAAACAATTGATATATTAAAGTTGACAACATAATTTTCATCATATAGTGACATTAGGCAAGCTATAGCATATTTATTCAATGTTTTGTTCCAATGAACAAAAAGAATAACAAATACATAATAAACAAATAAATGAAATATTCGTGGAAACAAAATTCAAAATGTAAATTTTTTTTTATTTTAATTTGGTAAAATCACCTTTCAAATCTTAACAGAAAAGACTTATTTTACATTAATGTTAATCTTAATCAAATTAATAAACAGTGCCCCAGGAATAATTCATAAGTCGAAAAATAAGGACTTATACTTTAACATGATGTTTATCTTACCAAGCGGCAATACCATTATATTAGGAAGCGGACGGCTCATATAGAACATGAAGTGGTACTGTGTTACAGTCACTAATGAGAACCACCAAGCAAAAGAGTTGCCGAATTGTTTTTGTAAGGCATTCCGCAGTCGGCTCCATGATGTTATCACAGTTAGAGCTAGGGTCAGGCGTACTGCAAGAAAAAAAATAATAACAACAATAAACTAGGTTTAAATTTGCTAAATCTAATAATGAGATAGTACAGAAGTTACAATATTTATTGTGCACACTAACCTACATATTGCATCCAGAATTTGTTTATTCCAGCTATATGCATAACAGCTGCAATGGGTGCAGACAGAGCAGACACAACAAGCGGCCCGATAAATGTCCGCGGCACCACTCCCGGAAACTCATTGTGGTCATACTGAAAGATAGAAGTTTAACAAACATCATTCATTCAACATATGAATCCAAAATTAGATTTTCATTTACGCACCTGCGATAGGTTATGACGATGGTACAAAATATCGTGAGAAGCTTGGATATTGAAGCTTTCCTCGACCTTGGTAAATGGACATAATAGAACATGTAAACTGGCTACTACATAAAGTAATTGGACCATTTCTGTTGTCTCAATTCTATAAAATAAAAATACCAACAACTCAACCCATTGCTCAGAACTTTTGAAGTTGACTTGACATTTTCGTTTAAGAAAGGCTGAAAAGAAAGTTTTTTAAATCAGCTGCTTTTAGAACACGAATTAGTTTCTGAACGAATATTGAAATTCCGTTTCGACCGATTTTCCAGAAAAAGGTCAGTTTTTAAATAAATTTGAGTTTGGGGATCTGAAAAAGTTGAATTACTGTAACAGCCAAAAAATTATTTCAAAAGAATTAATTTATGCACTATAAAATTTTTTTGAGTTGTAAAATATTTTGGTATTTGCCTTCTCTAATGCACTAACAAAACGCATTTTTGACAACAATCGTCAACAATGGTGGAACGGATTCTGTGACTGACATTTTTGGGCAGTGTTCGTTTTCTGATACGAAAAATATCAATAATGATCAATATTTCACTTGAAATAGTAAATGCGATGATATTTCTATAATATTTCGCTTATACTTGACATAAAACCATAAGAATGTGTGATGTTTGTTCAGAATTTTCGCAGCTTTTAGTGAATTGTAAGTTACATTGTTTCGAAATTTTACAAATCATTTAATTTTTTAATGGTTTATTTGTATTTTGGTATTATACATGTGTTTTAATGGTTTTCTGTTATCTGTGAGTAATCATTTTGCCCTTGTTTATAGGTGAAGCAAGGTTGACCGACGATGTATCCCAATACCCAACAATTAGCCAATCTGAACTAGAAACAGTACTGAATTACATACTAGCTTGGCCTCAAAGGTAATGTTTATGTTGTAAAAATAGTATATAAACACTTTTAGCGTGTGCTACAACGCTTAAATAACGAAATCAAGCTCATTTTTGTGCTCAACTATGAAGCAACCCATGCTTCAAGTTTGTATGTTATAAGATATATTTTAAAGAATTGAGAATGGCAATTTGAATTGTAAAACATAATTGTTACGTGGCCTTGTGGTTACCTATCTAATTTTCTGTTTTAGACAATGCATGTGCTGCTATAGAGATGTGAAGAATTTCGAGAGGTTTTATTTAGTGGTGCAGAGCATATTATATTTATCAGTATGTCAACTTAAGCAGCTAAAAGATGATCTTGTGGAGGCAGCTAAAGCACCTCCGCCAGAGGAGACAGAGAAAAGCAAATCACCCGAAATAGTACCGGCTAAACATGACGACAAGAGCAATGAGAAGAAAGAAAGCAGCACAGACAATGAAAACCCCACACCTCCAGCAACATCAGAGCCAAATGAAGACTCAAACAAAGACAAACCATCAACATCAAATGATGACTCTGAAGTATGGCCGATGCCACAAAAAGAAAAACTTATGCACATTGTCTCTAAGATATTTCTCCTCAATTTTCCCCTATACTTAGCTTGCAAACATTCCGCTCTGAGCCGCTTAGATGACTTATCAGCACAAGAAATATCAAACTTAAGTTCATACTGTGACTTGCATGATACAGAGATACCAGCATATCTGTTGCGGAACGTAAGTCTCTTTTGTAAGTTGGGAGGAGTGTGTGCAATGACAGCTGTGTTTGAGCAAGCAACACCTGCTACGTTACCCCTGTCTATGGCGCATGCCATTGTAGCTGCTGTGGGGAATCTTAAGCTCTGGTTGAACTTTAGAGCTGTGGCACAGCTGTTCATGCCATTGAGGAGTAAAATATTAAAGTACATGTGCAACTTGGAGGATAAAGACCTCAGAGTACCTGCTGTCAAATCTATGGCAGGTAAGTTTGTGATTTTGTTTTGTATCCCTCTATGCATGTACTGTTGAGTGATAGTTATGAAATTAAACAAATTTGCTATAGTATCAATAATAAAGCTAAATAGTCCAATAGTTTTGAAGCTGTGGCACAGCTGTTCATGCCATTGAGGAGTAAAATATTAAAGTACATGTGCAACTTGGAGGATAAAGACCTCAGAGTACCTGCTGTCAAATCTATGGCAGGTAAGTTTGTGATTTTGTTTTGTATCCCTCTATGCATGTACTGTTGAGTGATAGTTATGAAATTAAACAAATTTGCTATAGTATCAATAATAAAGCTAAATAGTCCAATAGTTTTGAAGCTCAAAATCACTAATAAAGTCTAATATTTTGAAGCTCAAAAGCTTGCTGATTGTGGAGTGTCTATATTGGATATGTATTTGTCAATTTATTTGTGAATGTTGTTAAGTGTAGAATATATAAGATGTGTATGGCAGTGCTTCTTATCCTGTAGTTGTTGTGATCTTTATATCCATTGGTATGGTCCATAAAAAAAGGCTCTCATAGAATTATAATTTCTGCCACTGAAAATAATATCACTGATATTTGGAGTGACCTATAATCACACTCACAAACATTGTTTTACATCAAACACTGATCTGTGGGCAATAAAAGTTATATGTGTAGTGAAATAAATATATAAATAAATATTGGACAACATCACATACATTGCTCTAATTCTGTGGTAAGTAGCTAAAGCACTTGTGTTACAGAAATCAGAAACAACGAAGGTACCACAACACCCAGACCTAAGACAATATAGAAAATAAAAATGACTAATTTATAAGATTCAATATATGTTGTATACCTAGAAACTTAGTATGATTAGGGAGTAGAGTATAAAATATATAATAAGCGCGCACACTTAATCCATCACTTTGTTCTAGACTTCATGTGGGGTGCAGCGAAGGAACCGCTAGACTCTCCCCTGGCATTTGACGCGGATGGTCTTGCTTTGGCCTTCAAGTATTTCAACAGCAGTACGTTGACGATGCGGCTGGCGGGCGTGGCGCAAATCAACGCGCACATTGCAGCGCACAATGAGCTGTGTGCAGGGGAGCCCGTGGCGGATGCTGAGGTCGCCGGCCAGCACTTGGCTGTGTGGCTCACTTTTAACAATATCATAGAACACCTGTTTGGGCCTAATTTACATGTTGAGGTATGTTTTTCTCCACTAACGTTAAAGATTTGCTGGCTTCTGTTTCTTTCAAAGTCGAATTAGTAGATACTTTCCACAGATTTTAAACCATAAACAAACTAAGACAAAGTGTGTAAAATAACCATTTGTGAGTGATAGTTTTAGAAGTAATCTTAATCTTGATAACTTTACTTTTATAACATTGGCCATACAAAATTATGGCCCCATTTCAATAGGAATGGAAAAATTGCTGATTGGCTGCAATGCTTCAAAAATACACACAGAAAAATCTGTATAAGCAGAGGGCTTATCCTTAGGACTTTTATGTTTTAAGAGCTCTTTATATATAGTCAGGTTTGGGTGTACCCCTTCAGTAATTAATTTAGGGAAATTATATGAAATTTTGTGATTCTTGTCAGATGATTGTCATAAAACCTACTTTCGTCGTGTTATTGCTTCAAATGTGATCCATCAGCCATGGCCCTCTTGCATTTTTAACTCACAGATTTGCTTGTATAATTTGGTCAAAATACTTTGAATAACACTGTTTTAGCAATTCGAACAAAGTGCTCGTTATATTGGAGATAAGTGAGCAAGTTAGAGTATGGTCATCGTTGCAGGTGATAAAGCAGTCGCACATGATCCTCAAGTTCCTGGCGGTGGAATCGCGCGTGACGGCGGAGCACGTGGAGCTGGTGTGGGCGGCGGCGCAGCTGAAGCACTGCGGCCGGCAGGTGTACGACCTGCTGCCCGGGTTCATCCGCGCGCTGGCGCCCAAGCCGTGCGCGCATCTCTACAGCCTGCTGTGCGCGCTGCCGCCCAAGGAGCACACGGAGCAGGTGCGCCTTTCACTCAATTATCTCTAGTAGACTAGCGGCCGCCCGCGACTTCGTACGCGTGGACTTAGTCTTTTCTAGCTATAAATATAGATGGTCGTTTTTACCGCTATGGCCTCTAATATTCGAAAAAGAGGAGTCAATATTTCAATCCAAGTTTCGAGATATATTTGTGCCCAATTTCATAGCTCTTACTTAAAAAATGATCATTTTCCCTCAAAATCTTTCAAGGTCGGTGCTACTCCCATTCTCCCTTATTTTAAAAAAAATTGTAGCCTATGTCCGTTCTAGAGGTTCAACATATACCCATGCTAAATTTCATCAAAATCGGTTCAGTGGTTTAGGCGTGGAAGACGGGTAGAGAGACAGACAGCGCATTTATTATATTAGTATGGATTTACTTGCTCATTTTCAATCTTTAACTTTATATAAATTGTGCAATCATAGTTGTTCCGACAATTTTGTTGGTCTGACTTTGTTTGAATAGGACCTTAGTTAAGTTAACTTATTGTATAACTTATAATATTACCCATAGAGCTTATATCTCGCGTCGGCATTGATGCGTGCGATGTGGTCGCGTGGCAGCTGCGCGAGCGGGGCGGGCGCCCTCGGCGTCGGGCCCGGGGCGCGCGCGGGGGCGGGCACGCCGCCGCCCCTGGGGGCGCTGGGCCCGGGGGCGCTGGGCGCGGGGGCCTTGGGGGCGGGTGCGGTGCCTCCGCCCGCGCACACTATGCCCGCGCCGCCCTGCAAGCCGCACCACAACTCGTCTTCTGAGGCCAGCGTCAGCATGGATCAGACCAACTCCGATGACGACCCTGTGAGTCTTTTGTTGTTGTTTGGTTTCTATTTGTAATGTTGCTAATACCACGACGAACACAGTGAACGAAAAAAACTTAGAAGCATTTCTAACGCTTGGAAATGGCACCACGAAAAGTAAGGCACGGTGGATGTAGCTTAAAAAAGTGAGCTAGCGCCGGTACGAGGGCCGTTTCCACGGACGCCGCGAATCATAGGCGCGGACCAATCACAGCGCGTGATCGATCCCATTCTATGAGATGTACCTAACGACACCTTTAACGAACATCTTTTTGTCGACCTAAGCGCATTAGCCTTAAAGTTTTTTTATAAGTGTCGATACTTTATTACTATTTTGCGTACCTATTCCTTGTGTGCTTTACATTTGTGTGTGTTTTGATGCCAGCATTCGATTAAAGTTAGTATGATGAGATTTCTTCCATGTTTTTTTCTTTCACTGGACGGACCATATTACGAGTATGTGTTTGTATTGTAAATTTTAATAATGTTAGTAGTATTTTATTACAATGCATTCACGAATCTTTTGTAACCTTGCGATCAAACTCGACATCATGAACTCCTATTTCGTCATTTGTTACATAACTGTAAAACACGTTGGTAACTTCTACAAACAATTATATAACTACTTTGTCTCTAGTGTGAGGAGTTAAGTACATCGGGCGAAGAGGCGGGACCGACACCACGAAAGCAGAGTAAGCACCAACGCGAACTGACTGGTAAAAACTGTTATTTGATTATTTTGGTTTCATTTCCTTGACAATATTCTAATGTAATTTAATTTCGGCAGCTGAACAAGAATGGCTACGTGAAGGTGAAGAACTTTCGAAGAAGGAATGTTCCACTCTGAAATCTTGTCAAAAGTGAGTATGCTCTCATATTAATGGCCAGTAATAAAATTATTATAAAATGTGTATAATAGAAATTACCCTCAATTTCCTAACTGACTATTGATGGTGACCGTAGACGGCCTTTTCATCTTCACTGGACTTTAGAAGGAATTGAACGCTAACTTTAAAATACCCAGAGGGGTGCCCAGTGTTGGGGCGCGGGCCGAATTTAACCCATTGACCTCCATTGACGCTTTAAAGCGTCATCAAGAATTTTGATCCAGACGCCGACGACGCCTTTAAGCGTCATTATTTGCCTTATGTTTGACGTTGAAATAAAAAGTAATGAACACCATCTCGTATACATATTTATACACACCGCGCACCAGGATACGATAGATTATTATTATTGATGTCTAAAAACGTCCTACAGCATAGAATTGAGTTAAAAAATGATAAAAATCAACAACTAAAATTATTAACGTAAAATCACACTGCACGACGCCGTGGACGTCTTAAAGCGTTAGGTAGTGATGTGACTAAGTGGACATTTTTAAAACATTTTTTATTTTTATTTAATATGTAGGTATTAGATGATAACAATAAAATGTGATTATTTTTTTATTGTTCTACTGCTAGTGTATTAAAAGTGTATTAGTAAATAACTATTATCATTATCTCTGCCTATACACATACTTGATAGATGGATAGATGATGCTCACTCGTCATATGGTTAACGTACGAATTTTTTGTCTGTTTATATTTTACCTAATTATTAATGTTCAAAAAAAAAATCAAAAATTTCTTTATTTTCTTAAAGACATCCATATAACAAATAATGAGGGACTTCCCTTTTAAGTAACAGTACGTGTGTTAGGGGAGTCCCGCTCTCTATAAGGAAACGTAGACAATTATAAAACAAAGAAATTGTTGACACGTTTAGCATAAAGGGTTTACATCTTATTTGTTATGTTTTTAATGAGTGTGTGAACGATTATGTGAGTATCGTATGTGTTAGTAAGTGTCTATGTGTGATTATTATTATTTTTTTTTATACATACTGTTCGTATTATATGATGTTTTTATGTTAAACACATATTGGTTTTCACAGTCAATTGAGAAAAAGTTTGTAATAATAAACAGATGACATGCCATTGTGAATTAATTTTATGACGAATGTTTTTACTATTTATTATTGAATTTAATCTGCTTAAAATATACCTTAATTTTTTTCATAAAATTTTATGTTATCGATATACCCACCTAACTCCACTATGTCATGTTCACTTTAATGTACTGCCAACGCCAACGACGCTTTAAGTCGTCCGCTTGTGACGTCATAAGCGCGTATGCTGCTATTGATAGTGTTGGGAGTTGAAGATAGATAAAATATATTTTTTTCAATTACCCTACAAAAGCTAAATGCTACTGAAGTATTGTCCGTGTTTCTATATTGTAGACTTTTTGAGTAAAAACCCACAAATACATTATTTACGAAAATAGTTTAAATAATAATGGGTTGTGTTGAACTTTTACATATTCTGGAAGTAGTTGATGATGATGATATTTTTAATAAATCTTCGCCTGATAGTGAAGTAGGAGAAGTGTTTCTTTTCGAGGTACTTATTTATTTGAATCAAACTAAATTAATGAGCATGACAATCGGATCAACAAATTCTAATTATTTCGTGAGTTATTCCATAAAGATTATAATACCCATATTTATTGTTTACTCAATCAACTGAAAAAAACTATGTATGATAAAGCTCATAAAAATTCGAAGTTCACTATGTCGCTGCTAGTTTTAAAATGTATCTAGATGTGACGTCATACGACATTTCAACGAAACACTGCACCGTGATTTTTTGATTTATTAAATAAAAAAATATGAATGTTTATCGTTAAGTGTATATGCACCGTAAAAACCGGGAAACATGGTTTTGGTGTAAATTTGTAAAACGCCCCTTCGTATTACATATTTTGGTTTCTGTCGATAGAAAAAAATATACAATGTTTTGTTGCTCTTCTTATACAAAAAATTAAATCATAATAAGTTCAAAAGGTGTACTTATTATAATTTCATCACCGACATTAATTCATATTATTATTTTTTTAACCAACACAGTGGCGTTTTTCCAATTACATCGATAAAGTCCTTAACAACACTATAAGAGTAGGTAAAATTTGTCAAACATTTAAGTTGTGATCGCCGATGACGCTTTAAGGCGTCGACTAGTTGCGCCAAAATTCCTTGCATACTTTAAAAAATCTTGTGATAATTTTCTGATTACTAAGACATATAAAATTACTATTGATCTATTATTTCTTATTACGTTCAGTATGTATGAGCATTTATTTCTTTATCCTTAGTAATAGGTAATAAGGTTCCGAAACAAACGTTTATTCTTATCGCTTAGTGCAGCATGTCACATCACTATCGTATTGGGCGAAAATTCTAGCTAATAATACGCATGGCGTCGGGAGCAATATTTTCTATTTGAAGTCCGGCGGTCAATGGGTTAATAGATCAGATAGGTAGCCTCACGTATGGTACGTTAAGGTAAAATTGCTGTTCGATATTAGTTTTTTACGCACGATATACTTAGGGAAGGAGAAACGTATCGCGATCGGTATGGAGTGTTTGCTGTTGCGAGCTGTATTGGCTTCGGTCATGGCGACCATAACAGCGTTGTCGGGGCTTAGGAGGACGTTCCTACGCTTACATTTGCAGGGTCGAACTACAGATGGGAGACCATTTATTTAATTACAACCTTGATAGAGCCAAAAATCTCGTTATCGCGATTTAATTCAGCGACATCTGTTATTACAAAAATTAACTACTTTACGTTATACTCTAAATTCGCCATAATATAGATTAGCTTATTTTAGGAATTATATGTTGGTATTCAAAAATGATTTTGGTTTCGAATAGTATATTTGTTGAGGAAGGCTTTAGGTCATATAACATCACGATGTAAACTATTGGACGGAAGAATCTGTGGAAAAGTTAAAAAAAAAAACTGGGATAGCACGCCTTTTTTTTAACAAGGGAAAATACATTGATGTACCGAACTGTCACCCGAGCGAGTACTACCCACTAAAACCACCCGATTAGACCGCTTCGCCGTTAAGGGGATGCTATGGGAAACTCGGGGGAAGTACGAGTGCTAGCGGGCCGTTGTGAACTATATATACGTTGACGACCTCCGTAGCCGAGAGGCAAGCGGGCCTGACTTTGGCGAGCGCCATCTCTGATTTCTCTGATTCGATCCCCGGTCGGGTCAATGTGGGAAACGAACTTTTCTATATTGTCTCGGGTTTGGGTGTTGTGGTACCATCGTTGTTTTTGATTTCTGTAACACAAGTGCTTTAGCTTCTTACCATAGAATCAGAGCAATGTATGTGATGTTGTCCAATATTGATTATTATTTATTATACACAGTGTATGTTCCCCGTTCAGGCGCAGCAAGCGCGCGGGCAGCAGCGGCAGCGCGAGCAGCGGCGCCGAGGAGCTGCTGCGGCCGCGCAAGAAGAAGCTCTACAAGAAGCGCCACAAGCCCGGCAAGACGCGCCATTTCCGTGAGTGCATGGTCCATACGATACGTTTTCATTACTTACTGTTCACATACATTTGATGCATAGATAAAAAAATTTTTACTTTACACCGCACTAGCGAACTTGAACATATAGTGCCATCTATTATAAGTATTGCGTTCTAAGTTTATGCAATATTCACTGTTTGGCATTCAGAGAGTTAAGTATTTTAGCTAACATTTTCATCTACCCTTGCGGTGTGGGATACGAACCCACGACCTCCACGTATCGTGCGTGCTGCTCTTACAATGAGCTAATCGCAATTGGCTACTTGACAGTTTTTGAAAAAGTATTGTAAAATGTGCGCCCGTTCATTTTATATCCCAAGCAATTCGATTTATCTGGAAATAATCTAAATAACCAGAGAAAATTAAGGTTTTGTGTAAAACATTTAAAAAGCGCGCGAAAACGCATAGTCGCGTCATTGTTGCAATTATGACGTCAACGTCCTAGACAACGAACCGATACGCATAGGAACGACTTAATTAAGATAAATGGAAAATGTTTCAATAAATTCTTTATACGATTAGAGACACAATAATTCAATTTAATCGGTAAAACAATCATTGTTTCGCCACATTAAAATAAATAATTTTCGCCGACAGCTGTCATTTCCGAATTGCAATGGTTTTCCGTTTCGGTTCTTTTGTTCCACAGATAAAAAAACTAAAATTTATTTTGCAAAAATAAAATACTAACTATGCTTTTAATTAAAAAGTAAAAATGTAAAATGACTACTTAACTAATAAGCTAACATATCTAACACTTTTCATATTTTATTGTTAACACTGTCAAGTAGCCAATTGCAGCGATGACTTTTTCTGTTTCATTAAAATATCAATTTGATGCTTTTTTAACGCCATGACGCATATACGACGTGGTGTTATTAGTTTGAAGTGTCCGTCTGTTTACGACATCGTAGCTCGCAAACGGATGAACCATTTTTTTTTTGTTTGAAAGGTGACTTAGGCGGAATTGCTCTTAGCTTTGTTTAATGCTGTGATGATGGTGGCGCCACAAAATGTTGGATTACATTTAGACACAACTTCCTCAATAAAGGTATCAAGAAAAAAAAATTGATTAGTACTATACATACAATGTGATAAATTTAGTATCTTCATATCTTCTTGTGTGTATTGATACCAAAGGTGTGTTTGTATCGATACAAAGACGCTTCGACACTAAAAAATTATTGAACGTGGGCAAAGTTGTGCTGTAGCCACTTTATTTTTTTTTAAAAAGCGCTCGAAAATTCTAAGTTTCGTGTGCATAGGCTATTACAAGATCCATTTCTGGAGTACTATGCTTTACTTAGCAAAAGGTAATAAACACCTTATTATTTAAATTAATGAATTATTTACCCAAGCTCCAATTACGCAATCTTCGTCGTTGACAGGAGTATAACGAATGTATTGTGTAATAAAGAATTACCTTTATTTAAATGTGATATTGTCCAGTAGCCAGTCAACTGAAGGCGGCGGACTTAGCTGAATCTGTCTCCGAGGTGGAGGAGGAGACTTCGGGCAGCGACACCGGGCACTGCCAGCTCTTGTGCGACAACGTCGACGCTAGGTATGTGATGGTAACAAAGAACACGTATTTGTGCGGTCTACAGTATATCGTGGTGAGCACTTGCAGTTCAATATTGATTTTGACAACGACTTAAGGGCGATACACAGTCAGAGGTGATAGTATGACGTCGACAGTAGGTATAAGAAAATAGTAATATTTGGGACGCTCTAAAATAATGAATATGCCAGAGTACATGTTTGGAGTAAGAAAATGCAAGTTTTTTATGGAAATTAAAACATATTGACGACCTTCGTAGCCGAGAAGCGAGCAGGCCTGACTTTGGTGAGCGCCATCTCTGAGGTCCCGGGTTCGATCCCCGGTCGGGTCAATATAGGAAACGAACTTTTCTATATTGTCTCGGGTCTGGGTGTTGTGGTACCGTCGTTGTTTCTGATTTCTGTAACACGAGTACTTTAGCTACTTACCATAGAATCAGAGCAATGTATGTGATGTTGTCCAATATTTATTTATTTATATTTTCATTTAATTTTTAAAAAAATGTGTCTAAAACAGAACTGGTTATCACACAATTTTCATTTTTTTTTCGATCGGAAATAATTCGATTAAAGATCACGTAACCCAAGTCATTGTTCTACAAGTATTAATGTTATAGGAAGGTGTGAATTAGATACAAATTCAACCGTACACATACACATTAGTGGGCTCAATTCCACCTCATCTTAACTGTGGGAATGTTCAGCTTAAAGTTTCAATGACCGGATAGTGCGCGTTCTAATGGAATGCTGACTCCTATAACTTGTCGTCAGAAGGCTAATGGAGCTGCGGCTGATGGAGAGCTATAAGGCGCGTCGCGGAGCGGAGGGCGAGGAGGAGGAGGGCAGCGCGTCCTCCGCCATCTCTCCGCACTCGCACCCGCACCTCGCGGACCTCGACGAGGACGATTCCGCCTGCGAGGAGGAGCTGGCCAGGCTCGCTGCACAGGTGACGTTAACGTTTTATAACGTAACAAGCAATGTACGTACGTAATGCATTTTACGGTTTTTTTTTGTAATGGATATATTATACTTTTTTTATCTCGAGAGGGAAATGCCTCCAGCACCGTGTGTCGGACTTGCTCTGACTAAAATCCCTACGCCAACGCTGCGCAGTTGTGGAGGATTTGGGACCCCTTGCGTTCTACGTAACGCCTGGCGTATTCGGTACCAGCAACGGATCTGTCTACCGCCATTGCGGACACCGGACACTCTCACTCCAGCTCTCCCGCTTAGAGCCAGATGGGATCCCGAGACCATTCTTTCCATATACAAATTATTGTTTTGAACCATACCCGGTTATTGGTGTGTAGTGAACGGCTCTGCTACTCTGAGCAATTTTAATGAAAGTATCGTTTATATCGCAGGCTCAATGTCTGTCGGAGTACCAGTCGGGGCGAGCAGGGCCGGCGGGCGCGGGCGGGGGCGGGGGCGGCTCGGCGGCCGCGGGGGGCGCGGTGCCGCCCTGCGACGTGGACGCCGTGTGCCGCCCCGGGAACACGCTGCTCTGGGACTTGCTGCAGGACGGCAATATAGTGAGATTTGTATAATATACCTGTACAAATACGTTAAACGGTACAAACAACGAATTGAACATAAAGGGTTATTCCCTTACATTTGTATTGATGTCCCCCCTCCCCCCACTCTTTTAAGTTAATATCAATTAATCGCCTCAATGTATGTACGCTCATAATTTAAGAAATACTAGATCAAATTTGATATTTTACTTTTGTAATGTTCGTACTCGTCAAAACAAGGTTTATAAAAATCCGGGAGCGTACGTGTACGAAATCGTTATTTGGAATTAATATAACTTTATTCATGTAAGCTTTACAAAATCACACTACCGTTTTTGGAAAGTTAATGTCGAGAGAACCAGTAAGAAACTCTACTGTACTCTTACTTTTCTCTAATTTTATTTTTGTAAATTTGTTTTGCTGCTTAAATATGCAATGTTACATTTTTAGTAGCTCTTCTTATGTAAGAACATTTTTAATATATTATATTAAGTCCACAACTATAAAAATAACTATTCCTCATAAAGGAATGACTTATCTTAGTATTGAAATAGCAAGCTTGCTTGTGTCGTCAATCGTTAAACTGTGCAAAAACGAAGTAAGAGGGTAGCGAGAAGTAATTTAGTATTAACCTTAAACATTTTTTTCATCCTAATCAATTAATGCGGTTTTCATAGGAACAACTTGGCGAAGGCCTCGCGCTTGAAGCTGAGAAGGCTCTTTGCGCTCTCCTGTGCTTCAGCACGGACAAGTTTATAAGAATCAAGTTTATTGAAGGATGTCTAGACAATCTCGCCAATCACAGGTACGCTCAAAGAAATATTCAAATATAGTTTTTCGTTTATTTGTAATGGAATGTAGTTGATAATGGTTTTATTATTGCAGATCTGTTGCAGTGTCGCTGCGTCTTCTACCAAAGTTGTTTTCGTCGTTTCAACAGCTTCGTGGGATGGATATGCATCAGGTAAAAAGCATATGCATTTTCGGAAATGGCTAATTATTCTTTATACTTGATTTTCGGTACTTTTGTTCCAAATGTGTAAGCGTATCTAAAACACATTTTTTTTAGAGTTGATTGCTATATGATGAAAACCAAGTAATGTCTTTAATATCTAGTTGATTGTTAATTATTATTATCCTTAATTTATTTGTAATTCATACACACATTCTTATTGTAACCACACCCGTAAACCAACTATTTGGATGACCTAAGTGTTGACTTTTTACAATAAATAAATTAATAAGCGGAACTGTAGCGTGTCTATTGCGTGTATACGCTGGGAATAGAAATTGTCTGCGCCAGAATTGTTTTCTCAATAAAAAGAGTTTTTTGAGTTTCTATTTGTATCTTAGGAGAGTGTTCTTTGCAGATGATTTGTCGATCTAATCGAGTGTTGCTGTTTTTCAGGTGGTGATGTGGGCAGAACGCGAGCGCGGCATGATGCGTCTGTTCGTGGAGGACCTGCGGCACTACACGCAGCAGCCGCGCGGCAGCGGCGACGCCGCGCACTACGCGCACATCACCGAGCTCACGGTGCGGCTGCACTTCCTCACGGCTATATTCTCGCCAGTTGGCTCGCCGCAGCACTTCAGGTACGTATACATAGTTTGAAGACCTCCGTGGCCGGGAGGCGAGCGGGCCGGAATTTGGCGTCGCACCATGTCTAAGGTTCCGAATTTGTTCCTGATAGGGTCAATATAGAAACTTTTTTCTATATTATCTTAGATCTGGGTGCTGTGGTAACCTCGTTTTTCTTATTTCTGTAACACATGTGCCTTAACTATTTACCACTGAATTGGAGATTGCTTTGATCTGATGATGATACATAATAACACCCACGCAAAAGCTACTTATACCTATGTAATATATTTATATGTTCCTAATACTATCGAATTAGAGATCTAATTCCATAGTATTAGGCCATTATCTAACAAGTTTTTGTTTATTTCAGACTTACAGTGGAGCAGGTTGAGGAACTATGGCAATGCCTTGTGGTCCGGGGAGGGCCTGAGTGTGCAGATTGCTTGTACTCATGGCTGCTGTCGCACACCAAGTCCCCAGAACAGCACGCACTTGGCTTGGACGCGCTACGATTTCTTTATGTAGAGAAAATGCCCACGTTAGATCCTGAGGTAAGCTATGAAGACTTTACATCGCAGAAAAATCTCATTTTGTAGTTTGGTACTTTATCGTATTGAGAGAATCGTTAGGCTGAGACTGCTTTTGTCGCGACGAACAGATCTAATGTCTACATCACCACGAACTGCAGCCGATACCTCCGAATAGGCTGAATTGGCTACTTGACAAAATTTTGAAATCTTGTTAATTGTAAACCTTGATACTCATTTCATCGTATGAAAAGTATATTTCACAAAAAAATATATATTTACTACATGTATTTTTCATTTTAAAAAATCTCTTTAAATTTAGGGCTGTCATTGATCATAGATTGTCATATCGAGTTTGTTCGATGGATGCCTTATGATGTTTTTTCTCGATATTCTTAATTTTATTTGATGTATTAAAAATCGTTAATATTCAGAGCGTCCTGTCGATTGGCTGAAAACTTGAAATTACGAGCGTAAATTACGAATTATGCGTTAAATATTGTTACGCGCCACGATTAACGTTCTTAGTAACCAGCGCCATCTAGTGTGGAAAGGCGGGACTACAGAGAGTCGAGACGCGTACGCCAGAATTTACTAGAACTATGACCTTGACCGAGCGTACGGCCGGTCAAGGCCGGACTGCGCGCGAATGTTCCGGCTGTTTCTGCGTTGGAAGGTTCGGGAACGGCCGCGGCAATATAAAAGGCCGGGATTCACCGCGACCGGGACAGTATTGAATTAGCGATACAAGTGATTACTTCGAAAGCGATTTTGAAGTGCGACTTGGGAGCGATTGTTGTTTTAATTAGTGCGTTTGAAGGTTGTAATTAGTGGCGTTCAATTAAAGTGTGACTTTTGGTAATTTTTATCGGCTGTTTTTATTGTCACGAACCCGAAGCTCGTAACAATTGGTGTCAGAAGTGGGATTTAAATTATGCCGATTTTACCTAAGGACGACACGGAGGGTATCCGTACCCGGAGTCAACGCCAACTGGAGACGGACCAGAGACGTTTTGGTGGAGCTTTGCCGCAGGAGTCGGAGAGCCAGTTATTAACCACGGAGGCTGGCCCGTCCACAGCAACACCAGCAGCATCGGCAGCACCAGACCTTGCTGCCCTGATGATGATGCTGCAGGAGCAGTCTCGCCGACAGGAGGAACAGGCTCGTCGGTTGGAAGAACAGCTTAAGCGGGACAAGGAAGAACAGGCTCGCCGACAGGAGGAACAGGCTCGTCGGTTGGAAGAACAGCTTAAGCGGGACAAGGAAGAACAGGCTCGACGCCAGGAGGAACAGGCTCGTCGATTGGAAGAACAGCTTCAGCGGGACAAGGAGGAACAGGCTCGACGCCAGGAGGAACAGGCTCGCGGCCAGGAGGAACAGGCTCGCCGCCAAGAAGAGCAGATGCTTCTTTTGAAGGACCTTCACGCTACCTTCGGGAAAGACATAAAGGAGGTGAAGGATAAGGTTGCTCAACATGACAACCGCCTGTTGGAAGCTGAAATACGGATCGAACAAGTCAATAATCGGGTTGACTACGTAGTGGCTGATGTGAAGAAGACCGTGATGGCAGACGTTAAGAAAACGCTGGATTGTCTTAAACTTGGAGAAGCAATTGCAGCACCCGTAGCTACAACACCTTCGCTACGTGGATTCAAAGTGCCACCGTTCGACGGAACTTCTTCCTGGTCGGCCTACAAAATCCAGTTTGAGGCAGTCATGAACGCTAACGGCTGGGATAAAAATCAGGCCATGACTGCCCTCACCCTAGGCCTTCGTGACCAGGCCTTATCAGTTTTGGAAGCTCTCGGTAAGGAAGTGACTTACGAGCAGCTCCTTGAGGCACTGGAGGCTCGATATGGCGACGCTCACCTGGAACACGTGTTTCGCGCACAGCTCAGGGACCGCGTGCAACGCAGTAGCGAAAACCTGCAGCAGTGGGCCCTTGAAGTGGAGAAGCTGGTGCGTAAAGCTTACCAGTCCGTACCAGCGCTTATTGATGGGAACCTGGTGCAGGCGTTCATAGACGGCATCCGCGATATTGAAGTTAGAGCTGCTGCGAGGCTCGGGCATCATGGGACGCTTAAGGACGCCTTGGCCCATGCACTGGAGGTAGAAGCTGTGCGGCAGGATCATCGTTCCCACCGCATTAGGGAGGTTGCAGCGGCTACAGTTCGCGACCGCAATAAGGGATACAGCCCTAGGTGCTACGGTTGCGGGGAAAGGGGCCACCTTCGATCCAGTTGCCCTAAGCGAAATGCCGAAGTAGAAGACGGCAGTCCAGCTAAGAGCACCGCCCAGCACCAGCAGCAGGGAAACGAGTAATAGCCAGGACTGCGGGGCGGTCGCTGGCTGAGGTTCAAAGAGCCCCAAGGGTTTCGATCAAACAAACCCAAGACGGGAACAGCCTAGTTATCCAGGGCGAGGTGAACGGAACGCCGTGTAAGCTGACTATAGACACTGGAGCCTCTCGCACGGTTGTCAGTTCCCAAATTATGAGACGGTCCCTTGGGGACTCTGCATACAACCGAGAACACATTAATTTGGTAACAGCCACCGGTCAGCGCATACCCGTCCATGGAGAGAAGAAGATGGGACTGAAACTAGGCAACATAATCTACCTGCATAATGTCATTGTGGCGGATATAATGGACGATTGCATATTGGGCCTTGACTTTATGAGGAAGAATAGTTGCGAAATTGACGTCAAGCAAGGTGTCCTGAAATGTGGACAAGAGGAACTTTTCGTGGAAGGCGCGTTACCAGGGAATGTATACAGCCTTAAAAAGACTGTTCTTCCGCCGAGATTTGAAAGAAACGATTGTGCCGGTTAGTCTTCCTCGGAATCCTGGGCAAACTCAACGTTGTGTACTTGTGGAAAGGGTAGAAAATGACCTTCCATGGAAAGTGGCACGCACTTTGGTTAGAGCCACCGACATCTCAGGGGTACGTGTGCTGAACCTTTGTGACCAGGAACAGGTTATAGAAAAAGGCACACTAGTTGGTACTTGCGAGGAAGTGGATTGGTTGCGTCGATGCCAACATCAATCGACCGGGACCGTCAGCAAAGATACACAAACGAGAGTGACCACACTTTTAGAAGACTGCCGCAGCGCTCTGTCCCAAAATGAAATGGTCAAGGCGAAACAAATGTTGCTCAAGTATGCCAACGTTTTCTCGTCAAACGATGCTGACATCGGAAGGACTGGCTTAGTTCAACACAAAATTAACACAGGAGAAGAATTGCCTATCCGTCAGCGGCCAAGGAGATTGCCCGTAGCACGTGAAAAGGACGTGGAAACCATGATTGAGGGAATGGTGAAGGATGGTGTTATTGAACCTTCATCTAGTCCATGGTGTTCACCTGTAGTGCTGGTAAGAAAGAAAGACGGTAGCGTGAGGTTTTGTGTTGACTATCGTCGTCTGAACGACGTTACAAAGAAAGACAGCTATCCTTTGCCAAGAATTGATGACACGCTGGACATGCTTACTGGAGTAAAGTGGTTTAGCACGCTAGATTTAAAAAGTGGTTACTGGCAAGTTGAAATTGATCCTAAAGACAAGGAGAAGACTGCATTCTCGACAGGAAAGGGTCTGTGGCAATTCAAAGTCATGCCGTTTGGATTGTGCAACGCTCCGGCAACGTTTGAAAGGTTGATGGAACTTGTACTTACCGGTCTGATTGGCGATGCCTGTCTAGTCTACTTGGATGACATAATCATCGTAGGCCGTACGTTTGAAGAACATCTTCTAAATCTGGAACGCGTGCTCATGAAGATCCAGAGTGCCAACCTCAAGTTAAGCCCGAAGAAGTGTTCACTATTCAAACGGCAAGTTAGCTTTTTGGGATATGTAGTGTCTGAAGAAGGTATCAGCACGGATCCAGAGAAAATCGCTGCTGTAAAGGATTGGCCAATCCCAAAAGATAAGACGCAGGTCAGAGCATTCCTTGGTTTGTGTTCCTACTACCGGCGTTTTGTTAAGAACTTTGCAGATATAGAAAAACCCCTGCATAAGCTAACGGAGGAGAAGCGACAATTCTGCTGGGATGGAAGTTGTGACATCGCATTCCAGGAGCTAAAGGACCGTCTGTGCAAAACACCTATTTTGGGATACCCTGATGTGAGTAAGGAATTCATAGTTGACACAGACGCAAGCGACATATGACTTGGCGGTGTATTATCCCAGCGGAATGGCGATCAAGAAATTGTGATAGCTTACTTCAGCAAGTCTTTGTCGAAACCTGAAAGGAACTATTGTGTTACGAGACGAGAACTGCTTGCTGTGGTAAAGTCGTTGCAGCACTTTAGCAAATATCTTCTGGGGCGGAAATTCCACATACGAACTGACCATGCTGCTCTGAAATGGCTTTTGCAGTTCAAGAATCCGGAAGGACAAGTTGCGAGATGGATTGAATTACTGCAGGAATACGACTTTGTGGTGGAACATCGCAGCGGAAATTCTCATGGTAACGCAGATGCATTGTCAAGAAGACCTTGTCCTGAAGACTGCAAGCATTGTACCAGGCAAGAAAGTAAAGAAGTTGTTCCTGTGAGGATGCTCAAGACAGACCTTAGCAACGAGTGGAAGGAAAGCCTACAACGTGCACAACAGGAGGATGCGGACATCAAGCCGATTCTGGAGTGGATGAAGGCCAGAGTTCCTAAGCCTAGGTGGAGCGACGTCTCAGCGATGAGTTCGATCACAAAGAGCTATTGGGCCCAATGGGACAGCTTGGTGATTCAGGATGGAGTTCTGTGCCGTAGATGGGAAAATGCTCGTGGAGACAGCTGTCATCTGCAAATGGTTGTCCCCAAAGGTCAAGTACCGGATGTTCTACAGCTGTACCATAATGGTTGTTCAGGAGGTCATCTGGGAGTAGAACGGACACTACTGAAGATACGAGAACGGTTCTACTGGGTCTACTGTCGGGACGATGTCGAGGACTGGTGTCGCAAATGTACAAGTTGTGCGGCTGTAAAGGGACCTCAGACTCGTAGTAGAGGTGCATTGAAGCTGTACAATGTGGGCGCACCATGGGAGAGGATAGCCCTTGACGTTGCGGGGCCGTTCCCGGAAAGTGAAAGTGGTAACAAATATTTCATGGTTGTGATGGATTACTTCACTAAGTGGCCGGAAGTCTTCGCCATTCCAAATCAAGAAGCCTCGACAGTTGCTGATAAGTTAGTTTATGAAGTCTTCTGTCGTTTTGGAGTTCCCTTAGAAATCCACAGTGATCAAGGAAGGAATTTTGAGTCCCAAATATTCCAGGAAACTTGTCGAGTTATGGGAACTCATAAAACAAGAACAACTTCTTACCACCCACAGTCGGATGGAATGGTGGAAAGATTTAATCAGACACTAGAGAGGTACTTGGCAAAAGTTGTGGAAAATCGGCAACGAGATTGGGACAAGCACATACAACCATTTTTGTTGTCATATCGTAGCGCTGTTCACGAAAGTACATCGGTAACACCAGCGTTCGCAAACTTTGGAAGAGAACTACGACTGCCTGCAGACTTGATCACCGGAATACCACCTGATTCCCCATGCAGTATAACAGATTATGCAAATAACTTGCGGAACAAAATGAATGACATTTGTGAGCACGTGAGACAATCGGGCCAGCAAATGTCTGAAAGAATGAAAACCCGCTATGACCGCAAAATGAACAGTAAAGAGTTTGACGAAGGTTCACTAGTGTGGTTGCACAATCCAATCCGCAGCAAGGGGAAATATCCTAAGCTTCAGGCGAAATGGGAAGGGCCGTATCGAATTGTGACTAAGATCAATGACGTAACCTACCGGATACAAAAAGGTGCGAGGGGTACTCCTAAGACCGTCCATGTGGATCGATTGGCGCGTTATTATGGAGCCGAAAATGCTCGGGACGAGCATGTCTTAGGAGGGGGCAGTGTTACGCGCCACGATTAACGTTCTTAGTAACCAGCGCCATCTAGTGTGGAAAGGCGGGACTACAGAGAGTCGAGACGCGTACGCCAGAATTTACTAGAACTATGACCTTGACCGAGCGTACGGCCGGTCAAGGCCGGACTGCGCGCGAATGTTCTGGATGTTTCTGCGTTGGAAGGTTCGGGAACGGCCGCGGCAATATAAAAGGCCGGGATTCACCGCGACCGGGACAGTATTGAATTAGCGATTACGAGCGACAAGTGATTACTTCGAAAGCGATTTTGAAGGGTGACTTGGGAGCGTAACAATTGTTACGAGCTTCGGGTTCGTGACAATAAAAACAGCCGATAAAAATTACCAAAAGTCACACTTTAATTGAACGCCACTAATTACAACCTTAAAACGCACTAATTAAAACAACAATCGCTCCCAAGTCGCACTTCAAAATCGCTTTCGAAGTAATCACTTGTATCGCTAATTCAATACTGTCCCGGTCGCGGTGAATCCCGGCCTTTTATATTGCCGCGGCCGTTCCCGAACCTTCCAACGCAGAAACATCCGGAACATTCGCGCGCAGTGCGGCCTTGAACGGCCGTACGCTCGGTCAAGGTCATTGTTCTAGTAAATTCTGGCGTACGCGTCTCGACTCTCTGTAGTCCCGCCTTTCCACACTAGATGGCGCTGGTTACTAAGAACGTTAATCGTGGCGCGTAACACTGCCCCCTCCTAAGACATGCTCGTCCCGAGCATTTTCGGCTCCATAATAACGCGCCAATCGATCCACATGGACGATCTTAGGAGTACCCCTCGCACCTTTTTGTATCCGGTAGGTTACGTCATTGATCTTAGTCACAATTCGATACGGCCCTTCCCATTTCGCCTGAAGCTTAGGAGATTTCCCCTTGCTGCGGATTGGATTGTGCAACCACACTAGTGAACCTTCGTCAAACTCTTTACTGTTCATTTTGCGGTCATAGCGGGTTTTCATTCTTTCAGACATTTGCTGGCCCGATTGTCTCACGTGCTCACAAATGTCATTCATCTTGTTCCGTAAGTTATTTGCATAATCTGTTATACTGCATGGGGAATCAGGTGGTATCCGGTGATCATGTCTGCAGGCAGTCGTAGTTCTCTTCCAAAGTTTGCGAACGCTGGTGTTACCGATGTACTTTCGTGAACAGCGCTACGATATGACAGCAAAAATGGTTGTATGTGCTTGTCCCAATCTCGTTGCCGATTTTCCACAACTTTTGCCAAGTACCTCTCTAGTGTCTGATTAAATCGTTCCACCATTCCATCCGACTGTGGGTGGTAAGAAGTTGTTCTTGTTTTATGAGTTCCCATAACTCGACAAGTTTCCTGGAATATTTGGGACTCAAAATTCCTTCCTTGATCACTGTGGATTTCCAAGGGAACTCCAAAACGACAGAAGACTTCATAAACTAACTTATCAGCAACTGTCGAGGCCTCTTGATTTGGAATGGCGAAGACTTCCGGCCACTTAGTGAAGTAATCCATCACAACCATGAAATATTTGTTACCACTTTCACTTTCCGGGAACGGCCCCGCAACGTCAAGGGCTATCCTCTCCCATGGTGCGCCCACATTGTACAGCTTCAATGCACCTCTACTACGAGTCTGAGGTCCCTTTACAGCCGCACAACTTGTACATTTGCGACACCAGTCCTCGACATCGTCCCGACAGTAGACCCAGTAGAACCGTTCTCGTATCTTTAGTAGTGTCCGTTTTACTCCCAGATGACCTCCTGAACAACCATTATGGTACAGCTGTAGAACATCCGGTACTTGACCTTTGGGGACAACCATTTGCAGATGACAGCTGTCTCCACGAGCATTTTCCCATCTACGGCACAGAACTCCATCCTGAATCACCAAGCTGTCCCATTGGGCCCAATAGCTCTTTGTGATCGAACTCATCGCTGAGACGTCGCTCCACCTAGGCTTAGGAACTCCGGCCTTCATCCACTCCAGAATCGGCTTGATGTCCGCATCCTCCTGCTGTGCACGTTGTAGGTTTTCCTTCCACTCGTTGCTAAGGTCTGTCTTGAGCATCCTCACAGGAACAACTTCTTTACTTTCTTGCCTGGTACAATGCTTGCAGTCTTCAGGACAAGGTCTTCTTGACAATGCATCTGCGTTACCATGAGATTTTCCGCTGCGATGTTCCACCACAAAGTCGTATTCCTGCAGTAATTCAATCCATCTCGCAACTTGTCCTTCCGGATTCTTGAACTGCAAAAGCCATTTCAGTGCAGCATGGTCAGTTCGTATGTGGAATTTCCGCCCCAGAAGATATTTGCTAAAGTGCTGCAACGACTTTACCACAGCAAGCAGTTCTCGTCTCGTAACACAATAGTTCCTTTCAGGTTTCGACAAAGACTTGCTGAAGTAAGCTATCACAATTTCTTGATCGCCATTCCGCTGGGATAATACACCGCCAAGTCCTATGTCACTGGCGTCTGTGTCAACTATGAATTCCTTGCTCACATCAGGGTATCCCAAAATAGGTGTTTTGCACAGACGGTCCTTTAGCTCCTGGAATGCGATGTCGCAACTTCCATCCCAGCAGAATTGTCGCTTCTCCTCCGTTAGCTTATGCAGGGGTTTTGCTATATCTGCAAAGTTCTTAACAAAACGCCGATAGTAGGAACACAAACCAAGGAATGCTCTGACCTGCGTCTTGTCTTTTGGGATTGGCCAATCCTTTACAGCAGCGATTTTCTCTGGATCCGTGCTGATACCTTCTTCAGACACTACATATCCCAAAAAGCTAACTTGCCGTTTGAATAGTGAACACTTCTTCGGGCTTAACTTGAGGTTGGCACTCTGGATCTTCATGAGCACGCGTTCCAGATTTAGAAGATGTTCTTCAAACGTACGGCCTACGATGATTATGTCATCCAAGTAGACTAGACAGGCATCGCCAATCAGACCGGTAAGTACAAGTTCCATCAACCTTTCAAACGTTGCCGGAGCGTTGCACAATCCAAACGGCATGACTTTGAATTGCCACAGACCCTTTCCTGTCGAGAATGCAGTCTTCTCCTTGTCTTTAGGATCAATTTCAACTTGCCAGTAACCACTTTTTAAATCTAGCGTGCTAAACCACTTTACTCCAGTAAGCATGTCCAGCGTGTCATCAATTCTTGGCAAAGGATAGCTGTCTTTCTTTGTAACGTCGTTCAGACGACGATAGTCAACACAAAACCTCATGCTACCGTCTTTCTTTCTTACCAGCACTACAGGTGAACACCATGGACTAGATGAAGGTTCAATAACACCATCCTTCACCATTCCCTCAATCATGGTTTCCACGTCCTTTTCACGTGCTACGGGCAATCTCCTTGGCCGCTGACGGATAGGCAATTCTTCTCCTGTGTTAATTTTGTGTTGAACTAAGCCAGTCCTTCCGATGTCAGCATCGTTTGACGAGAAAACGTTGGCATACTTGAGCAACATTTGTTTCGCCTTGACCATTTCATTTTGGGACAGAGCGCTGCGGCAGTCTTCTAAAAGTGTGGTCACTCTCGTTTGTGTATCTTTGCTGACGGTCCCGGTCGATTGATGTTGGCATCGACGCAACCAATCCACTTCCTCGCAAGTACCAACTAGTGTGCCTTTTTCTATAACCTGTTCCTGGTCACAAAGGTTCAGCACACGTACCCCTGAGATGTCGGTGGCTCTAACCAAAGTGCGTGCCACTTTCCATGGAAGGTCATTTTCTACCCTTTCCACAAGTACACAACGTTGAGTTTGCCCAGGATTCCGAGGAAGACTAACCGGCACAATCGTTTCAGATCTCGGCGGAAGAACAATCTTTTTAAGGCTGTATACATTCCCTGGTAACGCGCCTTCAACGAAAAGTTCCTCTTGACCACATTTCAGAACACCTTGCTTGACGTCAATTTCGCAACTATTCTTCCTCATATAGTCAAGGCCCAGGATGCAATCGTCCATTATATCCGCCACAATGACATTATGCAGGTAGGTTCTGTTGCCTAGCTTCAGCCCCATCTTCTTCTCTCCATGGACGGGTATGCGCTGACCGGTGGCTGTTACCAAATTAATGTGTTCTCGGTTGTATGCAGAGTCCCCAAGGGACCGTCTCATAATTTGGGAACTGACAACCGTGCGAGAGGCTCCAGTGTCTATAGTCAGCTTACACGGCGTTCCGTTCACCTCGCCCTGGATGACTAGGCTGTTCCCGTCTTGGGTTTGTTTGATCGAAACCCTTGGGGCTCTTTGAACCTCAGCCAGCACCCGCCCCGCAGTCCTGGCTATTACTCGTTTCCCTGCTGCTGGTGCTGGGCGGTGCTCTTAGCTGGACTGCCGTCTTCTACTTCGGCAGTTCGCTTAGGGCAACTGGATCGAAGGTGGCCCCTTTCCCCGCAGCCGTAGCACCTAGGGCTGTAGCTTTTATTGCGGTCGCGAACTGAAGCAACCTCCCTGACGCGATGGGAACGATGATCTTGCCGCACAGCTTCCACTTCCAGGGCATGGGCCAAGGCATCCTTTAGCGTCTCGTGGTGCCCGAGCCTCACAGCAGCCCTAACTTCAATATCGCGGATGCCGTCGATGAACACCTGCACCAGGTTCCCATCAATAAGCGCTGGTACGGACTGGTAAGCTTTACGCACCAGCTTCTCCACTTCAAGGGCCCACTGCTGCAGGTTTTCGCTACTGCGTTGCACGCGGTCCCTGAGCTGTGCGCGAAACACGTGTTCCAGGTGAGCGTCGCCATATCGAGCCTCCAATGCCTCAAGTAGCTGCTCGTAAGTTACTTCCTTACCGAGAGCTTCCAAGACAGATAAGGCCTGGTCACGAAGGCCTAGGGTGAGGGCAGTCATGGCCTGATTTTTATCCCAGCCGTTCGCTTTCATGACTGCGTCAAATTGAATTTTGTAGGCCGACCAGGAAGAAGTTCCGTCAAACGGTGGCACTTTGAATCCACGTAGCGAAGGTGTTGTAGCTACGGGAGCTGCAATTGCTTCTCCAAGTTTAAGACAATCCAGCGTTTTCTTAACGTCTGCCATCACGGTCTTCTTCACATCAGCCACTACGTAGTCAACCCGATTATTGACTTGGTCGATCCGTATTTCAGCTTCCAACAGGCGGTTGTCATGTTGAGCAACCTTATCCTTCACCTCCTTTATGTCTTTCCCGAAAGTAGCGTGAAGGTCCTTCAAAAGAAGCATCTGCTCATCTTGGCGGCGAGCCTGTTCCTCCTGGCTGCGAGCCTGTTCCTCCTTGTCCCGCTGAAGCTGTTCTTCCAATCGACGAGCCTGTTCCTCCTGGCGGCGAGCCTGTTCCTCCTTGTCCCGCTTAAGCTGTTCTTCCAACCGACGAGCCTGTTCCTCCTGTCGGCGAGCCTGTTCCTCCTGTCGGCGAGCCTGTTCCTCCTGTCGGCGAGCCTGTTCCTCTTTGTCCCGTTTAAGCTGTTCTTCCAGCCGACGAGACTGCTCCTGCAGCATCATCATCAGGGCAGCAAGGTCTGGTGCTGCCGATGCTGCTGGTGTTTCTGTGGACGGGCCAGCCTCCGTGGTTAATAACTGGCTCTCCGACTCCTGTGGCAAAGCTCCACCAAAACGTCTCTGGTCCGTCTCCAGTTGGCGTTGACTCCGGGTACGGATACCCTCCGTGTCGTCTTTAGGTAAAATCGGCATAATTTAAATCCCACTTCTGACACCAATTGTTACGAGCTTCGGGTTCGTGACAATAAAAACAGCCGATAAAAATTACCAAAAGTCACACTTTAATTGAACGCCACTAATTACAACCTTAAAACGCACTAATTAAAACAACAATCGCTCCCAAGTCGCACTTCAAAATCGCTTTCGAAGTAATCACTTGTATCGCTAATTCAATACTGTCCCGGTCGCGGTGAATCCCGGCCTTTTATATTGCCGCGGCCGTTCCCGAACCTTCCAACGCAGAAACATCCGGAACATTCGCGCGCAGTGCGGCCTTGAACGGCCGTACGCTCGGTCAAGGTCATTGTTCTAGTAAATTCTGGCGTACGCGTCTCGACTCTCTGTAGTCCCGCCTTTCCACACTAGATGGCGCTGGTTACTAAGAACGTTAATCGTGGCGCGTAACAATATAATATCATACGAAACAATCAACAATATGGATTTTTTGTCATCTCATGCGACAAATTTGACGTTACATACGCTAAACGTCACTATTAATATCTGATCATTCAATAATACTTCATCTTTTTATGAGTATATGCTAGTCAATAACCTAAATAGTACACACAAATAATCGATAATATCCGAAACTCATTTTAAAAAGAAATAGGGTTCCGCAAAATATTTGGGTTTTTCGGACACAAGGTTTAAAATCAACCAGAAAGGTTACTTATTTTGCGTACGCTGCCTAAACTATTAAAGATAGAATCATAAAATATTCAAATTAATTGTAGATCTTATAACTATTTACAAAAAAGTTCGCGACACACTATACCTATCTACATAAGTCGAGTGAGGCACAACAACCATTTTGTTATTAAAAAAATATTTTTGGACCACATTAAATCTCATTTATTTTCATGCTATTAATCCTCATCAATATAAAGTATTTCATCACTAAGTGCAGTTTAAGTATGGTGGTGATGGTGAACGAAATTAAAATATTACGATTTCTGCTGCACGGCCCGTTGCGAACTGAGCGTCTCGATGGAAATATAAAATTATGAATAAAATCAATACTCAAAAATATAGATTTTTTAGACGATGTTTAAAAAATAATCGACTTCGCGTTCCGATTTTACAAATCGAAAACATCCATAGTACGTTCATTATTAATCTGTGGTACAGAATGGACACCCCTAAAATATGACATATCGGCTGCTGTGACGTTGTGACTTTCTGCTCGGCGTTTTCAGTCACGTGACTTAATGCCTACGTTATTGGATTTTCTTTTCTAAAAATATTAATAATCTTTGATATTTATGTTCTTGAAATTCGTATTTCCTTATCTAAATATCTTAATTTATCATTAGAAACTATTATCCTTCCGGTTTGTTCTTAGTGGAAAGTAGCCAATTCACATAATTAACTGCGGAAACTCTAACCATAAGGACATTACCACTTAACAACAGGTGGGATGAGGTCAATCTTGAAGTGTAATATAACAAAAAAAAACATTTTTTCAAAGCTCAAAAGCGATGCATTAAAGCAAGCGTCTATACATGCCATACAATCGTACTGCCGTACAATCATGAAGTTGCAATGTAGAGTTCCGGAGAGGCACAGGAATAAATTTTGCACAGTATCCTGTAAGAGAAGACTAGTGAATTTGAGTGTTATTTGTAAAAGTGCGCGTATTTAAATAATAAACTTCCAAGGGCTATTCGTAATGCTGATGATTTAATAATAAACAAATAGCCTTCTTCCAGGTTAAATAAAGCTATTTACATTTATGATTTTTTGTCTAACCAATCTTGTATACATGTACGCCTTTTATGGTAGAACACAGCGAAACTAAATATGCATATGGTAACACCTGTGATGGTTTGATTAAATTTGTACCCAGACTATCAGCATCATGGGCCTCAGCCTGTACCAGCAGCTGTGCAACCTGGCGCGCATGGCGCTCGGTGCCGGCGAGGCCCGTGACTGCGCGCACCCGCACACGCTCGCCATGGACCACCTGTGGAAGATCGCTCTGCGCGCCAACAGCACCGGTCAGTGTAGCAATAGGGGCATTGGTTACTGCTCAGTCCAGACTGTCAACTTCATACTAAGACTTTCTTTTGTGGATTGTGCAAAAAACTGAACTATTGCGATCCTTAATTCCAGTAATGAATGATTCCTGTTGCTCCTCTCTTGTATCTAAATACGCGTTTACTAACGCCGGACCGAATTCCGGTCTGTATATTAAGTTGCCGCTGTTTTTATTAATAAAAATAGGTTGGAAGAAAAAGCATAAAATTATACTTTCCTTACGTTTGACAACAACAGATTTGTTATATAAAACAAGTATATCATTTGAAATAAGACATAGAGGCGCGGACTATGAAGGTATGAACACCTTTAGTATACCGCGTAGTTGGCAATATCATCCTTAATTTAGCCAACTATTCTATCGCACAGCGAAGTAAACGAATGAATGGGTATTTAGGCTGGTTGTATTACTTTTAATTAAAATAAATGTACATAAAACACCAAGCATAATTTCAGCAGCGTAACATACAATTTTAGAAAGCCGACAAGATTCTCACTCATTTGATAATTTGGGGCACTCTTAAATCGCGGGCATAAGAACTGATATCGATCAGCAAGTCTTTACCATGATGTAATGAGGTAGACCATACATTTCCTTGCTGCACTTTCATTTAGCTAGTGATGTTTTCTACCTATTTTAAATTAAAACAGCATAACCTGGGGTAATTTGAGTCATAGAGAAATGGCCAATGCAATATTGTTCTTGGTACAATTGTTGGGTGATATGTAATGTTCCATTTTCTTTACTAGACGTATCAATGGGTGCCATCCAGTACCTAAACAGCTACTACATGGGTCAGCAGCTCCAACAGGAGGACGACTTCGTCTCCAAGTGCATGTTCCATCTCTCTTCCGCTGCCGAGAGGCTCATGTCGAAGAACAAGGATGGCGAGAGTTCCACCGCGCCTGTCGCGTGCGAGGAAAAGAAAGAGACGGAGAAAGTTGATAAGCAGAACATTTACGAGCACATGACTGAAGAGGCGGCGCTTCAGTGTATACAGAGGGCGCTGCTGTTGCTCAAAACGCATTTGGATACGTTCAAAAGAAGGTAAGAGTCACATAATAAGAGATCAAACGCAAAACGGTTTATGAATAGGTAAGGCCATACATACATACTTATCGGCCCGTGGTCCATTGGTTGCAGACATGTATGAAAATAACGGAATCGAATACCGATAACTTTAGTTCTAAAGATTTTCGGCAGAGAGCACTTACCGGAGGCTAAGAGGTTGATACAACAGAGATCGCCTATGATAACTTGTGGTTAGCTCAGTTGGAAGAGCAACACGCGTGATACGTGAAAGTCGAGGGCTCGTGCCCTGTGGGGAAGGGAAAGATAAAATCCGCAAGGGAAGATAAACATTTTCTGTGTCTTTTAAAACGATGATCAGGTGGGGGGGGTTTTTAGTTCGGGTTTCTGCCCCTTGTTGGCGGGGGAGTTCCACAGCCGCGACGCATTTTCTCTCCTTCAATAAAAAAGGACATTGCTAAGTGTCGGTTCCTGTTTAGGTACGCGTACCACCTGCGGCGCTGGGCGCTGGCGGAGAGCGGCGCGTGGGAGGGGTGCGGCGGCGCGGGCACGGTGCGGCTGACGCTGCAGCCCGCCGGCGCCGGCCCGCGCGCCGCCCTCGCCCTGCACCACCACGACCTCGTGGCGCATCTGCGCGCGCACGTGCACGTCTGGTGGGAGAAGCAGGTACCTACCTTTGTGTTAGCTGCCTCCGCCAGCGGAGGGCGGCGCGTGGGAGGGGTGCGGCGGCGCGGGCACGGTGCGGCTGACGCTGCAGCCCGCCGGCGCCGGCCCGCGTTCATTTCAAAGATTCATCATCAGAAGTGTGTTTTTTTTTAACAAATAATCATTCTTAGTCCTCATGTAGTTTGCATTCTTTTTTTACAGATCCAAGGCGAAGAAGGCGTAACAGCGCTTTCCACAGACGGACCCCTCCGCATGATAACGCAGGGCCAAGAGCTGACGATTGACTATGATGAAAGGACACTCTACGACATGGGGTTTAAAGATAATCAGGTAATTCGCTATTTGCTTGTATAAACGCAATTTGCTCACATATGAGGTACTATTATCATTGTAAAACAATTGTTGTAATTGAAGCAACAGTTTTCAATGTCCCACGAAATAAAATTCTTAGAAGTGTCAATTTAAAATATACTAGGGAATATCTATTCTACCTAGTTTGAACCTTACCCCTTATAACTTTATTGCCCCGTAACGAAAGTATTGCACCCGTAAAACCTAGGCCGGAAGCTGGTTTTCCATAATTTTTATATCGCAATACGTTTTTGTATTATTCCAGCTGGTATTCGTGTCCGTTGGTGTGGGAGGTCGCGGCGCGTGGGCGGAGTGGCCCTCCGCGCAGCCGGCGCCGGCCAGGGCTCGTCTGCCGACACTACTGCTGCTGGACCCCACGTGCTTCCACCAGTTGTTCACGCTCATGCAAGCGCTCGCACAGATGAAAGAGCCGGGGCCTAACTCAGTAAGCTTATTAATATAACCGTATCCAAATAATAAATTAGGTATATTTTGTAATACATCAAACATAATGCTTTTCGTGTCCCATATTTTCATATAAATAATACTATGATAATACAACTGGCATTGCTCAAGAGCGCTTGCGACCAGTTTCAAATCAAGTGTTGGCTTAAGCGTTTTTTCTGCACCAAATCCTATAGAAGCGCAAAATTTCTGTGTATATCTCCAAAATTTAGTTAACTTAACTAATTTGATATACCACAATGTTTATTGCAAAAAAATACTGTCACCTTGTGAGAATTTTGTAGAATTTAAGTAAAATAATGAGGACAATAACAAAGTTGTACTACGATTATGAAGTAGAAACAGTAGTAATGCCAGAAAAGAAATGGATGCTAAAGTTTTCAATGACAGAAATTTGTTTTTACTACACTACAAACAACGAACTCTACCTAAAGATTCTAACCAAAAGTGTATTCCGTAGGAACCAGTGGCACACACAAAGGCGCAACTTCTCTCCCGGCGCGTATGGGACATCCTCCAAGCTGTCCCCTTAAATCCCACCCTCCTGGAAGCCTTCCAGAATCCTACAGAGAAGAAGCTGCCAGAACTCCTCGATCCGACCAGCCCACAGAAGCTAATGTACTCCCTCCACATCATAGACAAGCTGAGCTCCAACAGTAATAGCGGGCCTAACGTCAAAGAGACGACTGGCATAGACAAGAGCGAGGAAGATAAAGTGTGCGTTGAGAATTGGAACGATCTGTTCATTAAGAAAGGGGGGTTGAGGCTTCTCTACGATATTATGATGACAGGTTAGTGTTTTACGTTTCTTATTTGCATAGTAAACTGCGCCGTGTGTTTTTGTATGGGGAATTCCTGTAACCATAAAGATGTTAAGTAATATGTGGTCGCTAAGCTATATATTTAATGAAATAACCGAAATAATAAATTAAGTATGGCTCGGAGGATCATTTAGCTGTGCATGAAGTTAGTTGATCTGCGGGTGTTGTGTAAACTTTTTGAATTTAACACGCAATGGGGAAATAGTAACCACCTTAAATTGAACCTGATGACCTGACTTACCGTAGAAAACCAATGAAAAACTTCGACGGTCCAGGCCTGATTAAGCGTTAAGTGTTGTGAATTTAATTTCTATGTTGTTGTCACAGGAGTATTACAAAGAAGTGACGATAGTGAGTGGAGGCAAGACTGTCTGGCGTTGCTGCTTCAGCTCTTGTGCCGCATCGGCTCGTTGCCTTCGTCGGACCCTGCGCAGACACCTAAGTTGCATCCAGTGAGTACGGAAAACCACACTAAAAATGTAGGATTGGAATTAAAAATCGAGAAAAACAGTCATGTGTAGGCTTGCGCAATACGTCAAATTTATCGCATGAGACGACAAAAGTTTCGATACTGTTGATTGGCTAATAGCACACTGCACTCGTATTTTCAGCCAATCAGCAGCTGACGCACTGACTGCAATGGAGTATGACGTTTGTTAAGAACGCGATAAAATTTAGTCTCTTGGTGCATACTAGGCTTGATGGACTGCTATTTAACTTGTGGCCCTATTTCTCTATAATACTGGGGGCAAACGAGACTCTCAAAAGATTACAAAAATAAAAGACAATGATGGTTACTGATTCTAAATTACGTTACCAAAGCTTAAAGGTAATACACGCGCACACATACAATTGGAACGGTACAATAAGATTATTTGATAACGAGTTAGCGGAGAGTGTAAGGGGAAACGACTGGCGCTAGCCATCGAACGCGCTCCATACGAGCGAACGAAATGCACACTCATCAAATTACAAATACTATGTGTTGTTAATAAATAACAAACACAAATACTTGTATGGACACAAACTCAGCCACTTAAGTTAATCAGTTAACGCGATAGTCAGAAGTCGATGTATTTTGAATATAAGTGCCGTAACATTTGTGTTTTGAAAAGAGTTCTAGGAAAGTTTGAATGAAGTTGAAAATAAGAGCGTGTATGAAAGTTTGAGATACTAGTTTATTGTGTTTTCTTTTCAGTCGCTATTGTCTCTGATGACGGTTGATGAGACGACAGAAAGGCTAATATCAATTCTGTGTGAGGCGGCGACACTCAAAGAACCCACCACGTATAAGACTGGCTTCTGGGGACGAGCACAGGTAAGAAAAAGCACAACACAACACTTGGGTGATCATTTTAATCCTTCAAAATAACGTAATAGGTAAAAACGCGATATCATTTTTAGTACTTGTTTCTAAACTACTTAATGTCCGACTTTTCGGATTCGTATCAAATATGGCTTTTTTGAGTGACTCCAAAAATGTTTTCGCGCATTATAGTATTGGAAGAGAAGCACGCGCGATACGTGAAGGCCGTTGGTTCGAGCCCACATAGGAAGATAATTATTTTCTGTTTCTTTAAAATATTTAAAGCTCGCTAGTGCGGCGTGAAGCACTATAATTACTTTTTAAAATCTATACGTACGTAGAGGACCGTTTTAGCTCCTGGGGGGCTGCTACATTAGTAGCAGGCGCCAAGCCTTCAAGGGCGACCAGCTATTATTATGCTGGACTTGTCGCCCTTAAGCTAGGACCTCATCACCACTTAACATCAGGTGGGATAAGGTCAATCTTGAAGTGTAATATAAAAAAAAACAGTCCATTAACAGCGATAGTACTGCTGTACTTATCGCTCTTAAGCTAAGACCGCATTACCACTTCACATCAGGTGGTATGAGGTCAATTTTGAAGTGCAATATATACGTTGAGTGTGTGTGTGCGCGTGCGCAGGTGGTGCAGCACGCGATGCGCATGTGCGTGTGGTGGGCGCGCGGCGGCGGCGACGCGGTGGCGCTGGCGTGGTCGCTGCGCCGCGCCGCGCCGCGCCTGCTGCTCGACGACGCCGACCCCGCGGTACGTTGTGTGTGTGTGCGCGTGCGCAGGTGGTGCAGCACGCGATGCGCATGTGCGTGTGGTGGGCGCGCGGCGGCGGCGACGCGGTGGCGCTGGCGTGGTCGCTGCGCCGCGCCGCGCCGCGCCTGCTGCTCGACGACGCCGACCCCGCGGTACGTTGTGTGTGTGTGCGCGTGCGCAGGTGGTGCAGCACGCGATGCGCATGTGCGTGTGGTGGGCGCGCGGCGGCGGCGACGCGGTGGCGCTGGCGTGGTCGCTGCGCCGCGCCGCGCCGCGCCTGCTGCTCGACGACGCCGACCCCGCGGTACGTTGTGTGTGTGTGCGCGTGCGCAGGTGGTGCAGCACGCGATGCGCATGTGCGTGTGGTGGGCGCGCGGCGGCGGCGACGCGGTGGCGCTGGCGTGGTCGCTGCGCCGCGCCGCGCCGCGCCTGCTGCTCGACGACGCCGACCCCGCGGTACGTTGTGTGTGTGTGCGCGTGCGCAGGTGGTGCAGCACGCGATGCGCATGTGCGTGTGGTGGGCGCTCGACGACGCCGACCCCGCGGTACGCGCGACCGATTTGACATAATAATGTCAGATCAGTAACAACCTTGTAACTAGCTCTCATAACCGGCCATTTTTTGAAAAATAGTCTCTTTGGACACTCTACATTGGCCCAATCATCTCGTTGTTTTGTGGCGCAAGATTGAATCTATAAAAAAATATTTACCGATTAAACCGTAATCCTCACTAACCTATAACTAAAACGCCAAAACTAAAATGCGACTATTTATTTTTTACTTGCACGACTATTTCAGAACTTTTTTTTGAAACAGAACTTGAACTTGACAGACTAAGTAAACTGTTTTATCGTCCTAGGTTCGACGCGAGGCTGGCAGCGCCCTCTACCGGCTGTGCGCGGGAGGCGAGGTGGCGGTGCTGGCGCCGCTGCTGCAACTGCTCCTCGAGCACCTGCCGCGCGCCGCAGACATGCGCCCGCACCCTGCCCCGCCTGCGACACACCATCACGAGGTACTGTGACGTACTAGCTTCCTAGGTCAGGTGCCAGCCAGGCAACGTCCTGTGAACTATGACCTGTGACTTACTAGCTTCCTAGGTCAGGTGCTAGCCAGGCAACGCCTTCCGTCGGCTGTGCGCGAGGAGCAACTGCGGCTCAGTGCCACGAGGCGTTGTAACCAACAATCTGTGCCGTTGAAACTTATTTGGTATTTTAATACGGCAAGAGCAGTAGCCGTTTTTTACGTGGACTATCTCTGACAATTTTCTTGCTAACTAGTATTTATTTTTTCTAACTACTTACTGTTAGCGGTAGCTGTAGTCCCTACAAACTGGTACAATGTCGGGTATGTGAGCTGTCACGCATAAAAAACCCGCGAGATGGTGTAAGGTCCAACTGGTACGTGATTGATATTGATGACATAACATTGACAGAATTGTCGCCATGACATTTAAATCACCAATCAGGTAGCAGCTGGACCTCACGCCCACGTATTGCCATATAGCAGATTAGTCAGGCCAATTAAAATTGTGAAAGTGCCCATTATAAAACGGTTAAAGCGTTCTTTTAAATACAGTGTTGAGAAAGAACAAAAAGTTTCCTCTCATGTTACTAGTCCAAAAATTACGGTTGCATTCAACTATAGATGGGTTGATTAAAGCGCAAACCGATACATGATTATTGCGATTTATTTAAGCTATTTGTTTTCTTACCACTTCATGTATTAAAAGTTATTTATTTTTGCAGGCGGTGCATCACCACGCAGAGGAAGGAAAGGAACCGTACGGGCCGGCATGCCGGGATTACTTCTGGCTCGTTTGCCGGCTCATAGATGGCCTGCCTGAAGACTTCTTCAAAGGTATTTATTACTGATTACTTGAGATTTTTTACGGTTAATGTTTCACAATCCGTTGACCGTCATTACGGTCGCGTTATTCCGGCATAAAAATATAATATGAAATGAAATGAAATGATTTATTTCTGCAAGTGGATTTACAATAAATTCTTTTGCACGTCAATTATTTTTTCCTACCAGCGCCTCGACGTTGGTTCTGTAGAGAAGAAGCGCCGCAACAAACTCAACAGATATCCTCTTTTAAAATAAATTACAAACATCACAATTGGGCATTAAAATATTTGAATTAATAATATAAATTATCTAGGTGCAGATGGACATTTTAACAGTTCCACATATTTTTATCATTAAAAAAATCTTGTACAGTGTAATAAGCCTTTTTGATAAGCCATGTTTTAATTTGAGTCTTAAATCTATGCATGGGCAAGTCAATAATGCTTTGTGGTAACTTATTAAATATTTTTATACTTATCCCCATGAAGGAATTACTACTTTTATGAAGTCTGAGTTTTGGGACGGCAAGCTTTTGTTTATTTCTTGTATTAAATCTATGGGTATCTGATTTTTTAAGAAGGAGCGTATAGTTTTTTCGTACATACAAAATACAGTCGAAAATGTACTGAGACGCTATTGTTAAAATATTAATTTCTTTAAAAAATTCCCTCAGTGAGTCACGTGGTCTAAGGTCGTAAATAAAGCGTATGGCTCTTTTTTGCAGTACAAAAATTGTCTGGATATCTGCTGCAGAGCCCCATAACAATAGACCATATGACATAACACTATGGAAATAACTAAAAAAAAACTAATCTTGCCGTATCTACATCAGTTAGGTTCCTTATTTTCCTTACAGCATATGCAGCCGAACTAAGTCTTCCTGCCAGGGCAACGATATGAGGATTCCATTGTTCCAGTTTGGAATCTAAAGTAATTCCTAGGAATTTTGTTGAATTTACTATCTCGATTACTTCATTGTTCATACAAATACATGTGTTTATTTGTTTGACGTTAGGCATTGTAAATTTGATACATTTTGTTTTTTGGAATTGAGCAATAAATTATTGATTGAAAACCAGCGAACAACTTGGGAAAGAGCATTATTCACCTCGTCAAAATTGTTACATCCACGGTCAATTTTAAATATTAACGAAGTATCATCGGCAAATAATACAATCTCACACATGCCTTCGACAAAATATGGTAAATCATTTATATAAATCAAAAACAACAATGGACCCAATATAGATCCCTGGGGCACTCCCATAAGTAGTGGTGCGCCGGAAGAGTTAGTTCCATTAATATTTATTTTTTGTATTCGCCCAGTAAGGTATGACTCTATCAGATTTAATGCATGACATGCAACACCATAATGTTTCAACTTAAGTAATAGTATTTTATGGTCAACGCAATCGAATGCTTTAGATAAATCACAAAATATACCTAATGCGTCCTTTTTATTTTCCCAAGCATCAAGAATGTGTGCCATTAATGCAATTCCTGCATCAGTGGTGCATTTATTTTTAGTAAAACCAAACTGATTTTTATGCATATATATCATTTCATTCAAATTTAGCAGTATTTGGGTGAAAGAGGTATCTTTGTTCGTCGATGCATACATTTTATCAAGTTGTGTAAGTGTGGTCCCGGGTTATTGCCCGTTGGTTAATCTACCGTGGGTACCACATGTTGGAGTATAACATATTCCATCTCATACTTGAAACAGGACCTGTTCCGAGATTTTTTATTATTACCACCCTTATATCATCGACATAAGAACTAATATCGATTGGCGACTGTTTTACCATGCCTTTAACTGTACAAGGGAATTTCAGTGTTTGGCATATTTATTAATTGACGCTTTTTCTGGTATTTAGAAGGAGCAACGTCGGAAGACAGTGGTGCGCCGGATTTGAACGAGCTCTGCGAGCAGATAAGTTGCTCGTTGGAGAAGCGTGAGATCATAGAGAAGCGGAGCGAGCCGTGCGCTCCCGATGACGGGCTCTACGGACAGCTCAGCCTACTCACGCACTTGGTCAAGCATCCGTTGAGGTTCAAGACTTCGGAGCAAGGGACGAGAACTTTAGAAATAGTGAGTTGTTATCTTTGTTTCGTTAAGTGCAAGGTTTTACTGCTCATCTGACCTTTTCAGTGTCATACAAAATGTTGGCTCACATTGCAGCACTAAGATCTCTCGTCAGTGAAAAAAATATGAAATAGTTCTAATAATATTATTAACACATTAGCTTAGAGAACACATCTTGTTTGTAACGCCTCGTTTCTATAGTATTATAAGTAACCGGGTTGCGATCTCAGGGTCCTGGCCTACTAGCAAGGACCATACGTCAAATTTGTCACATGAGATGATAAAATTTTCGATACTCTTGATTGGATGATAGCGTACCATACTCGTATTTTCAGTCAATTAGCAGGTGTCGCACTGAATATATTCGATTTTGACATTCGTTAAGAAGGCGATAGATTTATTTGCGCCGCCCATCTTAAGCGGCCTGGAATAGGTTTCACTGTCGAGTAAGGATCACCGACTCGCATTTGGAAAGCGTTAATTAAGGCAGTATCTATTTTTGTAGCGGTGTCTTGAGCCTTAGCGCTTCAGTGGGACATTAATTAGGCTGATATTTTACTATTGTTTTATTAGGTATTCGGATTCCTATTCGATGTCCCTAACCCGGAGCAGCGGAACCTTCCGAAGTGCAAGTCGCAGAAGTCCCGCGCGGCTGCGTACGATTTGTTGGTGGAATTAGTGCGAGGTGCGCCTGACAACTACATGGTGCTGCATCACAAGCTAATGGAACATCACAAGCCTGGTGAGTGGATAAAAGATAACTTCGTAAGGCCGAATGTCCTTTTAAGTAAATAAATACGCCAGACAACCGCACCCGTCAACTGGTCTCAGACTAAGGTTTCCTTGTACTATGAACACCAGACGACGAAAACTAACTGGGGGCGTCATCCCATCGCAACCAGGCATAATTATTTTCTAGTTTTCTGGGTTTTTATGACCATAAACTACATTCTACAACTCATGAGGGTAATGATGGCGCCGGTGTTAGCGGTTTGGTTTTGTTATTTTGGGTCAGGTACAGTACTTAGCATAAAATAACAAAACCACTTTAGTCCATAAACAATTGGTATTGTGTGCAGCGACAACAAACGATTTTACGTGATAGCTTAACGGCGTCATTACGCTATGACGCGATAGACGAACAAAGCGGCAGTAATGCTTTTACTCAAGGAAAAATATGACATTTCCCACAGCCACACATATGGACAGCCGTCCATATTTGTTCAAATGACGGCATATTTTATGAACAAATAGATGTTGCTTGCGATTTTGCCTGTGTTATATTCGAATACAAAATATCCTATATGTTTATCTAGTATTTTCTCTCTATTCCTACTAAATCTCATCATAATCCGGTATTTTTTGCGTGAAAGAGTAATAAACATACATCCTACATCCAGACATTAAAACATCCATATATTCTTAAAAAATTTCTAGTTTTCAATATTAGTAAGATTGGGTATGCTTGATTTTTTTTCGAAGTTTTGGGAAACGTAGACATTGTTGCTTCGAAACAAAGATTAATTGAACGCGTTTCAGGTCCGCTGTCCGCGTACCCGTGGGACTACTGGCCGGCGGAGGAGTCCCGCTCGGAGTGCGGGTACGTGGGGCTGACGAACCTGGGCGCGACGTGCTACATGGCGTCGTGCATGCAGCATCTGTACATGATGCCGCAGGCGCGCGCCGCCGTGCTGCGTGCCGACGCGCCCGCCTCGCGACACGCGCCCACGCTGCACGAGATGCAGAGGATGTTCGCCTACCTCATGGTAACAATATCTGCACCTCGACCATGCAACACGTTACACACACACATACACGGGGAGAGAGAAACACACTCATTCACACACACACACACACGCGTTCACTTACACCTCATGAAGAAATTCGCTACACAGGCATCAAATGGCTGATTCGGGGGGAGACCTGGAGTCCTGAAATACAAGGTCGCTCTAGTTTAGGCTCCAGTCTCACACGTAAGAGTTAATCATTAGAACTACTAACTTTTGTCTATTGTCTCGGGTCTGGGCGTTGTGTTACCGTCGTTGTTTCTGATTTTCGTAACACGAGTGCTTTAGCTACTTACCACAGAATCAGAACAATGTATGTGATGTTGTCCAATATTTACATTTATATATTTTAAACTACTTATCTACCCTTTGTAGGAGAGTGAACGCAAAGCGTACAACCCTCGGAGCTTCTGCAAGGTGTACCAGATGGATCACCAGCCCCTCAATACGGGCGAGCAGAAGGACATGGCAGAGTTCTTCATCGACCTCGTCTCCAAACTGGAGGAGATGACGCCCGAGCTCAAGAAGCTAGTTAAAACGCTCTTCTGCGGCGTGCTGAGCAACAACGTCGTATCGCTGGTAAAGTATCGCCTTTATTACAATAACGATAAGGAATAGTTTGGAGGTTTCTTACAAGCCTTATGCCTCCCCCACACTACTCGCGAAATTTAACGAACTTAGACGAATACGATAGTGTAGAGAAGCACTTCGGCTTGCCTCGTCAAACTTCGCCTCACCTCGGTTGACATCGGTTTGTTGTCGGTTTTTGCGCTCGATTCAAAGGACGTGAGATTGTGGAGTTGGACGAGTGTGTAGAGTCACAATTTGGACTTAGCCGGAGTTTGCCGAGGAACTCCGCGAGTAGTGTCGAGGAGGCATTAGAAAATTGTGAAAATATAACGTGAATCGCCCAAGGTGTGCGTTCGACATAAGGGCGGTGCAAAGTATGAAGTCTGACGTGCTTATGTCGGTAAAAATGAAAAAAAAAAAGTTTGCCATTCTCGACGTAAAGTTTAAATGTTTTTTAAAGATTTTAACGCATTTTTTCCTTTTCTTATATTATTTTTCAAGTTATGAGAAATAACCAAATTCAGATTTTGTACGTGTTAATGAAGAAGTGTTTTTAACAAAGTCTATTTCTGCACCGAGTGAAAAATACTATATAATATTATAACGTTCTCGGTTCTCTATATCTTTTCAAACACTTCGTTCTTTTTAAAAGTCTATCGGTGTTATTAATCCATAGTGAGATTTCATTGATAATTACGATGACTGAAGGACTGGAGTATATTTTAATTGGACCGTTTTATTTATTAGGATTGTCCTCACGTATCGCGGACCCTAGAAGAGTTCTACACGGTGCGGTGCCAGGTGGCGGATATGCGTAATCTACACCAGAGCCTGGACGAAGTGACCGTGAAAGATACGCTCGAGGGGGATAATTGCTATACGTGCTCGCAATGCGCAGCGAAAGTGCGCGCGGAGAAGCGGTGGGTACCTTACTGAAATTGTACTAGCGACCTGCCCCGGTTTCTCACGGGTGCAATGTAGACATTAATGAATATTCGTCTTTACTGTACAATAATATGTATAAGGTATACACATAAAACTTCCTCTTGATCATACAATATTTAAAAAACTTTTTTTTAAGATTTATGATAGGAACAGACAGCGAAAAGCGACGATATTTTATGCTCTGTAGTGAAATGCGAAATGTTGGTTGTGTTTGCTGAAATTGTAATAACGTAACTATAAACTAATATTATAAACCAAGAGTTTGTTTGTTTGTTGGAAGGCACTAATCTCAGGATTAGCCCATTTTTCGAGTAAAGCTTTAGGCTATACCATGCTGCGATGAATAGAAATTAAGAATCACTGGAAAACTTCAAACAACAATCTTGGAAGTAGATTATAAAATAATAATAAATAAATAAATAAATGCGCCAGACAATCACACCAATCACCTGGTCTCAAACTAAGGTTTTCTCTTGTACTATGAGTACCAGACGACGGATACTAACTGGGGGCGTCATCCCAGCACACCCAGACTCAAGTCAATTTAGAAAAGTTCGTTTTCCAAATTGACCCGACCGGGAATCGAACCCGGGACCTTTCGCGCTTTGGCCGCCTACCTTAGCCACTGCACCACCGAGGTCGTCAAAATAGTTTATTTCTCTTATTCACACTTCATTAATTGTGAAACTAACTCTTATTAGTGTTTCAAATATTACAGAGCGTGCTTCAAGAAACTCCCGCGCATACTGTGCTTCAACACGATGCGGTACACTTTCAACATGCTCACGATGCTAAAGGAGAAAGTGAACACGCACTTCTCGTTCCCGATGCGGCTCGACATGTCCGGCTACGTCGAGAAGCACCTCATGCCCGCGCAGTATCAAGGTTAGAACATTATAGTATAATTACAATGGTACAAATACACACTCTCACCTCACCCTCGCACACACACCGTCACACACACACACATACACACAAACTTGTATTGTCCCCTTACTTGTTTTCCTATGTTAGTAATTTTGCTCATTCAAATTATTTTATTTCGTCTTTTAACATAAACGTATGAAGGTGTTGAGGAAGAGTGGCCGCCTCTGGCACAGGTGCTTATTGCAATTAATAAAGTAGGCCAACCCTTGCTTATTTCGGGTAGAAAATGATTTATGATATGATCAAATAATTTTTGATTTGTTTTTTTTATTACACTTACTGCACGGAGAGCCACAACTCCTTTTATTGAAGGAGAAGTGGTGGCCGGTGGGGGGGGGGGTCTCTCTAGCCTGGCGCGTCACTTCACGTCATAGGTGATCAGCCGCAAGAGAGCTTAGACCCAGGTTTCATGGTTGCTAGACCATGAATGCGTGCGTGAAACACTTACTTAACTTTAATTGTCGAGTTTCATGACGGTTCTTCACGATAGCATCAACATTCGGCAGTCACTTAATCTGACGATAAATGGATATTTGTGCAAAAGTTTACATTAATAGATACATTTTCTATTCTATTCTACAACTTGCTGTCTGTAGCTGGTTAGGTTTTTAATGACAATTAATGGACTTTAATATGTATAACTGTCTAAACGAATCAGTCTTGTGAATTTCAAGGTCATAGATTAGATGCTTTGGACGATCGTTTATTATATATATGTTTATAATTAATCTGTCGTTGGACTCCGTAGCGCTAAAGCGCCTTCTAAGTAATTCTGTTTTAAAGCAAACGTTAGGTAGTAACTTTATTTATAACCTGTCTGAATTGTGTTTGAACTAATTACCTAATTGTTTTCTGTGTCACTTAGTAGCCATCGCCACCCTAAATATAATAAACAAGAGCAGTAAATATCATTGACATCGATTTGAATTCAAATAGGAACCCCTTTTTCTAATTATTTACGTCTTTATTCGCAGAGGAAAAGAGAAAATCAGCAGAGTTAAAGAAAGAAGGTGAAGGGAGTCCAAAAGCCGAGCCCGAGGACAACTCGGAGTTTGAAGAGCATTACGAGTATGTATTACAATAAAATGTGTTTTTTTTTTTAATATTTTTGATGCTATTATTTTTATAGTACTAAACGCCGTACCAGCGAACTTTAAATATTAGAAACAGAAAAATAAGAGCAGCACGCGCGATACGTGAAGGTCGCGGGTTCGATTCCCGCACCGCAAGGGGAGATAAACATTTTCTGTTTCTAATATTTTTGATGCTGTTTTAACATGAACGTAATTAAAATCTTATCGTTTTTACTTTTTCTTACATCTACTTTAGTAGTTATATCAATTACTAGCCGGCCGAGGCTGTAAACGCGGAATTACCCCGTTTTTTCGACGAATTCTTTGCTTCTATTGGTTGGAGCGTGATGTTGTATAGCCTAAAGTTTTCCTCGATAAATGGACTACGCAACACAAAGTAATTTTTAAATTCAAAGTACATTGAGATTACTTACGAAAATCTTCACCATTATATAAATTATATGGAAGACTGGCTGCGTAAGCCTTGAATTTGGAGCCCTGTTCATCCCCTCAGTTGGTGATTTTGGGATATTATTTCTATAACCTCCTATTATATGCCAAGTTTCAACACAATTTTTCAAACAGACCAGTTTTACTAAAAAAAATGTAATTCACAATAAATGTATTTTTTTATATTGCACTTCAAGGTTGACTTCACCCCACCTGATATTAAGTGGTAATGAGGTCCTAGCTTGAGGTCTTGTCGCCCTAGGACTAGGACTAAGACCTGATAGGTCCAGCAACAGCTTTATTATGCTGTACTTGTCGCCCTTAAGCTAGGACCTCATTACCATCTAACATCAGATATGATGTGGCTTGGGTTGAAGGCTTGATTCCTGCTACTTATGTAGCACCCCCCAGGAGCTCTGGAAACCTTACTCACACGCAGGAACACAACAACACAGAAGTGTTAGTTATTTGGCTGCGGTCTTTAAATGTATTGAGTATTTATAATTTGTGATTGTTTGGTAGGTACGAGCTGATAGGCGTGACGGTGCACACTGGCACGGCGGACGGCGGGCACTACTACTCGTTCATACGGGACCGGGAGCACGAGCACCACGACCGCTGGCTGCTGTTTAACGACGCGGAGGTGAAGCCTTTCGACCCGGCGCACATCGCCGCCGAGTGCTTCGGGGGCGAGATGACGGTGAGTCACCACATACCAGGGTTCTGAAGGTCTAATACTAAAAACAAAGAAGAACTCGCGAAAGGTTCCGTTTTGAAGATTAAATTTAAATTTAAAATTTTATTTCGTATATAATACATGGTTATTTATTTGCATAACTATAATTTGGTTTTCTGAAAATGTTTTATTCGCATGGGAAGTGGGTTACGGTTGTAAGAAATAAAAATATCTATCCATCATCGGATCCGATATATTAGGTAGGCCTACAGCCCTTTGAACTTTTCTCACCATCTGTACTTAGCTCAGTCAACCATTGATGTATCTTTAGTTGCTGAACAACTCAGTACCTTGCCACATTAAGCTAACTGTCTATTTGACTTCCTCAGATACGCGGACGCTTAATGTGACAAGGTACTAATGATGTTGACTGTAAATGAACCGTCCGCGAGTACGCCATGCAACAGTCTAGTGCAATTTGCTGTTCTTATATACGTTTTGGGGGTAAATAAATCTCTACACGCGCCCTCCTTCAGTGTTCATGGCCAGCGTGCTTCATGAGAACGATGACAGTTACTAATTAACAATTGGCTACTTGACAGTGTTAACAATAAAATATGAAAAGTGTTAGATACGTTAGCTTATTAGATAAGTAATAATTTTACATTTTTATTTTTTAATTAAAAGCATAGTTAGTATTTTATTTTTGCAAAATAAATTTTACTTTTTTTATCTGTGGAACAAAAGAACCGAAACGGAAACCACCATTGCAATTCGGAAATGACAGCTGTCGGCGAAAATTATTTATTTTAATGAGGCGAAACAATGATTATTTTACCGATTAAATTGAATTATTGTGTCTCTAATCGTATTAAGAATTTATTGAAACATTTTCCGTTTATCTAAATTAAGTCGTTCCTATGCGTATCGGTTCGTTATCTAGGACGTTGACGTCATAATTGCAACAGTGACGAGACTTGGCGTTTTCGCGCGCTTTTTAAATGTGTTACACAAAATCTTATTTTTCTCTGGTTATTTACATTTTTTCCAGATAAATCGAATTGCTTGGGATATAAAATGAACGGGCGCACATTTTACATTACTTTTTCAAAAACTGTCAAGTAGCCAATTATGTTGTCTTGTGCCATCGTACCGTTCCGCATTAAGGTGCAATGATTTGATGGTGCGGCAATGAGGGTTTTCGCGTTCGAATAATCCACCAGATGGCGACACGTAGGCGTGGGGTCCAACTGCTACGTGATTGGTTATGGTTTACATGACATTGACAGACATGTCACCATGACATTTAAATCACCAATCAATAACAGGTGGACCCCACGCCTACGTATCGCCATCTATTGGATTATTCGTGCGCAAACACCCTCATTAACTGATGTTTGACACTTTTGGAAAATGTACACATGTGTTTTGACATATTTGACAACTTTTAATTATTAATAGATAAAATGAAGTGGGTTCCACCAGAATACCAGCGCAGTAGTGGTGTCAGAAATAATACCGTGGCTGCATTTGCTGAGGTGGAACCAAATTATCGATAAAATGTTATCTGTGCATGTTATCTTGTTACATTTTGGTTGGGTCAAATCACACTTTATTTTCTGTTGATATATGTGGAACTGAATATGTTTTATTTTGTTCGTCAGAGTAAAACGTACGACTCTGTGACGGACAAGTTCATGGACTTCTCGTTCGAGAAGACGAACAGCGCGTACATGCTCTTCTACGAGCTGAGCCCGCCGCGCAGCCAGCGCGGCTCCGACTGCGGACAACAAGAGGAGGCGCAGGTACATACGTAATATAATAATATACTATAGGTACATATATAATATGCAGTAGGATGCCTATTATCCGGATCAAATAAAACTAGGGGTATTTCGTATAACTGAAAATCCGGATAATCGATTTCAAAGCATATCATTTTATTTTTATTAAATTATTTTTTATTATGTTATGGGGTTTTACATGCGTTGTTTAGATAATAAGATAAATACAAATTGACAATTAGAGATTGAGAATAAGGATTCTACTGCAACTACTACATAACAAAAGAGTGTGATAACGAATGACCAATTTAGTGTAAATGCAAAATTAAAAGACCATGCAGGTCAATGATACGAAGTTTATTTGAGTTTTATTGGTTAGAAAATGTAAGTTTGTAAAACTGTGTTTTTATCTGGCTATTTAGATTTACGTTTGTTCCTCATTCCCGTTAAAAGTATTGAACGGATTTGGATGAAATTTGGTAAAAAGAGACATATGATTATAGATAAACGTATGGAAACTGTGTGTGTGAATAAGTTTGTGTGACTGAGAGTGTGTCCGTGTGTGTACTACTTAACTGGATGAAGAACATCTTCAGTTTCCTGATAACTGAGTGATTGGAGGTAGCTCTTTACCTTAGTCCTACTGGCGTATTTTTTATCAGAAATAATCTTAAGCTTTTTTTGTTTAGTTATGCGCTTACCAACACATTTTGCCATTTATTTTTATATAATACAGATTACTCTATATTATATTACAGTCGTCAACGGCAGAAGAGTCGGTGTCAAGTTCAGTGGTAGAGCGGCGTAGTGGTAATGCCGGTATAGAGCTGCCCCACGAGCTGCTGCACTGGATCTGGGACGACAACATGCACTTCCTTCACGACAAGAACATCTTCCAGCACGCGTACTTCACGTGAGTATTGCAGTACTGACGACTGGCTCGATGGAACTGGGTTCCGGCCTAGTGAACTATAGATCCCCACCCTGGGAAACTTGGGATTTCTACACCAGAATAAATGATAAATATAATAAAGAATAAATAACCAGCTAACCCGGCAAACTTCGTACCGCCTTAGCGTAGCTTTGATGTACTACTTTATTTTGTATAGCTGACCTTTCTTAGGTATGAGTACCTATTCAATTTGAACTGGAATCTATAATATCCTCCATATAAAAATTAATCCCTATTTCCCTTAAGTAACCACGTTTCAGAACAAACGATGCTCTTTCAATATAGTCTATGGCTGTGAATGACGTTGTCATTCGTTACGCGCGTTTTTTTAAATATGCAAAATTAAATGTATATTTTTCAATCCTTTTGAGAGATTTTTTTTTAAATATGCAAAATTAAATGTATATTTTTCAATCCTTTTGAGAGATTTTCTTAATATTTTTTGTACAGAGTATTAGAAAACTACAAAAAAAAAATTAGCCAAATCGCTCAAGCCGTTTTCATGTTATGGCGTGACAACGGGAAACAGGTTTCATTTTTATATAAATAGATTTTAAGGTCCAAATGCCGTAAATGAGAACTTTTACATCGGCCGTGTTAGTTTCTGAAATATTTTTAGAAAACTATTTTAAAATTCTCCGAAACTATTTAATAGTCAAGTGTGAGAATAGTTAAGTAAAATTGTGACGTCAATGTGTCCTCTTTTCATAGAGATTCTATGAAGTAATAGTGTATTGACAGGTATGAGATACTTCTAAGGCAACAACCCTATAGATATACTTTATTGCACAAGAACTTTACTTCATCTCTGTGGTCCCGGTTTCGATTCCCGGTCGGGTCAATATGGAAAACGAACTTTTCCAGATTATCTCGGGTCTGGGTGCGGTTGTATCGTCGTTGTTTCTGATTTTTGTAACAAACAGTGGCGTAACTATACCATTCGGGGCCCGTGGCAAATTAAATAATAAATGATAAATAAATGCGCCAGACAATCACACCAATCACCTGGTCTCAAACTAAGGTTTTCCCTTGTACTATGAGTACCAGACGACGGATACCAACTGGGGGCGTCATCCCAGTACACCCAGACTCAAGTCAATTTAGAAAAGTTCGTTTTCCAAATTGACCCGACCGGGAATCGAACCCGGGACCTTACGCGCTTTGGCCGCCTACCTTAGCCACTGCGCCACCGAGGTCGCCTCATTCATCACTCCTCCTCCTTCTCAAAGAAAGAATAAGAATATTTAGGAAAGTTTAATGTAAAAATTATTCTTGGTAATTGGGATTCTCCTCTTACCTGGGGCCCCTTCTGGCTGGGGGCCCGTGGCATTTTGCCGACTTGCCACCCTGTAGTTACGCCACTGGTAACAAAGGTGCTTTACTCGTAGCTACTTATCCTAGAATCAGAGCAATGTATGTGATGTTATCCATTATGTATATCAATACTCAATATTTTTATTGCATCTTTAGTGTTATTATCTCTATTTATATTTACATACTGACTGTTAAACTGCGAGTATGCCACTACTTTTATTCTAGATACTTAATCAATGAGACAATACCATTACAGTGTTAATTGTTGTATGGCAGGTTCATGGGTCAGATGTGCAGTTCAGTGCCGCAGTCTCTGCTCACACTGAAGCCGGAGATCACGGAGGTTGCCGCGAGGCTCTCAACCTCGTTCTTCATCGAGACCTTCATACATGCGAAAGAAAAGGTAAACCTTTTTACATCGTATTCAACGTAATTGAAAAAACTTATAAGATTCAAGATTATGAAGATAAGCTAATTAATTTTTTTTATTTTAAACCAATTTTCAATTATTAAATGAAATTAAGATAACTATTTTAAAAAATACGGTTATTGAAATGCTTATCAAGTGAATAAGATGTTGTCATTTTAATCCTATGATAACTAACTAACGCTAAACTCAAAGAGGTGAAATAAATATGTTGATTTTGTTCATGTTAGAGCTGAACAGACTAAAACAAGGATAAGTTAAGAAAATGTTCATACAAAATTTCAAAATACCTCCAAAACACCATCGATCGAGCGGCTTTTATGTTTATTCTTTAAATATGGACATTATTCGTCCTAATGCCTAACTGAAATTATAAAATGTAAAATTTTACTATTGTTCAAAAAATGCTTTCTGTCTGTTTATCTAAGAATTGAAATCGGCCCTAATATGTACGAAATAAGACACATTACAGCTATTAAAAATAATGAAAAGAAATATTTATGATCAAAGGGCTAAGTTGGAACCCTTAAGTATGTACACACTGTGCAAAAAATAGAGGCAATCAAATGAGAATTAAACACTTTAACTTTTATGATATTATGTATTGTTTTAATGTTAACAAATATTGTTTTTTAGCCTACGATGGTGTCGTGGGTGGAGCTGGTGACAAAACAGTTCAACTCGTCGGCGGCTGCGTCGGAATGGTTCCTCGGGCACATGGCCGACGACACGTGGTGGCCGATGCAGGTAAAATCATTTTTTAAACAAAATCTATACATACATAGGCAATTTACCAACCTAGTTCCAATATTTTATATTCATAATGTGTCAAAAATTACCATCCGTTTTTATACAACTGACTACGAGTCGTTATAATAACAGCTGTCATCGGTTGTTCGTCTGTCGTTTTTAGCTTACGCCTCGTATAATTTATTACTATCCGTAACTAGAAAAGATCGTTTTTCAAATATTGGAACCGGGCATAAGTCCACAGATCTGACAGGGCGTAGAGTATGGTGTTTGCTTACTTGGTAGGCAAGGAGACAGATGCCAGTTACGAGCTGGTATAGGTGTCCCAAAAAAAAGCTCATTGATCTTCATTTCTGATGGCAAATTTTACACATATCCCGTAAACTATGATAAGTTTGTTTAACTCGTCTATTGATAGCTTAATTAATTTTGAATACAAACGTGTTTTCATTAATCCGTTTTGTAATATGATATTAATTCAAAATTTTTAATTCGCAGGTGTTAATAAAATGTCCAAATCAGATGGTCCGTCAGATGTTTCAAAGGCTATGTATGCACGTTATACAGAGGCTGAGGTGAGTTTTTATACGGTTCATTAGATTTGTTTTGAACCCTGATGGGATTAGTATTAAAGTTGAAATTTGCTTGTTCCAGATCTAGTCATTGTGCCTTATACCTACAGGGTATGGAAGAGGGCGAAGATAATAGCAAGTTGGGAGAAGCGAGTTGTGTTACTAGGTTTATAAGAATGTTGTTATCATTGGTAAGTTGCTGCATAGTATGCGTTTTCAAAATAGGTACATACATGCAATTTTTAGGCTTGCTTAGAACTAAAAATGTGAAGGTTTTTAATAAAACTCGCATCGTTATCGCAGACGGCTTAACAAAATACATAAGTGGCAAGATGTTAACACCTTGTAAACACTAAAGATGCAATAAAAATATTGTGTATTTAGTATTGGTAAGATTTACAGTTCATAATGTAACGTACTACAGTCGTAACAAAGATGTAGGGCTATTTTCACATGATAATTTTAATTTCACAGATATATTAACTGTATTATAAAGTTATTAATGCTAAATGCCCTAAAATGCACCTTCGTTAAGATCGAAATTCCTGTGTCCAACCGTTTATGCGCCTTAATTTTTTCTAGTCTACTTTAAACCTTATGTGAATGAGATAAGTATGGAAACATTTTTTGACGTAACATCCCGAATAAAAGTGAAAGGAGCCTTAATACTGTTTGATGCCTTTCTTTGCCGGTGCCATTTTTAGCTCGCAACTGTGCATCTACAATATTTCCAACCCTACTTATTGGGATATAGTAAAATCACAATTTATTATTCTCCCTGTAAATTTCGTATTAAAATGTTCCGTTCGCAATGTCAGATGGAGAACGGTGCGCGGACGCACCTCCGGCACCTGACGGAGTACTTCAGCTTACTATACGAGTTCAGCAAGATGGGGGAGGAGGAGGGCAAGTTCCTGCTGCGTATCAACGCCATCTCGAGCATGGTCAGCTTCTACCTCGGACAGAATTGCACAATGGTACGCTGGCGCAAAATGTTTAGTATAAATCTAAAGTTTCCTACTCTCTGTCAACTCTGCTGTCACTTAGGCTCAGTTGCAGTTTTCAAGTGAAGTCACTTAGGTTCAGTTGCTCCAATCGTCGTGTCTGTTTTCTGTTACACAAGTACTTTATATACTTATTTACTTACTTTATGACGACATCCGTAGTCGAGGGGCGAGCGGGCCGACTTATGCGTCGCGCCATCTCTGAGGTCCCGGGTTCGATCCCCGGTCGGCTCAATGTGAGAAAAAAACTTTTCTATTTTTTTCTCGGGTCTGTGTGTTGTGGTACCGTCCTTGTTTTTAATTGCTGATACACAAGTGCTTAAGCTACTTACCATATAATCAGAGCAATGTATGTGATGTAGTACAATATTCATATTCATATTTATATTATTCATATTACCTACCACAGACTCAGAACAATGTATGTTATGTGGTTTGTCCATTGTTTTATATTATTATAATAAAATTCAGGGCTGTAAATCCATTTTCTAATATATTTTTCATAATTGCGCAGGCGGAATCTCCGACGGAAGAAGCGGGCGGAAGCGGTAGCGGGAACGGAAGTGCGAACACTGAAAGCGCGGGCGATAAGCTACGGCCGGGAGCGTTGGACAAGATGGTAGCGCTGGTCGCGGGTCTAGTGGAGCGGTCGAGGGACGCGGGCGGCATGCTGGCGCTGCAGGAGCCCGACGCGAGAGCCTTGCTGCACGCTAAGGTGAGGGTCACAAGCGGGAGCGTTGGACGAGCGCGCTTGACTATGTAGATGGGGCGCTGGTCGCGGGTCTAGTGGAGCGGTCGAGGGACGCGGGCGGCATGCTGGCGCTGCAGGAGCCCGACGCGAGAGCCTTGCTGCACGCTAAGGTGAGGGTCACAAGCGGGAGCGTTGGACGAGCGCGCTTGACTATGTAGATGGGGCGCTGGTCGCGGGTCTAGTGGAGCGGTCGAGGGACGCGGGCGGCATGCTGGCGCTGCAGGAGCCCGACGCGAGAGCCTTGCTGCACGCTAAGGTGAGGGTCACAAGCGGAACGCGTTGGACGAGTGCGCTTGACTATGTAGATGGGGCGCTGGTCGCGAGTCTTTCTTTATAATATGTTTGTTCCTGAAGTTACATAGCGACTACATTTATATTATTACTTAATAGTCTGTTTGCCTTCATATTATACTTTTTACATACCGAATTCGTAACATTGGCATGTGTGCAGTGGCGTGCACACAGTTTTAAGATAGGGTAGGCAGAAAATTTCACTCACCAAAAACACTTTGGTTTTGGTTCATCGTCTTGTTGACTGATAATGTAGGTAATTGCCAAATGCTAGCTCAATATCCATAGATTGACTGATTTTATTTACGGATATTCGAAGTGGCCTTTCGGCGCGTTTGTATGATGTTTTGTAATGTTTGTGTTATTTGCAAAATTTAAATGAAAGCAATGAAAAGATGGTGGTGTAAGTATCATTTTTTATTTTTTCAATACACACACCATCTAAACATCTTTCACAGACAATATTATCAATTTTTCACTCTATTAACAACGATAAATCCTAAATATCTGAAAGCGTAGTCACAAACACAACACAAATCAAACAATATGGCAACTTTTGACTACATACATTAAATCCGCATGACCGCGACTTACCACGAGAGCACACATACAAAATTTTAGAGATTCATAGTTTGTGTCTTTGCCGTGGCAAGGGCACGCAAGGGCGAGGCGGCGCTAGTGCAGCGCGAATCGGTGATGCTAAATAATCAAATTACATGTCGATCTTATCTTAATGATACCACCGGCAATCGATCGGTGGAGCTAATTTATGATTTAAGTTTTTATGTTATTTTGTTATTGATAAAATAATATTGGATCTATTATCAGACCTAGGGTAGGCAGTGTCTTTCTGTCTTTATGAAACGCACGCCACTGCATGTGTGTGCCAGGAAAAAATAGCCTTCACCTGTAAATAAAACTTCAGATGGTTTTTAGTGTCTTTTCGGTAGTTAAGTTCGGATTTTTCGGCTTTTATGTAGACATATATACCGTACTATTGGCCCGGCACGGGTCCGCACGCATATTCACATGTTACAAAAAATGTGAAAATAAAGAACCACTGGACCGGTTTTGTGCAAATTTAATATAAACCATCGACTAAACAGTACAATATTATGTGTAAACTGTATAAAACAAATAGTTTCAAAAATTAAAACGCCTAGGCAAACACACAGCGGTCCTGAGCGAACATACAACTTCAAAGCAACTCCAAAGAACATTCAAGGAGCAGTTTATTTATCACGGCAGGGGTTCCCGTTCATCTACCAGCAGACGCGCGACTGCCTCAACCTGCAGCAGACGCGCTCGCTGGTGTTCGCGCTGTGCCGCTGGAACGAGCCGCTCGCGCAGAAGATCGTCAACATGATCTTCCAGGCCATCGCCAAACATACTGAGGTAACGCTGTGGTTGCGGACACGAAGCTCTGTATAAGCTACTAGCTGTGTCCGCGACTTCGTACGCGTGGACTACATGCTTTCATTTTCTGTTTTATCCTTATCTCCCCTAATATTCAAAACAAAAAAATAGACCATATTTTAAACTTAGTTTCGAACGAAAATAAACATTATCCTATATAAACTTTTAAGAGCGGTTTTACCCCCATTTCCCCTTATTTTTAAAACAAAAAGTAGCATTTGTCCGTTCTAGAGGTTCAACGTACACCTTTATTAAATTTCATCAAAATCAGTTCAGTGGTTCAGGCGTTAAAACCGGACAGACCAACAGACAGACCGACAGAGAGACATACCCTCGCGTCATGACGCGCTTACGTCATGACGTACATAGGTGTCTTTATATCAACACAAGCATTACAAAAAACACTAGGTTAATCTAATTTAACCTTATGTGACTGAAATAAGTATAGAAAAAAAAACACGCCCGTAGCCATGAAGCGAACGAGTAAAAAAAGGTTAATACTGTTAGTAATGTTAGGACCCGGGAGTGATTAAAATACATGTTGTCAACTCGAGTATAGTTTATTCTCTCTCTAATTACTTAGGGCTAAAACATATATACTAGATCTCTACACGTGTAGAGAGGCGAGTCACACACGTTCACTGTTGTGGACCTAATCAAAAGGAAGGATCAACATGTTTGATTTGTTTGTTAACAGACATGCGGGCCTTTTTTTAAATTGCTGACTCTGGTGGTGGAGGGCAGCGGCGGCGGCGCGGGCGCGGGGGGCGGCCTGCCGTGCTTCACGCAGCTCGTGCTCGCGCGCCTGTGGGACGTCGCCGACGTCTGCCCGCACGCCGCGCTCGAGTGGCTCGCGCTACAGGTCCACACTGCACACTGCACACTGCACACTGTTCTGCCTTCCTTTCAGTATACTTGGTGCCTGATTTATTGAAGCTTTGTACCATTGGAAACAATATTAACTCCTACCTAAAATCTTTATCTGATCTTAGCGGCTCAGTATAAGTCTTTAAGATGTAAGATGGCGCCAAAATCGAGAGCATTCGTGAGCGTAATGTATGCCAATCAGTTTACCTGATAACGCCAAATGATTATACTGATAATGCATCTAGTAACCAGTGTGAAGGATTTTTAAATATCTCGTTATTGCCACACCTACGTCAAGTCAATCTTCTAGGTTACACAGAAATAACCGATGTAAATCAATATAATCAGTATCAAACGGCATACATAAACCAGTTGTATCAATTTTGATTCTGATTTTACCATTCAAAATAAGTTAAGACATTTTCATGCTTGTTCCTTATTTAAATTACTAGGTATGCATTTGACTTTGATGGTTTATGTAATTCTTTATTTCAGGTTCCACGAAACAAGGCAGCGCACGCGTGGGCGCTCCGCACCGCAGACCGCTGGGTGGAGCAGCAGCTGCTGGCCTCCTCGGCGGCACGAGTACGCGCGGCCGCCGCCCTGCTGCTGGTGGCGCTGGTGCCGTCGCAGCACTTCCGCGCCGGGTACACCCGCCGGCCGCCGCCCGCCTCGCCGCACCTCGCCAAGCTGCCCGACACCGCGCACCATACGCTGCACCAGGTACATGATGCTGTAGTGTCGCCGTAGCCTGCTGGTGGCGCTGGTGCCGTCGCAGCACTTCCGCGCCGGGTACACCCGCCGGCCGCCGCCCGCCTCGCCGCACCTCGCCAAGCTGCCCGACACCGCGCACCATACGCTGCACCAGGTACATGATGCTGTAGTGTCGCCGTAGCCTGCTGGTGGCGCTGGTGCCGTCGCAGCACTTCCGCGCCGGGTACACCCGCCGGCCGCCGCCCGCCTCGCCGCACCTCGCCAAGCTGCCCGACACCGCGCACCATACGCTGCACCAGGTACATGATGCTGTAGTGTCGCCGTAGCCTGCTGGTGGCGCTGGTGCCGTCGCAGCACTTCCGCGCCGGGTACACCCGCCGGCCGCCGCCCGCCTCGCCGCACCTCGCCAAGCTGCCCGACACCGCGCACCATACGCTGCACCAGGTACATGATGCTGTAGTGTCGCCGTAGCCTGCTGGTGGCGCTGGTGCCGTCGCAGCACTTCCGCGCCGGGTACACCCGCCGGCCGCCGCCCGCCTCGCCGCACCTCGCCAAGCTGCCCGACACCGCGCACCATACGCTGCACCAGGTACATGATGCTGTAGTGTCGCCGTAGCCTGCTGGTGGCGCTGGTGCCGTCGCAGCACTTCCGCGCCGGGTACACCCGCCGGCCGCCGCCCGCCTCGCCGCACCTCGCCAAGCTGCCCGACACCGCGCACCATACGCTGCACCAGGTACATGATGCTGTAGTGTCGCCGTAGCCTGCTGGTGGCGCTGGTGCCGTCGCAGCACTTCCGCGCCGGGTACACCCGCCGGCCGCCGCCCGCCTCGCCGCACCTCGCCAAGCTGCCCGACACCGCGCACCATACGCTGCACCAGGTACATGATGCTGTAGTGTCGCCGTAGCCTGCTGGTGGCGCTGGTGCCGTCGCAGCACTTCCGCGCCGGGTACACCCGCCGGCCGCCGCCCGCCTCGCCGCACCTCGCCAAGCTGCCCGATACCGCGCACCATACGCTGCACCAGGTACATGATGCTGTAGTGTCGCCGTAGCCTGCTGGTGGCGCTGGTGCCGTCGCAGCACTTCCGCGCTGGGTACACCCGCCGCCCGCCGCCCGCCTCGCCGCACCTCGCCAAGCTGCCCGACACCGCGCACCATACGCTGCACCAGGTACATGATGCTGTAGTGTCGCCGTAGCCTGCTGGTGGCGCTGGTGCCGTCGCAGCACTTCCGCGCCGGGTACACCCGCCGGCCGCCGCCCGCCTCGCCGCACCTTGCCAAGCTGCCCGACACCGCGCACCATACGCTGCACCAGGTACATGATGCTGTAGTGTCGCCGTAGCCTGCTGGTGGCGCTGGTGCCGTCGCAGCACTTCCGCGCCGGGTACACCCGCCGGCCGCCGCCCGCCTCGCCGCACCTCGCCAAGCTGCCCGACACCGCGCACCATACGCTGCACCAGGTACATGATGCTGTAGTGTCGCCGTAGCCTGCTGGTGGCGCTGGTGCCGTCGCAGCACTTCCGCGCCGGGTACACCCGCCGGCCGCCGCCCGCCTCGCCGCACCTCGCCAAGCTGCCCGACACCGCGCACCATACGCTGCACCAGGTACATGATGCTGTAGTGTCGCCGTAGCCTGCTGGTGGCGCTGGTGCCGTCGCAGCACTTCCGCGCCGGGTACACCCGCCGGCCGCCGCCCGCCTCGCCGCACCTCGCCAAGCTGCCCGACACCGCGCACCATACGCTGCACCAGGTACATGATGCTGTAGTGTCGCCGTAGCCTGCTGGTGGCGCTGGTGCCGTCGCAGCACTTCAGCGCCGGGTACACCCGCCGGCCGCCGCCCGCCTCGCCGCACCTCGCCAAGCTGCCCGACACCGCGCACCATACGCTGCACCAGGTACATGATGCTGTAGTGTCGCCGTAGCCTGCTGGTGGCGCTGGTGCCGTCGCAGCACTTCCGCGCCGGGTACACCCGCCGGCCACGTGTCACGAACATTAAAGTGGCCGAGATCCTTTCACTGTAGCAAAGTTTGTTTGTTTGAAGATGACGTAATAATTTTGATGTTCTTTCCAGGTGTACACAATGTTGCTGGGCAAACTGAAGGCGGCGCGCAAGTACACCGACGTGGGCGCGCACGGCACCATGAAGCTGACCGCGTACTTCGGCGTCATGTCCTACTGTGTCGTCAGCAGGGTCGAGAAACTCATGGTAAGTGTTACAATGAAGGTGTTACGAAAAATCCACTAGATGGCAATACGTAGGCGTGGAGACCAACTGCTACTTGATTGATTATGGTTTGCATGACATTGACGAACATGTCACTATGACATTTAAATCACCAATCATTTAACAGTTGGACCCCACGTCTACGTATCGCCGGTTTAATTTACATTTTGTACTAATTTCGTTTCCAGTTCGGTCAGTACTTCAACGACCTCTGGGACCTGTACCACCCGGCGATATCGGAGCCGTCGGTAGCGGTCCACCCCAACAAGCAGGCTCTGCTCACGTTCTGGCACGCCGTCTCGGTCGATTGTCCGGAGAACGTGCAGCTCGCTGTCAGCAACCCGCGCCTTATCAAGCACATTGCCTTCAACTACATACTGTGAGTGACTACCTGAATGATTTCATCAAAACAAAACTTAATGACTTGGTCTGATGTGAGCTAGAATAGTAATAAGTTAAATACTGCTACTGTAACTAATCTACTTAGTTTCTTATCGTTTTGTCGGTAGATATGAGTTCCGAACCAACAGTAGAATCACTTTTGTTTGTTTTGTGTCAATGACGGTTGAAAAGTGTTATATGTGATCTACTTGAACGAATAAATATTTTACCTACTAATGTATCCCAAAATCACGCAGAGCTTATAGTATATTTCAGTGAAGAAAGGATTTGTATCCGTTTAAATTTAAATAGACTTCCATAATTCAATTCAATATTCTTTTATTAATATAAATTACATCAGTAATATTTATGAAACGTCTATATAATGCAAATGACGCTACCAAATGAAATCGTGTCGATATTTTTTTATAACGTGTTACATGAGATACGATTATTGGGTATTTAAAAAGGTGACAGTACAAAATATACCTATTATATTTTGTCCCAGCTGTAATGATAGAAAGTACGAATAGAACTACGTTTTAAAAATAATTTTGAATGTATAAATGTTTCTTTTATTATTTTATAAATTAATTACACAAATTTTAAGTAGATATTAAGTCTTAACCCTTTATTAGACTCTGTCCGCTATATGAACACTATAATTTAAACCTTTCTTACTAGAATTATGGTCCAAAACCTATGAAAATTAATAAAGGTTTAATTTTAACATGTTTAGAACAACTTTGTTTTGCCGATGCCATTTTTAGGTCGCAACTGCGCATCTACAAAATGTTCGACCACAACATTTAGACATGTGCGTTAATCAAAATGAATGAATCCAGTGCGGACCACGAGGACGGCGAGGTGGTGGCGTACAACCGCGCGATGCTGCCGCCGTACTACGCGCTCCTGCGGCTGTGCTGCCGCCGCTCCAGCGCCTTCGCGCGCACCCTGGCGCAGCATCAGAACATCCACTGGGCCTTCCGCAACATCGCGCCGCACGCGCACCTCTACCCCGGCGCCGCCGACGAGCTGCTGAGGTAATGATACCATTTTTTATTTACTCGTATGTCGCACCTTTAGAAGAAAACTCCAGCAACTCAAAAAGTAGGTATGCATTTCGTGTAGGTAAGTGGTATTGTTACGCGCCACGATCGATGGTGTTTTAGTAAACAGCGCCATCTAGTCTCGAATTGCGGAACTTCAGAGAGTCGAGACGTCGATGCCAGAACTTACTAGAACTATGGCCGCACGGTCGGGTCAAGGCCAGACTGCGCGCGAATATTCTGGATGTTTCTGCGTTGGAAAGTTCGGGAACAACCTGCGGCACTATAAAAGTCCGGAATTGGCCGCGACCGGGATAGTATTGAATTAGCGATACAAGTGATTACTTCGGAAGCAATCTTGAAGTGCGACTTGGGAGCGATTGTAGTTTTAATTAGTGCGTTTTAAAGTCTAACTTTTGGTAATTTTTATCGGCAGTTTTCATTGTCACGAACCCGAAGCTCCCAAAACGGCTAATTCAACGAGCTGATGAATACATTACCCACGAACAAGCCTTTTAAAACTTTTAATATCAGTGCTATACTTATATATTTCAAACAATTTTCCGTCATATTTAACAAAGTTTATTTTGAGTTCCTGCAGATTTGATCTGGGGGTGCGATGTATCCTACCTTAAACTCGTAAGACATAATAGAAAATAAATTGTGTCAGGCTTTTAAAAGGACATTCGGTTTTATGAGGTTACTAGCTGTGCCCGTGACTTCGTTCGCGTGGACTACAGGGTTTTTTTTTTCGCAATAGGTAAAGCCTATGTTCTTTCTCAGGGTCTAAATATTGTCTGTGCCAAACTTTATCAAAATCGTTTGAGAGGTTTAAGCGGGAAAGCGTAACAGACAGAGTTACTTTCGCATTTATAATATTAGTAGGGATATCAAAATCGGATTTCATTTTTCGTCTGTCCAGGTCGCAGTGTTTCTAACCTGGCCCCTGTACCCTTGGGGTTCCATAGTCGGTTGCTAAAAGGTCCGCGGGAGAAATGGCTTCTTTCGCCTCTAAAATATGTGACTAATACTGATTCTGAGGAGTAATAACTCCACAGACGCAAATCTAACGAGACGATCAATTCCCTACGCACTCATGGATAGGAAATTCGTACGTTAATTTGTTATTGAAGAATATCAGAATCTAACTAGGCATCAGTTTCTATACATTCAGTCGCCAGTTTTTTTGCTAACATTATTTTTTCTAGATTAATCTTAATCCAGAAATACAATTTATTATCGACTGACGTAGTTGCAATAAGATATGCTCCGAGGATTTAGAAAATAGCATTGTTGACAGGCTGGCGAGAATACTGGCGGCGCGAGGTGCTGCTGGCGGTAGCGGTAGCGGGAGCGGAGGTGGAAGCAGTGGCGGCGGCGGCGGCGGTGGCGGCGGCGGCGGGGGTGGCGGCGGCGGTGGCAGTAGCGGGAATAGCACTACAAGTGGCAGCGGTAGCGGAGGGGGCAGCGGAGAATCGACGGACGGCAGGGAGGCAGCTGCGTTCAGGCGGAGCACGCTCTCCGCTTATTTACAGGGTAAGTAGTTATTGTTAATGCCGTTATGACGTCATTACTAAAAGTATCTTGTTAAGACTGCTCATCCTCAGAAATGGCGCAGTAAGGTTTGTCTCCAACAAACTTAATTTGACGTGGAAGAAATGTTCTAGATGAACGATACTTCGCAGCGTATAAACGCACCCTACGAGGTAGATAGTATAGAGGCGATAGTTGTAGAAGACTTAAACGGAGGCAAACATACACCAGTTGACGTACTTCAGGAACTTTAAATTAACAAAGTGTTTCATTTCTCGATAGGTTTTTTAAGTTCCAATGAAAACGGCGCTCGTTTCAAGGCGCACTTTGTTGTAGAGCAAATTATTTACGCGACAAGTCACTTAACTTACATTCAATGCGTGTTTGAATGTGGTTTATGCCAAAGATTTCTACTATTGAACTGAACTATTATTCATTTCCTTTTATATACACATTAAAATCCACAATATAAACAAATTAGACGTCACAAAATTTCGTACGAGTGTACATGGAAAATTATTTGTATAACATTTATTTTTGCAGGTTTAAATGGTAGAACGTGTTGGACGACATTAATATCTGCGTTCTGCACGCTTGTCGAGAATGAGGACGACAGGTTGTACGTCGTGTACAATGGCGGTCTGCAGATGACTTTCGAAGTGAGTACATCGGAATACAGATGTCCCAATAGGGATGTTAACTAGAGATTAGTTAACTGAAATACTTTTAAATAAATAAATACCGGACAACCACATATATACATTGCTCTGATTCTGGGGTAAGTTGCTTAAGCATTTGTGTTACGGAAACCAGAAACAACGACGGTATCACAACATCTATCAAAACGCGACTCCTTCATAGATTTGTGACGTCATAATTTGACGACCCGGACCCTAGACAATATATAGAACGGAGGATATCGGACGTAACTCATGAATTTAAGCTTTTAAATTTTGAGTTAGATAAGTAATTTTTTAAGTGTAACTTTCTTTACCATAATCACTTTTATAAAAATTGTCTATACAATCCTAAAATAGTCGTTATCTCGGAGCTAAGATAAAACTGCTCATAAAGAAACTAAGTAAGGGATCGGTGACCTTAGCACATACAAATACGGTAATTTGAGACGTTTTACGTATAGCATGTTTTGGTTATAACGATGTCGTGTTGTCGGCAGGCGCTGCACAGCCTGCACTCGGTGTACGTGGAGGGCGGCGGCGCCGGCGGCGGGGCGGGCGTGCGCGGGGAGCTGGCCGCGGCGCTCCGCTGGGCGGCCGCGCTGTGTCGCACGCTGCGCACCAGGCGGGACGCCAAGGAGGCCCGCGCCCTGCTGCTGGCCTGCAAGGACTGGCCCGAGTGCGCCAGGCGCCTGCTGGCCATGCTCGCCGCGCACCACAGGCTCGACCATCTGAGGGTCCCTGCGTTGGGTGAGTCTCGATGACCTCATGCCTTCAATATGATGACTGCAATTACTTGCGTCGGACGCTGTGGACGAGGCGGGACGTCAGGGAGGCTCAAGTGATGTTACTAACTTGCGAAGAGTATGAGTTAACTGCTCGTAGTATGAGGTTTTAGCGTTGGATGAGTCATTTATTGGTGGCTTCTTCTGTGGCAACCCACTCATCTTTAGAGACTTGACTATTCGATAAGGTGTCAAAATCTCCAATATTATGTCGATGTAGCGCTGGGCGTTTGCGGTCGTGAACTTTAAAAAGATTTAGGGTAATCTCATATTGTGAGCCGTGTAAAATTGCCATTAATCGTCTTCATGGCATGTTTATTGCATGATTAGTCGAGACATCTTAATTAGGGTAGTATTGTTTAAATTGACGTTATTGTTTAATGTGTGCTACTAGCATGCAACAGAAAACAACGTCGTGATCGTGTACACAGTGTGTACGATTCTACGCGTGAGGAGTTCACACACGTGACAATGTCGACAGAGGGAATGAACTTCTTTAATTTTTTTTTTAAATAAATAAATAATAAATAAATAAATATTGGATAACATCACATACATTGCTCTGATCCTGTGGTAAGTAGCTTAAGCACTTGTGTTACAGAAATCAGAAACAACGAAGGTACCACAACACCCAGACCCGAGACAATATAGAAAAGTTCGTTTCCCACATTGATCCGACCGGGGATCGAACCCGGAACCTCAGAGATAGCGCGACGCCAAAGTCCGGCACGCTCGCCTCTCTGCTACGGAGGTCGTCAATAATTAAATAATAATTGCGTGTTACATTGCATATTACGTTATAGTAGTGTGTATCCGTCTCTATATTATGTTCGTATGTCGTCAGGCGTGCTTCGCGAGCTGGTCCTGATCGGCGGCGGCGCGGCACTGGGCGCGCTGGTGCCGCTGGCGGCGGCGGCCCGCGGCGACCAGCGCCCGCGCGCGCACCTGCACGCGCCGCACGCGCCCCACGCCGCGCACGCCGCACACGCCGCGCACGCCGCACACGCAGCACACGCAGCACACGCCGCACACGCGCCGCCGCACTCGCAGCCGCGCCCCAAGGCCTACCGACCTTACCACAAGTTTATAGGTAAGAGCCTATGTCCTGCTTGGCCATCTCGTGATGTCGACAGATTAAAGAAATCACATTGGAGCTCCCAAAGGGATAAACCGAATTTTTCTGAATTCCGTTTTTTTGTTTGAAATTTCAATTACACCCGATTCCAATAATTCGTAATGTGTCAAAAATGACTATCCGTTCTTCTACGAGTCGTTAATTCTAATTTCAAATTTACTTTCCATACCAGCTGTCATAAGTCGTCTCTCAGCCGTTTTTAGCTTACGCCTCGTATAATTTATTACTATGCGTAAATAGAACGGATCGCTTTTCAAATATTGGAACCGAGCATAAGTCGCAAATGTTCTTAGCTATGTTTGATGGAAATCAATCGGTAAAATTATGTATTTTAACACAATTCCCCCTATTTAGGGAAATAAAAGGGTTAGAGTCGTAGTATAGATGGCGATACATTTCAAATGCAAGATGCTCCAATATCGCATTATTGGTGTTTTTTTAAAACATGTAGAAAGTTTGTAAGAATGTATAGATGTTGGGATATCTGGATATATGTATCTTTGTTTATCTCTTTCACGCAAAAACTACTCAATGGACTTGGATAAAATATAGCTGGAACAAAAACAATATATTAGATTATCATATAAGATACTTTTATCCCAAAATATTGCAAGCGAAATCGCAAATATCAGCTAGTCAGTAATCATTTGAAACAATTAATTCTCAGACACGTGCTGTCGAGTGGCGCGAAGTCAACGCTGCATGTCGGAACAGTTGGTGCTGTTGTCGGCGCTATGTGCGTTAGAAGCAGTTCCACTTAGGTTCAACTACTTCGCCAGCTTTTGGCGCGATGTCGCCGCCTCACCGGTAAGTATTGTTATACTAATTAAACATTTCTTTAAAGACAATGCAAATGCAACTGCTAAAAAAGCATCTCTCAGTGGCATTTTTTTGAGGATATTTAACAGTATGCTGACACGAAGGACTTTATGTGACATTGGCCATATTGATTTGTTGCAAGTTATCTTTGAAACTATTTTATAGTCAGTGTGTTGATTTGTATCTTCAAAAAAATCAATGAAGGAGTAGTTTTTTGACAGCTGTTTAAAAGTACCTCAAAAACGGTTTTCTTTGTATTTTGAGATTTTCAAATTGGCTACTTGACAGTTTTTGAAAAAGTATTGTAAAATGTGCGCCCGTTCATTTTAAATCCCAAGCAATTCGATTTATGTGGAAATAATCTAAATAACCAGAGAAAAATAAGATTTTGTCTAACACATTTAAAAAGCGCGCGAAAACGCCTAGTCGCGTCATTGTTGCAATTATGACGTCAACGTCCTAGACAACGAACCGATACGCATAGGAACGACTTAATTAAGATAAACGGAAAATGTTTCAATAAATTCTTAATACGATTAGAGACACAATAATTCAATTTAATCGGTAAAATAATCATTGTTTCGCCACATTAAAATAAATAATTTTCGCCGACGGCTGTCATTTCCGAATTGCAATGGTGGTTTCCGTTTCGGTTCTTTTGTTCCACAGATAAAAAAACTAAAATTTATTTTGCAAAAATAAAATACTAACTATGCTTTTAATTATAAAGTAAAAATGTAAAATGATTACTTAACTAATAAGCTAACATATCTAACACTTTTCATATTTTATTGTTAACACTGTCAAGTAGCCAATTAACGGACTAAATAGAATCGTTGTTTTTTTTTACCAGTCATCACCATTCGTATATTATTATCAATGATTAAAATCTGCTGCTGTGGCTTCTTGAAACGTACCTTCGACTTCCTCCAACGACCTCCGTAACCGAGAGAAGTTCGGGTCGGACTTTGGCGTCGCACAATATGGGAAACGAATTTTTCTATATTGTCTCGGGTCTAGGTGTTGTGGTACCGTCGTCGTTTCTGATTTATTTAACATAAGTGCTAAAACTAAGAGAATCACAGTTATGTATGTGATATCCGATATATTTATTTGCTGTCCAATATCTTACTGAGATTTTGTACATGTATGATTGTGTTCTGTGTACAGGCGGACGCAAAACTCGAGGAGATGCTGTTGGAGTGCAGCGTCGTGTCGGAATACATGGACGCCGTGCTACTGGACGAGCGCGACTCGCTCGAGGACCCCGCCATATACCAGTTCATGCGGCACTACTACCCGAAGGTGTTTACGTTTTAGAGTTCCGCACCCAAAGGTGTTAAGAAAGGAAGTCTATTAATAAGACGTCGCTGTCTGTCCGTCTGCCTGTCACTAGACTGTATTCCAAGAACCTTAGTTGGACAGTTGAAATTTTCAAAAATGATGTAAATTTCAGTTGTTGCTTTAAACAAATACTTATACAAATTAAAATTACGCTCAGTTGCATCAATTCACTTTAACGGTAACTGAGGGTTGACGGTTGTCAATTTGAAAAAAATCATGGGAGTTCTTACAACTGTCGAATCGTCCGTTACTGTTAAAGGTAAGGCTGTGCGACTGACTGTTAATATTTTAAGAAAAAAACACAACAAACGTGATTTTTTTTCCTCTTGTGCTCGACATCAATAACTGCAACAGGTAGGCGATCCGGTATACTACAGCGGGAATATGAATCTCACTGTTTTATGTCTATTCAGATGGGCGGAGGCGGAGCTTGGGGCGGAGCGGAAGCACTGGCGGAGGAGGTGCGCAGCATGGCGACGCACGGCAGCCTCACGCAGCTGGCGGCCGCCACGCGCGCCCTCGCCGTGCTGGGCACGCGCCGCCTGCCGCCCGCCCTCGCGCGAGCACTGCACCAGGCCGCGCTCGCCGTGCAGCAGCGCCTGCACCAGCACAAGGGTGAGTGTGCCGCCCGCCGCCGGCTACAGCGCTCGTACTGGACGCGCGCGCTGCACCAGGCCGCGCTCGCCGTGCAGCAGCGCCTGCACCAGCACAAGGGTGAGTGTGCCGCCCGCCGCCGGCTACAGCGCTCGTACTGGACGCGCGCGCTGCACCAGGCCGCGCTCGCCGTGCAGCAGCGCCTGCACCAGCACAAGGGTGAGTGTGCCGCCCGCCGCCGGCTACAGCGCTCGTACTGGACGCGCGCGCTGCACCAGGCCGCGCTCGCCGTGCAGCAGCGCCTGCACCAGCACAAGGGTGAGTGTGCCGCCCGCCGCCGGCTACAGCGCTCGTACTGGACGCGCGCGCTGCACCAGGCCGCGCTCGCCGTGCAGCAGCGCCTGCACCAGCACAAGGGTGAGTGTGCCGCCCGCCGCCGGCTACAGCGCTCGTACTGGACGCGCGCGCTGCACCAGGCCGCGCTCGCCGTGCAGCAGCGCCTGCACCAGCACAAGGGTGAGTGTGCCGCCCGCCGCCGGCTACAGCGCTCGTACTGGACGCGCGCGCTGCACCAGGCCGCGCTCGCCGTGCAGCAGCGCCTGCACCAGCACAAGGGTGAGTGTGCCGCCCGCCGCCGGCTACAGCGCTCGTACTGGACGCGCGCGCTGCACCAGGCCGCGCTCGCCGTGCAGCAGCGCCTGCACCAGCACAAGGGTGAGTGTGCCGCCCGCCGCCGGCTACAGCGCTCGTACTGGACGCGCGCGCTGCACCAGGCCGCGCTCGCCGTGCAGCAGCGCCTGCACCAGCACAAGGGTGAGTGTGCCGCCCGCCGCCGGCTACAGCGCTCGTACTGGACGCGCGCGCTGCATCAGGCCGCGCTCGCCGTGCAGCAGCGCCTGCACCAGCACAAGGGTGAGTGTGCCGCCCGCCGCCGGCTACAGCGCTCGTACTGGACGCGCGCGCTGCACCAGGCCGCGCTCGCCGTGCAGCAGCGCCTGCACCAGCACAAGGGTGAGTGTGCCGCCCGCCGCCGGCTACAGCGCTCGTACTGGACGCGCGCGCTGCACCAGGCCGCGCTCGCCGTGCAGCAGCGCCTGCACCAGCACAAGGGTGAGTGTGCCGCCCGCCGCCGGCTACAGCGCTCGTACTGGACGCGCGCGCTGCACCAGGCCGCGCTCGCCGTGCAGCAGCGCCTGCACCAGCACAAGGGTGAGTGTGCCGCCCGCCGCCGGCTACAGCGCTCGTACTGGACGCGCGCGCTGCACCAGGCCGCGCTCGCCGTGCAGCAGCGCCTGCACCAGCACAAGGGTGAGTGTGCCGCCCGCCGCCGGCTACAGCGCTCGTACTGGACGCGCGCGCTGCACCAGGCCGCGCTCGCCGTGCAGCAGCGCCTGCACCAGCACAAGGGTGAGTGTGCCGCCCGCCGCCGGCTACAGCGCTCGTACTGGACGCGCGCGCTGCACCAGGCCGCGCTCGCCGTGCAGCAGCGCCTGCACCAGCACAAGGGTGAGTGTGCCGCCCGCCGCCGGCTACAGCGCTCGTACTGGACGCGCGCGCTGCACCAGGCCGCGCTCGCCGTGCAGCAGCGCCTGCACCAGCACAAGGGTGAGTGTGCCGCCCGCCGCCGGCTACAGCGCTCGTACTGGACGCGCGCGCTGCACCAGGCCGCGCTCGCCGTGCAGCAGCGCCTGCACCAGCACAAGGGTGAGTGTGCCGCCCGCCGCCGGCTACAGCGCTCGTACTGGACGCGCGCGCTGCACCAGGCCGCGCTCGCCGTGCAGCAGCGCCTGCACCAGCACAAGGGTGAGTGTGCCGCCCGCCGCCGGCTACAGCGCTCGTACTGGACGCGCGCGCTGCACCAGGCCGCGCTCGCCGTGCAGCAGCGCCTGCACCAGCACAAGGGTGAGTGTGCCGCCCGCCGCCGGCTACAGCGCTCGTACTGGACGCGCGCGCTGCACCAGGCCGCGCTCGCCGTGCAGCAGCGCCTGCACCAGCACAAGGGTGAGTGTGCCGCCCGCCGCCGGCTACAGCGCTCGTACTGGACGCGCGCGCTGCACCAGGCCGCGCTCGCCGTGCAGCAGCGCCTGCACCAGCACAAGGGTGAGTGTGCCGCCCGCCGCCGGCTACAGCGCTCGTACTGGACGCGCGCGCTGCACCAGGCCGCGCTCGCCGTGCAGCAGCGCCTGCACCAGCACAAGGGTGAGTGTGCCGCCCGCCGCCGGCTACAGCGCTCGTACTGGACGCGCGCGCTGCACCAGGCCGCGCTCGCCGTGCAGCAGCGCCTGCACCAGCACATGAATGAAGCTCATTGTATAATATTATTTTCAGAGGAAGATAACTCTGACAACGAGGGCGTCGCCGAGACGGTGAGCGAGACGGCGCGCTGCCACACGCCGGAGGGCAGCGAGCCGGACGAGCCGCTCGACGAGCTGCCCGCCGAGCTGGACGACGAGCAGGACGACGAGCCGCCGCCTGCGCCGCCGCGCTCTATAGGTACGCACATTCGCAGCCACGATATAAATACATAGTAAAATTTGTTTGACACCCCCCGATCACCCTATTCGGCCAACCGATCCCTTGGGAACGGAAGGTCCGCTATCTTCGGGTGATTCTCGATGTCGGACTGACCTTTTCCGAACATGTCATGACCTACGCCACCAGTGTAGTGTTCGCACACGCCTCCCACTCCTCCCTCCGAAGGCTTCAAACCCTTCAAAACAACACTATGGCCGAAGCCAAACAGCTCGCGGTCCTCGTCGGCGAAGACGCGCGACGCGCCCCCCCCCCCCCCCCCGCAAATCACTACATAGTATAAAACAAAGTCGCTTTTTCTGTCCCTACATCCCTTTGTACGCTTAAATCTTTAAAACTACGCAACGGATTTCGATGCGGTTTTTTTTTGATAGATAGAGTGATTCTAGAGGAAGGTTTTTATGTGTAATAAAGAATACAAAAGCAAATATTTCTAAGTAATTTGCATTACATCCGTGCGAAGCCGGGGCGGGTCGCTAGTTATCTTTAAAATGCTCCAAACTTTTTAATATGTAGTTAATGAGTGAAACTGTAACGTATATTTAGTGTGCTTTTAATAAAAAGTATATGACATAATCATTTATTGACAAATATTTTTAAAAGCATTAACCTCGTAAGACCGAATGTCCTTTTAAAAGCCAGAAACAACGACTTCAAGTTGACTCGTCAATATCCCTATTAAATTGTGAGTATGTTGTTCCAGACACCCGCGGCACCCTCGCGCAGGCCGCGCAGGCGCTGCTCGCCGCGACGCTGCACGTCGCGCCCGACGCGTAGCCAGCCCCGCGACACCCCCGCTACAGGTAGTACTAAGTTCAAACAGGCAACTACACCGTAATACAGGCACGTGAACCAAGCACCCAAATCTTCCGCTTTACGGAAGCGATCGTAGATCCGAATCTTCTGTATGCCACCTTCTTGGTTGCCTTATAGCAGGTGACGAACTTTGACAAGTTTATAATCTCTGGGTTTGACATTTCAAGATCATGTGATTTTTCTGAGTGAATTGTCAATCTCATACGTTTTAAACTGGTTTTCACCCCTACCCTTACTCCTAGGTAGTACTTAGTTCAAACAGGCAACTACACCGTAATACAGGAGTGAACCAAGCACTTAAATCTTTCGCTTTTTACGGAAAGCAATTGCAGATGATATTTAGGGCGCTCTGAATCCTCCGTACCCCACATACCTGGTGGCCTATACGAGTGGCTGGCGTGACAAGTTTATAATCTTTGGGTTTGACATTTCACGATCATGTGACTTTTCTATGTGAATTGTCAAACCCATACATTTGAAACTTGTTTTCTAACGATGGTTTGCTGACCTTGGTAGTTTTGTTGTTTTATGTCCTTACCTTGTTTTCTAATGAAAAGAGTCGCCACACTTCATTAACATATTGTACTAAAGATTATAATTAAGATTGATTTGTATGCAAATGTGAGACAAAGAAGATGTTTGCTTGGTTCACTCGAAAACAGTGTAGAACAAATGGTTCTCCAAAATCCAACGGTGTCCTATGTCAGCTACGAACGTAATGAGATGCGACAAAGTATCAAGGTTGTAAGCAAAAATATATTGCTCTCTTTTGGCCAATCAAGGACACCGTAAAAGTACACTTTCATAGGTCGTGACGAATAGTAATAGATATATCGCACCAGTATATAAGTAACCTTTTTTCAAATTCTTATTGCTCTAAAAACTAGCCTTAAAATACTCACTCAAAATCCTAAGCGATTTTTAAAGTTAGATTTTTAGTTCTTCATGGGAGTTTAGAGTATGCTTTCAAAGGCCAGTTTATAACATAATCAGATTTACAAAAAATGAGTTAGGTCACGTATATACTAATGGTGCGATATACCATATGTATGATTTAAAAGTATTTTATCCAATCTTTAAAAAAATTTAATTTCAATCCTCTGTCACACGACACAAGTTTATTTTAAGTCAGTGTTTTTTTAGTAATACCTACGCCCCGTTACGATTACACGTTCTTTTAACAGAGTGTAGATCCAAAAGTCATTTTCGGACTCTTTTCACTTTTGATTATGTTCTCGCGACCCATGAAAGTCTACCCAGTTCTCGAGATAAACTAATAAAGTTCATGTTAATTCCTCCAACAATTCGATCTCATGAACAGTATTCGTCAATAATTATGTAACAAAATCAAGTATCTTTGGCGGGTTATGCACGTCCTGATTAGATGCGATTCTGTTATTGAAACTTCAAATGTCATGTGAGGCAATCTTGAGACAGTCTTGCCAGTTCTGTAGATTTTATCATCAATCATCCCTCTTGTGACTTTTAAAAATATTAAAAAGTTTGCGCAGACTTTGCTCAGAAAAAAAAATTAAGCAATTCCTACCATAGTTTATTTTTTGAGAACAATTTTTCAATCTCTTATGAATTGTGATAATTGTAACTGACAAAAAGACCTCTCGAAATTGCCTGCTTTAACAGTACTATACGGATAGGAAGGTCGGTATCGTAACGCACACATATGCCGTCTTGCAGTCCTTAGTACGTAAAATAGGGGTGGGACTGAAATTAAACAAGTATTTGAACAAAGTCCAAGTTTTTATTTTGTGATAGGCTTTTTGATCTCTTGTCGCCACGATTCATATTAATTTTACGGTTTAATAACTTTTGTTGTACTTATTATGTTAATAGAAGAAATCGACGATATCACATTGAAGTTTGGACTCTGAACACATACTGATAAAGGCAGAGTCCTTTTTAGGAATGCACTTTTTTACGTCCTACAGATATGACGGACGTTTGCAGTTCTGAACTCTGCTGTATAGTCAACCAAGTTACGATATGCAGTGGTAAATTGTGCTCTATATGAATGTATTAAGATCGTAGTACGTATACTACGACCACTCTTTGAATCTACTGCTTGTCACTAGTCATTCTTGCTATTGATTGACTTTTATATTCACCTTTTCGATATGAAAACGAAATAGTATAATGACATTAAACTGCAATATTACATTGGGATATGTTTATATTTGAAGGGTCCAATGCCAATAATGATGAATGTCCAAAAATATTTAAAACTATGTCATAATTCGGTTATTTAAAATATGTACCTAGTAAGTAATCTCGTTTACAAACTCGGCAATATCGCTTCCAGTCCTGAGATAAATACGTTCCTAATATTTGATTACATGTCAAGAACGCTCTGTGTCCCAGATATTCACGGCAATAAGGCTGAGTTTTGTACACCGTTTAAACTTACAACCCGAATATCTCAAGACAAAGGACAGTCATCATTATTGCAGTATAATGATCCCGTCATTAGTTTTCCTCATTTTGTAAAACCGTGGCGTAATGACTGGCCAACTAAACAGTTGAATACTTGTCAGTGTGTCACAGAACTGGATATCGACATCATGTAGCACAACTTACCTGACTTTACTATATAATTTTGGACTAGCTCAATATTACAATGAACATATGTATTGTTTTACATACCATAATATGTAGTTCGTATATGTACGTCTTAAGTCATTAATATATTGATATGTTAAAAAGTGCAAATGATGAAGAAATGTTTAAAAGATGTTTTTGTCGTTTAATAGATAAGTTTATTGTGTAAAAATTAGATTTAGTAGTTGTTGCTTAAGTTCTTAGCTATTCTATAGAGTAAGGTGTGAAAATTCGTGAAAATATATTATTTTCTTTAATCTGCGGTTTTATGTAGAAATGAGTAAAAAAAATGGATATATAATTGATACATCGATATTTAGAATACATTCCAAAAGACAGCATCACAGGTTCTATTCTCGACTGCATGATTATCGGGCCGCCTGGCCGTTTCGTGGCAATCTTCACGAGACATGAAACTTGTCTCGGTAAATAAGATAAAAGTAGGTCCAGTATCGAAATAATGTTTTTAAATTACCTTTTGAAATGTTAATTAAATATGTAAACATTGATTTGAACATAAATGTATGTAAGTACACATTAACAATTTTGATGCTGACTCTGCGTAATCAATATGTATATTCCTTGTTAATGATGCAAAGTAAATGGTTAGATTTGAAAAATATTTTCACATGTGTGCTTCATGTTATTTTGGCTCAAAGTAACTTTCTGCGTTACGAGTGTAACAATTTTGGTTTTTTAAATTATATTGATGTGTTTGAAAGACATCGATGTGACTGATAGGTATTATGTGATGAATGTGGTTAGTAAAAATGTTTGTGAGTAATTATCATTTACCGTTTTCATTGAAATAAAATATTTATTTGAATCTATGCAAAGAGATGAGAAGATGTTCCACATCTTTTTATTTTTGCTGTTTATTAACTTAAATACTGAAATTCTATAATATAATGAAATGCTTAAAATGTGATATTATTTTCTTCAATTGGACATTTTTATTAATTGTTATTTTTGGGAACTATAATTTTCACCCATGAAAACTGTAAATTATATTTGCTCATAGTTTTTACTAACATAAGGTTGTAATTTTATATCGTTTTTTAATTTTATATAGTTAGTATACGGAGGTACGGAGTGAGGAGTCAAAAGTAGTTGATGCTCTTGCGATGTAGTTTGTGAAGCAATATCATGCTTCTTTCAAACGCATTAAAATTACGTTTGAAAGCACTAAAGAATAAATCGTCAGTGAATTAAATGATGCTTTTTTAGGAATTGTAAAACATGCATTAGTTTATTTGTATACATCGCAAGATTCTACGTATTTGTTCTTCTGCTTCAGCGGAGTTCAACCTTTTGTCAATCAACTGTTTCGTGATTGATAAATATTACTTACGTCTTTTACAGAAGAACGTGAGTTTCGATTACGGTTCTAGTTTATTTTGACAGTGCCCCCGATGTATTACAAACATAACATTATTGGTAGCTTCATACATTATATATTACATAAAAATAGATATGAAAATCGGTTGTAAAATTTTTCGTTTTAATTATTGCAAGCATGCATAATATAATAATTCAATTCTTTAGTTTTCAAATATGTTTAAATAAGATATCAAAATAGATTGAATAGATAAAGAGATAGGAAGTATATGTTTCAGTTTCATATTATGTTAGCTACATAACTATCTATATGTATTTCTATGCATTTATTATATGAATAGGATCGTATCTTCTATCGTAAACATTTTCTTCGGGTACAAAGTCTCTAAAATGATTTTTAAAATATTTTGTTTTGATCGTCGTATCAAAACCATTATTACGTTTCGGCTGTGAAAGTTTTGTTAGTTTAAGATATAACGCGTAATCTATTCTATTAGGCAGACAGGAGATTCTTCATACCGCTTACTTTGTCCGAGTTTGAGCTTACGTAACAAGATATCATAATAATGTAAGTCAACAAAATACCCGTCCAAGGCGCGTACTTTAAATTTATTTTCAAATCGCATAAAATTAGGGCAGTACAATTAGTCGTTGTAGTATTGTAAAGTAACATTTTATAAAGTAAATGTATCATATTTCTAATCTCAAATTTTTCCTTTTCTTGGTGTTTAAAATCACGAAACAAGTAGAAAATAATATTAATACACTCTAAATTCTAATCGTGATAGTGGGCCACTGACCAACCACAAACTCGGGGCACAGCATAGTGTGTGATTAGGCTTCCTTCGCGTCGGTGTTAAAGTACATAATGTTTAAACAATGAGGCATTAATTCCAAAATATTACACTGCCTAAATAATTAAAATACATCTAAATATAAGGCGTATAACTCACAACGTATAGAGGTCGTTAACAAATTAGTTATTGTATTATCGACGAATTACAAAAGTTTGATGAAATATAATAAAGTCCATTTTATAAAGTTTATAGTGTTTATTAAAACTACATCTCACCCATCACAAATTTTATAGGTATCATTTTAGTGTTTAAATATGTGACAGTAAATATAATTTACTTAATAGATGTTATAATATGGTATTTACAATATTTCTCGAATATGCTTCATAACCTTAGCTGTCAATAGCTGCATGTGGAAATAGAAACAAAAAGCAATAATATTTAACTGAATACGAATTTTTACTATGAAGTCTCAATTATTCGTAATGATTTGTATGTACTTTATTCATTGTATAATTGTTATCGACTTGTGTTATATTAATATATGTATCGATAGAATTCGTTGTGTAGTGAGACGGCAGTCACTGGAAAATTTGTAAAAGGGTTATGATGATATAAATTTGGTGCTAACAATCAGATTCGAGTGGCTGGAAAAAGTATTTAGTTTCGTCTTTAGTACGTATTTTACTTAGAGCTTATTAATATATATAATCTAATGTAACTATTGCTGTAATTATCTTTTTATTAATTTTAAGATTATTTTATGTTTCCATTGAAGAACAGTGTTATGCGACTGTTTGTAAACTGGACTAGAGGTCATGCGCCGTTTCAATATTTGGCTTATACCGAGAAATACAACATGGTGTGTATGTATTATAAATTACATTTAATTTTACGATACTGAAACTGCTGTTTTGGTTAAGTATAACTGTGTTAATGAACATAATTTTGAGAAAATTAATGAAAATACTGTAAATCGGACTGGAAAGCCAAAGTAAACAGTATTTTATACATTCTGAGTTTTATTATCATTTCTAAAATTAATTCCTTACCTTACACAGCAACATATCGACTTACCTAAATATGTTATTTTCATACATTTCTTATCAAAAATAACTTTTTAAACTATTTCATGATTACCTGTTTACCATACCAGATTCTTACCAGTATTTTTAACGTATTCTGTGCTACGCATGATCCTTGTGGCTTTTTGGTCAATTATAGAAGGATGTTCACAAGTACAGCACAATAAGAATTATTGTCTAGTAACAAAAGTGGATAAGACAATACATACATTGCCACAAAATTTGATTTTAAATTCAGAAATATATATTTTTAGTGCCTATACATAACTTTTAAAAATCGTTTATATACATATGCAAGTTTAATGGGTGGTATGTGTGTACCATTCAATAGATTTACAATAACAGTACAAACCATAATTTCTTAACAAATGTGGTGGAGCAGGTCAAGAATAGATGTGTTTGATATTTATAACATATTTATTTTTTCAATTGTGCTACTTTAGATCTAATTTCTAATGGGAACTTATCAATACAATTATTAAAACAAGTCGAACAATATATTTTTGAATAACATATGCTACACTCTTTACTTATACAGACAGTTTTTTCACAAATTGCACAATCAGCTCCCAAGACCAGCACTTCACCCTTCCCTGGTGGGCTGAAAGGATCTTTCATCACATAGCTGGGATATTTGAGGACCAAATTCCGGGAGAATGGTGGCTTGGTTCCCTTGTAATGAGCCTTTTCGTCCAGGTCACATGATGTACACTTAAAATCATAGGTTAATTGAACAGCCTCTTCTTTGAGTTTAGATTCCTCCATATTACTGAAAAAAAAAATTAGAGATTTAATACATAATTGACTTATGCCCAGTTGTATGTATGAACCTGTTTAGGGACACAATGAGAACCAAAAAATCACTAAATTTTTACTGAAATGTGCATTTTATAATGTTATTAAATAGAGATTTTAAATGGTTAGTATTTATATTACCATACATACATAAAACAAATACAAGGAGTCTTATTCTTGTTCAATTTTAGTAGCTTTCTCCTTTGGAGCTTCAATAGGCCACCATACTGGTTTAACAACATCCACTGTATAGTTCCCAATATTTAAAACTTTTGCATCAAGTGCCTCTTTGACTCTAACTAAACCTATACCACAGTCATTTAAAAACCCTTTTAACTTTCCAAAACTAGATTTGGGTTTATCTGTAGCTGTAATTGTGGCATCTTTTTCTAAAGTTTCATTTACTTTCTGACTAAATTTCAATGGCATTATTCTTTTCCGAACAACACCAGTATGATGAACTCGGGCTGTAAGTTCTTGTCCAATATAACAACCTTTGTGGAAACTGACTCCATGTAGGTAGTCACAGTTGACTTCTAATGGGAAACATGTCCCTGGAGGTAGATCACTCGCCCCTTCACTGACACCCAACTTGTATCTTAAGTAAGTGTAGCCTTCAATATTATTTTCAACCTTAATATCCTTTGCAATGCTGCATGCTATTTGATGACCATCTACATCAGAAGTTGACAACACTCTAAATCCAAGATCCGTAAGACGGGGATCTTTATAGATATTAATATTATTGTGAGCTGAAATGTTTATGTCTGTTGCATCATCACTGTGTGGCACCAGAGCCCATAAGTGCAAGTTTTGATTCACATCTTCAATTTCAACTTTTCTTTTCAGTTTGAATATTTTCAAATGCTTTTGAAGCAGACTTAGAACGTCTTGATCACATTCTAAAATGAAAGAATCACTGGTTTGCCATTGATGTATCAGAGTATCATATAATACCCTACCCTTATTGTTTAGAAACATGGCATACATTGATTTGGAACCTTCTTCGAAGTGGCGCATGTCGTTGGTGATAAGTCCTTGCAAAAATACAGATGCATCACTCCCTTGAATTTTTAACAATTTTCTGTTTTTCAAAGGAAATAATCTAGCCGGCGAGTGGTCGTGAGAGTGACGAAACAGCTGATTGAAAGCATTTTTTCTGAGCAGAAATTTATTTACCTGATATAAGGAATTCATTTTAAGTTTCTGTAGTTAAATAAATATAGAATACGAATTAAAAACAGCTTCAATTCATATTGTTTTTGTACCAAATTTTTAATTTTCCTCAGTTCGACAACTTGAACACAAACTTGAAGAACAATTTTGACTTGCAATGTCAGTTAAACTGTCAATTTTGACGTTGACACTAATTGTCAAACTAACTTTTTCACTGGAACTATTTCCGGCTTAAGACTCGAAAGGTTCAGCCAAATAGGCAACGTCTTAGTAAGGTCTTAGGTGGCTTTTTAAGTATACTCATATATTTATTGATTCAGCGTTTTAATTTTGATTTAATAAGAGGGTGAATACATACGCCTGTATAAACAATGTATGTTTAAGAAAATGCAACTTTTCTTAGCACATAATAACATGTTTTCTTAATCGGAAGCTTTTTAAGCGAATCAATAAACGGATATTTATTTGCCGTGTTAGGAGTACATGTTCAGGAAGGGCACTGGCATAGTTGGGCACCGTTAATCAAACAGTTCCTTTGTAAAACGTTACGATGCGTTCCAATAAAAAATTAAGATGAAACTCTTATTTAGAAACCCTTTTGGTTTCCCTACGGTTTCCGGGCAATCTCCTCGATTGTATTAGTGTGGTTGTCTTTTTTAAAGAAAGACGGAGGGGGAGTACAATAAAAATCTTAAATAAATCAAGTGGGTCAGAGCGGTCGCCGGGTACCGCTTAGTGTTCAACGGAATGGCGCGATGACTGAATGGCGGGTTAAAACAAACATATCACTCGTCATTCTCACTAAACACCGGCTCTAAGTAATTAATGACATGTTTAAATCAAATGAACAAAATGAATCTATTCGCAGCTTTCTCACTCGCACTCGCGGTGTCATCCGGTGAATAGTAGGCATTGGATTACGGATTAACGGACTTCTCGATTATTAACGGAGGTTAATAAGTCCGTTAACAGTTTTAAAAGTTAAGTTAAAAGTTAATCCGTTACTCTAATTGTTAACTTCGTTAATTAACGATTAACGGATTAACGAGTTAATGCCCAGCTATGGGCACCAGGTATAAGTATTAAACACCTTACGGCATCTCGTTTTTTCAATAAATCTTAGGTACAATGAGATTAAAGTTTATAGGACAATTTTGATTAAGGAAGAAATACAAAAAAAGAAGACTTGTTTATTTTTTATTAATATCATTGATTAATGGAAACAAACTTATAATTATGGAGCTTTAGTCACGATAGAGTAAAATCATTAGTAAGTTACTCCTAGATTCACGCAACTTAGTCACTTGGCAATTTAAGTCGAGCATACAGTTATGCATAATCGAAACACGATGCAATCAAGCATTCTAAACACCTGCAAGGTCTGTTCCTATGGCTCGGAAGATCGTTAGTAAGTAAAAGAATTTAACTCTTAAGACAGGATATCTTGCCACTTTGGCAAGTCCTATTTCTATTGATATACATTTCTTGAAAGGTTATTATGCCTTGTTGAACTCTCAATTTTCCAGGAAGAATGAGTATTTTCACTGGTTTCTCTCCTGCGGTGAATACGTCATCTCGATGAGATCAGCCTGGTCATCGTGGCCCTTGCGAAGGGGCGTAGCCATCAGCGACGTGGGGGCGGAGTCCTGACCACGCTCAACGGAGGCTGTGGCTACCTCCGTCGTGAAGGTGGGTTCTGAGGCTAAGGAGGCGTTGTCGCGCTTGCTGGCTGGACTCGCGGGGCTGCGCGCTCGCCGTCGGCTTTTTCTTAAATGGGGAGTCAGTTTCTGAAAAGAAAAAATATTTGGTTCAAATTCATGTCGTCCAAGTATTAACATAATATTTGGTAGAGACACATTAAACTCGACCTCAAGCATTACCTAGCAGGGTGCCGGTTATTAACCACGTGGGGTAAAAAAATCACCAAATATCACAAGGGGTCTAATAATGTATTATAAAATGCTTACGTTACCATTACCTACCAAGTGACAAACCATGATACTGGACCCCTTAATATAGGTATCTAATAAAAACTAAAACCCCGGATTACCTCGAACCTGATTCCAGTTCAATCGTGCCTCCCACTAACGACCTCAAATAAATGAAGAGGATAGAACAACATGTACAAACTCGATATTGGCTCTCCTTACCTATGACCAGTCAACTCATTTCCCCTAAAGTAGTTTTATAGGTAGAGCAAAAAAAAGGGGAAGTGTACACACAACCCACATACCTAAGAGCACTTTAACCCCCCCGAATCAGCGAGCTGCACTAGCCCTAACTAAACACTTAACCCACTGGTTAGAAAACATACCCCATGAGGATCTTTCAAGTAGACGCCAGTTCGTTTGACGACGAAGTCGGGTGCGGCGAGGCAGCGCGCGAGCAACAGAGCGGCGGCGCAGGCCCAGGACGCCCACGCGGCGGCGCTGGCGGCGCGGACGGCGGACGCTCGCGACCCGAAGCCCCACGACAGGTTCCACGACTTCTCCAAGAACGGATCCACTGCTGAACATCTGTTAACACAACACAAAATAATTAAGGATGTAAGATCAGGTGCATAATATTATAGGTTTCCTTCCAGATTATAAAAAAAAATAAACATAAGCAAGCTGAATCTTATACAAATTTACATTCACTTTAATGTCATTTTACTGACTCGAGGTTAGTCATGATTTTCAAACAGTTTCTGAATTTATTAAGGACTATTTTCCAGCAAGAAAGTTTTGAGCTACTTTCTAAGCTACGTGTAAAAATTCTGAATGAGTGCCATAAATTATTTACGTAGTCACTATAACACATTATTACAATGAGACGTCGAGTTATGACCTATGTACTTAATACTAAACGTAAGGTACGCAAGATGACTGAGTTCACTTGATTAAAAAAATCCAATGAACAAATTTCAAAATTCAATTCAAAATCAATCACTTTAAAATATTCTTCAAATTCCGGAAGAACTTTCATTAGGTGCGAATATCCAAGTTTGGTTGGACAATGCAGATTTAAATCATCTCATTGTCCGATAAAAAAATTGATTAGGCTCGTTGATTCCGATTATGACCCAAATAAGTAGGTCTTGGTTTCCATTGTGAGGTCACACAGCAAACGTTCCAACGTACCTACCTACCTAACTAATAACCAGAAAGAAAGAAGGTAGGTACTATGTAGGTACTCACTTGGTGGAGCCGGTGGCGTCCGAGAAGGCGGCGCAGAAGGCCTGCAAGCCACCGTTGGTTCGCGAGAAGCTGTGCCCTGTGAGCCCGACCAGCACCAGCGCGAAAAGCAGCGCTGGACTCAGGATTCGCCACGGCTGCTGGAGCCTGGGATATTAACATCATTTCCGTTTTATAATTATTATAAATGAAAACAAAGACATTTTATATAAGTTCCTTAGCATTCTTATTCTACGTAATAGGTATATTTTGGAGGCCGATAAAATCATGCTCAAAAAATGAGTTAAACTAATGTAACAAAGTTTTAATGTAGATATTGGAATGACGAACGGAAAACACGAGCTTATTATTATTACTGACGTTGTTTTTATAATGGAAATTTAATTTTATCTAATCTAAATTTTAATCTAAATTGGATCTTTTACAGATTGGATTAATAAAATTTAGAAGATTAACCTAACAAAATGTTTATAGTTAAGCCACTGCTTAACTATACCATTCGGGGCCCGTGGCAAATTGCTCATGGGAGCCTTACCCTCCTACAAGAAAGAAGCATAATTTGTAATACTTGTTTACCAACTTGGAAATACCAGAAATGCAGAGCTCACTTTAGGAAAGTTTGATATAAAATTATTCTTGGTAATTGGGATTCTCCTCTTACCTGCAACCCCTTACCCTTCTGCCTGGGGGCCCGTGACATTTTGCCGACTTGCCACCCTGTAGTTACGACACTGGTTCTAAGCATTATTGGAAAGCCGCCGATGGCAGGCACCTACGTACCCGGAGCGAGGGCGACCGCCTCCAGGGCACATGGTGAAGAGCGTGATCCAGAGCAGGGCGCAGATGGTCGACATGACCGGCATGTACTCCGCGAACTGGCAGTCGGAGTCGCGGGCGAACAGGCTGCGTGACAGGTCCAGCACAGTCTGGTGGGTGTCGTTCCCTGAGGAGTTGCAAGGCTAGACCATTAACAATCTGGGTGAACTAATATTTGACCGTCATAACCTCATAAATGTCTGAGAGTAAGTAAATCGTGCGAGGCATGCGCGTCACCAATAAAATACGTCGCACTTGAATAACATGATATTTATTTCTTACAGTGTTACAGTGTCAAGATTGAACAAGTTGAAGAGGTTTTAATCCCCCGTGGGAAGCTCCTACAATGTAGTTTTATCAGTTTGGTTAGGTCATTGCAGGCTTAAATTATCTGATTATCCGATAAGAACGATGATTGCTATGTTGGTGATTTTGGTAGTTGTTGCTTGAACCAAAAGGGTATGGCAATCCCTTCAATATTCTAGGAGAAAAAAAATCACCATGCCAAAATGTGTTCACCGATAGTCTATTGTTTTGAACAGAGATCTCAAGAATCTACAAGTTTGTAGGTTACTTACTTTTTCTTAAACTTTTGTTCCTTGTACTTTTTAGTGAGGGTAGGATATAATTATTTTTTAGGTGCATGCTTTTTGTTTGTCGAGGGAATCTCAATTTTCGAACATTTATCATATTATTATTTTGTATTTAGAATAGTAGGGTTAACTGGTAGAGAATGCCTCTCTAGCATTAAGTCCACCTGTTCTACTTATTTGTGCAATAAAGTTTTTAAATAAAATAATTAATAGTATAAGGCATACGGTGTGTAACGTACGACAATAAATCTGTCATATTTCAGGTTTATTTGAAATAAATATTTCCTAAAAACCCCCTATAACATTTTTCCTAATTGGAAATTGGTATATGTTTAAGATTTTGGGCCAAATTAAGTGGGTAGGTAATATGTTTAAAAAACTCAACAAAGGTCACGCAAATGTTAGTCAATTTGGAAAAACATTAGTAAATTTGAAAACAATAAACTCCACAAATAATAAACTACTAAAACACACGGTGATTAAAAGCCTGATAAGATAAAATAATATTCCAAATAATTCGTGTAGTTTTAAAAATTGTAGCTTTGTCAGCCATTTGTCGTAATGTTCATATGAACTTAGGTAACTATGGACATGGGGAGGGGGTGAAAAACGGTTTTAAAAACGATTAATTATCAGCAATCCGCTATAAATTAAACGATTTAATAAAATATAGGTTGATAATATCTTAGCAGTGATTAAAAATTTTAATACTAAGATACCTATTTGTTGTTTAATATATTGAGTACGTAAAAGAATTAAATTAATACAAGATATTACCAATTTCCAAAACTACACGAATAAAAAATAAGTTTTTCCAACATTTCTATACTAATTTGCGTAAAATAAAAATTGGTAAAAACAAACATTTCTTCTTGATCCGTTTTCGATAACGTATGAATTTTACCCAGATGCTAGAAATTGATGGGTCATCTGCATGATTTTGAACGTGTCCTAGAGAAAATAAAATACTTAATATAAATGTAACTATTATAGGTACAGTCAGCAGCATTACGAGTCATATTAAACCTCCGCGTAACTAGGTACATCATTTAGACAGTTTACTCAATGTGACAAGGTACTGAGTTGTTTACCTACTGCCTCCTCCACACTACTCGCGAAGTTGAATGAAGTTAGACGAATACGATTGTGTAGAGAGGCACTTCGGCTTGCCTCGTCAAACTTCGCCTCGCCTCGGGCGACTTCAATTTGTTGTCGGTTTTTGCACCCGAGTCAAAGGGGCCGAGGTTGTTGTCATGGATTTTAAGGAGTGTGTAGAGGCGCACTTCGGACTTCACCGGAGTTTCTCGAGGAACTTCGCCGAGTAACTTCGCGAGTAGTGTGGAGGAGGCATACAAATTGAAGCAGCTGACTGTACAAGTAACTTATTTGTACAACTTACTTTTTGATTAAATCACTCTTTTTTCTTTTTAATTTAAAATAATAAGATTCTTTAGATTGTCTGCCAGTATCTACTCCGTTAAGTAGGTACTTATTTGTGTTGCAGCAGTAAGATGCTGTCCCAAAGCTACGCAGGATAAACACGACATGCACGATGTGCATAGCCAAGTAGAGCATCAACGTGGCGTGCGTAGCGTACCCCATATCTACGCTACGCCCGTAAGAGAGTACCTATGCCTGTTTAGCAAAATGACATATTTTTCAGGATACACCTTTAAATTACAAAATAAACATCCTAAAATAATTTCAAAATCAGATTTTATTTATAAAATTTCTGTTTTTGAAATTATTTTAGAGTCTTCGCACGCTTACGACCCGGGTAAATATTTAATATTACACTAACAAACAGAACCCAAAAATAATTATCCGATTTGGTTCACTTTTTTTAAGTTATGTACCTACGCATACATTTTCGCGGACAATTTTTATTTAAATATAGATGAAAATAATGTAATGCACAACAGCTGCAGTAATATAGAATAAAACCAAAATGCTAAACTGGGTTATTATTTTTCGAGGAGTAATTTTTTTTTTCATAATTCGTTATAGTTTGTCGGACGTGCAAGCTTTTAAACTGCGAGACCCGCGAAAATGATAAATGCCTGTAAATCAGGCTCGCGACGGCCACAAGCCTCTGTCTGCTCTCACTCTCAATAATGGATGTCTACTCTGTAAAATGCCTGTCAAATGCCGCGAACGCCTGCCTCTCTGATAATAGGCCTAAACTTTCGTGTCCTGCGCAGCGGTGGTTCAGCGGCTATACCGCATTGACAAAACTAAAATGCCAAAATAAGTGTGACTAGTTTTAAACTCACGCTTTGGTCCGCGCGTGCACGTCTCTTTATCAACATTGTGTGGTACCAAACAAACTGATAAGGTTTGTCGTTTAGCTTGCATTTCGCATGACAACTTACCGGTTACAATAGTCACGTTGACTACTTCCTCTGTAGTTGCATTATCAGGAATTGCCCTCTTTAGGACCCTTTTCTTGTCAGGGACACTCGTTCCATTTACACCTTCTGTCAAGTTATTGTTTGGCGGATGATCATCTAGTTCGTAGGTAATATCCGTTCCAAGGAGCGTAGTGTTCTGTCGTAAGACTACATGGAACTCCAGGACGCGAGGGTATAATACGCAATTGTTGTTAACTAGTTTCATGGTTTGTTGTAACAGGACGTAGTTGACGACGCCGAATATGGCTGCTAGAGTGTAGAGTATCAGGTGCCATACTGAAAAAAAAATAGTTACACTTAATATCTTTGTATCACATACATTGAAATAATCCCAAAGTTAGCCAAATCACTTGTGTTCTTGAAACCAATGCAAAACGGTTCTGGTTAACAATAGGTACCTCCTTAAATAGATAGTAATATAAAAAGCTGTATAGTGCGTTTGTTTGAGCGCGGTAATGTCAGGAACTACTAATTTGAAATGAAAAAATATTTTTGTTTGGGTAATCCATTTATCGAAGAGGGCTCAATACTATTTATATAACATGACGCTGAGGCCAATAGGAACAAATAATCAGAGACAGTACACGTGCAAATCCGCGACGGGTTATTAGTAATTTATATCACCCAAAAAGTTATGTAGGAAGAATTCTAACATTTAAATTAGTAACAACTATGCTCATCCCCAAAATATCTTTGCTAAGTATGTAAATGTGAGTATTTTAATTAATAGCCCTTGCTAGTTTAATCTGATTATTTTATGTAGGTGCAAGTCGAATAACTATGCTGATACAAGACTGACTGTTTGGTCTCTTTCATCCAGTATGTTTAAAATAGCTACATATTTCACAAGTCTCATCGTGTTGCTCTCATTCTATGCATGTAGGTATGACACAAAAATGGGCAAACTGTGGGGAAATAACTTTTCTTTGAGCGTTGTTATTTTTGGACTTATAACATCTATGGGGTCAACGAAAAGGGCGCAATAAGTACCTATACTACTGTTACGAGCTTCGGGTTCGTGACAATAAAAACAGCCGATAAAAATTACCAAAAGTCACACTTTAATTAAACACCACTAATTACAACTTTAAAACGCACTAATTAAAACAACAATCGCTCCCAAGTCGCACTTCAAAATCGCTTCCGAAGTAATCACTTGTATCGCTAATTCAATACTGTCCCGGTCGCGGTGAATCCCGGCCTTTTATATTGCCGCGGCCGTTCCCGAACCTTCCAACGCAGAAACATCCGGAACATTCGCGCGCAGTGCGGCCTTGAACGGCCGTACGCTCGGTCAAGGTCATTGTTCTAGTAAATTCTGGCGTACGCGTCTCGACTCTCTGTAGTCCCGCCTTTCCACACTAGATGGCGCTGGTTACTGAGAACGTTAATCGTGGCGCGTAACACTGCCCCCTCCTAAGACATGCTCGTCCCGAGCATTTTCGGCTCCATAATAACGCGCCAATCGATCCACATGGACGATCTTAGGAGTACCCCTCGCACCTTTTTGTATCCGGTAGGTTACGTCATTGATCTTAGTCACAATTCGATACGGCCCTTCCCATTTCGCCTGAAGCTTAGGAGATTTCCCCTTGCTGCGGATTGGATTGTGCAACCACACTAGTGAACCTTCGTCAAACTCTTTACTGTTCATTTTGCGGTCATAGCGGGTTTTCATTCTTTCAGACATTTGCTGGCCCGATTGTCTCACGTGCTCACAAATGTCATTCATTTTGTTCCGCAAGTTATTTGCATAATCTGTTATACTGCATGGGGAATCAGGTGGTATTCCGGTGATCAAGTCTGCAGGCAGTCGTAGTTCTCTTTCTGCAGTTCGCTTAAGGCAACTGGATCGAAGGTGGCCCCTTTCCCCACAGCCGTAGCATCTAGGGCGGTATCCTTGATTGCAGTGCCGAACTGTAGCCGCTACAACCTCCCTGACGCGATGGAATCGATGATCCTGTCGCGCAGCTTCTACTTCCAGGGCATGGGCCAAGGCATCCTTTAGCGTCTCGTGGTGCCCGAGCCTCACTGCAGCCCTAACTTCAATATCGCGGATGCCGTCGATGAACGCCTGCACCAGGTTCCCATCAATAAGCGCTGGTACGGACTGGTAAGCTTTACGCACCAGCTTCTCCACTTCAAGGGCCCACTGCTGCAGGTTTTCGCTACTGCGTTGCACGCGGTCCTTAAGCTGTGCGCGAAACACGTGTTCCAAGTGAGCGTCGCCATATCGAGCCTCCAGTGCCTCAAGGAGCTGCTCGTAAGTCACTTCCTTACCGAGAGCTTCCAAAACTGATAAGGCCTGGTCACGAAGGCCTAGGGTGAGGGCAGTCATGGCCTGATTTTTATTCCAGCCATTCGCTTTCATGACTGCCTCAAACTGGATTTTGTAGGCCGACCAGGAAGAAGTTCCGTCGAACGGTGGCACTTTGAATCCACGTAGCGAAGGTGTTGTAGCTACGGGAGCTGCGATTGCTTCTCCAAGTTTAAGACAATCCAGCGTTTTCTTAACGTCTGCCATCACGGTCTTCTTCACATCAGCCACTACGTAGTCAACCCGATTATTGACTTGGTCGATCCGGATTTCAGCTTCCAGCAGGCGGTTGTCATGTTGAGCAACCTTATCCTTCACCTCCTTTATGTCTTTCCCGAAGGTAGCGTGAAGGTCCTTCAGAAGAAGCATCTGCTCTTCTTGGCGGCGAGCCTGTTCCTCCTGGCGGCGAGCCTGTTCCTCCTTGTCCTGCTGCCTCTGGTCTTCCAACCGACGAGCCTGTTCCTCCTGGCGGCGAGCCTGTTCCTCCTTGTCCCGCTGAAGCTGTTCTTCCAATCGACGAGCCTGTTCCTCCTGGCGGCGAGCCTGTTCCTCCTGGCGGCGAGCCTGTTCCTCCTGGCGGCGAGCCTGTTCCTCCTTGTCCCGCTTTAGCTGTTCTTCCAACCGACGAGCCTGTTCCTCCTGTCGGCGAGACTGCTCCTGCAGCATCATCATCAGAGCAGCAAGGTCTGGTGCTGCCGATGCTGCTGGTGTTGCTGTGGACGGGCCGGCCTCCGTGGTTAATAACTGGCTTTCCGATTCCTGCGGCAAAGCTCCACCAAAACGTCTCTGGTACGTCTCCAGTTGGCGTTGACTCCGGGTACGGATACCCTCCGTGTCGTCTTTAGGTAAAATCGGCATAATTTAAATCCCACTTCTGACACCAATTGTTACGAGCTTCGGGTTCGTGACAATAAAAACAGCCGATAAAAATTACCAAAAGTCACACTTTAATTAAACACCACTAATTACAACTTTAAAACGCACTAATTAAAACAACAATCGCTCCCAAGTCGCACTTCAAAATCGCTTCCGAAGTAATCACTTGTATCGCTAATTCAATACTGTCCCGGTCGCGGTGAATCCCGGCCTTTTATATTGCCGCGGCCGTTCCCGAACCTTCCAACGCAGAAACATCCGGAACATTCGCGCGCAGTGCGGCCTTGAACGGCCGTACGCTCGGTCAAGGTCATTGTTCTAGTAAATTCTGGCGTACGCGTCTCGACTCTCTGTAGTCCCGCCTTTCCACACTAGATGGCGCTGGTTACTGAGAACGTTAATCGTGGCGCGTAACACTACTTTTATTACGTCAGTAATAAAGACTGATCTAATTTTGTCGATCATGGACCACATATATTTTCTAAAAAAATATATTTTAGGTAAATATTGTTTATCTTGTGGACTTGTGGTTGTTCGCATGGACTACAGGATTATTGCAAAATCCTGTCGCAAAAAAACGCAGTCGCACAGCTATTTATAATAAATATTACAATGTGCAATCTTAAAACTGTAGTATCTGATTTTTTTTACATTTGTACCGAAGTTAGACTCCAATCCTGCGCCTACGCTTTGTCTATTTTAAGATGCTTATTATAAATAGGAAATATTTATATTTTTATATGCTAATTAGGACCAATACCGAAGACGTTCATCTTAAAATGGTAAAATATTCATGATGCTAGTCATACTTTGATACTTATTCGAGGTACTTTTTTATAAAAATCTACGCATACGAAACCGCTGGTAAAGAAAAATATTTTTATTACGAGCTTGTGCCCGCGAATTTTAAAATATTATCTCGGAATAAAAAGTAACCTATTATGTTAAACTAGTATTCCATTGTATGTATTCCAAATTTCATCCAGATTTATTCAATAACTTTTGTATAAAAGAGTAACAAATAGGTAACTTACATCCATATTCTACACAGCCAGATCCAGACTCAAACATTCATACGGAAATAGGTATAACTTTCTTTTAGAAAAAACACATTCAATATACTGTTATCAACGCGAACGAAGCCGCGGGCACAGCTGGTTTTACATAGCATCTTCCACCATCACCGTGGTAATTAAATGTGTAAACTATCACGTATTGTTAGTCACAATAGTCACAATGTCCAACCCTCATGGGGACGTTAATATAATTAATTAGTAACCCGCTAGAGATTCTGATACACTCCACTTTAATAGCTGAAGCTAATTTCAATTTATGATAACTTATCCAGTCTGAATAGGTATATATCAAAGAGAGGCAGGGCAAAGCGATTTATCGCTCGAACTGGAGCAGCCCGACTGGTGAAATACCTCCACCTTACAGAAGACCGCAGCCAAATAATAATCACTCCGGTGTTGTTGTGTTCCTGCGTGTGAGTAAGGTTTCCAGAGCTCTTGGGGGATGCTACATTAGTAGCAGGGGTCAAGCCTTCAAGGTAAGGGCGACAAGTCTAGTAACAGTTGTACTATGCTATACTTTTCGCCCTTAAGCTAGGAACTCATTACCACTTAACATCAGGTGGGATGAGGTCAATCTTGGAGTGAATTATAAAAAAATATATATATATATCTACTAACTAGTCCTCATTTATTTAGTCGCATTTCATTTTTAAAAAGCTTCGTTGCTTCTTATATAGTTAGACTGTAAAAGGTAAATCCGTGGTGTCACAGCTACGCACGTTAAATAATGGGACTATGACTTTAAGCCGCGAATATATGTTTACGTTCTCATCATCATCATCATCAGCCTGTTGCAGTCCACTGCTGGACATAGGCCTCTCCAAATGTTCGCCACTTCGCTCGATTTTCGGCTACTCTCATCCAGCTCCTGCCAGCCGTCCTGCGCAAACCTCCACCTGGCCTGAAGGCTTCCTACACTACGTTTACCGAGGCGTGGTCTCCACTCCAGAACTCGTTTACCCCAAACGGTTGTCGGCTCTGCGGCTGATATGACCAGCCCACTGCCACTTCAGCTTGGTAATCCTGTGACCTATGTCGATGACTTTAGTTCTCTGCCGGAGCACCTCATTATGGATTCGATCCCTTAGAGAAACACCGAGCATAGCTCTTTCCATAGCCCGCTGAGTGACTTTAAGTCTGTGAACCAGTCGTGCCGTCAGTGTCCACGTCTCGGCTCCATATGTCATAACAGGTAGAACGCACTGATTGAAGACTTTTGTCTTTAGGCACTGTGGGATGGATAATGATGAATAATGTATACGTTCTGGTACTTCCTAATCTATTTTATCGCTTTACATTGTTTTTTCTAGGCGGTTTAATTAATTTATAAATATAGTACAATTTATAAAATTTAAAATATGTGATCAATAATTTATTTATTTATTTATTTAAGGACAGCTAACAAGACATACATCAATAAATGCGCATAACACGTTCAGTTACAACTAAAATGTACAGTGTTGCCTTAATTAAAAGCTGCCACGACATGCATAATTATTATAAAAAAAAATAGTAATAAATGTACCAGACAACCAATCCCTGGTCTCAAACTAAGGTTTTCCTTTGTACCTACTATTAGCATCAGACGATGGATACTAAATGGAGATGTTATCCCAGCACATCTACACAATGACATCTCTAAGAGATTTTCTTTAAATTATTCAAACTCACTTTTCCATGTTTTAAGATGGGTGGCCGCCCTTTCTTCCAATTCGCAGTAATCATAAAGTAGCACTGTCATCGTGTGCTGCGCCGTTTTTTACATCATTTTATCCTGAAACAAAGATTTTCAATTATAGGTACCTAAGGCCCAATACGAAGAGAATTAGCGAAACTTCATGTATTTCTGTTCACTACAACGATGACCTCAAGTAATTCTAAGCATTAAATCACTTTTTGTACGTTTATTCAGATATTTTACAAGGTCGCCGCCTTCTTGAAATTTTAAAATAAATGAATATATAAAAATTATACCGTTTTTAAAAAATGTTAAAAAATTATTTCTTCAAATTATTTTTCTTCCAAAACTCTGTAAATATATATTTAGAAAAAAATATTTTTACTAAAAAATGTTAGGATTATGATTCCAAAGGTCGCCGCCTTCTTCATTTTTGATACAATCTATTAGTTATTAAAATAATTCATTTTAAACACAAACGCCTGATTAAACTGCATAATTCTTAGATATGAAAGTTTGCCGTTCAGGTGCTACGATGTGTAGTGTTGACAGGTGACGGCAGTTAGTTGTCTGTTTTGAAAATAGTAAATAAATTGGTTTACACGCGTAGTCTTTACTATAACGGTGAAATAATGTTAGGAAAAGAAATAAATATTACCTAAGGGCTAAAATAAAAAGAGTACAGCTCGAATTGTGAAAATTCCATTTTGAGATTATATTTTTTGTAAAATACTTTTTTGTTGGGAGGCTGCTTAGGCTGCATTTTTAGGGTTCCCTAGTCGACTAGGAACCCTTATAGTTTCGCCATGTCTGTCTATCTGTCTGTCCGTCCGAGGATAATCTCAGAAACCGTTTGCACTAGAAAGATGAAATTTGGTACAAATATGTATATTAATCACGTCAACAAAGTGCAAAAATAAAAAATAAAAAAATGTTTTTTAGGGTTAGGTACACGTAAATTAGGGAGTGATTTTTTTTTAATTTCAATCCCAACATGTGATATATCGTTGGATAGGTATTTAAAAATGAACAGGGGTTTACTAAGATCATTTTTTGATATTTTTAATATTTTGAGAAATAATCGCTACAAAAGAAAATAAAATTTTGTTCCCCCCCCCCCCTCTAACTTTTAAACCATATATCTGGAATATAGAACTGCATAAAGGCTTTCTAGGAAAATTATTTTGAACCTGATGGGTTAGTTATTGAAATTTTTGAATAAATATTTTTTTTACTAAAGTTGTAATTTCAGGATACTTAAGTATTGTGATGCACTGAAAACTACGGAACCCTACACTGAGCGTGGACCGACACGCTTTTGGCCGGTTTTACTTATTTACAATAGCCAAACTGATCATTTATACGTTTCTAGGCAAATGAGAAACTCAAAAATGCAAATCGTCGACGCGCGTGCAATACCGCGTATGTAGCATTTGCCATAAAGATTAAAGTTGTCTGTTATTTCATATTATTTCAATCTAAATTAGAACTTACGGGAAAATGTCATTACGCGGTATTGCACGCGCGTCGACGAAATATCACAACCGAATCGGAAAATAATGAACAGAGTAAGTGCAAACACAGAGACGGCAAATAATGTCATACATTGTCATAGGGGTATGATTGACCGCTCGGAGTTGTCTAGTAAGAATTAAAACATTAATTAGTGTGGGGGTAACCCCACTATGGAGAAAACAGAATAAAGTTTTTAATTTTTTATTTTTGCAATTTTTACAACGACATTTTGTAAGACTCACAAGAACAATCATTTCAAAGTATGTACGTGAAGTTATTTTTCGTACGATGCATCAATTAAGAAAATGTGGTCGCATGTGGCTAAAAGCCAATCATAATCTTCAGTAGGCATCTGAGATGGAATTGGCCGATCATGATCGCCATGTATACCTGTCGGTAGCAAGTTTGATGTCTTAAGAGCAGAAGACCTCTGAATTTAGCTTACTGAATGCCGCGACTGCAGCACTAATTCTGCTTATTATTTCAGCATCGAGGTTGCACTTGGGTGTTATTGTACTCCCAGGTAGCGGAATTTGTCAACCCGCTTCAACTAGTTCTCACCAAGTCTTCAGTTCAGTGTCTCGCGACCATTAACGTCCATCGACAGCCATTCCTCTTTTTGATACTTATTTTTATACCAAATTTTTGGCAAGACGGTGAAACTCCGACATGATTTGCTGCAGGGTTTTGGGGGTTCTGCCACGAAACAAAGGTCATCTACGTACAAGATCTCATTAATCATAGCGTGTAACACGTTCGTGCAAGCCCTGAGTGCGGAACCGGAACATTTCTTTAGGGCATCATTTCTAGCCCCCTCCCCGGCTGAGCAGGCTAAGCAGTACCCCCCTAAACAGGCCACCTTTGTCACTAAGGTGCTGCTGAATCCTCTTTATCTCCCCGGTGTAGAGTGAAAGCGACCACGATGTACCAACTACACCCCCAGAGCCGTCCAAGTGCAAGCCTCGGACAAAGCCCAGTCTGTATGAAACTGGACCTCTGCCCTATTAGCTTGCCCTATGCTTATCAGCGTGGACTGCCTTTACCGCCGAGTTAGACTTTGTACACAAAGCAGGAGGTTCCACTGCATACCCTGCAAACCGAAGCATGCAGGATTCCTCATCGGGTTTAGCTCACAAGCCGACGTAGTAAGCCGGGGTGTGATCGTTGTGTGTACTACAGCTACTTGGAGCCACCGATGAGGATGCGTGTACCGTCTGCAGTTCTGCACTTCATGTACACAACCTTTTGAAAGGTCGGTTAGCATACACGCTGCAAACGCTCAATTACACCCCATATATCGATGGCCCAAACGACGAACGTACACCAAAATAAACGTATTAAATCAATCTGCCGCTTGTGTCTAACCTTTCCTTTGGGTAATAACTCCTACACAAAAAAAAGACACGATTATTCGTGTAAAAATGGAAGCCATTTTTATTAGTTATGCTTCATTGCAGACCGCAAAAATTTTAATACAGCTATCCAAATGTATAATTATTATCTTTTACAAATCTGTAGAATAACCGTGCATCGTTTTACTACACTTGTTTGTGCTTCATTTATGACACGAATAAACGTGCAGTGATACATTTCTGTTAACAAGTCACATATTATTCATTAGAATAATAAAATTATATGTTTTTTCTTGAATACTAAGAAAATCGATAGTTTTATTTTCTTAAAAAATATATGATTTGAAATATTTTTATAAATATATCTATTAATTACGACATTAAAGTAATGTGATTTCAAACGTTTTTATGGTTTCCTGAAAAGTTGTAGTTTTTCGTTTGCACGTTTATTCGTTGGGACCATCGATATGTTTGTATGTATGTAACGAATAAAGTACAAAATTGATAATCTATTGGTACTTACTAATATTACAAAGTAGTAAAATTTAATAAATTAATACGTACGCAATGCTGTCTCTTAAATCAAAATTACTCTGTACTGCATGACATGTATGTATTAGTACTACATGGCATTCGCTCGTACTAGCACCGCACACTCGTGCTGCGCTAGCACGAGCTAATGCCAAATGCGTTCAATAGATGGCGCGCGGTTCGCCGCGAAACGGGTAATGTCAATTGCTTCGTATTGGGCCCTAACTAACGTAGTTTTCGTTATTATATTCGGTACATTCCTATCCATTATCTCTTCCTGAAGTTGGTAGGTATGTGCGTTTGACTCTACCTAAGCTAAAGTTTATGAATTTTGATTGCATAGGTACAGAACATATTTCGTTGGTATATGCTGGTAATAATGGTGGTATAGGTAATAGGTATGCTGACAGTTATAAGGATGGCGACATTTGGTTAGAAAGTATTTTTTAAATTCTACTCGAAGGGGATTACAGTGATCCAAATTCCTCAAAGACGGAATGGGCAGTGCGTCCTAAGTATACTTTGTAGTAAGTAAATAAAACATTTATGTACAAACATATAACATTTTTAATACGATTACAATGTTTCCTCATGATATTTTCCTTTACTAACTGCTAACTGTAAAAACGAGCCAAAGTAGGTACGTCGTAAGCAGGTAGGTATTTAGAGGTGCTTACAAGGCCGTCTTAAACTAGCCTGGGGCCCTAGGGCACACAATTATTAGGGGCCCTAGGGCACACAATCATTAGGGGCCCTAGGGTAAACAATTATTAGGGGCCCTAGGGCACACAATCATTAGGGGCCCTTGGGCACACAATTATTAGGTGCCCTAGGGCACACAATTATTAGGGGCCCTAGGGCGCACAATTATTATTATTGCTGAGGGTTCTTTAGTTAGATAAATGTTCGGGGCCCCCAGATAATGGGGGCCCCGAATATAATTATAATTAGGGGATAGATTGTCCTGGTCTAGTTTTGGTGGCCATGGCTACATCATTTACCACTATCCGTATTATGTAATGTATATTTTAAATGTATTCTATCACAAAACCAGCCGCTTCTATGAAAAAAGTAGCCGGCTTTGCCATTAGGATTATCGATGCCTAATCAAGTAATTTATCTCGTTCGTTTTGACATTCAGAACCATTATTGTTAATTGTAATATTTCATCGGAACTGGGGCAATAGGTCGTTCAGAGTTTGGTAGGTAGTGTATTGATTCTATAGTGCGTGATGCCTAATTTCCCAGAGGACATTTAAAAATGTATATTCTTTCCAAATAAGGTACACATTCAGTTTCAGACTTCCGTTTGAGGTGTAAATAGTAGGTACTACCCACTTACCTCAAATTCAATTTAAAAATTACTTTAGCAAAACTCTCCGTACTGATAAGTATTTTATTAACTAATTTGAAATATTTTAAACTTACCGTACAATGTTTAACTACTTATTTTAAAAGTATACAAAGGCTCTGAAATTTGTTTATCTTCTTATTGTTCAAAAAAGTCTAATTGAATTGTTTAGTCTTCTAGGAACAGATAGAAACAGAGAGCCTGGTGGATTACTATTAAGCACAAGATAAGAAATTCACATTAAGATGTTAAATAATAGCAAACCACTACAGCTACAGTGTAATTAATTACATTACGTCCCTACACTTTGGCTTTAAATGACGTGCATACCGTTGGTGCTATTTTAAGTCCTTCCACGCGATGAACAATGAACGTAAGGTTTAATTAAAGACTTTTTGCATTACCGCGAACTTAGGCAATGAGTAAACGATATTTTCATGTCTCGGATTGTGTTATACCAAACAAAATTGGTATTGACATAAATATAATATTGACAAATGGTTTAAGTAAACAGTCATTACTAACATTACGGTTTAATATGAAATTCTAATAATAAAATATTGTCATTAAACATCGCAGAAGTCGAATCATTTATACGTAGTCGCATCCTAGCAAGCCCAAAACATCACACAAGATAACTAAAAGGCTATCCTTTTATAGGGCAATAATAATAATCAGCAGTTAAAAATTAAATTTAACCAATTAGGGAAATTGAAAATAATTACGATAAAATTCCACGTCATGAGTTCTAAGCCTAACGAAACGAATCATTGCAGTATCAGATTCAGTTTGTCAGAATATAGGTAAAAAAGAAACTAAATAAATAAAATAAAATACTCGCCACTGTTAAAACTCGGGGTCTTACAGGATAACGATAAAATGGTTCTGTGTTTATTTTCCTCACATTTCATAATGTTATATCGGCAAAGAGGAAATATATGAAATTAATGTTTATTTGCTCGGTGCTTCTGCATACATATTCACAAAACGTCGGGATAGGATTCCAAGCTGGAAACTATATTTTATTCCTTTCTTAATACTGAGATAAAACACAAACTTTCCGCATCGGGATTGGTTCCCTACGTATGAATATGAATTAGCCTCTCGTACTTGACACATATCATCACCATCATTTCTGTGTTGCTAAATCTTAACTTCCAGCCTAGTCATCCGCGTTGAATCGACTTAATTTATGTATCTATTTGTCGTTACCAGCCTAACAATAAACACAGGTCTGAGTAGAGCCTTACAGATTCTATTGTTTTCGAAGCTGATTATACTTAGGTGTTATGTTATGAGGCGATACCTATTACAATAGGTAGCCGTTTTGTATGACGGTCTTTTTTGCCAACGTAAAACAATGTGATTGCCAATTGAATATTTATTATTTTGGTGACTCAGTTCAATACGCCCTATGCGCCCTTTGCTATTCAATAATGTGAATGCGTACACTGCCTACAACTTATCAAAGCGGGACAACAAAGTTTTAGTTTAAAACGGTACAATACACAAAGCAACACAAAAACAGTAGTCGTCCTGCATCAGTACACGCGTCGAGGTTAAATTAAATACTGGGCCAGTCACTAAATTGTGAATGGACCTACGGTGGCGTTTACGACTTTTAGGTATGGTCCGCATCAACAAAGAAAATATTGTAGCCTACATTTTTAGAAGAATGAGTCGAAGGCAGTCTAAAGCCACTAGAACATGACCCGATGAAGTTGTTGGTACTCGTAAATTAAGAAAAAAAGGACCGTTCATTCATAAACATAAGTAGGTATTAGAAGATATTACTTAAAATATTGTTAGGTACAGCCATGATTGCCCTTAGAGGTGAGATGATGACACTTAGTCAATTAGGAGTTCATGATCACAAACCCAAACTACTTTAGTTAAAAAAATCTAAAACAAATTTGAACCTTAAACCATAATCCAGTATCTACTTAAATGACTACGAAGACTTTTATTTTAAAACTTGAACCAAAGTTGTGATGAGAAAAACTATTAAAATAATAGGAAGTTACTTAACCATGTTAATATTTATCCTCAGTACGGATCTAACACACAAACACTGTATCTTGAGGATAGTTCACAAACGTCAGAAAGATCTCCATTCAAAAAGTCTATGTTTCTCCTTAGAATAAGGAAGCTCTATAGTATAAGAGAGGTAGGGCATAGCGATTTATCGCTCGAACTGGAGCAGCCTGACTGGTGAAATACCTGTACCTTATAGAAGACCGCAGCTAAATAACAATCACTTCGGTGTTGTTGTGTTTCTGCGTGTAAATAGGGTTTCCAAAGCTCCTGGGGGTGCTACATTAGTAGCAGGGGTCCAACCTTCAAGGTAAGGGCGACAAGTTCAGTAACAGATTTATTATGCTGTACTTGTCAAGTCCGAGCTTAAGGACTTCAGTACCACTTAACATCAGGTGGGATGAGGTCAATCTTGAAGTGTAATATATATAAATAAAGGAGGAATCAAAACATCGTTTCTGAATTCGAATCCGATTTCGACTTTTTGTGAATAGGTTTGAGGTGCCAAAGCTTTCGCGAATAACTTCGTAACTTCTGGGTATTGATGATTTTTCGTTGAAAAGGAGATACATTGGCACTAATAACGTTATAAGAAAACCAAGATCTGATGATGACATCTAAGAGAAATCTAGAAGTTTTTTTTTTATATTATTTGGTAAAACATTGTCAAGTCCAAGCCACGTCAGAGTACCAGAACTTTGGACTTTGTACCGCTAAAATATCGTTTAAGCACGCCTTACTGGACTAACCAAATGAGTTATGGTTTTATTACCCTACATAAATAATCCTCATTCGAAGTTTTTCCCATTGTACCTACTTATTCATTGTTAATACTCGTACGATGGTCACTTGTCTCTATTTGTATTTGTTATTAGACCGGTTAAAGTCGAGGGTTATTCACATGACACGCCCACCAGTCGAACATCGCAATAGTAAATGACATCATAAGAGGTACCTCAGTGATGTAATTATGTACACGAGAATATACATCACTCATCATAACACGTAGGTTATCCTACCTACTTAGATTATTATCAAAGATGACTTTTAGTGAGTAATAATCACTAATCAGACAAGGACGATTTTATTAAGATACTCAACTCTAAATGAGGTCGAGTATTATAGTGTTCAAAATATTGATATTTTTTGTATTTACTTACAAAAGAAATGCCATTTTACAGTTTTGACCTAACTCCTTTCTGATACAAATGTCTACAACAAAATTAACTATCAAAACATTTCCTACAATTTATGTTTTAATAACGGTTTGTATACAAACTATCAAATGGCTAGATAAATGCTAAAGATCGACTGACTATGACAACCTACTTTTTCCGAATTAAGATATGCATAAAACAATAGCGCTAAGCCTTGTAGAATTTATAGAGATTTAACTCACTGGCTTTATGCCAAAACACAGGCGTACGCATGCTCTACTGACCCAATAGTAGGTCTCTGTGCAGCCAGGACTAGAAGTCTAGAACTATAACATTTATGTACTACTTACTTTAAATAACGAACGAACTTACTATAACGAAGGATAAAGTTTCAATAAATATCTGGTGTAGGTTGGTACAATCATTTATTTATGAGTAGGAGAATGAACACTAAAAAGACCATCATACTATACATTCTAACCATTGTATCGTCTTTATGTCGTAAACATTAAAACTCATAAATAACTTACAGAGTATTTACCGTGATTTTCTATGCTGGATTATACCATGAAAGAAAATGTACGTATGTACATGGTACGTAGATGACGAAATTATCCGTAAACGCACATAAAACATACAGACGATCGAATTGGGGAACTTTCTTTTTTTTAAATTAGAAGTTAGTCATACAATCACAATTTTAAAGTGCAAACTCAAATTCAAACTCAAATATTTCTTTTCACTACATAGTATTAAACATAGTCGCTTTTTATATCCATAAGTACGCTTAAATCTTTAAAACTACGCAACGGATTTTGATGCGGTTTTTTTTAAATAAATAGAGTGATTCAAGAGGAAGGTTTTTATTTGCAATATAGAATAGAAAAGTCAATATTTCTAAGTATTTACATTACATCCGTGCGAAGCCGGGGCGGGTCGCTAGTATACTATAAAGTCAATAATGGTCGTTCTGCGTCAAAGAGTTACTTTATGCATAAATTCAGGTATGCACAGCTTTAAATAATAATAATAAGGAAATGTGACATGACAAATTGTTTTTGACAATTTGACATCTAACAATTTACCAGGAGACCTACTCCTAAAAGCGAAATATGTCCGGTCCGAACACGGATAACAATTTTTTTAATTCACTTATTAGCACCCAATTCACATCGAATGCGAATAAAGCGTCTTTACAAACTTAAATATTATTTATACTAATCAAAAACCATGTTTTAATTCGCAAACTTTTGAATAATCTTCAAAATCGAAACCTTTCGTTTGTTCGTTTCGTTATTTGGAATAGACCCTTTGATTCCAAAGTAACTCGCTAAAGCTCTTGTTGTTATGTAAACCAGAACCAACGGTACCAAAATACATACTTAAAAACATTTTTATCACGCATGTTTATTTTATTTCATCACTTTTATGCATGTTTTCCATCTCCATCATGCATATAACTTACAATTTCGAGTCGATAGCAAAATTTAAGTTACCTAACCCTACTATCCCTACTAATATTATAAATGCGAAAGTAACTCTGTCTGTCTGTCTGTCTGTCTGTCCGTCTGTTACTCTTTCACGCCTAAACGGCTGAACGGATTTTGATGAAATTTGGTATAGGTATACGTTGAATCTCAAGAACGGACATAGGCTACTTTTTATTAGAAAATAAGGGGGGGGGGGGGGTAATACCACCTTTGAAAGTTTATATGGAAAAATGTTTATTTTTGAAGTTGGAGATATGAAATTCGGCACAAATATAGCTCGAAACTTGGATTAAAATATAGACTACTTTTTGTTTCGAATATTAGGGGAGAAAGGGGTAAAACCGACCATGAAAGGATGTAGTCCACGCGAACTAAGTCGCGGGCACATATATTATAAATCGCGATAGTAGATTTACTAAACGATTGCCTTTGACATTATAAATGCATAAACAGTCCAGAGGTGAATCGATTAGCTACTATTCGAGTCTCGTATCTCGTAATCTTGCTAGGATGACGTAACGAGCTCATTTTACATTCGTTTTTTATAGCGCGAACGTGGCGGGCTTGTGGATAAAGCTGACCTACCTGCATTGTTCAACGTGTCGCGATGGATATTGAGCTAAGCAGACTGTGCTACCTCAAAAATATTACTCAAACTATTCTACCTCGAGATTATGATTAACTAGCTACCTGCCCCGGCTTCGCACGGATTCAAGTAAATACAAATGAAGATTTCGGCTTTTCTGTACGTTAATATGTATGAATTATACATATTGACCTTCCTCATATATCACTCTAATAGAAAAATCTCATAAAAATCCGTTGCGTAGTTTTAAAGATCTAAGCATACAGGGACATACAGATAAAGCTAATTTGTTTTATAGTAGGTATCTAGTGATGATGCACCATAATTAACACCAATGAACTGGTTTAAACTAATTAAACGATGGACACCAACCAGGGGCGTAGGTAAACCTAGCACACCCAGACCCAAGCTGATTGAAAACGCCAAATTTATTTAGGTATATGAAACATTTCATATGGATGTCAATTCAAGTATTCTTTAAGGTATACTTTTGTCTATCTATCTGTCATACAAGATACCTTTCTTCTCGGGAATGTACCTATATAGGAATCATATTTAAATTAACATCAATACCTACTAATTTCTTAAGTCTTAAAGCTGTTAGACGAAACGCAGTCTAAAAATGCGTAAATTTTAGTTTCAGCGTATAAAATTTGGTTATATATATTGCAATCAATGATAAATAAATAAATAAAATTGTTGGATAAATCAAAACCTATAAATAGCATATACATACGTACACTTTACCAGAGACCAAGAAACATGAAATTAGCCAAAAAAATAGGACTTATGCCATTTATTAAACGTTATGGTTCTTATTAAACGTTCGTAACATAAGGGTTACTAAAAATAACACATTTTAACTTCCGTAGATACTAAAATTAATTAATTATTCCATTAAGTCTTCGTGACTTGAATTTTTTTTTATGGCACCGCGGTGACTCAAGCTAAAACACAAAATGGCTCAAATAGAAACCGGAACAATAGAAATAAAAATGAAATTAACGGAACTTTAGACTACCTTATTACGTGCGTCATTAGCGCAAATTCCTAGGTTAGAATTTTAATCAGTGCCAGTTTTATCATTATCGGTGCTTTGGGCACTTTTCCACTGATGGATCCAAGATTTTGATTTGGGGGGTCCACTAGTAGAGTTTCCGGCGCCCCTTCATATCCAGCGCCCTGGTCGGTCGCCCTAGCTACCCCAATGCCGGTCCTGAGTTTAACGTAGAAACCTGGCGCCTTATTGCCGGGTAAGACTGCCGCGTCGATGCGGGGCCACAGCTCCTCCAAGGTCTAGGATACAGGCGAAGGACGACTGCCCACTTCACCTCAAGATCTGATTAGAAATGCTGCGTAGTTTCGGTAACAAAGAGTAGGTAGGTACCAAGTGCAGGACATGACGTCTTCCACATTTAAATACGCTCAAATCTTCATCGTATGGTGGGTTGGAGGAAGTTTTACTGTTTCGATATTTAATGGGGGGAAAAAGGATTAATACGTTAGCAGTCCAGTGAAATATGCCCTTACACGGTACAATATGTTTAGCTCTTGTCTCAATTTAGAAGCCTGAATGTGTTAAGTAGTTGAGTACGTACCAATGCAAGCTTTTATGCCAGGTTCCAATATTTAAAAAATGATTCGTTCTAGTTACGGATAGTAAACAAATATGCGAGGCGTAGCTAGTACAGAAAGAAAATAAAGGAACGGTATTAACGACTAGTAGTCGGTTGAAGAAAAACGCATGGTCATTTTTGACACATTACGAATTGTAAAATATTGAAACCGGGCATTAAAGGTTTTGACGTTGAAGAACTGCTCACAACTTTATCACAATCTGTTATCTATCTATTAAGGTGTATGGTTTACCTATATGGTGAGCATAAGATATGGAGATGTTAATAAATCTTTCGTGATGATGACATAAATCGAGGACTTTTGTTACTAAAGGCGCGTCGCAGCGTCGGAAAAGTATAATCCCCGTTTTATCCATATTTTCCTCTGGTTCTTCGCTCCTGTTGGTTTCAGAATTATTTTACATAGCCTTCCTCAATAAAAGGACTACCTAACACAAAAACAATTTTTCAATTCGAACCAGTATCTCCTGAGATTAACGCGTTCAAACAAAGAAATAAATTCTTCTGCTTTAGAGTTAGTATGGAGCATGGACACGGTCGAATTGAGAAACCTCCACCTTTTTTGAACTCGGTTAAAAATAAATTGAAGTACCAATTCCATTGATTAGTTTTGTGTTAATTGATTGCATGGTTAATAGATTCCTTATAGTCTTTAATGCCTAATTAAAAATGTCTGTAACAATACTTTTAAGTTGTGAGAGAACAGCATCATCTAATTTTAGATGTTCATCAGCAATATCAACAACTACCAAAACATTTATATCCAAAAAAAAAGGGACGGTCAGCGACCTGTAGAACACAGTTAATTGGTGGATAGTTTAATATATGTATTATGTAGTTAGATAGTTTTGTACACATTTACAATTAATAGAAAATGCGATTAGGTACAAATAGCTGAACCTTTTTTTAGTTTCATGTTTCGCTTCTTAATACTACTTTTTTTAGATTTTTCAAATTAGGAATGCTGACTTAAATATACAGCAGATTTTACCATAAGGCTTTTTAATTTTGCTGCTTTTTCTTTTACGTTTTTGATATAATAAACACTATAAATAGTATAACTAAAATTTATGTAAGTACCTTTTACTTATCAGTGGCTGCGATCAAATGTATGATAACAAAACTTGCACCATCCGCATTTTCATTGATAAACCCTGTCAAATGTAAACACAAATATTGATATCGTTAACTTGATAACACTTCACACGTCCACGCGTTAGCTCATGTCGCGATGACTGACTCTGCTTGGGTATAATTTCGGTTCGCGGTTCGCGCATTTTGATTCGAACCTATTGCGGCAGGGAAATACATGTGTCGGAAAGAGATGGAAGGAAAACACGTGTTCACCACATAGCTCGGACAAGGACGTTGGCTGTGTTCCTCTACACAGCTTTGATCTGTAGCTACTTGTAGGTTACTGAGACGGACAATTATAAGAGCTTTCTGAAGATTTTGTTTATCTGACACCGCATGATGTCATGGCAACGCCGCCATTTTGCTGATTCAATTTGTGGTTGGTAAGAGCGGGAGATTTATGGGAGCTATTTACTGGGTTATTGTTTGTAGATAGCTATTTTGTTAACCAGTATAAGTGCCACAGGAAACAGATTTGTTTTAGTAAAGCTCCCTGTTTATCGTATTTCACAAGTAGGTATCTACTATGGGCTCATAACCTTTGGTAAACCTGGACATGGGTTCGAGCCTGGCAGACTTTGACTACATAAGTAGTAAATAAAATAATGCAGGTGATTAAGATTTAAACACTATACAATGTAAAAATAACATTGTAACTGACTTCAAAAAAGGAGGGTTCTCAGTTTTTGCATCTCAGAGAAATAGAGGGAAGAAAGTTTTTTTGTTGAAAATATATCTTAAATATACCTATCTTGGAAAAAAAATATTATATTTAATGAAATCAAGTTTCAATTTCAACTTATTAGACATTTTATAAATTGGCACCCATGCGGGGCTAGCATGCGCAAGACGTCAAATTTATCGCATGAGACGACAAAAGTTTCGATAGTGTTCATTGGCTGACAGTTGACGCACTGAATTTGACATTTGTTAAGAACGCGATAAAAGTACTCGGGTGGCGCATGCTAAGCCTGGAAGAAACCAAAATTTTGTCGATCTTTGTCACAGATCCTTTTTCTACAGTTAAGAATGGTTAAGAAGCATTTGTCTGATATTGACTTTCCAAACGAAGTTCTTAAGCTTGTGTTGCTCGAAGGACATTGTAATAATATATAGGTACGTAGGTATACGCCGCGGGACACATGTATCTATTAATAGATTAGATCCTAAATAATCGAGTTTGTAAATATTTCTACTCATCGATTTACATACTTTAAAATGTTTACCTTTATAGATTAATAAAAAATATATATAATTAAGTACAAATTTTAAAGTATATGTATAAATCGATAGGTAGAAATATATACCAATATTATTTAGGATCGAACGCATTAATAAGTACACAGGGACCCGTTGCGTATATATATATAGCATCTCAATCGGCATACAAAACGTAATTTCAGTAAAATGAAAATAACTCTATTTGTGATTTAATTTTATTTTCATACAAAATTATATAGTTATTTGGACCCATTGGACATTTGGGTTAACAGTTAAAATGGTAATAGGCATGTTTAGTATTAGGTACAAAGCAACATTTTGTTAAAGCTGACCTGCATTGAATGAAAGTGTAAAATCTACACTACGAACATTCTACACTGTAGAAATTACAACTGCAATTGCATATTACTAAATTATTATGAAAAACAAAAAAAATCGTGGGTTCATATTGAATAACAAAATGTTCATTTATGAAAAGGATCAAATTTTACAATATAAATGGGACAAGATACTATGAAAATATTTTGCATACAATTCTAGCTTACAACATAGAACACACTTATCTACGAGTAGGTATACTTAATTACAAATCTTTTAAGCCAAATATTTCCGACATTTTCAAAGCAATACAATTGCCAAATAAAAAATCTATAGCTTATGCATTACTTATAATCTAGTGAGTAGATTTCTATCATCAACAGGGCGGTTGGTTTTTAAAATCAGTTCTTATCTTACACGTTCAAAGTCTATCGTTCGACAGTTGTTGAAACATAAAAGCAGTCTTATCCGAATATTAAGAAGCCTTCAGTCATCAGCAAAATATATAAGGCCTGACACAGATAGGGCATCTGTCCGAGTTTGCCAAGCATCTTCTGAGGCAGTCAGCGTGGAAGAAGTGCGCACACGGAGTGACGCGCGCAGACCTCATAGTTCCGAGGCAGACGGCGCAGACATCCTCGAGGGTAGCGAGCTCGTCAGCCGTCGCTCGCCTGAACCTTGACAGGGACCCTCTCGCCTCGTTCAGCTTTACCAGCGCCTCACCCAGCCTGTGGCGCCCGTGCACGAACACGCAAATGTACATAACTAGCACGGCCAGTCTCCAGCGCTCGCACCAAGCAAGCGCTGGCACGAGAGGCACGGCCAACGCTGTAGTGACCCCTCGCGCCCACACTCCAAAGTACATGACCTCCATCCCTTCCAGTCGCTCCATTTTCAGCGCTGACAAACCAATGGGCCACAATTCTAAGAAAGTCCTTTCGGATAGCAGATAGTATATGCCGGTTATGGCGGTGTAGAGGAAAGTGGGGCTGTAGTGTTCCAAGCCTTGTTCGAGGCCAAGGGTGAGCAGGATGAATGTTATGGTGACGATGAAAGTGACGGCCTTTGTCCACTCGAGGACGATTTTAGTGGCGGACATGGCGAGGTGCTTTACTCGTGAGTGACGGGTCACGTTGACATAGGGAGACCAGTCCTCCTTTGTGCAAATCTCGCGGACGTAGCTCACGGAGTAGGTGATCACGTTGTAGAACATTAGCGAGTAGAGAGACGTGAGCCGTCCTTGGGAGACAAACAGCCGATCGCACGCGGTGAAGATCAACAACTGCAATTTGAAAATTTCTACTTGATTAAATCAATAAAGTAGAAAGTTAGTAGGTAGGTATGTCCAGTAGTGGTTCTTTTAATACATAAGGAATAGATTTATTTTTCCTTTTTTAATATGTAATTGCCAAGTGTAGGGTTGTCGCATTAGACTTATATGATGTACCTACCACATTAGTTGTGCACACTAGCGACTTGTTTCGATGAAGGAACTGAATGGGGGGGGGGGGGGGAAGTGTTAAGGAAATATGGAGATCGATAAGATAAATTCGTTTAAATCATTATAAAAAATGTGTAAGATTCGAATGGTTGGTTTATGCTAACTTTATAATTGTGTACGAATGGGTACCGCACGATGAGTGGGTAACCGAAGCGCAATGAACGAGAGAACTAAACGTATCGACTTTTGGACGCGCGTTTAGATTTAAAAAGGTTAGGTTTTAAGTGATTCCACCATTCTTACCTGACTTATCATAGTGGAGAGATTATTCATCTGCAGAAAAAGTCTTTCGGCGCGCTCTAGCGGCGCGTAGATAGACTTTAGCACGCCCAGCACGCACGCGACTGGCGCGCGCAGCTTTCGCGCTGCTTCTGCAACGAAGAAATCAGGTAATTAGGAATCGTAAGTAAGCAGAGTAGGTACCTTTTTAATTTAATCAATCAACACTTTAATACTTTCTGGCAAATACCAGTTTTTTTTCGAAGGGGAATTTCCTAACGCACCATAACATAGAGGACATAGAGTCGCCCGACTAAAACCTCCTCGGTGGCTCAAAAAACTCTGTGCAGTAGTCCCTACTACGAGAGGCAGGATGCCTTGCACAAGTCGGAATCCCTTGCGGAATCACCTGCCTAAAGACGTCTATTCATCTTGTGGTGGTGGTGGTGGTGGAAGTGGAGTCGTCCTAAGCTGCATTTGCGATTCCCGGTAAGTGATTACTGTTCTGCCTCATTGACCATCAGTTCTACAAGCTATGTGACAAGCCCATCGTCGCATTAATTTTTAAATTTTATTTTATATACTAGTTTTATATTATTTTAACATTTAAACTAGAGGGCCCCTGCGACTTCTTACACGTTACATTTGGGCCCTCGTCTAACTTCCTAATGACTACGTCATAATGATTTATCTGCGGATAAAATCTCTGAACGATACATGACACTTGTTTGAGATGTGTGAAGATTTCGTAAGTTATATCTAATGCTTTGTTTATTGCCGGCCGGAAGCTAAGGGAACAGAGTAAGTATTGGTTAAATAAATGTTTACTCTGATTCTATGGTAAGTAGCTTAACCACTTATTTTACGGAAATCAGAAACAATGACGGCACCTCAACAACGAGGCCGAAGACAATGTAGAGAAATACGTTTTCCAAACCGCAGAGATAGCGCGACGCCTCTCGGCTTCGGAGATAAGTAGGTATAGGGACTCCTTGCCACCCAGGGGCCGTCTGGTCGACATTTATTTTAAGCACCACCTCTGCGGTTTACACCCACCACCGTCACATATGGTTAAATACTCCTCTTACCCGATATAAAAAAGGTCCATGGGCAACGTACTTGTTTTTCAGTACCTAAGTACCTACTATAAGTATGTAGTTCTAATTTTGTTCTGGTGACTGCCTCAATAACAGCGGTCTTGGCAACAGAGGAGTTGTCACTTCGCGTTGTCCTCAACGTCATTGTTTTCCATTTCATAGCGTTTTGTCTTATTTGCATAGTATTTTTTATATTTCAAGTAATATTGACGTGGCCGATTCAGGCAGAAGGTAACCAGTAAGATCTCCGTTATTTAGAATCTAAAGTATTTGCTGTCCGGATATGTATACTAATATTTTTGGAAAGTATAAATTTGGATCTGACGGAATGACGGGTTCTTGAGGTATTATTAGGTAAAAAGATAAGCGATCAATTTATTTAATATTTCTTAAACAGAAAAACTATACAAAAATAAGTTGGCACTATTTCTTGCATAAGTACAATTAATGGACTTAATTACATATGATTCTCAGGTTAAGTTACCATAATTTTTATGAACTAGGAATATGCTTCATGTTACATTATCCAATCCTAGTCATCATTACTGTCTAATTGTCAAAGGATTGGATTTTTCTTAAGAAAGATCGTGGATATAAAAGAGCCACCCTTTCCTAAGGGAAATCAGTTCAGAGCAGCCCCCAGTAGACGATAACAACTTGTCTAAACATGGCTCTGGTAAGTAATCAATTTCTTTATATTTTCTATAATCCTATATTACCATACATTTTAAAAATATATTTACCCAAATCACTGATAAGAGATATAAAAAACCATTCGTTTTCGAACCAGATAAACACCGACAAAACAAAAGTTTTGTAGGTTTGACCGTTATAGGTACGGTAACTAACTATGTAAATATACTTTGTAAAGATGTGACATTTCTCTCAAATATACATATTTTATTTTCTCCATCTTCATAACCCGTAAGAATTCATGAAGAGGAGTTCAAATACATACATAAAATAGTTGCTCGCGGCCCAGTTCTAAATCGAGTCACGACTTAGACGGAATCCATCCATTTGGAACCTATTTTAAATTTCAAATGGATGGATTCCAGAAGTCTAAGTTATTCCTCAGTTAGTCTGAAAACAAGTTCATCTTCGCTGCAACATAACATGTTGACGTGATGATTTCAATACATCGTAAAATCGTATTTATTGACGCGGGCGGCGCATATGCGCAAAAAGCTTTTATTTTTATCCATGAAGGCAGATTTATTTAAAGCAATTATTTGCCTCCTTTTCCAACAGGGTTAATAATTACCTACCAACATAATTTTATTCTTAACATAGTTGGTTGTGATCTGCTCTCCTTATTTTATTTATTTCACAGTAAAATTAAAATTTGCTATTGTACTAATTTTAATGCTGGAAAAGTACTGGAGAACTCGCAATTATATTGCATCAAACAAGTTTTGTTTGTGTTAGAAGTTTTGACAGAAATACGTGTTTGTTTTTCAAGCCGCTGAAGTGCGCTCATTGTCTGGTCTAGCGAAATCGCATGCCGCAACCAAAATAGACATATCTTATCGAACTTTTTTAGATCCGAGTTCATCTTTCGTTCCAAAGTTGTTTTCTTTCATTTGTCTGACAACAAAACAAAAATACACTGGAGGTGTGAGCGTTTCGCGTACACCATAGCCATGTGGTATACATACGCAGAAATGAAAAGTGTTTGACGCACTTGCCCTGGCCGCCGGCCAGCTTCCGTCGGCCCATTCAGCTCGACTTCGACAATGACCCGACTTCCACACATAATTATAAGTATTTTTATAAATAAACAACGTACGGGATATAACCACGCGCCAACGTCGGACTCGAATGTTTTTCCTACAAAAATACGTGTGTACAGATAGTGTAGGCATTCTTGTGTTGATACTGCACGGAACGTCTTCACTCTGTTTAATTTCTCATTTGCACGTGATTCAATTTCAGTTTTAAGCTCTTACAATTTAAATAACTTTATACCTTGCCATAGCATAACTATAACTTTAGATAACTGTCTATTTCACCTACTTTCTGAGTTTTACCCCAATTTGGTGTAGTGCAGCACATGGAAAATTTTATTGATTAATTTCATAGATTTTTATCTATTATATTTAGGAGCTAAAAGTATAGGTATACCAAAGTTTAGTATATTTATTGTTTTATATGTTTTGAATTTTCAACCAAGCGTGAAACGATCATTACTGAAACGTTGGTTTTCACGGAATCATCGGATAACAATAAAGCATCAAAATCCATGTTCAATCGTGAGACTATATCAATTTTAACGCAACGCTTGCAGAAATGAACTTCGCTGAAGGAGTCTAATAGTCAAAAATATTAAAAAATGTGAATTTTATTAGTGACAAGTTACTAAACTGTGGGGCAACTAAGTACTGCCCGTACAGTCACCAGCAATAAAATGTAAGCACTTGAGCTCTTATGATATTGACGTAAATTCCATTTTAGAACGAATTCGTGTACATACAATATTCGCAACGCTTCATAAACTTCTTTCAAAGTTAGATGTTAGTTGTTCATCTTTATACAACTGTAAGAGTTCTTCTATAGATGTGCCCTAATATTTACAAAAGTCCAATAGAAGGATCTAAGTGTTGTTCAGAATAAATCAAGTCTTATTTACTTCATGAGTCATCCATCCCCGTTTCATATGCCTTTAAAAATGAACCTGATGATTCATCCAATTGGGAAACTGCATTGAAAATATGGATCACGGTGGGTTTATTTTTAAAAGTGAAATTATCCTCTTCTGACTCGTTGAGTAATTTAATGCAAAAATCTTTTTCAAAGCTAGAATTTTAACTCGAATCTAGATTTGATTTTACCAATTTTACCAGGGTAGCGGCAACGTAGGAATTTTCTCGTAGGTACTTAAAGTTTGTACCTTAGACAATTAACTTTACTCATATAAACAATTGGCACACTAATAACTACGTATCTATTAAATTTTTTTACAAAAGTCTATAAAGTTGCAAATTAGATTACGTTAAGTTCAAAATGTACCGCCTTTGAGCTGTTTTTCTTCTATTTTTAAGCAATACCAAACCTTAGCGCCTTACTTCATCAATATAATCTGGTCCTGCTATACTGTACTGCATAGGGCTTAGCCTCGTGTCATTGTTGAGATCGGTTGTGATGAAGCAGAAAAATCTGTGACGCGAGGAGGCGGGGCATAGGTCGGGAAATTGGCACTCCCGTTGTTTTTCAAATCTATTTATCGTCACTAGTTCGATCCGAGCCTACCTACTTGTTCAAAAAGCTACGCAACAAATTATTATGATTCACTCCAGACTATACTAGTAGACTTAAATAATAATAATAATAAATGCGCCAGACAATCACACCAATACATCTGGTCTCAAACTAAGGTTTTCCCTTGTACTATGAGTACCAGACGACGGATACTAACTGGGGTCATCCCAGCACACCCAGACCCAAGTCAATTGAGAAAAGTTCGTTTTCCAAATTGACCTGACCGGGAATCGAACCCGGGACCTTACGCGCTTTGGGCGCCTACCCTAGCCACTGCGCCACCGAGGTCGTCACCTTAGCCACTGCGCCACCGAGGTCGTCAAGTCGAGTCGAGTCAAGAGTCGAGGTTCACATTAAACTTTCTTTGTTTTTCAGTGTCTTTTCTTTTTTAGATGTTTCTGCAAACAGGTGTAATTAAACAGCCACTGGCGCCTTATAACGCCATAATTGTTTTTCTATTTTTATTTTTATTACAAATCCGATATAAAATACCTCAGTGATCTAATGGAACACGTCGACGGTCTGCTGGAGTATGAACTCGGGTCCGGGTTCGATTCTCGGTTCGATCAAATAATGTTTTCAAGTGTGGTTAGGGTTTTGTAATCACCGATCATGGATTTAATATAATAAACACTAAGTCCATGTCACCGATCCGCATTTGACAAGCATGATAATAAAGCCAGTGGGATATTAATAGGCTGAATTTATATATGTATACTAAATGAATTTAGTAGATTACCTAATAGAATGTACCAGATCCAAAAATGTCCTGGCTTTGCCTTACTACATCGTACTTAGGTAACCGAGTATAATCTTACGATGAATTGATTATCTTTTGTTCGCCACAATTTGACTCTCATGAAGTCGACGCGACGTGACGGCAAACTTCATCAAGCAGCCTGTGAAAAACGTAAAATGTATCTTACTTTTCGCTGCATCCGCGACGGCAGGGTACCATCTCGCGGGGTATTTGTAGTTGGCGGAGATGAGCACGGGAACCACCAAGCAAGTGTACGCGGCCATCAGCCACGCGCCGCCGAGAGCCACCAGAAGCCCTCGCGGCGCCCAGTACGGTAGGAGGAGTACTAGGGAGAAGAGCCATACTGGAAACAAAATATAAAAGTTACTAGCTGCCACCAACTTATTACGTGGTAACGCATGAAAAAACCTCAGCTCTGCCTTGTCGAAATCGGTCCCGGAATTTTAACTTGGCATATCCAAAAGTTATCTAAGTACTGTCATCGTTCTCATGAAGTATGATAGCCATTGGCATTGCATTGTAAATGGGCTCTTCTAGAGATAAATATGCTCCCCCTAACCTTATAATACAGCTGTAAATGGCAGCACTGGAACCTTTGCTGGATAGCGTAAACCCGGGAGAACGCAAGGGGAGAAGGTATTTTCAGGTTTTGCCCCGCATTGAAAAAATCTAGTTCGGAGGCTGGTCGAAGTGCATTCTTAGATGATGCCTTCAGAGATGGCCTTTGGGTACTGCAAGTGCAGCAGTCCTTTCAGGCACTGGGTAACTAGAGGCGCCATAAATACCTCTGGATTTCAGTAGAATGCGTACCAACTGTAGCAAAGGAGAGCGGCTTGTTCGAGTTTGCATAATCTCGCTTTATCCAAAGGCCTTATCATCAGGTTACAAAGAAATAATAAGTGCGTTTTAATTCAGTACCGAGTCGTACTTCATTAATAGAATACGTTATTTTTTGCGCCTCTTCGATATAAATGCGAAACTTTAGTTAGAAGGATGGATGTTTGATGTGTCCTTTCCTTTTTTTTTGGCCCACTCTCTTTAGAATATTTGGGGGGAGTCACAAGATAGGCTGGATTTCTTATTACAAATTCACTCTTTTTCGGGCATCTGCTTCCGCACGATACGACATTACGACTACAATTGATTTTTGTAGAAGAACTACGTTCTACGCACCGTTCTGTAGTAGGTACGTTACGCTCAAACACTTTCGTAGCGTAATATCCGTAGCGTTTGTAGCAATAACAGTAACTAGGTTATTGGCAATTTAATATGTTGGCAATGGCACTTAGTTTCATTATATCACTACAAAAGTGAATCCCCCTAATGGTCCCCCTTAAAAAAAACGAAAGTGAATAAATAATACTTGTTGCTTGAAATAATGAACAGTGTTTTATACGAAAAGACGATGATTTGCGGTTGGTATATAAGAAAATACCACCGAAGTCAACGCTCTGAAACAGTTATAAAATAACAAAAAGCTCGAGCATAAAAAGTGGTTATTTTAGAATCGAAACGTTTTATCTGTTCTTTTCGTTTTAACATTATAACGACTTAACGTTAAATTACTAATTTCATGCAATTAAGATATACAGTTTATATTCGATGGTTTAAATTTTAGTTAGTAGTAGTTACCCGGTTAGGTCAGTGTCGTGTGACCCGGTGTCAGTCTACAAAGTATCCAAACCTAAGAAAACGGCACAAAGACTTTAATTTTGAAACGGCTCGGAAAATTATGACGCCTTGGATTTTTTTGATTTACGAGAACATTTGACGTTCGATGACCAAACATTTATTTACGATTTACGAGAAAATATAGGAAGTTAAATAAAAGTTTATTTCGAGTTAATTTTGAAGATGCTAATTTACTTGCTCTTTGTGCTTCGGAAAGGTTCTAGTGGTGCGATAGCTACAACAGTTAGGGACCGATATGGAAAGTTAAGCTATTCGCGCGGCGGGCTAGTATGGGAGGGGTGGCTATGCCGAACACATTTATTACGAGATTCTCCGTGCTACGAAAGGCACGTTAGGCTGTTGGTTCTCGCAGATAGCTCGAAATTAGTTGTTAAACCTAGTCAGATGCCAATTTGCGACACACACACTTCCACCAAGTCATTCTGGGCCCGCGAGAAATAGTTAGACCCGTTCAATCTCATATTTGAGGTGAGGTATATACCCAGCAATAGGACATAAGTCGGAATTATTATATTGTTAACCCTGGAAGATATCCTTGAAAAATGGTTTCAATTTAACAAATTTCATCAGCTCATTCTTTTATAGGTCGGAAAGTGACTGTGTGAATGCATTTACAGCGACATAGGATGAGTAAGGTCAACGGCACGTCACGGTAAATACTTGCAGTTTGATATTAGTTCGTATGTCCTCGACATAAGGTCGGCACAAAGTCCAAAGTACAAAGTCTAGCGTGATTTTAATCGTGCGAGAAAAGCACGTCAGACCACACACTCTGGACTGTGCCCTCCCTTATGTAGCGCGCATTAGACTGCAAGTAAGCAACTATGACGTCTTGTTGACCGTACCTACGCTTTGCACAGTTTTTCGGGCCGAATACTTGTATGGCAGTGACGCGACTTGGACCGCGAGCGGATCCTGCGCCGCCGAATTCCGCGCCTTAATAGTATAGCTTATTCAATCTTCACATAACCAATCATTGACAAAATGTGTTCAATGTTAGTTAGGCATTACGACGAATGAAAGGTTACCTATCACATTGCCGATGCTACGCTGAACCGAATAATGTTTCCTTATCAGACAGTTTTATGATTCGATACGATTCGACGTTGTTCGGCAAGAGATCGGCCAGATAGATAGTTAATCTTTATGCCACAAATAATTTACAGAAATTAGTTTTACAGACACGTTACAGCATACTTAAGCAGCTTTTTCACTAGAAAGCAATTTCTTCTAGACTACCTTCAGGTAGAGAACATAGCAGATAACGATAATAGAACATGAACAAGTCAAAATATATATTTGTTTCATCTCTCAGCACTTGGTTAAAAATCTACAACGACTTATTGGCATAATAAACAGTTCAGTAACTTCATTTGTGGAATTGTATTATTCATTTTATCTAAGGATTGTCAATCGGCCGTAAAACGAAAGAACATTTGAGAACATAAATCTTATGATTTGAGGTGAGATAAAACAGATAATAAAAAATATTTATGTAGGTACTAAGATACTGTATACACACGCCATGCAAAAGATATGCCAGATACTGTGCATGAATTCTTTGAATTAAGAATGACATTTATTTTAGGATTGTTTTATTGCCCTTGATCTCGTTTCGCGTCGTCTGTACATGCAATCACAACGAATCGGAGATTGCACGGAAGGACAATACAAGATCACTCTTCCTTCTGTGACCAGTAGGTCGTAGTGGACGCTGGCCTTTAGCTTACAACATTACAACCAACCATCTAATTTAAGACGAGGATATTACCTTTTACGGGTTTAATAAGAAGCTTCGAAATAAGGAATGTGTTGAGTTTCTTCACGATATGTATCACATTCGTATAGTTCGATCAGATATACAAAGAAATATTGCACATATAAAATCAAGTAAAAAAAGGACGTATTTCAGAGTACTAGTTATTATATCTTAGTACTAGATATTTATGCACTTTCTCCACTATTACCGTACCCATATACTAACTATCTGCATGACCCAAGGGTTGACTGGTAGATAATGCCCCTAGCATTAAGTCCACCTGTTGTACTTATTTTTGCAATAAAATTTTTGAAAAAATTAATTAATTAATGCAAAGTAGCATTATCTACCTGTGAACCACACAGTTTAATTTAGAAAACATGGCGGCAGTGCATAAAATACGTGGTAAAAAAGAAAAGAACATAAGAAATAAGTTATTTATGTGTGTTCATATATTTTGGCGATATTTTTTTATTTATGGACAATAAAAAATATAAAGTATGATTGTAAACAATAAAACCTTTGTTCACATTTAGGTACATTACATTTATTCTTGTAAAATAGACCCAACTTCCACTTCAATGAAATCATCCCAACCCACAGTCGCAATAATAATTATCTATTGCGAAGAAAAAGCTACACAAACATGTTATTTTCTATTCACGATAAACAAAATGACTCAGTTCAAGTGATACACAAATAAACAAACGAAAAGCAAAGAGAATTATGACGCAAAACATAAATCGAGTTTCCATGCTATACTGAGAGATGATACTTTAAATCTTGACCTACGTGAAAATTCCAGCACAACTATTTAAAAACCTCATTCATTGTCACATACCGATGTTTGCGATTTTGTCGTCCGACTTCATGGTAGGAATCTTCGAGAAAGAATCACTCCTAATGCGACCACGCACTCTTGAAATCATACCCATGACAATTTTTTTGAAAAAAAAATAGATATTTAAAATCGCAATGCAGCAAACCACGATCACTTCGAAAAAGTTTTAAGAAGAAATAAAAACAACACGATTATTCGTTTATAAACACTTCCGAATCAGCCGAAGCTTTTGACATGAATGCGCATTTGTCGGGCGGGTCGCTTGGGCGGGCGCACGCGCCGGCCAAACGCGCTCCCAATTTAATGTCTGCTGGATCGTTCCACTCATTACGAAACTCAAAGACGCTTATGTTTGCCAATACAATTCCCTTCGCCAGCTACCCCCCACAATGTACTACACCCGAAACATAATACTCGCCAACTCATCTATTGCATATCTACGTTGCAATGACGCTTTATTTTTAATTCGATTCCATGTCAGTGACTTGTAAAATGAAAATATTTGTTTTATTATGATTCAGAGTACGTATTAATATCGTTTTTACGTCGTAAGTTACTTATCATTTAGCCGACTTAAATATATACAAGTTCTTACTTTTAAAAAAGTTAGATGGACATTTTTAAAGTATAAACTTTCTACCTAGACTATTATATCAGCTTAAATACATAAAAATAATTTTCAGACAACACATTGACCAAACCTCAAAGTAAGTAATTTTTAGAACGTAAGAAATCAGTACCCTTACCACGAACAAAAACAGTGATTAAATCGTTTATCATAGTGCTAGTATTATATGGCAATGTCAGTAGTTCCGTAAGTCACTATTACAAATAGTAGGCAAATCAAGGAGCGCCGGTTTACATACTATGTTCGGGTATCGAACTCAGGACCTCGAAGGTGGCACGACGCCAAGGTCCAACAATAATCAATACTATCTCAAGACTGTGTCTGCTGGATCATGAATGCAAAAAATCACATCACAATAAATATAATTGTTTATATTTTCAGAAAAGACGTATTTAATCCCTAACTTACTGTTTTCATCAGATTATCTTCTTGCTTAAATTACGAAAACGCGTGTGTTTTCGTAATCTAGTAATATTCTCGTACTTACTGACCAGATTTATTATTTAAATCTTAAGGTAGGTTATCTAAAAACCTTTTTCAGTGGGATAAAATATAATCAGTTTCAATCAAACAAGCAATGTAGGTATATTGTTAAGTAATCTCTTAAATAACTTATAGAATAGGAACTAATTAGGGAACATGTCTCTATCACCGTCTACATGCCGCGTGACTGAAATCATGTGAGTCGTGAGTCTTTAAATACAAATTCATTCACAGAATCTGCGTGAAACACTACATGATTGTGGGTAGCCCTAAACATTATCTTCCTTGCAACTTCCGTTTCTTTTTAAAATTTAAAGTATCGTCAGACGTGCTTTTAATTATTAGACCAACAGGTATCGAGGTAAACATTGGCAGTTCGATATTCGTTTTTATGCCCACCAAATTAGAGCGGTGTAGGCTTTCGACTGTAGGTACATTAATCATTGACTACTTTTATTTACTTAGACAAGACAAAATAGATCAATCAAGCTAAATTCCTAAACTCAAGGTAAATAAATGTTCCTGACCAAAAGCGCTAACGAAAATCAATTTCTAAGAAAAGATGATACCTCGATTATTTTCAACCGCCACGCCCACGTTTTGGGCCAAATTCCTCCGTATTTGTATCCTTGATATTATGAGTCAGTACACCCAGACACCCAGTATGATAGAAAGCTAATTTAAGAAAGAACGAGTAAAGTTAATTGAGACCTAATTTGGACACCAAGTAGTTACCTAATGAAATTAAATATTCTACATCCCTTCTTACTTAAGACACCACGATGTTTCATTTGGTACCTTGTGATTCTGCCCTGAACAACAGAGTTCGTAAGGGGAGAAAAAAGATAATATCGTCTTTGAAGGCTTGGGTTGAGTAGCCAGTAGCTCGAGGAGCCAGTATCGTATAGGTACCCGTATAGGTACTTTTCACAAATCACCGGACAGGGAATTCTGTATCCTCTGACCGAGGATGTTAATCTGTAATAATGTATCTAAAGTTGAAGAGTTTGTTTGTTTGAACGCATTTATCTCAGTAATTCCTGAGATAGTGTTTCGAATTCCAAAATTATTTTTGTCGTGGATAGTCCATTTATTGAGCAAGGCTTTATGCTATAAAACATCACACTGACCAAAAGACGCTCCTTTTGTAGTAAAAAACGGGGATAGGTAGGTACCTATCCCCGTTTTTTACTACAAAAGGAGTACCTACACCTGCTACGCAGCGGGCCGCTAGTTTAATAAAACAAAAAATAGAAACCAGCTTTAAGTATTATACAAGGACTAGCTGTGCCCGCGACTTCGTTCGCGTGGACTACATCCTTTCATGGTCGGTTTTACCCCTTTCTCCCCTAATATTCGAAACAAAAAGTAGTCTATATTATAATCCAAGTTTCGAGCTATATTTGTGCCAAATTTCATATCTCTAACTTCAAAAATAGACATTTTTCCATATAAACTTTCAAAGGTGGTATTACCCCCATCCCCCCCCCCTTTTTTTCTTATAAAAAGTAGCCTATGTCCGTTCTTGAGATTCAACGTATACTGCTAATAATGTAGGAGCTTTGGAAACCTTACTCACACGCAGGAACACAACAGCACAGAAGTTATTTGTCGTCGGACTGTAAAGTCGGGTTTGTCCTGTGTATGGGTGTAATAGTACTTAAGTATGTATTGTGGTACCGCCTTTTGATTCGGTTTCCATAACTCAATTGCTTTTGCTACTATATTTAAGATCGGGGCTTGTGATTTTGCCTTGATATTTATTTGTTTGCATAATATCGGCAGAACTCTCCCGTCGTGTACGCCCTGATGCTTCTCGTATCTGCAACTGGCTCCAGCCTGGCCTACTATAGAGGAGGGTACGACTTCCGGGTCCTCGACACCCGAGAGGAGCCTCAGGATAGCGACGAAGGGTATGTACATACATCATCAACCAGAGATGGCAGTGTCAAGTTGTCCCGTTATGAAATGAATTTCACAAATTTTGTACTGGGATATCTTATAAGTTAAAAAAATGATATAAATACTATATATAGCAAGTATAGGTTTTTGAACCTGCAAGGGCACCTATATGTTGTCTCCCATGGTAACTATGATTATTAAACGAAACTGGTAACTATTACTTGTTATTTGTGTGTGGTGTGAAATAAACCTGTACCTACGCTCATAAATTTATCAGCTTTTTTAATCTAAGATTGCGTTCTCCACTAGCGGCTATGACGTAATTAAGATCACAGGCGGGTTTTACCTAGCCCTAGCCACTTAATACGAAAAGCCTCTTTTTATCTCTCGGATATTTATTTTACATCTATTGGCCCCTAGTAGGTATGACTAGGTAATGGGAAAGCCGCCATCATGATACTGAGAATAACATTTCAACCGCTTTTCTCTCATCGTACACTGAACTGAAGTCTTACACTAAGGGTCCCTATGTGACTTGAGGCCTATGACGCTGAAGTAGTAAACAATGCTTAATCTGGTCCTGTAGGGTCTACTTCCAAAAACGAAATAATAATATGTCGAATCCGTTGACGGATTGCAATTTTTTGTAACAAATTAACTTCGAATGCGAATTAGTTAAAAAAACAGAATATTACTTAAGCAAATCCAAAAGTACGTTTTAATTACCAAAGTTTTGATTCATCTTCACAAATCCTCTGAGCTTAGCGAGCTATCTTTCACTTTAACAGCGAACTGGTAGAATGTCCCGTATGCACGCCACGCAATGACAGCTACCTGGTGATCGAGGAGACGTGCACGGTGTTGGCAGACAACAAGATGTACAAGAGGTGCCGATTCGGAACGTACGTGAACGAACGCTGTGGAGGACGCCTCGACTGCTACAGGGTACGTGGTCTGAGAATTGGCTTTCTTCATCCTTGCCATCTTAAACGCAAGACATCATATATATATATATATATATATATATATATATATATATATATATATATATATGTCGCAGCCAACTGGTTGAAATAGCCGTTCAATCAAACAGCTATCCACTTCTCTGAACAACGCCGTTCAATCATACGGCTATACGTCGTTTAGCCGACTTGTTGACTGCAACGTTCAACATTACAGCTAAACGGCACTTAGCCAACTGACTAAATGGCAAATTAACTAAAGTGACCATAAGTTAAGTATCTATATAATTTAAGAGAATTTGATTTTTTTTGTAATTTCTTGTGAGATCATACTTGGATTAAGTTTAAGAGGTGACCAAAAGTTTGATAAAATAAGTAAAAGTGAAAAATAAATTACCATGGGAGATTCCATTGGTTAGGTTAGGTTAGTGACCAAAGTAAAGCGAGAGCCGAGCGAGCGAAGCAAGCGTGCCGCGGCAGGGACCGGCGAAGTGCCACGCCTAGCTCATTTGTAGTAATATATTCAGTAACAAAAATAAATCAGTAAGATAAACAGGCATAATTTTAAATAGGCATAATCATGTATTATGTACTTTTAACCAGTTGGCTGCGACATATATAACTCAAAGATGACTGTCTGACATAGTGATCTATCAATGTTGTGTGAGTATGTACGATTCGCAATCTTGAATTCAGTTTAATTCATGTGTAGTCAGCAATTAGTTTATCGTTTTATTAAAGACGAATAGTTGGTATACTTTCAATTTCCCTTTATTATTTTGATTTTGAAGTTTGCGGTTGCAACAATGTTTTAGTTGTAATTGGGACACAATATGCTGTTTTGTAGACCGAGGATCACCAGTGATGAGACCAATCACAATACTCCCTTCGACCTACTTGATATACTATCACTTGATAAAATTATGATTGCCTTTTAGTCTACGAGTTTTTAAACCGCAATCACATTTTCTACTGACAGGGTCCTGGTGAAAAGTGCACCGTGAAGATGTACAGGGATTACTACGGACACAAGTGCGGCCCCGGATTCTACTGCCAACCTAACGACAACACCTGCCACTACCACACTCACGACACGACGAAAGCCACCGCCAAGAAGCTGCACTACTATCGATTGACACGCGGACAGTTTGCGTAACTCCCCAACGGAACATCATTTTACTTTACAATATAACTACGATGATACTCTCTGTTACGTGTTATTTTAAAGTTCTTAAATTGTTTCTTATCTATCACATTCTATTGTTTTTCCTGTCTGTCAATATCACCATCTTCGTTAAACGCATCGGCATTTATATTACCTACTTTCTTTATAATATCTTTAAAACTAAGTTACCTTTTTATTAATTGATGGAGTTTTGATTGGAGGAGCGCAAAATGTTGGGAGCTCTAGAAAAATCAAAATATCTTACGTATTTTAATAAATATTAGTACAAACATCAATTACTTTTAAAGTTAACGAAAGTTTTTATTTGAAGCACGCTTAAATAATTTGATAATAAAATTTAGATTATTTCACTGTTCGGCTTGTGTTGATATTACGATGTTCAAATACCTAAATTTAAAGTGATAATTTTGTATGTACTTACATATTTAAATATAAAATTTCATTAAATTATTTCCTATATTTGAAAAAATATACTTCACAATAACTAAAATGCAACAATGTTATTATTTTAGTGCTGCACGTCGGAATGTAATCTAACGTATGATTTGTAGCAAACTATTAAATGCACTTATTAAATTCGTGTTTTTTTTTTGTTAAATGAAATCCTAATCGCCTTAAGATTTATTTATTTATAAGCATACAAACATAATCGTTACAGGCTTACCATAATACAATTATATCGTTTTTTATTCTATATTAATAGCCAATCTTAAGACCTCATTTGGCCAACTATAAAATAAATCAGAATGTTCTGCCATGGCATTCAGTAATCGAAAAAATTAATAAAAGAAAGATAGTTTATTCAGCATCAGTAAAATTAGAGTAAAATAGTTGCACTGAATGCAAAGCCTTAAATATAATCTGATGCGCTTTGTTCTAAAGATATGAATTAAAAAGCAGTGACACTCGATGGCAGTAGGTACGTACTTTTTTCGTCATTCAAGGGAATTTCTAGCAATTTCCAGACTAGTAAGTGGTTGCTAGTTTTATTTTTACACGGGAATCCCAATGTAACAATGACAGCTAGGTACACTACAACCTTCTTATCTATTACCTATATCATACACGGCACCCATAGACAGTAAATTCCTTATTCCGCTTAATGCGCCACACGATTAAATTTTATCGCGCTCTTATCAAATGTCAAAATCAATGCGTCATTGCGCATGCTAGTGGGAGAAAGTACGTACTTTGTGACTACTGCATACCTATAAAACAAAATTCGGAATCAGAATTCATTTCGGAAACAATGCTTTCTTTCCATATCATAAGCTATTGGATAAATAAAAACATTGGACTTTCGCAACTTGAATTGTTTTTGACGTTTATGAGTCAGCCCCATGCCCTTCTAGCATGCGCTTATCGTTATTTTTTTCGCTTGAGACGACAAATATTGCAATACTGTTGATTGGTTGATATAACAACGCACTCGTATTTTCAGCAAATCAGTAGCTAACGTAATAAATTTTATCGATATTGACATTTGTTAAAAGCGCGATAAAATTTACTCGCCTAGCGTCTCCTAAGCGCGCGTATTTGTTACCTCCCTTGAATGCGAATAAGGCTTTTAAAAAACTAAAATGCAAATAAAAACCACGTTTTAAACTTCCAAATTTTTATTATTCTTCAAAAACTATTTTTTTGTTGTGCTTATTTGTATCGTTTTTATAGCGACCAACAGCTTCCATTTCAAACTTCATTTGTTAAATGAATAGTATTTCTACCATTTATACGAGTGCGGCGTGCTATTCTACTAATCAACTAATCAACAGTATCGAAACTTTTGTCGTTCATGCGATAAATTTGACGTATTGCACATGTTAGGCATCACTCCATCTTTAGTCTGTGGTTGGTTTGTGCTCTTTGATTACGGACAGAAATCCGTGTTTCTTTTTATCTTTGTCAGGGGATTTCCTTGGTTTTCCGTGAGGCAATGTAAGTTTCCCGGGTTTTCAGTAAAAATCTGCTGATAAAACGATAAAAGATTCAATAAAAACCGACAAGACTTTCTTTTCTGTGCGTTCAGTGCTTTCACGAATTTCGTAAACAAGACTTCAGGGCGAGACCGGTAAGATAAATTTAATTAATTTAACTATGAATTGGTTTTTATGAACATTTTATTCTTGAGCCAGCAAGGGTAAATGGAGGTACTTGTTGCTTTTTTGTCATATTGAAATGCTTTCACGATAACGTAGTCTATTTAACATTTGAAATATAACGTTTTAAAGTAGTTCTTTGTTCAATTGTTCATATTAGAACTCATAATGCAATCGCAGCATTCTTGTAACTTGTTATCTAAAGTAAGTGACTCACCTAATTTAACTTCTTTGTAATGGCAGAAAAGAAATTTGTTTTCAAAATAGTCCTCAATAACTATTTAATCCATGATCAATAAGAATGGTAATGTGAAATGACATTGAAATACAATTTTAATGTAAATAAGAACAGTAAACATGGTCATTTAAACTGGTTTCCCATAGCAATTTGAAATAGGAAACCAAAGTATGTGAAAGATTTTACTTTTTTAATAGTGTAGTTGAAGTGTTCATAACACTGCTTTACTAAGGTAATAAGGCACTGAATATTTTGTACCACAGTTATTATAGAATCCCAAAACTGCAATAAAACTCTGTGGCCTAAAATCAATCTAAAACCAGATATTTATCTCGGCCACAGCACTTAAAAGTCTAAAGTGCCATTACATATTTATAACATATTATCAATTGTGTGTACTACTTGATTATAAAATAAGTGATATCAGTGGTTAGTCTCTTTATGATAATTATGTAGCTGCCTTGCCTTTTCCAGTTATCTTCACAACACATTTCTCTTTTATAAACAAAATATTTGATTGAGTGACTAAAAATATAAATGTTATCATTAATAAATAGTAATTAAATCATTTTTGTCCTGCCTGCCCCTTTCTAGCATTAAAATTGTATAATGGATAGACTTCACTACTAGCGAAAGCAATTAATAAACTTGTCAGATAAAAACATAACTACTAAATTATATAATTTTCCTGTACCAGGGACGAAGTTACCAACTTTGACTTATTTAAATATAAACATTTAGTTTCTCCTTTTCATTACTTGGTAGTTGTAAGAAAATTGCACAATAATATGTCTTGTATAAAATACTTACTGTAATGTCCTTAGTCTTATCAAAATGCTTAACTAAGTATAATGTCATGTGATTGTGAGTCCTCAAAATAATTTTATCTGTAACTGAGTTATGCCGCTCATAGAAACATAATGCAATAAAAGAAAGCATTACAAATTGATAGCTTAATAAAATGTAATATTAAAGTTCCAAAAGAAGATACTACGGAAGATAGGTAATAGTCATAGTATATTTACTATTATTATTTTGAATTATTCCCTTAAATCATGTTGATGAGCTAAAACCTAGAAAAAGATAGGTTCTAACAGCTGATACATACTTCAGGTTTTGTGAAAAATTTATGCAAAACTCTTATTTATTAAAAATCCTCACAACATGTATGGTGTTGCTTAGATAGATTAATCCACCCCCAATTATGCACTTTTGTGTTAAAGGTATGAAGCACCACACAATTAAGTTTAAAATCTGTTTTCTTTTTGTTTTCATTATCAGCACAAATTTTCAAATGATAAATTAATTGTATTGCTGTTCTTCCTTCATTTAAATATTTCTTTGGGAAATCAATTTATTATATGTACCTCAATGGTATAGTGCAGCGGTTCTCAAACTTTTTTGGTGACGGAACCCTTTTGGAAAGCAAAATACTTGACGGAACCCTACAATAAAACAATAGTTTTTAAAAGTGTATTTCTTTTAATAAACATAATAAAAGTACAATGTAACAGTTACTGATTATTACTTACTTTACTACATGTCAAGTACATTATTATGTTTTGAAGTTAGAGCCGAAAGTCGCTTGTTCAAAACTTTATCAAAGGGACTGCGCGCTCACAAGTATACGCGCGGCGGCAGCGCGGCTGGCGGAATCAAAGCGTTCGACCAGAAAGAGGTGTTTTGATTTTTTTTCTAAATTCTTGCAGAACCCCTACAGTTGTATCTCTTAGAGTATGGCTGGTATAGTGGATATCTTGGGGTCCTTGAACTGCACTAAGAAAATAAACAGGTTCTATTGATTCTATTTTATTTTTAATTTACAGAAAATGTTCTGTGAAATGTGTGGTTTTGTTGATGAACACTATGACGAAAATTCAGAGGTGTTCCATGACACCACTCCAAAACATTTATGCAATGTAATATTGCATAATTATCATCAAAATAAGTAAGTTCATTTTAATTTCTATTCAATATACTTAAGTATTCACTATTTTATCTTTTCAAGAGCACTATTTTATCTTTTTTATTTTATAAACATAGATTAAATGTTTACCTACCATTTCTTGAACTTTCAGGCGATACTTCAGCAAGAACAGAGAAGGCGTTATAATTCTAGGTAAAGCTGAATCTGTAACTGGAAATAATACTATAACTGAGAACACACATCACCATAAAATAAGAATTTATGTAAGTAGTGTAAAAACATGGACAAAGAATATTTTCTACTCTTCCATGTTCTACATCAATGTTCCTATGTACATATGTATCTGCTAAGTTTCAAGAAGGGACTTGCTGGATTAAACACCCAGACACTAAACCTAAATTTTCACTGCTCATTTGTTAGTCCTAGGTGAGGATCAAAACTACAATGCTTGGTTTGACAATAAGGAGCACTAATTAATATTCTATTGGAAAATCCAAAAAATCTTTCGTTCGATTTTATGGGACATAGTGGTTAAACAAAAAAAAAATTAAATAAGATTTTATGTCCGTATTACAGGTTAAACCAAATACACGTGTGAAATTCTCGTTCAACATTAGCAATTCCAGAAAGGATGACTTACTTGTGATTGGTGTTCAATTGGCCCACCCTCAACCTCACTTTGAAATGAATGCTCATCCTTATATTTTCGGAAATGATCCTCATGTGTTGGAAAATAGTAAGTATTTGTTACTTTTTTTAACTTATACTAGGTAACATCACCAAAAACATCTTGACAGATTATGTATTGAAATCTTTGTAAACTAGACTCCATTAAGCATTTTTGTTATTACATACATGGCGCAAAACCATGGCACTCTGTTCATTTAAATTTCCAGTAATTATATGTGCCATTGTATCTTTTGTATGTTCTATATTCCAAGGATGTAAACATAGTAAATAGTTTTATGCATTCAGGTATACAGTTTATAATAAAATTTTATGAATGGATGCATTGCCTTTGCATGTTTTGCCTTTGACAGAAAAATATACTGTTTATGCAGTATTTTTGCTATAAAGCTATAATACTCGTAGCTAGCTTAAAAAAAATCTTTGACATACAATACTAATCAAATGTACCTACTTAACCAAGTATTTATATGTAGGTCAATGGAATAAGTTGTTTGATAGTCAGGTTATTCAGAATACTTTCTGACTGGATAGAAAACAGAAAGGTATTCAGGCATGATGGATAAAAGTGGGTACTTCTAAAAGCTGAGAGACTGTCAATAAAGCTGGGATGGGATAGTATATGTATAATAATATAGTACGATAAAATTATAGTGCAATCACCTTTCACTTCTTCCAAAATTTATTTACCCTTTTACTTTACAGAATCTTCGATTGAGGAGGAGATATCAGTGTTATTTCATTCAAATGATATAGGGCAATTTGAAATGCCTATAATGTTTACATTTGTTACAATCAGCGATGGAAAGAATCTTATTTTCATAAGAGAAATGGTAGGTTTAAGGTTTAAAAAAAAGTTTTCAGTAGTTGATTGATTCTTGTATATTATATATTTGAAATTTATTTTTTAAATTAAAGCAGGAAATAAAGCTTGAAAAGTAATGTATTCTTTTAATACACAGATAGTGATGGTGGAAGAGAATCCTTCATTTTACCAAAAATCCAAAAGTCCTTATGTCAGTAAAGAATGGCCTGAGAATATGATCGAGTTTAAATCAACAACCCACATGTGAGTGTTTGTTGACTGTATCACTTGACCTGATAAGACCTCATACCTACTTATATTTTATAACCTTTTGAACAATGCCCGGTATTTAATTAATTATTAATCCAAGATTCAGGTCCAGTCTTTCTCTTGTTTTAAGCGCAACATACACCAGACCTATTCATATCAAAATATGTCGGCCAATTTTTGTTGGCGGTAAGGGGGGGGGGGGGGGGGCAGTCAGGGCTGTTCGCCCCGTGTGCCAAGCACCAAGGTGACAACAGAATGCCTGAATTGCGCATAATACTGATGGTGGTAGCCAGTGGTGCATCTGCACAATAAGGGCGGCGTTTTGGAGTTTAGCGAAACTCACGAAGAGCGTTTCATTTTTATACATACAGAAAATACAAGTGCCCTGCATTGCGGCAGATAAATTTTACTTTATTAATATGTTTTATTTGGTGCTTATGTGGCTGGCACATAAACAAGCCACGCGGCCGTCGTTTTTTATATAAGCATTGAACAAGAAATTTACATAGTTATATATGAAGGCTACTTATAAAGAAATGGGCGCTCTTCAATGTACTTGGATCATATATGGTCAGCACAGTCCTGCTCAAACAACGTTTTCTGTGATTGTGATTATATTAGTAAATTTAAAAAAACATTTTATATTTTTTTTAGACCTTATGAGAACACATATAAAATTCCTAAGCTATTAAAAATTCTTCTTCCTCGCGGACTTGAAGAAGGAGCATTGGAAGGCCTGAAACTCCCTTTGGACATAATGGAGAAACTAAGATTAGTGCTGATCACTACCAGGTAATTATTGAAGGCTTATCAACATTGCCTTAAGTCCTATTTTTCAATGATAATGTAGTGCGTCATTTATGACACATTGCCGATATCTACTGTAGATTGACTGATAAACAAGTCATTAATATTTTCCAAATAATCCAGGCAATCAGCAGCAGTTGATGTGCTGAACTTTTTGACAATCGAAAAGAGATCGATAAAATACACTTAAGTGACGCATCCAAAGTATTTATCTTTAAATAGTTGTAGGTACCTATGTGCAATGAATATGATTCACATAGTTCATTTTAAAATGCAAACAATTCATTTTAATTAGACAAGGATGGCCCAACTCAAGTTTTCTCTATTTATTAATACTCGATAAATGGATCTTTAAATTGTAAGCGCGCCTCATGCACCCTCTCGCAACTTCACCATATTTTTTGTTGTTTAAATATTTCATTTTTATTATATTGGATTAAGTTTTTTATTATTGCATTTTTTTCTTTTGCTTGCAGAGCAATTTTCGATGAAGGAATCACTAGGGAAAATTACATAACTTACTTTCATCACCTACTGTGGTGGGAGGAAATAATCGTGAAAATTAATTTGCGGGTATTTTTAACTTTTTCATTCCCAACACTTTTGCTTTGCTTATCTTTTTATTTTCCTAAAAGCATGTTGTAACATCTTGGAGGTACTAGTCTCAAATTATATTGTACCAGTACAATATTTTGTGTATGTTCTGTGTTTCGCTTATAAATGTATTTAAGTAGGTGTGTATTGTGTAACCACTGTTGGTTTAGGTTTTCTAACACAACCAGCCGCGGGTGGGGGGACATCCCGGCCGGCCTTTCACGGTAGGTACTCCGCAGATGCGCGGGAACGGTTTAGCACCTTCGACCGTTCCCATCAAGTGCCAGTACCTCGACCATCGAGGGGGGACTTGGTGATACGTTGGGGCAGTAATTTCGCCGACGGTGCTGTGCCAGTCATGGGTCGACCGATATCTCATGTCGCCGTCAATAGGCGATGATAAGGTGGGGAGGTTTATTAATTCGGATTCGGGACTCCCCCGCCCAGACTCGTCGCTGTCGTCCCCACGGCAGCGGTATGGTGCGCAAGGGCATTTTACCTCCCTCAAAAAAAAAGTTTTCTAACACAAGTGCTTAAGCTACTTACTTTGGGTTCAGGGCATGTATGTGATGTTGTCTTTGTTAATGTTGTTGTTTTATTATTCAACTTCAAATTTGGGAATAGGTAGGCAGGTAATCATTTAATAAATAAAGTCAGTTCAAATTTGTTACTTGTAGATAATATCACCCAATTGAATTATCCAGACAAATCAACTGTAAACCGCGCGTTCACTATGAGCAGAACTTTTTATCATTATCGCTTTTTATATAAATAAATTAATCAACCAGTGACTTTGCTTGCATTTTTGTGAGATAAAAAGGACTAATAAAAAAATCAGCTGAGTGGATATTATCTACATGAAAGAGTAATAACATCCATCCATACAAATTTGGTTCTGACAGTTTGAGTAATGTAGATTTTTTTGTATAAAGGTAAAATTTTTTAACTACTACTACGTTTGTCGAAGTATAATTTTTAATATGAATTTTACATAACTTTAACTCGGTGGCTTTATTTTCTAGAAATACAACATGACCGGTGTCACATTGGAACTAGAAAATAATCGATTTTACCTGAAAGTCCCTGGGTTGGCTGAAAAACGGCCGTCTTTATTGCGTGGTAAGAGTTGCTGTTTTTTTTATTTTTATTTTTTATATTGCACTTCAAGATTGACCTCATCTGAAGTTAAGTGGTAATGAGTAATGAGATCCTAGCTTAAGGGCGACAAGTACAACATGATAATAGCTGGGTCTGGACTTGTCGCCTTTACCTTGAAGGCTTGACCTCTGCTATTAATGTAGCACCCCCAACAACACCTAAGTGATTGTTATTTGGCTGCGGTCTTCAGTAAGGTGGGGGTCATCGCGATGTGGGTTCCTCTGTTGCTTACCATCAGGCTGGAAGGAGACGATCTACTGTGCTTTAAAAAAATATATCATTTACAAAAAAGTCGCAAATATCCAAACGCAGTCTTCGCCGACCCAGCTTGCTCGTGTTACCTAAGCCACGTACCAATCTCGGAAAAAAAACATTACCTTTGAGGGAGCACATTTCTATAATAAGCTACCGTCACACATTAAAAGTATAGACTCATTTAACCGTTTTAAACTTCAACTGCACAATTATATACTCGAAAGTTGCTGACTGGACATTTGTGTAAGGGTCATGGAGGCGTTATGTTTTTGCGCGGCGACCGCAATTAAAATAAATCTTATAGTATTGTTCTCATGTAAGTGGATTTTTAATCTTTTTATGGGAATAAAATTCTTCTTTAAACATTTTTTTATGTGAATATTATCATTAATGTCGATTATCGGAAACTTGCGTAATTACAATATTTAACTTTGTTTTTAACGCTTAGTAGTTCCTATTGTTGTTTATTATGTTGTTTATTACTATTGTCGTATATCTATATAATACTTTTTTTTTTATTACTTATGCACGTCACCACGGGTGCGGTAACACCCGTAAACTAACTCTCCGAATGACCCAAAGGTTGACTGGTAGATAATGCCCCTAGCATTAAGTCCACATATTATACTTTTTTGTGCAATAAAGTTTTTAAATAAATAAGTAAAGAAAGAGCATGGATCATAACGACCTACGCGCAGTCACCTGACTGGCGGAATTCTATGTAATTGCGAACTTTAAATATCTATTACGTCATAACTACTAAAAATGTATGCATTTCTCTACAGAGTAAATAAAGTTTACTTTTATACAGGTGATCGAGTTTACATAAGGCCTCAAGATAGTACTATTAAATTTGAAAGCATAGTTAAGGATATGGAGTCTGACAGAGTATTACTTGGAGACTTCGATGAAGCGTAAGTTAAATGTTTATTTACAATTAACTAGCTGTGTTCGTGACTTTGTCCGTCTGTATGTTATTCAATATTACGTTAGATATCTGCTAGTGAAAGTTCCGACGAAATAGGTCCAGTCGATTCACAAGTGCTTTAGCTACTTACCATAGGATCAGAGCAATGTAGGTATGTGATGTCTCCTTCCAATTTTTACTATTCTCCTATAAGTCAAACAACCTGGGGGCTGATTCACATTCGTCTGAAAAGATTTCGGTTTGGAAAGTCTGTTTTTTTGCTGTCCAATCGTTTTTAATACGAAAGACATATTTTCTATAGAATTTCCGAATTCGACGTTTTGTGAATACGTAGGCTAGTTTGATTATAAGTAAGAGTTAGGTATAAAACCAAATAATGTTTTGTATGTTGACTAAAAAAATAATGTATTCCTATATTAAGACCTTAACCTAAATCTTAACGTATTAATTAGTGTTCCTTGTAAAACCAACGTATCTAGTAGACGTTTTCCGGATTAGAAACCCGTTCAGACGTTTTGTGAATAGGTAGGCTGGTTTGGTTGTAAGTAGTAAGTATATAACCAAATAATGTGTTGTATATTCACTAAAACACATGTATTCCTAAATTTAGATCTTAACCCGTAAACGTAACGTACTAGTTAGTGTTCCTTGTAAAACCAATGTATCAAATAGACGTCTGGTTGAGCAGGTTCAGCAACCACTATACAGAGGGTGCGTTGTTCGAGGTTCGATTCCTGATGTCGCGCGTGAACATGGAGCGTATGCACGAAGCCATATCTCGCGTCTTCACCTCGAAGCAGGGCAGCCGAATCTTCCCTGTGCCAGTCAAGAAACCAGTGCACGTGTACCCCATTGCCAAGTGAGTATTTTCTTTTCCTATTTGACCATCGATAACCGTCTTCACTATAAGGGCACACGAGACCTGTGCCCAGGGCCCCCATTTTCAAGGATCCCCGAAAGACCGACATTTCTCTATCCTAAAAACCAGCAGCATTCTTAAAGATAGATATACTTTATTGCACAAAAACTTTATAGAAATCGGTTTTACAGATTGATTGTAGTACAATTTAGGCTAGAAGAGATCGCTAGAGAAGATCTCTTCCAGACAACCTTAAGGTAGAGGAAATAGTAGTGATCTAATATCAAAAATAAGATATCATACTCTTTTTGATTACCAACATATAAATGGTCGAACGAAGTAAAAAAATAAAGTCGTAATGTGTTTCATCGCTTTTTTCGCCGGGGGGTGCGAATTTGTTTTTCTACGTTCCAAAAGAGCCCCAAATTTTATGTGTCCAAGGGCCTAACCTCGTTTAAGACGGCATTACCATCGATGATAGTTCGGTGACGATGTTATGATAGTTCGGCGAAGCCTTAACATCTTTACCGAACTTCCATTGAGCGCAGAGCACTGTCACCGTGTGCCGTCGTTGTTTCTGATTTGTGTAACACGCAAGTGCTTACGCTACTTACCACTGAACCAGATCAAAATATGTGATGTTGTTCAATGATAATAAAATAATTTTATTGTTCTAAAGTGAGTCTGATGGGCTCCGTCATAAGAACTTGTATATTTACATTCTATTGTACCGTTGTCCTTCAAATATCAAATTTTAGTAGAATTAGGTAACATTATTCGCGGTTGGCCCAATTTTTGTTTACGCAAAAAATACGCTTTCCTTTTTTTTCAAAATCTAATATATACAATCTAAGAATATATTGAAATGTTATTTTGATTGATTGGGTGAGGTCAATCTTGACGTGCAATATATAAAAATACCTGCCTGCCATCTATTATTATGATTAAATTCAAAGCTTAAAAATTTACGACGTCGTTATAATTTATTTTTAGATTCTACAATAAGTTTATGAAAAATAACGCTGAACAAAAATCTGCAGTGGAGCACATAGTAGCTGGATCGTCTGGCAAAGCGCCGTATATTGTCTTCGGGCCCCCAGGAACGGGGAAGACTGTGACGATCGTTGAGGCCATTATACAGGTAAGGGGGTGTCTATAAATTTAAGTGATCTTATTATAGTGTTTCTCCACCTTACCCCCGTAATAAGATGAAGTTTTTTGATGAAGTGCATTTTTGTATGACTTCTTTAATTGCGTTTAGCTAATTAAAAGCGAATTCTTATTAGGTCTTAAAAGACTTCAAGACGTTATCCAAAAACATTTTTAATGGACAACTTGCAATCCGAAACTACTTTTTACGCACTGCCATAACAGCTGTCTAGTCTGACGTGTTTTTGACTGTTTTTTTTAATCTTAACCCAGTGTTATATTACAATCAGCGTCAGATAGTTGGGGACACTCAAGATATTGAAATAATTAGACGCAACCAAAAAGTCAATAACATCGGTGCAAACATTTAAATTGACATTTATTTGCTCCGATATAATTGACTGTTTGATTGCCCCTGATTGTTATGAGTACAAATCACTGACTATTTGACGCTGACTGCGTAATTAATTATTTCCTAGACCCTTTGCTTGAATACAGCACCTTTTTGTGGAGTTAGTCACGGTAATAGACGCTCAGATCTTGATCACAATCAATGCAAGTCACAAATCGGTCTGACGGTATACACCGTACTAACCAGTACCAATCTGGCATGATTTCTTGTTTGAACTGTTTACTAATTGTTTTCTTACCAATAGTAGTGTATAAATTTCAGAAAGATATCCTCCATCAGTTTAGAATACGAGCCTATTTTTTTCAGCTAGTGGTTAGAAACCTTAGGAACAGAATAATGGAAAAGATTGGTTGTTTGAACTGCTTACTCCTTGTTTTCTTATCAATAGTAGTGTATAACAAAATTTTCTGAGAGATATCCTCCATCATTTTAGAATACGAGCCTAATTTTCTTTTCAGCTAGTGGTTAGAAACCCAAGGAACCGAATAATGGTGTGTACCGACTCTAACATGGCCGCAGACCACATCGCAGTGATGCTTCTGCAGCATAACAAGTCACTAAACATTAACTGCATGCTTATACGAGCTAATTCCCGCTCGAGAGAATGGTGAGTGACGCTGAATTTAATATTATGCCTTAAAAACCCTAGAGTAGCCAAAAATACACTATATTCTCATATCCCTACTAATATTATAAATGCGAAAGTAACTCTGTCTGTTTCTTACGCTTTCCTGCTTAAACCTCTCAACAGATTTTAATGAAATTTGGCACAGACAATCTTTAGACCCTGAGAAAGGACATATGCTACCTTTTATTGCGAAAAAAAACCCTGTAGTCGACGCGAACGAAGTCACGGGCACAGCTAGTACTAAATCGAGGGCTTTGATTATTTTATATGACATTGTGTGCCAGCATACGTGTTAAGTAGAAGAGTTAACAAGGAACAGGTAGCAAGGGTTATTAAAAAAATATTTATTTAAACTTAAATGCTCATTAAAAAATAAATGGCCTTCATGGAATACTTGGGATGTTATAAAACACCGAACACCTGTGTTTTATCGTGAACTTACGTCTGACGCGACATTGGCAGACATAGTCTTCAAAGTATAGTTGCATTTAAAAATAATAATAGCATTCTTAGAACAACGAAGTTAATAACTCTATGATGGCACCCATAGGGCGTAATAAAGTACGATATTAAGTGCTAGTTAATATTTTAGGAGTGTCATGCCGGCTGCGCTGGCGCCTGTCTCCAACGGGACCAACTACGACAACTTCTACTCCATCAGTAACACGCAAATGTCGACGTACAGGATCGTTGTGACCACGCTGTCGCACGCAGCGAAATATGCTTCGTGAGTAAACTGACCTTGAAACAAATAAACAGACAACTAATGCCCAGTTCTATTATTTGACAAACGATCCGTTTTATTCACGGTTAGTAATAAACTATACGGTTTTAGTTTACTAAAACCGTTTTAGACTCGTAGTCAGTTGTTGTCAGGATTGTCGTTCTTGACGTATTACGGATCGTAAAATATTATATTTAATGAAATACCTTATAGACACTATAGGTTAATCTTTCCAGCTTTGCTTTCTTTGGTTTTCTTTTTTCATTGTTTTGCTGTTTTGTCGTTGAAGTTAGTATAAATGAAATACCAATAGCGTATTAGTATAGATAGGTGTCTAAATCCCGGCATAAAATAATTTCTCCGACTCAAATAAGTAGTTGGATGTTTCAGTGTCAGAAACCAGACGCAGCACAAGCTGCAGATGAGCCACCTGTTCATCGACGAGGCGGCGCAGGCGTCGGAGCCGATGGCGCTGGTGCCGGCGGCGGGGCTGCTGGCGGCCGCGGGGCAGCTCGTGCTCGCCGGCGACCCGCGCCAGCTGGGGCCCGTCTGCATCTCGAGAGAGGCTACCAGGAGGGGCCTGGGTGAGACATGTTTCGCTCATTTTTTTTTATTGTTATGTGATAATGAGGTCCTAGCTTAAGGGTGACAAATACAGCATAATAAATCTGTTACTGGACTTGTCGCCCTTACCTTGAAGGCTTGACCCCTGCTACTGATGTAGCACCCCCCAGGAGCTCTGGAAACCTTACTCACACGCAGGAACACAACAACACAGAAGTGATTGTTATTTGGCTGCGGTCCTCTGTAAGGAAGTATTTCACCAGTCGGGCTGCTCCAGTACGAGCGATAAATCGCTATGCCCTACCTCTCTTAACTCTCATTAAATGTAAAACAGACGTAATCCCAAATAACATTATTTAACAGGACGGCTAAAACAAACAAAAAGTTACTGGTTAAAAGGGGCAGAGATAAATTAAAACAAAATATAAATTTAATTAGGTTCAGTTTAGTCTAATTTGTGCCAAAAGAATTGTTACCAATGCATAGGAAATTATCAAGAAGTAGTAGCAAAACTCGGTAATTGTATTATTTTCCATTTGTTACCAGGTGAATCACTTTTGGAGAGGTTGAAGACGACATACGAAAATCTCTACACCGATAATCCTAACTACATTACTATGTTAGTAAAAAACTTCCGTTCAGATCCCGACATACTCAAAATACCGAATGAATTTTTCTACGACGATAACCTACAAGTAAGTTATTATAATATAATAAGTATGGCCACCTCATATTTTATTTGCATGTTGTTTAAGTATCGCGCCGTGATATCCAGGTCCCGGGTTCGATCCTGGGACGAACTAACTATATCTCGGAGTCTTCGAACATAACTCAGGTTTGTAATCACCAACACACATTTCGCTAAGCCAGTAGTGGCAGCACCCATTCTTTTAATGATGACCCGATATCTTTGCTCTTAGTGGTAAATTCAATAGACTGGTACAGCCGCCATCATTAGTTCGTATACACCTCAGTACCTTGTCATACCAAATCTCCGCGTAACTAAGCAAGTCCGATAGACAGTGACTTAATGTGACAAGGTACAGAGTTGTTCATGAACTAAAGCTCTGTACTTGTTTGGGTATTTTAGTAGAAAATTGGCTTGTATTGTGTCAAAGAGATCAGGTGATATTAATCTTACTAATATTTTAAACGAGAAAGTTTGTTACTCTTTCGTGCTAAAAGTACTGAATGGATTTAGATGGGATATGGTAGGAAGAGGGATTGCATATAAGATAAACATATTGTAATACTTTTTATACCAAAATAACGCGAGAAGTAAGAAGTCGCGAGTAACGACTAGTTTGTACATGAATGTAATTGAAAACCAATGCAGACAAACCCGCAGGTATCTGACAGCTTAAAATGAAAGGTTGTTTATTAATTATTAATTCATGTATGCATGTTTTAACTAGGGATCATTATCAAATGTCTTCCAATTAGGCTATTCACATTGCATTATAAAGGTTATTTGGGATTACGGCCATACACACAAGCAGTTTATTTGATCTAGCTTAAAAAAGATACCTGAACAACACAATATACCCTAGATAATCAACTCACACACAGTACATTTTATGGTCAAATGGGTTCCACCTCAGCAAATGCTGCTACGGCATTATTTGTAAATTGTATTCTTGTGGCAACCACCCGCTTGGAAAAATAACTGAAATCGGGGCTCTTATTATTTCTTCAAACAAACGAGTGGCAATGAATTAGTGAACGATGAATGCGATGTTGACTTATTTACCTTTTTAAATTCTAGGCGTTAGCGCCGCCGGATCCACTCAGCAAAATTAATATCCTCGATCTTCCAGGCGGCAACAGAGCCGTCGTGTTTCACGCCGTACATTCTAGAGAACAGCGGATGGGTAATGCGCCAAGGTACTTATTAGAATCAGAGAGTAGTTGTAGTAGCATAGTGTGGGGGGGTCATGGCCCAGGCCGCAGATGGGCGGCATCACCGGCTCTAGACTTTGACCAGGCGGAGTGTGATTCTATATTCTAATGGCGTCATCAGTAGGCGACAGGTCCGATGGAGTTTTAGCGGGTAGACTCCGCTGTTCACAGAACTCCTTCTGCCTTTTTCGCCAAGCAGCGATGCATGCATTTTTCGCCCTTGTGGAGTGAGAGTAACAAAACTTTGAAATTGTTTGCGCCCCTAAAATGCCCGGTTCCAATATTTTACGATTCGTAATGTATCAAAAATGACTATCTATTTTTATACGAGTCGTTAATTCTAATTTACAATTTACTTTTCATATCAGTTGTCCGTCGGTCGTTTTTAGCTTACGCCTCGTGTAATTGGCTACTTGACAGTGTTAACAATAAAATATGAAAAGTGTTAGATATGTTAGCTTATTAGTTAAGTAATCATTTTACATTTTTATTTTTTAAATAAAAACATAGTTAGTATTTTAGTTTTGCAAAATAAATTTTACTTTTTTATCTGTGGAACAAGAGAACTGAAACGGAAACCACCATTGCAATTCGGAAATGACAGCTGTCGGTGAAAATTATTTATATATGGCGAAACAATTATTATTTAACCGATTAAATTGAATTATTGTGTCTCTAATCGTATTAAGAATTTATTGAAACATTTTCCGTTTATCTTCATTAAGTCGTTCCTATGCGTATCGGTTCGTTGTCTAGAACATTGACGTCATAATTGCAACAGTGACGAGACGTGGCGTTTTTGCGCGCTTCTTAAATGTGTTACACAAAATCTTATTTTTCTCTGGTTATTTACATTATTTCCAGATATATCGAATTGCTTGGGATATAAAATCAACGGGCGCACATTTTACAATACTTTTTCAAAAACTGTCAAGTAGCCAATTAATTACTATCCGTAAAGAACAAATCGTTTTTCAAATATTGACACCGGGCATCAGTGGAGTAGTCACCATTAGGCTTCAGTGAACCACAGCCTAGAGGTGACTTCTCCACTTGCTCTACCACAGGACCTACATGTATTTTCAACTAAAATTAAGATTTTTTTCAACTTAAACTTGTAAATTGGGGTCTAAATTCGGTTGGACCCAGGAGCAAAATTGCGCGGTACACCCCTGCCCTCAATAAATCTTTACAATAAAAATTAAGTCTAAATTGATTTTTTAAAGCTAAATTATTAGACGACTTAATAATGACACACATATTAACAGCTATTTCAACGAGAGAGAGCTGGAAATGTTGAAGAGGTACATCAAGGAGTTGGTGGTAACTCACAATGTGCTTCCCGAGGAAATTGGAGTGATCGCGCCATACATACGACAGGTGCGTATTTTGCTATTGCGTATTGCCTTCATTTTTAATTGTATATCTTGTTTCGCATTTGCAACCATTGACCACCTAGATGGTGCAGTGGTGTAGCTAATCACCGGAAGAGGAAAAGGTATCGGGTTCGATTCACGGCCAGGCTTAATAGTGTACCAAACTTTCTAAAATAAACTTATTTAACTTTAAGATAAAAAATTTTGTAATACACAAAATACAAAGAAATTATTGTTACCTGCGTCATGACATATTGACAAAAGTATTGTTACGAGCTTCGGGTTCGTGACAATAAAAACAGCCGATAAAAATTACCAAAAGTCACACTTTAATTGAACGCCACTAATTACAACCTTAAAACGCACTAATTAAAACAACAATCGCTCCCAAGTCGCACTTCAAAATCGCTTTCGAAGTAATCACTTGTATCGCTAATTCAATACTGTCCCGTTCGCGGTGAATCCCGGCCTTTTATATTGCCGCGGCCGTTCCCGAACCTTCCAACGCAGAAACATCCGGAACATTCGCGCGCAGTCCGGCCTTGACCGAGCGTACGGCCATAGTTCTAGTAAGTTCTGGCGTACGCGTCTCGACTCTCTGAAGTCTCGCCTTTCCAAACTAGATGGCGCTGTTTACCATCAATCGTGGCGCGTAACAGTATGTTTGACAAGACAGTTTGGATTTTGTAACGTCTTTATGTCGTGCGCATAAAATCTAAGTTTGAACTGCAGTCTGCAAGTATTTACCTTGACGTGTTGTTGACCTTACATCGATGTCTGTATCAACACACGCATTGTAAAAATGCCGTAAAATGTCATACAGTCTGATCTAATTTAAACCATAGGTGACTGAGATAAGAATGTTTGATATAATTTCACGTGATCAACCACACACCGTAACAAATGAGAATTAATGGAGGCTTTGATACTGTTTGATGCTTTATGCCGGTTACAAAATTTTTATTTAATGTAAATATAGTTTTTTTATGTATAAATACTTATTTATTGCTAATAACCACAGGTATACAAAGTAAAAGGATGGCTTACCGAAGAGAACTACGATAAAATTGAAGTGGGCACCGTCGAATCGTTCCAAGGAAAGGAGAAACGCGTGATCCTTGTATCCACAGTGCGCGCCAACTGCAGGCTCCTGGAATATGACGCCAAGTACGGCTTAGGGTTTCTGGTTGATGACAAGGTAACTGTATGACTATTTTTTATAAAAAATCTAACTTCTACCGGCAACATTGTTTTAAAAATCCGAATACGAATTCTCCTCCTATCAAAAATTTATGTTATCTATCTATCCATCTATCACATTTAAATCAAAAGCACTGAATAGTATAGACATAAACTGCCCTTTTAGTTATGATAGGGATTGCGTTTCAATAAACGAAACTAGTCTGCCATTGTCCCGTACAAGCTTTGACCCCGTTTGGCACATACTTTTGAAAATCCTTACTTCACAGATGCTTACATCATACATACAGTACAAAATATCACAATACAAGTATTGTCTTTCAATAACAAAACTGTATCTTCCGGATAGATTGTGTAGATTTGGAGGTTCCACAAAAACTTGGTTTAAAAGTTTTTAGTCCGTCTGTTATATTATCCAATCCAACCTAATCAAAAAATAACGGGGATACATTGAATTGTCGGATGTCGTCATTAGGGGGGGAGGTACATTTTCACCAGTGACTTAACGAGACCCCACCCCGCAAATGGGCATCGTTTTATATCGTCATCGTCAAATATTGTTTAATAAATATTTAGAGAACTAAAAACAATCTCGTGTTCTTGATGTAGTCCGCTTCTCTTTTACACCCAATACACACAAACTTGCAAAACTGAAACTTTACATCATTTTTGATGTGACAACGTCTAATAACTTGATGCATGCACGAAAAATATGACGTCATTGTCCGGTTATGCTCATTGTCGCGTTCCGCAAGCGAGATCGCGGCGCGAACGAGAGAGGCATGATCGGCTCGAGCAGTCGGCTAAGCATTGCCACGTCAAACTACCGTCCGAAACCGACTTTATAGACAAGCTATTTTTTTTTAATTAAAACTACTATGAATGGGGATAGTAAAACCGTATGCGTTTCCAGAGATTCAACGTTGCGATAACCAGAGCGAAGTCGAAGATCATCATTATAGGCAACCCCACTTGCCTAGAAAGAGACAGGAAGTGGCGCAAGTACATGGACTTGTGCACGGAGTACAACTGTTACTTCGGCCGGGACACCCAACAGTTGGCGCGGACGTCCCAACTACTCACAGACGTCGCGAAGACAAGATTCGATAAGTGTCGCATCACAGAAGCCCTGAAGGTTGTCAAAAATGAAAAGTTATTAAACTAGTCTTAATGTAAGTGCGCCTATTTTTTTTAAATATTACATATGCTTGAACCAGTAGTTGAACTATTAACAACGTCTAATAACTCGATACTACGGACTGCATGCACGAAAAAGATAATGTTGTTGTCCAGTTACGCTCATTGTCGCGTTCCGCAAGCAAGAGCGTGGCATGAACGGCTCGAGCGATCGGCTCAGTGTTGGCACGTCAAACTACCACCGCAAACCGACTTTACAGATAACTATTTTTTTTTTCATATTTTTGTGACTATGCAGTTGGACCAGTATTAGTACTATTTTACAGGCTTTTTGTCAACATACATTTTGACACAAATAGGTAATATCTTTGATATGATCAGCAAGCCAATAATTGGTGAATATCAAACATTCTGAATTAACATTTAGCTGGTATTTTTGTGCCATATTCAGAGTGTAAGCTGTTGCTTTTTTTGCCAAACACACACACCTAAATGACGTTCAGTTTTTACGAATTAGTGACGTAAAAAATCCCCTTTCCTGAACGCATCTAAGTTCTGTGTCATCATTATTTTTATTTATTTGATGAAGCTAAAAAATTTGTTTATTACATAACAGACTAATTTTAATCATTATTTTTTACAGAGTCATCGTCCATCAGCGTAACTACATAGCAATGTTGTTAATACGTAATACTGTGTACCCGTCCCCCTTACACATTGGGCCCAAACGGGACGGATAAAAGAGAGATACCTATAGATAGCTATATCGCTTAGGTAGTAGAGCGCTAAATGTGGGTTATCACGAATATGGGATTAATATAAATATCCGCTAGATGGCAATAGGTTAGCTTAAAAGTTACATGTTATTTTTGACATGATATTGACATGTCAACATGGCAACAATCGTGCAAATCACTAATCACATAGAAGGTAGACCTCACGCCCAAATATTGTCATCTAGCGTATTTTTTATGCGCTATATTCCTTATTACTATTGGTCGGATATTAATTTTATAGTTTTGTATACTTAACCACATTTTTATGATTACTTTATAAATAAACAAAAGATTTTTGAAATTATTTTTTAATGTGATATTTTATTTAATTGAGTTAAAAAAGCGTATACAAAGTAACGGATGTAATCAGGAAAAACAAGTAGTGCGCGAGGTTACTACACCTTGCCACCGCAAAAAATACACGTTTTTAATATTTATCCATTACGTCAATGTCTAACATTTTGTCCAGAAATTAAGCTGTCGTTAAATGTTTCACGTGCGTTTTCTCAAGTGTCATCTCAATCGCGTCCTACCCCATTCGCCACACACGTACCTACCTCAGGGGGTGTTGTAGTGTTTGCGCACTTTAAATGTTCGCTACTTTGTTTTGCGCCTAAACTGTGTTATAGATTTAAGTGTAAGTAAGTATTAAGTACAGCTAGTGCTTTGTGTTGATATAAAACAGGCGCGAGAGGTTTTTCTATGTCCATTTTTGCAAAAGTAATTAAGTAGGTAGATATTATAAAAAAATCGACAATGAAAAATAGTTCGTAAGATTTTGAAATCAATTGTTATTTGTTGGCACAAAATGTCTTTGATTAATAACTGTTACTACTACTTCTGTTGTTAAAGTACCTTTTTACTAAATTGTATTAAAGCTATTCTGCCGCACAAATTAGGATATTATGTCAAAATTCAGATTTTTATACTCGGAATCGTAACTTGTTGCAGATTCGTAAACTAAGCATTTTTTTTAACATGGCTGATTAAGTTGCGCCACGTGAGTAAATTTCATCGCACTCTACGTCCACCCAATAAATTGAATGCGTAAGCTTCTGATTGGGCGAAAATACTAGTGCAGTGTGCTTTCAGCCAATCGACAGTAACGATACCTACATTGGTCGTCATATTTAAGAAATTTGACGTATTACAATCCTACTAGCTTAGCAAGTTTACTGATTTTATCACAAAATGTCAGCGAAAACTTTGCGAGTGTTATTCTTAGTTGTTATTCTGCACTAAAAAATACTTTACTGTGTTCTTAATTTGTGCGGCAGTCTTGTTAAAGTTTAGGTAAATTAAAAATTTTTGGACGAACTCCAACAAAATCTTACAAAATATCGACATTTAGGGCCGATTATAAATGATTAAGCCGATAATACTATTTTGATATACACTTTCAATTAACAACGTATATAAGTAATTTTGTTAAGATATGACGACCTCCGTAGCTGAGAGGCGAGCGGGCTTGACTTTGGCGAGCGCCATCTCTGAGGTTCCGGGCTCGATCCCCGGTCGGGTCAATATGGAAAACGAACTTTTCCATATTGTCTCCGGTCTGGGTGTTGTGCTACCGTCGTTGTTTCTGATTTCTGTAACACAAGTGCTTAAGCTACTTTCCACAGAATCAGAGCAATGTATGTGATGTGGTCCAATATTTATTTATTTATTTAAAATAGGTACTTATTATGAAAAATAAATCGGATTGTAGTCAGTGAGTCAAAAGCACGTCAGATCGCTTTAAACTTTGAAAAATCAAGATTTTGCTGGAGTAACATATATTGTTTAAATTGTATTTTTAAATATTGTTTGATTGGATATTATTTTATTTGTGACCTTTACCTACTGTTCCTACATTAAAAATATTTTTAATTGTAAAATTACTTTCATTTACCCTTTCATAGAGACTTATATCTATTAAGCAAAATAAAACAAACTTAACACAGAACAGTGTGACCAGACCATAGATATTAATAGCATAAAAGAGTTCTTCAAAAAATGTATTATGTTCGCTTATGTTATCTTTACTCTTTTGGAAAAAACGCTCCACGCTTTCTTTCTTAAATGTCTGAATTATTTTTTAATTTTTAGTGCGTGTTAAAAGCGTGTTTTTAAACTATTATTTTTATTTTATACTTTTTAGTTTTCTCATGTATCAATTATTATATAATTCTTTTTCGTATCCCATTCAGTAAACCCTTTCATTTAATACCCATATCATAGGGGTGCATTTCAAATAGCCTTTTTGCCATTTTAGACGATGGATTGATGGATGGACGAGATGGATTTCTAATGACGTTTCTTAGCTAGTCATGTATTGTCATCAGAACTCAGAGCGTGTGCAAAATTTCATCCTAATCAAAAACCGGGAAGTGGGTAAAATTAAGATTCCAAGATTTACTTACATAGTTACAAATGAAGCTAATAAAGGCGTGTTAAAAATCTATCAAGGCCATAGGATTATACATTATAAGAAGAGAGCGTCTATTCCCAGTTGCCACCACATGGATTGCCACCGGTGGCGACGGGGAAGTGATTGTCCCACTTCAACTTCGCTGTACATTGCTCTTTCCGTCGTAGAAAATGAAAGCATGAAATAATTAATTTAAAACCTACCCCTTATTTAATAATATCACTCAGGCTATAGACAGTTTATAACATTGTAGTTAGTTAGTTATTAAAGTAACAGGCACGTAATTAGATTTTAAGCGGAAGATTTAAAAAAAAGTATAATTTAGATCATTTTTTTATTTTGATTGCCTATGATATTTAAACATGGCTAACTAAATAAGTAATCAAACTGGATATATATTTGCATCAACTTTTTAAGTACCTACATAAATGAAAGTATTACGTAACGCAATTTGGGGGTACGATGAGTTTCAATAAAAAAAAATTAAAGAAAGGGGGAGTACAGAGAAACGTTACGGTGCGTTAAAAAAAGGGGGATGGGGGAGGTCGAAAAGCTTAAAAAAAATAAAAATGCATGACGTAATACTTGAAACCTACCTTGTACTTTTAATGTTTCGCTTAAAATTTACTTACGTACCTTTTACTTAAATAACGACAGCGAAGTTGAAGTGGGAACAATCACCTTCCCAGTAGCCACCGATAGCAATTGGGATTTTTCATTCCCATAAGCCACCGGTGGCTGATTGGCTGAAAATACGAGTGCGTTGTGCTATTAGCCAATCAACTCTATCGAAACTTTTGTCGTCTCATACGATAAATTGGACGTGTTGTGCAATACGAATCAACATTATTTACTTGTCAGACAATATGGATGCACCGACGTTATACCATGCTTTTTTTATTTGACTTAACAAAAGTAGACCTTATTTATATAATTAACAAGCGGCCCGCCCATTGCGCGTATCCTTCAAGCTGAAATCCTCATATTTGAAATCTTAATGAAAACCAATTTTGACAACGCTAAAAAATACTCCTGAAATAGTCATAAATAGTCGCATAAGTAAAAAAACCCCACTAAGGGCGATGAGGAAGAGCCGCAGCGGGCTTAGTGAGTATATCTCTGACCGACTTCTCGCTCGAAGCCCAGGGGGTGGAGGGTATGCATAAAGTGGGTTGGCCCATTGTTTCTTGGGCCGGCTGCTTCCCCCTGCGAGATCAAAAAAAAAGGCTACTCATCTTGGAGTCAGATTAATGCATGAGATGTTGTGGAAATTCATTAATTTACCTATTTATTATTAGCTCTTACGGGTTATTTAGTTTAATGTAAATAATATATTTATATATTTTAAAGAAACACTTTTATTATTTTAGGCCAAACATAATACAGTGAAAATTATTTTCATCTACCTACATTACATTTTCATTTTCTATTATAAAGCGCCTCCTGATCTACATTGAGCGAATTCATTTGGTTCTGCTAGTTATTGCTAAGAACAAAGTAACAGGCGCTTGTTATTCTTAAAATTGGAAATGCTTACAACTCTGAAATGGTTGACACTACAAAGCCACAAATAATATATGTTGAGGTACTAACTAGGTATTAAGTTTTGTCAATTTTAAATTTTCCATAAAGCGTTTGCCACTTGGTAAACTGCAAGTGGTCAGTCATCCTGACGTCAGGATGGCTGACCACTTTCAAAATGCAATAAATTCAAATAACACGTAGGTACCAATTATTTAAGAGTAGGTACCAATTAGTACTGATGTAGTACTAACTTATTAAGCTATCAAGATACAAATTTCGTACATGGTTTCGCGGTTCTGACGGTCACATTTTAAGGTAACACACCGAAGCTGGTATTACTGGCCATGAGGGTTTTTCCTGTCGCTTATTTGTGTCAGGATTTGTCTGTTTTTTAGCCCTATTATACTGAATAACATTTATTTATTCATAATGATTTCACGTAAAATTATATCATTGAAACTAGCCGCTCATGCTGCGCCAAGTAATAAATTTGTCAAAATAGATCAAATTCAGTGCATTAGCAGCTGATTGCCTGGAAATACAAGAGCGGTGTGATATCAGCCAATCAACAGTATTGAAACATTTGTCGTCTCACGCGATAAAATTGACATATTGCGCTTGTAAGGCATGTAATAATTACCTCTGTACTGTTTAAAAGAAATATATCGGATCAATATTTGGATTACACTAATACAAATTTATTAAATTATCATAGAAATATTTACAAATTAAATTTATTATTTAAATAGTGCCTATCTTGTTACGTTTACAGCAGGGACACAACGTAATCGATTTTGTGCACCATAAATAAATTTAGGTAATCGTAACTCGTGTAAATTGTTCGTGGTGTATTTGGTAAAAAAAAAATGCTTTTTGTCTAATTGTACATTTTCTTCAACCATGGAACCCCGTATAATATCTTAAAAGCTAATATTAATATTTAAAATATCGATGCAATTTAGCAAATAAAAAACTTAAAAATCACCGAGTGGATAGTATATTTCTAAAACTATGTACATAATGCTCTGCTCTTATCACGCAAAGACTAAGTCAGACCGTATGCATAATGATATCATTAGTACCTTGACAGAAATTCAGGCCTAGCATGCGTCACGCGACAAACATTTATCGAGCTCTTAACAAACGCAAAATCGATTGAAGTCAAAGCGTCAGCTGCTAATTGGCTAAAAATACAAGTGCGATGCGCTTTTAGCCAACCAACAGTATCAAAACTTTTGTCGTCTCATGCGAGAAATTTCACGTATTGTGCATGCTAGTAGGCATTGACACCCATAGATATATTATACTTTCCTTATTCTAAGTTGACACCACATTACAGTAATTTTTATTTTAAGAGTTGGTAACACTGTTTTTTCGGGAATTCCTTTATTCAGTGACACGGCGTAGCTCATTCGTTGTTGTCTGTGCCATCATTAGGTACCTGTATTCAGGTTTATGCATGGACTTAGTATAATAAACAGGACCGAGCACTCGCAGCCAAAAAACGAGCCGAGCGAGATAGCTACCACAGAGGCGCGTGTCCCTTTCTAATAGGGTGACAACAAGAGTTATTAAGACAACGGACATTTGATTAAATAATTAAAATTTAGCCCGTTGTCCCCACTACATCTAGTAAAATAAATATTGGACAACATCACATACATTGCTCAGATTCTGTGGTAAGTAGCTAAAGCACTTGTGTTACATAAATCAGAAACAACGACGGTACCACAACATCCAGACCCGAGACAATACAGAAAATATCGTTTCCCTTATTGACCCGACCAGGTTCGAACCCGGGACCTCAGAGATGGTGCAACAACAAAGTCCGGCCCATTTGCATCTGGCCACGGAGGTCGTCATGTTCCAAAGTTATCGTCTGGACAGATTTGACTGTTGAAAACAACCGGGACAGCATTACTTTTATGTCTATAGGTTTGAAAAAATTATCTTGAATTATTTCAATAGAATTTATGTATAATTATACTCCCTTTTACTCCAATGGGGACAATGGCAATAAATTTGAATCATTTATTTAATTTTCCACTGTCCCTACCGCTGGGGACGCGCCTGGCAGGGACAACGAGAATAACCCTAAATTTTTGAAATAAATGATACAAATTGTCAAAGGTATCTATTTATTTAGCCATTTACATGCTTTGGTTGATACAGATGACAAGAAAATATAGTTGAAATAATGCTTAAAATAATTTCTAGTAAGTACAATTACAGCCGCTTTGGCTACATGTTTAATGAATGGCTTTTGTAATAATTGTACGCCAGTCTATGTCTACGATTTTTTACCTAACTTCTGATCACTGTGGGCAACAGATTGTTTTCAGTGCCTATATTAATATTAACCAAAAAACATCGTTTGAACAATTTGATCAATTAAACGACTGAGAAACTACTTTTTAAACATGATAATATCTTTAAGAGGTGGCAGGGTGTAGGATTTCTTCGTCAGAGTCTGGTAGTGGTCGGTGGCTCAATGTAGGTATTACTGAGAACTTATTTTTTTTAGTCTGTAAAATAAACATTACAGTTAACTTAGTGTAACATATTACATCCAGTCTATGACCTACAAAATAATACTCATGTAAAGAATGAAGTAAAAATAAACCAGGCCAAGTACCTATAAGTCGTAAAGGTTTTACTATATTTTACTGTAAAACGAATCCTTCTTAAATATTTATTTTATTTCAATTTAATAATTAATCTTTAAATAAACTGTATTCCGCCAATATTTCAAGTGTCTAACTGTTATAGCTATCAATATCCGGCAAGCTATAAAATCACGTATGTTGTATGGGCGCCCTTTACATACGTATATTATCTTGTTTTTTAGTATTAAGTGTTTGATGTTGTTATAACGGCATCAAAAAATTAAAATTATAACTAACTATCACTGTTCACAAGATACAGCCTGATGGCAGTTAGACGGAAAGCGAAGTCTTAGTAATAGGGTTCCGTTTTACCCATTGGGTATGGAACCTAAAAGACTATGTATAGTGTATATACAAATAGTGTTTTTTAAAATACTTGATTAGGTGTTTAGAATAAGTTTACTAAAATTAAATCTTGTTGTGTGTTGTTGCGTTGAAGCATGATAAACACTTACTAATGATACTTACCACAGGAGAAATCGTAGGTATAGCAAGACAGAATTTATAGTGATTATTTGCTTTACGTGTATAGCTAAACCATTTTTGTCGCATTACTTCATTTTTAAGGCAGGTAACTGTTAATAAATGTACAACAGTGAGGAACTAACTCGAGTACACAATTGAAATATTACGAGAATTATGGGTACCCTAGTGGTAAGATTTACAGTAAGATTATTTTAAGCTTACCTTTGGAACGATATATGGCAATCACTATATGATTCACTTGAACAAGTATAAACGCAACATTTTTTCACCATTTTATCTTATGAGGTGCCTTAGAATTGTTTATTTTGATAAACTCAATCAATGACAGTTTGACTTACTGATGCCATGACAGTTCATGATGATGCTTTAGAGGGTTACCACTAGGAAATTAGAAATAAGCAAATACTATTTTACGTATTCTTTATAGTTTATGTATAACATCAAAGAAATAGATTAAAATATAATTTATTATTTTACAATTGTTGAAATAACAATAAAATACAAGTGCATAAACTAAGTTTTTGATCAGGCAAAATTTAGATCAGAAATATTATTTTATGCTGGCAAGATCTAAGAAAGATCAAAGAACGAGACACACGCCTCCGGCCTGGCTATCTCTGTCGGCTCGGAATTGCATCTGTGTAAAGCACACAGGAATTAATACTTTATTGCATTGTAATAGTGTTCATTTTTCATAATGAACATTTTCAGAGTTATCAGTCCTGTTTATTATATTAGGTCCATGGGTTTATGTTGCTTTCATGTTCATGACGTCAGAAAAATGTTAATTGCATTTTTTGTTTAAATTATCTATCTTGATGTTGATAAATCTAGACTGAGAGCGATAAATTTGCGGAATCCCGGATTCAATAGACTAAACCATCAATATCTCTGAGCTGGTGTTTTTTAAGTAGGTTTTTTATCAAGTAGAGAGAAAAGACAATTTATCAAGTGTTGTGCGATTCACTTTAAGAAGCTCGTGATAAAGTGTTAGCGCAGCATTTTTTGTTGTGACTTGTTTTCGTTACTTTCATTAAACAGTGCGTTTCTTTGTTTTAGCGAAAATGAAGTGTAACCTTTGTGCAGAAGTAAATGTGGGGCCGGAACATGAAATCTCCTTAAAGCATTTAAAGAATAAAGCGCTACATGAATATTCAGTAAATCGGTAAGATTCGCGATAACATTACATTGTGTAAAATATGTACAATGTATGTTGGATTATAACACGTGGTATTTAATAAATCACTTGTTGTTTCACAATCAAGTCAAGTAACTTGTTTGTATTGAAGTTTGTTAAAAATAAAATTATTTAGAAAAAGATTTGATCTCTTTCTTTTGCTGGTAGATCTGCTATGAATTAGGTGGTTAACTAGTTAAAATAAATACTTATTTCAGTCATGATTTCAGTCATTACCTATTGCAATTTAATCACAACTTCATAAATTTTGTTGCTAAACCAGCCTATCCCTAGTTTCACCCTTAGTAACTAAGACCGGCCTATCCCTAGTTCAATCCCTGGCCTCAATTATGACATTATTGTGGATTGACCCTAGATTTTTGATAGACAGGTCATGTGTTTCGAATTTAGTACATGTTGTTAAGTGAGAAGTGCTCTGTACTTGACAGTAAAGTAGAGTAAGTACTCTATGATTTAAAAAGTCACAAGTGCAGCATAAAATGTCTAATTCAAAAAAATGTGGTGGAATGCAATAAAATAAATTAAAACTGGTTCTCAATTAAATCCTTTCCTAAATAAGTAGTGTACTCACTTAAAGATGCTTTCATTAGCAAATTAACAAACATTTAAAATATAAAGTAAATACATTAAAATTATCTTTTGTTTAATGTATTTCGATATTGGTAACAGAATATGTTAAAGAAAACTCATAATTTTAGACTTTTTAAATTATTTCTTCCTGAGGTAAACAAATTTCGTTCAAGATTTAGAAGTACAAAAAAGTGGCCTTAAGCAGATCTAATTTCAGTACTAAAGTCTTAAAATTTCTACTTAGTCCAGTTAGCTTACCAAAAAATACACAATTTACTAAGGTACCTTGCATTAAAAATTTACCATTACGTCACCTATTTGCACAATATTTACAAATTAGTAAGATGAACACTCCACTGAACTTTGATCCACTTTATAATCATTAAAATTAATTTATTTGTTGATGCAAAACAAATATTTGTTTTAAAAATCTAACTGACGGACTAAATATAATTGTTGTTTCTTTTACCCAGTCATCATCTCCATTTTATGATTTACTTTTATTTGTAAGTACAGAAAAAAAGCAAGTCACGCATACACTTTAGATTTTGCACTGCCCTATCATAGGGCCACTATGTCATGGGCATAAGTACTATTAGAATATTTTAGAGAGGTAGGGCACAGCGATTTATCGCTCGAACTGGAGCAGCCCGAATGGTGAAATACCTCCACCTTACAGAAGACCACAGCCAAATAACAATCACTTCTGTGTTGTTGTGTTCCTGCGTGTGAGTAAGGTTTCCAGAGCTCCAGGGGGGTGCTACATTAGTAGCAGGGGTTAAGCCTTCAAGGTAAGGGCGACAAGTCGAGTAACATATTTATTATGCTGTACTTGTCACCCTTAAGCTAGGACCTCATTACCATTTAACATCAGGTGGGATGAGGTCAATCTTGAAGTGTAATATAAAAAAAAAAAAATCTATTATCGAGTTGCAGGTGTTCATTTTTTGATGTGTTTTTTTTACCCATATAAGTGTGTTAATTCTTGTTTTTACACAGGAAACTGTTTGCTGGCAATCGAAAAGGTGCTGTAGTAAAATGCAACGTCAAGACCACTTTTATAAATTTAAACGAAAATACAGATGCAAGAATCAAAATATCTGTAAGTTTATTTGATACCTATATTTACATACATACACATACAACAAAGAAGCAACACTACTACATCTAATCTAACTTTGCACTTTATTCTATCTGCATAATAGTTGTACATCAGTGCCGGTTCTAGCATTACTGGCGCCCTGGACAAATTTCCGCCAGCGCCCCTGTAAAAGTGTATACCAATACATTGATTTAGGGGAATACATCTGGGTACCTCAGGGTAGCTGTCTAGCGCCCGTTCAAGTCCGAGCGCCCCTGGGCTGTTACCCAACCGCGCGCCACCCTAACGCCGGCCCTGTTGTACATATACCATATATTGTACTCTTGCAGTTCAAGAATAATATATTTTAATTAACATTTTGATATTTTATTTAATGTAGATACTAATCATGTGTACATTTTTTAGGCAAAACCCAATGAGGTAGTAAAATTCAATTTTGTTGTATTAAATGAAACCAAAAAGGAAAACATGAATATAAATTTTATTCAGATACCACAGAATGAGTTAAACTTTATTATGAATGACAATAGTATAGAATTTGGTTGTACTCCGGTACTGTTGAAAGCAAGTGAGTATAAAGATTTAATTGTTAATTTTTCCAAACCTTCATGAAACTATCACTAGTACAGCTTATTTTAAACAAACAGAAAAATTTCATCTCCTCTTGCGGTGCGGGGCTAGAAACCGCACGCAAATATGAATTTTTTCTGTTTCTTTAAAATATTTAAAGTACGCTAATGCAGTGTAAAGCATTATAAAAAAATATTTAAAACTGCTTGTATTCTCTGATTTTAAATTAATGAGCCATGTGCCAGCAAGGCAGTATTGGTAATTAAATATCAAAATTCTGATCTTATTATTACCAAAAGTTTGGTTTTTGAGTAAAAATTATATGTCAGCATTTAGCACTGTTGCATGTCATACTTGAACTAAATCAGCATGCAAATATTAATTTGTTTTGTTTCAGAGAACATATATCCCAAACCACTATATGTTCAATTTAGATCTCCTCATATTGGTCAGTATGAGATGCCAATAATATTTTCGTTCTACAAAATTGATACAATGGAAAATATAGTCATTGTGAGAGATATGGTGAGTAAACTTATGTACTATATTTATATGGAATGTATTTTTCTAGTGAAAGAGAGAGTCTAGAGTCCACTTTTTGTACTTTTTTGTGTATGTTAATGTATTCAAATAACATTAATTTTGTTAAGCTGATATTATATACTTTACGATTATAAGTCATATTACGCTCGTTTTTTCAGTCAATCAGCGGTTTAGTCAAACAGCAGTTCTTTAACAAGTGTCAAAAATAAAATAGGCTTGAGAACGATAATACGTATTGAAATTTTGTAGAGGTTTAAGAATACCCCCCACTCAATATCACGTGTATTTTAAGTATCAACAAAAGATCCTTGATTTTTTAGAATATTATTTTAAATACAGGTATAATATTATTTTATTCTGAAATTAGGTACCATGATAAAAATGTGTAGGCAGAAAGGTTGCAGGTTGTTTTTGATTGGCATAAAAATAATCATAAACGAATGGTGTAATCATGCGAATAACATATATTGTACTTAGTACATGAACATATTTAATGTACATTGTCCTCGGACCACGGATTAACAAGACATTCTTCGACACTAACAATTGAGCTTTTCAATTTAAAAATCGTGCTTTTGAAAAAAAAAAAAAAAATACACGTGATATCTTACTACACCCCCCTCCCTCCTTGTGACATTTCGTGATTTTTGTCAAACAGCCCCTAACTAGGTGCACATTTCACCGCTGTGCTAGTGTGTGCGTCATTTACAATAGCACTTATAAATGTAGTTGACGAAACGGGAAAGTCCCGCAAATCAAATGATGTAGCGCTTTTGTAAGTGTTGCCAATACATTGAATTTTTCCATTATATGGAGGACATAATTTAAATTTAAAGGAACTTAAGATATTACTTAAGTATTAAGATTTTAATTAAATTCTTTTCAAATCCACTTCAGTAACTTCATTTAAATGTATCAAATTCAAATACAAAGCGTCGCATACCACCTCTTTATAATTATTGCTAATAAATAAATAAATCTCACATCAGTCTTAATAATTGTAATATTAAAGAATACTCGAAAATATGTGTTGAATATATTATGGAATGACCAATTCAATTATTTCAGCAGAGCACTGTCCTATGCCCGGTCCCATTATTTTACGATTCGTAATGTCTTAATAATGACTTTCCGTTTTTCTCCAACTGACTACGAGTCGATAATACCGTTCCATAATTTACTTTCCATACCAGTTGTCATCAGTCGTCCGTCGGTGGTTTTTAGCTTACGCCTCGTATAATTTATTACTATCCGTAACTAGAACGGATCATTTTCAAATATTGGAATCGGGCATTAGTAGATCAGTTCGGCGCTGTTTTAATTATCTGATAAAAGGGGGCCCTGTCAGGGTATTTTTTAGTTGATGGCCACCCTGTCACATGCCCTCTTACATCGATCTGGAAAATACATATAGCCGTGAAAAATAAACCAGTCTGCAGTATCAATTGATAGTGCACAGTCGTAACAAACATTAGTCAAAAATAACTGTCTTAATTATTTTGATATTTATTTGTTAACGTAACAAAGTTTTACTGTTAAATACCTGTTTTACAAAAGTTGTAAATAAACGACCGCAAAGTGTATGAATGAGATACCTCACGTAAGTGTAAATTTAGTTTTTGTATCTAATTTTTGTATGAATAAAGGATGTTTGTGATTTTGTCACGTTAAAACTGTAGAATGCAAATTAATGTGATTTTAAGAATGTAAAGATGTCTGAATGTATGATTGTGACTCTTTCACGCAATAACCGCTGAACGAATTTGAGAAATAAATGTATACTTTTTTATATTCAAACTAGCGGTCCCGGCGAGCTTCGTTTCGCCTTAAGAGGATTTTCCCGCTTTTCTGTTGAAAATTTTCCTGAATTTTCTTTGCTATAAACCTCACGGAGCCCGAGACCTTTCCAACGAATGCAAAACCGTGGAAATCGGTTCTTGCCTTCTGGAGTTATAGCATCAGGAAGGAAAACCCGACTTATTTCTATATAATAGATAAAGCGAAGTTATTTAATTTAATAAACTAATCTTATCTACTTATTAAGGTGTATAAATAATAATAAATAATAAATAAAATCTTTATTTCTCCAATATCTTCGTTACAATGTTTTGCAGAGTCTTCCCGGTAAGTAGTCTTAATGACACTTGTATTGGGAATGGCTCGCAACTTCCCTTACAGATAGCCACAGATATTGTAGGTAATCTAATTATAAAGTTAGTTACATTATGGTTACCAGCACTAAGAGGCTGGTGCCAGGAAGAAGTATAAATAACTATAACTAAGTGTAGAACAAATACAATCCTGTTTTTACTAAATAGCGTGTTAACGGTATGCTCATATACTGTGTGTGTGTGTGTGTGCGAGTGTGTGTGTGTGTGTATGTGTGTACGTGTGTATGTAAGCGTGTGTAATGGTTGCCAGTGAGAGGGTTGAGAGTTCGATAATATAAATAAACTAATACTTTTTTTATAATCACATCACAGCCAAATCGGTCTCGCCGTTGTCGAGTTTTAGCGAGACTTAATGAACAGGAACTAATTTTTATACACAACACTACCTGTCCTGGCGAATTTCGTAAAAACTTTTTTTTTTATTTCTAAGCTTTTAAACCTTCAAACCTTCCCTGGATCTCCACAATTATTTAAAGACCAAAATTAGCCAGATCGGTCTAGCCGTTCTCGAGTTTTAACAAGACTAACGAACAGCGATTCATTTTTATAGACAAGACTAGCAGATCCGACAGACTTCGTTCTGTCAAAAATATTTCTAATGTGATTAATATAAGCTTAATGAATAGCAATAAATTGTTTCTTTATTTTACTTAGAAAACGTTTGTATTGGAAAAAAGAAAAGGGCTGTGCTTTGGGGTTTTCCCGGCAATTATTCGAATTTATCTCGCCGTAAAATCCCAGGACTTCGACAAACATAAAAAAAAATTTGGCAAAATGATCCAGGCGTTGTCGAGTTAAGTTGTCCCTGAAGGACTAGCATTTCTCTAAATAAAGAACCAGCAACGTTCTATATAATATCATAAATTACATAATTCGCGTATTCTAAGACAGCTTGGGCATAGCGATTTATCGCTTAAACTGGAGCAGCCCGACTGGTGAAATACCGCCGTCTTACAGAAGACCGCAGCCAAATAAGAATCACTTCTGTGTTGTTGTGTTCCTGCGTGTGAGTAAGGTTTCCAAAGCTCCTGGGGGGTGCTACATTAGTAGCAGGGGTCACGCCTTCAAAGTTAGGACCTGATTACCACGTAACATTAGATTAGATGAGATAGTGGGATGAGGTCAATCTTGAAGTGTAATATAAAATATATATTTAGGTGTAGGTTATTAACTCAACAAAGTTGTATCATTGTAAACTGGATCAAACGATCATTGTTTAAAGCGGAACAAAGATTACCTATTTTTAACATTGTACTTAGTTGCAATTGTAGCTTGCAGGAAGTTGAGAACCTAAATCTGTTTTTAGAACTAAACAGTAACCTACTTAATTAATTATCATGGCTTATATTTTTATTAATTGAACGTGATAGGATTTCTATATATCTTAAGCGACAATGCCTAATTGAATGCTTACCGAGTCTCGAAATTAAATAGGTAACTAGGTACGCGATTCTTAGAATGACATCGCGAAAATACGGTCGACAGCACGTCAAGCTAAGAGAGTGTTCAAGTATTACGTAACGCAATTTTTGAAGATTTTTGATCCTCCCCTTGTAACGCACCGTAACGTTTTACTGTACTCCCCTTCCCCCTTTCTTTAAAAAAGACGACTACACTAATACAATCGAAGGAGTTTAATTATTATGTTTTACACACATGCCCCCCCCCCCCCTCCCCCAATTGCGTTACGTAATACTTGAACGCTCCCTAAACATTTGCAGTTCGATATTAGTTCTTATGCGGATGACATAAGGCCGGTACAAAGTCCTTAGTGTCTAGTTTGACGTGCTTTTCTCTGTACTATTTATCTATCTAACGCAATACCAGTTGCTCTATCCAGTCAAGCTATTTTCTTTAACTAAAGTTCGACTCGTACTTGACGATTTTTGTTTATTTTCAGGTGGTGTATGTGGAGCTAAAACAGACGATACATCAAAAAGTTACCAGCCCGTACGCGAGAAAAGAAGTTATGGCTATGGTTCTCGTAAAAATGCCTAAAGGGTAAAATTATTTAAAACTAGTGGCGGCCCGCTACTTCGTACGCTTCGTTTTCTAGCAATAAATATTGATGATCGGTTTTACCCCTATCTCCCCTAATATTCGAAACCAAAAGTATATAAATATTTTAATCCAACTTTCGAGCTCTAATAATGGCAAATTTCATATCTCTAACTTAAAAAATAAGCATTTTCCATTATAAACATTCAAAGGCGGTACTACCCCCATCGCTCCCTTATTTTTTAAAACAAAAAGTAGCCTCTGTCCGTTCTAAAGGTTCAACGTGTACATAAAACAAATTTTGTCAAAATCGGTTCTGTGACAAGACAACAGACAGACAGAGTTATTTCGCATTTATAATAAGTATTAGTATGGATTAGTGGTACGGTTTTTTTTCTTTACACATTCTTTGTAAGAAATAAACTATCAAATAAGTGCGATAATCTTAGACGCTGTGAACAAAATGAAAATCATCTTGGTTTTACCCACGTAACGGTGGACACGTAACAAATGTTCACTCTTTAAGAAACCTACAACGCGGGACAGAGTCCTTTTAATAAATAATAAAAATAATAATAAGAAACCCAACTGCCAAATTACAAGTATACCTATAGGAAATACAGTTTCTGAAATTTCTTGACTAATCAGTCAGTGAATGGTATTTCGGTTTTATAAATAGAAATTAAAGTAGCAATCTCACGTATTACCCTCCTACTAAGCGAAATAACTTTGAAACAAATCATACAGCTAATATGTTTGATGAGCAGGACAATTAACAAAACCATTTTTGAAGAAAGCTGGAGTAGAACAGTTCCAAAAATAACACTTGTTTATAAGTACGGTCAGTTGCAAAAGTGCAGTTATAGCGTAAAGGTCAGAATCCCGTGTTCACTAATTACACACACACGAAAAGATTATACTATGAATAGAAAAAAGACTTTAGTTCTAAACAAATACAGTACACAATTTTACGTACCGTTGCTTTTTATACCATAATGTATAAATATAACATACGCTATTTGCAAAGTGTCTATCCGTGTGTGCGTGTCTGACTCGTTCTCAGCATTCAAGCGAATATTTTACCGTATTCCTAATGGACATTTGCATCTTACTGTACAATATAATGTGCCAGCCATTGCATAACGATAGGAGGAAACTTCGCATATCTACTGTTGTCCGGTAATGGACGGTTGATAATGCCGACTGAATTTAGTGACATAAGTCGCTAGAATGTTGTTGGAGAAATTGGTGCATTAAAGCGTTTTGTGACGAACATGTATAGGCTATGGGAATATGGACAATAATATTGATCACCTGCACTACAATCTTTTACCGATCCTTAACGGGCCCATGTGCCAAAGCATGGCTAATTCCATCTCATAGTTGAGTTAAGGCATGCGATCGTGATCGTCAGAATGGCTGGACCAAACAAGATATGCGCGTGAGATCATGTGCACAGTATGTTACCTATTTGCTACTATTTACTACCTTTAATGAAAAATTTGCTACCTTAACGTTAAGACATATATCAAAGAAACCAAGTGGGCAGTCATTCTGACGCCCACTGACCACTTCTGAGTTATCATAGCTGTTGTACTATTGTATTAAGCGCTTCGTTGATGTAGATATTTACTACATATTTTCTACTTTGACATATATTTTTTACAAAATTATAAGAAGCTGCATTATCTAGCAAAAGTTATCTATGAATGCTATTAAAACGGCTGCACATAATTATATATTTTCTTCTCCTCTAAATAATTGCTAGTAAAGTTTTTTCATATTTTGTTTGGTCCAGCCATTCTGACGGTCACCATGCGATCAAGTGGGTATAGAAAGTGGGTTAATTCGAGTTCGAGTTTGTTTATAATAATTAGGTAAATAAATGAATGATTCGATTAAGAAAACATAATGAAAAAGTATTTTCTTGCTTAAATAAATAAATAAAAACTAACGATGCTACAGCGCAAAGTTCAGCGGAGGGATGTGTTTATGTCACTTAATTCTTAAAAAATAGTACCAAAAAGTAGCGTCACGCTAAATTTTTAAAGCGATCTAATTAAGTAAATGTTTGTATACATAATAAAAGAAAATATGTGTATTATATGTTTAGTTATTCAAATTATTTGACCGAACACACATTTGTAGTTATCTTATTCATTATCATTGTGTGAACAGGCAAAACTCTGGCGACTTGTTCCGGATACCGAAGAATTACAAACCTGTGTATGCAAGCGGACTCAAAGTGAATGATAACACACCCGAAGACGTGAAACTCCTTACAGAAGATATCAAGTATGTAGAAATGCATTTATGTAGCTTATTTTAGCGTTTAGTTGTCGTTAGAATATTTAGTTACGTTAAACTTACCGAATTGGCTACTTGACCGTTTTTGAAAAAGTATTGTAAAATGTACACCCGTTCATTTTGTATCCCAAGCAATTCGATTTATCTGGAAAAAATGTAAATTACCAGAGAAAAATAAGATTTCGTGTAACACATTTAAAAAACGCGCGAACACGCCAAGTCAAGTGACTGTTAGTTTTGACGTCATCAAACCGATACGGGATACGACTTAATTTTGTGAAAATATAGATTTTTAAATAATTTTTTTTTTGGATAAATCCTTAATATGGTTAATGACACAATCATTCAATTGAGTTTTAATCCACATTAAAACAAATAAAATTTGTCGACAGCTGTCATTTCCGAATTGCAGTGTTTAGTGACGTCACACAAATGGTGGTTTCCGCTTCGGTTATTTTGTTCCACAGATAAAAAAGTTACATTTATATTGCAAAAATAAAATACTAACTATACTTTAATAAAAAAATAAAAATGTAAAATGATTATTTAACTAATATGCTATCTTAAAACACTTTTCATATTTAATTGTTAACACTGTCAAGTAGCCAATTGACCATAATCATTATGTAATATTACAGAACTGCTGTTGCTCGGGATTTTGACTGCAATGTTAACTAGCTAAACACAGATTTTTCATCCCGAAACAAGGGTGAAAAATTGTGTTTAGCTAGTTAACATTTTTCAACCCTGACTTTTTTAATGTCAGATAAGAAAATACAGTTTAATAAAGTACAACAAAACAATTCAAACAGCTTAAACTTTATCGTTCGGTTTTTTTAAATTGCGATCAAAAAAATCAGCCCTACCTAAAATAATTTATAACATATATTAATAAATGTTTAAATACTATGTTACCTATATGTATTTATACCAATTTCATATTAGAGATCGGACATCAAGTAGACGTCTTGTCAATGATCTATCTATAAATTAGCATATGTAGGTATGTCGTTATCTTTTGTTTATACCTACTATATGTGAATTAACATTTTGTGTGTTTAAACTTTTTTCAGAGACATTTTTAATGCTGGAATCACCAAAGATAATTATGTAAGATTCTTCCACAATTTACTGTGGTATGAAGAGACTATAATTAGAATTAATTTAAAGGTAATAATACAAAATTGCTTTTTTAAATATATAATTAAATTAACAGTTAAGTTAAGAGTGCAATATATTATCCAATGTAAAAGTCATTATTTTTTATATTACATTTCAAGATTGACCTCATTCCACCTGATGTTAAGTGGTAATGAGGTCCTAGCTTAAGGGCGACTAGTGCAGCATAAAAAACTGTTACCGGACTTGTCGCCCTTACCTTGAAGGCTTGACCCCTGCTACTAATGTAGCATCCCCCCAGGAGCTCTGGAAACGTCTGAGTAAGGACTCACACGCAGGAACACAACAACACAAAAGTGATTGTTATTTGGCTGCGGTGTTCTGTAAGGTGGAGGTGTTTCACCAGTCGGGCTGCTCCAGTTAGAGCGATAAATCGCTATGCCCTACCTCTCTGTAAATATACATATATCATATAAATGAACTTGGCTCACATTTTATCTTTATGTTTTAGATGGGAGCTATTTTTAAAAATGTGTTGGGTACGAATAAACTCTTTTTTTTTATTTCAGAAATATAACATGTCTGGAGTGATGCTAGAACACAAAGCTAGCGATTTTTTGGGCCTTTTGGTCCCAGGTCTTGCAGAAAAACGTCCGTCCTTAATGTTAGGTTAGTATTTGAACATTTAATGTAGACCTTATTCATTAATCAAAAGCGATCAAAATGAACATCATGCCAAAATGTTGGCATTATTGCCTTATAAGTTTAATAATAACTAGTTGTGCCGGCGGCTTCGTTCGCATGGACTGCACGATTTAGTTTTTTTTTTAAATAAAAGTAGCCTAATAAAAGTTATTTTTGTAGGAAATATACAGTTAAAAAATAGCAAAAATATTACGTTTGTTGTACGTAGGCCCCACTTAAATATTTATTTTATTTAGCTTTTAATATTTGTCGTTGTAGCGGCAATAGAAATACATAATCCGTGAAAATGCCAACTCTCTTGCTATCACGGCACGAGAAACAGCCTAGTGACGACAGCCAAACAGACAGACGGACGAACGGATGGACAGACAACTAAGTCTTGGTAATAGTGTCTCGTTTTTACTCTTTGGGTACAAAACACCAAAAAATGGAGTTAATTATCTCGTATCCCAAACATTTCCTTTCACTGCTCTGCTCCTATTGATCGTAGCGTGATTAAAAGTATACAATAACCTGCCTAGGAGTTTGAAGAATAATTGTACCAAATTTCATTAAGGAGCCCGCTTGTGACGTCACAAGCGGATGCGTGCTATCGAATAGTGATGGTAGATGTGGGTAGAAAATTTTAAATTAATATGACGCTACCCGTTAATGATTCGTATATCTATGATGTGTACCGTTTTGTATTATATTGCGTGTTGTTTTACAAAACAAAACCGTTCTTAAATAAATTTTTTTCGAATCATTTTATGTATACCAAAGTTTAGACAATTTAAAAAAGGAGAATGAGAAGCTAAATACTGTGGCATTCTAATGGCTTTGAAATGGCGTGACAAGAAAAATATACACATGCTAACAACAATTCATAATAACGAAATGGGACCAACGGAAAAAGTTAATCCAACGACAGGTTTACCTGTTCTAAAGCCATTGACTATAATAAAAATATGGGTGCGGTTGATATATCATAAGGATTACCCTAGGATACTATTTTAGAAAAAATAAATTGAAATCGTGTAGTCCACGCGAACGATGTCGCAGGCACAGCTAGTATATTAAAAACAATGTTTAGATTGATATTCCAAAAAACTGCATTAGAGTAATTAAAAATTGTTTACAACAGCTTTTAATTCTTCATCGTTCTCCAATTTTGAGTCCATCGAGTGCTCTTTCAAACACAGAAATAGGTAGAAATTACTGTTTTTGTTAATATTTGGCAATCATTTTTGCTAAGTACCCTCAATGTCTCATTACTTATGTCATTCTCATTACTTTTTGAACGTAACCCATCCTTGGCATTTATTCGCTTCGCCTCTATAAGCAAGACTGCCCCTCATGGATTCCCGTTTTATAAAAAATAATTACGACTCAGTGGACACGCACATTATATTCTAACTATATTTTTTAACTTTATATGTTTAACTTTCAGGCGATATACTATTTATAAAACCGCAACAGACTGATGAAATAATGTTCGAAGCCGAGATATCTGAAATTAATGAAAACCACATAAATATTAAGGGTCTACATCAAAGGTGAGTTGGCTGGTCTAAACTTCAAAATTATTCAAAAACTAAAACATAAGTCCATTGAGGGTGTGTTTTTTCCTAATATTCCCTTTTTATTTGTAAGACTACAGCTGCCATTTTCACAAAACGTCGAAAACGGTTGCGAATCAGGAAACTATGCTTTTTCCTTATCTTAACAACCTATTGGACAGTGACGAAACATTTGACGTTTGTGAATATAGGGGCTGATGATCGTAGTTCAGTAGAGCGTCGATTATCCGAACTAATTGGGTATTCGGAAAACCGTTTTCTTTGGATCTGTCCGGTGCCGGTTCTAGAATTACTGGCGCCCTGGACGAATTTCCCCTGTAAAAGCGTATACCAATACATCTATTTTGGGGGAATACATCTGGGTACCTCAGGGTAGCTTTCTAGCGCCCGTTCAAGTCCGAGCGCCCTGGGCTGTTGCCCAACCGCGTGCCTCCCTAACGCCGGCCCTGGATCTGTCTGTCTATAATATAAAATCTAGCTTTGTATACTTTATTTAAGTACCTAGTACAAGGAAACATTGTTATATTGAAAAGAGTAAGTGTCGAGTTTCTTGCCGGTTCTTCTCGACATCGTCAACATTCCGAACACGGCGATAGAATACTTAATTTGTACTGACGAAACACAAGTGCTTTTGTAAAGCTTACATGATTAAAGATGTTTTCTATTTTATTATATTCTATTGATTATCACAAAGGATCTTCATTTTCCGGAATTGCTGTCCCGCTTACGAGCATTATCTTAAAAAAACGGTAGTTAACTTCCAGATAATTGTGACATCTGTTTTATTAGATAAAAAGGCATGGTCTTCATCACATTTGGGGCAATACAGATTTTTGATACGTATCTCCCGGGCGTGGCGGTTCGGATAAGCGTTCGTTCAGTTGATCGACGTTCCGAAAATCAAGTTTCTTTTTCGTAACTGACTATAGATGATGCCGGCAGATGGCCTTTTCATCTCTACCGAGCTTGCGGGGGAGCGGTAGGCTCTCACCCTTAAAACAATTTAAACAACTGCCGGACAGCGCCTCATAGCGGGTTAATAGAACATATGTTTGGGGAAAAAATCACCTCGGCTCGTGTATCTTTAAAAGGAGCCTACCAGTGGGGATCGCGGTCGGTTTGAAGTGTGGTGTGTCGCGTTAAGCGTCGGTCATGGCGATCGTTATAGCGTCGTCGGGAACTAACAGTACAGGCCTACGTTTGCATGGGCGGACTACGGAAGGGAACGTCAAATTGACGCTCCACTGTATTCCTATATAACCTGGTTTTTTTTTCAATGATGAAATGACCGTAAATATTTCAGTTTTTGGAAGTATTATAACGCAACTGCTCGGTTCGACATCCGCTTCTTCATGTCTCGAATGCCGTTGGAGCGCATGCACTGCGCCGTCAATGATGTGTTCACAGAGGGACAACAATCCAGGGTGTTCCCTGTCGAGAACAGGAAGCCACCTGTTACGGTACCGGTAAAGGAGTGAGTATTTAATGCCGAAACAAATTAAATATAAATAAATGTTGGACAATATCACATACATTGCTCTGAATCTGTGGTAACACTTGTGTTATAGATTTTTAGCCGTTTTTTTGCTCGATGTTACATAACAGCAACAGGTAGACGCTTGAAATATTCACAGAATATTTATTTGTGTCTAATTAAAGTTTGTGCGCGTGTCCGATTCGCACTTGGTCTGTTTTAGATTTCCCCACCGCCGTACCATCACTAGTTATCTTTTTAAACATTTTTTGTTGCTGGCAGCTTCTACAATCTCGATGTGGAGTCGAATCCCGAACAGCGACTGGCGGTGGAGAAAATTCTAGCAGGAACATCAGGCACAGCGCCCTACCTGCTGCACGGGCCGCCTGGCACCGGCAAGACCGTCACCATCGTCGAGGCTATACTGCAGGTACACACACGCTCTCACTCACACGTCGAGGCTATACTGCAGGTACACACACGCTCTCACTCGCACGTTGAGGTTATACTGCAGGTACACACACGCTCTCACTCGCACGTCGAGGCTATACTGCAGGTACACACGCTCTCTTGCTCACACGTCAAGTTTATACTGCAGGTACGCACACGCTCTCACTCACACGTCGAGGCTATACTGCAGGTACACAGGCGCTCTCTCATTCACACGTCGGGGTAAGAATGCAGGCACACACGCTCTCTCTCTCTCACTCAGGCATAACCAGACATGTGCACAACGACCAACGTTTTTGATTTGTAGTCTCTTTCATCCAAAAACTATTGAATGGTTTTGAGCGGGTACCTAACCCGATTTGATACCAAAATAATCTACCTATGAATTATGTACTTGGCATTCCGAAATGACGAACGAACTAAGTCGCGGGCAAGCAAACTAGACACAAAAAAGTCAAAGTCAATGCCACATTGAAATGTAAATTTTTTTTTTAGCTGGTGAATAAAAACCCTAATAATCGCATTATGGTGTGCACGGATTCAAACATGGCGGCTGATCACGTGGCGACGATCTTGATCAAGTACAAACACATGTTTTCTACTGATAAATTACTTCTACGAGCGAACTCCAAGTATAGAGTCTGGTAAGATTATTTATAGTTTACGACTAATAGTTATAAATCGTTCTGTTGTTACCCCTTGGTGCTTGGCACCCGGAGTAGACTACCCCCACTTTTAGTCGCCACTGTGTATGAGAATTCACCCAGTACGAGCTAGTAATTAATCGGATAGGCATAACGATTAGTAATTGGCTACTTGACAGTTTTTGAAAAAGTATTGTAAAATGTGCGCCCGTTCATTTTATATCCCAAGCAATTCGATTTTTCTGGAAATAATCTAAATAACCTGAGAAAAATAAGATTTTGTGTAACACATTTAAAAAGCACGCGAAAACGCCTAGTCGCGTCACTGTTGCAATTATGACGTCAACGTCCTAGACAACGAACCGATACGCATAGGAACGACTTAATTAAGATAAACGGAAAATGTTTCAATAAATTCTTTATACGATTAGAGACACAATAATTCAATTTAATCAGTAAAATAATCATTGTTTCGCCACATTAAAATAAATAATTTTCGCCGACAGCTGTCATTTCCGAATTGCAATGGTGGTTTCCGTTTCGGATCTTTTGTTCCACAGATAAAAAAACTAAAATTTATATTGGAAAAATAAAATACTAACTATGCGTTTAATTAAAAAGTAAAAATGTAAAATGATTACTTAACTAATAAGCTAACATATCTAACACTTTTCATATTTTATTGTTAACACTGTCAAGTAGCCAATTTTGCCGAATTGATGAAAATGAAACGATAAACTTCTATGGTAAAACTATCAATAGTTACGTCTCTCTCTTAGCTGTGGACATACCGATGCAATCTATAGAGGTACTTACTATGCATAATGTGACCATTTATTCTTTGACTCAAAACGGAACATTGATTTATTTAGGTCGAATGATAAAAATGATAGGCAATGAAAAAAATTGGGTGGCGTATAAGCTACGAATCACAAAATATAGGCACCAAAAATATATTTATATTTATCAGAGGAACAAATTTGTGTTAATATATATCTGGTGACGATTTCAAGTGTGAATGAAACTCACATCTATGCGCTGCGGGCGGGCTGTATCTAGCCGTCTGTTACTGGGTTTTTTCTGATAACGGGACTATTTTGCGTCCCTTTGAACATTTCGGTGACACCGGGACTCGTAATTCTGAAAAGGGACAGTAGGTAGGACCTACAAACATCGAGTGCGATTGGCAAATATCCCAGGAATGAGCTGTTATGGGAAAAACAGTCTGATTAATAGGGAATCGTATGTGTTGTGATGACTTTACTCGTTTATCAAACAATCGGGAGTCTATTTATTCGTTTTGTAAAGTAAATAATCTAAAAAAATTGTTATCAGTCTTTCTTTACATAACCAAACGAATCGCTGTTCCGTTAGCGAGTAAAACTTGACAACGACTCGCCCGATTTGGCTAATTTTTCTTTATAAAATAATTATGAAATTCAGGGAAGGATTTAGGATTAGGAAAAATCTTACAGGTTATGAAATTTGAAAAAAAAACATGTGCGTTACAACGTTCGCTGGGACAACTAGTATATGGTGGTAAATAAATTACCGGAATTATCAAAACTTTGTTTCGTCCAATACAAAACTCAGATGGAATTGTCAGTACAACGCACCTTTATTTACACTGTTATTTTGTCAGTCACTGTTATTTATTAAAAAGCCTCTCTATGTGTAACGTTTTCAGGGAAACATTGCCAGAATGTTTACATCCATACTCTAATGGCTCTGGCTACAACAACTTCGAACCCGTGTCGATCGAAGATTTCAAGTCGTATCACATCGTGATCGCCACACTGTCACACGCTGCTAAGTTTTCTAGGTAAGTATAATAGCTGATTTTTGTATGGCAAATAGACTTAGAATGAAAGAAAAGAAATAAATCGACTTTTGTACGATTTGTGCGATAAGGAGGTGGAAAAACCTGGATATGTGATGCCCGGTACCAATATTTTAGGATTCGTAATGTGTCTAAAATTACTGACTGCGAGTCTGAAACGGTTTAAGCTTACGCCTCGTATAATTTATTACTATACGTAACTAAAACGGATCGTTTTTCATGTATTGGAACCGGTCTTAGTCATTTTAAATTTTTTTTTTATTGCACTTCAAGATTGACCTCATCCCACCTGATGTTAAATGAGGTCCTAGCTTAAGGGCGACAAGTACAGGACAATAAATCTGTTACTGGACTTGTCGCCCTTACCTTAAAGGCTTGTTCCCTGCTACTAATGTAGCACCCCCCAAGAGCTCTGTAAACCTTACTCACACGCAGGAACACAACAGCACAGAAGTGATTGTTATTTGGCTGCGGTCCTCTGTAAGGTGGAGGTATTTCACCAGTTGGGCTGCTCAAGTTTGAGTGATAAATCGCTATGCCCTACCTCTCTTAAAAAATATTCTAAAAAATATATCTCTTATATTATATTGGCCGAACTGTGTGGTAATTTATTTGTGACTTACAAGAATGTTACCTACGTAAATTCATCCATAACTCGTTTAGAGGGCGTTATATTTGAATGTCGCGCCTTTTGCATTTACGCGGTATGAACATTCTGCTCTTCCGCGGTTTTGTATCCGCGGCGATGATTTATTGACCAAACAAAACAAATATTACAAAAAGTACAAAACTGTAACATAAAAACAGAGTTACTACGTCAAAATAAAACTATATATTCTGCTTCTTTAGAATATTTAAAGTTCGCTGGTGCGGCGTAAAACACTATAAAAATTAACTATAAAAAATCAATTAAGATGTCATGGTGTCTTCGATTACGTGGTTTTCAAACATTTCTGCAACGAATGTACCACGGGCCGATAAGTATGTAGTTCTAAACATATTCGGCAGAGGGCACTTACTGGAGGCTAACGGTTGATACAGCAGAACAATTTTATAGCCTACGATAACTTGCGTTAGCTCATTTGGAAGAGCAGCACGCGCGATACGTGAAGATCGTGGGTTCGATTCCCGCACCGCAAAGGGGAATAAAATGTTTCTGTTTCTTTAAAATATACCTACATCGTGGTCAAGTGATTGTTATTTGGCTGCGATCTTCTGTAAGGTGGAGGTATTTCACCAGTCGAGCTTCTCCAGTTCAAGCGATAAACCGCTATGCCCTCTCTTAAATTTATTATTATTATTTATTGTGATTCAACCCCCTGGTTTATGTGATTTTTGAATGTAGACCTTTGTTTTTTTTTTCATTCGCAGGCAATTTCGAAGAAAGAAGGTGGGACGTCCAATAAGCCACCTGTTCATCGACGAGGCGGCGCAGGCGAGCGAGCCGTCGTGCCTGATCCCGGCGGTGGGCCTGCTGCGGCCGGGCGGCGCGCTCGTGCTGGCCGGGGACCCGCTGCAGCTCGGGCCCGTCGTCATCTCGCACAACGCCAGGACGCTCGGCCTCGGTAACTACCATCAGAACGCGACTCACGTGTATTGAAGCCCTACCCAGCCGAGAGTATGGAGAGGCAGCTACTTTTGATAATATATCTGTCATTTCCGAATTGCAATGGTGGTTTCCGTTCCGTTCCACAGATAAAAAAAGTAAAATTTATTTTGCAAAAATAAAATACTACTGCTTTTAATTAAAAAATAAAAATGTAAAATTATTAATTAACTAATAAGCTAACATATCCAACATTTTTCATATTTTATTGTTAACCCTGTCAAGTAGCCAATTGTATGCACCAAATTTTTAAAAAAATTACGTAGCGCCCTTACCTACTTATTTTTAAGAAACGATGCAAGCAAAAATGGCAGTTGAACAGTTTATGAATCTTTTAAAATTATCTAAGATTTCTCTTAAATTAATGTTAAATTATATTTTTAAGGGTTGTCACTTATGGAGCGGTTGAAGAAAACATGCCCGTTGTACAGCGACGAGAAGAGAGACCCCAATTACGTGGTGATGCTGCTCAACAACTTCAGGTCCGACCAGGACATCCTCCACATACCCAACATGCTGTTTTACAACGGAGAACTAAAGGTTATTTTCTTCTTCATAATATCCTTAAGGATACGCCTTTTTTTGGCGGGGGAAATGCTTGGCGCACCGTACTGTCACCCGAGCGAGGTGACGGCGTGTGTGGGACTCTCCTGCACTAAGAAGGGCAGGTCTACCCACTAAAACCCTCCGGGGGACCTCATCGCCTTAATGGTAATGCTGTGGGAAAATTTTAAAACCACCACAACATCACTCCCGAAATGGTTGAGGGGGAACGTGGAGACGGCCGATCCCCTAAGCCATCCCCACCTCGCATTGAGGACCGTGGGTGCAACGCTGACTGTGGTGCTAAAGAATACGCCTGGACCAATTTTGCCAATTCTTTTTTTAACGTTTGATGAAGCTGTCGGGAAGCCCCTAAAGACAGCCCTTTTTTTTCCCATACAAACATTTTCTAAGTAAAAGGAAGAGTTAATTTCAACTTAATTGCTATTCAATAGAGTTTATATTAATCACATTTTAAATCTTTTTGAGAGAACGAAGTCTGTGGGGACCGCTGGTATTAAATAAAAATGCGTGCACCCAAGTGATATGGCCCTAAATAAAGTTCTCCTCGTTGTTAATATATACTTTTATTTTTCTCCATTTCACAGGCTTTGGCTAAGGAGGACGTGATAAGTAAAAAAGATATTTTGGGCGAAAAGGCTGCTAGCCGAGCGATTATATTCCATGGCGTGCTCTCCAAAGAACAGAAGATGGGCAAATCGCCAAGGTATGTACCGTCGTGATATGAAAATATTTTTTTAATTACCTGCTGCCAGTAGCGGACTAAATATGTCTAATGACCCGAGCTAGAAATCGTGTTAAAAAGCCTTAAACCTTTTTGTAGATCTCCGAAAGGTCCTATGTGTAACACTACTAAGTAATCTTTCTCCTTCATATTCGGTATACTAGCTGTGCCCGCGACTTTGTTCGCATGGACTACATACTTTCATGGTCGGTTTTACCCTTATCTCCTCTTCTAATCGAAACAAAAAGTAGTCCTTATTTAATCCGAGTTTCGAGCTATATGGGTACCAAATTTCTTATCTCTACACTTCCAAAAAAAATTCCATATAAACTTTCAAGGGCGGTATTATCCCTTATTTTCAAAACAAAAGGTAGCCTATGTCCATTCTTGAGGTCCGACGTATACCTATACTAAATGTCATCAAAATCGGTTGAGAAGTTTAAGCGGGAAAGCGTAACAGACTAACGTAATTAGACTAACTCTGGTTGTTTCGTTTCAGCTTTTACAACGATATGGAAGTGGAAATATTGCAAATGTATGTGGGATGCTTGATCAGTGATCACTATGTTCGGCCTGAGGATATTGGTATTGTTGCTCCGTACATACGGCAGGTAATTATTATTCCTTGTGTAATTATTTAGCCGATCATAGGCGTTATGCTACACATATTGCGTGTTGTCACAAAAATCGATACACTTTCAATAACATTTACAATACTCACATCAATGTTTATACGTATATCATGATGCTTTGCATCATCAGATCTTGGTTTCCTTCTTCGTCGGAATAACTCCTTTGCAAAAATATATATATCTGTGCAATATAAAAAAAAAACACCGATTGTTTGATTTTAGCGCTTAAATTAACGATATAAGGGCAATCAAAGTCCAAACTGTTATGTGGACTCTACCAATTTAATAGGTATAATAGGAAACTTAAGGCTTTCACTCTCAAATAGTTTAAGCCTACAGGGAACAGTGACTATGTCCTTTGCCCAGTACGCCTAAGAGTTTACGCCATTATGGTTTCAATGCCGTAAAAGAGGATACGAAACGTTGACCATAAATATTTCTTTTTGCAAAATATTATAAAAACACAAACTTAAAACCCACCGAAACTATTTAATTGTCGCTGTGTTGATAAATAAAATTCGTAACACCATCGTTTGTATTCTCGTAACAAATCGTGTTTTGACGGATATATAAAAGTACAGTAAAAGCTCCTTATTCGCGGGGGTTACGTTTCACAAATATGCCGCGAATATGGAAACCGTGATTATAGAATGGCTATTTCTATGGTATTGTAGGAGATACGTTCCACAGTTCCATTTATATTAATTTATTTCAATCAAAATTGACAGTTTGCCTAAGAAAAATAAGATTAAAAAGAGAATTAGTCAATTTGCACAAAACAATGTACCTACTGCGCATTCATTTTCCAAGTAGCATATTATGGGAAAGCCATAAACCTTCGCCAAGGTTTTTTAAGATAACTTTTTCAATGCATAAAAAACGTTGAGTTTCGCCCATTTAATTTACGCAAAACCTACTAGATCCGCGAATATGATTTTTTTTTACCGCGAATATGGAAAATTAGTCACAATTTTTAAACCCGCGAGTATGGAGCTTTTACTGTATCTCAACTTACTAGTCAGTCATAATCCATTTTGCGCGGCGCTGCGCAACGCTGCATGTAGGTAATCTCAAATTGTGATATCTCGTCACTCACAGGGTCCACTGAAAACCAGCGTCATGTCCTGCGACGTCGGTCATGACTTACGCTGAGTGAGGCCCTTGTATTTAACCCTAGAGTGCCTGGCCACAGATCTGTGCCACCCCAACTGACTGCCGGGACACAGATCTGTGTCAAGATAATCTTTGCTTGTTTTTACGCGATTTCATATACTATTTTTACTCCAATGGAGTCTAAAATATTTACAGAGAAAAACAAATAAATGCATTTTCCATAGACATCGTTCACTTGTTCAGATACCTCATAATTTCGCCGTTCAAGGTGGTTGAAAATAGGGATTCGTCTGGCGCCCAGTTTGAAAGTAACGATCGAGAAAAAGTGAATTTTATGCTAAAAAATTACAATAAAAGGTATGCAAATGTAATATGTTTGTCAAAAATTATGTTTTCTTGATATTAACTACATTTCAAACCCATTTTCTTCAAAGAAACAATTTAAAATTACAAATTTCCCAAGGCTCTATCAAAACTCTTACTATAACTCGATTTCATTTTTCATTTTTTTATGTAATTGGCTACTTGACAGTGTTAACAATAAAATATGAAAAGTGTTAGATATGTTAGCTTATTACTTAAGTAATCATTTTACATTTTTACTTTTTAATTAAAAGCATAGTTAGTATTTTATTTTTGCAAAATAAATTTTAGTTTTTTTATCTGTGGAACAAAAGAACCGAAACGGAAACCACCATTGCAATTCGGAAATGACAGCTGTCGGCGAAAATTATTTATTTTAATGTGGCGAAACAATGATTATTTTACCGATTTAATTAAATTATTGTGTCTCTAATCGTATAAAGAATTTATTGAAACATTTTTCGTTTATCTTAATTAAGTCGTTCCTATGCGTATCGGTTCGTTGTTTACGACGTTGACGTCATAATTTCCACAGTGACGCGACTAGGCGTTTTCGCGCACTTTTTAAATGTGTTACACAAAATCTTATTTTTCTCTGGTTATTTAGATTATTTCCAGATAAATCGAATTAATATATAATGAACGGGCGCACATTTTGCAATACTTTTTCAAAAACTGTCAAGTAGCCAATTATGTGATGCAAACAATAAGTTACTTATATTAGTTTTTAGGAAAATTATCGAACTTTTATAAAAATGTATTGTTTATTTGTATTCCTTTAGTAATTATTGACAAAAAACTACTTTTGGTCAACTCTTATTCAAATCCGCGCTCTATTACACGCACACATACGCAATATCAAGATGGCCGATTTGTGTATCAACAAAACGTCAATTACGCTCTTATACAGTATGAGATTTTTTTCCTTTTTTTATTGAGTCGGTATGGAATATACTAGGAACTGGACTAGGTACTCCTGAGTTTGGGTTCATATTTGTCTTTATGGGAAGGTTCCTTGTAGATGGTGGGCAGGATCTGATGATGAAGCCATAGACAAAGTTACTTTCGCATTTATAATGTGAGTAGGGATGTGTATTTCTATGGCAGTGTTACGATGTCTTTAAGTAATAAATGTCTCTTTCTTTCTTTCAGGTATACAAGATAAAGAAATGGCTCCAGTCTATCGGACAGCACAACCTGGAAGTGGGCACGGTGGAGGCCTTCCAGGGCAAAGAGAAGCGCGTCATCATAATCTCCACTGTGCGCGCCAACTGCAACCTGCTGCACCACGACGCCAAGTTCCAGCTCGGCTTCCTCGTCGACGACAAGGTATCGATACGATAAGGCAATTGGCTACTTGACAGTGTTAACAACAAAATATTAAAGTTTAAAATAATTTAACGGGTCAAAACGCGACACCATTTTTATTTAGTAGTTCGTATTAATTATTTTAAATGGAACGCGAAAGTCTTAAAATTTATAAAATATGAAAGTGTTAGATATGTTATTTTTTTATTTTTTTTATATTCCACTTCAAGTTTGACCTCATCCCACCTAATGTTAAGTGGCAATGAGGTCCTAGCTTATGGGTGACAAGTACGGCATAAATAATATGTTACTGGACTTGTCGCCCTTGACTTGAAGGCTTGACCCCTGCTACTAATGTAGCACCCCCAGGAGCTCTGGAAACCTTACTCACACGCAGGAACACAACAACACAGAAGTAATTGTTATTTGGCTGCGGTCTTCTGTAAGGTGGAGGTATTTCACCAGTCGGGCTGCTCCAGTTCGAGCGATATAGCGATTTATCGTTACCTCTCTTAAAATTAACGTAATAATTTTACATTTTTATTTTTTAATTAAAAGCATAGTTAGTTAGTATTTAATTTTGCAAAATAAATTTTACTTTTTTTTGGCTGTGGAACAAAAGAACCGAAACGGAAACCACCATTGCAATTCGGAAATTACAGCTGTCGGTGAAAATGATTTATTTTAATGTGGCGAAAAGATGATTATTACCGATTAAATTGAATTATTGTGTCGCTAACCGTATTAAGATTTTATTTAAACATTTTTCGTTTATGTGAATTAATTTGTTCACATGCGTATCGGCTCGATGTCTAGAACGTTGACGTCATTATTCCAACAGTGACGGGCGTTTTCGCGCATTTTTCAAATGTGTTACATAAAATCTTATTTTTATCTGGTTATTTACATTTTTTTTAGAGATAAATCGAATTGCTTGGAATATAAAATAAACGGGCGCACATTTTACAACACTTTTTCAAAAACTGTCAAGTAGTCAATTAATAAGAATGTTACAATAATCATCCCCACCTCTTATATTCATTAACGTTATAAACGTTTCTGAGGGTCTATTACCAAAATGAAATATGTCTGATCCGGCAACGGATAGCAATGTTTATTTCTCATAAAACAAAATATTATTTATGCAAATCAAAAACCATAATTTAATTCGCAAACTATTGATTAATCTTCAAACACAAAACCTTTCGTTTCGTTTTTGGGCATAGACCCCCTGAAGGTTTACGCTTTGTCATTTTCTACTTAAGAGAAAGACGAAGCATAATTTTCGAATTTGATCTGTTTCTGATGTGTATTCCGCGGGTGGAAAGGATGCTTTTGCCTGGGTATGGAATACCTCTTACAGAAAAATAATGTATGTGACATATTAAGTCGATTCTCATATTCTGCCGTACTAACGAAGAGTGCAGTAAGTCGTGTTTTTGGGCAGGTTGATTTAAGACCATATCTGTAATTAGATATGGTCTTAAGTCAATTTTCCTAGAAACGCGACTTACTGCACTCTTCGTTAGCACGGCAGTATTATTAGGGCGCATATACATCGCCTATGGTGCCGTGGCAGTTATAGGTTTATATTACCATGGCGCTGTAATTCGGTGATGAGACTTGTGGAAGGGGGGCTTGAGTGAGTGGGTGGGTAGTCTGCTTTCCCCGAGGCAGCGATACGGTTAAAAGGGAGAGGCTACTTGACTCCGAAACTTATTACGTTTAATTCGTATTGCAGAGGTTTAACGTGGCGCTAACCAGAGCGAAAGCCAAGGCCATCATAATCGGCAATCCCATGTGCCTGGAGAAGGACTTGAAGTGGCTCACTTACATCCAGCAGTGTCGCGAGTTCGGCACCTACTTTGGCTTCGACACCGCCACCGCGAACAGTGCCGTCACGCAGAAGGAGTTGCTTGACCGAATCACGCCGTTGCTCAAAGACTTGAAGGTGGACGATAAAACCGCCAAGGGAAGGGATTAAGGCATTCTTCGACCTGATGCAACGTTTTCGCGCTAGGCGACGCGTAACATCGTGGCTGGTGTAGAAATACCACCATCTCGTGTTCCCTTTTAGTGAGGACTACAATTATTTCATGTTATATATACACACACGAACCTTATTACGGTATATGAGTCTATACAAATGAACTTAACACTTATAAGACTATTACATTTGTAAAGACTCATTACACGCCAAACAGCTCAAAATAAGGAATTTTTAGAATCAATTAATATCAATAAAAAATATTTACCCAAAAACAAAGGGGTAAAATAAAAGTAATTTACATTAAGAGCGGAGACATTGTATTGTCATTATTATATTGTCATTATTACTGGTGAAAATTACATTTTCCATGGGAAATGGATCTGGAATCGAACCTTGGACCGATTAGAGATAGCGCGTCGCCAAAGTCATCGTAGGTTCATCGACAACGCATATTCCCCATTACCAAAAACATTTCACGGGTTTCGTTGGAGGATAGTGACAGGGAAACTATGGTCGATTATTTGTTTTGATTTGCATTTATAATTAACTGAACTTATTATGTTTATTTGTTTAGTTATGTTTATAAGTGATTGATCGATTATATTATCTATTAAAATGGATCTCATTTAATCGCGCATTGAGTATCAAAGGGCTTGTCTATGCGGATACTAGTGTTTCCTCTTCTATAGCTTTCCAAGGATTCCATGGTGGCCAATGATTCTGTCTATATTAGTGCTTGCTGTGGCAGTTTGTAACTAAGAACACACTTTAAGTATTTTATTGTTAAACCATTGTGAATGCTAATGTGTTTTGTGTGTGAATTGTAAACTGTCCTTTAATAAATAAATAAATTAATATAGTTGTTTATAAGTAGGTACAATTGATACTCCACCCCCGATCTGACTGAATCATTGGCCTCCAAGGAATCCTTGGAAAGCTTTAGACTCAACACTCGTATTCTATTGATAAATTATGTCAATCCTCACGTGACTTCAGAAATAAACATCGCTTTGAAGTAGTCTTAGTTGACACTTATTATTTATTATTAAGGTTTTGGGACTGTGCAGTTATAGCAGTGATCTGTGGCAATTCTCACAAGAACAATCGAGATTTCGTACTGCCATGACATTTTTTATTTTAAACATTTAATAGAAGCGGCAGTTGGCGTGTTTCTATTAAGAAATCCACATTTAATATTTTTTTCTACTCTTTTTTTAAAATTTTAACAGCAGCCGACCGTAGCGCATCAGAGTCGTAAGGTGAAGGCATATGCTATCGTACTGTAGGTCGCTTTAATGTTATAATTGGAACCAATTTAATGTAATACTTCGTTTTTGTCATTGAACTTTTCTCTGCGCTCGATTGGAAATCGATTTTCTTTAGGCAACAAAACGGAGATTATGTTTAAGTGTAACATCACCATGTTTTAAGTAGAGTAAAATACATGACGTAGTATCTATCTAAACTAATGTTTATTATTGTGATTCCAAGTATTATCTATACTAAAATAAGTGTATCTTTTGATAATTTTAAATATTAGTAGTAGAATAAGTACTTACATTGTTGTTGACATTCAGGGTTGAATTAATTTAGAGTTTACAAAAATATTTGTAAACTATTTTAGTTTATATAATTTTTTTGTAGCCATATTTTGTGATATTTTAAATATATATATATAAATAAAACATCTATAATATAATTACATATTATTAAGGCCTCAAATGCGCAATACACCAAATTTATGTCAGTGATACCAAAAATGTCGATACTGTTTTGATTGGCTGATTGTTGATTTTGTTCATATCATAGGTACTACACTTTTAGGCTCAATTTTTCATTTGTCTGATATGAAACAACAGTTGAATACAATCCGCCTTATATTTAAAGTTATAATATTCCGTAACATCAGCCCTTTAGACAAACTATGTAAACAGTTTTGTGGGGCTTAATACTATTTTATAAACAATAACTTGATTTATTTCAGCTCCGGGTCTATGGGGGGATAGGTTGGCACACTTGCTACCCTGTAGTAAACTAGGTACTGTCATCGTTCTCATTAAGTATACTAGCCAGGGCCTTTGTAGGATAGCTCATATTATACGTGTATTTTAAGATTTTGTCCCCACCAAAATAAATAACTGAAAGTGGTCCAACTACTACGTGGTAGTGAAATTAAGGTTAGGTCTTGCCGTCTATTATAGTGGACTTTTCATGCCCGATAGCCCCCTTATCAGCCAATCACCAGTTGACAAACAAAATTTGATAGATTTTGACATTTGAAAGGCGCTCATTAAAATGTGGTCGCGCATTGCATAGAAATCAATGAGAAAATTATGTCTTTCTCCTTTGTTCAGAGATAGAAACCTACAAAACGACGACACTTTATTGTTGTGCTCGTGAGCCAAAGTCTATAGTGACGTCATTAGTACGTTAGTTTTAAGTGTTAGTTTGTAAGTTTTTTGTCGGCCAACCTCGCTGATAGACGTTTTACTGCGTCTGTGGCGCAAGAGAAGCGCCGGCGGTGATAGTTTATTTCATTGTTAACGTAGTTATTTTCTAGAATATATTTCTGTAGGCTTAAAAAAGTGGCATACGATGTGCCACGAGAGTAACTTTTTTCGACCTCTTTTCAAATGTCAATATCGATTTAATTCAGTTCCTTATCTGTCAATTGCCTAAAAATATGTATGAATATGAGTATGTTTTTGGCTAATCAACAGCACATTTGTCATCTCTATCAATAAATTTGTTGTGTTGCGTATGCGAAGCCTACGAAACAGTGGTGCGGAACGGTTAAGACAATGATAATGTCTGTTGTTAAAAAGCAGCGTTATAATTGGCTACTTGACAGTGTAAATAATAAAATATGAAAAGTGTTAGATATGTTAGCTTATTAGTAAAGTAATAATTTTACATTTTTATTTTTTAATTAAAAGCACAGTTAGTATTTTATTTTTGCAAAATTTATTTTACTTTTTTTATCTGTGGAACAAAAGAATCGAAACGGAAACCACCATTGCAATTCGGAAATGATAGCTGTCGGCAATGATATTTAAAAAATAATGGTTTTAAATATCATTGGCTGTCGGCGAAAATTATTTATTTTAATGTGGCGAAACAATGATTATTTTACCGATTAAATTGAATTATTGTCTCTCTAATCGTATTAAGAATTTATTGAAACATTTCCCGTTTATCTAAATTAAGTCGTTCCTATACGTATCGGTTCGTTGTCTAGGACGTTGACGTCACAATTGCAACAGTGACGTGACTTGGCGTTTGCGCGCGCTTTTTAAATGTGTTATACAAAATCTTATTTTTCTCTGGTTATTTACGTTTTTGCCAGATAAATCGAATTGCTTGGGATATAAAATGAACGGGCGCACATTTTACAATACTTTTTCAAAAACTGTCAAGTAGCCAATTGTAGGTGCTAAGAATATTATCAGGTTTGATGCGAAAGGTACAGATTATGCAAAAATTATCTTATTTACCTATATTAATATATCATAAAGACCCGTAAAAGGCTATTGCTGTGTTGAAAATAATGCTAATATAATTTCCCTTTGTCATAACTATTTTGAACCAGAATATTCGGATCATGATAAGTTTATTCGTTTTGTTCACTATTAAAGGACTTTTGTTTATTCTACAAACCTATATTAGATAAGAATATTTTTAAAATTGTCCAAAATTTGATTACCAAACTTTAATTATAAGAGCTACACTTACTTGAATTGTTTTATTTTTGTAAGGGTTTTTACAAGTTAAACTGGTACATATTAAATAAATGTGAATTGTATTTATGATCTTTTTATTTTGTTCCAATACGGTCCTGACTTTTAGTAGTAACTAAAAATTTCTTTAATAATAGTAAGACCTGCGCAGCAACAGTACAGTAGATACCTACCCAAGGTTCTCTTTATTTTATATCCCTTACTAATGAAGAACCGCCGTAAAAGTCCCAGTAACATGCATATTAAGCATGTTTGACTAGTCAAACATATATTAGATAGATACTATCGGTAGCGCGGGGTGTCCCCCCAACTTAAGAAAAGTAACGTGAATAGGGCATACGTATGCGTGTTAATTAAATTATACTACTTAAACTGAATGTGTGTTGAGTCTAGACCACGGAAGACTTCTAAGTTTATGAGATCTGTTCTTCCGAGGAAAATATTTTACAAGCTTTTTTTATATCTATGCAGGCCTTCTTTCATACAACAGTAATTTATGATCGTCTTTATTATACATTCTTATTCGTTAATGCACTCTTTAAGGTAAATAGGAGCTGGAAGAAATAGTTCCTTAATACTAAATTACATTATATGAACCCAGTCGAATTTAGCAATTTATGAGAGGAGGAGTTTAGCCTTATATTCTAGTTAAAAACAGGTTATATTTATATTAAATGCCATTTGTAGTTTATAATGAATTCCTTTTCAATCTGTCCTCTAAATAAATCTATAAAACATTAACTAGCTTTTGCAGCACGCGCTTCGCGCGAGTCTGCTAAAAGCTAGGCCTGCGGCGCTGGCCGCTCCCGGGCTTCGCCCTCCCGCGGCGCTCGGCCTTCGGCCTCGCATACGCAGCTCGGCCTGCGGCCTCGCGGGTGTGACACGGGGGTGTTGAACCGTCCGCAATGGGGGCCTAGTGCTTTTTTTGTACGGCGCTAGAGTTTTGCAACTGTGGCCTAAGGAGCCTTTCCGCTCCGGGCTCCGCCCTGCGCGGCGCAGCTCGGCCTGCGGCCTCGCGCCTAGGGTGACTTGTGTTGCACTTTAATAAAATGGCCAAAGTGTTCGACGGAAGCCGCTTCGAGCTTCGCTCTACGCGGGCGCTCGGCCTTTGGCCTCGCATTCGAAGCTCGGCCTTCGGCCTCGCGAAAGTTACACAGAATATAGCCGCTTCGGGCTTCGCCCTACGCGGCGCTCGACCTGTGGTCTCGCATCGCAGCTCGGCCTACGGCCTCGCGTAGGTTACTTGATAAATTGTCTCGACTGTATCAGTCCAAAGTGTTTGATGGCAGCCGCTTCGAGCTTCGCTCTACGCGGGCGCTCGGCCTTTGGCCTCGCATTCGAAGCTCGGCCTTCGGCCTCGCGAAAGTTACACAGAATATAGCCGCTTCGGGCTTCGCCCTACGCGGCGCTCGACCTGTGGTCTCGCATCGCAGCTCGGCCTACGGCCTCGCGTAGGTTACATGATCAATTGTCTCGTCTATATCGGCCCAAAGTGTTCGACGGAAGCCGCTTCGAGCTTCGCTCTACGCGGGCGCTCGGCCTTTGGCCTCGCATTCGAAGCTCGGCCTTCGGCCTCGCGAAAGTTACACAGAATACAGCCGCTTCGGGCTTCGCCCTACGCGGCGCTCGACCTGTGGTCTCGCAACGCAGCTCGGCCTCCGGCCTCGCAAAGTTACCATTTCCAAGTATTAACAGCATTACATTAATATGAATCAATTTCCCCATACATTTTCTTACTAAGCTCAATTTCAGTACAAAATGTATGGGGAACCAAGTACTCCATAGAAATTTGATTTTCCAATTTTTCCTAAAATTTCGTACTTACTCGCTTTTTTTTGGGTCAATCGACCACGGAGGGACATTTTTGACAGGACCTCATACTTATTTTTTTTAAATTCGAGCATTTTCTGTCGGGTCCAAAATCTCGGAAATTACCCCAAAAATCGGGTAAATTTTTGAACCATCACGGGGGCATCATGTAAACCTCCAATAAAGCTCCGAGCATTTTTTCCCTACGACCCTTCTTTCTACCCCGAAAGTTAATGAATACATTTTTAATTCTGCAGATTTTTTATAATGGCCGCCAGCGCATCCGCCATTTTGTTTATCGAAAAGTCTATTATATAACATCTCATCTAGGTTATATACTGCATCAAACCTCATTTTTACATTTTTAAAATTTTATATCCTGCGGCCTACAGGACTTCTGGAAGGTGACCATGTTTTTTGCACATTTGTCCCAACAGCTCCCGGTGTTGCCAGGTCACAGAGATAAAAATAGTCAAATGTCATTTCAATGGGGATGTTTCATAGGCACATGGAAATGGTTTGCGCGAAATGTCATTATTTCTATTTTCGACCTTCGCCGGGACCTGAGTCAAAAACTACCAAAAATAGTAGAATTTTTATTTCACCTGGCAACACACAATGACAAAATACATAACCGCCTAGTACATTGTGACTCGCTCAGATGTTGCCATATACATGCAAATTAGGATTTAACGTTTTCGAAAACACATAATTTTCACAAAATGGCCGCCAGCGGGTCGGCCATCTTGTATTTTTGAACACTCGTATTTTTCCTGTATTTTGGACTATATTTGACGCCGAACCTCATTTTCTTTTTTTTTCTCGCTCTCACCCAGTTGCCGTCAGAATTTTTGGAAAATGACCAAGTCACAAAATATATATTTCACTCTGGCCCCCAGTGTGGCCAGGCGATTGGGCTAAAATTAGTAAAATATCATTCGGCCATAAGCTTGCCATAACAACGTGGTAGACATTTAGACCAAATGTCAAAAAATTTTTTTTTCGTTTTTTGGGCAAAAGTAAAAAACTACCAAAAATGGTAGAAATTTTATTTCACCTAGCAACACATATGAACTAAACATGCAACCGCTCCATACATTGCGACTCGCTCAAATGTTGCCATGTACCCGAAAAACGGTTTTGAAAATCGTGAAAAATTCAAAATGGCCGAAACGGGGTCCGCCATCTTGTTAATCGAAAAGTCTATAGTTTTCCCATATTCTAGGTTATATACCGCACCGAACCTAATTTTTATTTTTTTTCTCGCTCCCACCCAGTCTTCAAAAGAACTTTAGGAAAAAACCATGTCGAAAAAATGTTTTTCCCCGCCATTTTCAGGGTTGCCAGGATTTTTCCGAAAAACTACCTTTTTGGCACTTCGGACCTCTATGGCCACCCCACTGCATATATATTTTTTTTCTACAAGGGTAAATTTTTTTTCTACCATTCGGGGCCATGGGGCGAAAATTACCATGAATTTAGTAGAATTTATTTCTGAAAACAATAGACAGATAACTAACCTACCACCGCTCTATACAATACGATTCGACCTAGTGTTGCCATACCACTCAAAATCTACTTTGAAAATGACAAATTTTTTGCTCCCTACAAAACTGCCGCCAGCGCCGTCTCTATGGCCAAACTCTATAATCTATGGATGAGGTTGTCAATTTGACTATACTGCCGGCAGAGTTCAAAAAAAAATTTTCAATTATCTTTGGAAACCTCTCCACCACGACCCCGCAAAAACAGCTCTAAATCGAATTTTCGATCCAAGATGGCGGCGCGGACATCTTGTTTTTTTGACATTTTACTTTTTCAGTGTATTTTTCTTCACTACAATTCTCTAAAAAAGTAAAAACCGCCCGGCCATTCCATAGACAGAAAAAAAGTCAACACAGCAAAATCGGCCGCCATCTTGGATTTTGGAAAAAAAAAATAGAAAAACCTGCTTTGATTGAAAAATAACTCACCCCCTTAGAACATTCCAAAGAGGTAGAAAAACGGGAACACCCCCAAAAAAACCCCCGATGAGTCAGTGAGTGAGTCAGTGGTAATTTAGCTTTATATAATATAGACTAGCTTTTGCAGCACGCGCTTCGCGCGAGTCTGCTAAAAGCTAGGCCTGCGGCGCTGGCCGCTCCCGGGCTTCGCCCTCCCGCGGCGCTCGGCCTTCGGCCTCGCATACGCAGCTCGGCCTGCGGCCTCGCGGGTGTGACTTTTGGTGTTTGACCGTCCGCAATGGGGGCCTATTCCTTTTTTTGTACGGCGCTAGAGTTTTTCAACTGTGGCCTAAGGAGCCTTTCCGCTCCGGGCTCCGCCCTGCGCGGCGCAGCTCGGCCTGCGGCCTCGCGCCTAGGGTGACTTGAATTGCACCTTAATAAAATGGCCTAAGTGTTTGACGGAAGCCGCTTCGAGCTTCGCTCTACGCGGGCGCTCGGCCTACGGCCTCGCATTCGAAGCTCGGCCTTCGGCCTCGCGAAAGTTACACAGAATATAGCCGCTTCGGGCTTCGCCCTACGCAGCGCTCGACCTGTGGTCTCGCATCGCAGCTCGGCCTACGGCCTCGCGTAGGTTACTTGATCGATTGTCTCGTCTAAATCGGTCCAAAGTGTTTGATGGCAGCCGCTTCGAGCTTCGCTCTACGCGGGCGCTCGGCCTTTGGCCTCGCATTCGAAGCTCGGCCTTCGGCCTCGCGAAAGTTACACAGAATATAGCCGCTTCGGGCTTCGCCCTACGCGGCGCTCGACCTACGGTCTCGCAACGCAGCTCGGCCTCCGGCCTCGCAAAGTTACCATATATGAGTATTAACAGCATTACATTAATATGCAACAATTTCCCCATACATTTTCTTAGTAAGGTCAATTTCAGTACAAAATGTATGGGGAACCAAGTACTCCATAGAAAATTGATTTTCCAATTTTTCCTAAAATTTCGTACTTACTCGCTTTTTTTTAGGTCGAGCGACCACAGATAGACATTTTTGACAGGACCTCATACTTATTTTTTTTAAATTCGAGCATTTTCTGTCGGGCCCAAAATTTCCGAAATTACCCCGAAAATCGGGTAAATTTTTCAACCATCACGGGGGCATCATGTAAACCTCCAATAAAGCTTCGAGCATATTTTCCCTACAACCCCTCCTTCTACCCCGAAAGTTAATGAATACATTTTGAATCCTGCAGATTTTTACATAATGGCCGCCAGCGCATCCGCCATTTTGTTTATCGAAAAGCCTATAGTTTTCCTGTAATCTAGGTTATATACGGCATCAAACCTCATTTTTACTTTTTTCGAATTTTATATCCTGTGGCCCACAGAGCCTCCGGTAGGTGACCATGTTTTTTGCACTTTTTCCTCAACAGCGATCGGTGTTGCCCAATTAAGAAAATAAAAATAGTCAAATGTCATTACTATTACAATGCCTCATAAGCACATGGAAATGATTTGCGCGAAATGTCATTATTTCTATTCTCGACCTTTTCGGGACCTGAGCCAAAAACTACCAAAAATGGTAGAAATATTTTTTCACCTGGCAACACACAATAGCAAAATACATAACCGCCTAGTACATTTCGACTCGCTCAGATTTTTAAAAATACCCGAAATTTTAATTTTAATTTTTCAAAAACACGAAAAAATCACAAAATGGCCGCCAGCGCGTCGGCCATCTTGTTAATCAAAAAGTCTATAGTTTTCCCATAATCTAAACTATATTTGACAGCGAACCTCATTTTTATTTTTTTTCTTGCTCCCACCCAGTCGTCCTCAGAACTTTTGGAAAATGACCATGTCGAAAAAATATTTTTCACCGTAGCTCCCAGTGTTGCCAGGTGATTTGACCAAAAGCCACAAAATATCATTCGGCTATGGGCTATACACAATTAAGTGGTAGACGTTTCAACCAAATGTCAAAAAAAAATTTTTTCGTTTTTTGGGCACGAGTCAAAAACTACCAAAAATGGTAGAAATTTTATTTAACCTGGCAACACATATGAACCAAACATGCAACCGCTTCATACATTGCGACTCGCTCAAATGTTGCCAAGTGCCAAAAAAACCGTTTTGAAAATCGTGAAAAATTCAAAATGGCCGAAAGGGGGTCCGCCATCTTGGATTTTCAAACGGCCATATTTTTCCTGTATTCTAGGTTATATATTGCATCAGACCTAATTTTTATTTTTTTTCTCGCTCCCACCCAGTCACCCCTAGAGCTTTTGGAAAATGACCATGTCGAAAAAATGTTTTTCCCCGCCATTTCTAGGGTTGCCAGGATTTTTCCAAAAATCTACCTTTTTGTCACTTTGGACCTCCATGGCCACCCCACAGCGTATTTATTTTTTTTCTACAAGGTTATTTTTTTTTCCTACCATTTGGGGCCATGGGGTAAAAACTACCATGAATTTGGTAGAATTTATTTCGCAAAACAATAGACGGGTAACTAACCTACCACTGCCCTATACAAACCGATTCGACCCGGTGTTGCCATCCCCCTCAAAATCGACTTTGAAAATGACAAAATTTTTGGTCCCTACAAAACTGCCGCCAGCTGCGTCTCTATGGCCAAACTCTATTATCTATGGATGAGGTTTGCAAGTTGACTATACTGCCGTCAGAGTTCAAAAAAAATTTTTCAATTATCTGTGGAAACCTCTCCACCACGACCCCGCGAAAACACTTCTAAATCGGATTTTCGATCCAAGATGGCGGCGCGGACATCTTGTTTTTTTGACATTTTACTTTTTCAGTGTACTTTACTCCAACACGATTCTCTAAAAAAGTAAAAACCGCCTGGGCACTCTATACATTTTTTTTATTTCAATTCAGCAAAATCGGCCGCCATCTTGGATTTTGGGAAAAAAAAATGGAAAAACCTGCTTTGATTGAAAAATAAACCACCCCCTTAGAACACCCCAAAGAGGTAAAACAACCCGAACACCCCCAAAAAAACCCCCGATGAGTCAGTCAGTGAGTGAGTGGTAATTTAGCTTTATATAATATTTATATAATATAGATAGATAGACTAGCTTTTGCAGCACGCGCTTCGCGCGAGTCTGCTAAAAGCTAGGCCTGCGGCGCTGGCCGCTCCCGGGCTTCGCCCTCCCGCGGCGCTCGGCCTTCGGCCTCGCATACGCAGCTCGGCCTGCGGCCTCGCGGGTGTGACTTTTGGTGTTTGACCGTCCGCAATGGGGGCCTAGTGCTTTTTATGTACGGCGCTAGAGTTTTGCAACTGTGGCCTAAGGAGCCATTCCGCTCCGGGCTCCGCCCTGCGCGGCGCAGCTCGGCCTGCGGCCTCGCGCCTAGGGTGACTTGGATTGCACTTTAATAAAATGGCCAAAGTGTTCGACGGAAGCCGCTTCGAGCTTCGCTCTACGCGGGCGCTCGGCCTACGGCCTCGCATTCGAAGCTCGGCCTTCGGCCTCGCGAAAGTTACACAGAACATAGCCGCTTCGGGCTTCGCCCTACGCGGCGCTCGACCTATGGTCTCGCATCGCAGCTCGGCCTACGGCCTCGCGTAGGTTACTCGATCAATTGTCTCGTCTATATCGGTCCAAAGTGTTCGATGGCAGCCGCTTCGAGCTTCGCTCTACGCGGGCGCTCGGCCTTTGGCCTCGCATTCGAAGCTCGGCCTTCGGCCTCGCGAAAGTTACACAGAATATAGCCGCTTCGGGCTTCGCCCTACACGGCGCTCGACCTATGGTCTCGCAACGCAGCTCGGCCTCCGGCCTCGCAATGTTACCATTTCCAAGTTTTAATAGCACTCAATACGGCACTACATTAATATGCAACAATTTCTCCATACATTTTCTTACTAAGGTCAATTTCAGTACAAAATGTATGGGGAACCAAGTACTCCATAGAAATTTGATTTTCCAATTTTTCCTAAAATTTCGTACTTACTCGCTTTTTTTAGGGTCGATCGACCACAAATAGACATTTTTGACAGGACCTCATACTTATTTTTTTTAAATTCGAGCATTTTCTGTCGGGCCCAAAATCTTCGAAATTACCCTGAAAATCGGGTAAATTTTTGAACCATCACAGGGGCATCATGTAAACCTCCAATAAAGCTCCGAGCATATTTTCCCTACGACCCCTCCTTCTACCCCGAAAGTTAATGAATACATTTTGAATCCTGCAGATTTTTACATAATGGCCGCCAGCCCATCCGCCATTTTGTTTATCGAAAAGCCTATAGTTTTCCTGTAATCTAGGTTATATACGGCATCAAACCTCATTTTTACTTTTTTCATATTTTATATCCTGTGGCCCACAGAGCCTCCGGTAGGTGACCATGTTTTTTGCACTTTTTCCTCACCAGCTCTCGGTGTTGCCCAATTAAGGAAATAAAAATAGTCAAATGTCATTACTATTAAGAGGCCTCATAGGCACATGGAAATGATTTGCGCGAAATGTCATTATTTCTATTCTCGACCTTTTCGGGACCTGAGCCAAAAACTACCAAAAATGGTAGAAATATTTTTTCACCTGGCAACACACAATAGCAAAATACATAACCGCCTAGTACATTTCGACTCGCTCAGATTTTTAAAAATACCCGAAATTTTAATTTTAAGTTTTCAAAAACACGAAAAAATCACAAAATGGCCGCCAGCGCGTCGGCCATCTTGTTAATCAAAAAGTCTATAGTTTTCCCATAATCTAGACTATATTTGACAGCGAACCTCATTTTTATTTTTTTTCTTGCTCCCACCCAGTCGTCCTCAGAACTTTTGGAAAATGACCATGTCGAAAAAATATTTTTTACCGTAGCTCCCAGTGTTGCCAGGTGATCTGCCCAAAAGCCGCAAAATATCATTTGGCTATGAGATATACATAATTAAGTGGTAGACGTTTTAACCAAATGTCAAAAAAATTTTTTTTCGTTTTTTGGGCACGAGTCAAAAACTACCAAAAATGGTAGAAATTTTATTTAACCTGGCAACACATATGAACAAAACATGCAACCGCTCGGTACATTGCGACTCGCTCAAATGTTGCCAAGTGCCAAAAAAACCGTTTTGAAAATCGTGCAAAATTCAAAATGGCCGAAAGGGGGTCCGCCATCTTGGATTTTCAAACGGCCATATTTTTCCTGTATTCTAAGTTATATATTGCATCAGACCTAATTTTTTGTTTTTTTCTCGCTCCCACCCAGTCGCCCCTAGAGCTTTTGGAAAATGACCATGTCGAAAAAATGGTTTTCCCCGCCATTTCCAGGGTTGCCAGGATTTTCCCGAAAAACTACCTTTTTGTCATTTCAGACTACCATGGCCACCCCACAGCGTATTTATTTTTTTTCTACAACGTTATTTTTTTTTCCTACCATTCGGGGCCATGGGGTAAAAACTACCATGAATTTGGTAGAATTTATTTCTCAAAACAATAGACAGATAACTAACCTACCACTGCTCTATACAAACCGATTCGACCCGGTGTTGCCATCCCCCTCAAAATCGACTTTGAAAATGACAAAATTTTTGCTCCCTACAAAACTGCCGCCAGCGGCGTCTCTATGGCCAAACTCTATAGTCTATGGATGAGGTTTGCAAGTTGACTATACTGCCGGCAGAGTTAAAAAAAAAATTTTCAATTATCTGTGGAAACCTCTCCACCACGACCCCGCAAAAACACCTCTAAACCGAATTTTCGATCCAAGATGGCGGCGCGGACATCTTGTTTTTTTGACATTTTACTTTTTCAGTGTACTTTTCTTCACTAAACTTCTCTAAAAAAATAAAAACCGCCCGGCCATTCCATAGACAAGAAAAAAGTTGGTTCCCCTAAAGAGGCCGCCATCTTGGATTTTCGGAAAAAAAAATGGAAAAACCTGCTTTGATTTAAAAATAACCCACCCCGTTAGAACATTCCAAAGAGGTAGGAAAACGGGAAACCCCCCAAAAAAACCCCCGATGAGTGAGTGAGTCAGTGAGTGGTAATTTAGCTTTATATAATATAGAAGACTAGCTTTTGCAGCACGCGCTTCGCGCGAGTCTGCTAAAAGCTAGGCCTGCGGCGCTGGCCGCTCCCGGGCTTCGCCCTCCCGCGGCGCTCGGCCTTCGGCCTCGCATACGCAGCTCGGCCTGCGGCCTCGCGGGTGTGACACGGGGGTGTTGAACCGTCCGCAATGGGGGCCTAGTGCTTTTTCTTGTACGGCGCTAGAGTTTTGCAACTGTGGCCTAAGGAGCCTTTCCGCTCCGGGCTCCGCCCTGCGCGGCGCAGCTCGGCCTGCGGCCTCGCGCCTAGGGTGACTTGGATTGAGCTTTAATAAAATGGCCACAGTGTTCGACGGAAGCCGCTTCGAGCTTCGCTCTACGCGGGCGCTCGGCCTTTGGCCTCGCATTCGAAGCTCGGCCTTCGGCCTCGCGAAAGTTACACAGAATATAGCCGCTGCGGGCTTCGCCCTACGCGGCGCTCGACCTACGGTCTCGCAACGCAGCTCGGCCTCCGGCCTCGCAAAGTTACCATTTCCAAGTATTAACAGCATTACATTACTATGCAACAATTTCCCCATACATTTTCTTACTAAGGTCAATTTCAGTACAAAATGTATGGGGAACCAAGTACTCCATAGAAATATGATTTTCCAATTTTTCCTAAAATTTCGTACTTACTCGCTTTTTTTTTGGTTAATTGACCACGGATAGACATTTTTGACAGGACCTCATACTTATTTTTTTTAAATTCGAGCATTTTCTGTCGGGCCCAAAATCTCCGAAATTACCCCGAAAATCGGGTAAATTTTTGAACCATCACAGGGGCATCATGTAGACCTCCAATAAAGCTCCGAGCATATTTTCCCTACGACCCCTCCTTCTACCCCGAAATTTAGGGAATACATTTTGAATTCTGCAGATTTTTTAAAATGGCCGCCAGCGCATCCGCCATTTTGTTTATCGAAAAGTCTTTAATATAACATCTCATCTAGGTTATATACTGCATCAAACCTCATTTTTACATTTTTCAAATTTTATATCCTGCGGCCTACAGGACTTCTGGAAGGTGACCATGATTTTTGCACATTTGTCCCAACAGCTCCCGGTGTTGCCAAGTCACAGAGATAAAAATAGTCAAATGTCATTTCAATGGGGATGTTTCATAGGCACATGGGAATGGTTTGCGCGAAATGTCATTATTTCTATTTTCGACTTTCGCCGGGACCTAAGTCAAAAACTACCAAAAATAGTAGAATTTTTATTTCACCTGGCAACACACACAAGTCAAACTCACAATCACCTAGTACATTGCGACTCGCTCAGAGGTGGCCATATACATGAAAATTAAAATTTAACGTTTTCGAAAACACATAATTTTCACAAAATGGCCGCCAGCGCGTCGGCCATCTTGTTTGACAAACAGTCTATAGTTTTCCTGTAATCTAGGCTATATTTGGCATCGAACCTCATTTTCATTTTTTTTCTCGCTCTCACCCGATCGCCATATTATTTTTTGGAAAATGACCAAGTCACAAAATATATATTTCGCTCTGGCACCCAGTGTGGCCAGGTGATTGGGCTAAAATTAGTAAAATATCATTCGGCCATAAGCTTGCCATAATAACGTGGTGGACATTTAGACCAAATGTCAAAAAAATTTTTTTTCGTTTTTTGGGCAAAAGTCAAAAACTACCAAAAATGGTAGAAATTTTATTTCACCTAGCAACACATATAAACTAAACATGCAACCGCTTCATACATTGCGACTCGCTCAAATGTTGCCATGTGCCTGAAAAACGGTTTTGAAAATCGTGAAAAATTCAAAATGGCCGAAAGGGGGTCGGCCATCTTGGATTTTGGATTGGCCGTATTTTTCCCGTATTCCAGGTTATATAACGCACCGAACCTAATTTTTATTTTTTTTCTCGCTCCCACCCAGTCTTCAAAAGAACTTTTGGAAAAAACCATGTCGAAAAAATGATTTTCCCCGCCATTTCCAGGGTTGCCAGGATTTTTCTGAAAAACTACTTTTTTGTCACTTCGGACCTCCATAGCCACCCCACTGCATATTTTTTTTTTTCTACAAGGGTAATTTTTTTTTCTACTATTTTGGGTCATGAGGAAAAAACTACCATGAATTTGGTAGATTTTTTTTCTTTAATCAATAGACAGATAACTAACCTACCACTGCTCTATACAAACCGATTCGACCCGGTGTTGCCATCCCCCTCAAAATCGACTTTGAAAATGACAAAATTTTTGGTCCCTACAAAACTGCCGCCAGCGGCGTCTCTATGGCCAAACTCTATAATCTATGGATGAGGTTGTCAATTTGACTATACTGCCGGCAGAGTTCAAAAAATTTTTTTTAATTATCTGTGGAAACCTCTCCACCACGGCCCCGCAAAAACAGCTCTAAACCGAATTTTCGATCCAAGATGGCGGCGCGGACATCTTGTTTTTTTGACATTTTACTTTTTTAATGTACTTTTCTTCACTACAATTCTCTAAAAAAGTAAAAACCGCCTGGGCACTCTATACATTTTTTTTATTTCAATCCAGCGAAATCGGCCGCCATCTTGGATTTTGGAAAAAAAAAATAAAAAAACCTGCTTTGATTAAAAAATAACCCACCCCGTTGGAACACCCCAGAGATGTAAAACGACTCGAACACCCCCAAAAACACCCCCGATGAGTCAGTGAGTCAGTCAGTGGTAATTTAGCTTTATATAATATAGATAGAAGACTAGCTTTTGCAGCACGCGCTTCGCGCGAGTCTGCTAAAAGCTAGGCCTGCGGCGCTGGCCGCTCCCGGGCTTCGCCCTCCCGCGGCGCTCGGCCTTCGGCCTCGCATACGCAGCTCGGCCTGCGGCCTCGCGGGTGTGACTTTTGGTGTTAGACCGTCCGCAATGGGGGCCTAGTGCTTTTTTTGTACGGCGCTAGAGTTTTGCAACTGTGGCCTAAGGAGCCTTTCCGCTCCGGGCTCCGCCCTGCGCGGCGCAGCTCGGCCTGCGGCCTCGCGCCTAGGGTGACTTGGATTGCACTTAAATAAAATGGCCAAAGTGTTTGACGGAAGCCGCTTCGAGCTTCGCTCTACGCGGGCGTTCGGCTTTTGGCCTCGCATTCGAAGCTCGGCCTTCGGCCTCGCGAAAGTTACACAGAATATAGCCGCTGCGGGCTTCGCCCTACGCGGCGCTCGACCTATGGTCTCGCATCGCAGCTCGGCCTACGGCCTCGCGTAGGTTACTTGATCTGATCAATTGTCTCGCCTATATTGGTCCAAAGTGTTTGATGGCAGCCGCTTCGAGCTTCGCTCTACGCGGGCGCTCGGCCTTTGGCCTCGCATTCGAAGCTCGGCCTTCGGCCTCGCGAAAGTTACACAGAATGTAGCCGCTTCGGGCTTCGCCCTACGCGGCGCTCGACCTATGGTCTCGCATCGCAGCTCGGCCTACGGCCTCGCGTGGGTTACTTGATAATTTGTCTCGTCTATATCGGTCAAAAGTGTTCGATGGCAGCCGCTTCGAGCTTCGCTCTACGCGGGCGCTCGGCCTTTGGCCTCGCATTCGAAGCTCGGCCTTCGGCCTCGCGAAAGTTACACAGAACATAGCCGCTTCGGGCTTCGCCCTACGCGGCGCTCGACCTATGGTCTCGCATCGCAGCTCGGACTACGGCCTCGCGTAGGTTACTCGATCAATTGTCTCGTCTATATCGGTCCAAAGTGTTCGATGGCAGCCGCTTCGAGCTTCGCTCTACGCGGGCGCTCGGCCTTTGGCCTCGCATTCGAAGCTCGGCCTTCGGCCTCGCGAAAGTTACACAGAATATAGCCGCTTCGGGCTTCGCCCTACGCGGCGCTCGACCTGTGGTCTCGCAACGCAGCTCGGCCTCCGGCCTCGCGTTGGTTACTTGATCTGATCAATTGTCTCGTCTATATTGGTCCAAAGTGTTTGATGGCAGCCGCTTCGAGCTTCGCTCTACGCGGGCGCTCGGCCTTTGGCCTCGCATTCGAAGCTCGGCCTTCGGCCTCGCGAAAGTGACACAGGATATAGCCGCTTCGGGCTTCGCCCTACGCGGCGCACGAACCAACGGTCTCGCAACGCAGCTCGGCCTCCGGCCTCGCAATGTTACCATTTCCAAGTTTTAATAGCACTCAATACGGTACTACATTAATATGCAACAATTTCTCCATACATTTTCTAAGTAAGGTCAATTTCAGTACAAAATGTATGGGGAACCAAGTACTCCATAGAAATTTGATTTTCCAATTTTTCCTAAAATTTCGTACTTACTCGCTTTTTTTTGGGTCAATCGTCCACGGATAGACATTTTTGACAGGACATTATACTTATTTTTTTTAAATTCGAGCATTTTCTGTCGGGCCCAAAATTTCCGAAATTACCCCGAAAATCGGGTATATTTTTAAACCATCACGGGGGCATCATAAAAACCTCCAATAAAGCTCCGAGCATATTTTCCCTACGACCCCTCCTTCTACCCCGAAATTTAGGGAATACATTTTGAATTCTGCAGATTTTTTAAAATGGCCGCCAGCGCATCCGCCATTTTGTTTATCGAAAAGTCTATAATATAACATCTCATCTAGGTTATATACTGCAACAAACCCCATTTTTACTTTTTTCAAATTTTATATCCTGCGACCTACAGGACTTCTGGAAGGTGACCATGATTTTTGCACATTTGTCCCAACAGCTCCCGGTATTGCCAGGTCACAGAGATAAAAATAGTCAAATGTCATTTTAATGGGGATGTTTCATAGGCACATGGTAATGGTTTGCGCGAAATGTCATTATTTCTATTTTCGACTTTCGCCGGGACCTGAGTCAAAAACTACCAAAAATAGTAGAATTTTTATTTCACCTGGCAACACACACAACCAAAACTCATAATCCCTTGGTACATTGCGACTCGCTCTGATGTCGCCATATACATGCAAATTAGGATTTAACGTTTTCGAAAACACATAATTTTCACAAAATGGCCGCCAGCGGGTCGGCCATCTTGTATTTTTGAACACTCGTATTTTTCCTGTATTTTGGACTATATTTGACGCCGAACATCATTTTCGTTTTTTTTCTCGCTCTCACCCAGTTGCCGTCAGAATTTTTGGAAAATGACCAAGTCACAAAATATATATTTCACTCTGGCCCCCAGTGTGGCCAGGCGATTGGGCTAAAATTAGTAAAATATCATTCGGCCATAAGCTTGCCATAACAACGTGGTAGACATTTAGACCAAATGTCAAAAAATTTTTTTTTCGTTTTTTGGGCAAAAGTCAAAAACTACCAAAAATGGTAGAAATTTTATTTCACCTAGCAACACATATGAACCAAACATGCAACCGCTCAATACATTGCGACTCGCTCAAATGTTGCCATGTACCCGAAAAACGGTTTTGAAAATCGTGAAAAATTCAAAATGGCCGAAACGGGGTCCGCCATCTTGTTAATCGAAAAGTCTATAGTTTTCCCATATTCTAGGTTATATACCTCACCGAACCTAATTTTTATTTTTTTTCTCGCTCCCACCCAGTCTTCAAAAGAACTTTTGGAAAAAACCATGTCGAAAAAATGGTTTTCCCCGCCATTTCCAGGGTTGCCAGGATTTTTCCAAAAAACTACTTTTTTGTCACTTCCGACCTCTATGGCCACCCCACTGCATATTTTATTTTTTTCTACAAGGGTAAAATTTTTTTCTACCATTTGGGGCCATGGGGCAAAAACTACCATGAATTTGGTAGAATTTATTTCTCAAAACAATAGACAGATAACTAACCTAACACTACTCCATACAAATCGATTCGACATGGTGTTGCCATCCCCCTTAAAATCGACTTTGAAAATGGCAAAATTTTTGGTCCCTACAAAACTGCCGCCAGCGCCGTCTCTATGGCCAAACTCTATAAACTATGACAGACATTCAAAAGAAGGCTATACTGCCGACAGAGTTCAAAAAAAAATCTTCAATTATCTGTGGAAACCTCTTCACCACGACCCCGCAAAAACAGCTCTAAATCGAAATTTCGATCCAAGATGGCGGCGCGGACATCTTGTTTTTTTGACATTTTACTTTTTCGATATAGTAAACAGTAAAAAACGTTCCTAAAAAAGTCTGCGCAGCTTGGGCACTCTATACATTTTTTTTATTTCAATCCAGCAAAATCGGCCGCCATCTTGGATTTTGAAAAAAAAAATAGAAAAACCTGCATTGATTGAAAAATAACCCACCCCGTTAGAACACCCCAGAGATGTAAAACAACTCGAACACCCCCAAAAACACCCCCGATGAGTCAGTGAGTGAGTCAGTGGTAATTTAGCTTTATATAATATAGACTAGCTTTTGCAGCACGCGCTTCGCGCGAGTCTGCTAAAAGCTAGGCCTGCGGCGCTGGCCGCTCCCGGGCTTCGCCCTCCCGCGGCGCTCGGCCTTCGGCCTCGCATACGCAGCTCGGCCTGCGGCCTCGCGGGTGTGACTTTTGGTGTTAGACCGTCCGCAATGGGGGCCTAGTGCTTTTTTTGTACGGCGCTAGAGTTTATCAACTGTGGCCTAAGGAGCCTTTCCGCTCCGGGCTCCGCCCTGCGCGGCGCAGCTCGGCCTGCGGCCTCGCGCCTAGGGTGACTTGGATTGCACTTAAATAAAATGGCCAAAGTGTTTGACGGAAGCCGCTTCGAGCTTCGCTCTACGCGGGCGCTCGGCCTTTGGCCTCGCATTCGAAGCTCGGCCTTCGGCCTCGCGAAAGTTACACAGAATATAGCCGCTGCGGGCTTCGCCCTACGCGGCGCTCGACCTATGGTCTCGCATCGCAGCTCGGCCTACGGCCTCGCGTAGGTTACTTGATCTGATCAATTGTCTCGCCTATATTGGTCCAAAGTGTTTGATGGCAGCCGCTTCGAGCTTCGCTCTACGCGGGCGCTCGGCCTTTGGCCTCGCATTCGAAGCTCGGCCTCCGGCCTCGCGAAAGTTACACAGAATATAGCCGCTTCGGGCTTCGCCCTACGCGGCGCTCGACCTACGGTCTCGCAACGCAGCTCGGCCTCCGGCCTCGCAATGTTACCATTTCCAAGTTTTAATAGCACTCTATACGGTACTACATTAATATGAATCAATTTCTCCATACATTGTCTTACTAAGGTCAATTTCAGTACAAAATGTATGGGGAACCAAGTACTCCATACAAAATTGATTTTCCAATTTTTCCTAAAATTTTGTACTTACTCGCTTTTTTTTGGGTCAATCGACCACGGATGGACATTTTTGACAGGACCTCATACTTATTTTTTTTAAATTCGAGCAATTTCTATCGGACCCAAAATCTCCGAAATTACCCCAAAAATCGGGTAAATTTTTGAACCATCATAGGGGCATCATGTAGACCTCCAATAAAGCTCCGAGCATTTTTTCCCTACAGCCCCTCCTTCTACCCCGAAAGTTGATGAATACATTTTGAATCCTGCAGATTTTTACATAATGACCGCCAGCGCATCCGCCATTTTGTTTATCGAAAAGCCTATAGTTTTCCTGTAATCTAGGTTATATATGGCATCAAACCTCATTTTTACTTTTTTTGAAATTTATATCCTGTGGCCCACAGAACCTCCGGTAGGTGACCATGTTTTTTGCACTTTTTTCTCACCAGCTCTCGGTGTTGCCCAATTAAGAAAATAAAAATAGTCAAATGTCATTACTACTAAGATGCCTCATAGGCACATGGGAATGATTTGCGCGAAATGTCATTATTTCTATTCTCGACCTTTTCGGGTCCTGAGCCAAAAACTACCAAAAATGGTAAAAATATTTTTTCACCTGGCAACACACAATAGCAAAATACATAACCGCCTAGTACATTTCGACTCGCTCAGATTTTTAAAAATACCCGAAATTTTAATTTTAATTTTTCAAAAACACGAAAAAATCACAAAATGGCCGCCAGCGCGTCGGCCATCTTGTTAATCAAAAAGTCTATAGTTTTCCTATAATCTAGACTATATTTGACAGCGAACCTCATTTTCATTTTTTTTCTCGCTCCCACCCAGTCACCCTCAGAACTTTTGGAAAATGACCATGTCGAAAAAATATTTTTCACCGTAGCTCCCAGTGTTGCCAGGTGATCTGACCAAAAGCCACAAAATATCATTTGGCTATGAGATATACATAAATAAGTGGTAGACGTTTTAACCAAATGTCAAAAAAATTTTTTTTCGTTTTTTGGGCACGAGTCAAAAACTACCAAAAATGGTAGAAATTTTATTTGACCTGTCAACACATATAAACCAAACATGCAACCGCCACATACATTGCGACTCGCTCAAGTGTTGCTATGTACCCGAAAAACGGTTTTGAAAATCGTGAAAAATTCAAAATGGCCGAAAGGGGGTCCGCCATCTTGGATTTTCAAACGGCCATATTTTTCCTGTATTTAAGGTTATATATCGCATCAGACCTAATTTTTATTTTTTTTCTCGCTCCCACCCAGTCGGCCCTAGAGCTTTTGGAAAATGACCATGTCGAAAAAATGTTTTTCCTCGCCATTTCCAGGGTTGCCAGCATTTTTCCAAAAAACTACCTTTTTGTCACTTTGGACTTCCATGGCCACCCCACAGCGTATTAATTTTTTTTCTACAAGGTTATTTTTTTTTCCTACCATTTGGGGCCATGGGGTAAAAACTACCATGAATTTGGTAGAATTTATTCCTAAAAACAATAGACGAATAACTAACCTACCACCGTCTCATACAAACCGATTCGACATGGTGTTGCCATCCCCCTCAAAATCGACTTTGAAAATGACAAATTTTTTGCTCCCTACAAAACTGCCGCCAGCGCCGTCTCTATGACAAAACTCTATAATCTATGGATGAGGTTGTCAACTTGACTATACTGCCAGCAAAGTCCAAAAAAAATTTTTCAATTATCTGTGGAAACCTCTCCACCACGACTCCGCAAAAACACCTCTAAACCGAATTTTCGATCCAAGATGGCGGCGCGGACATCTTGTTTTTTTGACATTTTACTTTTTCACAACAATACATAGCAATGGGAGTTTCAAAAAAAAATAAAACCGCCTGGCCATTCCATAGACAAGAAAAAAGTTGATTCCCCAAAATCGGCCGCCATCTTGGATTTTGGGAAAAAAAAATGGAAAAACCTGCTTTGATTGAAAAATAAACCACCCCCTTAGAACACCCCAAAGAGGTAAAACAACCCGAACACCCCCAAAAAAACCCCCGATGAGTCAGTCAGTGAGTGAGTGGTAATTTAGCTTTATATAATATAGATAGATAGAAGATAGATACAATTCTATTTTACTGCATATTAGAACAGTTAGGCGTTGTGGGTGCTCAGAAGTCCTGAACACTGTTTACATGCGGTTACAAACACATATTTTGACTTTTTTTGTCCTTTTCATTCCCCATTGAACTATATACACTTAATCGAACTCTGTTCATTCCTACAGAAACAGTCAATTAACCATTGATTTTCAGACATTGTGTACTTAAAATATGGGATAGGCTGTCCATTATTTGTATCCAAATGATTTTTTTTCACAGTTTAAGTTTTCAAAAAGTAAAAAGTCATTGTCAAGCTGATGAACTTTTGTAGTCAGGTTAGCTGTCACTGTCAGTCGGTCAGAATTATTTGTAGGAGTGGATGTGTTTCAATTTTGGGAAACTTTAAATTTTTATTTAAAAATAAATATTATTGATTCATAAAAAAAATTACAATTTAAAAATATCTAGTCTAAATTTAAAGGTGTTTCACTCTCGCTAGCTTAACTTTAATACATAGGTTACTAACAAGGCCTACGTAAATTTTGATGAACTATTGAGAAAATTGGATTAAAATGTGTGAAAAAGCGAAGTTTTTGGATATTTTAGTGCCCAGGAAAACTGAAAGTGGTATCTTTAGGTTTATGTCAAAAGCATGGTATCCTAAAAGAACCCAGGCCCTAGATAAAATTTATTCGCCTCATGATATTAAAGATGCTGCGGCGAGTTCCTTGTATTTGGAAGCTATCATAGAAGCGGTAAACAATATATTACGTCGTTTTTGATCCTAGAATTTGCATGCTTATGGTCAATTCGTGACAAAAGAGGAACAACATTATACCATACAGATGATAACAGTTTAGTTCTGCATATAAATATTTGTACTAACTGCCTGATTTTTATTAGCGTTATTTCCTATCAAAAAGTATTATGTTACTTTAAAATTTCATCTGTAACTTATTTCAAAATTTTGTGTTTAAACATTTTTTGTAACCATTTATCCATTAGTTCAGCCTTTTGCATTTACAGGATTAGGATCCTCAACTTTTGCTTATAACTTTACCTGCTGTCAAATTAGTTATTATTTAAACCTGAATCAAATACTTTTTAATGTTAATCTAATATGATTTAAAAATGGAGAGCCAGTTCTCTCCCCTCTTAATGTACATGCCTCAATATGTAATATTTACCACATGTCAAATTTCTAAATGTTTACATGCTGTTTCTACAAAATATTTTAATTTCTACTGCACTATATCTTTTGTCTAATTGTGTCATATAACTGTAAAATATTTATATCTTATAACATGAATCAAAAGATTTGATAAAAATATGCCAATTAATTCTAGCATTCTTGAATCAGTAATAAAAATGCCTTAAACTTTATTGTTGTCAAAAACTAAAGTACATTGGTATAGTAGTAGCATTATTTAATTAACATTTTGGTTTGCACTCTGACTTGTTTTGTTCTACCAAGTTCACCTTCAGCAAAATATTGACAACTGTAATAATCAATTACTTACTGGTTGAATGTTGATTGGTAGTATATACCACTAAGTATGAAGTTTGAATTGTGTTTTTCTAGATTATTTGCAAAAAAGTTTCCATAAATATGCACCTTGTAAATACAAGAAAGACTAAATAAGTAGTCAATTATTTATTGAAATAAAAATAATTCCTTTTTAGGAGAGCTCAAGAAGTGGTGTTAGCAAAGCAAAACTGCGTCAGGAAGTTCTCAAGTATATTGAAGAAATAGGCCTGGATAAAAAACTACACGTCATTAGATGGATGGGCATATTCAGTTTAAAAATTGCATTTATGATGAACATTGGTATATATGTCAATGAAGAAGCTGTTTTACAAGTATGTGTTTACTAACAATCAAAAGTTTATTACTAATAAAAACAAAATTTAGAACAGTTACATATTTTAAATTTGTGATTTAGTTAAAAAGTACTTTTTCTCAGCCTGAAGGTCGTCTGAAATAGATAGCTTGCTAGCTATAGCACCCCCAAAGTTAGAGCTACTGGTCTCTAAACCAAAGTTGGTACAAACCAAAGTCCCCACACAAGACTACTCTACTGTTTTGTGGCAACATACTTAAATATCAGTTTGCTTGTAAAGCTGAAAATTAATAAACTCTCTGTATGACCCATGGGTTGACTGATAGAGAACATATCTAGCATTAAGTACACCTGTTGTACTTTTTTGAGCAATAAAGTTTTTAAATAAATAAATAATAAAATTTATTACAACCCAATAAACCAGATTCCATTGTCTCTGGTCTGGGTCTTATAAACCTTAGAATTAAATATTATTTATTTGCAGGTCAAATCCAATATGGGGAAGAATCCTGTCTTATTTCTGCCCAGCCATCGCAGTTATGCAGATTTTTGTATATTAACATATCTCTGTTACCATTACGATATTGAGTTTCCTGCTGTTGCCACTGGAATGGGTGAATATTTTTGTTTAACTGTCTACACTAAACTGAAATGTGGATGTTTGTACAATTACATTTATAAATTTTAAAAGAAACTTTTAGAAGAATGTCATACACACACTTAGGACTTTGAATCGCCTTTATGTTGTTGGCATAAGAACTGATATCGAACTGCAATTGTGTACCTTGACTTGCTATTGACCGTTCCTGCAAGAAAATCCAAGCATTTAACTGTTATAAATATAAATTACCAGAAGAAATAAAAAAAGTAGAAGACTTTTCATCTACAAACATTGCGTTACATAGACAGCCCTGAGATCTAGAGACTAGAATGTTATATAACTTGTTTTGCTGAATACAGGCTGTCTGGTAAGATATTAGCAATTCTCGAAAACGTAATCTTCGCCGCGACGTGACGATTTAGTGATCTTAAATGATAAAAATACATTAAAATAATAATTTATTGACTACTGAGTAAACTTTACTAAAAGTGTCTAATTAATTACGCTACACGTGGACCTAGGCACGCGGTCCAGTGTCAGCCAAGTTCTAATTAACATAATTTGTTATAGTATCGCGAAGGGGTCGCAGGTTCGGTATTTTCCTCATGATGATGCAAACTTATCTTAATGATTTGTTATATTGGTATACAATTTAGGACCTTATTTATTTATACTTTAATAACGAGAATCAAATACCTAGTACAGACCTTCGGTATTGCTTGTATTTCACGTCACGTCAAATTTGTCGCATGAGACGATAAAAGTTTCAATACTGTTGATTGGCTGATAGCACACAGCACTCGTATTTGCAGTCAATCGGCAGCAGAAGCACTGAATGAGGAGATTCGCGCATGAAAAATTCACTAGATTGCGATACGTAGACGTGGCATTCGACCAACTGTTGTTGTTGATTTGATTGAGTTGAGAGTTGATTGGTTTAAATGTCATACAGGCCAAACATGCGCAATACGTCAAATTTATCGCATGCGATGACAAAAGTTCAGATACTATTGATTGGCTAATAATAGCACACCGCACTCGTATTTTCTGCTAATCAGCAGCTGATGCACTGACTTCAGTCGATTTTGACGTTTGTTATGAGCGTGATAAAATTTAGTCGCGTGGCGCATGCTAGGTATGATGGTGGCATAACCGTCAGTGTCATGTAAACCATAGCCAATCACATAGCAGTTGGACCACACGCCTACGTATCGCCATCTAGGGGATTTTTTGTACGCAAACCCTCATTGTTTCCATTTTTCATTTGTTAAGAACTCGATAAAATTACTCCCTTGGCGCATCCTAAGCTGGCAAGTGATTGTGTGTATTTTCTCTTTCAAGATAATTCAGCTTTAAATACCTACAATGTAAATATATAATAGGCTAATAAGTACCTTTATTTATCCATTATAATGTATTTTAGTATTACTTTACCATGTTAACAGACGCAAACTAAGAGGATTTATCTTTTATTTTACGAGATAAACTGGCCGGTACTCTGCAAACAAATTGCTACATAATTGCCGGTTCTATTTAATCTGTAAACATTAATTATGTGTTTACATAATAAATAGATTCAAGTGTTTCTAACAATCTTAAATCATATTTTCGTTCAATTTAATTATTTCTTGTTTACTATATGATGTAAATACATACATGTAAAACGTGATCATAAAAGTTATTGTGTTTTAAGCATAATATGAAAATATGTAAGCTTATTTCCTACTTTACATTACCATAAGCATAAGACTTTTCATACCACCCCGTGAACTAACGATTAGATATAAATTATATCCTTGCTTAAGAAATAAGTAAAGTTGTAGTACACTACAACTTACGATCGACCATAATAGCTTGCACATGCAGTTCAATATTAGTCCTTATGCGCGCGGCATACGGGCGGTACCAAGGTTATAATGTATAGTCTGACATGCTTTTAGTCGTAAAAAATACCGTATGCCAGCTAATGACGTGTAATGGTCACAGACTTCTACTCAATGGCTGTCATTGGTCAGCTATTACGCGAGACGTGCGCGTTCTACATCCGGCGCACGCTGCAGGGGGCGCCGCTGTACGCCGCCACGCTCAAGCAGTACGTGCGCACCCTGGTGGCGAAGCATGGCGCGCCAATTGAGTTCTTCCTCGAGGGCACACGGAGTAGGAGCAACAAAAGCTTGCCGCCTAAATATGGTGAGTGATTAAAAAATTAAAAAAATTAAAAAATTAAAAAATTAAAAAATTAAAAAATTAAAAATTATTTATTTCGCTAAAAAGTGTACAATATATTTCTATGGCTGGTGTCTCCTTTTAAGCAAAAAAATGCCTGTGTCAGGAGGCACCACTCTTCCTTTCTTGACATACATTATCAGACAGGTACACGGATTAAATAATAAAAATAAAAAACAAAAACAAATCAAGAAAAACAAGTAACAATAACTATTTCAAAATATAAACTATAATTATAAATTATCATACAGATATATGGATTGTGTTATGTGTATGTGCGTATGCATTTAGTGTGAGTGTGTATGTGTGTGTGCGTGCATGCGTGGTGCGCGCGCGTGTGTGCGTGTGTTTGTATGTGTGTGTGTGTGTGTGTGTGTGTGTGTGTGTCTACTCCTGATATTTATTATGATTAGTGGAATTTTATGATAATAATAATTCTTCGGTTTCATCATAATTTTTGTGTTGTAGCCAATTTGCCAATAATTTTCTGCATTCATAGTACAGTTTACTATATAAACCGAGTTCCTTATTAAGTAAATTGTAAAGCCGAGCTGCACGTTTACTGAACTGCCTACTTGCAAATGAAGTCCTGGTTAATGGAATTTTAGCAGCAATATCATTTCTTCTTTTATACATAATTGCAGGTTCATATTGCAACATAGTGTGTTTCTTTAGGACTGTGGACATTACGTACGTAATGGTGATGACGTAATGGTACACTGTAGATTGATTTGATTTGATTGAATTTTTTATATTGCACTTCAATATTGACCTCATCCCACCTGATGTTAAGTGGTAATGAGGTCCTAGCTTAAGGGCGACAAGTACGGCATAATAAACTGAACTTGTCGCCCTTACCTTGAAGGCTTGACCCCTGCTACTAACGTAGCACCCCCCAGGAGCTCTGGAAACCTTACTCACATGTAGGAACACAACGACGCCGAAGTGATTTGGCTACGGTCTTCTATAAGGTGGAGGTATTTCACCAGTCGGGCTGCTCCTGTTCGATCGATATATCGCTATGTTCTACCACTCTTCAATTGATAAGTGTTCGTATTCCCATCCCCTTCTACAAAAAGGAAGATTATGTACGCTTAAAAGATGTTACATTTGACGTTCTAAGTAATTGCATTAAATATTGTAATAGACATTGCACACTTATGCTGATGTCGGATCTGGCTTAAATCGTCTAGTGGCCATGATCTCTGGGTCTTGGGCTCTCTTCCCGCATCGAGCATAAAGTACCTGTGTTAAGGATTTTTCTGACATAGCTTGGGTTTAGCAATCACCAATCGTATTATATAGAATCTGTTGACAACTTTTGTGATGTAGCATAAATAATTTAATTGGCCACTCACTATTCTCACTCACCTGTCGAAAATAGTAAATAACAAGATGTTTTTGACTCGTCGCCACCGCCTGGCTTCTGGCACTCATTCATGGCCACGTCTATTGTTTTTTTCCTTCAAGTTTATGTATTTTCATTGGGATTAAAAGATTTGTTATTTTAAAAAGTAAAAAGGTATATGTATTACAAATGTTATTGTTTTTAGAATTTTAAGATAATAGTTAGTTTCATCTTTTATTACCTATAAATTTTGCATTTCTCGAGTTATATGCTTGGATGTTCATTCCTGCTGAATAATTTTGTTTCAATTTGTTGTATTTCTTTGAAGTTATATTTATTTATTTATTCCACGAACAGGTGGCGGGCAACAGTTAGTATTTCATTTGTATGTAAATTGTACTATGTTGATGTAATTTTTTTTAATAAAAAGGGGGTGTTAAGTTTGTGTGCACTGTTTTTCCCTTTCGCCCCCGGGAAAAGTCAGCCGCGTGGGTGGAGCTCCCCCGCGCTGAGGAAAGCGAAACATGTTGATACCTCATTGTCATTAGCTATACAAGTTTCCAATAGAGAATCTGACATATTCGCTATTAATTTTGATAAGTTTTTAAAAGAGAACTAACAGGATGTTTTGAGACCTTGGAATTTATGTACAATATTACAAATCGACTTCATTTAATTAATTTATTAGCAAATGAACTGCGGTATCCGTAAAAATGTTGAACAATTAGTTCTGTTTAATTAGTACATCAATAACAGGTTTCGCTTATTTAAACACATACAATAGAAAATGTTGCCGGTAATAAATATTACGTAATAAATATAGTATTATTAGCAACCTAATTTATGAGAATACTAATTAATCAAGTACCTATTTAAAGTAAAATAAATATAGACATATAATAACAAAACCGAAATTATTTTCTTTTAATGGAATTAAAGTAGGATAAAAGTTCAAAAGAATACCCAGCTTAAAGGATTTTTCCTACTTAATGTGACATAATTAAAGTAGGATATTAATGTGATAGAATTCAACTTGATTACTTTATGTTCATCACAAATTATTTCCTTTTGTGTACTGTACCCTATAAGGGTCGAAATCTTTAAATTTTTAGTTACAAGATCGCAGGGGTCTGACTTTAACTGAGCTGTAACAATAGTTTGTGCAAAACAATATACAAAAGATCTCGTTCTAAATTGACCGGATCGGGATTCGAACCCGGGATGTGTCATAGATGGCCGGTACACCTTTCTATTAAGCCTAGCATAGGTACGCAATACGTCAAATTTCTCGCATGAGACGCTAAAAGTTTCTATACCGTTGATTGGGTGATAGTACACCGTAACCCTTATTTCAACCAATCCAAAAGAGCGCGATTTTTTTTACAATTGACAAACTAACTGTATGTTTTGGTGCAAAATTAGTAATAAGTCTAGCTTTTTATTTGTAAAAAAAACTACTGAGTTTCTTGCCGGTATCTTCTCGGTAGTATAGGTTCCGGACCGGAGGTAGCTTCGTTTGCATTGTATAGAGAGGATTCATAAATAATCTGCATGAATAAAAAATATTAACTTTGACTTATTGTCTGTTGCGTTCATTTGTTACTTTTATGTTAGGTATGTTGTCTATGACCCTGATGCCGTTGTTCGCGCGGGAGGTGCCGGACGTGACCATCGTGCCCGTGAACATCAGCTACGACCGGCTCATGGAGCAGACCAATTTCGCGTACGAACTGCTTGGCGTCCCGAAACCAAAGGAGTCTACTAAGGTATTTACATATTTACACCTGAAAAGTTAGTTATTCCACTAAGAATATCTTCATTTTTTCCGAAGAGTCAGTTAAGCCAACAAAATAGCCAGGGTTATTTCCACTAGGTATACCTACATTGGGGGTCTTTTAAAACATAATATGCTTCAGTAATGTTCATATGGAATAAACACGAGATTTTATTGATTCCTTAATGCGGTGTTAGTTTTCTAAATATAATAGTAAAAACTTTTACAGCGCAGTTAAATAATGCGAAGATGTTTAAAAATATGTTAATAAATTCCAGAGTTATAACGTTTCAAAGGTGTGATTCGATGTGAAACCTGACGTCAGTCACAATCACCAAACAATTCCTTTATGAAAATCAGTATTTGTGAGCATGACGTATGAATGTGTAAGTCATGACTTCAATCAACGATATGAAGGTTCCACGGCAATAATTATGAATGTCCAAAATATTAAAATCTAAGTAATCAACATCATTCAGTCACTTCATACATGCAACTAGTAATTTCGTTTACAAAATGGGAAACATCTCTTCCAGCCCTGAGATAAAAACGTTTCCGATATTTGACTACACGTCTAGAACGCTCAGTGTCCCAGGTATTTACGGCAATAAGGCTTTTTTTTATATAGGTATACACTTTACACTTTAAGATTGACCTCATCCCACCTGATGTTTAGTACTAATGAAGTCCAAGCTTAAAGGCGACAAGTACAGCATAATATATAGGTATAGGCAGAGTTTTGTAAGTACACCTTTTATAAACTTAAAACCCAAACACCAATTTTGACTACCTCGGTGGGGCAGTGGCTAAGGTAGGCGGCCAAAGTGCGAAAGGTCCCAGGGTCGATTCCCGGTCAGGTCAATTTGGAAAACGAACTTTTCTAAATTGACTTTGGTCTGGGTGTGCTGGGATTACGCCCTCGGTTAGTATCCGTCGTCTGGTGCTTATAGTACAAGGGGAAACCTTAGTTAGAGACCAGGTGATTGGTGTGATTGTCTGGTGCATTTTTTATTATTAAACATCTCTAAACAAAAAACAAAGTTCGTTCATTATTATTGCATTGGACCGAAGGGTCCAAAATGAAGATATGAAGATATATTAAGGATTGTAACGACTCGCCTTATAGTCACTGTGACTGGATTCCTAATACAAACGGCCATCCACCAGGGCCTCCTCAAATGGGTAACAACAATGAACGGGCACTTCGGCAACATATACATCAATGTGGGAGCGCCGCTCTCAGTACAAGAGTACCTGGGGCGTGTACAGCCCTCGCCTGAGACGCTCAAGCCGATAGACATGCAGACCCTCTCGCCGGACCAGTTCAAACAGGTGCAGGACGTTGCAGGTGAGTGCCAGTGGTAGGTCAACTCTCAAAAAGACCAATCAGGGAGAGGGAAATTAAAGAAGTTAAGGGGGGGTTGTTGAACGAAAACCATTATCAATTATCTATGTTATGTCGGTTTCTAACTACAAGTGTCAATTCCTGGCGGGTCCATTTGGAAAACGAACTTTTCTAAATTGTCTTGAGTCTGGGTGTGGTGGGATGACGCCCCCAGTTGGTATCCGTCGTCTGGTACTCAAAGCACAAAGGAAAACCTTAGTTTGAGACCAGGTGTTCAGGTCCAGTTGTACAGGATTGGTGTGATTGTCTGGCGCATTTATTTTATTTATTTATTTATAGAGTACACAGTGACGCAGCAGCAGGCTAACTCTGTGGCGACGATATCAAACCTTTTGGCTTTGGTGCTGATGCAGAGCGTGATAGAACAGCGGGCGATGCCTTACGAGGAGGTGATAACCGAAGTGGAGAGTATGGCTGCGCTTCTCAGGGGACTTGGCGCTACCGTCTTTGAGGATGACGTGCGCAAGAATGTGGACAGAGTACTCGTGGTGCAAGCGTCGACCTGGACCTTGGATAAGGATAGGTGAGCTCTGTAAACTTAGATTTTTAATTGTTTGTACTAAAGTGACAGCTGTCGGCGCACTTTATTTTTTAAAATTTTGCCAGCTGCTTAGAAGAGTGTTGTGATGCGAATGATTTTACCGATTAATGCCCAGTTACAATATTTGAAAAACGAATCGTTCTAGTTACTGGTAGTTATAAATTATACGGGGCGTAAGCTTAAAAAGTTTGACGGACGACTAATGACAGCTGATATGGAAAGTAAGTTTGAAATTAAAATTAACGACTCGTAGAAAAACGGATAGTCATTTTAGACATATTACAAATCGTATCATATTGGAACCGGTCATAAATTGAATTATCGTGTCAAGGTGGTTCACTAACATTATAAATAATACGTTTATTTCACAATAGAACGTGAGAAATAAAGTTCTAAATTAAATCTGCGTGTTGTGGTACTGTCGTGTTTTCTGATTTCTGTGACACAAGTGTTTTAGCTACTTATCATAGAATTCAAGAGAGGTAGGGCATAGCGAGTTATTGCTCGAACTGGAGCAGTCCGACTGGTTAAATACTTCCACCTTGTGGAAGACCGCAACCAAATATCATTAATTTCGGTGTTGTTGTGTTCCTGCGTGTGAGTAAGGTTAAAATCGAACAGCAAGTTTACCTTGAAGTGAGGTCGACCGTACCTCACAAAAGCCAAGCGTTTTCATTCAGAAAATCTATGCTCTGCCTCATTGAGGTTAAGAAAGAGAAAGGATTTTTTTTCGTTATCGATTAGGATGTTGGCACTATTTTTTTAGTAATAATTTTAAGATATCAATGCTGCTATTTTACAGTAACTTTATCAACATCGGCTATATTATAAACTATTTTTGAAATGCTCCCTAATTAAGAGTCAGTGTGTTGAAATGTAAAAGTGTGTTGTCATAGTGTGTTAACTACACAGTAAAATCTTTAAGGAATAGTCATTATCTCTATTGGGATCCCTTTCCGACGCATTGTAAATAAGAGGACGGCATACTGTCATTGCAATGTGTTGCTTGTTTACTTTGGTCGTAAATACAATGTTTACTTAGTATGCTGCTATTTAATTTATGATTGTACTTTATGCCGTTGTTGGACTTTAACCGATCATTTGCCGGGATTCCAAACACAAATTAAGATTAAATTGTGTCTGGTTCGCGTTTCGGCAAATCATGGGTTAATGGATAGCCGTTCCGGAAATGGTTCAGGTCAAGCCTCAAATCTCGCTGTTTTGAGTGGAAACGGTGCAATTATTTCAAGGAATATAGATAGATATACTTCAATGCACAGAAAATTTGCAGAAATTGGGTTTACAGACACATAGTAAAATGCAATTTAGGTGGTCTTATTGCTAGAAAGCAATCTCTTCCAGACAACTTTTCCTTTAAGGCATTCCTTGATTATTTTTGGGCTTCTAAATAATGAAAGGTTATCATCGACATCAATGTGCTGTCGACGTCAATTCACGGTACACGCTTGTCATTTGATAATAGTTCTTATGGCCCACGACATAAGGAAGTGTAACATACAAAGCCTAAAGAGTCTGAATTGACTAAGCAATGACTGAATTGACTGAATTTTTTGCTGTTATTTGTTTACTCTGGTTTTTAGATCCGGGCTACATACGTCTAATGTTCATCTGAAGAAACTGCCTTTGAAATTAACGCAATATAAAACGTACTGATGTACAAAAAAATAATAATTCAAAACATCCGATCGACTGTCTTCACCATAAGAGCACACAGGGCCCGTGCCCAGGGCCCCCATTCTCTGGGTGCCCTGGAGGACCGACCATTTCTCTAACTAAAAAAACAGCAGCATTTTTATATAATAAATGATATATTATCAAACAATTTAGTATTATTACTTATTTTTACTACAAAAGAGCCCCAAAATATTGTTTGCCCAAGGGGCCAAGGCTGGCTTAAGAAGTCCCAACCGGTCGACCATCGGTTTATTGAAAATCTATGAGGGAAGTTAATACCCAGCCATATTTTATATGCTTGATAACGATAAGAAGGGCTATATCTTTAATTCAATTAGGAAGTAAATAAATTGCGTTTAAGTTATTGATTTTTAAATTTTCTATCAACAGACGGCTTCGTATATTATCTTCAGCGCCGTTAGACGTAACGGAAGAGTTGAAGAAAAAAATGAAAGGTACGTACCTACTTATTTTTTTTTGTTCAGAACAATCGTCGCCGTGACCTTGAATTTGGATGACATGTGTCAACGGCCGATTGTAGATTGTGACATCGTATTTATTTACAGATAAAATTATGAGTTCCTAAAGAAAAACCCTCATGCGATCCCATTGGATTTCGAAAGTTGAATTTAATGGTTTTCCTCATATAAACGTTGTTGTCAAGATTTTTGTTTACCTAGTGCTAGTAAATACAAATTTCATGAAATATTTTTGTTTCATACATATCAATATAATCCAATAGTTCGTTGAAATCATTTCCAATAAAAGTTACTGTCCAATCAATAACACCATAAATCTTATAAATCTTAATATGCGTGTGAAATTAACCAAAATATTATGTTTCTTTTATCGTTTAAACAATAGAATAAAATACATATTATCTTTATGCACGTAAACTTTACAAAAGTACTAATGAATCATCATTACAAGTTCAGTATTCTACCGCCGTGTTAGGAATGATGATGATGTCAAGATGAACTGGCAAGAAACTCGACAAACTAACTAGGTGCCTACTTAAATAAAATATGCAAATATGAAGTGAGATATTTTAGATCCATACATTGTCTTCATTTATTTTCATAATTATTGTCTATTATGTAGTAACCCTTTTTTATAAGAGACTTAAATCTATGCATGGGGAACTGGATAATATTTTCAGGCAACTTGTTAAATAGTTAAAAACTTAACGGGCGGACGGGCTAAAAATAATTACTGTTTTCTTTCCCATGACTCCATGACGTCTCAATCGTTTGCAGTTGAAGAGCTCAATGTTTTATCTGTTTCAGGTCACACACTGAAGGCTGAGACTATGGCAAATGCTATTCCGATCATACAGCTGCAGATGTACGTGAATCCTATGCTGCATTTCTTGGTGCCCTCTGCGCTGATATCCGTCATCGTGCAAAGGGGACCCACCACGGAAGGTAACTAACCACCTGTAGTGGCCTGTTCGAACTATGCTTGTGCTATTGGCTGAAACAACTTTAACGTTTGCTTGGGTTCGATGCCCGCCCAGTACACACATTTTTTTATTATCAGTTGTGTTTGTATGTTTATAAATGTATTTAAGTGTGCACGCATTCACACAATTACATACATTGTACGCGTGTACAATCACATGTTCCACTTACATGAGACTGGGTTTTGATTTTGTTTTTAATTTTGTTGTTAGTAGATTGTTATTAATTAGGAACAATGTTCCTAATGAAACAGGCCTGTTAGCCATGAACAACCCACAATATTACCTCGAATAACATCTCATCAGTGGGATGAGCTGGAAACCAGCACTGCTCGGAATCCATTATCGAAACGGCATTAGCTGAGCTTTTTTCATTTTGTTTAATTTACGATCCATCTTTGAGACAGATTATGTTTTGTTTGTAAATTGATACAATAAAGATTTTATTTCTTTCCGCATTGTATTACCACCGTTGTTCGTGGTTTTCATAATAGTACGTAAGCTACTTACTCTTAGGGCAGGTCAATGTATATGACCTTGTCTCATGTCCCATTCTTTGCCAGTTTTGTTAAGAGGTTCTCAAACTTTTTTTTCTTGGACCGCTTTCAATATTTTGCTGCATCTGGTGGATACTGGAGCTACATTACTGTCATATTTCTAAAAAGAATAAATAGTGAAGATTCGATTATTTATGGATGCGCTTTGGCTGAGTTTCTACGATAAATTCATCATTTTCGAAAATTCTGTGGTGTGCCTGCTTTATACTACGCAACGTGCTTATTTGCCTAAAAAAACTGAGAGAGAAATGTTCTTGAAGTGACACCAACGTCATAAATTGTGTAAGCGGTAATTAAGTAATGAATAGGTTCAATGTGACCACATTTTAATGCGGCCCAAATCAATATTTACATACGAACGAATGAATTAATTTATTTCATATGCATTGATTTAAGTAATTCATAAAATAAAAACATAATTTCAAAGCTTCTTAAAATGGATTTATGATGTATTTTTATTTTATTTCGTTTCTTTTGCAGATGATCTGGCTAGAGATTATCATCGATTAAGAAAACTACTACGACACGAGTTTTTCTATGTCGAAAAAAGTGAAGAAAAGGTAATCAATTTTAGCTAATAATACTGCTAATTTAATTTTAATGTTTGTTTCGTACGTCGCATTTAATAACATTGAATCACGTGCTTAGTTCTGATTTTATAATACACGACATCATTTATAGTCACGTGCACTTATATGTTTAAAATTTTTTTCTAAAGTGAGTCTTATCATAACGTCATAAGTAAGAGCTTAGTTGTTTAATTATGTATAGGCTGTAATCTGGCACGGCTTTGTTTATTTCTATGTATGTACACGTAAACGTGTGTACATTACCATTCAAAAATTGAACAACAATATTTCAGCGTTCGTTTTCAACGCATGATGAATATAATATCATGTAGCTGGAAAGTTTGGTTTTATTCGAATGCGCTAATGTCAGGAACGATTAATCCAAATTGAAAAAAATATGTTTGTGTAGTATATAGCCCATTTATCGAGGAAGGCTTAAGGCTATATAACATTACGCTGCGACCAATAGGAACAAAAAATTATCAATGGAAAATGTTGAAAAAGCAGGGATAGTAGGCGTGCGAAACCGCGGACGGTCGCTAGTCCTAAATAAATAAATATTAGATATCATCACATTCGTTGCTTCGATTTTGTGCTAAATTAGTAGTTGAAGCACTTATGTTACGAAAATCAGAAACGTTCACTGTACAACGCTATCGTTGTAAAGTGCGCGCGCATGTCACCGCCTGAGGTACGCGTGTGCCGAATCATGGAGGCGAGTGAGATGACGTTCGAGAAAACGCACGTGAGACAATTGACGCTAGATTAATCTCGGGACAAAATGTTAGATAGTGGCACTGTTTTTCTTCCTGATTTCAGTAACACAAATGATCTAGCTACTGATTATATAATCACAGCAATGTACATGATGTTGTCCAATATTTGCCTTTTTTAATGACTTACTTAAGAACTTTCGTTAAATAGAACTAACCAAGGGTTAGTGTCTCTGCCTTAATATAACGTTAAAGTAACGACTGTCAGATTTCTAAAATTGTATACAGGAATTACAAATGTTTACCGCCAGTAGATAACAGGTAAAATAAAGATGGCAACTGAGCCTAAGTATTTTATCAAGATTGGCATAATGATATCCTCAAATTCATCAGCTGTGACATTTGTCACAAGCATTTTTTATTTGATAGTACAAATGCAATCGAGATAGCGATAAGTAACACTTATCTTTAAATCAGATCAAAACGCAATTGGCCCGTGACACATTTACGTAATCTTTTTATGGCAAGAATAAGTACTTTTCGCGATATACGGATCAAACGTGGGACCGCAGATTTTGGTCGAAGCACGATGAGATCCCTAAAAATTTATTTTGGGCCCAATAATTGTATTATTCAAAGTCAATGTCTAAGTCAAATACTTCTTTATTAAAGTGGGTTACATATAAAACTTTTGAATCGTCTTTAATACAATGCAAAGCGATTCTACTGACGGTTCGGAACCAATATCTACCGATAAGACACCGGTAAGAAACTCAATTAATTAAAGTGGGCGCGAAACTCGTGGGCCGCTTCTTAGGTGGAGACAAGGGGTGAGGAGTCCATAGTGTTCATATAAATTCATATGGCGCGGCCAACTAGTTTCGCGTGCAATAAAATAAACAATCTCAGTGGAGTAGTGGCTAAGGTAGATGCTCGAAACGGATGGAAAAGTACAGGGATCGCGTCTCTGTCAAGACATTTTGAGAGACTAATTTATCTATAGATTTGGGTTGACGACTATAAATTAATTTTCCTATCGCCTTGTATGATAAATTATTGTTATCGACGATGTCTATTGAGTAGTCTATCATGTGGTTGACGACATGATGATATAAGGTACAGTCTAACTAACAGTGTCATGCACAAACAAAGTAACAATAGATATGTCGCAGGCATATTGAGTAAATCCGCCGTTTACATACGGCGTCGTCAGTTTAAAAACGAATGCTGGTTTGTAAAATGCCGTGGACAAAATGTCATTATGTATAATGACGCGGCAAATTGAAGTATAGCTTGACAAAGCTAGGGTGACCATATAATTAGGTTTGCAAAGGACAGTATTATTGAAATTTATAAAACTAAAGAACTGTAAATTTAATAGTGTTAAAAATATGTAATGTTTCAAATATATATGAAATCCCTAGTAAATGACTTTACTACGGTTTTATTTTTTAATGATTATAATATTATTACAAATGAGCTAGACATGGCGCTTCGCCGGCTGCTGCCGCGGCACGCTCGCTACGCTCGCTCGGCTTGCGCTTCACTTTATTCACTAACCTAACCAAAGGAATCGTTAATTACTTCAATTAACTTTAGGCTAAGTAATTGATATTCAATAAAAGTCCTTTTTGTTACTTGAATATTTTAATGAAGTAGGTCTAATTTGTCCAAACAGTGTTTTTTTCATTGTCACCCCAAAACTACAACAAACTGTTGTCATTTTGCCTGATTTTGCATTCGGTTAATTACATATCAGCGAGCGTTTTTAAACTGACGACGCCGTATGTAAACGGCGGATTTATTCAAAATGCCTGCGACAGATACACAAAAGTAAATAAGATAATTCAACTAATTTCTTTAATAACTTACTACTTTTGTGTTATGGTCAACCGTACATCTGGGTTAACACTGCTAGTTTAACATTAGTTATTATGCTAACGACATAAGGCCGATACAAAGTACAAAGTTTGTTCGACTGTCCGTTTACTAATCTGAGCCTTCTTTCACGTGTAATTAATTAATAGGCACAATGAATGACTCGGTAAATAAAACAAACGGTTCTAATTAGTCAATTGTATTTTAAAAATAGAATGATAACGTATTTTTTGATTTAATAAACAAATACAATTTTATATATAATAAAGCCTATCAAAGTTCGGTGGAGAGTTGCGATTTTTTTTTTATATATTACACTTCAAGATTGACCTCATCCCACCTGATGTTAAGTGGTAATGAGGTCCTAGTTTAAGAGTGACAAGTACAGCATAATAAATCTGTTACTGGACTTGTCGCCCTTACCTTGAAGGCTTGACCCCTGCCACTAATGTAGCACCCCCCAGGAGTTCTGGAAACCTTACTCACACGCAGGAACACAACAACACAGAAGTGATTGTTATTTGGCTGCGGTCTTCTGTAAGGTGGAGGTATTTCACCAGTCGGGCTGCTCCAGTTCGAGCGATAAATCGCTATGCCCTACCTCTCTTAAAACTTTACTTTACTATTTTGCACAAACCTATAAGAAGAAGTGACGTCGACTAAATTTTAAGGCATTTTATGTTTGTTAATCTTTGAGTGTGAAAAAAAAAGCGACTGAAATTTATTGTAGGTACATATATCTAAAAGTTGAACCAAAAATAAATTGTTAATAATCTGCCCTATCCTGAGATCCGAAGTTTTATGTTGTTTCATTGAAGTCAAGGGCTTCTTACAAGATATAGGTCGTAAAAATCTTATTCGTATGTGACTTCAGAGGTTCAAATAGCTTGTGTAATCAGTCTTATCGCTCACGCACGATCAAAATTTTTTTCAAGTTTAGCGATGTCATTTTTACGATTACGTTCCACTGATAAAATTTTTATCTAATATTAGGCTAAGAGCCAGTAGCTGCATGTTTGCAAAGAACAATATATAAGGTATCGAGGAATATCTGTACGTTCGTACAGTCGCCGTCAGATATATCGGAGCAGACTAAGTGACCAAATACTTCTGAACAGTTAAAATGTCAAAAAGTTCCATACACCACAAGTTACCATTAATACCTATCTGAACATTTACAATTACTTCAATAATATCTGAGCAGATGCCAATCAATAACATCTGAACACTCATAACGTCAATATGTGTCACGCACGTCATGTGTCTCATTTAGCTACCTGTATAGATGAGTGGTCAGATATTATTGGTAAGTTGTGTGTATAGAAATTATTGACTAGCATCTGCTCAGATATTATTGAAGTAATGAATGTTCAGATTTTAATGGTAACTTGTGGTGTATGGAACTTTTTGACATTTTAACTGTTCAGAAGTATTTGGTCACTTTGTCTGCTCTGATATATCTGACGGCGACTGTACGTATTACGCTATTTAGTTAAAAATAAGCGCAATGGCTGGTGGCAAAGGAGAATTAAAAACAGGGATAATATTTTCTGAAATCTAATGCAAACTTACTACCTACTAATACAAATTATAAAGGTGAAAGTTTGTGTGTTAGGATATTTGTCACAATTACAGACAAAAACTGCAGCATGAACTTGGACGTTATTTAGTCGGCATATAGGTATACGATTATTCAACAAGTAAATATTAATAATGCTTTAACTTTTAGAACAATAAAAATGCAAGTCATATGATTTAATGTTGTTTCTTGAATACGGTATATTATGCGTAATTCGGACAAACATAAATTGCTACAGAAATCATAATTTCCTGTAAGTATTAAATTCATAAATATTATTATTCCGAAACAACGGAAATGGAGTCGCGGAAATTATCTAGTACTGTATAAAATGCGTCATTTCCTGACTATCGGCCGACTTTCCAGCTGAGCAGATTGTTATGCTGCCTTACAATATGTATAAACTGTACTCCATTCTTACATTTTATCTTTTAGACAGTGGGATTTGTCCAGCTCTGAGCTCTTTGGCTATTACAATGCGGCTGTTTTTTTATCTTTATTAGTTTTTCATTGATATTTAAATAGTTTTTATTTGCTTCTTTAGTAGGTAAATTGATAAGTGAAGGAATTTAGTAAGTACTTAGTTGGATTATAAATAGTAGATGTTAGTCCTACCGTCCTATTCAAACTTTTTATTGTATAACTAGCGATCCTTCGCTTCGCATGTAAATACATAGAAATGTTGGCTTTTCTATTATATATTGCAAATAAAATTCTTCCTCTTAAATCATACTATATAAATAAAAATAAGTCGGGTTTTCCTTCCTGACGCTATAACTCCAGAACGCACGATCCGATTTCCATGGTTTTGCATTCGTTAGTAAGGTCTCGGGTTCCGTGAGGTTTATAGCAACGAAAATTCAGGAAAAATTTCAGCAGAAAAGCGGGAAAATCCTCTAAGGCGAAACGAAGTTCGCCGGGACCGCTATTGCAAATAAAAACCTTCCTCTTGAACCATACTATATAATAAACAACCGCATCAAAATCCGTTGCAATCTAAGTAAGATCTAAGTAGGTATACATAGGGACATAAACTAAAAGCGACTTTGTTTTATACTATGTAGTGATATTAAATAAAAGTGTTTATTCCTTAAATATTTATCGATATTATCTGTTGAGTTTCAGAATCAATAGTAGCTTTAAGACTATTGTTGGCAGGTACGTGCACTTATAAGTATACAAGCTCATTCTAAAGCGAACCGTATGGTAACGTCATGAGAGCTCAACTGTTTACAATTCATTGCTCGTGACTGTACTATGATTTTCAGGGACAATTATTGATAAACGAAACTATTGTTATTGTAACCACGTTATCAAATCTAATCAATGGTTTTCTAGCACAAGGGAAGTAATAGTTTGATGTTTATATAAACACTAGCTACCCGCCCTGGCTTCGCACGGGTGCAAGTAAATGCAAATGAAGTTGGTGGCATTTATGTACACTCGCCGTCAGATATATCAGAGCAGACAAAGTGACCAAATACTTTTAACAGTTAAAATGTCAAAAAGTTCCATACACCACAAGTTGCCATTAATATCTGAACATTCAATACTTCAGTAATATCTGAGCAGATGCCAATAACATCTGAACACTCATAACGTCAATATGTGTCACGCACGTCATGTGTCTCATTTAGCTACCTGTATAGATGAGTGTTCGATATTATTGGTAAGTTGTGTGTATAGATATTATTGACTAGCATCTGCTGCTTAAAGGGGTTTCATTGTATATGCAACATAAATTGTAAACGTCCAAATACAATGTGGCCGTGTGCGTCTCATATCATCAAAAAATATTTTTTCCTTAGCCACATACGGTTTAAATTTTGAATATATGACACCGAAGGCCTTTTTTGCAATGTTTTTGTTGATATGAACCTTTGTACCTACATACAAGTCCTATGGTCATGAAGATGACGTCATGACGCGGGCGACAATAATTTGTTAATGTTTTGCATGTTATTGCGGTTTGTTCAAAATTGTTGGTCGAAGGCAGTGTTGGGCAAGTTTTAATTGCAAGAACAATTAAAGATTAACAATTAATTAATTGGCTAGGTACTTGACAGTGTAACAATAAAATATGAAAAGTGTTAGATATGTTAGCTTATTAGTTAAGTAAACATTTTACATTTTTACTTTTTAATTAAAAGCATAGTTAGTATTTTATTTTTGCAAAATAAATTTTAGTTTTTTTTTATCTGTGGAACAAAAGAACCGAAACGGAAACCACCATTGCAATTCGGAAATGACAGCTGTCGGCGAAAATTATTTATTTGAATGTGGCGAAACAATGATTTTTTTACCGATTAAATTGAATTATTGTGTCTCTAATTATAAACATTTTCCGTTTATCTTAATTAAGTCGTTCCTATGCGAGTCAACCGACCCTAACACCGAACTTAACAAATAAAAAGGAAGGAATACCACAACGTATGTTTGCACAGCAACGAGACAACAATACATCGTTAATGGCGCTTCCTGGAACAATCGCGCCATGGAAACAATCAGCTATCAACACGTTGACGCTGACACCAGCCAGCACCGTCGCACCGTGGTATAAGAAGGCCGAGCACAGTACCAGCGATGTCATCCTACCAGTGCCCCTTGCTGCGTCTATACCTGACGTATTAACAGCATTTGAATTGTATAAAGTAAAGTAACTTTGTAAAAGTTTACAAATAAATTATTTTTTAAATATTAGTCCATCTCTAATATTTTGACTGGCGCCCAACGTGGGGCCCAGTAAACTTATTTTTGGTAAGATCTTTCCGAGACAAATCTCCGAAGACGCCATTACGTAAGTAAGACTCTTAAGTCTGTAGACTGGGCAACCTCACAAACAAATTCGTCAAAATATACATGCTGTACATCGGGATCATCCTACCGCTGTAAGTACAAGTAGCACTATCCTGTAAACCACCAAAATTCCCATCCTTCGTCCAGCGAAGTTTGTATATAAAGGAAGTAAGGTAACGATGACCGACCCTCGTCCTACGATGCAGGGATACAACACTCAGCTGCCTTCAGCATCTGGGGTAACTCCTAAACCTGAGCCGGCAGTTGTACAACTCAAGGTAGACCCTAGTGTTTTAATTAAATTCGTCCCTTCGTATAACGGAGATACGTTCACACTCTATAACTATTTAAATAGCGCGAAACAGTGGCTTCAAGTAGTAGGGGGTAACACACCTCAGAATGTAATGTTACTACTTAGCAAATTAGAAGGGAAAGCAGCCCTTATAGTTACCATGATCTCCCATAATTTCGATTGGAATATAATCGAAAATAGCCTTAAGCAAGAATGTGGAGACAATCGAGAATTCAATACGTTATTAATTGAATTATCAAATATAAAACGAAAAGGGTCGTACAATGACTTTATTTTCGAATTAAAACAAAGACTATTTTTCATAAAAAGTAAATTATTGGATAAATATGCTAATATAACTTTAGTCGAAGAGGTTATGGAGCCTTATATAAACATGGCCCAAAATACCTTACGAAATAGTCTCCCGTACCATGATCAAATTTACGTCTCTAACTGTACTTTTACAGAAACATGTACAAAAATCTTACAATTGGAAGCTGAGGGACGATTCGAAAATATAAAACAAAAATTTTCTAATATTATACCAGCTCCAAAAATTATCCAACCTCATAATAGTTGGGATAGTAGGATTTTAACGAATCAAACAGATAGACAACAATTCCCAATGAGGCAGAATAATGTTCCATTCAAGAATTCTGCACCGAATAGGAACAATACATCGTTTCAATTCCAATACCCGCCGCGATCCAATGTATTCGCGAAAACTAAACACCCATACTTTCAACAACAGGTTGCATACAATAGGCAATTAGCGCCGCGACCCGTACCTAACCAGTCCCAAGCGCAAGACGTTAGTATGAGGACCGCTCCTCACCTAAAACCCGGTCAAATAAATGTCGGTAATGGAAAATTTATTGAGGAAGTTTTTAATATAAATAGCCAAAGTGAATTAGGAGAAAACTATGATAGTTATCAAAATGTTTGTGACAATTTTAGTGAAAATAATTTGTGTTTAGAAAAAAATAATTCAAGACAACAAAGAGGTAATGTACCAAATTTTTACCTAACACAAAATCGACACGAGAACACATAAATTTTAATCACATTAAATCTTATTTACCTTATTTTGAAACGGACGATCCTAAATTTAAAATATTAATAGATACCGGTAGCCAAAGGTCGTTTATTACGCCTAAGGTCCAACAAACTTATTTTTCAGATTGTTTTCAAAACGAAAAGTTTTCTGTGAAAACATCACATGGAGTAACTTATCATAACGGTGTAGTTATAACTCCGTTTTGGAAAAAATATTTCGGCGACATTGATAAAGGACAGTTAAAATTTTATATTTACAATTTTAGTGATAAATACGATTTTTTAATGGGAACGGATATGATTAAACAAATCGAAGCTAAAATTGACTTAGGGGAACGAAAACTTTCCATGCCAACTAACGAGTTATTAATTTTTCATATGACGGACATAGACAATCATAGTATAACGGATATTTGTAAGACTTATGATGATTTATTTACCGAGGAAGTTACGAATAGTGCCACCACAAAAATAAAACATCATATAACATTAATAAATGAGGAACCAATTTACCAAAAACCATATAGGTTACCTCAAGTACAACAGGAAGAAGTTAAAAAACAAATTGACAAATTATTAGCCGAAAAAATTATTAGACATTCAGAATCCCCGTGGGCCTCTCCTGTACACATCATTCCAAAAAAAATGGATCAATCAGGAATACAAAAATGGCGAATGGTAATTGATTATCGCAGGCTAAATGAACGAACTAAGTCAGATAAATTCCCTTTGCCAAATATTGAGGAATTATTTTCTAAGCTACAAGGCAATAAATATTTTACAACATTAGATTTAACTTCTGGTTACCACCAAATATTAATGGACGACGCTTCAATTGAAAAGACCGCGTTCAGTACTCCGAACGGCCATTTCGAATTTTTGAGAATGCCATTTGGTTTAAAAAATGCTCCAGCAACTTTTCAACGTATGATGAATAGTGTGCTTAGTGACGAAATCAGTAAAAACATTTGTTTATGTTATTTAGATGACATAATTATATATTCAAAAACTAAGCAGGATCACATAAATCGATTACAACAAGTATTCGAAGCTTTACGAAGAGCTAATTTAAAAGTTAACAAAAATAAATGCGTTTTCATGGCTGAAGAAATAGAATTCTTAGGTCATATCTTAAACAAAGACGGCTTAAAGCCAAATCAAAAGAAAATAGAGGCAATTAAAAAATTCCCTATACCTAAAAGTTTAAAAGAAATTCGTGCATTTTTAGGATTAATAGGATATTATCGAAAGTTTGTGCCAAATTTAAGTAAAATAGTAAAACCGCTTACTGAGGCTACAAAGAAAGATGCTGTTATAGACATACATAATAAAGAGTATGTTAAAGCAGTAGAAACTTGTAAAAGTTTGTTAGTAAATGCACCAATACTCGCATTTCCAGATTTTAACAAAACGTTTGTTGTTACTACGGACGCATCTGATATTGCTTTAGGCGCCGTACTTAGCCAAAACAATCATCCTATTGCTTACGCTTCACGAACGTTAAGTAAAACTGAACAAAATTATAATACCACTGAAAAAGAGTTATTAAGTATGATATGGGCAATAACTCAATTTCGACCTTATATTTATGGTAGAGAATTTTTATTACGTACAGATCATAAAGCATTAATATGGCTTTCTAAATTAAAAGAGCCTAATCAAAGATTAACAAGATGGAAATTAAAATTACAAGATTATGATTTTAAAATTGAACATGTTAAGGGTAAAGATAATTACGTAGCAGACGCGTTAAGTAGAATTAAATTATTTAATACGGATAGTTCAAATGATTCCATGCAAGTAAATGCGGAAAATCAAACTAGTTCTTCGCGTGTAAATTTAGAACAAGATTTAGCATTAAGTGATAGTGGATCTAGTAGTCAAACTATACATTCCAATGTAGATAATAGTGACAATGGAATTCCAATTATCCATGCTTACCCGCCCAAAAGACTAAGGCGCGTAGTATTTGAAATGGCACCTTATAAAAAGGCGACCAGAAATGAAGGGATTTGGTATTTTTATATTCCACCCGAAAGTGTAGAAGAAACTGTTAAGGAATTTATGTTAGAATATTTAGGTAATGAAAAATACGCCTTCATCATACCAAATGAAGAGCTATATTGTAAAATTTCTGAAGTTTATCGGAAATATTTTGATCATAGTAAGTTTAAGCCAGTTAGGTATACAAAATCGTTAATAGACATAAATAATAAAGAGGAACAATTAAAGTTAATTAAGAATTATCATTTACAAGATAATAGACACGCAGGAATCGAAAGTTTATATAAGCAATTAAAAGAAAAATATTATTGGGAAAATATGCATAAACATATTAAAAAATATGTTTTACAATGTGAGGCATGTAAAAAGGAAAAGTATGATAGACATCCTAATAGAACTCACTTTAGTTTAACTGAAACACCACAAAAGCCTATGGAAATATGGCACATAGACTTCATGTCTTTAGAAAGGCAATGGTATTTAACAATAATTGATAAATTTTCTAAATACGCTATAATTAAACCTACAGAAAAGAGTAGAGTTTACGATACTTTATCGGAAATTTTTGCATTAATTGGGGCACCTAATAAAATAGTGCATGATGGAGAGCAATCATTTTGTAGTGAAATACTAAATGAGTTATTTCAAACATATAGTATAATTAATCACACGACCTCTCCACAACATCATAAATCTAATTCTGATGTTGAAAGACTCCATAGTACTATACAAGAGTTATATCGTTTACAAAGAGATTCTGAATTAGATAGAAATCAGAAAATATATTTTATTACTCATGCATATAATAATACAATGCATAGTGCAATAAATTTATCGCCGTTTGAGGTTCATTTCGGACGAAAGCCAAGGTTACGAAACTTTGACGATCTCAGGGTTACTATTCAACACTATACGACACAACAAAAAGAATTTGTTGAAAATTTAAATAAAAATGTACATAACCAATTAAAAGAACAAAAGGATATTAGAAATAATAGGCTTAATTTAGGCATAAGGCCTCCAAAAATTTATAAAGTAGGAGATAGAACTTATTTGAAAAATAGTATGGCTGAAAGGCATAAGACCAAGCCAAGATATTTAGGTCCATATACCATAAGTAGTTGTTTGCCAAATAATAAATATAAATTAAGTAATGGCAAAACATATCATGTAGAGGAACTTATTGTTACAGATGTGTCTGTATCTTCGGATACAAGTTCCGCGAATTAAATCAAAACGAACATTTAATTCTCGTCGAGTCAAAACCTACAAAAATTATCGAAGGAAGATGGACGGTCATTCATAGATTAGATATAGGACCTATAATGTATAACAAGAATAAAATAAAGGAATCAATCAATTTAGCGAAATTAAGTTCTAAAATGGAAGATGTAAAAGTAATTTATGATAGGATAGACATTGTAATGGAACATATAGAGGAGATATGTAATCACTTAAATATCCAAGCCAGTTTTAGAGTTAAACGAGGTTTAATTAATGGTTTAGGTTCTATTATTAAAGCTATTACTGGTAACTTAGATCAAGATGATTTAATTAATATTCAAAAGGATTTAGAAACATTAAAAGTTGCATATAATAAACAAATATCTGTAACTAATGAATCATTAGAAGAATTTAATAAACAAATTAAAAGAATAACTGATGTTCAAGAACATTTAGATAAACAATATTTAGCTATTTCAAATCATAAAGTTCAGCAAAAGATAGCACTTGGATTGTTATTTCAAGTTCAAACATTACAAGACATTGCAGAACGATTAACTACAGCAATAACTTTTGCAGAACACAATATGTATCATTATAGTATTATACAATCGCATGTTTTGCAAGAAACTTTTAATGAAATTCCTAATGATTTAAAAATTTCAAATAGTATTAATGATGTCGAGGCTTTTATTAAAGTTAATTGTAAAATAATTAATAACATTGTATATTTCATATTAAATATTCCATTAGTTAAAACTAAGATATATAAGACTAGGAAAATTGTACCTATTATACAGAACAACCCTACCTGTACCTATCCTTTAGTGCGAAAAGTTACTTTAGCGTATAATGAGCTAGAAGCATACGAAGTAGAAGATTGTATAGAATTAAAGGAAAATATATGCAAAGGAAGTGTTTTACAAATGAACACTTGCGAAACAGAAATTCTTTGGAGAAAGGAAGATACAAAATGTGAGGTAGTACCCATTAAATGTCCAGACGAATTGCTGCAAGAAATCTCTCCAAAATCAATATATATTTACACAAACAAAACAACGGAAGTAAATATTAGATGTGGAAAAGACTTTGACACTTTTTTGATAAAAGGAGCTTACTTATTAGACGGAGAGAACTGTGAGCTGAATATTTCAGGCGTCAGGAGATTTAGAACGAAAGAGTCTGTAGAGAAAGTAATCATTGCCAAAATAACATTGAATTGGACTCAAGAAGTTCTAGAAAAAGAACTTAGTTATGATACAGACAAGATACATAAGAAGTTAAAACAACTCAAGCAAATAAATGAGTTGCAGACACAGACTCTGCATAACAAAATTCAATATTGCATCATAATTGCGATATTAATAATAATGATGGTCTATGTTGCAGTTCAAATTTTCCGATCCCAGATTTGGAAGAAACCTGGGACTTCAAATTTAAGGGGGGATAGTCAACCGACCCTAACACCGAACTTAACAAATAAAAAGGAAGGAATACCACAACGTATGTTTGCACAGCAACGAGACAACAATACATCGTTAATGGCGCTTCCTGGAACAATCGCGCCATGGAAACAATCAGCTATCAACACGTTGACGCTGACACCAGCCAGCACCGTCGCACCGTGGTATAAGAAGGCCGAGCACAGTACCAGCGATGTCATCCTACCAGTGCCCCTTGCTGCGTCTATACCTGACGTATTAACAGCATTTGAATTGTATAAAGTAAAGTAACTTTGTAAAAGTTTACAAATAAATTATTTTTTAAATATTAGTCCATCTCTAATATTTTGACTTGCGTATCGGTTCGTTGTCTAGGACGTTGACGTCATAATTGCAACAGTGACGTGACTTGGCGTTTTCGCGCGCTTTTTAAATGTGTTACACAAAATCTTATTTTTCTCTGGTTATTTACATTTTTTCCAGATAAATCGAATTGCTTGGGATATAAAATGAACGACCGCACATTTTACAATACTTTTTCAAAAACTGTCAAGTATACTTTTCTTATTCTTCTTTAAAATTATTTATGAATGTCATCGATTTTGCAGACATTCCATTCAGCGCTGGAGCACTGCTCGCAGCTGGGCGTAGTGGGTCGCTCGGAGGCGTCGCTGCAGAGCGTGCTGCGCGGGGCGCTGTGGCCGGCGCTCGGCTCGCTGCTCACGTGCGCTGACGTCATCACTGAGGTAATATCAACATGTCCTAGCCTACTAGCCTAATCACGCGTTTATGCCCGGTTCCAATATTTGAAAAACTATAAGTTCTAGTTACGGATGGTGCTGAAGCTGAATTTGAAATTAGAATTAATGACTCTTAGAAAAACGGATAGTCATTTTTGACACATTACGAATCGTAAAATAATGGAACCGGGCACCAGTTAGCAGCTTAGGCTGTTGACTAACCGCCGGCACCGACGATAACTGCCTAATTGAGCGTAACATTTAGCCAGATGACCAATGGTTAGTTAAATTGAACCAGAATCAGTTGTATTTTTATTATTTATGTAAATTTTATTAATATTAGAAACAGAAAAATTTCATCTCCCCTTGCGATCCGGAAATCGAACCCACGACCTTCACGTATCGCGCGTGCTGCTCTTACGAACTGAGCTAACCGCAAGTTATCGTAGGCGATGAAATTTTTCTGCTGTATCAACCGTTAGCCTCCGGTCAGTGCCCTCTGCCGAATATGTTAAGAACTACATACTTATCGGCCCACGGTACATTCGTTGCAGAAATGTTTGAAAACCACGGAATCGAAGACACCTGGCATCTTAATCCATCGAAATCACCGAAGTGATTGTTATTTAGCCACTATTATTGACTATTGCAATTAAACATTTCACGATTATGATATTAGTAGGATGTATATATTTTTATGAATGTTGGTATTGCAGCAAGTGAGCTGCGCTCACGGCAGGCTGCTGAAGCTGGTGCAGGAGCGGGCGGAGGAGCGTGGCCTGCACCCGTACTGCCTCAGCCTCGACGCCGCCGCCAACTGCCTGCAGGGGTACGTGCTCGCGGGCGCCCTCGTACGAGACAAGCAGTGAGTATATCAATAGTCAAATATTTTTATTTATAAAGATTTGCAACACTTATGAATAGTCTCTATCAGGCCTAGCATACGCAATACGTCAAATTTCTCGCATGAGACGACAAAAGTTTCAATACTGTTGATTGGCTAATAGCACACTGCACTCGTATTTTCAGCCAATCAGCAGCTGACGCACTGACTTCAATCGATTTTGACGTTTGTTAAGAGCGCGATAAAATTTAGTCGCGTTGCGTATGTAAATCAATTGATCCTACCTCCGGTTCGGTACCTATAACTACCGAGAAGATACCGACAAGACACTCTGTAGTTTTTTTTACAAAAGAAAGCTGAAGTTATTACTAATTTAGTTAGTCAATTGTACGAAAATAAGTATGGATATATAAAATCAATTAATTAAATTAAATAAAAAAATAGAATATCAATTTGGGATAGCGGGTGTATCCTATCGTAGTGTGCGATCAGCGATTGTTGAGATATTGCTGGTTTAAGACAAAAAATCCTTTTCCCAAAGGATATCGATATTTCAAAGATAAGCTATTGTATTGAACTGTTTAAAAACCAAAGTAGACCAAAAAATAAGAACCGAAAAAACTCGGTTTTTTTTCGGTGATCATGAGGATTGAGCAGAAGATGTGACCAGAAAAGTTTGATTGTAAAATCACAAAAGTAGAAACTTTAAAATTAAAAAACCCAAACCCATTTTAAAAAATTCAGTATGACCATTTTCAAGGGAAATATAGTCAGTTGAAAAACGTAAAAAAATGTTTTTTTTAAGCTTATTTTTCCTCTTGTCTATTTGGATTATTTACAAATTGCTTGCCTTTTATTTCTCATCCACTATATCGATATTGAATGAACTTAACGTATGAAACAAATGAATGAAATTTCAAATGTTTCGTTCTATTGAGCGACTATATATTGTTGAAAACAATATGGAAACTTTGTTTGCGTCTCGGAAATAGCAACACTAGCGCCACCAAGTGGCCAATATGAGCGTAGCGTCGAGCCGAGCATCGTTCACTTTATTTACGATCACCGAGCAGTGAACTCGTAGTCAGAAGTTGTCGCGGACCGTTGTACATCCTACCTACCTATTCATAGATTGTGATTTGTGTATCGTGCAGTAAAATCAATGTAAAGTACAAGTGTTCTTATTTATCGTCATAACCCGTTAATACGCCCACAAGGCTAGTAAAATAAACGACTCTAGCCTGAAAAATGGCCTTAACCCTACATGTGAATAGCCCGTGTTTCGCGAATTATTGGACGCCGACTGCACGTGGAAAAATAACAAGAGCCCCGGCTTCAGTTATTTTTCCAAGCAACTGGGTTCCACCAGAATACCAGCGTTGCAGCGGTGAACCCAATTGACCATAAAACATTCTGTGTTTATAACTAGTTTATACATTTTTGTTCGGTCAATAAATTTCTTTCTTTGCATGTGATGTCCGAAATTTGTTTCTTTATTCACAGAGCGAGTCCGACATACCATTTAGTGGCTGAGGAGATGGCCTCCTGCCGCGCGCTCGTCGCGTCCGTGCTGCCGAACCTTTGTGTGGACTTCAGCCCGCGGAACCCTGTGATACTAGACCACAAGTCCAAGTCTAGATTGTAACACAACTGGGCCGACAAATACGCGACCATACCAATATGTTTTCATTAGGAGAGATAGCGTTTAAACAAACTATGCCGAAGGTACGCGACCTAAGTTCCGCGGATGATTTTAAGTCGTAACGTATCCGGCTGTGCACAACGTTAGTGCCGAGCTTTTCGTTTTCCTACGAAGATAGCAATCTGTGACGTCATAATTTTACGAGTCAACACACTATTATTTAGTTTCGGAGCATTTAAAAGATAATTTTCAAGAAATCAATATGGCTGACGTCAAATGAAGTCCTTTACGGCTTTGATACTATAAAATTAATTGTGAATCAACATTCCAACAGATCGATCACTTTGCATTGGACCTTAAATTTACAAACCTGCATACTGGGATTTTATATTCTAGAACAGCCCAATAGCGAATCGAAAAGTGAATTTAACTTTTGATTTGTTTGGTGATCCTTATAAATAAGTCAACGTTAAGCAGAATAAGTTTGGCAAATACTTTGAAGTGCTCAACACACGCAAATATTTCTTAACGTGCATGTATTTACGCGCACGTTACGTAGTACGTACACGTTCACTACGTATACGTCATGTAGAATATATCACTTTCGTTCGTTCACATGTTGGTTACAACATAGCAAGATAGAGATGTGTAGCTAGTGAATGCAATATTTGAACTTCAATGCGTTCAGATTATATTCAATATGTTATTTGTTTGGAAATTTGAATTTGTGAGAACTGTGTTCACCTCAACTTTTAGCATGTTCTTGCGTATATTTGCTAGTTAAGGCCGACGGTGTTGCATTTCTAATCTATCTGACGGCTCTAGGTAGATGTTTTACGCTCACATGAAAAAATCACAACGAAAGGTAAAAATGTAAGCTTAGTTCAAGATTACAGTGTAATAAATTTTAATTAATGTTATATAAATATTTGTCACGCCTAGGTGAAGGTCATTTATATTACTTATTATATTGAGTTTTAACCACTTTGAGAACCTTCTCGAATTTTAGGGTTGCCACTATACAGAAAATATCCATATTAATTTACAGTTTTAGTAATAATAATTTGGACCTGATGTAAATGTGGTTTAAATATACCTAAAACGCCCATTTTAAAAAGTAAGTCGTCAATATTTTTTTGTAGTTCCGACATATATGTGATAATTTAAAAGTTATTGGATATACTTTCCGCTTTATTTAAATATAAGTTTTTTTTTCACTAAGGCCGTAAGAGTAATTACTTGAAACTTATTATTGATATTCTTGATGGATGTTAAATATAAAGTATTAAAGGCACGGTGGTGCTTTGAATGTTGTGTTATTATGTTAACGATGTCGCAAAGGTCCTGGTGACTTAAATTCAGAAACGTGCCAAGTCCTAGGTTTAATTTCCGGGCCGAGCAAAATATGTTCCAGTTTTTTCGAACATAGCTCGGATTTGTGAAAACCAATTTGAATTTGGCAAGCGTTATTCGGTTAGACATTATAGCGTGGGGGTATAGCCATTTTTGTATAAGCTGGATAAAACACTTACTAATCGGTAATTTTTTTACCAATGGGTAACAGTGTTACACAAAATGGTGTGACTCAACGGGAACAAAGGTACTTTATTTGTATTAAATAGATAACATTGACCTATCCTAATTAAAATTGCACTGGTGGGGCAACTTTAATAGAATCAAAAATATTTTTCATTGGTTTTGAACTTTATAAGTGAAGGTTCAAATTATGGTGGTTATGTTCAAGCTATCCCCGGCTTAAGGATTACACCCACTAACTCATTGTTGCCGAGCATGCGCAACTTACTTATTGACTTCATTGCCTACTAGTGCGTGGTTGTTCGTGTACCTGCCATTCCGTAAATAAAATCTTGTCTTACATTCTAGTCGATTTACCTACATATGTTTTGTTTTCAAGATTTTGCACTTTTTAAAAAACGTAGTTTTGAAAACTGCGTTTGGGCACATACAGGCAACTACAGTTGCTTCGAGGCAACCATTTACCAATAGTTTATTGTATTTGAACCTATTTGTCTAAATACATATAAATATTTACAACCAGAAAAAAACCAACACAGTATGAAATATTACATTAGGTAATAGTTTTTAAGCGAACCATAAATAGTAAAAAAAACTGCATACATTTTTAAGTATTTATCAGTATTTGACATAGATTTTTTTAATATACATGACTTCTTTGATTTCAGCATTGTATCCAATTAAAAAAAAATTAAATGAATTATTTATGTTGATGAATGTGTTATTATATGAATTCTGATTCTTGTGACTGTGTACCTATGTATGTATGACATGAATACTACCTATTTGCTGGATATTTCAAAAAATACATTTATACATGTTACCAGAAACACTTCCCATTGTGTCAATAAAACTTAGGAAGTGAAACAGTCACATTGCGAATATAAATAAAGTGTAGGTAGATGCATTTTGCTTCTGACATAGATTAAATCATCGAAAATATTGAAATTGAATTGGTATGAGTATTCATTTACTACTGAAACAGATTAAGTATTATTTATTAAAATAGTATTTGTGTTATATTGTAATAAATAGTATAAATCGTAGGAATGTTTGTGTAAATATAGGTATTTATGATTTTGTGCTAAAGTACTTTTATAGTTACCAGTTGAATTTTATTGATTAAAAGCTTTTTTACACACAATTGTATTTAATTTAAAAGGTGAATTTACAAAGTGGAAATATCTTATTGGTGGTGCTTATATTCGGACATAAATTAACATTTATGGAATGTCATATTGCGTTTTGTATTCTTTGAACAGTTTAGTCGTAATAATTCCGTTAAATTATGTTTTTAAGAATATTAGTTTTGCATATTCTCTTCCTTTTTAAAAAAAAATGATATTGGATAACTTCACATACATCGGCCTGATTCCAAAGTAGCTCTAACACTGTGTTATCAAAATAAGAAAGGACCTTCGTACCCAATTTTCTTTAAATGAACACCCAGTTAGGTACAGAGCAGACAAAATCTTCGTCACATTAATGTTTGTTTCATGGTAGCTACCAGAAACATTTTAGATCTAGACTTTGAATAGTTTGTCAATTGAAGAAAAATAAATGATACACGTACAGTTTTAAATTTATTTATTTTCTATATTTACAAAAAAATTATAATGCAGTTTTACATATACATCTATCTAAAACAGCGCAAATCTTATCAGGAAAACGAAACAGTTTGCGCATCATTATGAGAAGTCGTATCACAAATTTCACATCGTAATTTTATTTTACAATAATAACTTACTATAAATGTCAAAAAAAAAAATTACATCGAAAGAATGGGGAAACTAATTTGTGTCGTGTCGACTTTATTGATTGAAATAACAGTCTTACTTCAAAACGAATACTAAAATAAAAATGGGGAATGTGCAGTCACAGAGAAATAAAATGTTCTCAAAATCTCAATGAAACACTTTAGGTCTTATGACGCGCCCACAAGGTTTAGAATGAGATTGTTATATAAAGTGTATGTGACTATTTGTAGTGTGAAACTGGAATCCCCATTCTCACATAACTCTTTATTTAAAACCCATACTCAAATTAAATTCCCGGCGTTTTTTTATTTTTGATGTTACGAATAAATAAAAACCAAACCGATTAACACATTATTTTGTATGTACAAATACATATAGGAATATGTACATTTTTACATGTGACCCAACCGTTAAGGCCTGCTACATAAACAAGGTACTTTTGTCTGCTGGTCACTTGCGGTCACTCGCGGTATTTTGTGCCCTTTCGTTATCGCTTGTTGATACAATTATAAGGGATCTATTATGAAGGAAAAAAGAACCTCGTGTCTATTATTCCCATATTTATAATAATTTATGAATATCTTAAAGTTTTTTTTTGTGAATGGGAGTAACATATTTTCATATAAGTACTGGCTAGGAACATTCTAATCGTATTATAAACATTTTAAGATTTTTAGATAACGTTCAATATAGATTACCTAAACTAGAACTATCGTAGATGAACAAGAGAGATTATGAGAAACTAAAAAATAGCTTATATAGGAGCCTAACATAATAATGTTATGGCAAAATGCATTGAATGTAACTACTTTAAAATTAAAAAAACAACAACAAAAAATCACATTTAAGGGAAAAATCCATTTTGAATTAATCAGACACTAAAAATGAATAATAATAAGACATTGCCTTAATTAGGAAGTATTTCGTATGCTACAAGAGATGTGATAACGGTTAAGCTCTAACATCGCGCACCTCAAAGATTATAATTATTTAAAAATGCAATTGTTACTTAAATCAACAAATTCTAAGTCATAGCCGAATAAGCGTGTAAATTTTATATTTTTAAATAATAATATGGTAATTTTTGAAACATTTAAAAACCTATATGCAATTTATTTTAATCCAGGCAAAAAGTAAAGCTTTTCACAAAAAATTATAAACTATTATCCTTGTTTATTATTTATTAAAAATGTTAATTGGGATGAATACTGTAGTAAATAGAATTTTTGAGACCCTGCTCACAACAGTGGAATTTTCATAATGTACAGTTAACATGACATCAAGGTAAAAACTCACGCAGGTCGATATTAGTTCCTAATCTAACGCAATAATAACGATGCTACAAAGTCCCAAGTGTATAGTCTGTCGTATTTTTTTTAATTGTACATCAAGAACTGGCTTTGACATGTCCACTTTTTACTTTTCCTTTCTAGAGTAGGTACTTTTTTTCTGCATGGGCCCTTTAAAATCTTAAAAAGATAACTTTTGTGCTTTTGCAGTCAACCAAGATAATAACTTACAAAATACTATTCCTGGAATTCGATGGTGGTGTTTGCAATTCAATAATCGGTCCAAAATATTAGGTCGAGCGAAAATGTCTTTAATTTTACATATGTAACATTAAAGACATTTTCATAAACATTCTAGTCTTGTTCCGTGTTAAAAATACGGACGTTCCCATGCTTATTAACTTCTTGCAACGATTTCACTTGTTCGTTATCTTTAATATAGCGTAAGTGTATAGGAATCATGACGAAAATATATTAATGGCTTTACAAAGCTTATCTTACTACTACGATTTAATAAAAGGGTTTGGCATTTATTTCACTCAGCACTAGGTTTACATAAACTTACTTGCTTGCGAATCTGTAAGTTCGGTATATATGTAGATAATTAAGCCTGATTGATGTTGCATTTACACATTAAACCCACTACTAGATTCAATATTGGATTAACACATGATAGTTCGCCTTTAAAAGACAGACATTTTACTACAGATACTCTCACAAAGTTGACGTAATATTTTGCGAGTCTTTGCTCACTGAGCACAACTTAATCACGGTAATAATACCTTCTTAGGTATGCCCGGTTTCAATATTCAACGATTCGTAATGTGTCATAAATGACTGACCGACTGATCCGTTTTTCTATGAGTCGTTAATGTTAATTTTAAATTTTTACTTTCCATATCAGCTGTCATCAGTCGTCTGTCGGTCATTTTTAGCATACGCCTCGTATAATTTATGTACTATTCGTAAATAGTACGGATTGTTTATCAAATATTGAAACCGGGCATTAGTGGCTCATCTTAGAAACGGGTCGAAATAGCAGAATTTTAAATATCGGCAACTGTCGCAGTCTTTAAGGGTGATCATTGCACGATATTAATGACTTTATAAAATCAAATATCTTAGCTTATATAGCTTAAAGTCGATTGACATTTTGAAGTAATAAACATGTTAGTATCATTACACGGATTTTCTTGCATTTTTCATTGTACTCCTGTATACATACTTCATTGCACAAACCATGTACATAAATTATAAACCATAGGGCTGTAGACTAAAAATAATGATAACATGTATATTATCAGTAAGATTTTTAATCACAATAAAGTCTTTCGTCTAATAAATAAAAAAAATTACGAAGAGCAATTTTAAGTTGTGTTTACGTCAGTAATTCATAAAAACTATGCGAATAAGCGACATCGCGCTAAATTTTATTGCGATGTTCTAAGTAAATAAAAAAACAAAACCATTCAAAAGCATATACGGTAGACCAGGGTCGGAGCACTCCGGTATCTCGACACATGCGGCCTGCTTTTTAGTGACATCATTTTATTTTTTAAGTTGCTGTTCTATCAATGCTATGCCAATTGACTAAATAAACATTCCTTTCAAAATTTTTGTTTGCGTGATTAAAATATGTGTGTAGGAGTGTGTGTATTGCGGAGGTCGAGTCCGTCGCTGCACAACGTAGCGGCGCCGCACTCACCGTGTGGTCGGTAGTCCGGCTCAGTGAGCGAGTGTAGCAGCAGCGGCTCAGTGCTGCGGCGGCAGATGCAGGAACACGGAGCGCACCTCCAGGGGGCAGAGCGCGAGCGCGCCGCCGGGCACGAGCCCGTGCGCGCGCGCGTGCGTCAGCGTGCTCGCGTACACCTGCGGCGGACACGCCTCCACCATGTCCGACAGCGCGAACTGACGAACACACAGACGACGTTACAAACAAACGTTTAGATTTTTTAATTTTAAAGTACTTCACGCTGTACTAGCGAACTTTAAATATAATACGATAAGTATGTAGTTCGTGCGAAATGTAAATTGAAAAAATATTAACAGAAAAGAAATAGCATAACGTGATGAAAACTAGAAAAGTCGAAAGAGCTGTACAAGCGATACGTGAAGGTCGTGGGTTCAAAGATGAAATTGTTCTATCTTTAAATAATTCTTTACCACCTGTCGTTACCCGCGAACTTCACCCGCGTTATTTCGGGATCAAAAGTATCCTATATTCTATTATTATTTCTATTCCAAATCCATTGAGTAGTTTTTACGTGAAATAATAATCAAATATACATTCAGACATCCTTATAAACTTTCACGTTTATTATATGTCTATCAGGCCTAGCATGCGCCGCGAGAGTATATTTTATCGCGCTTTTATGAAATGTCAATATCAATGCGTCAACTGCTGATTGGCTGAAAATATTGATACGGTGTACTATCACCCAATCAACGGCATTGAAACTATTGTCGTCTCATGCGATAAATTTGACGTATTGCGCATGCAAGGTTACATACAGGATGTAGGATAGGATGCAAGGTAAAAAAGGCGTATACAAATATCGTACACTTAAATTTAGGACAGCACAACGTATGTTATACTCGTATCCGCTAAGTAAAATGAGGTGAAACTCACGTGTCCGTCCGATACGGGATACGACTTGACGGTGTGTTTGCTGCCGTAGCACTGGTCCAGTTGCACTCGCTGGAAGGTCATGCCCATTCCTTGCAACTTATTGCCTTCTTTAGTCTGGAATTAAAACAGGCTCGATTAGGATTCACGTTAATACAGCGTTTTACGTTCACGTGGACTACAGGTTTTTTCCGTATATATATTTTATCTATATAAATTTTCATGGTGGGTTTACCCCTATCTCCCCTAATATTCGAAATAAAAGTAGTGCATATTTTAATCCAAGTTTCGATCTATATTTGAAAATAATTAAGATATGACATTTCTAACCTAAAAAATAAACATTTTCCCATATAAACTTTGGAAGACCAGTATTACCCCCATCTCCCCTTATTTTCTAAACAAGAAGTAGCCCATATCAGTTCTAGATGTTCAACGTATGCCTATACTAATTTGATCAGACACACAGAGTTACTTTCGCATTTATAATTTATACTGATTTATATTTATACTAATGTCCTTTTAAAAGCCAGACAAATTGATTTTCTACTGTGTCTGGTTGTCTGCGCCTTACGACTTTAAGAGAAGTGTGACAATACAGGGTGTAACGGGGGGGCTTTTTTCGTTTTGATACTCTGGCAGTAGCGAAATGAAATTTTTAGTATGGATATAGGAATCCATGATCCATGAAATTTAAAAACATTAAAACAAGTTCTAGAAAAAAAATCAAGTAATTTTTTTTCTCTAGGCCTTGAAAGTTATTAGAAATAATTCGATTTGCAAGGAAATCATGCAAGCAGGTCCAGTAGTTAAGCTACAGTGAAGACTTTCTATTAAATCCGGCTATTTAAATTTCACAAAAATCTCAATAACTTTGGAACCATTGAAAATCACGGAATATACATAGGAGTTATATCGATAGGTATTGAAGTACCCCATCGTTTGACTTACTATGATCCCCCCCCCCCCCCCCTTTACACCCTGTAGGTATTGTTCGGCCTTCATGGTCGTCAAAACGTCATAGAAGAAAAATATTTAGTTTGATTAAATGTCACTCTCGAAACTCTATAGAAAATAAAAATATACGTTTGATTCCAATGGCGCAAAGATGTATTATTTCTTCGTCTTCGTCATGTCGGCGCATACAGGTATATCTACCTTAGTGTGGATGTGCGACCGGTAGCTGGCGACGACGATGTCGGCCATGTTGGTGATGGCGCGCGAGTAGGCGGGCCGCGCGACGTCCTCGCGCGCGCTGTAGTGCATCGGCACGAGCGGCTGCAGCAGCGTCTGCTGCGACACGTGCGCGCCCAGCGACAGGAACCCGCTCGGGTGCTCCGCGGGGGGTTTCTATGGAGACACATTCGAGACATTTTTACATTTTATTACAAAGTCAAAGTCAATATTTTTTATTCATATAGATTACATTAGTAATACTTATGAATAGTCTCTATATAAAGCAAATGAAGCTACCTCCGGTTCGGAACCTATAACTAAAGAGAAGATACCGGCAAGAAACTCAGTAGTTTTTTTTTACAAATGGAAGCTAAAATTATTACTAATTTTGCACTAAGACACACAGTTAGTTTGTCAATTGTAAAATAAATATTAAAAATCAATTATTGAAAAAAATAAAAATAAAACAAAAGTATCAATTTGTACAGTTGAAGGGTCAACTGCAATAATGATGAACATCCTTTATTTTTTGTTTTGCAATATTGAAAGTTTTTAAACGTTGTACTAAACTCGGCCTTATTGCCATGAATACATGGGACGTGTTGTTAAATATCAGAAACGGTTTTATCTCAGTACTGGAAGCGATAATGCCTAGTTAGTAAACAAAATTTCTAACTGTATGAAGTGACCGAATGACGTTGATGAAATAGATTTTAATATTTTGGACATTCATCATTTTTGCCGTGAACCCTTCAGTTATAATGGTTGACTGGTAGAGAATGCTCCTAGAATTAAGTACGCCTTTTTTACTTGTTGTTGTGCAATAAAGTTTTAAATAAATAAATAAAAGAGTCCTTCACGCCGCAAATGTGGGGTTCGAACCACGACTTTTATGTATCGCGCGTGCTGCTCTTTCAACTAGTGCTAGCCAAGCTCTATATTAAAAATAATAAAGAAACAAAAAATAACCTTAAAATAACTTAACTTTTATAATGTAAAAACTTATAACCAAAATTTTAATAAAGAAAGTTTTAAACTACCTACTGATTGTTGTGTATTCCTGCGTTATATTGGAATAAAAATAATGTAATATGTTATTAAAGTATCTAATCTGTTTAGCTACCAGATTTCAGATCCATTCGGTACCTTTTGAGTGAAAGACAACAAACATACAGAACGTCCAACCGACCCGACCGTCCAGTCATTCATATAAGTTGAGGAGTTGTTATTAAGGTGATGAGTCGGAAACAAAATGTACACTAAACAAAGAACTTGCAAAATAATTCACGGATAAAAGTGACGGACGTTTGCAGCTCGCACACACACACACACGCACACACACTCAATCTTTCAATCGTTTCCCATGCATTTCTTATTACGATTTGGGATTCCAGCAAAAAAATTGTTTAATTCAATTTGTTCTTTTTTTATATTGCATTTCAAGATTGACCTTATCTCACCTGATATGAAGTGGTAATGAGGTCCGAGCTTAACTTAACGTCCAGTATCTGCTTTATTTTGCTGTACTTGTCGCCTACTTTGAAGGCTACCCCTGCTACTAATATAGCAATCCTCAGGAGCTTTGTAAACCTTATTCACACATTCAACAACACCGAAGTGATTGTTATTTGGCTGCGGTCTTCTGTAAAGTATTTCACCAGTCGGGCTGCTCCAGTTCGAGCGATATTTCGCTATGCCTCTTACAAAACATTGAATATTTTGAACTAATACATCGGGTCAATCTGCTTAAATATCCATATTTAATATTAAATTAAAATGATAGATACATATATTAAACAATACTTTTTTCAACAAGCGTACAGTCCCGTGCGTAAGCTCATCTAAAGCGAACCTTACGGTAACGTAATGAGAGCTCAAGTGTTTACATTTCATTGGTCATGAGTGTACCTGGCAGGGGTGGTTGGCGGGCTCGACGAGCAGGCGGAAGGTGTGTCGCGTGCGCACGTTGTCGAGCACGCCCTGGTTCATGCCGCGGTTGTCGTCGCGACTCAGCCGCCTGTCCTGCATCACCTGCAACAAAACACTCACGATACAGTTGCTGCAACATTAACTGGGATCATTTGAAAACGATAACCATTTAAATTAGGTTTCTGTTGCGGCGCTACTGACCTGTGCTTGCCCCGCAAGACGACTATTTTTTTTTTTTTTATGGACTCTATCTCGCGTCTCTAGATAACGCGATGATTCCGCCAATGTCAAGGCAAGACGACTATAATGATGACGTGCGTGACTATGACATGAGTTTGAATATAGATGGAAACGACATGACAGCGTGGACAAAGGTGTCTTTGTAAATAGTGCTGTTATTTTAAAGGTTTTTAATTGTTTCCATTATATTATTTCGACGACGAGACGCAACAGTTACATAATCAGACTAATACAGTAGCTAGAACGTCAGACTAAAATACACTTTGGACCCTTTCGTTGACATACTCTATAATTTTGAACTGCACTTATTTTCATAATGTACTGATGTATACTGACGGTACATCGTCATAAAAATACAGACAAATATATATATATATATATATATATATATATATATATATATATATATATTTATTATAAATTTACATATGGCAGAAATATGTCACTGTAGAAGTGTAGTTGCCATTTCACTACATAGTATAAAACAATGTCGCTTTTTCTGTATATCCCTATATTGCCAATATTACGCTTAGATCTTTAAAACTACGCAGCGGATTTATATGCGATTTTTTTATAGATAGAGTGATGTATGAGGAAAGTTGGTATATATAATCCACACATTAATAAACAGAAAAGCCGAAAACTTAATTTGTGTTTACTTGTACCCGTGCGGGTAGCTAGCTAGCTATCATAAATACATATATAGGTAGGTAAAAGAAAGTCGTGTTACACTATTCATAACTCAAGAACGGCTAAACAGATTTGCCTGAAAATTGGTGGGGAGGTAGTTTTAAGCCAGGGGAAAGGGACAAGACACGTTTTTATTATTTTCTTTTTTGATGCAAGTACATGATTGAAAGTGAGTGAATCCTATGTACTAAATACATGGCTAATCAAAATCATTAAAAATACTTGCTTTTTTAAAAGACATTAATTTATCGAAATAAAAAAAATACCTTGATGGATTAAGGTCTGCCCATTTATTGCTCTAAGGAGGATCAAAGTTCGCCGGTTGAGGTAGTAAGATATATTTAACATTAGCAGTGTTACCTCTATTTGTCCGGGCTGCAGGGCCGCCATGCCCAGAGGCGTGGACGTGAACACGGTGAAGCGGTGGTTGTCGTCCTCGATGTACGCAGCCGCCGGCATCGGGTAGAAGTTCGCTTGTAGGGGCAACTTCTCGAAGTACCGCCGCTTCGTCATCTAAGTTATGGTAGATATACTATTTAGAATTCTATTTTAGAAGTATATTAGACTATTGACTAATAGTCTAATCTTTTCATTCATATAGATTACGTCAGTAACACTTATGAATTGTCTCGATATACATTTTCTGGTCTCCAGGCATCTCCCAGGAATACCTGGAGGAAAACTGGAGACCAGAAAATACCAAGCCCCCCAAAGAGGGCATAGAGATGTAAAGGGGGAAGGCAAAGCCACCAAATTACAAAAATTTGGTGAGGTGTTGGTAACTGAAGTGGCAAACAGGCGACGATAATGTAACATATATTTTACGAAACACGATTCAATGCTCTAATTTGAATGACAATTTCCGGATGGGAACAGTGTCGGTATAACGTACGATGACGACGTAAGACTAAAATACATTTTGTGATCTTGGTATGAATAGTACTAAATGTTTTGAAACTTTCACTTTATTACAATAATAAATATATCAAAATAATGTTCTAAGTATTTTACACATTAAAAATGTCTGCAGAAATCTCCGCGATGGTATATGTATATCTATCTCTTATGGATATCCCACGATATTTTTTTTTGTTATTTATTTTTTACGACAAATAGTGGCTAATTTTCGACGCGATTTTAACCAATACAGCATTAACCCTTGTGCAATTAAATACATTGTAGATTTAATATAGATTTATATGGCCCTTTACAACATATGATTTAAATGAATATTTTCGAAGACATTACAGATTTAAAAATTGCAGGACGTAGCGTTTGCGGTGGTACCGGCCGGGCGGGGCGGCGGGAGCATGCCTACGTTCACAGTTTTTCTGTAGTGTATTTAGTATCAGCATTGCACCCGAGCGAAGCCGGGGCGGGTCACTAGTATACTATATATTATCAAAATGAAGGAGTGAATAACTAAACGTACGTGCATCCCGTTGAGGTCTGTATAGAAGACGTCGCCGTTCTTGACGCCTGTGGAGAACCGTATCGCGAGCTCGAGGTCGTCGACCTGCGAGTCGATCAGGAACGTGTTGCTCACCTCCACCTCGCTCTGCGGCAGCGACGGGTTGTTGTACACAGAGATCTAAAGGAAAAACAACATCTGTATAATACCTAAAAAAATGATAAAGTTATTATGCCTTTGGCGGCATGCCATCTCTGATGTTCCGGTTTCTTTTCTCGGCCAATTCAACGTGGTAAAGGTATTTCTAGATTGACTCGAGTCGGGTCTAGTTGTAGTGGTAACGTCGTTGTTTCTATTTTTTGTAACATACTGTTACGCGCCACAATTAACGTTTTTAGTAAACAGCGCCATCTAGTCTCCAATTGTGGAACTCGTAACAATACATGCTTCAGCCATGTACAATTTATTACCGCATCAGAATAATGTATGTGTTGTTGTCCAATATTTATTCCGAAACTATATAAAGAAATAGGGTGCTTATTATTATTTTGCCAACGATACCTTTTGTTGATTGAACTATTTACCTAATAATTTTATTATTTAAAGAAGCCGCTAAACGCAACCATTGTCGCAGGCTCGATAAAATAATCGATGTGCATAGAAATCTGGCTCACAGAAGACACTTTGTTTTATTCACTTCGCGACATAGTGTTCGTATTATGGTATTCAAGTCTTCAAGTTAAGGGATGACGATGTTGACTCACTGCTAGCACGATCTCTGCAGTCCTGGGCCCATTGAGGGCGGAGTACAAGGTGGCCTTGTAGATGCCCTCCGTGACTACTATCTCCGGGAACGCGTCGCTCTTGAACGGCTGGGCCGGGCCCGAGGGAATAAAGAGGTAACCGCCGCTGTTGTTGTCATGACCTTTTTGTGTGTCGTATCTGTTAAACAAACATCAAATTAATTGATTATTTTTATATTGCGCTTTAAGATTGACGTCATCCCACTTGATGTTAAGTGGTAATAAGGTCCTAGCTTACGGACGACAAGTGCAGCATAATAATAGCTGTTACTGGACTTGTCGCCCTTACCTTGAAGGCTGTACCCCTGCTACTAATGTAATAAGCTCTAGAAACCTTACAAACGCAAGAACACAACAACACCCAAGTGACTGTTATTTAACTGCGGTCGTCTGTAAGGTGGAGGTATTTTACCAGTCGGGCAGCTTCAGTTCAAGCGACAAATACCTATGCTCTACCTCTCTACAAACAAAATAAAAGCTGGATGGATTAAACTGGGTGCTTGAAAACGTCAAGGATATGTAAAATACTTGACGGAGTATACAAGCAAGATAAACCACGATATTTTTGTGTGAAACGTCACTACGCTTTTCGCAAACGCACATCTACACAGGAAATCAAAATAAATGGCAAACCACAAAGTAATTGTAGTTTTTGTAATAATAGCGGCGTTAGTAGCGAACAGATTAATTTAATACGAGAATAATAACTTTCAATACAATTTCAATACATCTTTTATTTACTTTCCATCGACGCATTTAAATAGTTGGAAGCTACGCAATGAAAGCATTGCGGGATTTTTTGATAAAAGATTGTAAAAAGTCGCGTGGTCGTCTGACAACCAACTGGCAGGAACTAAAATAGTTATTATGTTCTGCCGGCTTTCGGGCCAAGACTTTGGCCTTAGGCCACGCCGGGTGGCGTCGTGGAAGTAAAGGTTAATCCGTTTCCATTGGTTCACCACAACGGCAGGGGGGAAAGTAGTGGAGTTTTTGGTGGGTAAGAGTCCCACATACCCGCCCCATTGAGCCTAAACAGGGTGGCGGCCATTTCTGACGTTAAAAAAAGGAACTAGATGGGTATATTAGTTCATTTAGACACTTACTGTACAAAGTTCCAATATTTTACGGTTCGTAAAATGTCAAAAATGACTATCCGTTTTTCTCCACCCGACTACGAGTCGTTAATTCTAATTTCAAATTAACTTTCCATATCCACCGTCATCAGTCATCCGTCGATCGTTTTTAGCTTACGCCTCGTACAATTTATTACTATCCGTAACTAAAACGGATCGTTTTTCAAATATTGGAACCGGGCATAACACACTTACTGTACAAAGTCCATGTGCACCGGCATGGTGGTCCCGTCCGGTGACACTATAGCCTTGATCAGTCCGTTCATGGTGGCCACAACCCTGGTGCCGTTGGTCGCCTGCACAGTAATGTCCTCGCTCAGCCGCGCCGTGGGCTGCTCCACTGGGAACATCTTCGGCAGGTCTACAGACCAGTAGTCCGCGTTGTAGATGCGCACGCGTGAGAACGACGTGTATCTGTGAATTAATAAATTGATCAGCCACTATTAGGCCTAGCATGCGCAATACGTCAAATTGATGAGACGACAACATTTTCGATCTTGTTGATTGGGTAATAACATACCACACTTGTATTTTCATCCAATCAGCAGCTGACGCACTGACTTCAACCTATTTTGACGTTTGTTAAGAGCTCGATAAATTTTAGTCGCGTTGCGTATGCTAGGCCTGTATACCATGCGCAATACGACACATTTTTCGCTCAACTGCCAGAACCGCTAATTGGCTACTTGACAGTGTAAACAATAAAATATGAAAAGTGTTAGATATGTTAGCTTATTAGTTAAGTAATCATTTTACATTTTTATTTTTTAATTAAAAGCATACTTAGTATTTTATTTTTGCAAAATATTTTTTTCTTTTTTTATCTATGGAACAAAAGAACCGAAACGGAAACCACCATTGCAATTCGGAAATGAAAACTGTCGGCGAAAATTATTTATTTTAATGTGGCGAAACAATGATTATTTTACCGATTAAATTGAATTATTGTCTCTCTAATCGTATTAAGAATTTATTGAAACATTTTCCGTTTAATTAAATTAAGTCGTTCCTATACGTACCGGTATGTTGTCTAGGACGTTGACGTCATAATTCCAACAGTGACGTGACTTGGCGTTTGCGCGCGCTTTTTAAATGTGTTACACAAAATCTTATTTTTCTCTGGTTATTTACATTTTTTCCAGATAAATCGAATTGCTTGGGATATAAAATGAACGGGCGCACATTTTACAATACTTTTTCAAAAACTGTCAAGTACCCAACTTATTACTCTGTACAAGTCTTTTTTAATGATACAAATATGTGGAATAGTTAAAATGTCTATTCATAACTAGATAATCTTTATTGTTAATTTAAAAATGTTGATGCTATATTGTTATGTTTATAATTTATTTGAGTATATCTGTTGAGTTTGTCGCGGCGCTTCTTCTTAACAGAACCAACGTCGAGGCGCTGGTAGGAGAAAATAATTGACGTGCAAAAGAATTAATTGTAAATCTACTTGCAGAAATAAATCATTAATTTCATTTCAAAGTAAGGGTAAACTCACTTATTGATGCTCATGTTGTCCCGAAGCGAGACGGTGTACATGGTGAGCGCGAGGGGCTCCACGGTGACCGGGAAGGACAGCTGGAACTTGTTCGCAGCGAACCCGAGCCGCTTCTCGCCCGCCACTACGGGCGCCACCTGCGCCATTATCGGGTTGCCTTCCGGATCGAACACCTGACAAAGATATTACAATAGATATCAGATTTTCTTTACTATATTTCTTCAGAAAATCTCGGAAAAAACATTTTTTAAAAATATCTTACTTGATTAGTCAGTCATCATTGAACCCTACTGGTATACTCTATATACTACCCTGTATATTCTATTAGGCAAAGTAGGCCACTGCCTTTTCCATAACCCAGAGGCCTCCTGTCGGTGTCCCCGTTGTTAGCAACCCAGCGAACTTCTGGGACGCCCCTAATGGTTGCCTGGTCGTCTATGCGTAAGTTGTGTCGTATCTTACAATGCGCTCCCATCAGGTATCGTTAATGCAAACTACGGCCAGCGCTGAATCTACGATTCGTTGGCAAAAACGCAAAAACTGTAAAATAACCTGATCGCAAATCAAACCGGGACCTTTCACGCTTCAAGTGACGGTGACGCGCGACTGTCGCAGGTGTCGCTGCGACTGCGACTCACCTCGACGTGGGGGGAGGACACCAGCACCGTGAACACCTCCTGCCGCCTGAAGCCGAGCGCGTTGTACAGCACGACGCGGCGCGAGGGTGACACCACGTCGAGCGCGACCGTGACGCGCGACTGTCGCAGGTGTCGCTGCGACTGCGACTCACCTCGACGTGGGGGGAGGACACCAGCACCGTGAACACCTCCTGCCGCCTGAAGCCGAGCGCGTTGTACAGCACGACGCGGCGCGAGGGTGACACCACGTCGAGCGCGACCGTGACGCGCGACTGTCGCAGGTGTCGCTGCGACTGCGACTCACCTCGACGTGGGGGGAGGACACCAGCACCGTGAACACCTCCTGCCGCCTGAAGCCGAGCGCGTTGTACAGCACGACGCGGCGCGAGGGTGACACCACGTCGAGCGCGATCGTGATCCGCGACGGCACTTCGTCGCGCCGCCGCCAGATGTCGTCCACGTCGAAGTAGATGTCCTCCTGAGTTTGGTCCTGGATCGGAGGCTGTTTGAGGAGGTAGTACGCCGCTTGCTGGATCGCAGATTGGCAGTACTTTATTGCTGTTAACATTCTGGAAACAAACGTTATTTTATTAAAGACTAGCAACAGCTTGTCGAGGGCAAGAGTCCTCGAAGTTGTATTTTGGGACTAGCTGTTGCCCGCGACTTCGCCCGCGTTATTTCGGGATAAAAAGTATCCTATATGTTAATCTAGTATGTCATCTGTCTTCCTACCAAATTGTATCCAAATACGTTCTGTAGTTTTTGCGTGAAAGAGTAACAAACATCCATACATCCATACTTACAAACTTTCGCCTTTATAATAGTAGTAGGATTAAAATTATCTTATATGTTAATCTAGTATCTCATCTATACTGGATGACTTTTTTTACCGTCAGGAAAAAAGAACTCTGTATTTTGTACCTAAAACAAGTTCTATACGTGAGTGTATTTATAAAATACAATTAATTTTATAAACTTTGGAATTTCCAAAAAGAATCATAAATTTGGAATACATTAGTGCATGCGTATTATTGTTAGGTAGGTAGTGTAGTAAAACGGTAGCGGCGGCGGCGCGGCGCGGGAGGTGCAGCCCGCCCACGTGTTCCTGAATGAATTGAAAAGAATACCTACCCAGCAAGACAAAAATTCGCGAAAGTTTTTGTCTTATTCATTGAACAAATTTTAAGTAAATTTCAATCTTCCCTTCATACTTTTACGGGCTTAGGACCGTCGAAGATGCAGTAGCAACCTACATTTTGATAAGTTAAAAGAAATTCCTAGTACTTGTGACTTATTAACTTATTTTTACAACAGGCTAACTAGTAATAAGTAAGTACTACGGTGTAGTTGGTAAGTGCCACTACGACATCTGGGGCGTACTTAAAAGATTGGAATCAACTTATTTACAAATTACTGATTGTATTTACATTATTAATTAATACGTACCTTTTAGCGATATTTTAACAACTGTTCAAAATGTTCGCCGTTTCTTTCCAAACACAAACTAGCACGTCATTGTAAATTGTTTGTTAAACTGCGAAGAGTGTCTATCACTTTTTATAATTTCGAAAGCGTCTACTATGCGCTGTTTTAAGTCACTAACACTTTGAGCTTCCTCGGTATACACTAGCCGTTTCAACTCGGCTTACAAATAAAAATCTAGCGGCGTTAAGTCCGGTGAACGCGCCGGCCAGTTCACAGGCCCTCCACGACCTATCCATCTATCAGGGAAAACAGCATCCAAATACTGGCGGACAGATCGTTCGTAATGGGCGGGACAACCGTCGTGTTGAAACCTCTACTTTCAAACCTCGTAAATAAGTCAGGGGAACGTCATCAAACAGAGTTTCAATGAATCATGTGTAGGTATGTAACACCCGTCAATCGTCCTTCAATCCAAACCGGCCCAATAATGCGATCGTGGATTATCGCCGCCCACACATTGACGCTGAACATTATAAATGCCCACACGGGTAAAAATGGATTCGTCACTCCATAGGATATTCGCCTGCGCGTGCTCCTGTAGCCAGCGACAAAACTCCATGCGTGGTCCGGGATCCGGGGCGTGTAATGCCTGTACTTTCACTAGACCGAATGTAACACCTAACCATTGCTAGGTATTCCACATTTGAATATTCGTAAGCCATATCGCACGTTTACGTAATTACGGCGAGCAAACAATGCTTCCGCCTTCCGCTTCCGATACGGTCACGCCGGGTAACGCGCAAGGGCAGACTAATTGAATTGTTGTATGCAAAATGCGATCCTAGAGGTCTGTAGGGGCGGGGGCGGGGATGGGGCGCGGGTCGAGATGTCACGTGACTGAAGAAAGAGGCCGCCTGGCCGGCGCGGGCGCTTGCTCTTTCGCGCGGCGGTGAAATAGATAATAATAACAAGTGTTGTAAACTCGGGCGCATTCATTGATGTTTAGCGCGCGCGTTCAGAGTAGGGTGAATATGGGTTTGAGTTTTGGTCGGTTTCGTATTTTTATTATTATTTTACGCATATTATTTTTTTAAATGTTATGTTAGTGAAAACAACTTAGAATTAGATGGTTATGAGGATAGGTAATTTATTTAAAAAATAAAAAACTACACTTTTTTTCTAAAGTGATCATGCTATCGTCATCTACATCATTTACCTATCTCCCACGTTTATTTTCCTGACGGTAAAAAAAGTCATCCAGTATATCATCCAAATTGATTTTGTACTTTTCGCTTGAAAAAGGACAAACATTATCGACATTTAAACATTCTTACAAACTTCGCCTGTTGCTCGCGTCTTCGCCCACGATATTTCGAGATAAAAATTATCCTAAATGTGAATTTAGTATATCATCTCTTACTACGAAATTTTATCCAAATCCGTTCAGTAGTTTTTTGCGTGGAACAGTATCAAATAGACATCCAAACGTTCATATTTTTTTTATAAATGTGTGTATTACTTAAATAAGAAGTAGGACGTTCTGCTGTTTGCAATATTAGAATTGGGCCTCAAATGTATGTGCTGTCGTCTGATATTGTTTCATTCATCCAGAATTAATGAAAACTAAGTTGCTGGCCACAGTTAGTATAGATATATGTTGTACTCCGTGATTGTAGCTAGCTTGTCGACTCACTTCTCGGCGTAGTCCTGCCTGACCTCATCCCTGGAGGTGCCGGTCACACCGTCGTGGTGCTGGAACAGAGCCAGCGAGCGGCGCGCCAGCTCCACTCTGTCTCGCAACTGGAGGGACATTATGTACGTAACGGACGAGCTGGCCGTCGCTTGAGAGGTTATTATTTCTGCTGCCCTGTTAAAAAAAATCGTTACTGGGTTCCCTTTGTACAAATTTAAGACGTCAAATGTTGTCTTTTACAAAATGGCTACTACAATGTAGTAGAATCTATGAATGATAAGATCAAGTGGACCACTACTCTGCTCGCCTGTACCATCTTATTTTTAAAGGCCCTATTTTTTCCATAAAACGATTATTAGTAGAAGGTCTGTTTATCTGTTATAAAAACCAATATTCCCAATTCCACTCAACAATAACTTGTCCATAGTGATTTATATTTCTATCTGTATAAATTTATTGTAAATACGTTAGGTAAAATTTAATATGTGTCTGTTTTTACTACATCGCTTTGTATTTATTTTAAAAAATTCTATTTTAATGATGTGCTTTTTGTACTCAGTTTAGCTGATGGCTCTATGGACAAAGCTCAAATAAATTAAAAACAAAATCTGCTCGCCTGTACTTACGGTCGTTATATTGTTTTGAAAAGTTTTGTTGCGTTTTTTAATCAATATCATGAGGGCCAAAATGTATAAAATGATACATATGTATGCATACATACATAATATTGCATTGTCGTACAGTATTTTAGTTTATTCATTAATTATATATTTATTTTTTCACAATTGACAACCTAACTGTATGTCTTGGTGCAAAATTCGTAGTATGTAAAGTAGAAATATCAAAGATTGCTATTGTTACGAGCTTCGAGTTCGTGACAATAAAAACAGCCGATAAAAATTACCAAAAGTCACACTTTAATTGAACGCCACTAATTACAACCTTAAAATGCACTAATTAAAACAACAATCGCTCCCAAGTCGCACTTCAAAATCGCTTTCGAAGTAATCACTTGTATCGCTAATTCAATACTGTCCCGGTCGCGGTCAATCCCGGCCTTTTATATTGCCGCGGCCGTTCCTGAACCTTCCAACGCAGAAACATCCGGAACATTCGCGCGCAGTCCGGCCTTGACCGAGCGTACGGCCATAGTTCTAGTAAGTTCTGGCGTACGCGTCTCGACTCTCTGAAGTCCCGCCTTTCCAAACTAGATGGCGCTGTTTACTAGGACACCATCGATCGTGGCGCGTAACACTATCTTCGTTTTCTATTTCCATAGCATCATGAAGGCGATTAGGTCCACCGGAATGTTATAGTGGGTAGTTTCGCCTTTTCGTGGCAGATAGTCCCCGTTAGCGATGAAAGTGAAACCAAGTTCCAAAGGACAAAAGATATATGAAACTAAAATACAATAATAATTATAAGGACAAAATCGGGGTACACCAAACCTGTCACTAGGCACATATGTTATCTGTTGCTAAGCGTTACTAGAATTGCATAGCAACAGGTTTGGTGTACCTCGATTTTCTCTTATGATTATTATTGTATTTTTAGTTTAATATATCTTTTGTCCTTTCAAATTGGGTTTCACTTACATCGTTAACATTTTGGGGTCCGGCTCGAAGGACTAAAATGTTAATATGTGCCTAGATCTGTCGCCAACAGGCCCACACACCATAACCTTCATCGGGTAACTGAAAGGGGCCTGCATTCCCCCAAAAAAAGGCAAGATACGATCGCAAATGACTCTGGTACTATCTTACCTGACATAAGCCAACAGAACCCTGTCCATATTCTTGTAGAAGGGTCGCGACGTGTAGTACCCGCTCCAGTAGTGCTGGTTCCTGTCTGCGTACGTGAAGAAGTCGCCAGATAGCACCGGAAAGTCGGACAACTTGACTTCCTCGTGAACTGCTTTGAAGTAGTCTTGTAGTGTGCCGAATTGTACCTGCAATGTTCGGTTTCGTTAACAGAGCGAGCTGTAAGCTTATAACATGCCACGCGATTACATCGAGCTATTTTTAAATGACAAAATCGATAAAATTTTGTGCCTCAACTGCTGATTGGCTGAAAATATTTTTTATTTTTATTTTTTATATTGCACTTCAAGATTGACCTCATCCCACCTGATGTTAAGTGGTAATGAGTTCCTAGCTTAAGGGTGATAAGTACAGCATAATGATTATATTACTGGATTTATCGCCCTTACCTTGAAGGCTTGACCCCTGCTACTAACGCAGCACCCCACAGGAGCTCTGGAAACCTTACTCACACGCAGAAACACAACAACACAGAAGTGATTGTTATTTGGCTGCGGTCTTCTGTAAGGTGGAGGTATTTCACCAGTCGGGCTGCTCCAGTCCGAGCGATAAATCGCTATGCCCTACCTCTCTTAATATGACTGTAATACGTTATTAGTCATGAATGGCCCCGATATTTTTGTCATCTTTTGTGAGTAATTAAACGTTTTGGCATGTACAAGCATTAACAATTTAATAATTAAAACTATCTTGTTTTATTTATACTTTTTTGCACACTAGCTGTTGCACGCCATTTCACCGCATTCAGCAAATAATGAAAAAAATGTTGCATTTTAATTTAAGACTCTTTTGAAAAGTTTGTATATTGACCCGACCGGGACGCCAAAGTCTGTTTAAGTAGGTAATCACCTCTGCAGAGCGAAACAGTCCCATACAAGTCGCTATCCTATCAAGGCGACAGAACAGTGTATAAACGTATTTCTCCGTCTCAAAAAAAAGGATAAGACTTTATAACAGTTCTGACGTCACTGCTCATACCTCGGTGTTCCAATCATCATTGTTGTTGATGTAGTCGGCGAGCGCCTCGTAGTTCTGGTACTGGTTGTCCCACTCGTTGGCGCGGTCGTACCGGAAGTCGTCACCAAGCGGCGCCATCAGCACGTTGCTGCGGTACAGTTGCGCCTTCTTCCGCCACTGGTCCAATATCAGACCTGCCCTGAAAGTGTACAAGGAAAATTGCTTATGCCCGGTTCCAATATTAGAAACGATCTGTTCCAGTTACGGATAGTAGTAAATTATACCAGGCGTAAGCTAAAAACGACTGATGACGGCTAATATGGAAAGTAAAGTATGGAACGGTATTAACGACTCGTAGCCGGTTGGAGAAAACGGATAGTAATTTTTGACACATTACGAATCGTAAAATATTGAAATCCGGCATTAACCAATGATGAAAGATGATTGTAAATGGATTTTTCGTACGCAAACACCCTCATTCCTCCAGTTTTGGCGACCAGCAAAACCTTCTCATAATTATTGTTATTTGTAAATACTTTTTATGTCCATATACTTCTCCGGTCACTGAAATGGCGTGTCATTTACATCTTTTACATTTTTGGTGTCAGAACATGTTCTAGAACTAGAATGCCAGCGCTGTGTATTAGTGGAACACATGACTTAATTTGTTGGGCTTAAACTGTTTCTAAAACATAAGGTTCTAAAAAATATCAACGGCAGTCAGCTCTTGCTATTTTTCATGCAACTGGTCTCCACCAGAACCAGCGCTATGTAGTATAACTAGTATAAGAACAATTTGTTTTTTGGACTTGAACTGTTTCTAAAACATAAGGTTTGAAATAGCTTTTTTATTCTATCTTGTCACACACACGTAGGCAATTCGTACCTAACTCAATGTACAAGTGTCTACATTTGATCTATTTAGGTTCTATTGATGAGCAGTGAAAGTGTTATTTTTCCTTACCTTTCGTTCACATTTTTTTGTATAATTTTTCTTGGTGGTACTCCCCACGGGCAGGTGACGCCGTTTCCTGGCAATCTTTTGAAATCGAATTGACAGCAAATCTGAAAATCAATATTTAATGAAACAATTTTATTCGTGTTACTGTCAAAGTACAATGATATTTTAATGCACATTGAGAGTGTCATAATCAATATGTTTCGGTTAAAAAGATAACCACAAAATGTATTAATCTAGACAAAATAAACCACACTAAAATAGCTAAACCTATCTTTATGTAATCAATTCATAGTCCCTAAAAACATAAAGAGAATTAATTAAATTTTAGGAATTTGTTTCACTAACTATTATGCATTGTATTGACCAATGCGGGCCTAATATTTGTATATACTGGACAATATTACATATACATATAACCATTATTCTATGGTAAGTATAAAGTACAGTAAGTTGAACAGAATTCAGATCCGAGACAATATAGAAAAAATAGTTTTCTATATTGATCTGACAGGGAGTCGCACCTGGGACCACAAAAATGGCGGGACGTCAAATTCCGCTCACTCGGCTACGGACGTCGTCAATTATCGTATATTTTATCATCAAAGTTCCGTTCCTGTTGATACTAAAACATATTCGATTTGTACGCCGATTAGCGGATTAAATTTTATCTTTACTCGTATCACAAAATAAATTGTTGAAACCAATTTTGCAGACGTTATAATTGTGTAACGAAGACGTACTATCAAAAATGAAATATGTCAGATCCGACCACAGATAGTAATTTTTAATACTCATAATCGTAACAAACTCACTTCGAGTGCGCTTAAAAAAATAAAATAGTGTTTAATTTGTTATTTTTTCGTTTTTGGTAGTAGATACTATAACAGATTTTAAACAATTTTAACCCCTGACCAAAGCAAAAGGTTTGTTTTAAGTATGACGTCTTATTTTTATTTTATATTTTTCCTACCTGACTATCGATGAAGCCTTATCATCTTTACCGACCTTTCGGGGGACCGCAGACGGCTCTCACCCCTATTATTTAAGCTACAACCTCGGTTCGGCTACTGAATTTGTAAGTCTGACGTCGTTGTCTGTCTGTCTGTCTGTGTATCAATCCGTGGCATTGTAGCTCTTAAGGGAATGAACCAAATTCGATGCGGTATTTTTAATTGTAAAGTCCCATAACAGATTTATTTTGCTGTACCTGTCGCCCTTAAGCTAGGACCTCGTTACCACTTAACATCAGGTAGGATGAGGTCAATCTTGAAGTGTGATATAAAAAAATAAATAATTTGAAAGGTTTGTTGGTGTGGTTTTTGTGTTACTTAGTCCCGCGGCCACTTCCGTATGCTACAGTACACTTGTAAGAAGGTAGGTAATATGTTAAAGTTTACCTTAGGATCGGGTCCACAGGTGTGAGGTACGTCATATGAATAGAATGGCATCAAATGCGTAAACATGTCGGTTTGACCAGTGCCATCTGAAAAAAAAAATAGATCAGTACATGCTAGTTTTGTAGACTTGTTAAAAAGCACATAATATTTCGTTTAGAAACGACAATTAACTCAATTAAATTATTTTTGATAGCGTTTTTACATGTCAGTAACGCTTAAGCGAGTAAGCCCTCTATACGGCAAAGCATGTTTGAATTTTTAATTGGTAGAATTTTTCTGCTGTATTAACCCGTTAGCTTTCGGTAAGTGCCCTCTGCCGAATATGTCCAGAACTACATACTTATCGACCCGTGGTACATTCGTTGCAGAAATGTTTGAAACCACGGAATCGAATACACTTTGGCATCTTAATAGATTTTTTATTTTTATAGTACTTTACGCCGTACTAGAGAACTTTAAATATTAGAAACATATATTTTAAACCAATTTAGAAATGCTTTGGAAGACATAAACTTCCACAACTCACCCCACAGCTGTCTCCACCTGAATTCCAATTGCCTGTTTTGAGCCAGCTCCTTCTTAACTCTATAATGGACTCTTTGTATCACGGAGTTGTCGAACCCAGCTAACTTGAGCAGATAAGGTTGTGCACTGGAATACCCGAAGGGATCTATTGCCCAGGCATTCTTCGGGATGTAATCCACGTTTTCGAGCAGCCATTGGTGGCCTGTCGCCAGCTGCTGTAGAACAGAAAGCCAATGGGAGTTGGCTTCATCGTTCATCACCCAGCCTCCAGTCACGATTTCCAGTTTACCAGATTTTAGCAAGCTGAAAACGAAAATAAATGGTTCAATTGAGGGCAGTGATGGAAAATAACGATTAACCTAATTTATTGGTTTTAATGCAGCATTCAGCGAATGTAAGAGCGTACATTTTGGTTGTGTTGAGCGTAATTAGGTGTTTTGTAATGACCATTATGATAAGTTGACGAGCCCGTAGTCAAAATGGAAGCGGGCCGGACTTTTGCCTCGCACCATCTCTGAAGTCCTGGGTTCAATGCCTGGTCGGGTAAATAAGGAAAACGGAACTTTTTTACATCGAGTCGGGTCAGGGTGTTGTGGTCTTTGTTTGTGTTTTTTGTGTAACAATGTTTTCACAAAACAGATTTTTTTCATTATTCAACGAAAATATTCAATAATACCTAAATTCCCGTATTCTTACAAAAATATTATTTGTCATTTTATTTTAAATTACAAGTGAAATTAATTTTGGAATCGACGTAAGTAGGTAACATATTGTTAATTAATGTGTTGTTTTATTTCTACCAATTAAAACCAATGACAAAATAGGTCAATCGTGAGTAAATTCAAAACCACGATAAGAAAATACGAATTAGGTACCACATCGCATTTAAATTCTTTTATATTAACGTCACATGTTTGCAAGTAGGTACATATGCGGGTCATTGCTTAGGCAGTCAAAAGTAGTTAATACATAAAAAAGGCGTTACTCACTCTTGGAAGACTGCCTTATCCTTATCAGAAGCATCAGAGTTCCACCAAAGTGCTAGATACGATATCTCGGCCCAAATGAACTTTCTACCTGCTTCAGGCAGTTTCTCAACCATATTCGTGAATATGGCCTTAGTTTGGGACTTGTAGTAGTTCTCAAACGTTTTGAGCCAACCTGTCGATTTAATATTATTCTGTAATTTATTGTCACCATTTCTATTTCAAAATAAAAATAAATGTACGTTTAGTGTGGGCTTAAATTGATTTCCCATGTTTTATGTCGATTGCTATCGCTCCAAGGACAAAATGACTGACGACGCGTGCGTGCAATAATTACAAGAATTTTACAAACACAATACATGAAGTTAGATTGTCAAATATAAATAAATGTAACATTTTCCCTGTCATTTCTAAATATTTTTAGAAAAGCATATTCTCAAGGAATATGTTGTTTTTAAGGAAGGGAAATGCATTGGCGCACCGTACCGCTGCCTGGGGAAAAAAGACAGCGGCGTGTGTGGGACTCCCCCGCTCTGAAAATAGCGGAGACTACCCACTAAAACCCTCGCGCACCTCTTAATGCCTATTGATGGCGCCATGTGAATATAGTTTAACTATCACGGCCACAGCAGCATAATGTAGGTTACGCTGAAATCATTCAACTTACCAGGGTCGTTGTGTGAATGTGGAATAATAAACACTTTCAGTTTATTCTTTTGACTCCACTGATTGTCATTGTACTCAATATTCCACCCTTGTTTCCATACTCCACCGTCTTTGTCATCAAACAATATCCTCTCATACATGGATAGCATCTACAGGAAATGCAAAAAATGTGTTACATGAAGTTTGCTACAAACATTCTTAGGCGTAAACAAAAAAGGAAAATGTAGTACTACATGCGATACTGACAACTTTCCTGATTATTCCACTTTGATCACCTGGGTCATATCGGGGATACTAACTCGTCACAACAAGAGCTCCAGAACCGATAGATAATCGTTTATGAGGACTCAATATGGAGTCATCTGGACGTGAAATGTTAATAATTACATACTTATATCATTAACTACTCCCGGCGCACATCGTTCTTACCTAACTACCTTTTAAGTTCCAAATATTCCAACCTTTTAACTTTTTCCTGGGCCGCGACTAATATGTAAATACTAAAATCAGCTAAATCAGTCCTATCGTTAGCAGGAAAAACGAACCGAAGATTGGTTTTCATATAATACCAACGGCCCGCCGCGAGTATGCACGCGTGATTTCCCCATTTATTCCACATTTTACACTGATTATTCGCTCCTATAAGATACAGCGTGATGTTATATAGCCTAAATCTTTCCTTGATAAATGAACTATCCAACCCAAAAAATATTTTCCGATCAGAGCCAGTGGTTCCTGAGATTAGTGCCTTCTAAAACTCAAACTCTTATAGATATAGATTAAGGAAAACCATTCAAAAATATTTTATAGAACAAATTTATGGTAAACACGTTACACGTAAAATTTCCGCTATCTGAGTAAACTCTGCGTAATATAAGTACTAGCTTTAATTGCGGTTTCGCCCGTATCGACTCTTTTTCTTATCAAAAGTAGGTAGGTGTACCTACTATAGCATTCTATTGGTGAAAAGGTAAAAGCGTTTAAATTGGTCCAGTAGTATTCCAGTTAATTCGTTACAAATATACAAAAAATTTCTATTTATAATGTTAGTATGGAAGTTATACAAATGAGTATTTATCCATTGTCCATCTTAAACACAAGTTATAATGGTATTAGTTTTGGAATTAGAAAGCGCATCTAAATTGGGACATATCTGAGTAAAATTACAATTACGAAATTGAATCGTATCTTAGATAGTCAGATACATCACAATTTATTTATACATTATTTTTCGTTAATATTAACTGCTACTAAAATTATATTACAAACTTACCTGTATATCAGTCTTAGGGGTTGCCTGTATTTGTATTGGACACTGCGATGCATTAAACTTGAGACTCATTCTCGGTGGTTCGTCACCAACAGCCTTGAATTCTCTTATCTTTGGTTCTTTCTCCGGTGATTCCTCCTTCACCCATTTCTGTGGAGGATGATACTCCGACTGTACCACAATCTGATCGACCGCGGATTTAATTTCACCAACAACAGCGTGATGTTGGTTGAGCTCATTCTCTATGTGACGCAGTTTTGATTCAAAGGAAGACCATTTCATCTAAAATTTAATTTCAAAGCATGTAATTATGGTCTTGCATTCTACTACACTACACTACCAAATATATGAATGCATACACTACTATCACATGCAAAAATAAACTGTACTTTATGAAACTTTATGTTGCACTTCAAGATTGACCTCATCCCACCTGTTGTAAAGTGATAATGAGGTCCTAGCTTAAGGGCGACCAGTACAGCATAATAATAGCTGTTACTGGACTTGTCGCCCTTACCTTGAAGGCTTGACCCCTGCTACTAATGTAGCACCCTCCCAGGAGCTCTGGAAACCATTCTCACAAACAACACAGTGGTCTACTGTAAGGTGAAGGTATTTCCCCAGTAGGATCTGCTCTCCAGGTCAAGCGATAACACCTCTCACCTCTCTCAAATTATTTAGAAAAGTCATTAAAATTAGCCATTTTGTTTCTGTACTAACCTCATCCATGTCTGGTATGGGTTTGATGCTCGGCAACTTAAAACTCAAGTCGGTGACGACATACAAAATGAATATGAAAACTACGATACATGTCATCCAAAACAAAGCCGACAGCCGCCGGATTCTCATCGTGAAGGCTTCTGACCTGCCAATAATATTAAAAAAGCATTTCAAAATAGTCACATGCACCGTTATGTCAAACTCATTCTTAAGCGAACCTTATGGTAATGTCATAAGAGCTCACATATTTAAATTACATTGCTCGTGGCTGTACACAAGCAATTAAACATTTCATGCGAGTCAAACACCGAAATTGGTGATGAATAAGTGTGACTCATTTTTGTATCATATCTCATTAAGATAGCGAACGACTAATCCGATGCTCCCATACTTATTTATCAAAATTTTAATTTGATTTCCATGTGGAATTTAAAGATTTTCTTTTTCGATTAACAAGTTGAGTAATGCCCGGTTCCAATATTTGAAAAACGATCGTAGGTAGGATTACACGAGGCGTAGGCAAGCTAAAAACGGCTCATGGACGATTGATGACAGCTAATATAAAAGGTAAATTTGAAATAAGAATTAACGACTCGTAGAAAAACGGATAGTCATTTTTGACACATTACGAATCGTAAAATATAGGACACGGTCATTAGTTAATATCCTACTAATATTATCCACGCGAATGTTTGTTAGAATTTATGGTTGTATGTACTCTTTCATGCAAAAACTGTAAAATGGATTTGGATGAAAATATAAAGACGAGATAAAGAGAATCCCTATAACTTTTATCCCTTAATAAAAGAAAAGGCTTATGGGAATTATGATAAGATACTTTGAGCACATTGTGGAAATGAAGCCAACGCCACTAACACGACGATAATAAGGAAATTCAATTTCTTGTCTTTAATCTTGCATGTTTGTATGAATTAAATACTTTAGTTGGTCAAATAGCATTGCCATTTAGGAAAAACGATATGACTACTTCATGATAAACAGGGAGGCTTCTGTGGAATCAATTACCTACTATTTATACATAAGACATATACAATTTATAGATAGAAATAAAGATTCATTTAAATATACATACGGTAATAATAGTTTAGTATATTGTGTCATTATACGTCTTTTACACTAAACCGTCATGGAATATTAGTTCCATATAATCATAGTCACATATGCAGTTTACAGTGTGCGCCCTTGCGGCACTCCACCACGTATTGTGATTATTTTGTCGGATTAATTGATACGGTTTCACTAGAGCCACTACACCAACTAATTTGTGTAGCTGTTATCATACCGAGCATATCTATTGCACTGGCGAACGTCGGTACAAACAAACCTATAGATAACACCAAAGTGAACCTGTCGAAAAAACGAAATACCTAACAAATTGGACGATCTCTGTAGCTCAGTGGCTAAGGTTGTCGCTCGAACCGCGAAAGATCCCAGGTTCGATTCCTGGTCAGGTCAATTTGGAAAACGATGTTTTTGTCAAGTTAAATTAATTTACATAATACTAGCTGTTGTCCGCGATTTATCTGCCGTTAGTTTGGGATAAAAATTATCCTATATTTTACAATAGATCACTTTCTGCCAAATTTCATCCAATTGTATACCATACCACACCATACCATACCATACATTTACAAACTTTCATTATATTAAGTATTTATTGTAAACAGGGAAGAGCTTGGGGACAAAAATACCACATTTTCGCATATTTTAAAGAAACAGAAAAATTGTATCTTGTTCCGGTGAGGGGATCGAACCCTCTACCTTCACGTATCACATGTTCTGCTCTTACAACTAAGCTTACAGCTAGTTTATTGTAGGCGTCGCAAATTTTTTCTGTGATATCAACATCTCAGCCTCAAGTTAGTGCCCTCTGCTGAATATATTTAGAACTACATACTATTCTGTTTATTAAAATATTAAAATTTCGCTTGTGCTGCATGAAGCACAATCAAATTTGTAAAAATCTATACATTTTTTCATTCGTTAAATTAATGAAAACATACTGGGATATTTAAACAACCAGAAACCATTTTTAGTCACCTTTCCTGTTATTCTAGTAAAATTTTATGTTGGCTGCGGAACTAGGTATGTTAAGCATTGCTTTTAATTAAAAATCAATATTGTTATTCAAGTTGGTTATTTTTTTTATTTAACTTATTATATATATTCAGTGTCTTTAAATGACTTTCAGAATTACTTTTAAAGTCTAACTAATTTGATAAAAGAGGTTCCCGAGTTCTCTAAATGTATTACAATAACCAATTCTACATACTTATTGCTGTTATGTGATGATAAATAAAGTTGGTATTGTTATTATTAATAATAACAAACTTAGGTTGAACTAGAAGGCATAATTGAATGTTTAAAAATTGAATTTTGAAAGAAATACAGATTTTATTTTTGTACGGGTTAATTTAGACAAGTGATTATGTTTTTAATAAGTTAATGAAAATCGAGCAGATATTACCACAAGTATTACTAAAAACCTATAAATTTATGTTTATATGAGAATTTCTTTTATTTATTTTTTTATATTGCACTTCAAGATAGACTTCATCCCATCTGATGGTAAGTGGTAATGAGGTCCTAGCTTAAGTGCGACAAGTACAGCATAATAAAGCTGATACTAGACTTGTCGCCCTTACTTTGAAGGCTTGACCCCTGCCACTAATATAGCACCCCCCAGGAGCTCTGAAAACTTTGCTCACACACAGGAACACAACAACACCGAAGTTATTGGTATTTGGCTGCGGTCTTCTGTAAGGTGGAGGTATTTCTCCAGTCGGGCTGCTCCAGTTCGAGTGATAAATCGCTATGCCCTACCTAGAGAGGTATCAACGATAACTACCTAGAGAGGTGTACAAAATAGAATTCTCGCATAATTCATAATAAGAGTATTAATAATAAGAGTATTATGAATTATGTGAGAATTATATTCACAAAATCTTCACATACAGTGTTTCAAATGAAACTGTATTTAAAAATTACATATTTATTTACATGTTTTTATAAGGGGTTTGTTTTGAATATTATATCTGTTCACATAGTAATCATTTTTCTTATTTTTTATATAAGAAAACAACTACTATGTGAAATAATGCTATAGAATAGAATAGAACAATTTAAGCCAGGATTTAAAATTTTTAAATCTTTTTATAACAGTTTTCTTTCCCATTTTCATTAATTTTAATGTTGAAATGTTAAATTTGAATATATTTTTAGATATTCCTGTATATGAGAATTTACCAGTCTTTACTTAAGTATTAAGTACCATGTGAATATGAAGGTATGGTGTAACAGGTGATAAACATACATGATTAATTTAGTAACTAGATGTTGTCCTAATCAACCAATCATTAGAGTACCTACTTATGATTACAAAACCAATTCAATGGAACTAAAACATTGTGTTTTAGTTGATTCAAGTATAGACTAAGTACAGAAACAAAAAATCTAATTTTAAATATTTAAGATCAATAGCAAGAAGAAAGATAAATTAATTATGGCATTTTTCTTGGAATTTACAGACTAAAATCCGGTGTACTTGTAAGTAAACACGAACACAGTAAATATGTCCACAATTACCTGGCTCTGTCTTACTAATGTTTAACAAGTTGACTCTCGGGACAGTCAGTTTTCATTTTATTTGGACCATTAGCAGTATAATTGCGCTGAATATACCAAATTTTAATTTTATTCAAGGTACCTATCACCGCACTAAACACAAACTTGGTTTGACAAATATTGTTGACAGAAGACGTGTCGTGACATTCCGTTTTGTTCTTGACGTGTAAATTGATAATTCGTTAAAAGCTTTGTTATTTTACATTTCGTTTAACTTTATTGCTTTAAATAACGATCTGACACTTTGTTCTTAAAACAAATTAGACCCTTTTATTAACGCATTATCAAAATATTACTTTTTAAAATAGTTTCCAAACCATCATAAACTGCTGACCAAAGCGTTCAGATTCTTAAAGCATCGAAACGTATTCTCTGCGTCTTGTTATCGATTTTCGTTAAACGTCAAATTGTTTGTGTGTGAAACATGGCGTCAAAGGAGTCTCTGGACGTAAGTATTGTAATTTTTGGTTCTATTGCAGTTTTTGTGCATCTTTTTACAGATTTTGAAGGCTTTGTACCATGTGGAGTAAAATACCATTAAAATTCTAGCGGGGCTCCATAGTTATATCGTAAGATATCCAGTAGAAAAGACCACGCCCCAAGTGCACGATTCTTATTTGAATTTTACGTAGATTTTCTAGTTAGTCTAGTTATTTTATTAGTCATTATACTTATTCAACAATAGACACGACAATTTCAATCGATTCCCTTGCTTATGAAGCTATAAAATCGACGGTTTTTATTCATAAAAATGAGACAAAAGTCGCGACTAATCAGTTTCGTAAAGTATGTTTGCGGCTTTTTTATTATTTGAATTGGTTGAAAACTGAAACCCGTTTTAATCAAATTGTTCATGGTTACCCATTCTTTCTTTACTTGTTCATTTGATTTTAAAATCCTAAATGTAATTACATTCCAATTACTGATTTTTTTTGATACATAATCATTAATACAATTTACCAGTAATATTGTAAGTTATTAGTTTCTAAACATTCTATGATTCTAACTACATGTCTATAGTTATATAACTGATTCGATAATCTAACAATTTAGTAACAAGGAGAAAGTAATGATACTCACATTTTTTTCACATTCAGATAATTATTAAACATTTTGGTTTGTATTTCATAGGGTTATATGTAAAAAAAATGGTTATTAATAGGCTTTGTTCTTATTAACAACTAAAAGTTATCGACTACTTAAACTTCACTATAAAATGTTTATATACTATTTAGTATATAATACTTGACATTAACATGTTTGATCATAAAAAGGTTTTAGATCTAAATTATTGAACTCCACATTTCCATATTAAACAAAGACTTTTTTTATTAATTGCAGTTTTATCATAGGTTTCTTACAGTTAACAGCATAAGAGCAGAGTTTCTAGTATTTTGATATCAAATATCACCTGTATAAAAGACTTAATGCATATATTTTTTATCTATGATGTAAATGTGTACCGGCCATTGCATAACACTATCTCTCTAATTTTTTCACAATTCATGTTTATGGGTATTAATTGATTAATTATTATTTTACACTTAATAATGAAAATCTTTTCTTTTTACTCATAAATTTTTAGACTATTTTCATTATATTTGTAAGAATATGAAGCGTTAATTGTTTTTGACTATGAAATATACGACAATTGCATTGGGGAAAAAGTTTCAGGGTTAGAAAATCTTGCAAATCTTGGAAATTTCCAGAAACATTTACCTTTTTTGCATGACTTTGTCCGCAAGAGAATTATCTAAAATATAGCGTGTGATATGTGATGCACAATTAAATATTATTGTCCTCTTAACAAATGTCAAAACCAATGAAATTCAGCCAATAGATTTAATTTTTTTTTTAACAAATTCCACACGCTGATTTGCATTCATATTCAAGTTTCAGAAAAATATATAAGCAATCATCCTTTTTGTAATTTTCACCGATGGTAGCTTTAGTTTACTTTTACCTTACAATAAATGAGTTGATAATGATTAATAACATTTGGTCGTTCTGTTAAGTCTCACATGGAAATTTGTATAGAACTGTTTTGACATGGAAAAGGCTTTAATGTACTTTTAATACTGAATAATTGATATGCACATATAAAAACATTAAAAAAATTAAATACAAAACTTTTCTGATCATAATTAAAATATTTTGCATATTCAACAACCCATAGCATTTGTTCCAGCTAGATTTTTCTATAAGAATCTTGAGTTTTTAATTCATATTAATAATCATACAATCTGTCAACCAAAGAAAATTGATTATGGTAACAAGATTCAAACATACTTACTGCACATGTTTAACTAAACAATATCTTTAACAAAATATCAGAGATACCTTTTTATTTTAATATTCAATGAAAATCGGTAAATTGGTACAAATATTTTTACCTACAGGATGGAGGGTCGCGTTAAGGCTCCGGTCGCGCAGGCAAAAGGTCTCTTGTGTGTGCTAGGGAAATCGGGAGCAAGTCTCAAATAGCCAAACCGCGGAAAATGACGTATTGTCCTCTACGCCAATCGGAACCTTTGTGGGTTGACGGTCGGGACCTTTGAAGTCGAACGAAAATGGCGGGTGTACGATTGTAGACCCTGTAGGTACTGTAATTTTTCCCCTCGTTTGCCACATAGCGCGTCCTGGAAAACCTGATAAAGTTGAACGTTTTGAATATTCAAACGTTCATCTATATCTATTAAAGGATTTGGATTGCAAACTCCTCCTCTTTAAAAAGTCTTAAATACCCACATAACTTCTATCTCAGAAACATTGGCTACTGTTCCATTTTTCGTTCAGTATCTTATAAGAGTCTGCCACTTAGCTAACTTAAGATATAATTTGGTTACTCGTAAAATAACGGGTATAAGTATGAATGGGCTGAAAGTTTGATCAACGATATAGTTAGTAATTTTTTATCCTGAAATATAGGTACACTCGGGTGTGCCGCTAATTATATTTCTAGAAGCACATACGTGTAGGCACATATGTATTTTAGTAAACTTTCTCACATCTGCCGCACCTTCAAACTGGGTTAAGTAAAACAATCTCTAGAATTATAGCCTGATAAAATTTCATGAGCAATTTCACACGCGAACATTTTCGAACTGAGTTGAAAATCTTGTGTTAGAAAAATGTTTCAATAAATATTTGTTATCTTTACTATTATGTGGAATAGGAAGAGCAAAATTTATTACGGCTAGCGCCTGAACACGAGTCTTTTTTGTTTTCGATGGTTAAAAGAACAAGGTATTATCCAGCTAAAAACCAGTCGGATTGTTCTCAGATGATCCTACCCTACTATTGTATTCCTACTATTAGAACTACTATTAGTAACGAAAAAGTTTGGATGTCAGTTACCCTTTCACGCAAAAAGTACTGAATAGATTTGGTAGCCAGACAAATTTGATTATAGGATAACATTCTGTTATTTCGGGATTAACGCGATACATCATCTCTTTTTTCACTTGTCCTACCATCATTGTTAGTCTACCTTTTAATCTCACGGTAATAAAAATCAAATTCCAATTTCGTCTGACGCTTGAACTCTCTTTTCGATCCAATTTGATCGATGACAAAAGATGTCGAATCGAATACTCATGGAGTGGCTCTCAACGTCGAGCCTTGAGTGGAATTATTATCGACGTTTGATGTGTACGGCAGACGCGTAATAGATTGTCGATCGTGGCCCCCGAAACCATGGTAACATATATTTCTGGATATCAATAGACTAGGAAAAGGATAAAATGAACATGGCAATGTCGCATACCCTTTTTGCCAAAAATACACATAATAATTATATCTGATAATACACATAATATTTAAGGATAAGCTTATTTGTGTGATATTCGTTTCTGAATTCTGTTCCTCGGAATTAGATAAGAAAAAGTTAAGAAATATACGATAAATCAAACTCTTGAATAGTTTTTACTAATATTTGTGGTCATCATCATCATCTTAATCCAAACTTATACAAAAGTTTGTAAGAGGGAGTGAGACTCCTCGTCCTCCACTCCGTGAAGTTACCGAGCAGATTTCGAATGGGTCCCCAAATTGCATATTCTATTTTTGCAGGCCAATCCCTTCATCATTACATGCCCCCTAAAAAAACTTAAATCTCTTGCCCGATTTATAAAACAACGTGTACAAAAACACTTGACTGTACAATATTAGTAACACAATGGCTCATTTAAAGCGACCTGATAAGTTAGCCGTGTCGTTATTGAGCTACCTTCGACCGTGTCACCAAACCGCATGTCCTATTTTCGCCGGCAAAACAGTCCTATTACATAATCAGCTTATGTCCCTCCCCTATAACTACTACTTACTACCGCCGCCCTTAGTATTGGGTTACTGCTTGTTGTTTGTTCATGTTCCCTGATCGAACAAAGGTCCTAGTAGCTTCTGGAAGCATACATTTATCACTAGACATTATTATAGTAATTTCCTGTACCTGTAATTCTTCCTGTACCTTGTGAATCCGGAAATTAATCTTGAGTACCTTCAGTAAATTCTTAATCCCTAGTATTTTTGGAACTGAGTGGCATCCTTGCCGTATCTTGTCCCTCTCTGTAATCTACACGTCTCTAACAAAAAATCTCTAACAAAAAAAATGTGCAAGTCGTGTTCCGCTTAGGCTACAGCGTTAAGCTGTTGTTTTAAGAGAGGTAGGGCATAGCGATTTATCGCTCGAACTGGAGCAGCCCAACTGGTGAAATACCTCCACCTTACAGAAGACCGCAGCCGAATAACAATCACTTCTGTGTTGTTGTGTTTCTGCGTGTGAGTAAGGTTTTCAGAGCTCCTGGGGGGTGCTACGTTAGTAGCAGGGGTCAAGCCTTCAAGGTAAGGGCGATAAGTCCAGTAACAGAATAATTATGCTGTACTTATCACCCTTAAGCTAGGACCTCATTACCACTTAACATCAGGTGGAATGAGGTCAATCTTGAAGTGCAATATAAAAAAAAAACAAATTTCCAAGTTAGATGCAAATCTTTCGTTCCAAAGTGTGGACGAAAATTAATCTGGCAAGTGTACGAAGTACACGTGCCTACTTCGTATTCAAACATTTTTGGTCGTAACAACTGACTATATAATGTTCACGGACTCAACTCTTGCATAGATTCGAAACGTAAACTATCGAGAGCTTACTTACTGTATGTAATCCATAAATTTTAAAGTCTATTTCATGTCCATAATATTGATATCTATCGTGATTTTTGAGTGAGATTCTTCTACCTGGAACTTGTTGTTCAATATCAAGCAATGCCACTATGTACCATTTTTTAGTAAAGATTGGCAAGCGAATAAGCGACTCTGAAACCGAAGATGAATTAGGTTGGGCCTAATCACTCTCATCTTGAAGATTATCGCTAGCCCCACACGATGATACCCACATCTCTTCATTCTTCTGCCAATGTCCATGTTGCTCCTGACCATGTGAAGTTGGTTTACGGTTTAGTGGTAAGATAAGGCCTGCGAAACGCAGTAGAAGTGCGATAGTGCAGCCTTGCACGGTGTTTAGCGCGGTTCGATAACGGCCGTCGCACCAATTGAACGCATCCGCATTTGTGTCAAAGGACATAGCACGCGCTCTAAGACGACTCAACTCGCCCCAAGGTTAACTACACATCCGTAGGCAAAACGCTACTCTGGTTGCTCATGTAGGATGTCTTTTATAGCCCGCACATTTGATGGTCCGTGATAAATCTTTTGCGTCTATTAAAGCTAAACTCAAACACGTGTATAATCATTGCCTTCCTTGGATAAGTTTTGCTCATGACTGCGGTTGTAACCTGTTATCAATATTATTGTATCTGGAAAGTGAATAAGTCAGAACTAAGGCTTATTGAAATTATTATTAACTAGCGGCCCGCCCCGGCTTCACACGCGTGCCATCCTCGTTTTTGTCACGTTTTCCACTGATTCTTTGCTCTTATTGGTCGAAGCGTTACTGCTTGATGCTATATTGCCTAAAGCCTTCTCCGATCATTGGCCTATCCAAAACCAAATATATTTTTTTATTTGAACCAGTAATTCCTGTGATTTACCGCGTTGAAAGCAACAAACTCTTCAGGTTTTTATATTATTATATATTAGTTTCGATATATTTTACTCCTTTAATTTGTATTGTTCTAAAGACTAAAACCAAAAATAATATCCTGGAGGGATATTATTTTTTAAACTTTTTACAAAAATATCTTACAAATAGGCCAGCTGACTAGATCCAAAATATCAGATGGTTATTATTCCGTCGGCTAGATATTCCAATAAATTAGATTCTTTTTTTTATTTGGGAAATCAATAAAACAATATTTGGATAAAAGATGTCAAGTTGCGGGGTGGGAGCAGCTCGTGACGGTGGCTAAATGTGCCCTCTGATGACGTCAGGCGACAATTCAATTCCGTTATTTTTTATTAAAAATGCAAAAATACGTTTTTTAGTCCGCTTCCCTATTGCTTATCAAGATAGCCCTGATATTTTTATTTATTATGACTAGAATTTAACAAGCTCTGCTAGAAATGCAGATTCATTTAGTTTGGCCAAAAATCACACCAATTTCAAAGAGCCGCAGAGCTATTTCAGAACTTCTTCATCATACTTGTAATGCGAGTAGATGAATATACAAAAAGTTGGCATTGCCAATACATGAATAGTTACGGCCTTCCGCGCCCATCCCAACATTGTAAAACTCCACATTATGGCATGAATGAATATGCCTGAATAGGCTATGCGTCTCATTTTTCAGCATCGTTAGCGGATGTACTCCCTATCTACACATACATAATTTATATCTCGCGTTAAAACTTGGCTCTCGTTACGTAAAAGCCTCTATGACTTGCTAATTTAGTGAGGTAAAAAATCTGTCACGAAGGATTCACTGCGGAGTAGATGTAAATCCCGGAATCTTTTCAGTATTTTCTTTGTATACTATCCAAAAATTCTTCCTTTTCATGCCTCTAATTTGCACTGGAGTGTGAAATTAGAAACAAGCCTTACGAATGAAATAGGGCACGTCAAAACGGGAACACCGTTCGGAGATAATTCGGTTCAGTTCACATAGGCTCACTCAATGAACTCATTAGAACCAACTCGTTTTTCACATTTGAGCAGCGCGTTAGTTTTCGGAGCTAGGAAAATTTTCCACTACGCTGGCTCTAAGTGTGATTCGCTGATATTTTAAAGCCCTTAAGTGTTTGATGGCGTAGCACAAGGTGAGCGTTATTTGCAAAGGCGTCCATATATCTTGTTCGTCTGACAGATCGTCTACGGCTGAGCCGAGGCTAAGGTCCTGGTCGGCTGACGCAAGTGGCCGCGCTTCCCGCAGGATGTCGGGAATGAGAGCGTGTCCTCATAACTCTAGCTGTCGTGGGTGGCGATCGTCGAGACATTGTGTAACTCCTCGTCCTAATGATATCCTCATTATTCAGCGCTTCTAAACGTCGGCCGCGAAGCGCTGCGCTTTTTTTCACTGGTTTAATTACATCGTCGAATGCGGCCGCCTCGTTAGTACCCGAAACAAAGACAAATTGTGCCGCGTCGTCGCCACTTAGTTAGCGTTATCAATTATATTCTTCGCTTTTTGTTAACTGGCCAAGAGACAGCCTGTGATAAAATAAAGTTAAATTGACACGTTCGTTGTCTTTGTTTAATTAAAAGCTTTTATTGTGTAATTACGAAATAATCACATTTCGTGTTTAGAATATCATAAAAGGAATTAAATTCTTGCCAAATCATGATTATTTCCTAAGTCCATATTAATGCAAATTGGTCAATTCATTCTTTACCACAATTAACCCGGTCAAGTAGGTAACATTAATTCGCATTCAGCTAAAATGTTAAAAATGTTGGGAATTTATACAGGATATGTGGAAAGTCCCTATCGATCTCGAATCCTTTTTTTTTCGTCAAGTTGATCGATTGGTTGTTTTCATCTTAAAACCAAACATGTCGAAATAAGATTGTATTGAATTTTAAATTTAATTAGGATCAAGAGATTTCGTGATTTCGTCTCGAAATCTCTGAGTACGGTATTAGATTTCAGCTTGTTCGAAAGTTTCCTTCTCTGTTAATTAACTAAGGTTGTTTATTCTCGTTAAACATCGAGATTGTCACATTGCATTAACTCTAAATTCTACTTGTGTAGAGGGCGAGGGAGGGTCCATAGCTTTGCAGGATTACGAAGTTTATTTAATACGCCTTCCACGTAATAATTGTGATTCATGCGGGCCTCTAGACGATCTGAAATTGCGTCTATTTGAGAATTTTGAGCGAGTCTTGAATATTTATTCCTGGCAGACTCGCTGAAGACTTGGGGAACGTTTTGACCATCACTTTTTCGTAATTATAATACCTCCTAAAGCGCGCAGGCATTAGGTAGGACATGACTGGCGAACCTTTAAATTCTTCTCTGTTTTCATTACCGAACTTTTTCACCTTATGAGAATTATGCTTGTTACTTGTTTGAAATAAGAAATTATGGTATAAAGGTTGAGTTTGGTAATATTATTTTTTAAGATTTTGTGTGTTCTTTGGTTAATTTTCTGCCAGATAATTGAGTGTGAATGTATGGATGTCTGGTTGCCTGAATGTAAGTTTGATAGGCTTTCTCGCAAAAAATATTAAATGGATTTAAATGATATTGAAGTAAGAGACATGACATACTAAATTAACATATAGGATACTTTTATTATAAAATAGCGCGGGCGAAGTCACGGAATAGCTAGTAGGTATTAAATAATTGCCATAAATATTTTTCTGGTTAAAACACGAAATTAAAATTAATAAAGAGTTGATCAGGGTGTTTGACTGAACATTAACTTTAAACGCTTTTTAATTTTAATTTCTTTTGGCTTCTACCATTGACAAACTTAACGATATTTTCGTATAGTTTCCTTTGCGAAAAAACTACTAGCTGACGATTTCGTTTAGAAACTGCCGTTCAATTGGTTCTTCAAGATTGACCGGACACTAAGAAGCTATGGAACACATAAGTATATACATACATAGTTTTATTTCTACTTTTTCTTTATAAACTTAACTCCGAAACAACCTTCAAGGAGAAACGAAATTGGAGGCTATATTGATCGCGAATTCAAAAACAAGGGTTGGAAATAAAGCTTCTATTCTAACAAAAGTAGGTGAGCCTATTTCGTCGAGGCACTAAGGCCCGTAGTTTATTACGCAACCAGCCCAGTTTCGGAATGGAGACCTGTAAAATTTGCGGCGATATGGGCCGGAGAGGCACCGCTAGTGACACAATACGGTGCGTGAGCGAGACTCCAGATAAGCCCCTAACGACAAGGAAATTTCGCAAAGGTTACAAGGTCGCTGCGAAGGAAATTGGCCTGAGTCTATGTAGGTACTTTCGTGATCACAAACTTTTTACCGCCCTAATGACTGTATTCGTTTTAACTGGACTGATGGTACGATGTAGCCTCGTGTCATGGAATATAAGATAGATAGATAAAGATAAAAATAAAATAGATAAAGATAAATATGGAACACGTTTGCGTTACTATTGAGCGGTCTTTGCATTTTAAAACTGATGTGTATGATCTTCAACTACGATGTTTCTTATCACTTAAATCCTTCCACCATAAAAACACCCCCGATGAGTAAATCAGTGAGTGAGTGTTAATTTAGCCATATGTAATACAGAATCCGAAGTCCCAAAGAAACCAGTAGTTGCTGTAGATATTTTCAGACTACATATTGGGTAAGGTTTCATAGAGGTTAAAATTAGATAGCGTATTTTCTAGGAAATATTAACCGTTTTACATGTTATTTTCAAAAACTAGATATTGATTTTAGATACTGATACCGAAGGTTTAAAAGAACCAGTATGTAATTACGTAAATATTTTAATTATGTACAAAATTCATACGCAGCAGCCAAAATAATATCTATTTAATAAATTTTGTAATTATAGTCCATAACGTTAGAAGTGAAATTATAATTGAAATGTCAAGTAGTTCCACGCCATCTATGTAAAAGTGTGTCCAACGTGCGTGCATGACTATAATCCCTTTTAATCAATTCATTTTTTATTGAAATTATTTATTATTGACTGGCAGGAAAAACTCTCACAAAAAAGTCAAGAAACATCGATTCTATTCCTGACAGTACAACATACATACATTGGATAGGTACCTACAGTGCGGTAGTGGGGTCGGCGCTGATACTGATCTAGGTACTCAATACGTAAGCTTGTGGGCCTAGTCTAGATTGTGTTCGTAAAAAACTCTACTTTTCCCACAAAATCTTTGCGCATTTCAATTTGCCCTACGACCTAAAGGATTTCAAATGTGCTTTTTTTTCTTTTACCTGTGAACATTAAGAGGTGTTTTCGCATTGCTCTTTGATTCAGTTTTCTCATTAGTTTTCCGCCGCACTAATTCCGTTCCCAGTGATACAATTTTGTTTATATCGATTTCTGTATCTAATTTCATCTTATTGCCGACTAAGCTCTCCATTAGTTCAATCGAGTACCTGAATCGTCCCTTTAATTGCTCACGTACTAATTGAGGTATACTTCCCCACAATAAGTTACACATTCATGCCGGGGCAACAAATAACTGTTCCCCTATAAATAACGTACCGATTTTCCTCGGCACACCTGCCCGTTATCATTTAACACGTATTGATTTTCAATTACTGAACGCCGGAGGACCGCACTCCGGTGTACCCACAAACCTAAACTGACAGGTCTGTGGATTTACCCGACACCCGTATGGTGAAATAACACCCCTGGGATTAATTAAAAGCGGAACGCATCGATAAATGTCGCGCATAGTCGTTCCGCTAATGTACGTTTCATCATCGATTTTGTATGAGAAGGGATTTTAGCGATCTTTTATCATCTTCCTCTGGATGCCGGGTTTGTTTTAATTTTGTTATGCTCGGTTCCAATATTTGAAAATCGATCCTTTCTAGTTACGGATCGTAATAAATTATACGAGGCGTAAGATAAAAACGACGGACGGACCACTGATGACAGCTGATATGGAAAGTAAATTTGAAATTAGAATTAACGACTCGTTGAAAAACGGATAGTCATTTTTGACACATTACGGTATTAATCGTAAATATTGTAACCGGGTATTAATCGTAAATATTGTAACCGGGTATTAATCGGTTTATGAAATCTTGTTAATAGGGAGACTGACTAAAAATTTATTTAAGAGAGGTAGGGCATAGCGAATTATCGCTTGAACTGGAGCAGCCCGACTGGTGAAATACCTCCACCTTTCAGAAGACCGCAGCCAAATAACAATCACTCCGGTGTTGTTGTGTTCCTGTGTGTGAGTAAGGTTTCCAGAGCTCCTGGGGGGGGGGGGTGCTACATTAGTAGCAGGGGTCAAGCCTTCAAGGTAAGGGCGATAAGTCCAGTAACAGATTTATTATGCTGTACTTGTCACCCTTAAGCTAGGACCTCTTTACCACTTAACATCAGGTGGGATGAGGTCAATATTGAAGTGCAATATAAAAAAAAATTGTGTTTTTGATCCAATCCGCCACCTTATTGAAAATTATTTTCAGAAATTATATGGAGCTCTGAAACCATAACCGAAACTATCGGATATATGATATAATGATAATAAAAGTTTCGTATTTTTATTCGGTTTTGGACAGAGGCAATGTGACACATTATGACTGATATTTTCCGGCCCAGCCGATATCCCAGCTGCGAAGCTTTGGCAACGTTCACATAATTTATTTTATATTTTGAGAAACTTATACGGAGAAATATCTATAACCGTAACCAAAATCAATATGGACCAGAATGACTCTATTATCAATGAATGCCTATGTTGAACCGTTTGGAAATACGTTCTAAATAATCGATTCTTTAATGTTCTCCCACGTTTTGATTTAGTGATAATGGCATTCGTGTTGTTTTATTCAGCATTCAGGAACTTTAATAAGACGTCATATTCTTGAATGATGAAAATAGTACGAGGAAAAAATCAAAATTACTTTCATGGCAGTTTAATTTAGGGGTTAGCTTTTGTTATCTTCGTTTTACATGACTCTTAGCAGGATATGTGTGTGTAATGTGCACATACCTCTAAATATATTTTTTAAAAATATTTACATAATGTTTAGCTAGCATTCATACGTTCGATTACACGAAGTGAAGTTAAAAGTAACGAGTTAGATTAAAGTAAGTAGCTTAAGTAGTTGTAGTTGGGAAACCGGAAACAACGATTGTATGACCATATGATGTACTAATAAATAATTCAAAAGTTTGTAAGTATGTATATTTGTTACTTTATCGCGCAAAAAAACTACTGAATAGATTTGAACGAAATTTAGTAGGAGGAGAGATAACATACTAGATTATTTATTTATTTAACAAAACCAGTAATTGTATAAATACACTAGACAGAGTTCTACCAAACTGCTCCCACCAGTTTGTCTGCGGGATCAAGATCTTAACATAAATCCTTACTAATATTATAAATCGGAAAGTGAGTTTGTTTGTTTGTTTGTTCCGCTTTCACGCCGTAACTACGGAACCGATTGCTTTGAAATTTTGCAGCCTAATTTGCAGCGTAAAGTTAGAAGTCCGGATTAAATAATAGGGTAATTTTGTATCCCGGAAAAAATTTATATTCTCGAGGAAAAACAAAAATATAATTTGCTTGATGGATGGATTGGAGATGGCGCTGTGCGTCGTTTAAAACAAGGTAAAATATTGCCAACGAACATAAAACTTGTAAATTTAGAAGCTGAATGATACGATAATTAATCCCCGAAAATGTGGAATTGCCGATGAATGACGTACAATTTGTTTTATCGTCTAAATTGTTTTTTTACATCTACTTATATAGTAATATAGTGTACCATTCAGTTTTTGTTTAACAAATAATCGTATCCAGGGTTACATCGCGCTTCTTAGATTTTGCCGTGGAAATGAGAATTTTGTGCTTTATACCGCAATATAACCGAATTCAACGCGGGCGAAGCCGCGGGCGGAAAGTATGAAAACAATTGTACGAAGAAGTAGGAGGTACTCCTTCTTTTTCAAAAATAAAAGGAAATGATCTCACACGAATGTTTGTTCTGGGTGAGAATCGGACCCACGATCCTCTGTTGAACAGCCAGGATCAATTTACAAAGAATTTAATCTGTTAATTGTTTGAACTGAAATTTGCGTTATTCTTATCACTACAATATTACCACCTTGCGTGTTTCGATACAAGCCCTGAAATAATCGTAGTATTTGTTTAGCATTTAAGTTCGAAAGTGTTTTAGTAGGTAAGCCGGCTAAAGTATCATAACACGTTATTTATGTTATATTATTACAACTCACCGACGTTTTACCTATAGGATAGGATATTCGCCCATACCTTATTTTAGTTGTACCTACGTATATGTTTTATCTTTAACCTTTAATGTTTATACAGCAAAAGTCATTTCTGAGTGTAATGTATTCTTCTGATTAAGGTTTTTAACTTTGATTTTCAGTCTACCGTTGCATAATGGTATTTATGACGTTGTTTCGGTATCAAAAATAGTAACTTAACTAATCATGGCCGAATCATGATCGAGATTTAATTCGAACGTAATATATTTCACTTAATGAACTTTTACATATGCATTGTATCTTATATTGTCACCGAGATATCGCCAATTCAGACATCTGAAATACTTTTACTATTTTTGTTACTTTTGCGTGTTCTTGACCTTAAATATTTCCTTCATTATATTTCCATTTTATCGTGTAAGCATTACGACGACTGAGGTGTTAGATTCGTGACATATCGTCATCAACGATTCGTAACGACTTTAGTAGCTGCGCTCAGGCACCCAATAAGATTGTATTTAAAACTAATGGCGTACAAAACGACCTCCTCGGCGCTTTTTCTGGGTCATTAAGCGACGTGCCTCTAAGGGCTCTTATTCTATTAATGCCCTCATTTGTATCGTGTGACGGATTAATATTCACCTTTTGGGCTCGAGCTTTTCTTTGAAGTATGCTTATTAGGGAAATTAAGGTTCGCGCAAGCAAACAATGGGGTGGCAAATATGGGAGTAACTGGCCACAAATTGTGCCCATGACCTTCGTCTTTTTAGGTTTTGACCGTTTTGCTGACAGCAACGTTTCGTTAACAATAATGGTTACAGAAAGTGGCAAGAGAGTAGGTACAACATGCTTCTTCAATAAGACTCACTACTTTTACTCTTTTATGACCTGTAGAACTATTTGTGTTTACGTGACCTTATTATGAGCTGAGTGGCGTTTTTTCCCACTTGCATTAATCTTGCTGCCATTTACACCAGCTGTTCATTTTTATATGAATGATACACTGTCCTTAATATCTGTACGCTTTATTTTAAAATCGATCCTATTAAGAGTGACATATCCAGTTTAAATTCGTCCTGAATGTTTGAGCATGAGATACTTTTAGTTCAATGCGTCTCTTAATTTAACCGTTAAATATATTTTCATCCCTTATATGTTCCACTGTTGCTGGCAGAAGCTGGACATAGGCCTTTCCTTCATCTCGGTCTTCAGTTTGCATTATCCAGTCCCTATGAGTATCATTCACCCATCTATGAACATGGTGTTACACTTAGTTTGCTGATGCGCAAAAGAAGGAGAGCTGAAATCTCCTTTCCAAAAATTTCGCTGCTCTAGCAGGCATCGGTTCTGATACGGAGCTATGGCGGACACTTTATTTCGCTGAGGAGTTACTTCGTTTCATTCTTTGATTCTTTGAAACGTACTCCAAATATAGCCTAAAAGGAGTTATAGGGAATCCGCAGGTTTGTTCTAGCTAAGATGCTTTGGACTCCATCACTAAACGATACATATTACTAGCTCTTGGTCACTTTAGCGCGTTAACGTTATTTCAGGGAAAGTGTATTTCCATAAAAGGATAACAGACATTAGTTCAACAAACTATTACGTTTATAATATTACAGGGACAGTTTGGGACATCACATAACATATTGCATAAAAATTTAACGTGAACCAAATAGCGAGTAGCAGCTAGTTTGATCAATAATACCCACATGTTAGTGATAAACGATTTGATATGGTTACGAAACGACAGTAATCATACAACCTTACCTGTTATTATGTCAATGTGCGTAAAAGATAAATCGTGTTTAGTTAAAAATACACATTTAGCGTCCGAGTAAGTTCTAAGTAATGATTATCGTAAGTTTATTCACTGAATTATTCAAATCGCATGCTATCGTGCTTTGCGGGGAAATCCACGCATTTACCCTTTGTCGCTAAGTACATTAGCAAGTAGAGGGGTTGGTTAGGCTTTATTCCTTTGTCTTAAAGTTTATTAAAGGAAAAACTTGGGGTGACTCAACGGAATAAGCCCTCGTGAAATACTACTTATCTCTCCATCAAGATAAGTGTTACGTGTCCTGTGGGTAACTGTGTGGTTGAATTTTCTTTTATTTATTTGAATGTTGGCAAACTTTATAAAACCTCAAAAAAAAAATGTTTTCGATTTCATTTTCCGATGTCGAAAATACTTTTAAATCAATTGCTAACCTGAAATATATCAAATTATGATTTAATAGTTTCAATACTACTATGCTAAACCAAATTATACTTGCATAATATTTTCGTTGATGAAACCAATATTTATAGTGAACTATACGAAAGCTCACATTTTTCTTTGTTCATTCAGATAATCTGTATTAGTGACCGCATTTTTTTAGATATAACCTCCACAAATCTTCGGGGAAGGTCATGCGAACTGAAATAATTCATGCATGCTCGTTTATAACGTAGACCATAAACGATATAATATATTACCGTGATTGTTTATATACATTCTCTATTAATAATATTAATGGAGAAATGGAAAGCCTTTGCTGAAACTACTGTTTTCTACTGAAACGAAAATTTTGCATTTTGGATGACTCATTTTTTTTTTATATTGCACTTCAAGATTGACCTCATCCCACCTGACGTTAAGTGGTAATGAGGTCCTAGCTTAAGGGTGACAAGTATAGCATGATAAAGCTGCTACTGGACTTGTCACCCTTACCTTGAAGGCTTGACCCCTGCTACTAATGTAGCACCCCCCAGGAGCTCTGGAAACCTTACTCACACGCAGGAACACAACAACACAGAAGTGATTGTTATTTGGCTGCAGTCTTCTGTAAGGTGGAGGTATTTCACCAGTCGGGCTGCTCCAGTTCGAGCGATAAATCGCTATGCCCTACCTCTCTTTGTTTTTTATGACTTGGTGCAAAATTATTTATATTTTCAGCTTCCTTTTCCTTTTTCAAGTGTCTTCTGGACAGTTTTAAGTAGAATGAACCGGTGATAGCTTCATTTGGTTTACATATCCAGTATTTAAAAAACGATTCGTTCTAGTTACGGATGGTATTCAATTATACGAGGCGTAAGCTGAAAACGACTGACGGACGACTGAGGACAGCTGGTACGGAAAGTAAATTATGGAAAGGTATTAACGACTCAAATATGTATTTCTTTGTTGTTTTTTCTTTTTCTGGACAGTACCGGGGGCAAGAGGAGATTGTGGACAGAGGGTCTACTCCCTAAAACGAAATATGTCGGATCCGAAAACGGATAGCAATTTTTAATTCCCATAGTCACATCTAATTCACTTAAATTGCAAATCAAGCGTTTTCATAAAATATAATACTATTTATGCAAACAAAAACCACGTTTTTCCTTCCGAACTTTTGATAAATCTTCAAAAACGAAACCTTTCGTTTGTTCGTTTCGTTGTTGAGGGTAGACCCCAGTACCGGGAAGAAATGGATGACCATTGCCAAGAATAGGGACAAGTGGCTTTCTCTGAAGGAGGCTTTTACCCTTAGAGGATCCGCACAAAAATACACATTAAAATCTGTGTCACAGTAATTGTAAAATAGTAGTAGATCAAAACTATTTTTATTTTATTAACGACTCGTAGGCGGTTGAAGAAAAGCGAATGCCTAGTCATTTTGACATATTACGAATCGTAAAATATTGCAACCGGACAATAGACGATTCATAAATGTTACTTTTGTAATTTAGAAAATAAAGAGAGAAAGAAAACTGTTTTTACGTATTATATTAAAACATACATTATAACGCCGTAGGCACCACGACGCCGGTCGTGGTCGTATCCATTTTGTCTGGAATACTAGAAAAACCACTGGCTATGCTTTTTATGTAATATGACCATATTGGTTGTTTGTTGGACTTCAAAAATCAGTTGATTTTAGTTCGGTTGACACACCAAGTTTGATAGATAACGCAAAAATTTTCGAAGAAACCATTTTGGATAGGATTTCTTTTTAAATATTGGTTCTGTTAATGGATGTTAACATAATGTGCGCATTTCCTTGTGTATAACAATATTTGCACTACTTAAAGTAATATTCCATCAACCTCCTTTTCGCTTTTGAAACATTGCCAAAAGTCGTTTACTAACTGGAATAACAACCAACAAGATGGTCCAGAGAAAGGGAAGTTCTACCCGGAAAAATGTGTAGTCATGTACATAATTCTTGTTCTCGCACGAAGTACTTCAATGAATTCATACTATGGAACAAGGTTACTAAAAGTAAAAGGACATTATCGAAGTGTATTCAAAGTGGCGTTTCTGATTGTTCCGGTAGTTCATCAAACATCATTCAAAGAATCAGTCTTTCGGCATAGGTGATGCTAAAAGAATTTCGGCCATGAAGTCCATCACACGAGTTTTAAATAAATAAGAAATATACATATTCTCAACTCAAATATTTATTTATTATTTATTCAAGTAGTTTACATATAAAACTTCTTTCGTTGAATATATGCTAAGTGATTCTACTGGTACTATAACACCAGACCCGAGATAAGAAATGTTCGTTTCCATATTGACCCGACCGAGAATCGAACCCGGGGCCTCAGAAATGGTGGTGTCGCGCCAAGTCAGGCCCACTCGAGTTTGGGCTACGGAGTTTTATTAGGTTGTCCACGCCCCTTTTTAAGGCAGAGAAGTCGCACAGAGGCGTTCACCTTCCCTCAGGTTCCTTACGGTTAGTTTAGGAATTTTCCCCAGGAAATATATACAAAATGAAACGTATCCAAACCGTCGAAATACCTATAAAAGTTTCAAATAATTTCGGTTAAAGGTTTGGAGATGTAGGTGAAATTTGACACATTTTGACGGGTACTTATTGCTTCCAAGTATTTCTAGATAATGTTATGTTAAAAGGGTATAGATGTCTATTAAATATGCCCGTACCTAAAACGTTAGCGGTATAATATTTCCGAATGGATCAGATTTAAAACTGGAATACCATGATATTGGTAACTAGCGACCCAGCTGCGGTTTCGCATCTATGCTATCCCCTATTTTCCCACATTTTCCACGGATTCGGGTGTACCTATTAGTCACAGCCTGATGTTATATAGCCTTCCCCGATCGCCTTATGGACTATCCAACGCAAAAAAGATTTCTGAATTCAAGCTTATAGTTTCTGACGCGTTTAAATAAACAAACTCTTCAGCTTTATAATATTAGTGTAAATTATAAACGGCTAGTACAGTCAGCATTATTAATTTGTATACACCTCAGTACCTTGCCACACTAAACGTCCATGTGACTGAGTAAGTGAAATAGACAGATTAATGTGACAAGGTACTGAGTTGTATACAAACTAAAGACGCTGACTGTACATATTCCCGTAAAATTTCAGTTGCTTATTTGTAGACACAAAATGAAGTGAACTTTCATTAGTGACTACTAAAGTTGGATACAGTTTTCTCGCTTGTCTTCAATGTATTTTACTTCAATATGGCGAGACGTCCTTCGCCTGCCCTGCTTGCCTTTGTATAGAATTACGACGATAAAAGTCTCGCTAAGAAATATCTCGGAAGGCTTCCATTCCCTTTGAGCGAACTAATAGCTGAGAAATGATCGTATCGATTCGTGCCCAAGGATAATGGCGCGAGAGGGAGGGGAAATTATGCCGTTAGTTTTGGCTAAGTGAAAACCTGACTCAACATTGTTTGGTATTGGATGGTGAGTACTTAGTCCAGTGCCCAATGTAATAACCGAATTCAAGCTACAACTGACAGTTGCTTCCTGAATATCCCTCAAAAAAAGTGGAACACACTTTTAAACAGTCGAAAGAATTGTGGAGTTGACTGTCGAAAGATTTGTGGAAAGTTAAGCTTGCTATGTCTAATAAAATATTTTGCTTGAAATTTTTTACAATTGCTAAATATCCTCTATTAATGAGTTGAGGTGCTGATAAGTATTGGTAGAATGTACTGTGTAGGGAAAGGTAGATATTTTCCAAAGAGTTGCTTACGCATTATGTAGAATACTGCAAAACACAAGGAATACAATTGGATTATATCCAGTTTAAACAAACTAGGTTTGGCCTAGCGGTGATTTGTACTGGATTTTACTTGATATACCGACGCGTGACCTTCATCTAACCTTCTGTAGTCTGTAAATATAAATTGTTGGTGAGGCTTGTAAGGCTCTCATGTCCTTATAATGAACTCGCGGCCTTTAAATTAAGTGGTCGGGTAAGTCATCTTTATTTAATGAGGGCTTTCTTTTTTAGAAAAAGGTTGCATTATTTTTTCTTTTAAATGTAAAGGAGGGATTGAGACTTACGTACAGCTTTTGATCGCGGCTTTGCCCGTGTAGAGTTTTATGATTTAAAAAGTATCTCATGTTATTTACTTTATTCGATACAAAAATAACGAAAACAAAACGTTGGACATGATTTTTACGCCATCGAACTTAATTCATCCAAAGGACTAAATATTATTTAGTTTGTTTATTAGATTCTATCATACAAAAACCAAGGAATTACTGTGTGTCGGTCTTCAATTCTAAATTGCTATGTGTACTTATATAACTGTTGTGATGTCTTAAAGTAATATACCTAATGTTTCGTTTTTACTCTTTTGAGTTGTTCTAAATGTTATAGGTTTTTTTTTCACTAGTCTTCGTCAGAAATCCTACTGAGTCTCATTGATATACTTACGCTGGATGCAATTAAGTGCAGCTAGGGGTTGTAACGGACAAATAGATTTAATTAGGTCAACTATGAGAAATAATATGCTTATTAATGTTACTTGTTTTCGCCGCGTTTAGCGTTATGTAAATAATACTGTAAAATTATGATTTTGTATATAATAATCGCAATTTAATTTTAAATTTTTCAAAAGGGTTTGTTCCTGAAACTACCTGAAAACAAAAATCCTACATTGTTAACGAAAATTACTATGTTTCATCTATTCGCTTACCACGCAAAGTAGAGCCATTACTTTAAACTTTAAAGTAATGGCCGTCATAAAAAGATCGGAAAATCATTTGCATTATAAGACTTTTGCCGAATAATAGAAAACGATTAATTATTTTCGTTCTTTACATTTCTTGTCTACTCTTAATTTATGATGTCCTCCCGACATTAGTTACAAAAAAACAGCTGCTCAAACGAGTAAAGTAAGTCGAAGCATGCTCTATCTAAACGAACTTCTCTTTTACCTAGTTTCGAAAATCTAGATAGCGTGCTAAGTGGCTATAACAAAATTATTCAGCAGCAAAACCGTTTAAACTTTCAGAATCGGCTTACCGTATTTCTAAACGCCTAAAGGTCGCAAGAGTCATCGTAGCTGAGCCTCAAGATTTTCGCCACATTTCAAACTAGCTCAGTGCGAGCCACGGAAAGTTTTTCCCGGGGTAGTTAAGTGCATTGCTCGCTAAGGGGGTCGCAGATCGATCGGGCAGGTCGCGCCGAGCTCGCCGTCGCTACCCCCCATAAGTTAGGTGCACTGGCGCCGAACTGACAACTATTTTCTGATATCGACCACGACTACCGCGAATGGCTAGCAGCTATTAGTATTGTGTGGCCAATTAGGGCACATTGTCATCGCTACTATTCGTTAGTTTTGATTCTTAATTCACATCATGTACAGTCACCGACAGATATATTGGAGCAGACAAAGTGACCAAATACTTCTGAACAGTTTCAAATGTCGATAAGTTCCATGCACTACAAGTTTCCATTAGCCAAAGCCACTTTGGTGTTGTTGCGTTCCTGCGTGTGAGTAAGGTTTCCAGAGCTCCTGGGGGGTGCTGCGTTAGTAGCTGGGGTGTCAAGGCTTCAAGGTAAGGACGACAAGTCCAGTCACAGATTTATTATGCTGTACTTGTCGCCCTTAAATTAGGTCCTCATTACCACTTACCGTCAGGTGGGATGAGGTCAATGTTGAAGTGTAAAATAAAAAACCGTAATGTTATCTATATGTAGTTTATTCATTGTTTTTTTCGCCTTTTTTACTACTACTGCACCCATATACAAACTCAACCCTTCATCGACTGGTACAGAATGCCCCTAGCAACAAATCCACCTGTTTTACTTTTTTGTACAGTAAAGGTATTAAATAAAATATGAATAGTTTATTCTTCTTGACGTTCAATACTGGCAGTGCTTTATGCAATAGCATTGCCTGGTTCTCAGCTATCGATATTATTGATTGTCCTATCGATAGGGCAGTCTCTATCAGATGAAATCCATCGCTAGTTTGGTAACACTATTTCAAAACGGTTCACTGCATAACGTACGCGCCAAATTGATACTAGCCCGAACGCCTGTTGTGCTTGAATTGCGTCCAAGTTTCACGATGCTCGATTAATTGGTATCGCGTTTGACACTACTGACGTAAATATTGAGATCAAATTTTGACGGGTCACTAAAGTATGGTCAGGTCATAGATTTGTCCGATCGATCCAAATCACAGTTTCGATTTATTTTAGGCAGTTGACATTATGTGAATGTAGTTAGTTAATTAATAGCTATCCTAATAATGCTATAACGCGAAAGTTTGTGAGAATGTATGGATGTCTTGATGTTTGTCACTTTTTCACGCAAAAACTACTGAATGGATTCGGTTCAAATATTGTACAAATCGATAAGAAAATTGCTTAAGATTTAGGACTCTTTTTATCCCGAAATAACACGAACAAATACGCAAGCAACGGCTAGTTTTCCAATATAATTGTTCGCAATCATGCCTTTCAAAACAACTGCAAGGTGCCGTGAAAACTTTATCGACGATCTGATGAAACTGATCTGGTCGATTGATTATGTGTCCAACTTTTCGCTAGTTGATTTATTAGGAACGAAAAGTTGTTTTCGTTATTCTTAGTCGCTACGTCATCTATTTCAGCAGTGTAAACATATTTTTTTTTCGAATAAAAGGGAGAGAAATATGTATTAAATAAAATCCGTCCTGTCTGTTTCTTCACTTTCTTTTTTACAATCCACGGTAGGGATATTTATAGTGCTGTCACCGAGTTGCGAGCAGTAGTAGCAGTAGGGTAAACTTCCAGTCATTGGACACTACTAGTTATTGGACAAAACACAATCAAACCATACTTAATATGGTTGCTTTAAGAACAAGAACACTGCAACATATCTCTTTCCTAACTTTCCTTTTCTTGATACATACATAAATGTTAAAATAATAAATGGCAGTAGTAGTCTTTCCAATGATATATACATTTTGTCTCTTAAGTGACCAATGACTGGGAGATGTAAATGTAATACATGTAATCAAATGATAATAAACTTCCTTTGACCTTCGCCGTTCTGTAATCATAAATAAAAAATAAAAATCCCCCGACAATTCGATACTCGCCCATGTTTGATTGAACTTTGTCATAATGTCCGTTTTCTGTGATTGGGATACCTATATTAGGGAGTTTAATCCAGCCGGTGATGTTGTGGTAGGTCTTAAATATTTTCCCACAGCATTACCCATTAAGGCGATGAGATAAGAGATAAGAGAGATAAGGGGGGTTTTAGTGGCTAGGCCTGTCCTTTTTAGAGCAGGAGAGTCCCACACACGCCGTCACCTCGCTCGGGTGACGGTACTGTGCGCCAAGCATTTCACCCCGCCAAAAAAAAGGAGTTGAATCCAAAATGTTGTGGTTAAGAAAAAATCTTAGACCGATTGCCATCAAGCATAGTTAAAACTCCCGACTAATTCACCTTTCCAATGAAATAAACAAAATCAGAATCAGTTAAACCCATGCCACACACAGACAGACAGTCATGTGAAACTGATTTCTCCTTCGTTTCCGCGTTAAATAACATTTCAATCTTTTCCAAAGATTTTGGGTAGTTTATTATCTATCGAGTCTATAATCGTTAATTAAGTTAATAATGAAACTCGGATTAAATTATATTGATTTTAATACATGAATTTTAAAGTTGTTTCAAGCTTTGGTTGAATTCGTTCATTTTGCGGTAAGAGCTCTCTCGTCAAAGTAATGGCAGTATTCATTAATTTAATCCGGCCGCTCAAAGGCCCTTATGAACGTCAAATATAATTATACCCGGTTGGGAGTGAGTGCGTCTCCATTTTTACAAACATTGCCCGGACAGAAGCACAGATAATTGGATTTTACGTCCACCAAAGTTTTAATCAGAATCTCATTTTAGTGTTTAACTTTAAAATATGGTAAAGGGGAAAAAAGTTTGATGGATACTTTTTGCTTTATCCAATGTTGAAACAAATTTGAATTCATATGTATTCACCATAGTGTATTTCATGATTCCTTTAGGTCACGGAGGTATATTTTGAATATTTTCCTTTTCATATACAGTAGTTATTCAGAGGTATTGATGAAGAAATAGGTAGAGCAAATATTGTAAAACGAAATCCCGACCTAGTCAGGTATCTCGGTGTAGTCGCGAAAATATTTCAAGCCCGCTGAATGCAATTGGTAACTTCTCGCTACTATAAATTTATAAAGTTCAAGGGTCATGACATTTACTAAGCTGAAATAGCATTTGCTGAATACAAACTTCATTGAATACATCTTCATTATATCATCGTCGATTTACTTTACGATGTTTTAATTACGGATTCGCCCATTTAGCATTGGCCTATGTACCCCGGCATCTAGTCGAGGGGCGGAATCAATTAGGCTTCCAAGGTCAGTTTACTTTGGAGATTAATTTCGTCGAGGGTGTGCCGGCATCACAATAATGTACTTCCTATCAACTTGTTTGCACTTGTCTTAGTAATGCTCTTAATAAACTTAGTGACCTTTCAGTATTTCATATTACTCATTGCTTGTATTAAGCTCGATGAATGTCGTTCGGAGGAAATTAATTCGTATTCCGTGGAAGTGTGCGAACTTCCTACATGTGTATTGAATATTGTTTCATTGTTCGTTACTTAGACCCTTAAGCGCTTTTGAGTAGTATGCCAGAATGGAATTCCATTTCCAATAAACAGTTTTACCACATTGGACACAGAATAAAGCAGACATATGTGTTTGTACAATAAAATAAGATGGATTTTTGCAGCAAAAAATAGGGACACGACGTCTATTCTTTCCTGCAACTAAGCAATCCTTATTAGATTACAAGGGTTCAAGGATGTCGGTATGTATCCCTTACCTTAACGGACACATTCCTAGTTTCATCTTGAATATATTATTATATTCCCCTGAGCGAGGCGTAGGAGCGATCTATCAAGATTTTGTAGACGAGTTGTCAATTTATATGTAAATAAGGTCTCTATCACCCCGCTTTATAACTAAATTGGAGTCTTAACTCGACGTCTTTTTAGGGAAAAAATACTAATTCACTGTGTACCATTAGGAAGAAGTTTGTTATGCTAAAGTCACGAAAAGTGAATTTGATTTTTTGAAATGAAATGACGGTTACGAGTGATTTATATATCTTAAACGGTAGTATTGATCTGAAGCTCGATAAAAATAACATTTTACGTTCCATAACCTCATAATGCACATCAAATAAGACTGAATTTGCAGCAAATCGGTGTTTTTAAGTACATTAAGAATTTATTTACTGTGCATTTAGTATTTTTATATCAAGACAATGTAGGTATGTGATGTGATCTGTCGTTTATTTAAAATCATAATAAAGGATAGCTAATGAAAGTTTATTGCAAATAAAGCCTATAATCAAATACAGTAAAAGAAATTATGGTCAGTCCTACATTCAGCCGCACCCCAAAATACACCCTCTTCACATTAAATAAGTCATATAGTAACATATCCCATCTTGATGTCGGTCTATTGCTAGCTGTTAAGTTGTTTATTGCCCGTCAATACCACAGAAGGTCACACGGGCCGCACGTTGCGTGATTCCATTCAAATGCTTACGTTACAGGGGTTAGCAACGGCAAAAAGGGCCCTTGAAACGTATGTAGGTACAGTCGCCGTCAGATATATCGCAGCAGACAAAGTGACCAAATACTTCTGAACAGTTAAAATGTCAAAAAGTTCCATACACCACAAGGTACCATTAATATCTGAACATTCATTACTTCAATAATATCTGAGTAGATGCCAATAACATCTGAACACTCATAACGTCAATATGTGTCACGCACGTCATGTGTCTCATTCAGCTACCTGTATAGATGAGTGTTCAGATATTATTGTATGTGTGTATAGAAATTATTGACTAGCATCTGCTCAGATATTATTGAAGTAATCAATGTTCAGATATTTATGGTAACTTGTGGTGTGTGGAACTTTTTGACATTTTAACTGTTCCGAAGTATTTGGTCACTTTGTCTGCTCCGATATATCTGACGGCGACTGTACATGTCCTTCGATACTATTACTTTCGTGCAAGTTCGTCATTGACACAGTTCGAGAAAGGGAATTATTTCGCAACGAAGAAATTGAAGCATACCTGTGTACCCTACTCATCCCTAGTATATGAAACGATCAATATGAACATCGTCGACGATGAACGAGACGGGGATTCATAGAGAATCCTGCTTAATTGATAGCTTAAGTCTCTGGAACGACTGCATGTAAGTGAAGATTAATGAAGGCCTTCGATAAGGGTATAACTAAGGTGGTATTTTACCAAAGAAATGCGGAGATCAATTTCTTGTTAGTTTTATGTGGTCTTAGATGAAATATGAGATAGGTGATTTTTCTTTCAAAGTTGGCTCAAATAGGTACTACATGTTTTAGATCAGAGATTTATTTCTTCAAAAAAAAAATTCGTAATTTTCTGATCAACACTGACAGTGTTAGGTTCCATATTGTATAAGAGTTAATAAAGCAGATGGGAAGTTGATTAAATTGTTAATTCTGCATCTTTTGCATAAGTGCAAAAGCTTATAAGAAGGGATGGATAGACATCTATACATTCTTATGTGTAGATTTAATAGTATGTTATCCTTTCACGCAAAAGCTACTAAAGGATTTAGATAAAATATGAAAGGAAGAGAGATATTGGTTGATTACAAACAGTTTAATTAATCAAACAAAATTGTTACCAGATCCAAAGACGGCAAATTACCTTTGGTTCACGTAAATAAACGTAGTAGAGGTGATACAAATAAATTCTCTAAAGTCATTTCAATTCGATACCCTAAATCTTCAAAGGTAGTTTGTATTTATAGTGGCCCTAATTTCCCACAGAATGCGAATAAAAGTGCGCCCCTCCCTACCCCCACATCGTTCACCTTTGTTTTTCTCAAACATCTTCCGGAATGTTTTCGGTGGTGTTACATAATTCAGTAGCTTCGTTTCCTTTTCGCTTAAATGGTGTCATTCTGCTGGTTTTCTTTATATAGGTATTTTAAAAGTCACTTCTTGAAATTATCAGTTTAATATATTAGACCAAACGCGCTAAACAGAAGGGTAAAACTTCCAATTTTGTGATGTAACTAGACCTGACGTTTATATTGATATATTATGTTTGATAAGTAGAGTGTTGTGCCAAAAACAAAATTGTCAACAGTCATAAAATGTGCAATATCGTTTTTAATCCGTGCATTACCCTGTCATTTCTGTTTTGACTCATTTTTATTATGTCTGCAGTTGCTGTCGCTAATACTAGTTTCAACGGCTTTTCATATTGTACGATTTTATTTTAAATGAGTTTTGTCCAAGTATATTATGAACTACTTCAAATCCGCTAAAGTTACGTCACATCAACTTTTAAGAAAAAAAAGTATATTTACTCAAAAGTGATTTAAAATTAGATAAATTTCAGTAGTATGACAACGATTGGCCAGATGTCGATTTAACCGGGTTTTTTTTTTTCTTAAACTTCATTTTTAGTCGAAAAATACTTTTAATCGTGAATTTTAAAAACATCATGCATCGTTGACATTATACACTGTTATGTAACTAGTTATCCTGTGCGGATCAATTTTAAGTTCAGACTAGGCGTATCTGTGCCAAGATGGCCGCCAAGATATCTGAACAGTGGAGCGCTTAGAGCTTTTCCCCGTACATTGGCCCTGTTATAGCACGAAATGCCCGCCGTCGTCGTATTGATTAGACAGGACTGCTGAATGTTACATAACTACGAGCGCGACGCGTCTGCAGACTTGTAGACTGCAAGACTAGGCACCGTCTACGAATGTAGACCACCGAGGCCGCCCTGAAATATCGGAAATCTTATTAACTAGAACTATGCTAAACTTACTTGCTACAAAGCTTTTTGTTCTTACACGACGCAACAGCAAATTTTCGTTTCCTTTCGAAAATAAATTGACACATAAACTCAATTATCTGCCGATCAAGATTCGGGTGGAAATTTCCGGGAACTTTGTGCGTGTATTTTACAAGATGGCGTGTGTTCCGCCCTCCATCATATTAATTGAAGACGGGAGACACTCAGTCTGTTCATTATGGCATCGGGTATCAAGATAAGATGACGTGGCGTAGGCCGGATATCTTGTCTTGTACAAATGCAGCCTACCAAATTGAATGTCACTTTGAAAACGGATCTGTCATGTGTGTGGATATTGAAATGGGATTCAATTTGTGCGAAACAAAGTTGCGAATGGAAATACGGGAAAATGCCGCGAAACCAAATCAGGTTTCTCGTTTAGTTGGATTGAAAATGGCATTGTTAGTAGACATATTGGAGGGCATTGAGGCGTTAAATATGATACGTACCTATGGAGTAATTTAAGTGACGTAGTATGCGCAAAACATATCATTTGAAAATATTTTGTTCATGACTAGCTAGCGTAATGATTTTGCTTCACTTTGCGATTTTTGTCTAGAAACTGTGAATTACAATTTTGAACTTTAAGTAAATAGATGACTGATTTCATGTCATAGTTATATTGATACTTCTCCACTTTTGCTTTTAAATCCATACCCTTGAATAACACTATAAATACATTATGTAAAATTGTATTGTGATTGATAATCAACTGGTAAAATAAAAATCTACGTTAAGACACCAACGAAATTTTTAGTGAGATATCATGATAAATAAACGCACTACAGACACAGATATTACACTGATGTAACGCATTTTTTACTTAAGTATACGTACGTACGTACGTACTCATAGCGAATAAATAGCACCAATTTTTTTTAAAACGTACGCTTCGGAAAAATACTTATTTCATGAAAATACATACAGTATTTTAAAAAATACATACAGTATTATAAAAACTTTTTATCATTGAATTAAAAAAAACTATGTTAAATTAGTTCATATGCACCTTGGTTAACTACATTATTAATTTGCTTACTGTGTTTAACTGTAGTGATGACGTAAAATTTCTTAGTAAGAAAAAAACACATTACATCGTAAAAGATTACATTTCAAATGAGTTCTGCCACCCGTCACAACAAATACATTCAAGAATAAATAATTATTTTCAACAAAATCTTCTGGAATAGCTTGTGTTCCGAAATAGTGTGTGTTTGTTGAGGTTTTTTAATTAATGTGCTCGGGGAATGTAGTATGTAGTTGGAGCGAAGTTAATTATTGTGCTGTTTAAAGTCCTCGCTTGCGGGAACTTCATTATGAGTATGTAGAGTGTTTCATAAGCTTCTGCGCTTTCTCGTTTTCCATCATTGTAACTGAATAAACAGTGATGAACTTCGTTTAAGGATACGAAATTATCTTTTTTTTTATTAAAATCGTATTTTATCAGTTAATTGTCGCTTTTAGTTAAAAACTAAAATTTTTAACTACTTTTGTCTAATCCTCTATTCACTTTCATGAATTGACCCGAAATTAATGACGGTATACCGGATTTTACGATATCTTCAGTATTGCAATACATTTTGTAGTTATAATTGCAAAGGGAACTGACATATATCCCTATATATAGCTGTGAAAAAAATATAGACCAGATAAAACAGCCAAGGTTATTATGATCCAATTGTAATATTCCTAAGTCTGTTGTCTCCATTACTTATGAATATATACGTATGTATATTAGGATATACATACGTTTACGTTTTGTGTTCAATTTTAACGAATCAGTATTATGCTATATATCATCAGGCCTTTTATAAATATTCTTATTAATAGCGAAAAATCAGTTTTCTTAGAATTAAAGCGCCGTTCCTTAAAGTAAATTTAATTAATCCAGCGATTCGTAACTGTAAGATCAACATCTGCGCGATAACATTCATGTCGAATTTTTCCCTGATTTACTGAGAAATTTTATTACTTCCACTTTTGCTCGAGTGAACATTTAATTTGTTAGGTTTTGAATATCCACTCTCATTTCCCTTTTGGCGCAACATTTGCTGCGTGCTTAAAACAATAATTGACTGCTTCCTTTTAAAGATTTGAATGGGTATGTTTTGTCCAGATTCTACTGCAAGATACGGGATTTGTTCGGTCATCAAAATTCTCGTTCAAACTAACATCGCATCCATTGTAATGCTATTGCTTCCCCTGTCTTTTGTCTGTTGTGTCATACGTCGTTCTTTAAATTAGTCTAGATGTACTTGTTTCATTGAGTACAAGTGTTAATAATATCTGTTGGTAGTTAAATTGCGTTACCTATTAAAGTACAGTTGAATCCGTTTATAATGATATTGAAAGGAATTGACAAACAAGTCATAATAAGCGGACGTTATACAAAGCGTTTTGTGAAAAAAATACCTTTTGTATGGAAATATTAAAGTATTTTAATAGAGGTAACTAGTAACTACATATGTAGATATACATACATATTAAATAAAACCAAAAATTGCACGTAATAAGTACATTATTGTATTTATACCATTATGAATATAATATAATTCTACTACCATTCTCAGTCAAGGTAATGAAATATCTAATTGGTATTATAATGTTTACATAAATTGTTAGTTTGATTACCTATGTGTTTACGTTTTAGTTAGTACAGTTTGAATATCAATTCTCAATTCCCTGTAAATCGTGAGACTATTACGACACGTGAACTGCATTAAGCCTATTTGTTCATTCCATACTGCTTTATTCAGATTTGAACTTGATTTAACGAGTATAGATGCTATGGAAGATTTTATAACTTTCAGTATTCCGCAGAAGTATTTTAATAAAAACGTCATTCTGAACACTATAAAATAAACAAACGAGCTAATTAACTGGGCAAAGAATGGTATATTTTAAAAAGGTAACTTTTCTTTAAATTCATTTCCAGTTAACACAATTATGTAATGCAACCGAAGCATTCTCAACTCTCATTTTAAAAACCGCTGGGAACTGGGCAAAGCCGAGAAGAAAAATTAAATCTGCAATTCTGCGAGGCAGCAAAGCAGCTTCTAGCAAATCCCATTTGATTCGCCACTACGCTTGCCTTTACTCTGCTCATTTGAATTACTACGAACTGGTTCGCTCAAGTGCCATTGTAATGTGAGGTTATTGTAATGTAGGGTACTTTGCGAATTTCATTCATGTTGGGCACTCCCACGCGCAATTGTCCACCTCGGTCCTCTCGGATTACCACGTAATGAGGAAGGAGTACCTACTCAAGCTGTCCTGGAGGACGAATGTTAGCCCCTTTGTTAATTAGCTGCGTAAATAGTAACCCTGGGCGCGAACAAATTAACGTTATCTAGACACCTCGCCGGTTTTATTAGGCTATTCATTGCTTTGGTCTAAAAAAAATCAACATTTTCCTTCCTTATATTTGTGGTGTTTTCTTCTTGAATTAAATTGGCTTTTCTAAATGTAAGGCAAGGGAATAAATTAAAACACTTTTTTATATTGCACTTCAAGATTGACCTCATCCCACCTGATGTTAAGTGGTAATGCGATCCTAGCTTAAGGGCGACAAGTACAGCATAATAATAGCTGTTAATGGACTTGTCACCCTTACCTTAAAGGCTTGACCCCTGCTACTAATATGTGGGACCCCCCAGCAGCGTTGGAAACCTTATTTTATTCACATGCAGGAACGTAACCACACCAAAGTGATGGTTATTTGGCTGCGGTCTTCTGTAAGGTATTTTACCAGCCGCGCTGCTCCAGTTCAAGCAATAAATCGCTATGCCCTACCTCCCTTCAAATGTGTGGGTATCAATGAGATGATTAAAATTATCCATAGTTCACTTCATGGCATAAAATACTCCATTGCCGCGCGGTAGTATAATGCCAAGGTGCCACCATTGTGTAGCATAGGCGATTGTTGGAAATTGATAGGACCAATTGATTGCACCGCGGTATGTTCTGTAGTCTGACCTCCTCTTTAAAAATATTGCAAGAGCGTCTATTTCTACAGTTTTATATAACAGTGCATTGAACTGTCAGTTGGTGGCATCGAGAACGGATGTGGCTCGGGAGCCCAGAAACACCGGTGTGCGTCGCTTCAACCGGATCGCGCTGGCACCGGCCAGTCTCCGAAGAATATTGTTTATTGTGCCACTGACTAGTCCTTTACTGCCCAAACGGCTTTGAACAAAGCTTATTTAGATGATTGCATCTTTATGCCGTTTTTTTTTCGAGCGATAGTATTTGATATTAGTTAACATTACATAGATACTCTTTATTGCACAGATAATTAACAGAAATTGGTTTTACAGACATAAAGTACAATTTAGGCGGTCTTATAACAATAAAGCTTCCACACAAACTTTACGACTTGGACTTTGGAACTTTATTAAAAGTATATTAAATAATTCAAAATGTTACATACCTTGTTTATCTTTACAACTTTTTTAAAATAATAATTAAATAAATTAATATTGGACAACATCACATACATTGCTCTGATTCTGTGGTAAGTAGCTACAGTACTTGTGTTACAGAAATCAGAAACAACGACGGTACCCCAACACCCAGACCCGAGACAATACAGAAAAGTTCGTTTCCCATATGGACCCGATCAGGGGTCGAACCCGGAACCTCTAGAGATAGCTCGACGCCAAAGTCCGGCACGCTCGCCTCTCGGCTACGGAGGTCGCCCGTCTTTCTTTTTTTAATTTATTCCTTTTCTGGTACGAGGTGCGCTTCATTTCAATGTATATCAAACTCAATCTGCGTCATCCGCTGTCCTCACTAAACGTAATTTCGGCATTAACTCACATTTACATCGTCCGCTTATTGATCCAATCCAGTTTCGGCTTAATTTATCCAGACAGATGCCCGTGTTTTTGGGTTCCCTACGTTGGTAGACAAAAGTTATACCATAGACTGCTTTGTACGTCTGGCCAATTAAAGCTTGCGTGAGCAGCACCAATCCGATTTTAATAGTTAATGATTTGTTTTAGACAAACTTCATGTTGCGTACAATTTTTGTAATTTGTTCTTTTGTAACCTCCGACAAAAAAACCACGGTGTGTTATGAGTTTGACGAGTCTGTCTGCCTGTATGTGATATCGTAGCTCCAGAACGAATAAATCGATTTTGTGACTTACATATTCTGGGAGTTTTTTTTAACTATGTTTGATGGAAATTAAAGAATGACGGAAAAAATGGCCGCCGCCACAAAATGTCGAATTACACAACTCCTAACAAAAGGCTTGAAAGTAGGTACTATGCAATATACAAATTTTAAAACCCAAGATGCGCTAATATCGGATTTTGGTTTTAAAACTGTTATCTTTAAAGTATTTGTGTATTACTACTACTAATACTCGATTTGTTGATATATGTATATGTCGTCGATTTGACCAAACGAAATGAGAAAGAAAAAAGAAAATTCACATATCATCCTGTATGCTGCTGTGTTTGCCATTGTGGTTATGACGAAACAGTTGGATGGAATATTCAAGGGGGACGGTACTCTCTGCTCATATCCGTATCGCGCTTGACCGTTTTTTTGCGAACAAGTAGGTACTCCCGCTGGGGTAGAGGCGTCGTCAAGCTCATAATTAAATTATGTGGAGCACGGCAATTCTCGCGTGCACTTAACGCCGGCTGATTCACGGGATTTACGTAACGTGAAGTACCCTCGCGTTTGTTTAGCGACACCCGACCCTGTCCTGTGCAGGGTTGACAGGCCCGGAGCTATGTTAGAGGTGACAACAAAAGTAATATAATGCAACAACGAAAACAAGGACCAGACTAGGGAACACGTGTAAAATATGCGAATCTTGTTCTCAAGAGTCAAAACGCAACAAAAGACACGAAGGTTCCACGCTCTATAATGTGGCTCCCTGAACTTCTAATGCAAACTCTAGGTAACGTGCAAAACTAGCCTTTATAGATAGGCTCTTTAAATGTTCTTGAAAGTATTGAAACAGATGCTCTTCACCCATAAAATGCATAATCGTTGTATTCTAAAAAGCCTTCCAAAACCGGAGAATTTATGAACTAAGTATGAGTTTGCTGGCTAAAGGAGTTATTTTCAGGTGGCGAGTCACAATAGATCTGATAGGGAGCGTAGTTCACTAGAACTGCACATCCCCAAGTACCTTAATAATAATAAATAATAATGGGTTCGCTTTGTCTTTTTCCTGGGGAGATGTCAAGTAAAACATTATAACAAGATATTCTAATAATTCATCTTGGGTTTTTAAAAGCTTCGGCATAGTCAAGTTTTCGGTTTTTGTGTGTGGCTAAGGTACGGTAATACTCCTTCAAAATTCGGCTGGAAATTGGCAACATAGAACTCTAGCAAAATTACAAACGGGTTGAAAAGTGTCCTAAGCTGATAAAATACGTTAGGTTTCACCTGGAGGTGCCGTGGCCATTAGTGTATTCATATCCCCATGGCGTTACTATTTCGGCGATGACCTGTCGTCTCATTTGGTATGCAGTCTCCGCTGATTTTAATGTAGAAGAGTCTAATTCCGCCATTGTCCTAATCAGACAGCAGCGGTAAGGATCACCAAAGCATTAGTCTTCCTCTATTTTTTTTTAATCCGGGTGCTTGGTAACCCTACCCGACCCTGTCCTCGTATTAGATCTTCGGAAGCGGTTAAGGTGAACACACCCGCTGATTAAACGGATTAGTGAGGTGTAATTTCTGAAGGTAGCTGTGAATATGAAATGTCAAGATATTCAATGTCCTTGTGGCCTGTGGTAGACCTATGAGACCCATGTTTCCCCTTATGTCACAGCTCACGAATTGAAAATTTCGAGGTAAAATAAATTTAATGAATTGTGTTCCAAATTCTTTATCTCTATTTCATATAATAATGTTGCTACAAAAATAATTGAGCAAGGCTTCAAATATAAAACCTGCTGTTCTTTCTTTATTTCGTCTTTTAAAATGGATTTATAATTAACTGAAACAAGATCAATATTAGTTACAAAATTCGAGAGTAAACTTTCATCCAAAAATAAAGAGTTCGTAAAGAATGCTGCCTTTTTAAAAGGTCATTCCTCGGTAACAGGGTGGCTAAAGTTACCTATTTAATCAAGCAACGGAGAGCCTGCAAAGATCAAGGGTCAACTCCACGATCTATTTAGTGAATCTGATAGCAAAATGCAATTCCAGGCATCCGAGTAAAGCTAGCACTTGTTCTTTCCACGTGCATTAATCAATTGAAAAGAGCGTTCAACTTCAACCCGGTTTAATTTGGAGTACATTGCGACTGCGCTGTTTGTCTGCCTTATGTTACATAAGGTTTTGTGTGCCAATTACTCATACAGTCATCTACGACGGGCATTTTGAAGGGGTAAGCCAATCGTTATATTTTCATCTAGGACACTTTTTAAAGGCAGGTTTCGAAATTAATTGTGTTTGCTGGATTACTTAAAACAAACTCAGTAGGTGCGGGCCAAGAGAGTCGATCGATTCTTTACTAAGTTAAAACATTGTATCGGCAATTCGAATTAAATTTCGAACTACGGTATCTTATCAGGGTAGGTAGTTTTTTAATTTATTAAGTCGTCCTCCTTTCATGAATATAGTATACCTAATTTAAATAGTTACTCATGGTATTTGCATTAAGAGGAAAACTTGACATTACGGCGATGCCAAATAGGGCGGATGACTGAACATTTTAGTTTGGTCCATCAGTTAAATTACCAAAAATGTAAGACACATGTTTCTTCCTATAATCTCAAACAAAAATTTACCAAGATAGATTGCGTTAAAACGACGCGACGTCACTTCTTCGTACAGTTTTTAAGAATTAGTGACCTAAGCACACCCTTCTACTGAACTGTGATGTGCTGTATCGTCATCAAATTTATGTAATTTATTCAAGCACAAAATAGTATGAATTTTATTTTGAAAATCTAACTGACGGACTAATTGGAATCATTATTTGTTTACTTAGTCATTATCCATATTGTAGCGCATAGATAAAGAACATAGGTCTGCAAAGAATTGAAATGAAAATCATACAGGATCAATGGCATCTATTTTTTGTATAAAATAAATGTATTAAACCTCTTTCCACCCTGTTCTTTGTACTTTGGTTACAAAGCTGCCACAAACTAGGTAGTTCTCAAATTACCGCTAGGGTATAGGGTGAAAGATACCGCGCGCATTTGCGATTTCAATCGAATTAAGCATTGAGGCGTCCGTTCTGACCGTCTGTTTCATGTTAAATGTTCGTTCCATTACATAGCATATAAGTTTTATTGGATTATTCTAAATTTACGTAAGGTTTCGTATCTTATTACGTCAAATTATGGGCTCCTATCTGGTATTCTATTCAAAGTAAACAACGTTCACCTAAATAATGGCCGATAACATAGTAGTATTCGGTGCAAAATCAAGCACATTTATCGTTTCATAGCAAATTGCGAGAGTTCGCATATGTAGAGTTTTTATTACGTTTCTATGTGTTCGAATTCGAGGTTAGTAATTTTTAGAATGTTTCAGCGAACTATAAATCTTATCTGCATAATTCCAATAAACTTCCTTCGTCTTCACCTTCAGTTTATATGCGAGAAGTGCGTGAATAAACAGTAATCGCTTAGCAACGCGCATGACGCCTCATGTTTATATTCATATTCGTTTATTCTACAATTTCATTGACTGAAATGTTTAGCGAGACGTCAGCAACGATCTGCGCGGAGGATATTGCCAAGTGCGAAACGTTTTTAAGTCTACGTTGCACGAGCACAAGTCCCCGGCATAATTCTCCGTAGTCAAAGGCACCTTTATTTCGCGTTTTTTTTATTTTCTCAATTTCCTCCCATCGAGACTTGATACAATCGGATGTGAATTTCCGAGAGATTTTCTGCCCTGCCTCTGCTTTAATATAGGTTTAATTTATTTGTTCCTCCTTTTACGAATGGATTTCCTGTAATTTTCTCTTTATTTCAGTACCAAAAGCTCGTCCTTTATCAAAGCGTAAAATTAAAAGACAATCACTGCAATGATGAACATAAGGCCATTGATTAAATTGTTGAAGCTTATTTTTATTTCTTGCAGAATTCTTTGAATCCAAGATTTCGATGTTCCCTTGAGCCTTATGAGGAAAATCATCGTAACACCTGACTTTGTACTAATTTAAGTAGATGGTCTTTAAACAATACCACTTTACTGATTTACCATGGCACGTAACACATATGGCAACCTCCCGAAAAGAGAAAACAGACTACTGCCTCTGAAAGCCGTCGCCTCACTTTGGCCTATACGCAAATTTAATATCGGAAATTGACTCTACTCCGGCAGTTTACTCGCTTCGACCTCGCCTAGCTCGAGTGTCTAGGTGAGGTAAAATTATTATCTTCCACTTCATTGCATTAACGAATCCGGAGCTGCCAGAATTTCGTGTCATTCTCCTTGTTAGGTGTGGTGTGGTTTTATGTAGCACTTGTGTAGCTAGATAGATGACATAAGTTTTAGGCTGATACTATTTGGGTCGTAACTAATCCGGGATTAATTGGATGAATGAATGCTTGCCTATGCACGTTTTATAATCCTTGTTTTAGAACTGCGTCATTCCTTTGTAGGTACATGTTCATTAGAGGGAATTTACAAGTTACTACCTTTTGTCTTATTTAACACCGGTCCTTCATACTGAAAGACGCGCCTTAGTTTGAGGTCCTAAAGTATCTTAGGATTTGGCCGGCCGTCACTCCATATTTATTACATACTAACTTAGACTCACTGAATCAATACGAATGATTTCGGCTGCTCTGAACTAATTCCAAACTCCGCTTATTCAACCGGTCTAGCAAAAGTACATTCGGTATTCCGGTACATTTGTATCCAAAAATTAGAATGTTGAATTGTCTATCACTGAAACATTTTTCAAGTCAACAGCGAGAGTTGTAATTTATCAAATCAAGGACAAGAAATTTACCATAAAATTGTGTTAGAGTACGACATTTTTCGGTAGTATCATAAGGGTAACCTTATTTGGATATCGCTCGCTGAAAAGACATAGATGAAACATGAGTTATGAATAAAGTTGATTTATTATTCTGTGCACACGCACCCCCGTTTGTAAGGGTATCTAATATTGAAATATTGACGCGTGTGAAGTAATATTGATTACTCACCCGGTCGGTATCTTCCTCGAGGCGGTTACAAGCAGTGGGTGTCCGGTCTTGGGACTGACGATTCACTTGTCCTTGAACCATGAAACAGGATGAATATTTATTACAGGTTATTCTTCATAAAGTTGCGCTTTTTGACGTAAAACCTCAATATTGTAATGACTTAATATTATTACTTTGCAATTATTTGGTTTCGGTACGTCGTTGTTTGTCGGCTATGCTCATAAATAAGATGTTCTGCAGAAACTCTAGTCTGAAACGTACCTTAAAGATTATAATCAAATATTTGGTTACTAGCAGGCACATCGTAAACATACATATACCTATTGCACAATAAAATCTAAAAGCAATCAGAATTACTAGCGCGTTATAAATATATTTTTAGATGATCAGATTGGAAATGAAATTGATGAATAGCTCAGTGAACATGTAAACGGAGACGATACTTTTGAATAATTTCACTGTAAACGAAAACTAGTATGAGGTGTCAGTGATAGATTCCCGTTGGATTTTGGTAATCCATCAAAATGCGAGCGGAATATCTTAGGCGCTACGTGGAGCTGAATCAAATATTTCTGTCGACTAATGTCTGTAATACGGTTGTGAAACAACAAATAGAAATGTGAGGCGTCGACACGATGTTCTTTTAGTGGTAATTATATTAAATTTATGTTCTATTACTATTTCATCGTTCTTTCTAATAATGTTGCTTGTTCCATATAACATAGTGTTCAACATAAAAATAACGGTTATAATTAAGATTGATTAGACCTACCTTGTTTTTTTAAAGAATGCGTTTATTTGAATCGATAAAGACAAAACCAGTAGACGCGTTATTTCAAATAACAAGTCACTAATACCTTTATATGAGTCATTGAATTTTATCACGGAGGGGGAGAATTTTGTGGTTGTACACCTGTATTAACTCAGTTTTACACATAAAAAAGTACGTAGTAAGTACTTATGTTTTTATGAAATTTGAGTGAAAGGAACTTGGAAATATCTAAGTTGCCATTTGAATTTTTTAATAAACCTTAAAACCAAACCTTGAAGGTACATTTAACTTCATACGATCATGTATTTAGGTAATCAGCCATGAAACCCCTAAAAGGTTTCTTCATAGAAGGTTATTCGTTGCTTAGTTAATACAAAGTTTGATGTTGAGAACTTTATTAAGCGCCTTACAATGACTAGTTTCCTTAAATTTCCCTTTATTTGTTGGTCGTATCATTAAGTTGTTACAAAAGTGCTTTTTGGCACGTTTACGGCCCACGAGCTGCTAGGAGTATGTTCGTTTACCTTCTATTTCGACACGGTACTTGCCGGACTATTTCTGATCACCCGGAGCGCGGCCTAGGTGTTTTACCTAACAATAGATATTTTACTATGTGCGTCTGTATAAGACCTGCTTGTACTCGTTAGTACGAGAAGATCGTTCGCCAGAGAAATTACAGGCACATTCATCTTAGTCTTCGTAAGTGGAACCGTCAAAATAGGTGTTGAATTATTTATAAATGCCGCTGAAGTATTGCTATCGCCTGATAATGCGGAATGTGACTTGGTTATCGCCTGAACAATATATTGAGTACTCATAAATATATAAATTGAAAATAATAATAATTTTTGCAATAAACGATTATGGTCCCTGTGGTAAAGTACCCAAAATTCTGGCTGCATTACATCGCTGAATGGCGATTGAGAGACGCTGGGCGAGGTAGCAGCCAGCCTTTGGGTCCTCTTTAGCGGTGACAAGTCTAGATATTTATATACTGAGGTTGCGTTAATGAATGTGAGATTTTCGTACGTTTTCAGTCAGGCGGCATAATCCAGTAGTATTATTACGAAATGTGCAAAGATTTTAATGTTTGCTAGAATGTGGTTTATACTCGTGTACATTTCAAGGCATAGAGCGTGGCTTTGTAAATAGTACTAGTATACAAGTCCATTCACATTTACAAATACAATGTAATCCTATTAGGTAATCCAATAAACTCTTTGCATGACAAAATACACAAATCATCGGGACAAAGATTGAAACGTTGTAACGATTCTAATAAAGGGCAAAAAGATGCGTGAATAAAATATTAAATTACTTTCTTATGAAACTTTCTTGTCTGATGTTGCTTAATGTAAAAAGTTTGTCAGACTTGATCCGGTTAAAATGCAAATATCGGGTCTCTAGGGACTAGTGGCGGCACTCCTAATGCTTAAGGTGATATAACAGTTACTTGACACAATTTACCATGAATAATGAGCTCACTACTTGATCATAGCTCATTTCTTTATACTCTTGATGGTATGTTCTAGGGAATAGTCGCGACATTTCTCCTAAACGTGCTGTGGACATCACATAAACATTACTAAGAATACTATGAATAATGCTCTCACTTTTTGGTCGTATTCTCATTACTAAAACTTTTGATGGTTTTCTACGAGCTAGTGCCGATATTTTCTCTGTATGAGGTCAATGGCGCAGGCTTTTTGACCGACTCTTTTGGTGTTATAGTATTCGTCATTTCAATATTTTACTACAGTGTTAAAACAAAAGCTTCCGTATTTTTTTAACATATTGATTACGTAATAAGGATGTTCTCGTGTTGTCTCATTTTGCCTAATTGATCTAAATGATAAATATAGAATAGTAGCATGGAATCGAATAAAAGAGGGAGATTTAAACCTTTCATTAAGTCATTAATTTCCCGGAGTTTGATCAATTGATCTTTAACCCTATTTTGCGAAATTGTATCAGGCTGGGTATCTGGTATCCGCAGTGGAGCTTAAGAATCTGTGTGGTCTTAATTATAATTCATAGAAGGTGTTACATTTACTTCCTTAGCGAATGCTAATCGCCAGCACGCTACGTTGTTGGTTCGCCTCTAATATTTATTATGAATCCACTCACTTCATTCCCTCAAAGCTAAGAGCGCCTTATTAAAAGCTTTCAGCGTACATTTTTATTAAACGCGGTTTCCCTAAAATGAAGCGTGCTAATAACATAACACCTCTCCTTTATTACATGCAAAACATCTAAAACATTGCTTTAATATTTTCATCCCTAAAATGGCTTCAGAAGTCCTCTGTATGTATTACGATTATGTCCATTGTTCTGTATTACGTAACTAAGTGAGCGAACTCGTCCTAGGAACGAAAGAGCTAGACCGAACGGGACGTTGCGTTGATCTAACTAGCGATTTGGCTGAATTTTTTACAGCGCTTCAAACGTGAATAAAGCGTTAGTTCATCTAAAGGCCTATTTACACGAAATAGATCTATAGTTCTTAGGTTAGACTAAATAGCTCATATAAGAGGCGATTTGGAAAATAATTAATGTCGGTGGGGCAGTGTGCGAGACGCGTTAGGTAACCGGCGGCGCGAGAGCGAGAGGGCAGAACGGCGCGCGCCGGCACCACTATTGATCGAGGAGAATGACGCCCGGGGTGACCCAAATAGAGCCTTCGTGCACCCTCCGCCCCCCGAACCGAGCACCCCTCGCGAACACCCTTCACCCGCCGACCGCTCCACGACGAATTTTCATATCATACCGGTCCTCCTCGCCGAAGGAATGGCCCCTTGCTCTGATACTAATGCCTTACATAATACATCAAGAACGTCCCTTTGAATTATCTCCGCTTAAAATCTCTTTGTCAGCTTTATTCTATTAGTCATTCATGCGAGCTACCCCGGAATGTAATGTCATCGCAGGTGCCAAACCCGCTCCTCTGGCTTTATCTTTTACTTGCGTTTATTGACTATCCTAGCTACCAGTCAGCTAATCTGTAAGAACTATCTAGTTTACTTATAATAACAGGTATCGTGACCGTAGCGACTTTATTTAATATGACGTGCATAGAGGGCGCATTAGTAACTGACCTATGCCCGGGGGTGTTTCCCAGGTCGCTCGCAGCAAAACTGGTGCATGCGTACTTCATAGTATTCTGATGGCTGACATATTGCAATGATATTGATCCGAGTACACGTCGACTTTACGGTACAAAAGGATACAAGCTTACATAACACGCCAATTTAATCAGTGCGTTTTGTATCGTACATGCTAATAATAAAAATATATATGGCGGGTATGAATCAACTGGAACAATGAGTAGAAAAATCCTTTTGTTTAACGTTCCAGCCCAGAGCCGGTAAAATGAAAAATACGCTCAGAGCGAGGGCAAAGCGGACGTTGAAATTGAAAAGTGCAACTTTGCGTTTTATTGTGCTGGAGGAGGCACAGTCTCTGTAGGAGATTGCGAATAAAATATTGCTACCGTTGCCTCAGCGGTTTAAATGTGTACTTCAGACCTCAGTTGGAACTGTATCGACAGCAGGATTAAATACTCCCAACTGTTAACGGTCAGTTCCTCTGTAGAAAAAGATATTCATGGGACCTTTTGCATTCTTGGAGCAGAGCGGCCTTCACGTAGACACGTTCCTGCTTTTAATATAAAATTTGAGGGCCATTACGTGACCGAGTGGAGTAGGGAAGTTGCTCTGATATACGGCGGAGATATGTCTATATTTGCTGACTTGTAATTACGTAGGGCAGGGAGCGTCAAACGCCGGAAATTAATATCGGACAGGTGGCGCTGGCCCTCCTGCCTCCGGAAACTAGAGTTGCCAACTTGCCTGCCATCGTGGCAGGGCTTTCATAGACTACCGAATAGATACATCCTGGACGTGAAAAGCAATTTACCAAATGGATAGAACCTCGGTGGAGAGGCAAGGATATTTACCACTTGAGCTGTCGTTTTCTCGTAAAAAGGAAAAGACAAATTGTAGTCAAAATAAATACTTACCTATGTCACCAATTTCACTTACTTTAAGAAACTAAATCTGAAATAGTCATCTGAGTTTCGTGTTATTCTTTACTTACTTATTTTTATTGTTTGCCGAAACCGCCTGCGCGTCTATACAGACTTCGCAGTCCTTGGAAAGCCGACACGGCGGCTGCTCCATCATTGATCCAATAAATCATTTACCAACTTCTACAAATAACAACTTATAAGTGCCTATCTGTTTTCCGGTCCCTGCTTACTGCTCAAATAAAAGTTTTTCAGCATAAGTTATCAGTATAAAGTGCGTCTGTGGACATACAAAATCGGTCATCACATATACAGCACCAAATTTGCGCCTTGTTGCAATAGCAATTACTTTTATCGATTTTCTAAATATAGCATCGTGTATGCAACTACCGTTCTTTGCTGCAATGAAAATTTAATGATATGGATCGTTAGGTGGGTCTCTAGCTCACAGCCTTGTTACTGCTCTAAACATAGCACACTTTTATTATTTGGCCTATAATATTCTAAATCCGTGTCATAAAATGCGTAAGCTTTCAAGGTCGAAATCCGTAGGGAGGATATTTTTTCAGTATAGAATTTCCACTCGGACAAAGGATTTAATGGACCCAATATAATGCGTCCAAAGCCCTTTTTCGGTTGTAATGCGGGTTTCTATTTCTCGATGGTGAGGTAATAAATTTCGCGAACTGAGTGCTCCAGGCGAGAATCGCGGATTTAGTCAGGCGGGAATGGCGAACACTTGAGGGGCCCGCCAATAAAATGTTTACGTCTACAATTTATTTATGTACGGGGCTATATGACATTACCATAATGCGAATGCTATAAAACTAACTCTAATACATTCTTGCACATAAAATTGGTCCGCAAATCGAACAAATCTGAAATATCGTAACCGCCATTGAAATGTCTGTCAGAACATTTAGATCTACTTATTAGGACAAAGAACTTTAAAGTTTGAAACACTACGGAACATAATCCGTAAGTGATGCCTTATCCTTTTTACCATCTTTATGTCTGTAACTGTGGAACTGAAGGTAATATTTTTTTATCTGACTTTGTTGTAACATACATATGCAGGTAAATAGCTCTGTCGTTAGGAATTCATGGTTTAGATAAAGTCGTCTTGTCATCAATACTCAATATTACATTAGGTCGGGCGCGCCAACAGACGACCTTCCGGTCTGCCAAAGCCGCCCTACCAACAAGTTCCTCGTAAAATTTTATTAGCCCTCTACTAAGCTGCAGATTTTCCTAAAAAATGGCGCATAGAAACCTACTTAAAAGTAAAGTAATGGTCGGTATCAAGGCAGAATGTAGGGATGATTGGGGATGCGTCAAGGGACATGGTGTCGATCAGGAAGGCTGTCAATGTTCGGGTTGTGGAAGGTTACGCGGCGCTCGCAGGGTGTCGGGGTGGGCGGGACGGCAGAGGGCGCCGCGCGCAGGCGCAGCGGTGCGCGCGGCGGTGGCGGCGCGGCGGCAGCGCTGGCGTCGTGACGCAGTGTGACGTCAGTGCGCCGTCGGCTCGATACGCGCTGGCCCCGCCGTCAGTCGCCGCCCGAACCAGGCCGCCAAACGACGCGCCTTCTCCATCCGCGTTCTTTCTCATACCGGGTTTTAGTTTCGTACCACGATGTCATAGCCCTAGTGCCGTGCGACGAGACTACGTGAAAGCGCACATATTTTTAAGTTTTTTCGTTGGAACGAGGAAACCGTAAAGGTCCCCGTTGTTGCAGAACTAGCGACGACCCACCCCATTCCGTTGAGGGACAGAGGCGAGACCAAGAGGCGGCTCACACCTTTTATCCGCCTTTTTATAAAGACTAGCGAAAATGGGCGAGGTGAGTGCGGTGCTTGCAGTAGTGCTTGCCTTAGCATTTACAGTAGCGAGCCCGATGTAAGGGGCCAGTGCTTTCGTGAGGTGTGAGTGCATGTGGAGGATGTGTGTGCGGCGGCTAGAAGGGCCTCACGGAGCCGCCGGCTGCCTGCAACCGTCACCTGCGCTTCACACTCCTGTCACCTTGCGCCGTCTCACGCAGGAGTCCATTTGCACGCTCCATGGCCTTTGTTCTGCTAGAGCAATGAATGTGCAACGTTACTTTCAGCACGTCTTTTTCTAAACCATTAGAACACGTCCCTTTGTTACAAGCTTGGGTTTTTCATGATTTTTTTTTCATCATCACAATTTTTTCATCGTCATCATCGGTTGTGTTTTTTCCACTACTAAATCAAGGGTAGTTTTTCATTGTTAATAATCATTTTATGTAAATTAATCGCGTCTGTGTAACAGGAACGGCGCCGGCCAGGTTGCGTAACTTGTCGTATCGATCTGTGCAGAGAGCGAGACACTTCGCTCTTTCATATGGCTTTAGAGATCCTTCCTCAATACACCATATTGGCGCATTATATGCATAGTTTGGAGAATGGCGACGATTCTTATAGACCAAATTCATAAAATAGACGGACTAAAATTTCAACCTTTTGAAAACGGGTTAGACTCTTTTGTCCTGCCATATCGTTCAGAAGTTCAATTCTGTACCAGACAAAAATTGAATAAAACCAGTTTTTGTGTATTCTCAACATTTTTAGGATACGGTAACTAAAATTTTGGTTTGGAAACCATAAGAAGAATGATAGCCCATGAAAAAAACAGGGCCGCAGGCTTTATATAATGTAACAAATTAAATTATTGATACGAAAGGTATTTTCCGCGATACAAAAAAAAGTTGAAACTTTCAAAATTAAAAAATTAGAAAAAATTACAACCAACTTTTAGTTTCCGTGATTTTTCAAACTTAAAATACTTATGCTTAAGTTAAGACCTGATCTTTCGGAAAAGGAGTCCTGACCCTTTTGTTTAAAATTTCGGGATTTGTTAAAAAATATACAAGTTTTTTATTGTCTTCCTTTAGAATACAAACTATACGTCTTTCATCGCAATAATTTAATAAGTTTAGATAGACTTAGATTTAAACAGTAGATTGTATTTTGCCGGCCTTCTTAGTGATTCAATGTGACAAGGTATATGGTCGAGTTAAAATGAAGATTCGCTAGGTGCTCCGAAGGAAGTAGCTAACAGGTTGTCGCGGGAGCAACCGTGCTTCGGACACGAGCACCGAAGCACTGAAGGTTTATTAGAAAATTGCCTCGTCATTATGTCATTTAAATCGCATAGAGTACCGTCGCTCTATTGGAGTATTTCCTTTATCCTTTATGACGACAGCATGCATCAATTAGGATGCTAGACGCGCTCATTGGGGAGTTTCCAAATGCTGGGAATTTTACATTTCTTTTAAGTAGCCCTTTATCACCCTCTGCAGAGCAAAGAAACTAGTTATTCGCTGCGCTACGTCTTGGATCCACTCACGGTCCCTGTATTGAGCAGGGTTGCTCATCACTTTATCAAAGACTATTTAATAGGCAAAATTTATAATATTCCTGACCGCACAAAAATAGGTGCGGCTGAGGATTAGTTTTGCATAGCCTTAGAAAAACTGTCCTATCTTTGATCAGAATAAAATTTTACCAGTTAAAGATATAAATCGCTTGAAAATATTGATTATTTCAATATAAACTACATAGTACATTGGAATAAATACTCTGTTTCTTTTGTTACCCTATTTCTACAAGGTTTTGTCGTCTTCTTGATTGCTCCAAAAACCAATTCAAATTCCTAAATATTTTAAAGAAACATAATGATTCGGGACTTGAATCCAACACTGCAGAAATGTATCTGTTTAAAAAAATTAAAAGCTCCCTAGGGCGGCGTGAAGCACTATAAAAATAAAAAATACTATATTATTTTTGTAATGTGAGGTTTCAACCCCAAAAAGTAACTATAGAGTTAGTACCGTTACTGTCCTCAGTTTAACTGAAATACTCCATTTGACCAACGATCATAGTAGATTTACAAAAATCTGACAGCATAATGTTCGTTTCAAATGCTAGTATCGACTTCATAAACAATAGATTTTTCCATTAAAATTTGAAAATAATATTAAACTCAACGGGCGCGGTACTGATTGATATGGAATTTATACCGTATGCTCCGTTGTCCTAATTTAGACGCATATTCTTTAATGATTATCACATGACACAGTAACGCATGCATTACTCGTACCATAATGTTGGCGAATACCATGCTCATAAACCATTTTAGCGAAATGTCATAATTCACTACAAAAGTATTTTTTAAACTATTATGAGATACGAATTCAATCTACTGTCACGAATATCGCAAAAAATGCTGAGGTGATAAGAAGGCTATATATACTTTTTTTATAAAAAAGTAGCTGACCCGGCGAACTACGTACCGCCTAACAGTCAATGATTGCCTTGTTACCTTTGAGCTGAACTAAATTAGGCTTTGATGAACGTAATACAATGATGCAAAATAATATTAATACATAAAAGTCTTTTATTATGATGAATGATGATGGAAACATACAGAATGAGAATAAAAATTAAAAAAATAATAATAATTAAGTACCTCAAACTCATGTCAGAAGAAAATGATTGAAAACTATGTTGTGCAGATATTCAAATGTATGACGTGGCGGGGTATAACTTCGGCTAGATTAAAAATTAAAAAGCTGAATTCTAATAGCAATTGTTAATAGAGATTGATATTTAGTAGGCTTTTCTTTTTTACAACTTTAAACCAAATTGCCAAATTTAGGAAAATTTCAAAATCCAATTTTATGATTTAAGACCTAAATTTTAAAATTTGAGTATCGTATCTTTGATTATATTTGATATCTCTTTTCAGCTAATCATTTTTTTACATGGTACTAGAAAAATTGAGGAACTCTATCACCAGTAAGGTTAAGAATTCCAGAGCTCCTGGGGGTAGCAAGGGTCAAGCCTTCGAGGTAAAGGCGACAAGTCCAGTAACAGCTATTATTATCCTCTACTTGTCGCCCTGAAGCTACGACCTCGTTACCATTTAACATCAGGTGGGATGAGGTCAATCTTGAAATGCAATATAAAAAAAAAATGCCACATGCAAATAAATAATAAATCCTTTCTTATTACAACATTATTATTTAGACGACATGCTTCTTAAGAGTCTTCAACGTCTTCGACTTTGACCGTGAAGAGATACACTAAAATAGAAAACTGACCAAGGTAGTCCCAGCTTTGTTGAACTGCTCGGCTTTTAACTGTCAAGAGCTCATTAAATTTAAAAATACTTTTATTGGTAACTTTACGACGAAACTAAATAACTCTATCCATAAAATTTGGTATCAAATAGTCTACCTAGAGGACTGTAATAGTCCAAATTTGCTTCAAATTTATGACATGGCGATCTTCGATGCGCTAACTCGTAGCCTCTAATGTGTGAGGATATTTAACGTCAAACAAACCTTTAATTCAATGAAATATCTTTTTTGAAATTCACATGGAGTAAATTAACATATTCTCTTAAGATTAAAGTACATGTGAATTTCCTTCCAATTTTGCTCAGTATAATATTTTATTTCCAATCAGTACCTACTTTTTGAAGAATCTTGTTTGGTTCTATAATTTAATTCCTGTTTGTTTTTTTCACCACTCTGAAGATACTTTGTAAATTTAGTTCATGCACTTGCACTAAATATCATATAGTTACGGTTATTTTCACCTTGTATTTGAATATTTGTTCGGTCACAGCTGTCAATATCCTACGCTATCACAAATGTAATACTAGAAATCATGACCTCTAGTGGATATACTGAACATATCTTTTGAGACAATAGTCTAAGGAATAGGAAAAGGGTAATAACCCTTTTCCATTTGACACCTTTTGTCATTGATGTGTATATGTTTGTATTAGATTAGCAATTACATATTACGCCAACGGAGCGCGACTGCGAAGACGGTCAAAGCCCAGATAACATAGAATTAATCAGTGTCAAACATACAATTTTCATAATGGAAATAATAGTTTAAAAAACTAAAAAACACGCTTTTAGCTCGCACTAAAAATTACAAAATAATTCAGACATTTAAGAAAGAAAGCGTGGAGCGTTTATGTTATCTTTACTCTTTTTGGACAAAACGCTCCACGCTTTCTTTCTTAAATGTCTTAACTATTTTGTAATTTTTAGTGCGAGCTAAAAGCGTGTTTTTTAGTTTTTTAAAGTATTATTTTTATTTTCTACTTTTTAGTTTTCTCATGTATCAATAATTATATAATTCTTTTTCGTATCCCATTCAGCAAACCCTTTCATTTAATACCCATATCATAGGGGTGCATTTCAAATAGCCTGTCCGTTATCTTGGACGCCCGCCATATTGGATTTGAATCACGTGACTATTTTTTTCGTATTCCTGACAGCAAACCCTTTCTTTTGATACCCATATCATGGAAGTGCATTTCAAACAGTCAGTTCGCCATCTTGGGGAGGCCGCCATATTGGATTTGTAATGACGTTTCTTAGCTAGTCATGTATTGTCATCAGAACTCAGAGCGTGTGCAAAATTTCATCTTAATCAAAGACCGGGAAGTGGGTCAAATTAAGATTCAAAGATTCCGTTACATACATACAACCCAAGCTAATAAAAGCGTGTTAAAAATGGACCGTCCTTGAAGAGCACGTTCAATGATTTTAACTAAAATTATAAAAATATTTTTTGTTGCATTGCTAGTTAATTCACATTATATAACAATAATTAAAACATTCCTTTTGGGGACTAGTATCATTTTTTAAATCATAATCTTTGGTATATATTTTTTCATAAACAAATTAAAAAACTCAACACATTTGTTAGCGTTTCTTCCGTCTTTTTATGAGTCTACAATACATTTAATTTGATACTGAAATCAAATACAGATATGTTAGTTATTCCGACGTTTAAATATTAGGTATTGATACTTATCAATGTTAACCTAATATTGAAACACACAGTTTGAACAATTATTATAATAGCCATACCAACAAAATTTACATGAAAGTCTAAAACTAGACTTCGAAATAAAGCAAATATATTTTTCATTTTTTTTTATTCAATCGGTTAATAGCACTAAGCGCATATCGCTATTTTTATTTATTATTTGTTTAATTGGTTTTTGATACTTGTCAATGTCCCAGAGGTGCCTAGGTGTTTGATCTTTGTTATTATCACACTTATAATAATTACAATATTATTATTAAACCTTGTTAAGGTTATCTTAATTTTACCGGAGTTACGTTAAAAGGTCGCAATAATTACAAGTGGTACATTATTTGTTATTGGAATCCGAAGTGATTGAACTTTAAAACAAGAATACATATTTTTACACAACTTTATACCTATTCATAATTTTTATCTCGGTTTAAAGAGAGTCTACCGAGATAGCTTACTGAAATAAGACAAAATAAATTATGCAATAATTGTTTCTGCACACCAGGGTCTAAGTTGATTGTAATGATAATTCCCTTACATATTTTACTTAGTTCTTAATTGCGACGCGCTTCGTAACAAAACAATTCAATATCTTAAACTTATATTTTGATCACACTGTTATTTACTCTCTTATTTCGCTGAATAACACGCTTTATTGATTATCATTTGTAGATATATTGAACTGCAGCTTTACGTTTAGTTGTACGACTTCCGAAATAGATTCATTCGTAAACAAATTGAATGCCATAACGTTTCGAATATATTTTGTCTGATTTGTGTCATCCAGCTGATCTGTAGTACAAGCACCTGATCTATGTATGTGTATCATGGACATCCTTCATCTTTCGTTCAAAGTCTACTAGTTATTAATAATTTAACGAGCGCACGGGGGATTCAACTGAACCATCCAATGTTTTGGCAAGTGTCTCATAATCGCGTGTCGTCATCAAGCGCGATGTCACGGCATGCGTTGCGTCTCATTAATGTTAAAAATAATTGTCTCATTCATACGTCATCCATCTACTACGATAGTAACTACTAATTTTCGGTACAAAGCAGTTTTGCGGCCGTGGCAATGAATCTTTCGGCTCTACGTTCATTGACATTTCTATTTAGAGTTTAGTAGAACACACTACTTTTATATTAGGATCGCCGTCGCGGGCGATTCTTGATTTCGTAACGGCAATATGTCACGACAAACATGAATAATTTAAATTATTTCAATATACAAATTCTTCACTAAATATAACATTCCATGACCTTTTAAACGCAATATTTTTGACAACTGACCAAACGACCAAAGAGTGAAACGCCCTTCGGTCCATCTTACATCTTTTCATCTGACCCTGTCAATGCGATTTAACTCATCCATAGTAACTCAAGCTGCACAATGTGGTGGACCCCTCTTCGCAATTCCCGACACATCACTGACCCGTTTCAAGGCGTTCTTAACGAGCTAGTCAGCCCTTCAGGCGATGTTAACATTTCATTCTGACCAGAACCTGTTTCGATTTTCCATCAGATATTCCGGTTTAACCTTTATAGAGATTATAAATGCGGTCGCCGGGGTCCGGGGGTGGCAACCTTGTCTTTTAGCTATTTATGTCGAGGGTAGCGGGGGGTTGGTCCGCACCGCGCATGCCCGCAGCTCGCCGCTTATGTAACGCGGCCCGAACACGCTGCCGCATGTCTGCCACTTCGGCTAACGTGATCTTATACCGTATGAATATTCCATCATCCCTTTTGCCACGTTTATCGCGGCTTTTATGACTCTTAATTAAGTGCTGGTCGTAAACCGTGCCACCCGTCGCCCCGACCATGCCTATGCCTTCTCAAATGCGCCCACCCGCAATCTTTTAGTCCGAGCTCTTTCCACAATTTGCCCCAGTTATTCTCATCATGACCTTCAATGGAATTCAGGGCGCGGTTTAATGAGGCCTGCATGAAAACGTTGATCAATTATCGGCGGCGACGGCGGACCTGTTTACGGCAGCGCGGACGCATTTAGAAGCGGTGACATTACTGCCCTATAACACAATGCGACTGTTGTTGCACTTACGTAAGAGTTGACGCTGTTTCCTGGACACATAAGCTCGGGATCATTCATTACACATGCGATGAACGTGCATTTAATAACAGCATTTACGTAAGCACGGAAGCGTGACCAACGTTAATCCATAAATCATGCTCCAGGGTTGGAGGGATATAGATTTGTTTAGTCAGAGGAACATATGACAATCGCCTAGTCGTCATGCATCGAGGTTTGCGGTGTCCTTATAACCGCTCTCAGGTTCGCACGCGCAACTAGTTCAGATCAATTGAGCGCCATTGAGAGTTGGTCCCTACCAGGACTGTAGAGTATACGTTTGGCAAGGTTATAACCACGCGATCTGTATTATCTGTCACTATGTGCCAGTCACAGTATGCTTTACAATTTAGAACTCTGCTGCATTGTCTACGTAGTTAGAATTGTAACATACATAAATTACTCGTACAGCTGCGATTTCAATAGGCACTACATTACAATTTGACCAACATGCCATCATCTATGTTTAGTTTGAAAATAATGAATCAATTTATTGAGCATTGTTAGTAACAATTTTTGTGATCATTTTAAGCATTTTTGTTTTGTTTTACATGTTATTAAATTTGTTCGAAAAAACGCATCTGATATTGCATGGCACTGGCTCGAATCTTTCCATCCTTAAATAGCAGGTTCGTCTTCATCATTCTGCATTCATTTATTCTTATGTGTGAGATCAGACCCTGCGATATCACTTGCGGCTACTTCCACCCTCATCCATGATGCATGGCCTATAGGGCCGCCTTGTAGAATGTGTCTAGCCCCTAGTTGTGTTTGCAGCATGGCCGTACCGATTCGTACCGCGTCGCCACCATCGGCCCCATAAAGGATGATAATAGAACCGCGGACGGACAGTACAAGGTTTTTATTTTCATTACCATTTTTATTTGTCTTGGACAGTCGAGATCGACCCCATACCATCAAATTTGAATCATGGGAGTCTATCACTGCTGATTTTTTTGCATGCTATCTTATTTTTTAGTATATAAGTTTTCGAAATAAATTGCCTCGCCTCCAAGGGGACATATAACAAGGGATGTGTTGCATGATCGTGAAATGTTGACTCTGTAAAATCCGAACTAAGTTATGGATGGCCTAAATAGGCAAAAATATTGATAAATTAAGTTATTCTAATGAAGTTTTATAATTGTGATGACATTCATCCCCTACGAAGACATGCTATTGAATCTTAAAAGTGGAACACTATAAAACATTACAACAGTTCTTTCTAAGCACATTTTGTGAAATGTTAATTGTTGTCTCCAGCACAGCATTTTCTTTTATACAATGTGTAATGTTAACATGTTGTTGGTGCGACTTTCAGACACGCCGGAAACCACCCGCGAAAAAACGGAAAGCGGGAGATTTAGATGACCTGAAGCAGGAGTTGGACATTGACTTTCACAAAGTAACACCAGAGGAGCTCTACCAAAGATTTCAAACACACCCAGAAAATGTAAGATTCGGGATAGTGCAGATTTTATAGACCTATTTCAGAAGTCGTAATAAAGGCTAAAATTGGAATACCATTGGTGGTGTTGATAAACTGCAACGGGTCTGGACTAACTTTTAGGCAGAATTCAGGCTGCTCTAAAAAGACACAGTGCAACTTGGAACTAACAACTCGAAGATCAATACTTGAAAGGCTCTTAGAACACTGTGTCTACGGGCCTCTTGTGGCTTGTTCGGACCCATAACAAAAGTCATTTTGCTGTTTTTATTGTATCTTTTTACTTACTTCAATCTTAAAATCGGATCTTTATTTATTGAAATAGTAGGTACAAGCCATATTTTTAACTTGTCGGATTCTGAAATGGGTCATAAAATCACCCATGATGAAATCTTATGAACGTATTTACAAATATTATAATAAAGTTAATTGTAAATAGAACTGTTAAATAATATAATGTTTATTTGATTCCAGGGCCTTAGTCACGCAAAAGCGAAAGAGAACCTGGAAAGGGATGGGCCAAACGCACTCACCCCGCCAAAACAGACGCCCGAATGGGTGAAGTTTTGTAAAAACCTGTTTGGCGGCTTTGCGTTATTATTGTGGATTGGTGCTATTCTATGCTTTATTGCCTACGGAATTCTGGTCAGTATCGGTTTTATCGTATTTCGTAGTCAGTCTTTAATCTGCAAGACTCGTTAACGATTAATCAGACTTGTCTTTTCGTGATGTGTTTTTGTATAAATTTTTCTCTTAGAAACGTATGACTCAGTGAATTGTTTCAAATTGATATACGCGAAAACGATTGGCCATCAACTGACATGAATATCATCGACACAAGCAGAGCAATGTCTTAAACGACAAATCATTATCGTCCATATTTCGTATTTTTAACTCGATGTCGATAAAGGATTTATGGAAGTGTATAAATTGAAAATATTTTTTTATTATTTGGCCCTGAGGTTATGCAACTAACACATATTTTAATAAATCTTGCGATAAAATAACGGTGCCATATTTGTATTTGATACAAATTGAACACAATCTAATTCATTATAAAATTTGCAGGCGAGTACTGTGGAAGAACCAGCGGACGACAACTTGTATCTCGGCATCGTACTGGCGGCTGTGGTGATCGTTACAGGCATCTTCTCGTATTACCAGGAAAGCAAGTCCTCAAAGATCATGGAATCGTTCAAGAACATGGTGCCTCAATTCGCTACCGTCATACGTGAGGGAGAGAAGCTGACACTGCGCGCTGAGGATCTGGTGCTTGGAGATATTGTCGAGGTCAGCACCTACTTATGCGTTTCTACCAAAACGTTCGTTACGCTGTTTGATTTTCTCTTGTATCTTGAATATCATTACTAAACGTCTGACATTACAATCATATCTGATGTCGTGAGTTTATTAGTCCTTTATTTTAAAGAGCTTAGGGCAAACTCTTCTAAGGGTTTCACAAGGGTAGCTTTTTAGACTGATACTCTTTAAAAATAATTGATTTATCTTTATTCCACACAGATAAGGGGCTGACAGCCTTAAAAATTAAATCCAATTTTTCCTTTTACAACAATGTTGGGTTAAAAAATCTATTTTTATCCAAGCCAATAATATTTTTATTTCATTCGTGAAATCAATTAAATTATGTCTTACAATAACTTCTAGAAAAGACATCTTGTAATCCTGTCTTTTTTATCCCGTTTGATGTTTAACATCAGTAAAAGCCACTCCAAACCATACCTAATACCTTGATGTACCTTTTCTTAGGTCAAATTCGGTGACCGTATCCCCGCTGACATCCGCATCATCGAGGCGCGCGGCTTCAAAGTCGACAATTCCAGCTTGACCGGCGAATCTGAACCCCAGTCCCGTGGCTCTGAGTTCACCAACGAGAACCCATTGGAAACTAAGAATCTGGCTTTCTTCTCCACCAACGCCGTCGAGGGTACTGCCAAGGGAATCGTCATTTGCTGCGGAGATAACACGGTAAGTCTGCAACGATATGTTTGTGCAGTTCTACAGCAAACTACGTCTGTATTTCAAAATATAGTAAGGTCCGGTGCTGTATAGGTGATTCCGTGGCTGTTACACGAGAAGAAACACATTTGAAGACGCAATCGTATCCAAAGCAAGTTCTCGACCAATCTCTGATAAGTTTTATTATCTATCGCTTCATTTTACTTCTTAAATCTTATTGTGTCAAAACAGATTATTCACCAAAAATTGGAATTAACTACAAAATAAATCACGAAGTAAATTATCAGCTTATTGATGTAATAAAGAAAAAGCTTTGAAGCAATGAAATCAAATCATCGTTCAAAAATAAAGTGAAGAGAGTGTTATCAAGAACATTCTTAAAATTTACCATATTCGTTGCTGTAATTTCAACGGTTCCTTTGTTATATTTACGTAACTTAATAAGTCACTTAATAAGTAATGAGTCACGCCACGTGCCTGCAGAACATAGTAATTAACTGTTCGTTCTAATTAGTATTATTCCATTTGAATGACATAAAGTTAATGGCTGTCGTTCAAAGCCTTGACCAAATGAACCCATCATGGTGTTTCATAGGAAATTTCCGGCTTTAAATTAATATGCCGTGCGGCGAAATGTCAAGAGGAGCGGAAAATGGTACGACGTTTTAATTATACAGTTTAAACACACTGTAAAAGGGCATGGGTATGTAACGTTACTGAATTAGGACTATGTTTACTATCTCTTTATAAATATGTACTTATACATATAGACTGCGGTGGCGATTTAAAATAGACTCCCGCAGCGGTAAAGGTTCCTGTGTTATTCTTGGTCTAGTCAAATTAGGAAACTAACTTTGGCCTGGGTATGCTGGATTAATAGTTCCCTGGTTGGTATCCGTTGTCTGAGACTGTAAACTTCGTACTGTAAGTCAAATTGTTGGCATAAGAACTGATATCGAACTTCAAATGTTTACAGTTATTGCGTGTGACTGTTGACTCATAATTTTTTGATTTTTTTTCTGTCGTTTTCTGTCACAGTTTAAATTTTTCCCTGTACAATTTGACTCGTTACTTTAGTGAATATAAAGCTATGATTGATATAAAATTTCATTTTAGAGCTATAACAAAAGTTCGATCAAGTGGCATTCAATGTGATTATACGTAGTATAATGATATAGGTATCATTTGAGCACAAAGGTGGTAAAAGTAAGGAATTATACCATCTTTTTACCTCGAAATTGACAATAATAATTCCTGCCAAATTTTTATTTTTATTGCCAAGTGCCCCTATTTCCCCATGAGAGTGATTCGTTTTAGAAATAGATTCCCGTCGCGTCGTGCGCAAGGTGCATATGGGAATAGTTGGTGTAATTAGGAAATGCGACTGCTATACACACGGGAACGCAACTAAATGACACTTCGGGCATAATTATACAAATATGACTAAGCAATTTTTAGTGGTGTTTTTGAAACAGTTTTATAAAAACTGGGTACCATAATTTTTAATACTAATGGCCTCGATATATTAGAAGAGTCAATGTGAAATAGAAACTAGAATCGATTCCGCAATAAAATTTTAACAGCTATATGAAATACACCTTATCAGAATGGATAAATTTGTGAAAACCTAATTACCCCCTTGGTAATATAATTAACGTGCCCTAGTGGTTGTCAGCTTTTTTTGATGGCGGATATCTAATAAACCTAGAATTATGAGCTCCTCACTAATACATCAGTTAAGGTGTAACTCATGGATGGGTGGGGATGAGGGTTAAGAAAGAGCTTTTTCGCCTTAGGATCAGTCAAATACCATCATATATCCGCGAACACCTTAGCCCTTTACCTATCCTTATAATAGGATATGGCTTTTAGCATTTATGAAGTCTACAACCTGTTCATTGGCATTCAGGTGATGGGTCGTATTGCTGGTTTGGCCTCCGGTCTGGACACGGGTGAGACTCCCATCGCTAAGGAGATCCACCACTTCATCCACCTGATTACCGGCGTCGCTGTGTTCCTCGGAGTCACGTTCTTCGTGATCGCCTTCATCCTCGGCTACCATTGGCTGGACGCTGTCATCTTCCTGATTGGTAAGTCTTTCTTCATAGTAGCTGTTACGATTCAGAAGTACTGCTGTTCTCAACATCGAGTGGAAGGCCTAGGAAGAACACAGCGAAACTGAGTGAATCTCGCAAGTCTTAAGCTATAAGTATCATATCAAATAATCATCGTACCACTGACACGGAAACTTAAGACCCCTCAACAGGTCATCAGTATCAGCTATGGTCATCCACTACAACTTGTACTTGGAAAGAGACTTTCATCCAGCAAGTACTTTAGACAAATTCTATGAAGTTCTTCAAGCTTAACGCAACGACAGTCAGCTCAAGCTAGAAACCGACGTCGGTTCAAGTTATATCTGACCCGAGGGAAAAATGGTTACCCCTGCAGATAATGGAACTAAGGTTTGCTGGTTCGATTCCCACCCAAAACAAACAGTTATGATGCACTTTTGGATTTGTTCTGTGTCCGTCTGTTTAAAAATGTATTTAAGTATCACCGTTCTTGTTGACATAACACAGCTCCTTGAGTTATTTAGTGATGAGGTAAATTTATGTGCTGTTGTTTGCTTTCCTTATTTCTATCGTCTTATTATCATTACTACCACCTTTACAGGTATCATCGTCGCCAACGTGCCCGAAGGTCTCTTGGCCACTGTGACCGTGTGCCTGACCCTGACTGCAAAGCGCATGGCCTCCAAGAATTGCCTGGTGAAGAATCTGGAAGCCGTCGAGACTCTCGGCTCCACCTCCACCATCTGCTCGGATAAGACCGGCACGCTCACGCAGAACAGGATGACTGTCGCCCATATGTGGTTCGACAACCAGATCATCGAGGCTGACACGACTGAGGACCAGTCTGGCGTACAGTATGGTAAGATAGGTTCAGTCTAGAATTTGCCGCTTTAAGAACAGCTTTCCTCGTTTTTTACTGTGACTGCGTATGTGTTGCCGATTTCGCTGTGTAATAATATCAAAAAACCTCCATCACATACATGAAGGAAAGTTCGTTGCCCATAGTGACGCGACCGGGAATCGAACCCGGGACCGAGTCAAAAGTCCGACCCGCTCGGCTACGGAGGTCGTCCATGAACAAATGCAAACTTCCTAGACTAGTGCTCTTGGGGTAGCCAAGAGACTGTTGTTGAATTTCGATATTGTTTCGACTAGTTTCAAATGTATGGGATTTCTATGATGTGATCTCTTGAATTTTATTTCAAATTCGGAAATAATGTTTCGTCCCTTTCTTAATATAAACGATTGGATAGAGATAAAACATAGACTTCCCAGTTCCCTGAAACGAATTTGAATTTGTTTGACTTATCCCCCCCACTTAAAAAGCGTTCAAGTGGTAACAACTACTACAATTACTGAGAATATTCTATAAATTTGGATGTTAATCTGGTTGAGGTGCACATACATTTAAATACAGACTCTCGGGTTTTCTATTTTTTGCTATTGATTGCTTAAGTCTTCTACACAAGTAACAGACCATTGAATTGCCAACTTTCCCGCGACAGACCGCACCAGCCCCGGCTTCAAGGCCCTAGCCAAGATCGCGACCCTCTGCAACCGAGCTGAGTTCAAGGGAGGCCAGGACGGAGTACCCATTCTGAAGAAGGAAGTAGCCGGAGATGCGTCCGAAGCAGCCCTGCTGAAGTGCATGGAGCTGGCTCTCGGAGACGTTCTGTCTATCAGGAAGCGTAACAAGAAGGCCTGCGAGATTCCTTTCAATTCCACCAACAAGTACCAGGTCTCCATCCACGAGAGCGACGACCCCAGCGACCCTCGCCATCTGCTTGTGATGAAGGGAGCCCCTGAAAGGATTCTGGAACGCTGCAGCACTATCTTCATCGGTGGAAAGGAAAAGGTATGTTGGTTACATCATACACTTATCATTACACATCATACACAAATCAATTTAAATTATAATATGGGTAACACAAATACCTTAGACATAAAATAAACACAGACTGGAAAAAAGAAGTCTTGCTACCAATATTTGTGTGGCGTATGTCATGATAAAGGCATTTCTTTTTATTACAATAGTTACTGTAGGAATTTGAAAGAAAATAACATTGTTAATAGAGTTATGGCCCTATAAAAACATCTCAAAGATGATTTTATTAATAAATAATTAATTATTTTGTACCATATGTTGTATTTTTGCCGGGCTATCTTTAAAATACTACTTTAATAAAAGAATATAGAAAGATAATATATATGGCAAGGTACTTAAAAATGTCGGTGCATTGCGATTGAGGTTCACTTCATTATTACTGAGAACTATTTTAAGTCATAACCTGACGAACATGTGGCTCATAATGGCCGATTACTCAATCATTTAACTTAACTAACCAGCCAAATAACTTATTTAACTGATAAATGAACGAATAAGATTGTTTAATTTTTCAATGATCATGTTGTAATTGTGGTTTTAAAGCCCGAATCCGCCATGAAATTGCATACATTCCCAATTTTAAAATATTTTTTTTCCAAAAACTATGACTCATCGACAACCGTCCACCAGGTTCTCGACGAAGAAATGAAGGAGGCCTTCAACAACGCGTACCTCGAACTCGGCGGGCTCGGCGAGCGCGTGCTCGGCTTCTGCGACCTGCAACTACCCTCCGACAAGTACCCCATCGGCTACAAGTTCAACACGGACGACCCCAACTTCCCCCTCGACGACCTGCGCTTCGTCGGCCTCATGAGCATGATCGACCCCCCACGTGCCGCCGTGCCTGACGCCGTCGCCAAGTGCCGATCTGCTGGTATCAAGGTAAAGGATCCCACATTAAATTTGCCTCCCTTATTTACCCTTTTCAGATGGACAAGAATAGAGATGATAACAGAATTGACAGCTAAGATACTTTAAATGCCAAACTATAACGTCACAAATTTTACATATCAACACATTGACAGTTCCGCTGCATTTTAGGAATAATTTTCAAAAAAAGAATATTGTCGTTGTGACATAACTTACTCTTTTACGGCTTCCAATATCTTTAAACGATTCGTGGTGTTATCTTCTCAATTGCGGCATAACCCTACATTCCCCTTTACCCTAAATTTTACACATTTTGATCGTCCCCAATGAGAACTGATTTTTCACGCTCGTTAAGTTTTCGTACAGCTGCTAAAACCCCTCGTTATCAATGTCTCTAAAGTGGACTATGCTAAATCCCTTCGTTACGATTGTACCTAAGGCGGAGTGTTAATAACGTGTTAGGTCCTTTGCTAAGTCTGATTGAGTCGTGCAAATCAGTAATGTTACTTCTCATTTCAATAGCGACATCAAATGCAATCTAAATGAATGGTTAATTGAGTCACCTGAACCAATAACAGCAAAGGCAGACTCTGGTTTGATACCATTCTCGGATGCAACTAGGGGAATGCATTTCAAATCATTCCTCTTCAAATACTAAACGTGTCATATTCCAGGTCATCATGGTGACTGGTGATCACCCCATCACCGCCAAGGCGATCGCCAAGTCGGTGGGCATCATCTCCGAAGGCAACGAGACGGTCGAGGACATCGCCGCCCGCCTGAACATTCCCGTGTCTGAAGTGAACCCGCGAGAGGCTAAGGCCGCTGTCGTCCACGGGACTGAGCTCAGGGAACTCAACTCTGACCAGCTCGATGAGATTCTCAAGTGAGTTTATAACTAAAACTTGACTAACTTTTACCGTGCTTGCGTGAATTGATAAGAAATCAATCTTTACTGACTTCCCGCCGAAAGTAACAAGTCATTTAAAGCTTCATGTTCGTAATCCGCTTACTGGTCGATTTTCACCAGCAAACTTTAACTTTTGCCGTAACTACAGTTTTCTAACCGAATTCTTATCTTCCAACAGGTTCCACACCGAAATCGTATTCGCTCGCACGTCTCCGCAGCAGAAGCTGATCATAGTGGAAGGTTGCCAGCGCCTGGGTGCCATCGTGGCTGTGACCGGCGACGGCGTCAACGACTCGCCCGCTCTGAAGAAGGCGGACATCGGCGTCGCTATGGGCATCGCTGGATCAGACGTGTCTAAGCAAGTGAGTCTCGTAGGATACTTCAAATCAAATGCTGAATGTTAAAGGTTGATTACACCTGAGTGCCTTAATGCCGTCTTGAGACATCTAGGAGAACTTTGTACAAGGTAAAAAGGACGATAGTCTACCTAGACAACACGTGAGGGGTGGAATAATACAAATTAAACATTCTTGCATAAAAAAGACTTATTGCGACCTAATAATCTCATAGTGTTGTTTAAAATCAGAAGTGGGACATAATACCCTTATTATAATATGTATAAGGCGTATTTTAAATAAAAACATCACCAGTATTTCGATGCTACGACGCAAAAAATCGATTTACAGGCTGTAAATAGACACTAGTTTCGCAAATTGTGGACAGTTATAGGCAACACATGAGCTCTCATTCACCGTAAGACTCACTTTAGAATGAGTTTGTGTAGATACACCTGGCGCAGTCTCCTTTTTTAGACGTATCTTTCACACTTCACCTTGGCAGAGTCTAGAGAATAGACACCTACATCTTAGTGCACATGTCTGTACAAAGTTCAAAGCCACCATATACTTATACTTCTCGTTTGCCCTTAGGCTGCCGACATGATCCTGCTCGACGATAACTTTGCTTCGATCGTGACTGGCGTTGAAGAAGGCCGGCTGATCTTCGACAACCTCAAGAAGTCTATCGCGTACACCCTCACCTCCAACATCCCTGAGATTTCTCCCTTCCTTGCCTTCATCCTCTGCGACATCCCACTTCCTCTTGGCACCGTCACTATCCTTTGCATCGATCTTGGAACTGACATGGTAAGTTCGACTTTGAAACCTGACTGCTATGATACATTTTGCCATGAAACGATGTTACATTACGAAAGTTTGATCTTTATTTGGGTCGGTACTTGATTTATGTAAAACAATAATTTCAATTTCAATGATTCTCTACTCATTTGACGACTAAAAGTGCCGAAAACGGTTTGATTTTCGGGCAGGCCAATTCAGAAAACTAACTTTTCCTAAATTATCTTTCGAGTATGGGTGTGCTAGGATAACTCACCCATCTGGTGTTTGTCATATTACAAAGGAAAGCCTTAATTGGAGACCTATCAATTGTGATAGTCCAGCGCATTTATTTATTTATCCTTTCCTTTGTACCAATATAGTTGGGATAAACTTACCTTGTAATATGTTTTAAATAAAATAAACACCGACGCTTTTGCAATGTAACATCAATACTTATGACGACAATTTTTCAAGCTTTGACTCAAAAAACCGTATAAGCTATCACATTGAAGGCTTCAAATTCTGTTCTGATTGGTTTAATAACAAAGCTCTAAAAATTGTTCCTTTTTTTAAAGTTTTAATATAACTTGAAATCATGAAAGGCATTTGTGATTTTCGTTTCGTCACGACTTATCTGAAACTGGTAATAAATTAGTCCAAAGATTATGTTTTAAATAAACTTTTTGTTAACTTAATTTCTTAAGAGTGATGAGAATGAAAGTCATTGGATGTCGATTGTTTTACTTAGAGTTTTAGCGTTCCAGCTCAACAATGGTCCTATATGTTAATTAATAAGATATTGACGATAGGTGCCAGCAATAGCCCTCGCGTACGAGACGGCGGAGGCGGACATAATGAAACGCCCGCCTAGGAACCCATTTTGCGACAAACTTGTCAATGAGAGGTCACTATGATGCGTGTAATGCGTGTTGACGTTCACTAACTCGTTTTCAGCTAACGCCTGTGTTTCGATATCGTGAAGAGTGGATGTTTACCTAAATGCTGTTCTGTTGTACTTAATTGTAACGTTCATTTTGCGGTAACGTGCGCATGCTACGTACACATATAAGTTTTATTGTAAACAGTAAATCAGTTAAACGAATACGTCTTTACAATTCAAAGTTTGCATCTAAAAACATTGTCAGATGCTAAAAAACTACCAATCTCTACTGATTTGGTTAATTATTAATTACGTTTATATGTCCATAATAAAATAAAAATTGAAAGCTATCCAACTGACTCCCGAGCGAAAGTCCAGGTAAGTTGAGCTTTAAACAAATGAGACGTTATGATTGGGTAAAATGGAAGCGAATATAATGTGTAACGTATAATAAAGAAATGTGGATTTGTGCCGACAAACTAATCAAAATCTGCTAAAGTAGTAACAACGAAGTAATCTCTATCCGTGACGTGAAACTGCCAGATGTTAATAAGATGATAATCTATGTGTTTTGTTTGTTTCTATTCCCTTGGATGTTCATTAGTCGTAAGCCACGCCTTGTGCGTTAGCTGGCTCCGCAGGAGGTTACCTAGAATTACAAATAACGACAGACACAACACACTAATGTTACCACATGTCATGCCACGTCACCCCATCATCATCTTGACTTGTAACGACCATTGTCGAAGTGAATTCCCGGCCATTTTCATCCATTGGTTCATTTGTTTAAATTTAAGTTCCACATGTCGGAGGAGCCCCATCCACCACAACCGAAGTCATGTCATGATCAACATTTTTGTTATGTGTTATCCGATTATTTTGTTTATGATAGTGTGTAAGATCAAGTAGTTGCAAGCATGCCCTGCGCGTGCGCGGGGCCTGCGCTGAAGGTTGGGGTCGCGGTTGTAGCGTTTTGGGGAGCAGGAGCGGAAAACTGTATAAGCGTCTACGCACTTTAGAGATTTTTGAAATTGATTTTTTGGAGATTTACGCAATTAAAATAGTTACGCAATTAATTCGATAGTTAAGTATCGATATTCAAATGGTTGCGAAACGTGCAATGAAACTGCTTTATAATGAGCCGGTTCTCATTATAGCGAACCGTTATACTTGACCAGGGAATTGAGATTTTTCTGATAAATGAAAACTATCTTTCGACTGTTAAGACTTTAAAATCCGTACAATTGCTAAATTCGAATCTTTAATATCTATTATTTGTATTAATTGAATTATTAGCCCTTCCGGTAGTGTTGATGGTACTGATTGGTGTTATGGGTACAAGTGCGTTCGTTAGTGGCTTTCCTCGCCCGCTTCCCGCTGCGACGGGGGCCCCAACGTAAAAGCGCCGGCTTCGCGTGCGCGCGGCTGCGACTGGTTGCAATGTCTTGCTGAGTGTTCGGTGTTGTACACATGTGATACTAACGCACCGCTTGGGCGAGCGAGGCGGGCCCCCCGCCCGCCGCTCGCCGTCCGCTCACATCGCTAGTATTTGTGTAGGTGCCCGCCATTTCCCTGGCCTACGAGGAGGCCGAATCTGACATTATGAAGCGACAGCCGCGTAATCCTTTCACTGATAAACTCGTTAACGAGAGGTAAAACATCACGAGTGTCGAGAACACTCGTTCAAAGATATTATTCTATCCGCTAATTGCTTGCTTCCACGTGTTTAGTCTTCAATATTGAGGTTTGGTTGTTGCCTGCAGTGTGTGGACGGTGTCCATTAGGTTTACGACATAGCTGTGGATATTGAAGGCGACAGATCGCACCGCTCCTACTTAATGCCTTGCGATGTGTTTTATACATTTTTCTCTAACAAATCTCCTTTTCTTTAACCGTATGTAGCTTGATGTTGTGATGGAACAAGGCGTTTTTGAAACAACAGTCGCCATAGGCGCAAACGCATTGTTTCATTTGAGTGGTTTTTATCGGTAATTATTTATATGTTTATGAGTGATGTGTTTGAAGGTAAGTCGTTTGGTGTATTCTCCCTGTCTCTGTCATTTGTTTATCGTGCATGTACCTAAGCGATCTTATATTCTTCACTCCTTACTAATAAAACAAATATTTCATGGAAAATCTTAGAACTCGGAAAAATAACCCTTTTAAAGTTTTAGTATTATTTGTTCATTAGTATGGAGTAATATTATTTGGATATTGTTTATCTTAACCTTCTTTTTGTCTCATTCTTATCTCATGATCTCCATGCAAACCACACGTTATTTATTTCACAATTTGATCGCTCATTGAACCTAACTCACCTCTACGCCACTTGCCTCACCACACACTCGTATGTCTATCATACATATCTGTCATCTATATACATAGGTACAGCGACACTAATTCGTATTATATAATACATGTAACAATATTATATTCAAACGCTGCTAGGGCTTATTTAAACTTCTATCACTAACTAGAGTAGCATTTCAGATTATATTTATATACTGTGTACTTTTATAAGAAAGGTAACGAGTTATATATAATTTTTATTAATTCTAATCACGCCAATTTTCCTACTTTTACATCTATCTAGCTAATTAAGTAAATATAAATTAGTATTATTGATATTTTGTTAACTAAGTAATATCGCTAGCTGTAGTAGAGGGCGGCGTCCGGGACTGGTGTGTATATTTATTATGTATGTGTAAGTGTGTCGCGACGGGCGAGTGCAAGTCGCGCGTTTTTGGTTTGTGCTGATTGCTTGGTGTTACCGAAGGTACCTGCTATATCATTGGCGTACGAGGCGCCCGAGTCCGATATCATGAAGCGGCAGCCTCGGGACCCTTACCGCGACAATCTCGTCAACAGAAGGTTGGCCCGCACCCGATCCACGACACGCCACACCCCGCTGTGGCGACGCTTACTAGTTATCATTTGGGTGTTACACGGAGGAGCACGCCATGCGAACCGCGCCGCTGCCTCTATACATATACATTTTCAATACTTCGCCAATTTGTATGAAAATAAAAATATGTCGCCAATGTTGGGTAAATTGCAACTGTAGCGCTTTAAAGCGTTATTAGAATAATTTTAACATTACAAGTAAAATAATGGTATTTTTGTACTTTAAAAAATGTTTGCGTTTCCTCTCAATGATCAAACTTATCCACCATTGGTTTTGACACAGTCGATGATTCATAAATAAAAAATAAAGCATGCTATTGAGATTACATTTTTACATTATTGGCTATGAATAAATTGACGGTTGAAAAGTGTATATGTATGTAGCACAGCGAGCGTGTGGCGTCTTCACAGATGTTCAGTTCGGATGGCGCGGCTCGGTTGTAATAGACTAATGACTACCATGACACAGGATGTGGAAGAGTGATACAATGTTGGCACTGAGCAATTGGTCCCCAAAATTTTGATAATATCAAGTTAGATAAAAATAATGGATAATAATACAAAAACAAAAAAACAAATAAAAATTTTAAGAACAAAATAATCAAACGCAAAATGATAAAAAATATTAAAACTATTTGTTGTGAAATACACAATAAATATACAAAGATACAACAGAATAGAATAACACAAATCACGTTATGATTTTCTTAAATAATTATGATTTTTCCTTTTTATAGTTTTTACTAATGGAATTTGAAAGTTTTTTATTAAAATAGCGGTTTGTTACTTACCATAGACATAGAGGAGCTAGTCCTTTGTCTCTATCTCTTCAGTCTTCACTCTTCCATGTTTAAATAGAGTTTCAATGAAATGGAACGACGACGCTGATGGATGCACGTTAGAGTCCAAATTAGAGATTTGTTTAGTCTGCGTTTAGTGACACACTAGTGGATTATAATTTGTGTGAGTTTCCGTGTTAGAGTAGTACAGATATAGCGATTATTTAAAAAAAATACATGTTTTTAACAGTTTTGTTCGAGGGAATGATTTAGGTGACATGGAGTATCTGTCTATTGTATTTTATTCATATTTTTCTCTTCTTAAAGGTATATTTAATATATTTTATCAGTATATATTTATTAGAGGTGTATAATCTATAGTATAGCATGTAGCTATGACAGCGAACCACTCCGCTACAAGCGCTTCTGCCTCACTTACACACAACATTTAGGGTACATATTATGCTTCGGTTACGAATTTTCGTTGACGCTTATATCTTCCTTTATTTTGAGCTCTTATTGTCTAAGGCTCGTTCACATTAAATTGGGTCGTTGATAACGTAACTGTATTCTAAAATGACTTAACAAACAAAATATACTTCATTAGATATAAATCTTAGCAAAATTACCTAACCTTAATATTAACTTTGTTTTCTATTAGTAATGTAATACTTACGAGATTCCTTTTTTTTTCTACTCAACGCAGTGGTATCTATGAAGGAAAACAAAATCAATTTCAAGGCCCGATTAAATATGTACAAGTCTTTAGTTGTAGTGTGTACCTTGCATGTTTTACTAGCAGCAACTTGATTGCAAACGTTCTAAACTGATGAATGCAATTTCGTTGTCCGCGCTTAGCAATTATCTTGCCTTAAATGCGCTTAGCTCTTCAGGCTTTCTATTAATTACGCGTCTCGCATGTTTGTTATACCGGGTGAGTAAAGTTTGCATAACACGAACGTGGTTATGCTTATGTTGCTGTTGTGGAAATATTCATTGAATGTTGATTAAATTGAAAACTTAACAGTTTAGGAGAGAGTACCATTGCTCCAATTCTAATAAAAGTTTTATACGAAATAACTATATCGAGCATTTGAGTGCGATTGAAAAACAATTAGCAAAATATAAATACAAAAACACGAAAATATGTACAATATTATACGTTTATTGATGAAAATTATGATCTCTGCTCTATAAGGTCTTAAATAGATAGATAAATGCTCTGAGATACAGTCTATTTGATGCATATATAAATGATTGCGTGATTATTATCCTTAGCTAAAACGGACTTAAGACTTTTAATTATAATTAAATGTGTGGTTAGATTTAAAAGCCATGGTCCGTGGTTTATTATTTTTCATAAAAAGTATCCAATGTCATTCAGGATAATTTACCATTTAACGTAATACACGTAATAGTTTGTGTTGAAGATAAATAAATCAAAAGACGACATTCAATGTAAGTTTCTACAGTAGTATAATTGAATTTGCAATGTTTATTATGTTTATTATGAGAATATTTTTAAATAATTAAAACATGTGTTTGTAATCATTGTCAAGTTAAATTTGATATATGGTTCTCATAATAAACAATGATTGACTATTGATAACAATTCTTGTTAAAGATTTCTTACAAATGCAGAAAATAACGTAAACAAAAAAGATAGTCCAGTTTGTTATCTTTCAACAACAATACCTTTGCACAAACTAGCTTTCACTTTGCAATTTTAAAAAGTAAATTCTAAAGTGACTCAAACTAGCTTTCACTTTGCAACTTTCAAAGTAATTTCTAAAGTGACTCGCTTCCGACAAGTCCCCACGGCGCTGGCTGACCTTGGGTCTGGGTGTTGACAGGCTGATCTCGATGGCCTACGGGCAGATCGGCATGATCCAAGCCGCCGCCGGCTTCTTCGTGTACTTCGTGATCATGGCTGAGAACGGATTCCTGCCGCTCAAGCTGTTCGGCATCAGGAAGATGTGGGACTCGAAGGCTATCAACGACTTGACTGACTCCTATGGACAAGAATGGGTGAGTACCTTGAAAAACCATCTATAAATTTATATATACATATGTATATGTCTAGGTGAGCATAAAAATTTAAAACGGTGGAAAATGGTTCAATTGATGGAGTGGCTACTACTATTAGAACTCTCAAAACAAATCTGCAAAAGTATGAGAGAAAAGTATTTGCGTTATAGTGCGGGCTTTGTGTATGTATCAAACAAAGTACATTTCTTTTGGTACCAACAAGCATTCATCCTGATTTTTGTAATACATACAAATTTCATTTGTAATATTTAGCTTTAAATATTTTAAAAGAACAGAACATTTTTATCTCCCCTTGCGGTGCGGGAATCGAACCCACGACCTTCACGTATCGTGCGTGCTGCTCTTCCAACTGAGCTAACCGCAAGTTTTAGTAGGCGATAAAAATTTTCAGTAAAGCACTTTAAAAATAAGAAAAAGATATTTAGCTTTTCAAATTTCATAGTAAATTTTCAAAGAAAATACTAAAACTTCTTCCAACTACGTATACACACTTTTTATATCACAAAAGAGTCCTATCGGTCAAACGAATGTATCCTATTCAGCACACAGTGATATGGCGTGTGCCGCCAGTTTTGGTTCGGTTGGACCCAAAATTATCAGAGTACAAGAACCAGCAAATACAATCATGTTGACGAAGGTAGTCGAATAACACCATTGAGTTTATTATGTGTCTTAATATTTTCCACGTCGCCAACAGACATACCGCGACCGCAAAGCCCTCGAGTTCACTTGCCACACCGCTTTCTTCGTCTCCATCGTGGTGGTGCAGTGGGCCGACCTGATCATCTGCAAGACGCGCCGCAACTCCATCATCCACCAGGGCATGCGCAACTGGGCGCTCAACTTCGGCCTCATCTTCGAGACCGCTCTGGCCGCATTCCTCTCGTACACGCCCGGCATGGACAAAGGTCTCAGGATGTACCCTCTCAAGTAAGTGGACCTAATCATTTAAAAGTTAAAGACAAAAATGCTTCTGACGTTTGTAGAGTATAACCCTTTAACCAGTAGAAAGAAAAATATTTTTCATTGTTTGTGGACCTTATTTTTAGTGCATAACGTTCAAATTATATTTGCAATATATGATCCACCATCGGATAAAAGGATAAATGGTCGTTCTGATTATGCCTCTGCTTCAAAATCGCTCTCGTAAAAAAGCTTCCGCAAGATATCTATCTGCCTTTCATAATACTATGTGAACAACTGATACATCCTCTACTATATGGCTTACCTACTGCACAATCTATTTTTCCACTGAGACATAGTTCTAAATAATACATTTTTGGTAGCTCAATCAGACTGGTTGGTTGCGTTGTTAACAATGAATTACTCTATTTTGCAGTCTTCGGCCGTTTAATATTTGTGAATGGATGTGTGTCTATTCCAGGTTCGTGTGGTGGCTGCCCGCTATTCCGTTCATGCTGTCGATCTTCATCTACGACGAGATCCGGCGCTTCTACCTGCGCCGCAACCCGGGCGGCTGGCTCGAACAAGAGACTTACTACTAAACACCGAGCACTGTCCACACCGTCGCGCATCACTTAGTTACTGCGTACATAAACTTCATTTGTGTTCTCTACCTCGGACCGCATGGCCCCTAGGCGTGACGCGTGTACCTCCATCCGACGTGTTCCAAACACTAGCACCTTGCCTAGGGGCGTGCGCTCTGCAGGTCTCGTCCGCTCGCCGCCCGCGCACCGAACCGGCTCTGGCCTCGGCTTCCGCTGTGTCAAACCGTCAACCTCCCTTGTAAATGTACGTAATGTTCAGTAAACGCTGCGGCCAGACGGCGGGCGGGCGGCGAACGGCCGGCGACCTCCTACCAGACTGACAGAGGTTGCGGTGCCGTTCCGGTGTATGTGTAATCGCTGTCGTGTGCTTCTCACTGCTTGTTACCGCATCGCTCCGCGCAGGACCACCTGTATGTACCTGTCGAGTGTTATATATTTACGATGTTCGTTTATCGCGTAACGTGACCGAAGGATGCGGCTGCGCAGGCGCCGGGCCCGCGGCCCCCGTCCGCGCACTCTTCACTATTATTGTTTTAACGAACTATGTATGTATATATGCACAGTGGAGTATGAAGTTTGATATTTGTGATGATAAAAAAAATTATACACGCATTATTTTAAAATCGTGGATCATGTTATTTTTATATTGAAATCGTTTAAAATGTAATTTGAGTATCTCGAATGTCATGTGACAAGTTGATGAATCTCTTTGAGTATTTGTTGAATCTCTGTCTGATGTTTATTGGATGCCGGGGAGGCGCCGCGGCCGCGCGTCGCCCGCGGTGCCGCCCCGCGTGGGCGTCCTCGACCCTCGCGCAAGCGGCCGCCGACTCGGACTTCATGTTACAGTAGTACCTACGCCCTCAGTAACACTAATGACATTATAAGATATATAGAATAATAATACTAATAAAATTGTTTTTCACATACTTATGTAATAAGTAATAAATTATCGTATAGCGGTAGTTCATCGTTCGTGAATCGAGTGGGCAAAAAGTACGACGCCCGCCGCGCTCCGTGCTCGGCGGCCAACGAAAAGCATTTGTTGTAAAATTACCAGTTAAGAAGCCATTATTATTATTATAATTTAAGTGAAATTAGATTAAGTTGAATTTTTCGAGTGAATAAAGTTTAGTTGAAGATTCGGTCGGGTGCATGGTGTATGAGAGGTCGATGTGGAGTGCCTGAGTTTTAGTGTACTACTGCTTACTGTTAGGTAGGTAGTTGAAATTTTGATGCCGTATTTTCAATTGTAAAAGTAGATAAATAAAGCATAACACAGACGCGAACGCTTAGAGGTGCGGCCGCGCGCCACACGTTGATACAGCACTGCCGTCGACTATGTTCGTTTGTACCGGCCCCCAGCGGGCACGACGCTTTTCTTTTATAAAATAATCTGATCATTAGCGAATTTTGTCAAATTTATTAAAATAGGCTGCTCATGGTAATTACGTAAGATTTTATTTCTTAATTAAAAGATAATAACAAAACGTAGGAATGCGTAATTAGAAATTTTTAAAATTATACAGTTATGATAGAGTCATCTTGTTTTAGTCGCCACTTGGCTCTTCTACGGAGCGGAGGTAGACAGGGACGGATCGAGCGTGCGCCGGCGCGTGCGCAGGGGCGGCGGGACGGCAGCGGGGTGGGGGCGGGCGGCCAGGGCCGGAGTCGGGCGGCCAGGGGCGGGGCTCGGCGACGGCGGCGCATTCGCGGCGTCGTCTGCCAGTTAGAAGGACCAAGTGGAGAGATTTATTTCAATTTTTCGTAACGAATACATATAACATTATAATAATGGTTACAAAAGTAAAATATAACATTATAGCGACTAATAAATCTAAATTATATGAAATGTTTATAGATTTAAATGACGTTCGTTTCTTTAGGGTGACCTTTCTGTGCTTGTTTGATGAGAACGATGTACATCTCACTGACAATAGTCGTTGATGATATTATTGTAACAATCCGATCTTTGTAAGCGTTTGTTTAACGTACACTGTAGAACTAACATTGTTTTGCGTTCGACAGTTCTTTACACCAATTCATTTTATAGTATTACTCTGTTGGCTAGGAGCGCTGTAAAAATGTAAGTGTTAATAAAAAAAACATTTTCAAAATATTATTATGGTGTTTCATTCATAATTATATTTCATTTGATTAATTTTGACCCGTAGATCGTAGGGTAGTAGGTAGGTTAATAAGAGAAAACAGTACTAACTTTAGTTATATATAATGGCTTCTACATACATTACGGCCAAGTAGCACTAATTATAAATAGTTATTATGTTGCATAGCGTGTGGAAATGTCTGTGTTCATTAATAAAATGATGGTTTTTGCGGTACATACCGCTTGGCTTAAACCGGCTACGTGTGTAGAAGATTTTAGCGGCACATACCTGCCTAATGATTCTGACCACATTAGGTACCTAGGTACAGGCACACTCTCGAAAAATTCAATTAATGCCCTTTTCACAATAGGCGCACCTCATAATTTACGAACTATTTATTAACTGTAATAATAAACGATTTCTAAAATATGTGTCATTTATGTACTAGAAATTATTAATCCCTGTCCTATGGTCTACTTTCTAAAACGAAACGAAGAAACGAAAAGTTTCGTTTTTGGCGATACATCGAAAGTTTAGGAATTAAAACTTCCTATTTGGTTTGCATAAATAATGTTTTGATTTGTGAAAACTCTGAATTCGCGTTCGAAATGTGTTGGTTACTATCATGAGAATTAAAAATGACTATCCGTCATCGGTTTCGTTTTAGAGAGAAGATACCCTAATCAGGTTGCTTAGAGAACATCGATACACACTTCTTTGAAAGCCTAACAACTTAAACGCTTAGCAAGAACAAGAACTGTAATCGAACAGTATTACGTCTTGAGAGAAAAAATGTAGTATGTAAGTAAGGTAAACACTTGGAGTTCGAAATTAGATTCTATGGCCTCGACATAAGCGCGGTACAAAGTCCAGAACGTGTAGTCTGGCGTGCTTTTGTCTGTACGTGAGCACTCTAAAATTGCCATACAAAACTAGACACCATGTGAAACTAATTGATTACAGTTTTTGTTCTTGCTAAGAATAGGTACATACCTACCTTAAAGGAAAACCTTAGTTTGAGAGCAGGTGATTGGTGTGGTTGTCTGGCGCATTTATTTATTTTACTTACTGATCTTACGTCGCCCCATCCTACCAATAGAACAGTTCAAACACTGGCTATTATTTGTCATAGCATCAATGATATTTAAAAAACAATAAATATGTTATACGTTCACAAAACTAACGAAAAATCTGTGCTGGTAGAGTGCGACTGCACACATGCGCAATTGTTATTAACCACATTCTTAGGTGATGTGAAAGGGATGGCTTCATTTAAACAGTAAGAACAAAAGAGATAAGTAGTAACTCTCTGTTAGGCACATGAGTCAACTGACAGAGACGTCACATTTGTCGTATCGCTTTTCGCAGACAGGGGGTAAGACGTCCCAATTAGGACGTTTTAGCGTCTTCATATTGCGCGCATGGGTAACATATCTATTGTTTTAAAATATCATTGCATAGCATTAATATTAATAAAACACTTTTAACCAGTGGGCCTACTACCAAAATAAAAATTTTTTTTGGAAAATACTTTATTTGTATTCGAAGTAAGTAGGTTACCATTATGAGAAATAAATATTGCTATCCGACATATTTCGTGTTAGGTAGTCGGCCCCTGAGCCTATGATAATAAGAAAAATGAGATACCTAATATAATACAATTAAAAGGAAGAAAAAGTTACGATTTCCAGGTGAGGGTGGGAGGGAAACTTTGTTAGGATAAGAATATCTTTGTTTCCACCAAAACGAAAAATAGTTTGGCAATAGATCTACAACTTTTAAGTGTAACAGTTTCTTTTTATCTGCAATTAAATTTGCATGCTGTCAACAGGGAAACCTGCTTAAAAGACAATATCTAAGGTAGAGCAGGGTTGCAAGGCCCACTTTTTTACAAATTGAAATAAAACCTATATTTCAACATTAAGAAGGATAAAAGTGTTTAAAATGAAAGCTATAACTCTCTGAGAATCCAAATAAATGTAGTTCTTGAAGCTACAACAATAATAGGTTAGTTTTTTTAACATTTTAAAAAACCCTCTTTTTACTTATTAATTATTGTTATTTATGCTAAAATTACGTAATTATTGCCAAGTTTCTTCGATTTAAAATTTTCATACATTGGACCTTATTACACATTATTGGTTTGGAAAGCCCCTGTTGTGGGTTACAAGGCCCTGTAAAGTTAGTTAAGTTGAATGTAAGAAGAAAGTTACAAATTAGAACTTTCAACGACATAACAAACAATCTGGTACGTAAGTTATAACAAAGAAGTCGTATTTTTTGCTTCTTTCTTACGTAGGTACACAGCCACACATCAAGTTACCTTTATTGAACTTTGGACCGTGCTTATCTCGGGGCCATAAGTGCTATTATGGAACTGCAAGTGCGTAACTTGATATGTGCCTGATCGTACATTTATTATAAATCAATATAATCATAATTTACAAAATTAAACACTTAAGTATTAACTCTTACTACGAACGAATTATTTGGTCTGATTATCCTAATTTTATCATGCTAACATACAACATTTTAAAACCGCAACTACCTAATTAGTATAGTATCTACATATTGTATTAATATGTCAAGTCTAACTACTACGTGGTTGGTAAGTACCTATTAGACTTTAAAAATTGTTGGTAGAAAATATCTACCGATCTATTCAATAGTCTACTAGACAAAATTCCTTGGTCCTACACTTGCGCTCAAATGTCGGTAACTCTGAAGCATTGGTAATGTTTTAGAATCAGACAGATACCTAACTTAAATTATTTAAACAAATCAGTAGGTATAATCTGTAGATACTTTATATTACCTATATTCTTATACTTAGGTACGTACCTACTAAAATTTAAATCGGGCTAGATAAATAGATATACTTTATTGCACAGAAAAATTTACAGAAATTGGTTTTACAGACATAATTAAGTACAATTTAGGCAGTCTTATTGCTAGAAAGCAATCCCTTCCAGACAACCTTTAGGTAGAGGAAATAGTAGGTAGATGTCGAGAAACGGGTGCGGCCGTGCACAATATTTATTGAGATAATATTAACAGGAAATATAAATACCATAATATGATAAATACGAAAAAAAAAACGGAAAATCGAGAGAGCAAAATTCACACGTCTTTTCTTTAACGCCTACCCGCGAAGAAAAAAAGCGGACTCTTGCGCAGTGTGAAGTATTCTGCCTATTGATTTTCGTAACAAGTTTCAAAGCCTTCACATAATGAGAAACTGAGCACAGTTCTTACTTAGTCATTCAAATATTATATCCCTACAAGTAGTAGTACCTACTTAGTACCTACCTGCCTACATACGAAGAACAAGGTGACATGATGATGAAGGTTTAAGCAGTGTATGTAGGTAGGTATTCTCTCATCATTCTGAAATAGATTTCGGAGAATAAGGTTCAAATTCTATTGATATTGGGTAGAATAGCGATTTATTTACCGATACTGTCCCTAATTGGGCAATTATAAGACTTTTATTATTATTTTTTATTAGGGGTACTTGGGGCTATGCAGTTCAGCGAACTGTGGTCACTGCGACCTGTTAGATCTATTGTGACTCGCCACCAGTTAGAGTAACTCCTTTAGCCGGGTCGATTCTAGGAAGTCTAGTATTTTCCTAGCTTTCAGGGTTTTTAGTTCATCCGGTTGGGCTATATGTCGTCCCAGGTGGATGCTTCGTTTGTGGATCAGAGATTCACAGTCGCATAGGAGGTGAAGAGGTGTTTCCTTTTCCTCCTTGCAGAATCTGCATTCATCAGAGTCACTCAGCTTCATATGAAACTGGTGTCTTTTTAGTTTACAGTGTCCAGTCAAGGCTCTAACTAGCGCACTGGCCCTAGGCCTGCTAAGTTGTAGCAGTTCTTCGGTCCATTTGCGCGAGTAGCCAACTATGAGTGTTTTTGAGTGTTCTAAGCCTGGTTGATTTATCCAGTATTTTTCCGACTCGACTTTTAGTTTTTCTTTTAGTAGTTGCATAGCTTGGTTCTTTGAAAAGCCACAGAATGGTTCTGGTCCAAACTGTTGGCTTTGCGCCCCAGCTTTAGCAAGTTCATCAGCTTTCTCGTTCCCGATGATTCCTGAATGTCCTGGTACCCATTTTAGAAGCACTTTGTTCTGTTGTCCCAGCTCATTCAGTTTATCGACGCAGTCTTTCACCAGCTTCGATTTTAGTGTAACCGAATTTATGGCATTCAGAGCTGCTTGGCTATCTGAATAGATGATTATGGTCTGATTTTTGTAGTTTCGTTGACGATTGGCTTCTGCACATTCTATGATGGCGTATACCTCAGCCTGGAATATCGTGGCGTTTTTACCAAGATTCACACTGTGTTTGACTCTCGGACTCACACCATATATTCCACAACCTACATCTAGACCCATTTTGGAGCCGTCCGTATACCAGACGAGGCTCCCTGCTTTTAGAGAGTTTTGGTTCGTTGCCCAATTTTCTCTGCAGGGAAATTCCACAGTGTAATTTTTATTAAAATTATAGTGTGGAAGCATGGCATCAGATGTCATTGCTAAGGGTTTAAGTGTGAGCACTGCTGCATGTGATGCTCTCAGTGCTTGAGAGTGCCATGTTACTTTTCCCGTGATGGTTGCTCTGTAGATACTCGCTTCAGCCTCCTTTGCTACAAAGAGGTGTAGTGGTGGCAGATTGAGAAGAGCATCAAGAGCGGCTCCTGGTGTAGTCGAGACAGCACCAGTTGCTATAAGGCATGCCACCCTTTGTAGGCTGGCAAGTTTTTTGATTATTGTCATTTGGGAGGTTTTTCTCCACCATGTGACGCAGGCATACGTTACCATCAGCCTGACTATGGCAGTGTACATCCATAGGGCTATGCTAGGTTTCAGACCCCATTTCGTACCTGCTAGACGAGAGCATATTCCTAAGGCTATTTTGGCCTTTTGGATTGTATTGTCTATATGTGAGTTCCACGTTAGCTTTTGGTCGATTGTGACTCCCAAATACTTGGTTTCTGTAGAAAACGGTATTGTAGAGCCCTTTATAGTAGGCGCTATAAGTTTATCCAACTTACGTTTCCTGGTGAAGGGCACTACAGTTGTTTTGTTCGGATTAACCGATAGATTGTTCTCAGTGCACCAGTTTGTGATGACATTGAGCGATCTTTGAAGTATAGAGGACACGGTACTTTGACAGGGGCCTATTACGCAGGCCACCACATCATCCGCATAGCCCTGTATATCTAAGCCTTTTGTTGAGGCTTCATTTAAGAGTTGGTCGACAACAAGTGACCACAGCAGAGGCGATAGTACTCCCCCTTGAGGGCAGCCTCTTGTTGTCTTGAAACCTCTTTTGGTCCCATGCAAGCTTATGCTTACAGTTCTGTTAAGGAGCATATTTTGTATCCAGCGAACAGTGGTGCTGTCTATATTTTTCGCACACATCCCCTTGGAAAGGGTATCGATAGTGACATTGTCGAATGCTCCTTCGATGTCAAGGAAGGCACAGAGGGCTATTTGTTTGTCTTCTAGAGCCCTTTCAATTCTGTCCGTCAGTTCAAGTAGGGCAGATTCTGTAGACTTTCCTTTGCAGTAGGCATGTTGTTTTGAATGCAGTGGTTGTTCGCGCAGAGGCCCATCCCGAATGCATTCATCAATGAGTTTTTCCATACTTTTGAGTAGGAATGAGGTGAGGCTAATAGGTCTAAAGGATTTTGGTTGAGAGAAATCCTTTTTACCAGCCTTTGGAATGAAACGGACTTTAACTTTAGTCCATTTTTCTGGTATGTAGCCCCAGGCATAACTTGCTCTGAATATTTTTACCAGTGTGGGGGTTAGGATGTCCATCCCTTGCTGTAAGAGCATGGGGAATATGTCATCTTCACCCGCCGATTTGAACGGCTTAAATGAGTCTATTGCCCATTTGATCTTTGTTGGCCTGAAGATCCACGCAGCTCTGTTCCAGTCATCGTTGCGCGGCCTGGAGAGGCTGTTTTGTAGAGTATTCAGTGTTTGATCATCTAATACTGATCCCGGGAAGTGGGTCGACGCCAGAATTTCTAGTGTCTCTTCCGCTGTTTCAGTGAAGGTTCCATCGGGCTTTTTTAATAGTCCCAATTGGTTGGAGGGCGATTTCGCAAGGACTTTGTGGATTCTGGCTCCTTGTGGAGTCTTTACGATGCTTTCACAGAACCTTCTCCACGATAGCCTGCGCGCTTTCCTAATTTCTTTGTTATAGGTAGTTAGGGCTTTGGTATATCGACTCCAGTCTTTAGTCAATTTAGCCTTATTGAACAACCTGCGTGTTTCCTCTCTTAGTTTAGAAAGCCGTTCATTCCACCATGGCACGCTGTTGTTCCTCACGGTTTTAGGAGGGCAGCTCTCTTCATAGGAGCTTGTAACAGCTTCGGTGGTTTGATCTACAGCGTATTCTAAAGTTTCAAGAGTACGTATCGTCTTGGGGATGTCCCTGAGCTTTTCTCGGAGCTTTGATTTATATAGACTCCAATCTGTGGCTTTGGCATCCCTAAACGTAGTCGTATCGCATGTGTTAGTTGTGTCTAACGCGAATTTGATAAGTCTATGATCGGACATAGAGGGTTCGTTGCTAACATGCCAGTCTGTTATTAGCCTGGCCGTGTGATTTGTGGAGAGAGTCACGTCGAGAACTTCTTGCCTGGATCTGGTTACAAAGGTTGGTTTGCACCCTCTATTGACCACATTCAGGCAATTGGACAAGATGAAATCGTACAATAACTCACCCCTTTTATTGATGTCAGTGCTTCCCCAGTAGGTGTGGTGTGCGTTGGCATCGCATCCGATTACGAGTTCAGCGTTGTGCTCGTTTGCATATTCGACCACCTTCGCCAGTTCACGGGTTGGATCGCCTATCCCACCGTCTAGGTATGCGGAGCAGACTATAAGGCGTCCACTTCCATTCTTGACATTTACAAAAGCTGCAATCAGGTCGTCACTGCAGAGCCCTGGTATGCATAAGAAATCAACATTATTATTGAATAGGATACATGCTCTTGGCTTGTTTCCGTCGGCGTTATATATTACCTTGCCTGCGGATCCAAGTCCAGATACCGTGTTGTTGTTACTCAGCCACGGTTCTTGAATCAGAGCGATGTGAAGGTTCTTCTCTTTGAAGAGGTTTTCCAGGACTGCTGTGGCAGCCCTAGCGTGGTGCAAGTTGATCTGTACCACTTTAGTGTTTTTTGTGATTTTTTGATTTGTGTTTTGTGTCATTTGTGTTGATGTGGTTTGTGTCATTTGTGTTAATGTGTGTTTGTATTAGTGTGTGATGCGGTGTAAGTGTAGCGAAGGGTCCTAAGGGGCACTGGTGGACGTGCTAGGCTTAGGTTCGTCGTGAACGCCCCTAGATGCCTTGGTAGGTCCTGCCACCTTATTTCCCTTTCCCTTAGGGTGGTCCTTTACCATCCGGCCTTTAGTCCTTTGCGGAACGTTTTTGCGCCCCGCATAAGTACCCGAGCCGGGCTGTTTAGGCCCACCTGTAGGGATCAACTGCTTAGGCAGATTCTTTATTCCAGAGGAACTAGACTCTGCCTTTTGTTTCTCGTGTGTATCCGGGGAAGTATTTTTCCCCCGGATGCGCACGAGAATCTTCTTGAAGCCCAGTTGTGGCCTGAAGTCCAGCCTCTGCAGGATCCCGACCGATTCGTCGTCGATCGAGACGGCCACTGTCGATCCGTCTTTCTCGACGACGACGTTCAGTATCCTCCACAGGCTGGTCCTCAGTCCGTTCTGTTTCTCCAAAAGACGCAGTGCCTCTTTTGGAGTTTTTACTTCGGAGTTTGGGAAGTAAAATACACCAACCTTAGCCTTGGGCATCTCGCTCTCTCTCATGAGAGATAGCTCTGCCTCTGGCCACGGCTTGATGTTCCCCACCCTCTTCTCTAGCCATTTTAGACTGCCTTCATCCCCAAGGGTGATCAGCAGCCAGCCGGATCTGAAGGTGCAACTCCTCAGTATTGGACATCTGTCATTCCCAGTATCATTCATAATGGCCTGGAGAATGCCATACTTTACTGCTCCCATCTGTTCATTGGACATAGGTGTCTGATTGCAGACACCCACACGAACAGCAGTGAGAGCTTCTTTAAAAGAAACCCTGGCACCAGATTCATTTGGCAGGGTCGATGGACCAGCCTCGGGAATCCGGGTCACGGGTGGTTTGATTAAGGTCGTTTTATGCGTCCCTTTGGTCAAATCCTCGCTTAGCCGGGTTGTCTTTTTGGCATGGTCCTTTGGTGATTCATCCTCGGATCGGGTTCGTTTGCACGTGCCCCTCTCCGTGGCTGAATCAACCGTAGTCCCTTGCTCTTTTGCCTTCGCTCTGTGCTCGAGACAGAGTTTGTAGGCCTCTTCATGGCCCACTCCCTCTGCCTTAAGCCGACGAAGGCGTTTCCGGAGAGCTCCGGAAAGGTTCTTCTCCTTTCTCTCCCTTTTCTTGGCGATCGACGGTCGATTCGAGTCAGCTTTAGCTTGACTCTCGCCGTCTCTGCCAAGGGCCGGTTGAGTGGAGGGAGAAGATGAGTCCAAGTCGTTAAGGTCGTCCTCGGAGTCAAGAACTAGTTCCGCTAAGTCAGGCAACGAAGCGGATGGTTTTAGTGGTTCTGGTCGTTCGATGTCGCCCAGAAGTGTGTTTATTGTTTTTACTTCTTTTTTATCAGGTTCCATGCAGGTCCCACGAGCAGCTAGGGAAATATAAGGTCCACTCGGGCATTGCCCCGCTTACCCGAGTAAGGCTATTTACTGCCCCAGGATCGCCATTTCTGGAGAGACACAGAACAAGACAGACAAGAATTATAAGACTTGCGTAGACACTAAAAATTTGCGTCTCAATAGTGCAGTTAGCATAGATGGATAGACATACTTTTTAGAGGGCTTGGATGAGAAACCGCTTGTTAGCAAGTAAATATTTATTAGATTATCATTCGTCCAAGTTTATGTTATAAAAATTGCCAGAATATTCTGCCAAATAAATGACACAACTACACACAACGTATATCATTTGGTTTTTGATGATCGTCTATAAAAAGTGCCATAATTATTAGTAATTAGCCGTAGTAAACGCATAAAAATATGAATTACTAGGTACCATAAATACCATAAATTCTTTATCTATCTAAATTTTACGATTCACATTACCTACCATCAGTGTGCAATCGATTTATTCATGTGAATAATATTCAAATCGAACACGTTTTAGGTCGTTCAATGAATGCCCTTCAAGTATGTAGGTATCGATTTACAAATAACCAATAGTATCATCATCGCAAAGATGCAAACGCTATGTTTATAATTCATCTTAACAAACAGTACAAGCTGCAATTTATAAAATAGGCTTGCTTAAAACTACACATGAAACGTCTGACCTTAGTTTTAATTAATAATCATTACTGCCCGTTCTATTACTTAGCTACAAACGCAAGGTACATTTCACAACGCAGGCTTTTGAAATGTCACAAAAATACTGTACAAACATAATATATTATTCATATAGGTCACATCAACCATCTGAATGACGCTATGTCGTCCATAGCAGCAAAGCCCCGAGGGCCGCTTGGCGACTCGTGCCGCCCTCGGCCTTGACGACTTTCCTATACCTCGTATTTATAGGTAGGTAGCTCAGGTCCTTCGTCCTATGGCGGCGAAGAGCCACACACACCCCGGCGTGCCCCCAGCGCAACGCGCCTGCGCGACTCTGACAGCGGAGCCTTGCCAACAGAGCCCGAGCCTTCAGCATCAACGTCGCAAAACCAAACCAGTGAACTGTGAAAGTGCATATGTACTTAATGTAAAAGCGTGCAAACGCTACCATGACTGACGAGGCAGTGGACTGAACGAGATGGTGGCCAACATTGGCGCGATCAACCCTTCAAATGGTAAACATGAGACTTCCTTGGTCAGGACATCGCATCAACATAATTTACCTACTACCTACTTGCGTTAGAACAATCTGGTGTTATAAACACGTAGATTCATGTGCAATTTGTTGGAATGTGTACCTTCATAAATTACTAGCGGCCGTTTATGGTGCTACGTGCCCACTGTTGCTATCTGCCATTGTTAATCTTACAAGTGACTTGAATATCTTAAGTACATACTTCCCTCTCTTTGTCCACAAAAAGTGTTTTGGTATGTATAGTAAATATCTATATTTCTTACCAGTACTTTTTCAATTTGTAATTTTTCCTGGAGGTTTAATATTTTAGTTACTTGTCAGGGATAATTTAACAAAGAACTTACCTATAAGCGTAATTAAATCATTTAAAACATGAATCTCATCAGGTATAGGTAGGTACTAATCTTGTTGCGTATTTAAAGAAAACTGGATATCAAGTCAATGCCATACTGTGTGATGATTTGTACAATTTAATAATACATAATTTGCTTAAGAGGTAAACATAAAATTTATTATTTTACGTCACACGTTTTTTTTCGTACGTGACTACCTTCACCGAGAGCGGATGGCTCTCACGGCGCTATCACCCCTAAAAGTACGTACTTAGCAACTTATAGGACAGGCAGATGTTGGGTTCAACAAAAGATCTTTACAATATTAACCTTGGACAAATAAGTAAGTACCACTTACTTTAAAAAGTCGTTGAAGTTGTTCGCAAGTAGGTAGTTACGGTCAGCGGATACACAATGCCCGGTTCAAATATTTTACGATTCGTTATGTGTCAAAAATTACAATCCGTTTTTCTCCTACTGACTACGAGTCTGGAACAGTTTTTGTAGGTAGGTGTTAGGTACTCCGTAACTAAAACGGATCTTTTTTTTAATATTGGAACAGAGCATTAATCTACTTATTAAATGACTTCAAAGGTACGGTCAACATCACATTACGATAAACTCTTACTCGGGCTAATGTAAGTAACTAATGATGCTGGCTATACACTGTCTTAAGTTTATACTCTTAAATGTTTTTGAAAGAAATGTTTCTTTAGCCGTACCCATTTCTCGCCATCTACTATTTCCTCTACCTTAAGGTTGTCTGGAAGAGATCGCTTTCTAGCGATAAGACCGCCTATATTGTACTATAATTTTTCTGTAAAACCAATTTCTGTAAAGATTTTGTGCAATAAAGTATATATATCTATCTATCTATCTTTAGAGACATGACAAAGCATTTATAGAACAGCAGCCTTAAAATAAAATAATGTCAGTAAAAGGTAAATACTCAGCATTTGTCGAGGTATTGGAGTGACACCCCGAAGAAATATTGATTGTAAATAAATTAATCGACGTGTTTTATTAAACAGTGGAGGCGACAGCATACATAAGCGCGGTAGCTGCGTTCGCGGCCGTGGTGCTGGTGGTGCTTCTGTTCCTGGGCCGGCGTTGGTGCTCCTCCGCGGTCTTCGGCCGCAAGTGCTGCGATGACGTCCTCGCAGTGAGCCCGAGGGGCGTCGCCCCACCCCTCCCTCTAGACAATGCTCAGTTTGGTCAGTCATTGCATTTGTTTTAATAATTATATGAATTAATAAAATTCAACTGTACTGTAGCCAGTGGCGGGTTAACTTAAAATCACTGGGTTCTTTTCGCGTTACCAGTATATGACAGGATGCTCTCTCCTCAACCTTAAGTTAAATAATCCAAGTACCTAGTCAAAGCGACAAGCTAACCGAGACTTAAGCCCCGTTCGGCAGTTGCTTTAATCCAATAGTGGTGAAAGACACTTTTTTATCCAACATCTGTCACTCCCGATGCCGACACTGGAGCTCCATATGCTCTGAATAACTATAGGCGCCAAACGTCAATGAACAAACCGATGAAACGTTCCTTGCCATAAGACGCTAGATACAGATAATTCTACTAAACCTACTCGGGGAACCTACCTGAGCTAATTTCTTTCATGTTCTAGCTTCTCAAGGTTTATAAATGAGTTAGATGACTGGTGCCTACAAAACTCTTAATCCGCCACTGTAGGTCACGTTACACTCGGTGCTCTCACCGCGTGATAATTGCCACAAAAAGTCTCATTTATTTACCAATAAAAGTAGTTTCATCTACACTTATGCTAAAAAATGGCACAATGTTCTTTCAAGGCTCCTTAACTTTACGTAGTTGATGTGTAAAAACATAAGAAATGAGTATTAAATAAAATCTTAAAACTCTTTGCCTAAAGATATCACAAAACAGCCATACAAATTTAAATAAACAAAACAATATCAGAGGTTAATTTTTGTAATTGATTGGTGTGAAAATATACCTACCGCACCTTGCTTTAAAATGAATGACATTGTCTCCTAATAATCTGTTGCCGTGCTGTCCCAAAAATTTCAGTACCCACGCAGTCACTCCCTTAGAATCGAAGAATCAAATGACATAAATTACCAAATTAGTCTTACATTGGATCCATGTAACCAATAAATAAAAATCAACAAAAAGATACTCGTGTATAGTCGCACTTAACTAGAATTTAAAAAGAAAGAAAGAAAGAAAGAAAACATATATTGACTCAACTTACAAACACATAATCTGTTCTAAACATAAATGGATTGTTTATGAGACAAAAGGAAAAAAGCTCAGCTAATGCTGTCTCGAGAATGGATCCCGGGCAGCGCTGGTTTTCAGCTTATTCCTACCCTCGTGAGATGTTATTCGAGAGCATGTTGTGGCTGTTGAAGGCTGACAGTTGCATCAAATTAATAAATGTCTACTTTTACACTAATAATTAAAAAGGAAAACCCAGTCTCATGTGGAAGAATGTGATTCTATGCGTGCGTGTCAATTTAGTTGCTTGTGTTTGGAAAACGGGTTCTACAGTATTTCTACATTGACCTAGGTATAACCAAATTCCTAATTAAACCAATGTTTGTGTACATACTCTGTTAAATCCACAGGTTGTATCCACTTAGCCCAATCCAATTCAAAATTAATTATCTGAGTAAATGATATGCTTTGGCTGGTACCTCTTAATAGAATTGACTCCTAATGGTTTTTATTACGTTCAGCCTCCTAAACAATTGGTAAATGGATATTAGATATCGATTGTATAAATGCCTTATATATTATTAACCTAATTGGGCGTTGCGTGTCACCGCGTGCCCTTGTGAAAGCTATGTCTGTATAGAGGCTAGAAATGCGACCATTAATGTTTCAGTAGCTGTAACATAGTTTTAAGGGCGCCTAGTCATCAAGGTCGCGTGCTCAAGATTCTTTGTCCATTCCATAGCGCATAGTTGGTATTGTATTAGATAATTATAGTAAATTATGGGTAGGATATTTTCGCTAGTCATTCTAGTATGTAGATATAGATTGATACGCTATAATGTGTAGGGTAATGCGTATTTATATTATCCATACGGTTGGCCACATCATACTCCGATCAAATTCACGTCATATAGAACTTACTAACTTGTATGACTCAAGCTGTTGTATAAAAAGGAGTAATAGTGCGTGGTTTTGATATCGAGTATGAACTTTGAGGCCGACTGTATGTCTGTGTTGTTTTAGATGCTTTGTCGAAACCGATCCATTATCCCGAACGAATATTCACGTTCGAAGCCTCCGACTCTGACGACGAGCTGCGCTTGCGCATACAACAGGTGAGGTATCGCTAGTACCTGGAAATACATATTATTCTTAATTATTTTGTAGAACGTATGTAGATTTTCATACATCAGTACAAAATGCACAATGTGTTGGAGTAATTGTTATCAATTAAACAAATACATTTCACATTACCTTACCGTTTTTTCAAGTCGTGATTTTGTATTGAGAATTTATCCGAATTGCAATCTATAATTACGTAACGCATCATGATGCAGATGAGATTGCACAGAATGCATCTTGATTCAGCGGAATTCCGGCATTCTCGCTATAAATACATGCTGGGGAATCTGAACCGAACATTAGCAAATAAAGCGCTCTCCCGCATTGCTTTTGACATCATTCCCAATCCGGTGGCTTCGGAGGAATATGCATTCAGGGGTAAGGTATAACATATATATTGTGGCTATAACAAAATATAAAAAATATGGCTACTAATTCATTGAATAATTTATCATAAAACGACATCTTCATTCGAACTAAACATTTATCTAGAAAATTGCTTAAAATGCCATATTGCTAAACTTTAAAAAAATAAGAGTCTTACAAAATAAAACTAATGTTTAATATACCTTTGATAAATAATAAGACAAGTATTAATTTGGTACTCATTTCATTAGATCTCCTTAGTTTTATAAAATAGAAATATCCTTTTAAAAATATATTACAAGCATGCACATCATTAGTTTCTTTAGATTTGGTACCTTCGTACTATATGTATAATATGTTGTTGGTAAGCAGAGATTTAAAAAACTAAACAATAAAGAATCAGAAAATAATTCTCATTAATATTTGATATTTTTAGGTAAACCCACTTTTAGGCACTTTTATTCTAAATTCAAGTCTATTCTAATTTGCTTAGACGAAAAGAGATAAGTGCCTCGATAGCTGTCTCGATCTGTGGAGCGATAGCTGATAGAATGACAGTGAGTGGTAATCCTATGACAGAGATATTATCCCTTGAATGTTCCATGAGTCATATGTGGTTCATTATCAATTGAATTCCGAAAATGAAATAGTTAGATTGGAGCTGACGATGTTTTCACTAATCCTACAATATTTCAATATGACTAGACATTGCGCCGTTTCTAGGATAAAGAGGAGGTCGAATGCCATTACGAAGAGAAGAATGAGAATCTGGTGCCTCCGAAGCTGGACGTGGAGCTCGTGGAGACGGCGCTGAGGGAGACCACGCTCCGGGAGACCAGGATCGATGACGTCACGCCGAAGCGGGCAGAGTACATCCACACACTTGAGGCGCAGAGCAGCGTGGATAGTGACGTCATAGCACATAATGTAAGTCTTTGTATGGACATGTTTCAATAAAAAAAAACAAATTTGAAACGGTGGCAGACCAGAGTTTGTTAGGATAAGCAAAAATTTGATATTCCTTCAGTCTGGACCTAACAAAAGGGGGTCTTAGGTGGGGTTGTCAACATTTTTTCGAAGCAATATAGTGTTTTTTCAAACTAAATTGTAGTAGGTTCATACCATAAAAATAAAGCATTTTATAAAAAACTAAACAATATAGGTACCTACCTTCATAAAAGTATGCATTTATTTTTACAAATGTTACATTTATAATTTTCTTGTCGTAGTTTACTATATTTGATATCAAAATAAATTAACATGTACGTAATTTTTAAAAGAACATATAAATGTACCTAATTTTTACCTACCTACCTACTTATCTTTCTAAATTGCTGCGACACAAACAAATAGTAAGTTTGGTAGGTATGTTATGAATAGCGTGCATTGAATTCCATTTATTTTGGCTTTTTGCCCGTTAAAATCTCCTCTGAGTCAACCCGTGTCATCAGTCTTTGATTGATAAATGAAGTCATTGCATGGACAAGCAGGTTATCTTTATCGTCACCGTTCAATGACAAATTAGTGAAATAATAGGTTAAAGGTTTAGAAGACGATACTACCTAGTTACAGTCGCCGTCAGATATATCGGAGCAGACAAAGTGACCAAATACTTCTGAATTGTTAAAATGACAAAAAGTTCCATACACCACAAGTTACCATTAATATCTAAACATTCATTACTTCAATAATATCTGAGCAAATGCTAGTCAATAATTTCTATACACACAACTTACCAATAATATCTGAACACTCATCTATACAGGTAGCTAAATGACACATGACGTGCGTGACACAGATTGACGTTATGAGTGTTCAGATGTTATTGATTGGCATCTGCTCAGATATTATTGAAGTAATGAATGTTCAGATAGGTATTAATGGTAACTTGTGGTGTATGGAACTTTTTGACATTTTAACTGTTCAGAAGTATTTGGTCACTTTGTCAGCTCCGTTATATCTGACGGCGACTGTACATATCATAACCCTAATAACACGAATTAATGGAATGATTAATGTAATTTGCTTAAAAGCTAAATAGGTAGGTTTCAAGTAAGTTTAAATAACAATTATTGTTTTTGATAGAATTATTAACCTTAGGCTACTAAAAGGAAGATTTTTGGTAGTAGACCTCCTGATCAATTAGCAGTTTTTTTCAGCTGTAGCGAATGCTCGCTTCGCTAGATTATTGTCACGAAACAGTAATAATCTAGCGAAGCGAAACGAACTTTCGCTTACGCCACACAAAGGTGCCACTTATTTGTAGCCCCAGGTCTTTGCTGTCGCAAACGCCAGGCACGTCCTGTCACAAAGAAATTAAATAGTTTTGCGTAGTGAGAAAATGCTTTCGAAATCGTAATAGCGTCGAAATAGTAAGAAATTGCTAAATTAACAATGTTACTTTGTCAAACTACTCGATTGGATGAGTAGGTATCTACCGTTTGTTCGTTCTAAGGGCACTGCGTACGAGGATTACATACAGAAAAGTTTCTAAAACGTCATTCTCGTTTCAGGACACATCTCTGCTCTGCGGTGAAAGCAGCAGTAACGTGGAGCGAGGCTCGGTCGAAATGACGCTGCTTTACGATGCGCCAGTGCGCAGCATGACGGTGCACCTGCTGCAGGCGCGTGCGCTCCCACAGCGGACTCAAGGGCAGATACTACAAAGCCAGGTATACCCGGTATTGTCAGTGGTGCTGTGATGGTTATGACTGAGACGAGTATCCCATAGCATCTCTCTCTCTCTCTTGCTTACCATTATTCTGGGAGGAGCCAATATACTGCTTTTATTTGACGACCTTCGTAGCCGAAAGGTTAGCGTGCCGAACTTCGTCGTTAGGCGTCGCGCCATCTCTGAGGTCCCAGGTTCGATCCCCGGTCGGGTCAATATAGGAAACGAACCTTTCTATATTGTCTCGGGTCTGGGTGTTGTGGTACCGTCGTTGTTTCTGATTTCTGTAACACAAGTGCTTAAGCTACTTACCACAGAATCAGAGCAATATATGTGATGTTGTCCAATATTTATTTATTTATTATTTTATAAAAAAAAATCATCACTTTAACGGCGATGATGTCCAGAGGGGTTTTAGTGGGTAGTCCTTTCCTTTTTAGGGCGGGGTGTCCCGCGCCGTCACCACTGCCGGGTGACGTAGGTACGGTACATCAAGGTTAAGAAAAAAAAGGTATAACTACCTACAGGATATAATGCCACACATGTGTTTTTACACCACCTTACTTCTTGCCTAGTGTTGAAGCGTGTATGAAGGTCGTTGCTCCGGGTGGCACATAAAAAGACACTTCCTACACTTCCTATTTTATAGGCGTGCCAAGCTTTATAGATCTTTTTAATGATGCAACTAATAAAGGCATATGTGATTCGATGGCGAATCGTGTAAAGCAAGCGTAAGTCAAAAATAATTAGGTAAAATCTTAAACAGCCCTATCCTATATTTTGTACCTCTCATTTTTCGCCCGTAGTGACCTAAAGGCGACTGTTGCACTCATTCTGCCCCAGACCCAATAAACTTTATGCTTGAGATGTGGGTACGGTCAACAGCATATCATGGTAAACACCTGCATTTCGTTATTAGTAGCATGTCATAAGGACCGGACGGTACCTACATAAAAGCACCTTAGCTGAGGTTAGCGCCCCGTTAGAGGGCGACCTCTGATTGTTGCCTAATCACATAGGGGTATGAACTTTCTGCGCTCCCCCGAGAGACAAATATGATAAAAGAATATGATAAGGGTTCGCAGCCATCATCGATAGTTACGAAAAAAGAAAAAGGTACAAAATCCAAAATAGAGCACTAAGCAGTACTATTTGTGTACGGGGCTGCCCATTGATCACGTAACGCACAAGTAGGGGAGGAGGAGGGGAGGGAAACCCCAGAAAAAAATGACTAAGGAATAATCATTCCTAATTTTTAACGCACGTTTGCTTATTTTTGAAACCTGAACATATTTGTTTTTATACTTTTGCTCAATGCAATTCGATTAGGTATATCTGTTTTAAAAGATAAGCATTTTTCAAAATATCCCCACTTAGTACGTTCATATAAAATACTAGCGGCCGCCCGCGACTTCGTCCGCGTGGATTCTGGTTTCCATACAAACTTTCACCCTCCTTTTCACATTTTCCATTATTTCTTCGCTCCAAATAGTTGCAGCGTGATGTTATATAGCCTAAAGCCTTCCTCGATAAATGGTCTATTCAACACAAAAAGAATTTTTCAATTCGAACCAGTCGTTCCTGAGATTAGCGCGTTCAAACAAACAAACAAACAAACTCTTCAGCTTTATAATATTAGTATAGATACGTAGGTAATCTTAGTTTTACAAAAATACACAGAATACTTTATAAATTGGTAAAAAACCCGTTCAATTTATCCATGTATTTCCAGGTGCGAATAGTCCTCCTCCCGCTGAAGAAACAAAAGTTCAAGTCGAAGATACGCAATGGTGAAAATCCTCAATACATGGAGAGTTTCGTGCTGCATAAGATTAATCCAGGTTGCTATAATTTAAAAATTTATATCCTACCTACATGCTAGTATGGTGCCCGCGACTTAGTTCGGAATAAAAAGTATCCTAAGGATGACCGACCCGAGATGAAGTAAGGAATCGATTGGCTCGCGCCTCCCCTGATATCGGTTATTATTGTATTACCTTATAGGTAGCTAACGGAAATGCAAGGAGTCTGATGTAGCTTCTCTCCTGACATCTGTAGGGTATAACTGTATCATCGCAACGTCAGGCGCTACAGCCTTTTTTTAATGGCGTTTAAAATTTTTTGTTATTGCTGCAGAGGACGTCCACGGGCTCGGTCTACGTATCCGCATCTACGGCTGCGAGCGTATGCGCCGTCAGCGGCTGGTTGGGGAAGCCTGCGTCAGCTTCGCCACCCTCAACCTTGAACTAGAGAACAGTTTGTGGCTGCAGCTCACCCCGCGACAGCACCATCAGCCGTCCTTGCAGGTGATCTCACAATAAATGAACAAGAAGATGACGTGGCATTCGTCATTTCTCCACCATCATTTTTGATGTAAAATCTATATTGTGTAATAGATCAATCGAATATGTTTTCGTTCGAGTAGGTTAACGAGTAGGTATAAATATTTTAAGTCATCATTGAACACGATGCAACGTAGAATCATCCTATCAATTAGGAATCTTAACTATTGGGAAAATACCGGCAGTAAAATCAGCAGAATGGTACATTACAGCAGTAAGTATTTTACTTTGCTATACGTAAATTACTTTGGACCAAGTTATCCATTTATAGTTCGATGAGTGTAGCAACTGAAATACCTACCTAAGTGAGTACCTACATATTAGGAGGTTAGCAGAAGCAGACCAGTCTCCCAGGCTGGCATCTCCCAGCATGACGTAGCTATCGCTTCTCTTAACCATATTTAAAAAATTGTCATGGAGGATCCGTTTAGTGTTGATTAGGATATCATTCCTAATTGTTTTCATTAATGGCGCCCCTTGCCTGTACTTAGGACGACCGGCCTTTAATAATTTGTCGTAATGATTATTGTTTTTAAGCTCCCGAAACTGGAACTGAGCCACTCCATGTCTGGGGTGCTGGCGTCCCCCTCATCGGTGGCAACGGTGACGACGCCGAGTGGCACGGGCGGCGGCGAGGCCTGCAGCCTGGCGCGCTCCGACTCCGCCTCCTCCTGCTGCAGCGCGCGCTCGGCGCCCGAGCTGCTGCTGGGGCTGCAGTACAACCCCACCACCGGCCACTTGTCTGTCGAGGTTAGTACAGCTTTCATCTTCATCGTCATTTGTTCCATAAGCTGCCTGCCATAATCGACATTTGCTCCATTTGTGTCCATCACTTCCCTACCATCCTACATAAGTACGTGGTCCCTATTCTGGAACGGTACGCTACCTATGCTCTTTTCTGCCTCATGAGCCATCGATTCTATGAGATTTATTTGCAATTCTTAGAGCCTATATACCTATATAGGCTCTATACCTACCGGTTACTTCTGCCACACAAAACAACACACACAGTACAGTAAATCATATAATTAATTATCACTCACTGAGAAATTAGAATGCATTTTCACTGAGATGGCGTTAGACAGATAAATATACTACCTACTTTATTACTACTCTAATATACTTTATTGCACAAACACAATAAGGAAACACTGACACGCTATAAAATAGTTAGGTTGCGTTCCATTTCACTAACAGTTATAAAACTAGCCTTGGTGGAAGGGTATCTATCTACTAAGTATACCAAAAAATATTCAAGAATAAACTTTACCTTATAGATAATAAAGGGCACGCACTTCCGCAAGCTCTCGCCCAACAAGGCGCCGGACACGTACGTGAAGCTGTGTCTCATCAGCTCGCTGGGCATGGAGATGGGCCGCTGCAAGTCTACCACGCGCCGCGCGCACTCCAACCCGCTTTATAAAGAGCTCTTCATATTCCAGGTATGTTCTATTATTTGTTACATTGCCTTAGGGCGAGGATCAGCTATACAAAGAAGTATATCACTTTGCAGGTAGCTCTCTTCCAACTGAGCGAGGTAACGCTGATGGTATCTGTCTGGTGGCGGCGCAGCGTGAAGCGGAACGAGATGGTGGGCTGGTTCTCGCTCGGCCACAGCTCGTCTGGCCGCGACGAGGAGCGCCACTGGCAGGATCTGTGCGAGCGGCAGGGCGAGCAGGTAATGACACTTATTTGACACACCTACTGGATTTTGCATACACATACTCTCTCTATCACAGTCTGGAGACCGGCCAGCTAATGGAAAGCACCTCAGCTGGATTTGCATTCACGGTCTCCATTGTAGTACGAGAGCCCACGACCAAAATTTTTGTCTCATAGCAATACGGCCAAAACCGCATCAAATCGATAGATACGATTATCCTGAACTCGAAAATACTAATATCAGACATTTTCCGCGTAGCGTTTGATCTGACCGAATTTTCAAAATTGTCAAAGAATTTTACCGAACTGCATCATAGCAATATGTCTGATTTGCAGACTGTAGTTGAATGATAGTTCTGAGATACCGGAAACATATTTTTAGACGTTAGTGGTGTAGCGCAAACCCGTAAAATTACTTAAAAAAAAAAATGAGACAAAAAAAATTTCTCATAGCAATACGTCTGAAAATCTTTTTTATTAATAAATTTTGGTTATTTGATGCGAACAAAACAATTTTCAGACGGAAATGTGAACGCATTAAATTTTGAGACCGTTTTGAAAATGTTAACAAATTTTACCGATCGGTTTCATAGCAATATGTCTGAAAATTGTTGGACATGATTAAATAAGTTGTCCACATGTGCAAAAAAATTATATCAGACAAATTAAGTGTAGCACCTTCTCTATCAGACAACTTTTCGATACTCAGATATCATTTAAAAATCGTATTGAGGCATCTTGAATTTTCTGTTACAAACCAATGAATACGTTGCGACCCTGAATTTATTAGATGATAATTGACAAAGAATTTACCCGAAACCGTAACATTGAAGTTGGAGGACTGAAATAAATCGCACAAAAGGAAACTGGGATGAAGTTGAAAAAAAAAACCACAACCGCACAACGTATGACAACTAAGTGAGCGTCGTTCCAACGTTTGGAGCAGCAGGCGAGTGAGCGAGTAAGAAAGGGGCAGGAGCGTAACAAGCGCTGAGGCTGTTGAAATTAAATACTGATTGATTTGATAGTTTTGGTTTTATTTAAAGCACACTTGAGTAACTTTTACAAAAGAAATAAGTAATAGACAAGAGAGATTCTTGAATATCTATGAAGGCTGTAAATTTAAAAAAACATTTAACAGAGGCGTCGGCCAGGCGACTCCGAAACGTTATTTTCGTTTTTGGGAGTATATGCTATACTTAAAGTGTCTGAAAACAGGTTTTTGGTAATCATGGCAGCAATAGGAAAAGTTGAAAAAATAATGATCCGTATTGCTATGATACAGGTCGGCTAAATTTGTTGACATTTTCAAAAATGCGCTCAGGCTATATGCTACGCGCAAAAAGTCTAAAAACAAACTTTTTCGTAATACAATTATAAAATCTATGTACATTTTCACTATCAGACGTATTGCTATAATACCGACTGTCTTTTTTTTTTGACACAGTAGAAATGGCCTCCCACGCAGTTGCTACACTTTCGACCGTTACTACACACCTAGTCGGGTTCAGAATCATACAATCTAACGATTTTATAGGGTTTTTGCCGTATTGCTTTGAGACATGGTTTTGGTCGTGGGCTGGATCAGCTATCCTCGCTCCTCCCCTAAACCATTCCGGGAGACGTCATCTTCCCCTGCTGGCTGCTTAGTTAGCATCCATTCCACTTGTGATGTTTTGGTAGGACCACTGTTACCATAGCATCACAGCAGGCGATGACGTCCACGGGGGGTTTTAGTGGGTAGTCCTGCGTCACGCGTCAGTGCATTTCCCCCAGAAAAAAAAGGTACGAGTATAGGCAGCGAGGTGTGAGGGTTAAATCGATGCTAATTGAAGTAAGTAAATAAACAAAACAACGGTAGTTTTTAGCTGATAGCTGACGTTCTCCTACTTTGAAAATTGCAACTCACGGTAGCCAGAGAGGAGAGCGGCAATGTCTAGATTAAGACGATAATGTTTTTAACGGTTGCTACCAGACTGTGCTGTGTCTAATACGTATGCAAAATCCATCTGGATATTATACAAGATGGATCGGTGTCCGCAGGTTCAGCGTTGGCACGTTCTGCTGGAGTCCTGACGGTCGCTGACGTAGCGCGAGGACGAAGCGCTAGTGTGATCTGTTCCAGCCAGGCGCCATGCCTCGGCTCGGCGGCACCCGCCAACGACCCCCGCACTTTTTGGACGGCCGTCAAATCTTAACATAAACTCGCAACTCACATTTTACAATAAAGCACAGTTCTGCACATCAAACCTGATAAACTACCTTCTACATTTAAAAGATTACAGTTTATTGGCGTCCAAATGGTAAGGTGGGACTTTCAACTTCGGGCCCTGCGCCTGCGCGGCACAAGCGGGGCTCTTGTCTTTCATGAGTGTTCGACGTTGTTTCACTTGATGTGTGTCGCTTTGATTGTTCAAGCACTATAACTCGATGCTTGTGTGTAGATTCACGCACACAATGAGAGGTCTTGTTATGTACAGAATCTTGTACCCTTTGAGGAGCACGCACATTTCTGACTGATTGAGAATTTCGATATTATAATGATATATATTTATTATTATCGTCTGAAAGTGTTATTTATAGTGTTATAAACGCGGAATCAACTTTCCAGAATCTATTAACAACGTATTAAATGCGTTAGATTGGAATTGTATCTATAAGATAGTGCATTGTTTATTTTAAAGGGATATTCCTAAGCTTGTCGTAATTGTAGATGAGTCGTTGTAATTTGGTTTGGCAAATGTTTGAATGTACCCGTTTTGTAGTATTTATATACTGATGACGAAGACTTGGAGCGCACAATACTTGTGAGATAGAATTATGTCTAGAAGGATATTTATACAAATACATATTGAAACTGTTCTATTAAGGTATCTTAAGATTTTTCCATGTACGTATTTATACATTTATGAGTAAGATTTGATCTACATTGAAATATTATAAATATTTAAGATTATCTATTTAAATTGCTTTAAAATTACTAAAAAATATAGACCAAATTCAGAATAGGATTGACATTTTATAACAACAAAACAATACAAACCTATGTAGGTACATCACTCAATGTATATGCATTTAATATAATTTATAACATTTATAAATATACGTCGAATCTAAAGCTCGAAAAAAGTAGGTACATCGTTATTAATTAATGTGAAATGTTTTAAACATGTATTGCCCCAATCTGCTAAGATGCCAAATATAATACTTATGGTTATCATAATTATATGCAGATATCATTTATCTAAGATATGTATTTATTGAGAAATCACGTATTTACAAATTATTATACCTAAATATTTATAAAAACTGCATATATGAAAAATTCTTACCAAAATTCGAAACAAATATATGTAGGTACAATAGTATTATGTAACGAAGTGGTTTTTGCTAAATGTGCTTGCTATTTGTGTAAAACGCTGAGGCAGTGTTTAAGTATAGATAAACATATTTGTGTATTTAGTAAAATCAATGATACTCATACACTTTGATATTAGAATTTTATAATAGGTCCCTACATATTGTGTAAATTATATATTTTTTTCAGTAATCAAAAATTGGTTTTAAAAAGGTTTACCAACTGAAATACTAAAAGTAACTCAGTTTTTATAAATAATATGACCATATATATTTCTGTTATATGTATCATACTAGTTTAAAATATCTACATTGTATTAATGAATTAAAATTAATAAAGATAAGTGCTAAATTCCATAGACATTATCGGTATTTATAATATTAAATTGTTGGTAATATTTAAATTTGGGCGGTTGGAGGTTTTGAACCCTATTAATGTACTAATTGTTTTGTATTTCTCGGTGCAGTAGAATTCAACAAAATTGTATAGCAGTTGACAGCTAATTTGTCAATTAGTTAAGCACGCATACCTACTTATGAGGTAGCATTTGAATATAATTATTGAAAAGGGCATATGAGTAAAGGCCTGTAGATAGAATAGAATAGAATAGAAAATAGAAAATGTCTTTATTCATGTAAACTTTTACAAAAGCATTTATGAATCGTCAGTGTGATCTGTTCCAGCCAGGCGTGCATTTTAGGAGGTCATATTGCGAGTGCTCGAATGTAGGTAATATCTTTAAAAAGCGATAGTCAACTGTTCACAGTTAACTTACAAACATACTTTCATAGAAGAATGAGAAAAAAGAAGTACTTACCATGTAATGGAGGCTCTAATTTAAATCCATGTTCATCTTCTTACATTATACATAGTGTGTACCTATGTATCCTTGCTTATTATAGCAAAAGGATAATGGCGACGAATAAACGTTAATTCAGAATGTTAATATTATTATAAGATTAATGAAACTGGGATAGGAAACAATTGTAATAGCAGTAATCTTGTAACAGTTGATACAATTATGGACTTTAAATACACTGAAATAAATGTAATTGTTAAAATAGTTCGCTGTAAGCTTGCAAAAGAGTGAGAAGTAGAGTATCGTCAGTTAATACAGTAGCATTGATATTAATCTATATGCTTTTGACATTAGGTTGAAATTTGGTTGCAATCATTTGACGTACCAATATCTTGTGTTGGTCGATATTATTAACGAAACGTGTCGACGCCATAACCGACCAATAATAATATTAGACACAGGACTTTAATTATTAGGTAAGTATAATGAAAAATTTGCAGTATAATATATTAAAATGTTTCCTGCAGATCGTTAGATCAGTATACTATTTCCTATTACAGTTATTAAGTTGAATGGCATCATAGTTTTATCTTCACGTTGAAAATAGTCATATGTTTACAAGTACATTGATTTATCAAAATTATCGTATATTATGAACGTTTTTTACAAATCCTGTTATAAAATTCTCATAATAAATTACCTACACGATTAACTCAATGTAACAGATTTAAATTTTAATGTTTCATCATAATTATGTACTTATAAAAATAATGCCACCTTTGAAAGTTTATTGGGAAAATATTTATTTTTTAAGTTAGAGATATGAAAGTTGGCACAAATATAGCTCTATTAAAATATAGACTACTTTTCGAATATTAGGGGAGATAGGAGTAAAACCGACCATGAAAGGATGTAGTCCACGCCAACGAAGTCGCGGGTACATACTAGCTGTGCCATAATAAACAGAAAATTTCATCCCCCTTGTGGTGCGGAAATCGAAACCACGACCATCACGTATCGCGCGTGCTGCTCTTCCAACTGAGTGAAGACCTTCCAAGTGAGTCTACGTGAAGGTCGTGGGTTCGATTCCCGCACCACAAGGGGTGTACGAATTTTCTGTTTCTTTAAAATATTTAATAACGACGTTTGTTTATGGGTAGGTGACTTGTTTTATTTAAACGTATTTTACTACCCGCTACCCATAACATAATTACAAATAATCATTCGACATTAAGGTTTAGTTAGATTGCATTGATTTAGATATTGTATAACATTAGATAATTTTAAGTAGGTAAATACGTAGTACTTACCCAAATAAATATTTCAAAACTATAATTTGAATTTGACCCAACAATGTTATTTTTCTTTATAAATTTAGTTCATACTTACTTTATTTTATAAAAACTCTTCAACTATTTATGAATATGTAACGTTTAAAATAATTATTGACTATCCTTGCATAATAACCTCTGTAGTTCCATAATTTCATCAAAAATTAACAAATACTTTTATCAGAAATACAAACATAAATAATGTAACCAGAACTCTAGGAATATAAAAAACTATTCAGAATCTAATTAAGCACTCTAAAATTATACCCAGGTTTATCAAATAGTTAAATCTTTTATTAAATCATAATGTGCCCATAGTTTTCCTAATCTTCCAGACCGATTCGCCCGTGTATTTAACTTACCATAGAATAAGAGTTTACCTCGCTTGTGTATTTACTGTATTTAACTTGATTTTGTGTAGTCTTTTTAAAACATTTCGTTAAAAACCGACTATATATTTTTTAGTTATTAACATGCTTCCAATTTTGTAAAATAGCACTAGATGTTTTAAATTGTTTCGTCAAAAGGCGTATCTACTTAATTTTATTTTTAAATATTGTATTTTTAATTAAAGCACTAGTGGTATTGTTTTTTCGATTTAAAATATTTCACTTGTATCTTCGTGTTGTTAACAATATTTATTATTATGAGAACTCTAAATAAAATCACTTTATACATTTTCCTAACTTATGTTTTCTTTGTAGTGTTCTAAACTTTGCATTTAGTAGGTACCTACTCGTAATTTACTAAAGACTAGTTAAAATTTGGTCTTATAATAATTATCTAGGTCTGTACTCTGCTTGATACATGTGAGAATTTTGAATTAGTTCAGACATTTTTACACTCTACAAATATGTAGTTATAGCATTTCTTCAGTTTTATTAATACATGTGTTAGAGTAGATTTTTTTTGAGAATTCCTTTTTTATAATCCAATGCCAAAGAACAAAGAAATCATTAGCATTTAATCAAGTCACTCAAAATTTTATAATATGTTACTGTTACATTGGCTTTCAGTATTATCATTTTCAATATTTTATGTAATTTTATAATTTTGGAAATTCAAAACATCGTAAATTATAGTTATTACTTATTAGCGTCAGGGTTTAAGTCAAGGGCGCATTATCTATGTTTCACAGCTGCCCTGATAATAATCTACATGCCATTTTAATTAAACTTAATTGTCTTTTCGTGTGTCACAGTCGTTTTGTGATCTATTATTATTAGCTGACTCAAAGAGTAGACTAGCGTTTATAGAGTTCCAATAAATTTGAAAAATAAAACATGCTTCACTAAAAAAAATGAAGGGTCACTTCGGGACACTTTTAAAAAAATTCTGTTTAGAGGGCAGTATATCTGGGACAAAGTATTTTTATTTATATCCGGATCGTGTTTCAAGGTTGGTATCTTAGCGTCCACTGAGTCCTTCATAGACGTAGAATTTAAAGATGTACGTACATTTAGGATCAGTTACACCTGTGTAACTCGGAAGAGATATTTGTGACGTACAAAAGGCGATTCAGGAGTCCTACTACCAAAAACAAAATATGTCTTAACCGATGAGGAAAGGCGATTTTTAATTATCATAATCGCAACCCACTCAATTCGAATGCGAATAAAGCGTTTTTAAAATACAAAAAATGTTCGATTAATCTTTAAAAAAACCGGTCAAGCGCGAGTAAGACTCGCGTGGAGAGGGTTCCGTACGTTGGGCTCATAGGTCACAATAAACTAAACAATTATTTATCAAATGTAGGTAGGTAAATAAGTTATGTACAGTAGTTGACGTCGATTTTTAAAGTAATTAATTCTTCTTATTCTTTAGCTAATTTACTTTGCTTTGAAACGTGTTCATGGTAAAAGGTTATTATATAATTAAATACTTCTGGAACCTGGTAAGTACTCGCATGAAAAAACTATATATGGCTGAAAATAATCACATGGCACAGGCAGGTAACAATAAAAAAAACGTAAATTTAACAAAACAACCCTTTTTTTTAATCCATGTACTTCTCATAGGTTTTCCTGTAATCTATAGGTAAAGAGCTATATTCCGCATTAATTTCAAATTTTTTAGCCTAGTAGTTTCGGAGATGAGGGGGGGGGGGGGGGGAATGGTCAATTTTCGCCTATTTTCTTAAATAACTTAAAAACTTTTTATTTCAAGATTATAAATAATACATATTTGCAATCCTTACAGCAAGATCTTTTATTTGATATGTCACACGATATGGTTAGCGAATTTTTTTTTAATGTTGTGATTTACCCTCCAAAAGTGACACCCAAATTCATAATTTATTTATTTACGTTACACATGCACCTTTGGGTCTTTAACTTACATATGTGTACCAAATATCTGCTCAATTGGTCCAGTGGTTTCAGAGTAATCGGCTGTGACAGACGGACGGACAGACAGACACGCGAGTGATCCTATAAGGGTTCCGTTTTTTCCTTTTGAGGTACGGAACCCTAAAAAGAATCCTGTCGTTTTTGGTAGTAAACTAAGCTTACCTACTGTATCAACAATACATATCTCAGGCTACGCATGCTAACAATGATACCCCGAACTTACGCGATTGGTGGGATCAAGCTACAAGGTATGTCGGTTAGGTTTGTCAATTTCGATCCGGTCGAGGTTAGAACATGAGAGACTTCTTAAAGTGACTAACGAGTATGCCCGGTCCCAATATTTTAGGATTCATGATGTGTCAAAAATTACTATTCGGTTTGCTACGAGTCGTTAATTCTAATTTCCTTTCCATGTCAGTTGTCATCAGTCGTCCGTCGGTCGTTTATAGCTAACGCCTCATGTAATTTATTACTGTAACGAGAACGGATCGTTTTTCAAATAATGTAACCGGGAATTATTTGTTCCGTTCGATATCCGGAATCCATCTTGAGTCAAGCAACTTCCTTTTTGTGACGTTTCCGGTCAAAATATCACTTCCCATCGTATTTTCGCCGCGCTGGTGCTGCCATCTACTTCTGGCGGGAGGAAAACTCACGATATCGATGACGCGAGCTCTTACCCTCATTATAGCGTCGTCTTTCGTGGCATACGTACCGGTCTAAAAATAGACTACGCGAAGTAGTAGTGATAGTGAAAGTTAACCACCCGTCGTGATCGTGATGGAGCAACAAGTCAACGAGGGCAGTGGCGACGGCGAGACGTCGCGGGCACGGAGGCGTCTTCTGTCGACGTCGAGTTCATCGGATGGCGTTACTGGCCAGAGAGGTAGCAAGATACCAAAAAGACAAGAAAAAACTGTAAGTGTAACTGTAACAGTTGGTCCCTCAAACAGGCCCAGTCCCTACTGGGGAGACTCAACTTTGCCTCTGTCGTGGCCTGCAGAGGGAGACTACACTGTCTGATACTACACTGTCTGATACTGCAACACTACAGTCGACAGTTGCCCAAAGACCACTGTTACCACCCAGTCGCTCTACCGGATCCAGTCCTGGACGACATGAGGTGGTGGTTGACTGCTACACCGGGATCTCTCCCAATGCACAGAGCCCAGGTATCTCCCCAGTTGACGACAGACGCCTCGGGGAGCTTAACTCGAGGAGATAAACATATGCGAAAAATGCATTCCAGCTCAGCAAGTGTGGCATGTCAACATGGAAGAATTGTTTTCAAGTGGCGGTTACTCACGAAAGGTACCGCTTACAGAATGCACAATTATTGCTTTTGTCTCTTATATAAGCAAGGAAGGTGGGACGAAGTCAAAGATACTCTTTGAGCTAGCACGGCAGATCCTACAAGTCATGGACCTTCTGAACATTTATCTGATGGCTTAGATTTTTCCGGGCAGATACAATTGTGAAGTAGATGCACTGGCCAGGATGAAACCTGTCCAAAATGGCACCTGAGTCCAGAAGCCACAGGCTTGGATTTGGATTTTTCAAATGTTGGGTGATACCTGAAGACGACGCGTTTGCTTCAAAAACAGCTCATGTCGTTCCCAGGTGCATAACTACGGACTCAACGGAAGAGGAAGCATTGGACCTCTACGCACTTCGTCTTCCGTGGAAATACGAGTGCCATGGATGTTCCCACCTCCAAACCTGATACCCCAAGTACTTTCCAAGCTGAACAATCCGAAAGGCAAGTACAATTTGATAGTTCCTAAATGGGTCAAATTCTTTTGGCTGGCCAGTTTGAGACAACGATCCTTGTAAGAACCATAACTGATCCCACATATTCTACAAGTATCAAATAAGGCTGGTTTTTGGGTGGGGTCTGACGCAGAATGTGCACTTCGCAAAATGTACACTCGACAAAAAATGCGAATTTCTCATTTGGTGCACTTCTCAAATTGAGCACTTCGCAGAATGCGCACTTCGCCAAATGTGCGTTTCGCAAAATGAGCACTTCGCAGATTGAGCACTTCGCAGAATGAGCACTTTTTGTGGAAGTTGTTAATTAATAAAAAGATATGGGTACCGGGTATTTAAAATAAAATAAACACTTTTACCCACAAAGTAATCATTTATTTGAAAAGTAATCCGCTAAGTTTTGAGTGGCAATTAAATATTTATATGTATAATATAACAGATACGAAAAACTATGTGGATTATCTCTCTTTGTACAAAAAATGATAATGTTTTTCTACTATTTTTTTTTTGCATTGGCAACATTATTATGCTAAATATTATAACAGTTCTAATATGAGGGTAAGTAAAAAATATCTGACAAGATTAAAAAAAATACTGGGACGGTAGTTTAATAAGGCGTTAGTGGCGTAGACTTGTTTTTTTTGCTATACTTTTATTCCAAGTACTTTGTGTTAAATGTGGAATTTATTATAATAATGAGTCAAGAAAATATTTAATTTTACTGTAATCAAAAAGGTGCTGTAACTCTTGTTTGTGGTGATAAAAGATACAATAAAAAGAAAACAAATAAAAACGGGAATACGTTGTGGCAATTATATTTTTCTAAATTGTATAATTACCTGCTTAAATCTACATTATTGCCACTCAAAACTTAGCGGATTACTTTTCAAATAAATGATTACTTTGTGGGTAAAAGTGTTTATTTTATTTTAAATACCCGGTACCCATATCTTTTTATTAATTAACAACTTCCACAAAAAGTGCTCATTCTGCGAAGTGCACAATCTGCGTCAGACCCTTTGGGTGGACAGACATGATTGAAAGTTGGAGTGGAGAAGTCGATGTTAATGTCTAGTAGGCATAAATGTAATCTAAATACTTATCAATCGGTTTAGAAAAAGTGAATTAGTTGGTGTGATAATTATGGTATCAATCATAAATGTCCTGTCCCAAGTGAAGTAGCTCGATGCTTGGCATATCTCCACAACCTCATAGGTTTGGCATACAAAACAATATAGTGCCTAAATCGGTAATAGCAACTTTTACTAACGTCTCTGGCAATAACGTCAATTTTTTAAATTTTTTTTTCGTTCGCCATATTTTAAAAGCTTTATAGGTTTCTTAAGTGAGGAGTGAGGTACCTCCCAAAAGGGGATCCTCCAATCATAATAAATTACCTAAAAGATAATATCCTAAATGAAAATATTTTTGCCAAGGCTCCCTAAGACTATTGTTATTACTGCTATATTGTCAATAATGTATCGATCGTGTCGAAAGGTTCACGATTTAACTCGTTTAACCAATGAAACGGGAAGCTTTATTGTAGATGAAAGCAAATACCTCACCTTTTCCTTCGTTTTGGACCAAAACAGGTAGTGCAAACTATAGACAATCGCGAAAGTCAAAGTCAATCTTTTTTATTCACATAGATTACATTAGTAATACTTATGAATAATCTCTCTATAAAGCAAATGAAGCTACCTCCGGTTCGGAACCTATAACTAAAGAGAAGATACCGGCAAGACACTCAGTAATTTTTTTTACAAATGAAAGCTACACTTATTACTAATTTTGCACTAAGACACACAGTTAGTTTGTCAATTGTAAAATAAAAATTAAAAATCTATTATTGAAAAAAATAAAATAAAATAAAACAATGTATTTGTAAATTAAATTAAATTAACTGTGTAGGACTTAGATGCGTCAACGTGGCCCAATACTGACATTGATTGAGAAAATGTGTCATACTATATTTTTAAAATAATATAAAACACGCAAGTACAGGCGAGCAGACTAGGTAGTGATCCACACGTTCTTGTCATTCAAATACTATTCTACTTTGTAGTAGCCTTTTTTCAAAAGACAACGTTTGATAAATGTCTTAAATTTGTACAAAGGTAACTCGATAATAACTTGAGGGAGTTTATTAAACATTTTTATACTTAAAGCAACAAATGAATTACCTATTTTATGTAGTCTATGCTTAGGAGCAGCACGCTTGTTTTTATTTCTGGTGTTAATGCTATGATTGTCTGATTTTTTTGGAAAAGTATGCAAGTTTTTGTATACATGCATTAAACAGTCGAGAATGTATTGAGATGCGACTGTTAAGATGTTAATTTCCTTAAATAATTCTTTCAGCGAGTCACGCGGTCCTAGCTTGTAAATAGCTCGGATGGCCCTCTTTTGTAATACAAAGATAGTTTGAATATCGCCCGCAGATCCCCATAACAGCAGACCATATGACATAACGCTGTGAAAATAGCTAAAATAAACCAATCTCGAAGTTAATGGAGTATCCTAACAAATCTTTAGATTGCTTGTTTTGAATACGGCAGTTGATTTCTCTTTCAGGAGAACGTAAAAATGATACTAATTTAGCGGATTTATTTAAAACTGCTAGAGGAGTTCGTCGAGAACCTCGACGAACTCGTGTGTAATTTTCTGCTATTTATGATTATTAATTTTGTTGTTATCCATACTCACATTTTTACTGTTACCGCACCCATAAACGTACTATCTGCATGACCCAACGGTTGACTGGTAGAGAATGCTCCTAGCATTAAGTCCACCTTTTGTACTTTTTTTGTGCAATAAAGTTTTTAAATAAAATAAAACCCTAATCACAGGTTAGGTAAAGTCAGTGCTTAGTGACTCAGGAGTGGAAGCTTCTCCCGGCTCCGTACGCTCTGCAGTGGCAACTTTAAATTGGTGGGAACATTTTCCAATTGACAAGATTTTGAAAACTGGAAACTGGCGCCAAGAGATCTTATCATAAAATCTTTTAGAAGATATTATCATAAAATTATTAATCAAACTAATAGAGAGCGTTCTCTATGAAATGTATTTTTTTTTCTGTTCGATTTTGTTTGATTTTGAATACCCCATCAACAACTTGTAAGTTGCTAGGTACAGTATGTTTGATTTTAATATAATTATTTAATTGGATTCTGTCTTTTCTTGTCAGATCTAATATAACATTTACCTGCAACACATTATAGCATCATCATAGGCACTCACCAGGAGATAACAAACACATCACTCAAGATGGATTCCGGATATCGAACGGAACAAATATTAGAGAGTTTTAACTACCAATAAAACTTACCTATTATTTTTCCTAATGATATCCGGAATCCAGGTAAGTTCTACCTGGTGCATCTCGAGTACGTATAATGAGGGTAAGAGCTCGCGCCATCGATATCGTTAGTTTTCTTCCCGCCAAAAGTAGATGGCAGCACCAGCGCGGCGAAAATACGATGGGAGGTGATATTTTGACCAGAAACGTCACAAAAAGGAAGGTGCTTAACTCAAGATGGATTCCGGATATCTTTAGGAAAAATAATAGGTAAGTAAGTTTTATGGGTAGTTAAAACTCTCTATTATCAATTTTATCAGACTCTGACATGGATTTCATTCGAGTGTCCGTGATGAAAGACAAGATAAATACAATATCAATAATCGAAAGTTTCGTGGCAAAAATTTAAAAATCGCAGAAGCATCCCTAGTTTCACGTAAGTCGAAATTTGAAGCCACTAATAAAAGGTGATCGTTATTCAAACTTTGACAAACAGATGCTACTGGACGCTGACCATGGCTAGCGTGCTGTCTCTGGCTTTCTTCCTCTCGTTCAGGCTCTACGGACGGTTCCAGGAGAACCCGACGCGCATTACAATCGAGAACCAGTACGCCTCAGTAAGAAATCGATCCTATCCCTCCATCGTTATCTGCTCGCCCAACCAGATCACCATCAGCGCCGTCAAGCATTTGAACAAAACTTTCATGTAAGTAACCTGATTTTGACTATAATACAGCCGAAAGTACGCATTTTGAACTTCGTACCTAATATGTATTTAATATATTAGGTACAATTACCACCCTTATGCCGTTCGCATAGGAAATAATACCAAACTGCAAGTGTTAACGTTGATGTACTGTTGACCGCATACTCAAAAGCACGTCAAACTACATTAGCATTGCCATTTTTTGCCGCTAAATTCTTCAACTACGCAATGATGGTACTCATTCGATATATTGTCGTTTTGTTTATTTATCAGTTATGCAGGCACATTCCACTCACAAATTCTTGTAACTCATATGTAACTACTGGCCCAGACAAGTACGACTTCTTCCCAACATCTCAAAAGAAAAAAGTTTCATATCTGCTACTAATCCTGTCAAAGCGCAATAATTCAGTTTACGCAAAAATAAAAAAATATCTAAGGATAGGTAAACCGTTGGTATTTTTTCGGTCTTTTGTTCCAAGTTTCAACCTATTCCAGAGACGGCTCCGCCAACATGACGAAGCCCTTAGAGGCAATAGTCCCTCAACTCCTTGGCTTCTACGAGCCGTTCTCCGGCATCGATATTGGGGACATGCAACGGCTGCAGATGCTAATAGACCTAAATCGGTACACGGTGAGATCTTCCTCCTGCCTTACAGCTCTTAAGTTTTTATTGGGAACTTGAACTTGCTCAATATTAACCTCAGTAGAGAGCTAGGTATCTTTATTCAATGTATCACTTTCCGACCTTTTTTGAATAGGTGGCAGTAATTTTAAATTACAAATGGAATGAACTTGAAGTACAGTCGGATAATATTTATGAACAAAGTTGTCCTCAAGACGATTCATACAAGCACTTCTAATAAGCCGTAACAGGCGGGTGCCTTTGAGCAACAAATTCGGAAGCCTGTGATGCTCGAAGAAGAGCACCTATCAGCATCAGACCCTGATTACCGTTTAGAATCAAAATACTTGAAAATACAACGCAAACGCGCCCAAACTCAATAGGGTTGTATCGTACTCAACATGAGTAGGTACTACTACGTTAATCACATTGAGATGTAACGCTGACAGATAAGCGAAGTGATGAGCCTGCTGCCGCAGAAGTGTGAACAGTTCCTGAAGATGTGCAACTACAAGCGCAAGCTGTACTGGCGCTGTCGCGGCATCTTTGAGCCGCTGCTCACCCACCATGGCCTGTGCTGCGCCTTCAACAACAAATACTATTTGCACAAAAATAAAAAGTAAGTAGATATATTTTACAAAGGCATAACACATTCGTTACCACAGTGTTGATCCACTTTGACTGGAGTCATTTTTGCCACATTCAAGGAACCAGATCCCACGTCAGCACTTCGGTAGGTACCATATTTTAAGTAAAATTGTAAATTTTCATTCGCAATTTTGGCCGTTTTCATTGAATCTAGCCTTAGAAATCCAATGAATGAGGTTAATTTATATATTTTGTGAAGTACTTAGCTCATTACCCATTAGAGTTAGGGGATCATAGTTTTAATGCGAACATGTTAGCTAAAACTTCATTGTTTCTATGCACAGTCTAGAGGCCAATCGCTATTAAATCCAGAACTCAAAAACCATATGGTCGTGTTCAGGAATATCGAGAGGCCTCAGTTCGAGGTACAAAATGTGCAGACTAAGAGTTTCCCGAACGGTCTCACGGTGGTGGCGGACTACAATCCTGATGACGCAGTCGATGGAACCCTTTTGAACGCTGGTGGTATAAGGGTACGAATTATTTTTATACTTAATTAATATAAAAAAAAAACATGTAACTAGTTGAACTGCGTCCCAACTGTTGGGTACATTAAGGTTTTCAACATCCTTCGTAAGTTAAACCTAAAATATCGTCATAGGCTTCCGGTTGTCAGATAATTTCAATGAATGATACCTATCTAATAGATGAAGTTTGGATCAAATTTTGTTTTAATGGTATTTATGTACATAAATAATTGTCGCGGCAGTTATAATTCATCATTATTTTTTGTCCACAACACTATTAATACTCGTGTAGACGCAGAGATGTGGGTGCGTTTGTAGTTCTTGGGCAGTCTCTTCTTAAAGCGGACACTACCTTTCCAAAGTCCCACACACACCACTAACCTTCCCCACGTAGCAAGCAGTACGACGCCAAATCGCATTTTACCTCTTTATAAAAGGATTACAATACCTCCTGATAAATTTTAACTCGTGTAAACCTCGGCGTGACGTGTTTAAAACCTCATTACATAGGCGATTATTATTGTAGGCCTTACAGACTCTTGGGTATAAGCCTGCATCATTGAAAGCATATCATCCAATAATATAATATGGGAACTGTCTTTATGCAAACGAGGGTTTTTGATCACAAACTTGAAGAATGTTCAAATGTGAAGTATGCTTTGTTCGACTCGGAAATTAAACTTCATAACCCTGTACTTAAGCCACTAAACCATACAAATCAATAATCATGTAGATGTACATACCAAAATGCAGTTACTAAGGACACTGAAAACTTTGCCCCAATCATAGTTCTTAATGTTTCTTTTAGGTTTTATTCACAGACTGGTCCGAATTCCCGGCCGATGACGTGTCGAGCATGGTGCCCACCAATACTGAAACCGTCAGCATTATCCATTCCACTCACACCTATTGCTCTTATGATGTAAAGGTGCTGCCGCAAGAGAGGTAAGAATAAAAAGTGTGCTTCAAAAGAAGATTCCCTTCCGGGGAAACATGTACCGCCAGTAAACCTGCCAGCGCCCCCTTAGTTGTAATACCCTAAGGTGTAGTCCACCGCACATTAAGGGCTGTTATGAATTGTTATTCAGAAAACCAAAAAGATCGCAAATAGTATTATTGCACTTATAAGCCTTATTAGATAACATTGGAGCGATTGCCCCTGAGAAGGGGCCTAATTGGTTAGTTGCACGAACCCACGGCTACGTGAATATCTACCATTGCAGCACGACGTCATCATTCTTATTTGACAACTCACTTTCAAAGTCTACAATGTCCTAAACAAAACTGGCAAACCTCACAAACAGGCCTAGCATGCGCCACGCGACTAAATTTTATCGCGCTCTTATCAAAAGAAAATACGAGTGCGGTGTGCTATTAGCCAAACAACAGTATCATAACTATTGTCATGAAACTGTTGTTTGACTAATCAAATCATGCGATAAATTTGACCTATTGCACATAAGGCCTGAAAGAAAGTGTTCCAACGGGATTCAAATCCACGACTAATAAAAAAATTTTTTATTGAAAAATTAACAATTCCTTTATGTTTAGCCGCAAGTGCAACTTGGTGAACGAAGGATCTCTCCGGTTTTTCACGGAGTACCACAATTCTGACTGCGACCACGTGTGCCTGGTGTCGGCCGTCGAAGCCATTTGTGACTGCACGCTCTTCTACATCCCCAACCACAGAGGAAAGCTCTGCAATACCACAAGCATACCGTGCATAATGACGGTCAAGTGTGAGTCAGTGTCATATTTACCTTTAGACCTACATTTATGACATAGGTTTGTTTAGTGCATATAAAAAAGATATGCAGCAGAGTAGATCAAAGGATCTACTCGCAAGCATAGGCTTTCTCTGCTCTCCAGGCAAAATTCAGCTGGCTGCATGTATAGGGCACCCTAGTCACTTTTGAACGCGTCTTCGCAATTAGGGGAGGATAGTTCCATGAGAACGGCTACCTTTGTCAGATCGACTGAGGGGGTCATGTTAAGGCTTTCATAAGAGCATCTGTGTCGCTGGCGACGATATGACATGTATTCGTTTAGGTAGGTAATATCATTTATTTCGGACTAGGAATCCATATTAACAAAATTATAGTAGTTATAGAACTATGTTAGTTTACTAACCTAAACTTAGGTAAACTTATCTTAAAATTATTTTTTGGCACCTAGACCGGCAGGTGACGCGTGCCTTGCCACCCAATGCCTTAGCAAGGGACTGTCGTCCCTCATACCAATGGTGTTCAGTAAGCCACTGCAGCCGCCGCGGACCCGATGCATCAGAGAACTGACTCTCTTGCGCATTATCGCATGAAAGTCATCCACGCGTAATCATCATTTAAGGTTGACCCGAATCCCCATGACATCACATGATAGGTTTGAGGCGGGCGGTCCCTGCCCTAAAAATGGCGAAGCCGAGGTTTTGTTCACTCTGGAACTCCCCATAAGAACCATCATTCTCCCTAGGTCGAAGGAGTTTCATAGCATATTCACACGTTAAAATCTAAGTAGAAGAGGTGTTGCACTGCTGATTGGAAGAAAATTTGCGCTACTCTCGCTTTACCATTCACATTACCACATAATCTGCTGTACCCTGCACGAACAAAAACAGTAGGTAATTTCTGGTTCTCCACCAATGCCATTACTAACAGCAATGATTCATTGATTACTCATTAAACCAGAACCACGTGTGTTATAGTCATGCGTAATTGCTATTATAGTCAATACCTAATTCAGCCACGACTAAGCAAAGTACCTACGATACAATTTCTTAAATAAAAATAAGAGATTCCTATCTAGATGCAGTCTATCAGATATACCTACTAAATATATAGCTCCTACTGAGGTTTACCTCCTACCACAACAAAAGTGAATAACATGCTGACTCTCTGATCAGTACCTAGATTTAGCATGCGCAGCTTATTTCGCATGAGATAACTTATACATATTATGTCGAAATTGTTAATTAGTTAATATCAAACCACTCTCATATATTCAGCCAATTTTTTTAGAATATGACATTTTAAAAAAGGTAGATAAAGTTTTTATGATTTTTATAGTGCTTTACGCCTAACCTTAAATATTTTAAAGAAACGATAAGTATGTAGTTCTAAACATATGCGGCAGAGGGCACTTACCGTAGGCTAACGGGTTCATACAGCAGAAAAACTTCATCGCCTACGATAACTTGCGGTAAGATCAGTTGGAAGAGCAGCACGCGCGATACGTGAAGGTCGTGGGTTCGACTCCCGCACCCGCACCGCAAATAGAGACGGAATTTTTCTTTAAAACATGTAGATAAATTTTACTCGTTTGGCGCATTCTAAGCCCACTTGTCAATGCATGTACTGATGTCTTAATCCTTTTTTTATATAGTAAATATGCACAAGTGGGAATCTCCGGAGTGCGAATGCCCAGGGGACTGTGAATCTCGGCGCTATTCAGTGGACACGACTATCGGCAACTTGAGAGGAGTCACCCAAATGCACAGCTTCGCTTAGTAAGTGAAACGATGTGTTATGCATTTGATAATGCGTTCTCGAACGGGTATCGGATAAGCGCCATTTCCCAAATTTAAAAATCAATGGGGGGAGGGGGACATTTTACCACTTCGGAAGTGTTTCTCGTGCAAACTATTTAATTGAGAAAAACATTATAATAGAAACCTCAATACCATTTTGAAGACCTATCCATAGATATCACATACGTGTGGGTTTGATGCAAAAAAGCAGTTTTAAGTACCTACATAGGTATTACGGGGCGCCCCTAAAATTTATGTTTTTTTCTATTTTACGTGAAAATTCATAATGTGGTTCACAGAACAGATCTACATACCTACCTAGTTTCAACAATATATGTCTTATAGTTTCGGAAAAAGAAGTACTGTGAAAGGACATACTTACAGACGGACAGACAGACATGACGAATCCATAAGGGTTCGCAATTTAGCTACGAAACTCTAAACGGGTTACCGTTTATAGATGTTTATAGATAGGTAGGACAATAGTTACTTATCACACAATTTTTATCTTTTCCAGCCCAGGGCTTAAGTTCAATAAGAGCTCGACCATAATACATTTCCATTTCCACAATTCAGTGTATGTGCAGCAGAAGCAAGAAACTGTGATGTCACTCATCAGTTTGATATGTGAGTAGGTGAATTTAAGAACTAACTATACCTACATATTAAGTACAGGCCCCAGCACGCCAGACTACTCACTTTGGACTTTCCACCGCCCTTATATCGTGCGGTTAAGGTCTAATATTGAACTGCAAGTGTTAATCAAGTATTACAACAAGTGCGCTTATACGGAAAAAGGGCGTTTTATGCCCGGTTCCAATATTTTACGATTCGTAATGTGTCAAATATGACTATCTGTTTTTCTCCAACCGACTACGAGTCGTTAGTACTAATTTCAAATTACTTTCCATATCAGCTGTCATCAGTCGTCGGTCGATCGTTTTTAGCTTACGCCTCGAACAATTGATTACTGTCCTTAACTAGAACCGATCGTTATTCAAATATTGGATCCGGGCATTAACCAAATAATCATCCTAAGAGACGACAACCTATTGGTCGTTCAGACAGCAAACAATTTGAATGCAAATAATGGGAATGGGAGTTGGGAGTTAGTCATGCTCACTAAAATGTCACTGGGGTGGTGGCGCTATGTGGCGGGTCGTTACATACCCTTCAATATGGTTGAGTGAAGCGATGGCTGGCACATACGTCATGCTTGTGAGCAGGTGCCATCTTTGGGGACTGGTCTGCTCCAGCTTACCTACCTTTTAAAATAAAATAATACTTAATGCTTTTTTCACTCATCAAAATAAAACTATATGAAATAATTTAACGGGTCAAAACGCGACACCTGACTCTGAGCTGCCAACACAGCTCGTGACCACGGTTGGTGCAACCTAACCGAAACGTCGGGCGGTAAGTAGTTCGTATTAACTACTAAATAAAAATGGTGTCGCGTTTTGACCCGTTAAATTATTTTAAATGTTTAAAATGGAACGCGAAAGTCTTAAAATTTATAAAACTATATGACTTGGTCCAAAGTGTTCTACACATAGCTATAAGTTAGATAATGCTACGGTAACTTATCTGCTGAGTTTCTTACCGGTGTCTTCTCGGTAGATATAGGTTCGGAACTGGAAGTAGAATCACTTTGCATTGTATTCAATGACGATTCAAAAGTGTTACATGTAACCTACTTGGATAAAGAAATATTTGAGTGAGTTTGAGTTTGTTTGTTGCTGAACGACCAATAGGTTGTTGTCTCTTAAGATTATTATTTTAGAATGTTTGTTTCTGTTCTAGAATATTCTAGATGTCTAAACTCAATAGCTACCAACACGATACGGACAGTCTATGTTTCGACTCTATCCAATAAACAGAAAGAAACAAAGCATAGTTTTCAAATTCGAATCCATTTACACGTTTTGTAAATACTGGGGAAATTAAAAAAATGTGTCAAAACTCTTAATACATACGTTGTTTCTCTTACAGCAAACTTGGGTGGCGTTTTTGGTCTATGTGTGGGAATAAGCGCATTGAGTGTGGTGGAAATTTTGTTCTTCATCTACATGTGTGTGAGAAACAGAATAAAAGCTCACATGATCAGAAAGCGAATGAGTAAGGTGGCAGATCTTTCTCAGTGATCTATATTTTAAGACATTCGCCATTTACAACACTTGGGTATCAAAAAACGCACTGCAAACTATGTAACATTAAGGTATAAACTTAACTGTCTGGCCGTCTTTTCAGCCGAATTGCATCAACAATGGTATCATACATCATAAGCTAACTGCCCCTATTTTCACAAACGTCAGAAACGATTCAATAGGCCTACCATTGTGTAACTATATATTTTTTAAAGGGGTGAGAGTCATCTGCTCTCTCCCAAAAGCGCGGTAAAGATGATAAGGCTTCGCAGCCATCATTGATAATCAGTTAGGAAAAAAGAAATAAAAATGGCCTACCACCTAAAAAGTAAGTCTAATCCGCTGACGGATATCCATTTTTACTTCTCATAACCGTAACCAACAGACTTCGTGTACAAATAAGTTTTTAAATATAATTTAAGTATTTATGCAAATCAAAAACACACTTTTGAATCAATCTTAATAAACGCAACCGTTTCGTTCGCTTCATTTTTTGTACTAGGCCTTTTTGTGTGTGAAGGATAGACCTATCGCACTAAGAAAAGACAAAGTCCATAGAACCGAAGACAAAATCAGGGGGTCTATATACTCACAAAAACGAAAAATGTCGGATCCGAAGACGAATAGCAATTATCAATTCTCATAATCGTAACCTACTCGCTTCGAATGCGACTAAAGCGTTCGAAAACAAAATAAATACTAGGTACTTATGCATATCATAAACCACGTCACAACTTCCGAATTTTCGATAAGTCTTCAAAAACGAACGAACGAGTAGGCTTAGAGTTTTCAGTGATTTGTAAATATAATTGTGGTGATCCTTCATTTACCTACTTTTTTGTACTGTGTGTATGTATTCATTCGAAAGTTTTAGACCCGTTATTTCAAAGCATTTTAAACTTATAAAATTGACAGTGTAGATTCTATTACCTATGATGGTAACTTATACCATAAAGAATTATTATGTGATTAAAAAAATAAGACTTCTGTAGAACAACGATTAGATAAAATTAGGTAAATTATTTTTCGGTCTCAATAATTAAATTTACAATTAGATTATAAATAAGCATACCATATATGTAAATATATTATTCTTATTTTTGGGGTTTAGGAAATTTTAAATAAAAATAAAAGTCACAAGTCCAGGTGTATGTAACAAATTTATATTTTCTGATTTACATATATATTTCCCTAATATCTGACGATAATTCTTTCCAATAATTTTATCAAATATATTGCTTTGCTACTAACTTCATGAAAAAATACAAAAGTATTCTACAATTGCGTTATGAAAAAACTTTCTAGAAAAAATTACATCTTTCTTATCTACCTAGATGTTCATATTATGCATACTAACGTTCGATTGCTTCTATATAAAATGTCGTTTGTTTATCAAATATGTTGCGCACTATTGCACTAAGGTTACATGCTGATAAATATAATGTACACTAAATAAATATTCATTGATTTCTGTCGTTTTAATCAATAATACTTCATAGTAAATGACGGCTAAAACTAAACATAATAACGACATAAAATCAATATTTGGCTTAGATTTTAAATAAATCTATAATAAAGCAAGTAAAGTAATAATTTGGTCTAAGTTACGAATATTATCTTTAATTTTTAAGTGCTCTTAATCTAATTATTGCCTTAAAATTAATATATTTTTAATTCCAGTGGTCTAGCATAAGAATAATGTAACTCATGCCTGAGAATTAGTGTTTCATACAGTTACAATATCTGACTCGCAGTTTCATACTGATGGCATCTAACCCTTGGATTCGTAGCTTATTATAATTTCTCTAAAGTTTTGGTAAGATTCTATCTTGAAATGGCTGTGTAATATAGTATTGTGAAAAAATGAAAATTCAAATTGCGAACCTCCCCCGTTATTGAAGTCGGTTTAAGAAGTCAGATACCATCATTACAAGTTTGCTGTTTAAACAAAGGCACGAGTTAGTATCTCACTGGACGTATCACAAAGTAGCTTACATTAACTTTACACTACCGGTATCTAAACGAATGGAACGGCACAACGTACATCAACATTGAGCTAACTTACATCAATATATTAATTATTCTTTAAGTAATCTGTTAGTTTACGGTTAACTAAATATTTGACATTATTGTTATTCTGAGAGTAGACGTAGAAAATGGCACAAAGTTTATTATGACAAGATTATATGCGAAGATCCGAAGTTTTTGTGCCAAAACTTTTCTTAGAATAGTATAATGGAGATCTTTCACATAATTTACTATAAACGCACCATTTAGTCTAGCCTCGCTAGGTTTAAGCACAACTCGAAATAAAATCCCTGAAATGCTTCAAATAAAACTCTGTTTTATTTTTAATCATCACAATTATTATTTCTGCATTATTACAAACTCTTTTCTTTTATAAAAATATTTAACTTTATCTTTAAAAAAGCTCATAAATTGACTCTGTAGGTTGGCATCGCTAGGCCAATATAATCTTTAGACTACGATATAAATACAAAAGCGAGTGAGCAACTAGTTACTTAAATTAGCTCAATAAATAAGAGACAGCCGATCACCTTACAAATAGGCAGATATAGAAAATGGACAGAGATGAAAAAGGGAAGATCGGCACGAACGAGAGAGTATACATCGAATAAATAAAGTATTCCGTAGTCTATAAAACTCGATCACGACCTAGGATCGGCCGGGCGCGTCTCACGGCCCTGCGGCGACCTACGTCACTTCCGCTTCCGCACACCTGACAGCTCACAGCTGACATAATCTGTGGCCTGAGCTCTGACCAGTGGCGCCACCATGCAACTAATCTTACGGTAAGTAGGTAGCAATTTGTACATTGTACTTTTACTGTATAAAATAACTCGTTGTTTGCAAATGGCTGGTCCGTCTATCGGAGAACGGTAACTGAGGTAGGCCGGACGAGGAAGGCACCAAAAATTACAACCCAAATTTTGGAGAAGCTTTCGTCCATCGTGGACTCTTATAATAAGACGTAACTGGGAGGTTAACGGCTCCACAAATAAAAAATAAATTAAAAAATCAGGGCAAAGAATGTTTACCATCAATATTTTTTTTAATACAATACATATAGAAGCACGTAATGTTACCGTTAACTGCCCAGTTGTAAATTTAATACATGTATTCGTACGAAGAAAAGCATTTCACAAACCATCCGCCAGGGGCGCAGAATGACTTCGTACAAAGTTAAAACGAGGGCCGCTAGAAAGAACCAGATGGATCCGCGATGGCAGTACTAGGTTTGACGCTTCGTGATTGGTCAATTTTGTTATTTCGATGTGACATGCCAAAACTCATCAATAAGAGAAGCTGGACCGATAGACAGATAATGATCGAGTAGTTTAACTGAGACCGAGCCTTAACAAATCTGTTGTTGTCAGTCCGTAATAAAAAAACCTTTGGTCTATTTAATTCACAACTCCAAAGATGAAGTCCGCCTAGTGCTGCCACCTAGCGGCATAACAAGCGTCAGTTCGTCCCAAAACTTTATAACAGATGGCGCCACCTTAGAAGCTGTCGAGGTTCTCGAACAGCGGGTAGGCGGCGTCGATGTGGTCTCAGAGGCTGACGAGGCTGCCGAGGCTGTCGGGCGAGGGCTGGTCGGGCGCGTGGCGCTGCTGCTGCGAGCACAGGTGCGGGTGCAGCGGGTGCGGGTGCACCGGCGTCAGCCCGGTGCCGCCCTCCATCAGGCTGTCGAAGTTGAACGGTATGCCGTTGGAGGGCGTGCTGATCTCGACACCGGGCGCGTTGTTGCCGCCGAGCGCTTTGATTTTGTGCGACTGGAAATAATTATCGGTCGGTTAGTTATCTTCGAGAGCAAAGGACATCATTGTCTTCTTGCATTAATGGGGACTAACGCGCGTGACATCGTTGATCGTTAACTTATTTGAAATGAAACGCGAAAGTCTTGAATTCTATATAAGGCGAAACCCAATGGAGACTACTGCTCATGAAATATCCGCTAGATGACACACGTGGGTGTGAGGCCCAACTGCTACAACTGCTACACATCACCAAACAATTCTTGTATGACAGAACGTCCTTTCAAAAGCTAGACAAAATTGAATTTCTATTGTGAAGTTAAATCAGAGAGTGCCCTCAAAGATGCTTGGGCGGCTCAGTGTGCTACTGGATTCAGAACGGTCATGATTCTTAGACCATGGTTTACTCTTATTAGCGTGAGTCGTCTTAAATAAGGAAGTCTTGTATTCGATTTCGTTTCGTAAAAATTAAAACTCCAGACGGAGAACAGAAGAAAGAATGCGAAATGGAACTCTAATCCACTCAACACTGCTCCGCATATGTTTAGGAATTACGCTCAGCTCTGCTTATTTTTTCCACTTAGCAAAGCGAGCTTTACGCAATTCGTTTATTCTAGATCCGCTTAAGAAAGAAACAAATTTTTGTTTTATTTACCGAACCGAAATGTATTAATGCACGGTTCCAATATTTTACGTCAAAAATGACAATCCGTTTTTCTCCAACTGACTAACAGTCTGGTCGGTTTTACCTTACGCCGCTTATAATTTATTACTATGCGTAACTAAAACGGATCGTTTTCCAAATATTGTAACCGGACATAAGTGGATACTCGGCTGTTAAAGTTGTATGTGTTGTGTACCTGAGCGGGGTTGGCCGGTATGGGCACGTGCAGGAAGGTGGGCCGGCTGGGGCGCGCGGCGGCGGGCGGCGTGTCCAGCGACACGACTCCCGCGCCCGACGCGCTCGTCACCACCGCCGGGTTCGCCGCCGATAGCATTATCCTGAGAACAAACGTCTACTGTTAATACGCACTGTATAGTAGAACTAGCTGTGCCCGCAACTTCATTCGCTAGGAGTACAGTTTTTTTCCATATATGTATACTTTCATGGGTCGGTTCTACCCTCTCTCTTCCCTGATAGTCGAAACAAAAAGTAACCCATAATCCAAGTATCGAGCTATATACAAATAAAAGGCAAATTTCATATCTCTAACTTAAAAATAAACATTTTTCCATATAAACTTTCAAGGGCTATATTACTCCCATCCCCCCAAATATTCGAAACAAAAAGTAGACCATGTTTTAATCCAAGTTTCGAAAAATATCTGTGCCAAATTCCATATCACTAATTTAATAAATAATAATTTTACCATATAAACTTTCAAGGGCGGTATTACCTCGATCCCTCCTTATTTTCCGTTTTAGAAGTTCAATGTATACCAAATTTCGACAAAATCGGTTCAGTGGTTTAAGCATGAAAACCAGAAAGGACGGACAAACAGACAAAGTTACTTTTGCATTTATAATATTAGTACGAATGCAGTAATAACGAAACTCACTTTTTGTCTGGCATCGGCGATGTGAAGATATCATTATCTAACGCGAGAACCTGGTCGACGGCGGGCTCGACCGCCTCCACCTTCACACGCACTCCGTCCTCCGGCATGTCCGCGTACTCGTAGGGGCCGCTGAAGGGCTTCACGTCTGGCGGACTCGCCGAACGCTTGGCCAGCCGGCACGTGAGCAGGTGATTCGTTAGCACAGACGTCAGCTGTTCTTTCTCAGAGCCCAGTCTGCGGAGTTCTTCTTGCAGGGCCTAATAAAAGAAAACAACGGTATATTATAGCAGATATGCATGTGGGTAGATGAATAAAGCTGCGGGGTACTTACTGATGAATTACAAGTAACAATTATTATATTTATAAGGGGAGAGTTAGGAAAACATCGTAAAATGCACCACATGCTTTTTACTCCGAAACAAATTATTCTGTTTATACATAACTATATATAACTTCTATATTATATGCTAATATATGTCTATATATAACTTCTATATTATATGCTAATATTTTCTGCCTTTAAATTCGATTTACGATAAAGGTGTGATATTTTTTTAAACTATTTATTTATTTTTAGTCCAGTTTTCTATGAATATATAGTTAATTGAATTTCAATCGTACTGAGACGAGTGCCACAAGCATAGTCCACATGCCAGAGAATGACATACAGATCTTTGTTAATGTCATGCGGAGGATCCGTGAAGAAATGTATTACTCCTGACGATCCTAATCAGGCTAATGGGACATTTAAATCAAATTATTGTATCGTCATTGTTGAGAAGTATGCATAGTTTCAAGTAGTACAGACGTTTAGAAACCGATGAAAATCGTTCTCAAAGATTCCTTTACATAGTTACATACAACCCAAGCTTATAAAAAGTTCAAAAACAAACCTGCTTTTTTTCCTCAAGCTTGTCCGTCTCATCCTGCAGCTCGTTGGTGTGGTCGAGCCTGCGCTTGCGGCACCTAGCCGCAGCCATCTTGTTGCGCTCGCGCCTCTGCTTCCTCCTCTCCTCCTCTTCAGGGGAGAGGTCTTGGGGGGTCTTGGTGGGGCGGCGGCCGCCCATATTGCGGCGCTTGGGCGCGGGCAGGCCGGGGCTGCTGCTGCTGTCGCCGCTGGCGGAGAGCGGGCCCGGCGACACGTACAGCGCCGTCGTCGGGCCCGACTCACAGTACCCCACCTGATTCAGGTTGCCTGCAAACCGATTTGAACTCAATAAGTCGATTAAGTTGGGTTATGATGAAGTTTGACAGAATTATTCTGTGTGGAGAACGGAGCAGTCGCTCTAGGATATTGTGGTGCAAGCATACCTATACTAACTTGATACCCTTTGCCGGCGATGTTAACGATGATGCTTAGAATAAAACGACCTATTCATCATTCCTCTTAGTAGTTTGTAGGTACATGGAGTTGTGTCATCGTTAACTAACAACTGTCGTGAAGTTACGAAATAGAACCATCCTGTTAATCTTAATTCAAAATACTAGCAATGTAATATTATGCAAATCTATTCTATACGGTATGGATGCACAGACCCGCCCGCTCTCCGGGAGAGCCCACGCAGTCTATACTAACGCAGCATCGCTGGTAGTGAGATCCATTGAATATTCATACGCCTGATGTGTATTAAAATGTTAAATAGAACAATTGAGGCGAACAACTTCATTTTAGAATCGATTCATTCTAAGACTGTAGAGAAAAACCCGTTGAACATTAGTAAGATTGGTCTCATGAATCATCATTTTTGTACTACTACTTGAAGCCGTAGATAATGGTGGCTCTTGCTCACCCATCCACCAACGAGGTATAAGTTCTGAGAACAGCGTGGACAGTTCAGATAGTCAAGGACCGCGCGAAGGAAGGACTGTGTAGGAAAACCAGGCTTTTTGGACAAGGAACACAAACACTCTTTACTAAAAGGGCAGAAGAGAATATGTCCAGGCAACGAGGCTCGAGGCCCGAGGAACCGCAAGAGAAAAGAAGCCACCAAGTTTAGAACAAAAGGCCCCAAAATTTGGAGCCAAGGTAGTTTTGTGTGCATTACTAACCGTAATGATTATTGGCGTGCGTGACGGAGGGGGGCACGAAGCCGGCGTGGCTGGCCTGCTCGCTGCGGCAGTTACTCAGCTCGATGTAAGTCTGCTCGAAGCTCCGCAGCTGGGTGGGCGTGATGGTCGCCGTGGTGCGGGTTGGGACCCCCGACTGGAGGCCCTCGAGGTTTGCCAACTGGAGACAAGAGAAAATAGTACTTTAGTAATGGCAATATGAGTGATTTTCAACATACAGTGTTCTCATTTAAGATGAGGGAAGCAAGTCAGATCAAGAAGACTTATAGCCTAAAAGATCTTATACTAGAAAGCTATGGCCCTCAGACAACAATATGACAAATATAATTATATATGGTTGGAAGTTATAAAACTTATGGCATACAATCATATGTCAATATTTTTCATATGTAAACATTGTAAGATACATATTGAATGTTTATTGTTATCGAATGCTTATAGTTAGGTACTAAAAAACATTAATTGGAAGTTAGAGATAAAAAAAATCCATTCAAGCCCGCCGTGCCCTATCTCTTTCTTAAGAACGTTATTTGGAGAATCACAATATACCAAATATTTAAATTACATATTATCAAAATTAAAAAATATAAAACTGACGACTATTATTATATGCATTATACAGATATTGTAGAAAAACGAGAACGAAAATTGTAAGTAGCATTATCTTTAATTAATTTATTATTTGCGGTAACTTATCCAGCGTGACCAACATACGTTTTAATTGTGAAAACATTATACAATGTTTATTTATCTTTTGCTCGACAGCTATTGCTTCCACATGCCAATCAATATTTATCAGCGCAATATTTGCATAACACAAGTAAAACAATGAAAACAATATTATTTTAAATGGAATTGAGGTTTTAATTGGTAAATGAAAACCATCAAATGCAGATAAGGAAATTTCTATAACTACAAAATGTAAAATTGTTATGATAAGTAGGTTAGTGACAAAAAGCTTCATATGAGTTCAATTAATTGTGTGTTTAATGGTTTTTTTACTATTGTTTGATCATGATAAAAGAAAGATAACATTTTTCAGAGTTATAAAAAATAATACTTGCGTCGGCGACCATTTTAAAATAGTTCTAATTTGGAACATTTTGATAACAGGACACGTGGTAGTAAATACAAATTGCACAGCGTACTACAATTTGCTTTATTTAGCGATGATCGTAATACAAACATCAGCACATTCTTCTGGTAATGTCTAGTTAGTATTTTTGTAGCACCTGCTGTGTATACGATAAACACCGGTTTAGATTACAATAATGCGGCAAGTAGTACATTAGCTTACAACAGAAGGGTTGGTTGAAAGCTACGCCATAAATCAGTCTCAGCACTTGATCTCAATAATAAACAAAACAACGCTCACATTTCGTTACTCATACAACTAATTAGTTTGGAAAAGGATAAAATTAGAAACGTGGTCACTGGGATTTTGTTGGATTATGTTCATAACATTTTGACGGCACTATTGAAAGATGTTCGTAACTAATGTTCACTCTACATTTCCCTCCAAATGTAATTGGGATAAGAAATGGATAGTTTAATGGAACGATGTTTCATATAAAATACATTGTTGCTAGCATCGTGTGAACATGTAAAATGTAAGGCACTGAGCCAGCTTGATGGATCTAGAACAGGCCTTCCATTAAATGGGTTCTAGAGATAGGACGCAAAGTGTTATGCACCACTAGGCAGGACTGTTATTCATAAGGCACACGCAATGCGCTCAATGCCGGTATACCTGGTGGCACCACAGCTCTGTCGCCAGGATGTTGGCGATCTCCAGCGGATCGATGTTCTGCATCTTTGCGGTGCTAACTCAACCACGTTTATAATTAGACGCTTACTCTATTGTGTTGCGCTTTTTGCGAGGCGACACCTTCGTGAGATTCGAGTTTGTTAGTCGATAATGTTCGTTATAATCCGCCCTCGCAAGTATTGTACGTCGATCCGTCGGTGAACCTACGTCTGGTCGCAGGTTATCGGTTAAGGGCGTCGGGGCGGATCAGTGTTCGTGGTCGCGATGTTCGCGGGTCGTGTGCGCTTACGCGTGTCGTTCGTTCGTTGCGCGCGCGGCGGCCGGCCGCGGCGGATCGCGCGCTACTGGTGCGCCGCGCCCGCGCTCGCCCGAAATCTTCGCCCACGAGCGACTTCGAATCATTTATTAATAGAATACTCCTCTAACTCCGGAAATATTTCGCGTCATTTCGCATCGCATGCGGCGGTCGCTAGTTATCTGAGGTAATGGGCGAACCGCATCAAACAAAGTTTAAAGCCTCTAGGCACGACGAGGCGAGGATGCGGTCGACCTTTTTCTTAATTCTTAAAACAGCGGTTTTCGCAGCGTTGTGAAAATACAAAAATGTTTCAAGAATAGGTAGAGCAATAACAAAATGTTGACGGAGCTTTCCATCCCAATGTCCCCAACCGCACAGCTAACACAAGACTGTTTAACAATTCCATATACGTTCACCATTAGCGTTAATCAGTCACCTAGTTAACGCAGTCATAATTTCAAAGCAGTCAAGAGGTCGACGTAAGTAACGTTGGCGAGGCAGGGCTCCGTCGCCGACCCGATGGCAAGTGGGCGGGAGGCTTGTCGGACCTTGCGGCAAGGTCGCTCGCATCGTGGGCGGAACCCGACTCAATACAACCTTATTAGGCTTTGTATAATAAACTGCACGAATTAATCATATACCTACAGAAGTTTAACACCAAATCTGGACTTGTAGAAAGTGTGAGGTCACCTAAACACGTGGTTTTGATCGACTGATGCCATTTCACTTGTTTGGTCATTAAAATCATCATACAAAATTGAAAGTGATAATGGATTCACATTGAGAGTTACTATCAATGAGAACAACTTGAGAAAAGAAAATAATTTGTCGGTAACTGAATACAAAAATAATAAAAGACCACCCATTAGTTGAATAACTCTTGCACTCTTGACGAAATACAAGCAAAAAGTTTCCCCACAGAGAAGCTTTAACAAATAAACGAATTTACACATCAAAACATCAAAGAAGAACCGAAGCAGAGTAAAATCCTAACATCAACACCCCGATATCCCAAGAGAATGCCGTGCATTTTTCGGAGAAGTGTTAAATTACGATGATACAAACAATTTCTCGGCGAATTACGAGGAACAAAGGGGACAGCGCAACCGCCAGTCCGGAAGGCGTACAGCCAATTACCAGTATTACCACAATTGCTTAAATGAAATTCGTCTCAATGCGCACGCGCACCGCCCGCCGCTGCGCTGCCGAGTTCATTAATTGGTCACGGTGCTTACCTAGCAATTAGCTGATACTTTATGTGTTTATCTTGCATTCTTTGCTATCGCCCATAAGGAATTTTAGGCTGCAATCTTCTTGAGCGTAATCTGGGTTAGCGTTTCACGAATTCCTAAAGCGACAGCGTGCTCTTACTTTTCATTTTCCTATTCTGTAGCATTTGATATTAAAAATACAGCACCAAAGATGTTTATACTAGTACAATTTAAAGAAGTTATCCTAACTGACCCCTGTCCGTAAGTTTATATTTCAGAAAAAAAATAAACCCTTTGTTCGACCCAAATTTGGAAAAAGACACATTCACATTTTCCACAATTATATTGAAGTAAGTAAACATACATTTGATATGGTAATTAAATTAATACGTAATTTCAAGGCTATTGAACCAGCTACTTAACCAGGACACAGGTGGGACTAGTTAGTTAAAGAGCATAAGCAGTAAACGATTACTGGCCGTTAGATAGCAAGCCCGCATTTGCTGAATCGAATGTAAATACAGACGCGTCTTAGGCGTATTATAATGGCTAGTAATTAGCGGTAATGTGCCACAGATTAGGGTATAACAGCGGTGTTGTCGGCGATACCGGCCGCTTGGTAGGACGCCCATGAGATCACCACTATATCTAGTTGTGACGTACATAAGTACTTGATGTACCGCGCCACTCGATCTGGTAATGGCTATACTTTTTGTTGACTTCCTAACATTTTATTATTGTGGTTTTTTTATTAAGCACTCCGCGTTCGCCAGACAGACCGTTACCGCTAAATCTACGTACGATATGTCCGCGTTTATTTATAAAACTAGGTAAGATGTAGACTGTCTAGGAAAACAGTTTATCTAGATTAAAATGTTTTAGTAACAATGGATGTATATTTAGAGCAAATTATATTGGCAGATTACTAGCCGGAGACCAAAGGAAAACAAAGAAACTGATAAACTTTAAAACATGTTCTATACCGCTGTTCATTAAGTTTAAGTTCTGTAGGTCCCACTAAGGTGTCATCAAATTACAGTTTTATCACAACTTTTTAAGGTCTCTTGTTCACACATTACATTTGTTCCCTACACGAGGATAATATTTCGATAGTTAAAATAAAATTTGTGGAATCTATTTTTATTTATGAACTTTACTGCACAAAAAAGTACAAAAGGTAAACTGAACGCTAGAAGCAATGTCTACCAGCTAACTTTAAAACTAGTACCCTCATAAGCATGTCCAATAAGAAACAGTAAAAGCAACAGGAAGAACGTACAAATATACAATTAAAATAATTCGTTATGTAAAGGCACCTTCAAAATATCAGCTCACGTCTTTTCTGTTTTGAATTCTTTCAATAATTGCTATCATATCAATCCTCCCGATAGATAAGGTACTACTAGGTATCCGTTTCTTTTTATTACTTTGTAATTCCGTATAGATGATACTCGTACGTACTACGTAATTAAAAGAAGACGGCACTTGCTTAACTGATAAGAGACATAGTAAACCTCCACTGCCCACCTGTGCTGAGTACTACATTTGCATGTCAAAATATGCTTATCTGAAGCTTGCCCTATCACATACGCAACGCGTGTACCTACGTGTTTAATTCCGTCTATGTCTACATAAAAATACCCTATAATATAAACCTAATCTACAAACTTGCTGTTACAGATTCCAGCAAACTTTTCGATTAAATTCATGACAATTATGATATAATATTATACTATTCCATCCATATGCAAAAAGATATAATCGTGCGATATTTTTAGGTACAATTTAGCGATGACATAAACACTACTTTACCGAAATTTAGAGCTAAACGGCTGAGTAACAATCTAGATTAGATTTGAATAAGTATGTACCTGGTGAAATAAATAGTGAAGTGCCATGACCCCAGATTAAAGCGCTTTTAGTTAAAGTATACTCTCCTATTTTTTTAGTAAATAACTATCGTTTATAAACCCACTGTAATGGAATACTTTCAAATTCCATCATAACATCCTTCTCTTATCTAATTTCAATAATTTCCCTTTAGGAAGCCTGAAGAGGACAATTGTTTATTTTCCTGAAATCCACTCGAAATTGTCACTACTATTTATAGCGGTATCTTTAGCATTCCGGGAATGCGGCCGATAGCACCGCATGTCTGTAGGTACGCTAGGTAGGTTAATGCAATTAATAAATTGATTAATTAATAATAGCCACAGCACATCTTTATCTCTGGCCGACTGGTCCATGCACTGTAAGCGTACCATAACGCATGATGTAGTACTTACTGCGCAGGCGCAACCCAGGATGCGCATTTTATAGAAATTACTAGAATATATATAAATAAATAACTAACCTATTAATCGATTTAATTGATTTTAAAAAACATTCATAGGAAAATAAAAAAATAAAATCTAATGTATAGGAATTCTACGCGAAACTCAGATTTTATCGTCGATAGTGTCGTCACGTCAAGAAGAATCTTTTTGGGGGCTTTTTTTGTCTACTCTAAAAAATATTGCAAACAAATTGAACATACGACGCACCACTACGTAACATAGAAAATACATTTGTAATGATCTGCAACACCTGGAAAATTTCCTAAAACCAACATAATATGAACATCAAACATTACGTTTATTGACCTAATCCCAAAGTAAGTAGCTTAAGAACATTTGTTATGGAAACCAGAACCAACGGCGAGTTCATAATACATACTTATTTAACAACCCGACATAGAACAAACATAAATGTTCATCACAAGAATGCTTGTCCTGGGATCAAACCTACAAACCCTGGTTCAGCCAGGAGTGCAGCTGAGCGAATAAAATGTACTGGCCAGTCAACAGGAACTAAGTGTACCATAAGACTGTTTACTTGGGAAATAGCCTAAATCTTCCAACCTGTCACCAAACATCAGAACCATACCATAATTTCCAGCGCGTCGCATCTACATGCGCGCGCGCACGTGGCCGCCGCGTGACCAGCAGGTGAGCTCGCCCACCCGTGCTGCACGTAGAATTTGGCTACTCACGTACATAAACAGCGATACGTCATATCAGGAAAATTTTAACCCAGTTTAGTTCGTGAGTGCTTATCACATTAGAATTTGGAACCCCTATATAAAGACGATCTCCGTTACCTAGAGGCGAGCGGGCCGTACGTTGGCATCGCGACATCTCTGAGGTCCCGGGTTCGATCCCCGGTCGGGTCAATATGGGAAACGTACTTTTCTATATTGTCTCGGGTCTGGGTGTTATTGTACTGTCGTTGTTTCTGATTTCTGTAACACAAGTGCTTAAGCTACTTACCACAGAATCAGAGCAATGTATGTGATGTTGTCCAATGTTTGTTTAGTTATTATTTATTTCTAAAAAAGTTCAAACTTTGCGTTTCACGCTTTTAAATAAATAAAACATTAAAACAACACGATTAGGTCTAATTCCCTACCTACCTGAGTATTCGTCGTTTACTAATTATAACCAGAAATACGATATAAAATTCTAGTAGATAACTTAAACACCAAACCCGAACGCCTGCGAGCATTACCATCTAATAGTTACTAAGAACTCGGCACTACTGTAAAGGAGTAGCGTAAAATTCCTCCCATGCCATTACTAACAGTCACAAGAGTTGCTCGAAAAGTAACCTCAGTTAAATGGAAATACGGAACTTATTCACACTAACCACTCAGGCAGTAAAACACTAGCTCTCTACAACGCTATCAAGTTTTAGAGTGCCCATCTACATGAGACGAGGTGAGGCGCGAACGCCATCTCTTATCTGGCCGGTTATATGGGAGCTCATTAACGCACCGCTAATTGCTCGCACTAATAGCACTTGAGTTGACGAGTTAGAAAATTCCTTGAACAGATTCTAAATGGAATAAAGATGTGTTTGTGTTGTAACATCTCATAGCACTTTCAAGTATCAACAACAAGTTACAAAGGTGAACCAGAACTTATGGAAGACATCCTCGAGTTTCCCACATCGTGGAAATGTTAAACGTCAAGGTCTCGTTCATTTGTCTCTGTGAGAACTAAAAGGGCGTCATTATTTTTATGACGCGCATGTTCGGTACCTACACAAGTACCATACATCGTAATTAAGTCAAAAATTTCTCTCGTTACTTTAAATTTTACGACCATGGTATCGACAACGGTACGGAACTTACGAGATAATTCTTGGAACAATGGAGGCCAATGTTATTTATGATGTGCTAATTAAAGGCCCGCATTAGACTATTCATCCGTTGAAAGATACATCCAAGTAGGTATAAAGCAACATATGCCATCGTTGTACGGCGCCGGCGGACCGTCGCGACATTGACCGCAACTGAGCGAATAATAAAATAAATCGACGGCTGGCACCGCGCCAGCCGCCCTTCACTTCGCCTGATTCCGCGAACGCAACGCTCCTTGCTGCAACCATCGCTGCATCGGGTGCAGCCAGCGAAAGTGAAACACTACGCGACCAGCAATGGTCCCCAGGCAGAAGCGTCGCGCCGCGATCGATGCACTATCGCTTTCGCATTGCACCCTAGTTTCACCCCTACGAAGTTTAAGGTCGTGAACCTCGTTAAAAACCTTAAATTCTGCGAAACTTTCCCGACAACATTAACATTTAAAGGGAAATTGGTCCCACAATCGTACAAAGGAGACGGCCATTATTATTATGCGGAGCTGAGCCAACCTTCATTTTCACGAAAACTGTACCATTGAGAGTTTCTCGGAAAACCCGTGTGAGTCACTGCCGCTTGCTCTCTATCGCAGGTCACTACGATCGCGTATTTACATTCGTCGTCGGCTCGATTCAAAAACTCGATTACGTTGAATGATTCATGCTTGACTATGAATCAGCACGCGACATAATAGTTTTCACTTATGTATATTTGACGGTTCTTCGAGATCGTCGACATTGGTTACCGAATGTAATGTAATATAAGCCGCTTCGCGCGTTTGCTAATTCTTTGCTTTGTGCAACAGAAAAAAACTACATGTGCACTTCTGAAGGTTATGAACGAGGAAGTGACAAGAAAACAAGAAAAACTGGTAAGACGGAAAACTCGAATTTGCAACGTGTTGTCTCTCGAGAATTTCTTTGATTGCTGCGATTTGCATTTGTTTATAATCTATAAAAAGACACGGTACCTAGAGACTAATCTGAAACGCGACGTACGGCGCCGCGCGGAGGACCGGATATCGTCCGGAAATGGCGAGCATACCGCGCGGCGCCGCTGCCAACCGCAGACTTTGGCGAAAAAAATAAATGATACGCTTTTTGTAAATGGAACACTCGACTAAACGCAACAAAAGACTCCATAAGCTGTACCGAGACTCGCGTAGAATATTTATTAGCGACCGATTCGGCTTGTCATCTAGGTTTCTCTTAAAGTACCTACTCAACCTTGCGGTTTTTCCAACAACCTTGGAGCGGATATTTTCCTCGCCTTTAACAAAATTAAAATAATAAGGACCAAGGTTGATATAACAAAGTTTAATGATATTATTTTATAAATTGTTGAGGGTTATCTATACCGAGAAGTGTTTAAAACTGTGTTTATTGGTTTGCAGCGATAAGAAGGAACACAGCTGCGCGAATATGGTTGCACAAAGAGGTACGTAAAATTGCAGTGGAAATTATATTACTGCAGTTGTGATTGGTGCATAGTATTTTAGGTGCACTATTTAGAAGCCAATCCGTTGATAAGTAACGAACTGCTCGCTAGATCAACATTTTGTCTGTATAATAATTTATCCCTAAAGAAATATTTGTTTAATTCACATTCTGATGAAATATGTCTAAAAATAACAATTAGGAAAATTTTGTATTTTATCTAAAAGTCCAATATTTTATAGTAGGTATACATTTTGGAATAGTAACAATAGTTAGGTAGGTATTTAAATGAGGTTTATTCATTTGCCTGTTGATAATTATTGAAAACATAATTAGCAAACGACACCATATTCAATATACGGATATAAATACACCATTAAAAACATTTTTTATAAGAAATAATAATTTGCCCGTTTAATCAGAGTTCTCGAAACCTAATGATCATTTCAAATGGTTTATTTATGAACATATTGGTATTGCACAGAAGACCACCTTGCCCGAGACTGGCGGAACAAGCGAAGCTATAAACGAGAAACATCAAGTACGCAGTTTACGCCATTCTCGGCGTTTAAAGCCATAGTGCACGCTTTCAGAATCGCAATGTACGTATACGAGCATTCGAACAAACACAGAGTCTTTGTCGGCATCGCGAAATTACGCTGTAAAACGTATATGAAACAGTTAAATAGCCGGCGACGCGCGGACGGATAGACGGACAAGCAGACAAAGGCATTGTCTCGTCCCGCTGTTAGGCGGCCACTTATGCTAATTTCTTTTGAGGTACGCTACAACCTTCCTTAGCCGGCTATATGTACTTTATTATTACCTGCAATATTTCACCGAAAGACAAACAAGGAGGCAACGAACCGATGCCTACTAAGTAATGGTGATACAAGAAGAACCTTCCTGAAGTAAACATACCTAATGCTTTACGTCATACAACACACTTTGTTATTTTACTAGCATTGAGCAGTAAATATATTTCAGAAATGAATTCCAATCCACAATAATACGACCACACTATTATTTTTACGAATTAGCACGTCAAAAATACGTTGTTTGTGCAAGATTTATACAAGCTGGCAAACAAAAATATGCAAAAACACGGTAAATGTACAATACGACGGTAAAACATTAAACGAGAGCTGGCATGTTTAAACTATAAATCCATGGTCAGATCCAATCGTTAATCTAGTAGAATGGGTGCGCAGGCGCAGGCCTAAGTGTTTCAGTTTATCAGTTAGGCGCGGAAGGTCTCAGCGCGACCCTGGCACCGCCTAGCACCACCAGAGATAAAGCAACGCCCATCGTGCTTGAAACGAACCGGAATATGTGTGCTTAAGGAAAAACACCGAACGTTATAAAACACAAAATTGTACCTTCACATTATCGCCAGATAAATTGACATGTTGTAAAAAAGGTTAACGTCAATATTGCGACAGGACCGATTCGTTTCTTGCTTCACTTGTATAATTTCCATGTAGAAAAAGATTCAATGAAAATTTCTTGTAGTATTTACGCTTCAAAAGCCAGATTAAGGTAGATACTACCACAATACTACTTTATTTCAAGGTGAAAAACTGTCTTCTGGTTTGATATTTGCAAGGATATAACAAACATAGAAACCCAAACCATTCAACTCACAACTATTTAGACTACATCGACGATATAATGAACCTAAATAAAATAAACTGTTGTGAATGTTTAACCAATTTTCGCCGATTCGTTAACTCTAAAACAGCGTTGTGCAGGACACGGGGCATTCTAGCTTATCAGCGATAGATATGGCATCCGAATTGTCTGCCTACACCGGCACCACGTTATCGCATTACCGAGAAATCGTACACAAACACTTGCACTTATCGCAAAATACCTATTTCACAATGGCTGTTCTAAAGAAATTCCAGAATGCCTGGAATAAAATGTCCATTACATACAGCACTAATATGGTAGAGATTTATCGACGCTTCCTTTCTGGTAGAGCAATGTTTAGATCTTATTGCATTACTAAACTCGTGCTTGCAATTATTGTGTGCAGCATTGTTAAATGCAGTTTCAATTTATATGTATACCTATCTATCCCTATTATGGAATATCATATTAGACTTTGAAACGAATACAAACTTCGATGATAAAGTAGGCTATTGTTTACCATTACTTTACCAGTAATTGCTACTTTATAGAGTCAGAAATTATAGAAATAAAATATTTAATCAACAACTATTTCATCAATCACTGATACAATTTGTAATTAGTTTATTTTTCACATATTCAGTAGGTACATAAATACACATTGATTCGAAACAAATCAGTTTTTTTATTATTGGAACGCTTATTGACTAACTTATCCATTATTTACCCAATTAGCTCAATAGAATTCAAAACATTTGCTATTTACAAATGCTATCGGTCAGGAAGTGGGGGATTTCCAAGTTATAATGTGAAGCGTAGTACTCCGTTGTAACTCTATACGGTACTATGTTGACGTTCATTTTGGCACAGTACCAAGGCTCTTTGTCCACAAGTCCACATGCATGAGCGCTGCGAAGTTAAATTAACTTGCACTATCATTTAGTTAGCTCCTTTATGTTTTGATTGCTTGTTTACTGTTAAATTGAGCATAACATCTAGTCCAAGTCAACTATATCGCATGCCAATATTCACAGTAACTACTGCCAAAATCCCTTTGCTACTGATCAATTTTTTTTACATGTATTATAAAATTATCATAAAAACGAAAAAAACACATAATACCGAGAATGTTGCAAGCATAACTCTGGAACAGTAAAGTCGTTTTTAACAACTTATAAAATAACTTTGTCTTCAGGAGACGGTAAGATAACCCGCTTTTATGATTCTCATCAAGCAACGAAGCGCATTTAACGACACACAAAGAATAATAAGCCCGCATAAAATAGAATTATTCACTTTTATACATCAAATTGACGGAGTAATAATAGCTGCGTGTACGACTTTTGAATAAAACAACTTTGTTTTCTGCTGAATTATAATATTATCTGAAGTATATTTTTGTAATGCCTCATTGTCTATTTAGTACCACATTATAACCTCTAAGGGTCTGAAAGTACCAGAGCTAGAGATATTACGGCTTTTTTCGAACATAGCTTGGGCTTTAGATCACTAATCCGCATTTGACGAGCATGGTGAATAAGCCAGTACCCATCAACGATGTCTTGATTTGAATGATCTTCTGCAGTGGGTCATTAATGTGCTGATTAAATAAAAGAACTGAACACTAATTTAAGGGTATCTAGGACGTAGCGTAGTATGGAAAGATTGAATGATCTTACTAAAACATTATAATGAATGCTAGTTTCGATATTGTATATTGGCTTAAGGTACAGCTCGCCCGCGTAAATGCTGGGCCGCGGCCCAAATGTCCACTTTTGAAAATGTGTATGGGTATATTCGGACAACTCGTCCACGCCAATTCTGACCAGCGGCCCAGATGTACACTTTTTTAAATAAGCATGGGTAGATTGGTCCGGACCATTTTATAAAAACGGGCCAATGTCTCCTAATATAAACTAAGAGAATATTTCGGCAAATTAGATTTAACTTTAACATAAAAACAACTTCCTGTTTGATAATTTATATAATTTCAGTATTTTCAGATTAACTAATATATTTCTACCTGAAATAACCTAGGGTTGATTGGTCCGGACTATTTTATAAAAACGGGCTAAAGTGTCCTAATAAAAACTAAGGGAATATTTTGCCAAAATCGTTGAAATTAAGGTTTTTTTTCCTTAAACCAGCGTATATATAAAAAAATTATATCTCAGTATTTGAACGACATACCACCTACGCCATGTATGGGTGGCTCAAATGAATTTATTTTAATAATTTACATTGATGAAACACAGAACGAACAATTCGGTCGAGACTTGGAATGGGCGTTTAAACAAAAAAATGCAACCGAAACCTAACATTGCAACTTTATTACAAAATTTACAAAAAGATTCAAATTATTATTTTGGACTTTTGAAACAAAAAGGATTTATTAACAAAAAAAGTGAGATGACCAAACGAACGAATATTAGAATCATGTCAATTTTGAAAGAACTTGTTGATCAAGAAATTTCAGTCGGACACACTATTGAAAAACTCTGTAATTTGTAATAACATTTTAAATGCTGTGAATGTAACTGCAAGTAAGCATACATTGTTACATCAGATTCAATATTTAGTAATAAAAGATGTTTATGAGAAATTTATACAGGAATTATAAGCTGTTAAATTGAATTAATTAATGTACAATGATATTTTTAATTTACAAATTCTACATTTTTATATTGTATAAATAAAAGCAATTAACGTAATTTTTTATAGTTAAATTATATTAATTGATATGTTTTTAAGTTAATAGGAATTTGATATACTAATTAAACCTATATTATATTACCGAAATTGTAGTTGAATTATAACGTCGTAAAAAACATTGGATATATTATATGGAAATTATTCACAATAGTACATTGCTTACTTAATGTAGGTTATCAATTTAATATTAAAAAGGCTAATAAATGATATTTATACGTGGTTGTTTTACATTAATTCATTTGAAAACACTGTAATTACTCAAATATTGGAAAGATTGTTGTGTTGTTGTGATTGTTTATTGTATTGCCAGTCTAATAGATCGATCGTCGATTAACGGCATTTATTAATGGTGAATTAGATTGGTCAACCTTAATGGATAGTTTCTTCTAGATTATTTCAGGTAGAAATATATTAGTTAATCTGAAAATACTGAAATTATATAAATTATCAAACAGGAAGTTGTTTTTATGTTAAAGTTAAATCTAATTTGCCGAAATATTCTCTTAGTTTATATTAGGAGACATTGGCCCGTTTTTATAAAATGGTCCGGACCAATCTACCCATGCTCATTTTAAAAAGTGTACATCTGGGCCGCAGGTCAGAATTGGCGTGGACGAGTTGTCCGAATATACCCATACACATTTTCAAAAGTGGACATTTGGGCCGCGGCCCAGCATTTACGTGGGCGAGCTGTACCTTAAGCCTGTATATTCATTCTACAGTTTATTATGTGTTAACTACATTTTAATGAACAAAGGTTATTACTTAAAAGCAACTCTTACGTAGAAGAGTACATTATTAAGGGATACGGTTGACCATACAAGAATCTGGTAAGTTTTCTTGTTAAGGCATTTAAAATAAGTTCCCGACTTTGTAGGTGCGGAATAAGACCCCTGTTCCCTTATTTGAAATGTTCTATAAAATCTTTTCTAAGTAGAATTAAGTGTAATAAGTATTACGTTCCAAATTTAAGCGCGACTCCTTTATTAGTTTGAGTTGTGTTAACAGATCAGTCAGTATTTGTGTCCTTTTATTATAACAAGATTTATTCTTATCTCAGTATTTACAACTTCATATGCCTAAACTTATTTCTGTTCTCGTTGAGTAGTTAAACATTAATTGCTCTGGCTCTGTTTTCACATCTTATAGTCATTAGTCAATCGGCCACACCGGTAGGACTGGAGTTGTTTACAGTACCCAAAATTCGGAAACCCTACCTTATCGTTTGATGTTTACACATTGATTTCTGAGTACATCGCTTAAGTACACCCTAGCCATTGTTTATGGTCGTGGATATTAACATTTATCTTATCAACAAGGACATCAATCTTTAACAAGAATACGTTATTGAACGTTGAAACTGGCAACAACAGTGGGTATTTTTAATTAGTTATCTATTAAACGTGTTTTAAGAGAGATTATCACAAATTATACTCTAGCATAATACGTAATTACTATTATCAGTCACTTTAACGAATTTTCTGTTACGTATCATATTTAACAAAATATATGTAGGTATTCACCAGATTTGTCCTTATATGTAGTACTTTAAATTTTTACATCTACCATCTTTATTAATCTTATAAGATATCTACTTAAATAAGTTATTATTACCTATTTTGTCTTGGGTGGTTAAAATAGTGGATACTACGAATTAAGTTTTATAATAAAAATTGTAACTACAAATGGGATTTACCTACTTTGATTCAAATGATAAAAAGCTGATCAAAAAACATATCAAATCAAAAACCGGTTCAGGTCTATCAGCTTAGGTGAAACAATTAGAGGTACGTTTACAGCCCACGGTGTGGGTACAATGGCGATGCAAATAATCGCGATTATGGCAAGGTTGACGTCGGGCGGCGGAGGGTTCGTTCAACTGACCGCGAACGATGACACGGCCCGAGCGTCGCGGCGTCACATGCGCCTGCGCCGACGCGCGCGACAACTGCCGCAGACAACACTCACGAACACACAACACCAACAACACAACATTGAGCAACTCATTCAGAGACAACGCAAAAACAACTTGACCTACTACGCAATCTGATGCAATTCTTTTTAAAATAAAGAAATCATCTGCTTTGAAAATTCAAATTTGAATGTTGAACTTGATAACAATAAACTTAGTAAGTACAAATCATAACTAAAACGAATTCGATAAAACGAAATTAGGTTATAATAATTGAACTCACCAAATCCTTTTAATGCAATCCAAATTGGACACTTCACAATGCAACAGCACGAGATCTTGAATGAATAAAAACTTCAAAACTTGTCGGAACTTGATAAAACAAGCGCGAAACACGCGTGCGATCAAAACAATCAACTGACAGATGTCGGTCGGCGTCGGAAAACCCCCTCAGAAACTACGCGGTGCAGAGGACGCAGTGTGTAAATATTATTGGTACGGCTGGACAAAGGTTTTTGTTATCTAAACCGGTGTCAGCGTGCACGAAACGAGCCGCGCGGGCAGCGTGCGAGCGTGGAGTGAGGCTCGCGCGCCGGCCCCGCCACCGTCTGATAAGCCTGGCGCGACGCCCCCCGGCGACGCCTACGCCCCACTCGGCGCCGTCGCACCGGTGCATCGTAATCGTAAACACCACCGGCCGCCCCTCGGCACCCGGCACCGCCACCGTCGCCGCCGACCAGACGGGCCCCCGCGCATTATGCACTGCACCTACGCAAAATTTCACAACTGCAACTCGGCGTATTGCAGAAAATCAACAACTTTCGACTCCTTAAAAAGACGAGGAAACAGCGTTGCGAAACTATGGCGGCAGCCCAGATACAGGCGAGAACAATGCAGCGCAAACAAACGCAGAACCTTTTTAGTGTCCTCCTAATTGGGATGGAGGTGCGTCGGCCAGCAGAAATTCAATATGCAACGCGATCGTACCGCTACATAAACGGAATAATTGAATTAGTGCGGGCATGTCGAGCACGAGTGCTCGGCAGCGGTGCCCACCTATGAAGACTGGTGTCGAAATAGCTGAGTCCGATCGAGGGTCCCGAACCTTAACTCAGAACCGCAAACCACAAACTACGTACGTAATTGTAACTTGTGAAGACCATGTCGGAAAGTTATTGCTCGTAAACTCTTTACTGTACCAAGTCGATAATGCCACAAACCACAAGATTCTCAGAACACCATTTCTAAAAGTACCTATATGGGCTTCTAGAAAAAAAGTTTCGAAACAGTACCGTTAATTATTGAATTAAAAACGAACAATACAATAACTATCACGCTATCTGCAAATGGGGAGGAATAGACAAAGACGGACTGAGGAAAACGCATAATACTTTTAGTTCGCCAGTGCGTGAAGAAAATATAAAACATGTTTACAAATTTTACAACGACCTAAAATGGATTAAATATTCCATACCGATCAATCAAGGAGGCAATGACAGTGTTCCACAGAGTTTGATCACCCATAGACATGTACTTATGGGGTTCAACGATCGACAAGTACGCAGTTGTTGTAAAAAACCGTATGCCTTACGAAATAATGATGAAAATTGTGCGAACAAAACTTGTTAAGAAAAGCTATTATTAAACGCTTGGGAAATATTTAACAAAACTAAACGGTTTCGGGGAAAATAAGCAAATAACGAAACTGAATACATGACATGTGACCTTTTGCAGATGTATCAGTGTTACGAACTGCGTAGGTGTAGCTAAATACAAAATTGTTTTCGAAGAATTGCGGCCGGCCAGCAGTCGTTCGAAACCCATTAATTCAGTTGTTTACCGAGACCATATCAAGGCTTATCTTGATAATTGGTGGTGGAACAACCAATTGGCCATTTAAAAATGTGTCGATTTCGAATCTTTTTCGTAAAAGTTGATGGAATTTACCGACTACAAAACTTGGATTAACCATAAAGTATCTAAAATTACAAGCCCAAATAAATATCCTTCCGTAATTTTTAATCATAAATAAAAAATTGTTCATTGAACAAAAATTCGCATTATATTAAGCCCGTGGTCAAAAATCGATGCAAGAAAATCCTCATACGGGTATTTAACAAAGTGTCGTAAACGTAAAATATTGCACGTCAATATAAAGTCTTGATTTTAAAAGTCGCACAAATGTACCGAGGGTTATATCAAAAAATGATTTAAATAACATTGACGATGGAAGCGCAGCCGCAGCCATAAACATTTACGAGTGCATTACACTCGGTCAACTGGCATGCCCGTGCAAATTATCCCTCCCAGCAATTTATTACATTCGAGATTTTTAAGAAACAAACTACATCATCTAAAACTTCAATGGAACTTAAAAACCGTGAAATTGTCTCCTAAAAGATCCGAATGCTAATCAAAATATTTTCAAACACAATACACTAAACTATGCCGTAACGAAACAAGGTGGTTTGATGCCAAGAAAAAATGAGCTCACATTTCTTTTTTGTTACATAAAATCAATGTCATATAACTCACTCTGTCAGCCGAGAAATCTGGCAAGACGCGTTAGGCCCACATAAATTACGAGATTAATCTTTTCAAATAATTTGACCTTTTCATCTGACGAGGGTTCATTAAATAATGGCGTCGGTATTGGAAGTGCAGTTATTGTCCCGTCTATCACGGATTCCGTTGTGGGCGGGAGCGGACTAACTACAATCGGCTATCGTGTTTGTTATTATAAACAGGAATTTCCAAATAGATGGGAGGATTGATAAACTACACTCTAAACCACATGACGGTTCACCTCCATTAACGACAATTGTTTTAAATGATAACACAGAAACAAACGTTGTTACCGATATATTAATTTGATATCAAAGTACACATTTACTTTACACAATCATAATAATGTCTTTGTGCTGTAGTTCGATACTTATTACAACTGAATTAAATTGCCAACCTTAAGACCCGACCGTGCAGTATTATGTAAATCGAACATAAATATAGGTCCCAATACTTTATGCTAACAATAATACAATGCACGTGTGCTAACTGCAGCTACAAGCATGACATCTTTTAATAAGGCAGTCAAGGCGGAAACGTGGAAAATGTCTGTAATCCACTAAGTCTTAAGCACGATTCTTGCCCATAATCGGAACAAGGACTTCGCAGCTGTTGTAAATATCAGAACCATGCTTATTATTGTGTGACGTAATTATTATTGTACCGCGGAACAAAGAAAATGAACTTCTCGCTCTTGCTCGCAAAAGCTAAGCATCCTTTGTTTAGAAGGCAAAATAAAACAGCTGCATTTATGCAAATTGAAAATGGAGTGCACAAGTAACCTAACCTTTACCAGTCCCATAATCAAGTGATCGAGCTAAATAAATAGAACGTCCGGTGAGATGCCGGACGCGCCGATCTTATGAGTCACCACTACGGACTCGAGGTCTGGAATCACACTGGGATTTTTGAACATCTTCCAGTAACGGATTTCCCAGAGGCAGCGATCCAATGCAATAGGACCACTATAAACGTACCGTTACAACACAAAAGAAGAAAAAAACTTTCTGCAGTTTGCGGTGTCTTTAGTGTCACAGTCCATCTCCTGTGTTTATGACTTCATATTGTTATCCCGTTCAAGTTTTGTGTGAAGTATAGACCCCACTGGGTTATTTTCAAGAAACAACATTTACCGTAAACAAAAGATTAGCAGGTTTGGCGAAAGGTAAGTAGCCATTTTTTGTTCCATCAACCTCATCGCCTTTTTATGTGGAAGGACTCAAAGAATCAGTTATCATTGTTAGCAGCTTGAAAAGTAAAAGCCATAACTAAATTTTGTTAGGGTTCATTAATCACAGACCATTCTAAATGTATTTTCTGTTTTATCATTACTCACTCAATGTTGTAAGTTGAGTGAAAAATGTACCCTTTACATGAACTAGAACTGGTTTTCATATCAAGAATTCTCATAGAATTTAAACGACTTATACATTTTTAGCGATTATTATTTTTTAGCAAACGAATGTTTAATAGATTTAGGTAGGTAATAATTCTACATTATAATTAAAGAGTTTCACTTTGATGACGTGATTAATATACATATTTGTACCAAATTTCAGCTTTCTAGTGCAAACGGTTTCTGAGATTATCCTCGGACGGACAGACAGACAGACATGGCGAAACTATAAGGGTTCCTAGTTGACTACGGAACCCTAAAAATACCTTTGTTGAGCCCGAACTTACTGCACTTTTAGCAACACTTTTGGGGAAATAATTTTAAACACCTTAAGGCTTTTAAGCACTTAAATCTTAATCTCTTAAGTCGAAGTGAGCGGTTTTCACCGGTCTTTTCTTATCGGTTTTAAAGGACAATAAAGAGTTCGAAAGCAAGCCCGTCAGAAGAGAAACAATAGAAAACATTTTATTTAATGGGTCAAAACGGATAACAAGTGAAATTATCTTTGGGTGAGGTAATAAAGAAGTCACTTTTGCTCTTTATTGAGACTCATTGTTGTCAGTACTTTGTGCAACTGGATAATAGCTCTCAAGTTTACGGCTGTCCGGGGTAACTGTAGTGGTAACTTTGTGAACATTAAGAGTATCTTAACAAGTTAAAATGCTTTGTTCTCGAAATTGGTAGCTAACGAAACAAATTACCTTGAAATATTTCTATTCATCTTAGACTAATAAAAATGATGAAGAAATTTGTCAAATTGTAATCTATACCAAAATCATTTTTGTTAATGTGGTAGACTATATAATCGCATTCCGTTTTTATTAAAAAATTAACTGCTACGACTTCTTTCTTTTCGTACCGATAATGCGAATTGGCTATTGTCACGTCTGACAATCCAGCAAATATAACAAAGGAACACCTAACATGTCTCTCCTAAGACGTAGATATTAAGTTCAACTAAGCGCATGTACGTCGGCGTAGTAACCGAGTTTCTCAGATTCAATGCATGCTTTGTATATGACGTCAGTCCACTGCCGCCACAGGTGTGCGGGTCACAATTTTTTACTTACTGTCTAAAGGCGATTACAAATTCCTAGAAAATACAAACGACAGATATGAGGAAGACGAAGCCAAAACTCGAATAGGTACTAATATAAAAAGTGCTAAAGTTTTATATGATAGAGAGACATAGAGGCACAGAGAGACAGCAGAAATACTGACGAAAATTGATAGACTACCTTAAAGGGCTACCACCACCAAAGTCAATCTTCTTGCAGTCGCATAGTCGGTGTCAAAGAAATAAGTATCGTTAAATACCATATGGCATCATCTTTTTTTATGAATAACTTCTACGGGATGAATGTTAGTTTTGACTGAAAGAAAGTTCCCTGAAAATGGGTATTCAATGAATCACAAACACTGTAAAACAGGGCAAGACAATGTGTGCCAAGAATATTTATCAATGGACGGATTGTAGCATATGGCAATTCATTACCTTCACGTTTGTCTCACGTTCTACAAGCTGTTTACTTCCGATGTGGTTAGCGATGATTCACACAATTCTTAGAATCTGTATCGCGATTACCTAATCCTCATTATGAACACCTAACGTCTATTACCATTTTCTACTATTAGCTAGAATCTACTTCGTTTAACGTTTCCCTAAAGCTTATAGATAGATATTATAAATACGTTATTTTCATTTGAACTTTTAATGTGTATGTTGAAACGACGACCAATTTAGCCGATCCACGACTTAACTACACGCATATATACTCAAGTACAAGTATACCTTGGTAAATTATGAAAGATCATGGTAAATTGACGTGTCTCCGTTTGCAGTAAAACAAATACAAAACTTGATTACAAATTAGTAAGTAACGGATATGATAACCAATAACGATATGGTTGACACTCACAATGAAAATGTAACATTTCATTTTTATAAACCAATAATTGGGGACATTGATTTGAAGCAAGACATCAGACTTTCCTTAACCTAATTCTCTGACTAATCGATGCATTGTCAGCTATTGGTCTAAATTGTCCACATCCGGCGAGCATAATCGAGCGAGTTACATCCATTAGGTGTCGCCCAATCAAACACCAACAGATGTGGTCCGAGAGGTCAATTATTACTTAACAGTTTAACGTTTCAGCAGACGAATAGGTTGCAGCTGCTTCTATTCTAACAATGTACTAGACTTGTAGGTACCTATTACTGATACTTACACAATGTCGAAACACGATTGACTTGGAATTTTCCTCAACAAATACCAGAATTAAGGCTATTTGAGGTCATTGCCCAGCTGCAGCGTGAAGTTAATTAAAAGTGTAAAAGTTCCGTATCACGGACCAAAGTCTCAGATGACCTTTCATGTTTACCGAACAGATTTTTTAAGCATTTTTAACCTTACATTCCCGAAATCTTATGATAATGAACAGGTAATCGTATTAGAAGCTTGATAGTCCTTTCAAATAATAAATCACAAATCTCACTATCTCAGCTGTTGCCTATCTCTAATACTCAAATCTTATTTGACCACTTTGTTAAAAAAAGATTACGGAAATTTCCAACAATGCAGACAAAAAGTTAGCAAGGCTGCACCGCAGGCACCTTGTAGTTGTAATTTCCGAGGACATTAGAAAAGAATTAACACGGGGAAAAAACGCAGGTACACGTAAAAATATGGCAGGGAGGTGGCGTGTGGGGATTCCCCGACGGCAGCGTTCTTGGAAGCGCGGCCGCTGCAGCTGGAGAAATTTCATAACGCGATGTAGGTCAAGAAGCCGGAGTCCGGAACGTTCGACTCGAAAATGTTGCCTTACAGCGTCGCAATTATAATGAACTGGGGATTTTTTATAGTCTTGATTTAATTTAGATGATCGTTTTTACTGAATAGGGGGATGATTGAGGACCCTCGCTGTATTCAATTGGGAAAAAGTAAGTTACCCGAACCGAACCGAAGCTTCCCTATCTTGTTAGACATTCACTAGTGCGAAGTACAAACACAGACTTAAAATTTAGCCTTAAATTTTTTCCAGCAATTTTGCAACTATTTGGACGAATAATTTTTTTTAAAGGCTCATTTATTTATGTCCTTTTTATGGCATAATAACTACTTTCAGGTTGACAGTAAGTAAGTACATTGAGTTATATTGTTAGGTGTAAATGAAACAACTTATGAAAATGCTAAGTTTAGAGTCCCTTTAAATAAATGTCATCATGAGAAGTCATTACAGGATAGCGGTTCTTGGAAGTGCACGGTCGCAGGAGAAATTTCACAAGCGGTTAAGTGGGTCAAGTGAGCCGGAATTGACGTTCGGTTCGCAAAGGTTGCCGTGTCGCAGCTAGATTGTGAAATAAGGCATTTCATATAGTCCATGAAAATATTGTTTGGCACAGTCGCCGTCAGATATATTGTACACTTATCATGTCAAGCGTATTCGGATACGCGGATGGTGTAGTCTTGAGTGTTCTTTAGATATAATAGGTTGGTCGTGTGTTTAGAAATTATTGACTAGCATCTGCTATTTGTTATTACAAATGCTACGCGAACACAATCCTAAGTAAAAAGCGACCATGTTACTATGTGTGCAGCTTATTGACAATTTAAGATGTTAACAAGTATTTGGTCACCGTTTATGCTAGAATATATCTGAAGGCGACTGTACAACATGAAGTGTTATTACTGACTATTCTAAGGCATTCAATTAAAATGATTGTGACGTTGTCTAATCACGAATGTAAGGTAAGTATTTGAAATATTCAAGTACGTCAGACATTTTGGCCCTTAAAACGTTAGCATAAGAACTAATATCGAAAAGTTTAAAGCAAGTGCAAGTGTTTTCACGTGCTGTTAACCGTACATTTGTTACAAATTAAATAGTTTTTAAAAAAATATATGAAAAGTTCCGGAGTTACGTGTTTAACACGCATTTTACGAGTATTTATCGCATAATCCGTCAACTGCTTCTACTTGACCAAACCAGAGCAGATTGCTTGAAAAGTCCGACATGACAAACTGACTGCGACACTATACCGCGGCGCTGAGTCCGGTTGCGTTTGCGCAACTGATAGCCTCGTTTATCAGATCCTAAAAGATCAGTTGTTCTAGAGCGGCCGCTATGCCTAGCCCGTATTATAAAGGATTGATTGACGTAAAAATCGATGTCCGGAATACAATGGACCCCATTCAAATAATTAGAAATGATAAGAATCTCGACAGAATCCTTCGAACGACTCCGGTTCATGATGTAATAATAGAGTAGGTAACAAAGAAGCACGAACTAAAACTTATACATAGATTTGTAGCAAATTGTAATTGGAAATGTTCATCATTTGGGATATTTGACTTGAGAATTTTAGTTAGTACTACATGTATCCATTTTCCGTAAAAAAACAAACGTCAAAACGGTAGGTAAGTAAAATAAACGTTTCGTATAGTGGACAAAGCTATACTGGGAAAACCCAAGGATTTCATTCATGCATAGCATTAGTAACGAGTTTTGAAAGTAAACAAGTCTGCCGTCCTATGACGTTCGACTTTTTATATTTTAGTGTTGGAATTAACAGGGTAATTACTTCAGGAATTAACTTCATTATGACGGTCCGCCGGGGCCAGTCGGGGCCCACACGAAAAAGATGTCTTTAAAGAATAAAATGGTTTGATCAAAACACAGTAATTCATGTTTTATTTCTTATTGAGCAAATACCACTTTTTAATGTTGTTTATTTTCCGTACTTTATGAAACGTAACTATTATGAACCTGTACAGGCATTAGAAAAAAATATTGTTAAAATAGCATTGCGTTAAATTCATCACTGATAAACTTATCTAATCAACTTTATGTATTAAAAATACATTGATATTAACTACGAGACGTCAGACACAGTTTACTTTAAAAAATCTAAGATAAGATGTTCAAGGTACAATCATTAAATAATGAATTTCTTTATTTATAGCCTTTCGTTAATACTTACATACCACCAAAGAGAATTCATGGTTTAAGATATTTTTTATTCATTTGTAGGTTTTCATTGGTACGTAATAATAATAATTAAATGCTAGTACATTTGAAACAAATTAACTGAAATCCTATTAGAGCTTTAATTAAAATATTTTAGTATACCATGAAATAACGGAATCAACGCCAATATTGATTCCCTTACGTTCATTTCCTTAAGGAAAACAATTACTTGAGGATACATTGGTTGACCACACCCAAGTATTTACACTACACAATATGTATAGGTATGTCCTTTAATGTAAAATCTTTCAATAAAGTAGGTCAAATACTCATATATAACTGTTGATACGTGACCCAGGGCACATAGAAATATCGTCTGAAAATAAATGAATCTCGATTTTTATTCGCATTGAGTAATATACTAGCATGAGGAATACGTAAAATTTCTCGCATTAGACGACTTAAGTGTTCATATTGTTGATCGGCTGATAGCACACCGCACTCGTATTTTAAGCCAATCAGCATCGATCTTGATATTTCTTAAGTGCGTGATAAAATTTACTCACGTGGCGCTTCCTAAGCCGAATGATTTTTTTTTTATATTGCACTTCAAGATTGACCTCATCCCACCTGATGTTAAGTGGTAATGAGGTCTTAGCTTAAGAGTGACAAGTAAAGCATAATAAATCTGTTACTGGACTTGTCACCCTTACCTTGAAGGCTTGACCCCTGCTACTAATGTAGCACCCCCCAGGAGCTCTGGAAACCTTACTCACACGCTCACCTTAGGAACACAACAACCCAAAAGTGATTGTTATTTGACTGCGGTCTTCTGTAAGGTGGAGGTATTTCACCAGTCGGGCTTCTCCAGTTCGAGCGATAAATCGCTATGCCCTACCTCTCTTTAAAGATTTATTGCAAAAACAATCACAGTTAGCTTTACGACGATTAAATAGATACGTAATCAATATTAAATCATTGGTAGATTCGCGGTTTAAAACAGTGGAATGTTTTGCTATCTTTATATTTCAAACTTTTTGTATCCATCAACCTTAGTTTTAAGATAAGAACATGATCCATTTACGATATGGCCAGAAATAAAATAATATAATGATGGTTTTAAGTTAACCCGACGGTTTAAAAACTTCAATATTTCGTAGGTACCTACTCTACTAACTACTATCAACAGAAACGCTGGCTACAAATCATAAATAATTTACCAAGTTTCAAGAAAATAAAAAAGGCCTTAAAATTATACAAAGTAATGGCAATGTATTACATTATAATGGCACAGCTGCGAGTTCGTGGAACTTCGGTAAGGCGAGGTCTACGATGACGTCATAGCATGACGTCATCGCCTCATGTCGGCCGATTTGTGACGTCGTTCGTTTTATACCAGACTTTCCAAGAGAATTTGATACAAAGATCATATTGTGTAGAAGCTTGGTTGTAAAAAAAAATAAAAAATGTATGTAGCAAAATGTTAGTCATTGCTATTTATAACACTAAATCAGCACGCGTAACATTTTGGAAACTATACCTACTTATAATCCCAACTATAAAATATATTGTACGTAATCTTATTAAGTAGATAATATCAATGATTATTTAATATTTATGATAAATAAACACAACATACACAGGCCTTAACAATAAAGTGATAAGTAACGCCATCTATGTTACGTGAAATGAAATTCTACATCAACAGATTTAGTGTGTTATTAAAATTTAAAAATTGAAATTTAATCAAACACTAAAATGTTTGTTATCAAGAGTAAAGCTAAAACTTCTGAATTTAACAAATAGGAAACATAAATCTGTTTATCTTCAATATTATTTGTTCATTTAACTTGTATAGCAAAGTTAGATGCATTAGGATATAACTACGCATTACAGGTGTTTTTATCACAGTTTTCTAGAACGTGTATTGCCTATCAGAAAAAAATAGCGCATGACATAATCGTTAGTTTAATAGTGAAAAAAAAACTGCAGAGCAAGGAAAACATTGCGAAATACGAGATAGTGTAAAAGAAATATATCTGCGTCCTTTTCGCACACGAGTCAGGCAGATACATAGTTGAAAGTGACAGGAATATTAAGAAGGATATAAAGTCTATAAACTAGGGCTGATTATAAAATAGCAGTTGTGTAAAGAAAAAGTATATTTTTTAAAGGACTTTGTTTAATTGTTATTCGCTATTCGGATAGGTGCAATAAAAATATTGAGTAGTTAGTATTTTACAGCTTACCCAGTTATCATTTAAATAAATGAATAAAGAAACACAATACTCCCGAAACAATACAAAAATAAACGGAAACTTTATTATGATTCAAATTTTGTTTAAATGTTTATAATTATATATTCAAGATAAAAGACGAAAAACTTTAAGGCGCGAAATCCAAAAGAAATATTGTGAAATAAACGTGAAACTAGGTAACAGAGTTTGAGAAAGTTGTTTACGATGTTCGAAGTAAACTTATTTGAATGCAAAAACGCGTCTGATGACACCAATAATGTTCAATTGTCAAAAACTCACCACTGGCTTATTGTATTCATCTGTTTGGTAGTCGAACATGGTAGCGAACATCAGACTGTCGTCTTGCTCGCCGCTGAGGAGGTGGAGTGGCACCAGCTGAGACATGAAGAAGCCTTCACAACAAACGTCCCAAAAATTAATGCACTTGGTACTTGATAAAGAATATCACAAAACAATAGTTCGCGTAATTCTGCGTGTCACTGGTTGATAAGAGCATGAGTCATATGCAAGGACTTGATCAACTATGAACGCACGCTAGAATGCTTTATATCAGACTGAGTCAGTTAGCGCGCTCGTGGCCGGTTTTGTACGATGGCTGACAACCACACCGCGCACGCGCAAACAGCCGACGACCGCCTCAGAAGCGAACGAGCCTATCTCGCAAGTATCCAAACAATTTGCAGATTGAGCCAAATACATTTTTACGGCGACACGATGGAAGCAATTCAGTGATTCAAGGAATAGTTCTTCCATGAGACAGTTCGATGATGTTATACGGTAACTGTTGCCAAGAAAATCAAAAACATTGAAGAAAAACACCAGTTCAAGAGTTCTTAGTAAACAAATTGTTGATTAAAATAGCTTTTAAATCCAAGAGAAACACAAACTTAAGAGTAGTAAAGCAACCCAACGAAATATAGATAATAATGCAACGTAAATAAATATCTCATACGTTTTATTATTTCAATACTGCACTAGATAATAGCAGTAGCAAAACAAAAGTTGACACAATTAATCCAACATGGTGAAGTGGGTCATTCGCGATCTAAAACAAAGAACGTGATATTTTATGTAAAGTGAAGACAATACGCAGTATTTATGAATCTAAACAATAATGCTTGTAACTTGGTACAAAGCAAAGTCGTATTATTAGTATTGGAGCATTATGATTCATTTGAAAACTTAAAACAACAATTAATTAATCCACAACGGTCACCGTATTCAACCATATGGTGGTCAGTGTACTGGCATAAACACTTTTGATCATAAAGTCCAATAGCCATTATGAACAATTTATTTTTAAGTTAAGAATACAGGTTCAATGACCAGGTTCATTTACAATCGCAATGAATATTTAAACTGATTGGATTAACGAAGACATCTGATACTTGCAAATAGTAAATGTCAAAACGAAAAAGGCCTCTTATACCTATTAACGTAATCCTACTGCACATTCAGGAGTAGAAAAATACTCATATTGTGTTACTGAGTTCCAAATTCAAACATCAGTTCTTCGACCAGTAGTTTGGTTGTGCCATGGACTTAATGTTTATTATACTAAGTCCATGGGTTGTGCCAAATGATACTATTAATTACATATCCTTAGGCAAGTCAATTACCATTTTGCGTAAAAAAAAATGTCTCCCATTTGACATTCAAGGGGCCTGTTGAGCCTGAATTATTTTGAAGTAAGTTAATAATTGAACTACGCTTCCTGATTAGTCTCATATCAAAAATACATTACTTAAAATCTCCTATCAAAGTAAAATTCGCTACTTAAGATCACAACAACATCACATTGCTTGGATTCTGTGGTAATTGGCAAACGCACTTGTGTTACAGTAATTAGTACGAACTACGGTAGCACAACACCCAAGCCCGAGACAATACAGAAAAAGGTTATTTTTTCCATCTTGATCCGACTTGGAATCGAATCTCGGCTACGGAGGCCGTCAAATTATCGCAATCAGTAAATCCGATATTAAGTGTGGCAGGTAAACATTTGGTGCCGCGCAGTCTGATCGATTTTATGCTATGATGTCAGTATCAAATGACGTAATTCTACCGGAACATAACGATATTTTATCGACTTAACAGGAAATAACATTTACTATCAAAACTCTAAAGAACTGTATTAAACTACAAGTGGTTTGATCCGTTTTCCTTTATTTATCAATAACGCTAGAAATACTTCGAATAAGTATCAATACCTACTATGTATTTATAACCTGTCCTATAAACTGAAGATATTAAGAGACACAAAACACTGTGACCAGCGACACATTTAAATGAATTATTAATTTTCATGAATTATCCCTAATACATTTACAGCAAAACCGAATTCATCAGGTAATTCACCGTACTTACCAATAACGTTGTTTATTTTTATAATGCTTTACGCCCTAGTGAACTTTAAATATTTAAAATAAACAGAAAAAATTCTTCTTCTCTTAAGGTGCGGGGCTGGAACACGCAAATATAAAAAATCTGTTTCTTTAAAATAATAATGCTATTTATTTGCCAAAGTCTAAATAGTAGTGCCTACCTACAAAGCCATATTATACCCATCTCAAATGTGATTTCAGTGAAATTTTGCTTTCACGAAAGAAATGATGACTAAGCCCGAAAATAATGAATACCAAAGTCAAGTGCCTTATTGATTCCCGTAAAATTAATGGAGCACCATTCGACATGCCTTTGTTATCGCGTATCAGTATGGTATGGAGTTTGTTGAATCACCTGACAAGGGCGCAGGTCAAGGGCGGCCGGGTCACGCGACATGATTCTAGCAGTTCAGGGGCTGGTTCCGCGAACCAGCGATGTGGTCATGGTCGGGAGTACATAATATATTATGTACTCAGATCTGACGATAAGATATGCGTGCCCAACCAACTGACTAGGATTTTTGATTAGAATATTTTTTTATTATTTCTCTTCATGATTGAACTCTTCCCACCTGATGTTACGTGACGTTACATTTGTTACAATGGACAACTAATAAAAACTTAAAAAAACAGGTCTAAATAATTAACTAGAAATAAAAGGGTCTGGGTGTTGTGGTACCGTCGTTGTTTCTGATTTATGTAACACAAGTGCTTTAGCTACTTACCACAGAATCAGAGCAATGTATGTGATGTTGTCCAATTTTAATCCTTACTTCCTTACTAATATTATAATCGGAAAGTGAGTTTGTTTGTTTGTTCCGCTTTCACGCCGTAACTACTAAACCGATTGCTTTGAAATTTTGCAGACGTAAAGTTAGAAGTCCGGATTAAAAAATAGGGTACTTTTTATCCCGGAAAAAATTGATATTCCCGAGGGAAAATATATATAAAATATAGTTTGCTTGATGGATGGATTGGAGATGAGGTATGCGATAGATGACGCTAGATGATGGTAACGATGTGCTTTTTAAAAAACGTAAGAAGTGGAATGATAGCTTACGCTTTTTTGGTTCCTACCAATTTACATTGAATTGTGTATGCTGTGCTTTATACCACAATATAAACGAATTCCACGCGGGCGAAGCCGCGGGCGGAAAGCTAGTTTATTTATAAAAGTAAATATCATGTCTGTCAGAGTGAATTGGTTTGAACTGTTTGAGCTATACGATTTTTTTTACCGTTTTTTCATATTTTTAACTGAAAAATCTAAGTTTTTGCCTATGGTACAACACTAACTAATCATAAAAAAACCGGCCAAGTGCGAGTCGGACTCGCGCACCGAGGGTTCCGTACAAACCTGCAAGGTTTACAAAGTTCGTTCATTACGACAATCGAGTCATAACTATGGTATTTTTATTGCAAAATGAATTCATAACATTACAATGGGGAAAGATGGAGGAGCATAAATATTTTGTAATGTAACTAAAAATTTAAGGTTTTCGGAATTTTTCCTTTATGTGTGCTATAAAACGTTGCTTCATGCCAAATTTCAAGATTCTAGGTCGACTGGAAGTACCCTTTAGGTTTTGATTCCCTTGCGAGTACTTGCGAGTTTCAAAATATGCAGCTTAAATTGCTGTTTCTTTTGATTGCGTTGACATAGAAGTTTGATTTTGTTACAGCTTAAAGGTATTATAGACCTGAGTATTTGGTATGAATTTCAATTTAATACCTCTACGCGTTTATGAGGAAATGGGTAGTAAGTTTAAAATTATTAAAAAAATATATATTATGTGATGTAACTAAAAATTTATAGTTTTCGTAATTTTTCCTTTATCTATGCTAGAAGACGTTGCTTCGTACCAAATTTCAAGATTCTGAGTTCACGGGAAGCATCCTGTAGGTTTTGATTCCCTTGCAAGTGTCGAAAATTTGCGGCATAAACGGCTGTAACTTTTGATTGCGTTGGCTTAGAAGTTTGATTTTTTCACAGCTTCAAGGGACAGTAGACCTGAGTAATTGATATAAATTTCAGCTTCATACCTCCACGCGTTCCTGAGAAAAAGGGTCTTGACAGACGGACGGACAGACGGACAACAAAGTGATCCTATAAGGGTTCTGTTTTTTCTTTTTGAGGTACGGAACCCTAAAAATCAGATGTTCTTCTAAAACCTAAGTTACAAAAATATCATGTTTATATTTTAAAATTTAATACAAAAGCAAATATTGACTTATATCATTTCCACTAAAACCCTAAATTCTCTGAATCAGTATTATCATATCTATTACAAATAAGCCTACGTAACCCTTTCGATTAAACACTACCGAAAAACGATATGGCGTACCCTTAGAAAACTTAATGTAATCATTGTCCATTGGCTTAACGTGGCTCGCGAAGAATGCAATTGGCTACTTGACAGTTTTTGAAAAAGTATTGTAAAATGTGCGCCCGTTCATTTTATATCCCAAGCAATTCGATTTATCTGGAAAAAATGTAAATAACCAGAGAAAAATAAGTTAAAATAAGTAGTATAAGTTTTGTGTAACACATTTAAAAAGCGCGCAAAAACGCCAAGTCATGTCACTGTTGAAATTATGACGTCAACGTTGTAGACAACGAACCGATACGCATAGGAACGACTTCATTTAGATAAACGGAAAATGTTTCAATAAATTCTTAATACGATTAAAGACACAATAATTCAATTTAATCGGTAAAATAATCATTGTTTCGCCACATTAAAATAAATTATTTTCGCCGACAGCTGTCATTTCCGAATTGCAATGGTGGTTTCCGTTTCGGTTCTTTTGTTCCACAGATAAAAAAAGTAAAATTTATTTTGCAAAATTAAAATACTAACTATGCTTTTAATTATAAAATAAAAATGTAAAATTATTACTTTACTAATAAGCTAACATATCTAACACTTTTCATATTTTATTGTTAACACTGTCAAGTAGCCAATTCTTATTCTTATCTAACAATCAGGTGATTCAAGTCTGCAATGTCACCAACTGGAATCACATCAAACAGTGAAACTGTTCCTCAGGGATTCGGGCCTACTTGCCCACTGAGCTCGACCCCTGCTACTAATGTATCACCCCCCTGAAGCTCTATAAATCTTACTCACACGCAGGAACACAGCAATACGGAAGTAATTGTTATTTGGCTGCGGTCTTCTGTAAGGTGGGGGTATTTCACCAATCGGGCTGCTCCAGTTCGAACGATAAATAGCTATGCCCTACCTTTCTCAAAAAAAATATTGTTTTAGAAGTCCTACGTTTCACTACACCACGGAGGCAGTAATTAATAATAACAAATATATTTGTCTTCAACGTATGAATGTCTAACTGAAGAATGCCCATTGCCCATGCGCATGATGTAGGTCACCTTATGGTTGTAGATACATATTGCCTCCGTCGCCTTGATACAGTCAACTCGATGCGTTATTATCAAGGTTGTTAGCAAGCGCACGGACGTCACAGCTTTTATATCAATTGTAGCCATGCTAAATACATTACGATAGGAATGAACGACCGGACAATAAGCGCTGATCATCAATTCCAGATCGGGCTTCATACATCACTAAATCATTGAAATACTCATGGAGTAAGCTATGTTCATTAAACTGACGAAAATTCAGGAAGGCTAACCTGATTTTCAATAATCAGAGATGACCAATCTATATAAAGTAAGAGGCAACGACCGTTTCGTCTCAACAACTATATGCTGATGAGATGATAATGCACTGTTTTCATCTTAAACTTGGCCTATTTTCAGCCAGGCTGAACCAGACCCACACATGGATAATCTTTTTTGCGCATTTGTATATTTGTTTCATTGTTACATTTTAACCCAGATAATACTGAAACATTTTATTGTGTCCAAACTTAATGATTTTTGTAACTTAGGCAGATATAGTGTCAAATAACATGAGAAAAATATAAAAAAAAATTAACTCCTCGTGGAAACTCAGGAAAACGGTGTAGGTTATAAACGACACTAGCAAAATACACTACTATCGGGTAGGTATTGTATAAGGAAAACAGTTTTACTTCAATTCTTAATTTTAATTACGCTTTAGAACAAAAACAAGTTAAAAATGGCAAGATATAGATAATAATCACATAGGAGTATGATACATCTCAAAACAGTTTTTGGGATGCAATGTGACATTGCATTTTTTACAATATAAGTTGGCATGTTTATGGCAGAATATACAGCGTAACTGCTTTTCTCTGTACTTTACAATGTGGCCGATGTCGTCGTACCGTGAAGACTCATGATATAATGCAGACGTACGGCCAGGCTTTTGCTGACCCTTCTTGAAAGTTTCTAATATTCCGGTGGTTACACTTCTGCGAAATTTCAGATGATCGTATTCGCCTTTATTGATTTTTTGAAGCTGCCATGCGTTTTGCAAAGCCATATCTAGACAGTGTGCAATTAGAGAAAAATACCATTTTTTGCCTCGAATTGATGTTCTGTACAAGGCGATATTTTGGTCGGATCTGTCGACGCCCCCCATGTTCTCGTTGTACACTTTTATAACAGCTGGTTGGTCAACTTGAATATGTTTTTTTTCCTTTTAGGAAAATCTTTTAGTTTTGTTTGTTGGCAAGACTCTTACCGCATTCGATGCCACAGTGACAACACTGTTGTCGTGCCATTTACAGACAACAATTTCTGCAGCTCTCGTTGACTTATATTGGAATGAACCTCGTTCAGTCTTTGCCATTTCTTTTTTAGTTTGTAATCACTTGTACCCTCACCATCAAGCCGCTGACGTTTCGCGAGTTCATGCAATGGCAGATTATCCTCTTCACTATCTGAGGAACTATAGTGAACTTCCTCATGTGCTCGTAGTTGCGAACCAGGTAAATTATGCAACATCACCTCATCTTCATCTCCCGAATCTTCGTCCGTAATGTCGGCATTACAATTTTCAGGTGGAAATATGATCAAAGAATCTGGGAAAAGACATTCTTCATCATTTTCCAGCTCCTCTATGATTTCATGTAGCCTCAAACCACGATTTTGTACCCTAAAATAAAAATAAAATGATAATTCCTAGTGCAAAGCATAAAGTAGTATATTTTACTACTGGCGTTTATAAACAACACACTTTTTTTTTCATTATAACTTCATACCAAATAATCTGAGCAAAGGTGATTTGATATTTTTAGATAGTTTATGACACTAACATTACGATTTGTGTAAATTATCTCAATAAATTGTTCAACTCATTATAATTACTTACCTTGATAAACTCATTGTCAAAAACGGCAGAAAAAACTTGCAAATAATACAGAGAACGTAAATAATCCCAAATATTTTGCACCATACCACGACTCACAAAGCACTCACCTATCAAGTAACACAAATAAAAAATTTCAAAGGTACCCACATGTTCCGTGATATTTTTATTTCTTAGGCGTAGTTTTAAAACGCCAGTAGCTTTAAGTGGGTTAATAGTTAATCTTTAACCGATTTTAAAGTGTAAAGTGTCATGGAATACCTACTCCTGATTCCTACTAGTAAGTAGGTAGGTCTAGCATGCGTAACATCAATTTTCTCACATGAGAAGTTAAAATCTCAATACTATTTTTTTATATATTGATTGGCTTATTATAACATTCAACTCTAGTATTTTCAACTAGCTAAAGACAAAAAGAAATTAATAGCGTCGTTTATCAGAAGCTACATTATAGGTCACATCAACAAAAAAAAGTATAGCGGACGTAAATTGTCAAAACGCTTTGTCTTAATTTTATGTACTTTTTATGTCAGTTACCTACCTTACTTATTAATCGCCTTACTTAGGTAAGTAAGGCGATAAATTTTATTTATTAAATTTTAACATACTTTACATTAAGCATTTAAAAGCTACTACAAGTATCTTCTTGTACATATATGTTTAGTATATAATATAGGTATGTAGATGGACCAACGCGTGGGCTCGCGCGCCGAGTTTTCCTCGAAGTGCTGACGTCAGAGACGCGGTCGGCAGTTGTTTTCCTGCTACAGGCCTGCTCGCGCTTCGCACAAACGCCTACAGAACTATCATTTCTATAATTCACGGCTAGGCACCTTTTCATTTCTTACTATGGTTTTAATTCTTGATAAACTTAAAACAACTTGTTACGTAAATCAGTTGCTTCAGACCCGATTGGGCTTTGGAAGAGTTTAAAATACTTCCACGGAAAGGTATAGAACAACTAGCTGTGCCCGCGACTTCGTTCGCGTGGACTACACCCTTTCATGGTCGGTTTTACCCCTTTCTCCCCTAATATTCGAAACAAAAAGTAGTCTATATTTTAATCCAAGTTTCGAGCTATATTTGTGCCAAATTTCATATCACTAACTTCAAAAATAAACATTTTTTCATATAAACTTTCAAAGGTGGTATTACCCCCATCCCCCCCTTATTTTCTAATGAAAAGTAGCCTATGTCCGTTCTTGAGATTCAACGTATGCCTATACCAAATTTTATCAAAATCCGTTCAGCCGTTTAGGCGTGAAAGAGTAACATACGGACAAACAGACAGACAGACAGAGTTACTTTCGCATTTATAATATTAGTATGGATGCGTATTAATTTCCACCTCCCATACAAGCACATGTAGAATTCGCAATAGACCTTACTTGTTGCTGAATTAAAAAAGAATGACGAGTAGAAACTGTTATCAACGCGCTGGTTTAATGTGATAAAGTGCTGAGTGAGACGTTTAGCAATAAATAATGATGAGACGACATTCGGGTTACACTCTTCCGAAAAATAAATATGGAAAGCGCTCCATTATCAGATGTCCATAAACCGCCAAGTTTACTTTTTAGTCTTTTTTTCATATTGCACTTCAAGATTGACCTCATCACCTGATGTTAAGTATAATTAGGGCTTAAGGGCGACAGCACAATAATAGCTGTTACTGGACTTGTCGCCCTTACCTTGAAGGCTTGACCCTTGCTACTAACGCAGGAACCCAACAAAGGAAAGACATACATACATGATTACATGACATCAATCATGAACTTATTTTCAACCAACAAATAAAGTAGAACGTTAATGTTGAAACAGATCGAGAGGTGGTTAGGAAATCCCATGATTCAAAGCTAACTCAAACATCAATATTATTATTCAGGTCTTGGCTCGCACACGTGTTTCCTTGAACAAAAACATGATAACAGAGGTGCTGTAATAACAAGCACCAAAGAACATTTAACTAAAATAAATGTTCAATACCTTTTCTCATATGAAAGTAGTGTTACCAGGTCCATTTCATTTTAAATCGGTACATGAGGTCCGAAAAATCGGGATTAAGGGTTGCAGATCGGGACAGTAAAAAAACAGGGAGTTTTTAAGTGAGTTTAATTTGTTGCATTTTAAACTACTAGTGCAAGTATTTTAATCGTGATATTTAGTGTCCCGATCAGGTACAAATCGGGACGCGTCCCCAGACCCCTGAAAATCGGGACGTCCCGCGCAAATCGGGACACCTGGCAACACTATATGAAAGGCTCAATCTTTTCGTTGCTTTGATTAAATTGCTAAGACCAGTTTCTTGGTCTTACAATCTACGCTCTTCAACACAATGGTGGTAAAGACTTGGTAATGGGAAATCAGCAAAGACTGGAGAATCCAGCAAAGAGACAGTCACCAAACAAAATAGACTAAGGCATTTGAAAATCAGTTCTGAATTCTCTGAGCCCAAAACCATTTCAGAATCTGAAATGGTTTTGGGCTCAATGCTGTACCAGCTTGTGCTTATAAACAAATCTTTTTATATCTTTTCAGTAGTTACCTCATGAATGTTTTCTGTGAACATAGTATGCGTGCCAATAAACGTTATTATTTAAATTTTTTTATCTAACTGCTAGCCCAGATCATGCGTCCTACTGTTTTAAAAGATTTTTTGAACTGGTGCTTTCAGTAAAGGCGGTAAGAAAATCAAAGTGTGCTCATAGTAATACATTCGGCTTTTCGCTTACTCTGTTTTGTGCCAATTTACAAATTAAATTTGATAGGTGTTGGTAGGATACTCGTCTTATTGGGGAAAACCAAGATCATTGACAATCATGATTGGTGTGTATTGTTGTGAAACTTGCTTATTAATTTGACCTCAAAACCTCACGTAGGACAATTCTGTTTGAACAGGAATAGTACGAGTCATAGTAAAAAGAAACGCTAAACCAAGTTTTGCGAACAATTTTCATGTACACATATGGTACTGGCCTAAATATAATCTGCGATATTAAATGTGGCCTAAAATTATGAGTGATGTATCATTTGATAGACTTCAAATACTTTTATTGATGAAGGACACCTTGGATTGGGGAATAAATAAGAGTGGTCGTCCTGCGGCTTTCACGACGAGCCTGGCAGTAAAACATAAGACAGCATAACACTGCAGACTGGTTCAAGGAGCGTTCAGACGATCATACACGAAAACCTTCGCGTGTAAATTCATTCATTCATGTAATAGTTTCTGGGTGCCGCGCAACTTCAACGAAACTCAAAAGCAGGCCCGTGTGAAGTGATGCCGTGGTATGATTAGAAAAAACGAACTAGTACGACGAACGAATCCTTCATTTATCCATACGATCTAAAGACGAAGTTTTAGTCGACAGTTTAGTCATTACGAACTAAACCAACACTTTCGAAAGCAACTATACATAGATAAACTAAGATTATATTCAGAAGGAGATTCAGATGTAATTCAATTCTTTTGCACATTTTGTTTCTCTTCTAATTCTACCTTTTTTTTATGTTAGGGAGCGTTCATGAATTACGTTACGCAATTTTTTAACATTTTTAATTTTGGTTTTTAGTCTGTATAAATGTTCCTTGGTCATACCTAGATAATAAGTTTATAATTTAAACTGATCATAAAAAAAGTCACAATGCAAGATAAAGGTTAGGTTAAAAACCATAGTAAACAGATTCAGTGGAAGGAAGTTGAAAGAAAAAATTGGTTGATCTGTGTCGACGACTGGTTGTATAGGTTTAAAAACCTCTTTATATTATTCGATTTTATTATTTTTATAGTACTATACGCCGTACTAGCGAACTTTAAATATTAGAAACAGAAACTTACCGGAAGGCTAACGGTTGATACAGCAGAAAAATTTCATCGCCTACGCGCGATACGTAAAGGTCGTGGGTTCAATTCCCGCACCGCAAGGGGAGATAAAAAAAAATCTGTTTCTAATACTCTTAAATATTATTTTATACTTTTTTATGCACATGTCATTTATGACACATTTCGATTGTCAGCTGTTATTTTTTCGTCTGGTCACGTAAGCTTGTGGTTTTTAAGTTTTGTTATTTTATTTAATTTTTAATATACTTTTTACCATTTAAATTTTTATTATATACAGTCCACAATCTGTGGTTTATACTATACGTCGTAACGACGACTTTTTAATTCTTATTGATTTTCATCCACAATTTTCTAACTTTCCGCGCAACTTTTTTATTTTTTTTCTTTCTTGATCCTATTCCGGACAATAACAAAGACCAAAAAAAACAAAGTGAAATTGGTCAAGCCGTTCACTCGTGGTGGCATGACCAAGGAAAATAGGGATTCATTTTTATATATTAAGATTAAGCAACTTATATAATAAAAAAACGGCATTAAAGCGCGCATAGAGTGTCCAAAGGCTTGTCAATTTGGACATCCTTGGATATAGAACACCGAACACCCAAGTTCTATTGTAAAAATATATCAATTTTCAAATTACTCTGGCACAACTAGACATTGTTACGGAAATCAGAAGAAAAGTTAAAATTCTTGAAAACATAAATATTTAGGTACACATCATACTTGTTTAATGCTCAGTTTTGCAGTGGATGATGTATGACAAAGCCTGTAATAAAATGTCTTATCAGCAGTTATCAGAATTACCAGAAACATACCATTGTTTTTACATCAGCCTTTATAAATAGATAAGCTAAAGACAAATTCAAAACTCGTTCATTTCTAATTCTGAGGTTATGATTAATACATTTGCCCTTGTAATAAAAACTGTTTCCTAAAACTTAAAGTTTTGATTATTTTATAAATTACATAAACCATTTACAAGGTACATGTACTTTTTTTTCTGAATATTGTATTGATGTTATGGTCCTATCAGTCACAGTCACAGCACATAATTTTGTCATAAAGCCTAAAAAAACTAACTAGACACCAAAATATTTTTATAGTTGAAACCATTATTTCTGAAGATCAGCACCTTCAACTAAATCAACTGTTCAGCGATATAATAATAGTAGGTGAGTGTACTTAGATGTAAAGGATCTTGATTTACAAATCAAGATTACCACATTTTAAAATATCATGTAAGTAAAGTTATAACCCATCTCACTATCCTATGTAAATCTGTGAATTTTTCCAGATTTTTTTTAATTTAATCAATGCATATTAAGGTCTTTTTTTAATTTAGTTTTTTTACAGTTCACAGTAGCTGTTGTGTGATTTGTAGATTATGTAGTAATCATTACTACCTATCAAGTTTAGTATTATTGAATAAGTGTTTTAAAGACAAGAAAAAATAACTTAAAGACAAGTTAAGAGACAAAAGGAAACAACACATTTACTGTAAACAAGTGACAATATAGATATGTAATGAAGTACCTATATTAGCAGCATGAACAGGAAGGATGTGCGACATAATCTACAATATTCAATGGTACAATATGTTCCTTATTTGCTCTAAAATGTTAAAATGGAATAAGAAAAACATTTGTCTGATTTTCCTTAAAAATCAGGTTTAATAAATTGTCATTAAGTAAATATTTAGAAAACCGGCAGTGTGGTCTTACAATTTATTCCCTACTTTTGAAATATTTGCTGTCAGGTATTTTTAATAACAGGTCTCCCAATTAAATTAAATAGGTAGGTACACAAAGGAAGAAAAGTAACTACAGAAAAGTAGCCCCAGTCCCAATACAAGCCCCTCATTGAGGCAAACATTATAGCATTTTCCTCAAAATCAATGTTACAATAATTTATAGTATACTTGTAGTTATAAAATAGTCATTAATATATAAATAAATTAACAAATGTTGCAACTCCTATAATGTGTGATTGTGGTAGCTTAAATTTATACAATCAACACCAATATTACAATGTTTAAATGTAAGTAAACAAATTTAATTTTTCTTTTTAGGAAGAATATGTAGCTAAATTAAATAATAATTAATTAATGGTTGGATATAAGAAAGATGCTAAAAAACAGTAGAACTAATATTAAGTAAAACTTTAAACAAGATCGCTACAAGTCCCCTTGCATTGTCCAATGGAAAAAAAAACAAATAAAATGCTGCAAGGGTTTTTTGACACGGTATTTGTTATGAAAACATATAAACAACTTGATCACCATGTGTTTTGTATATATTAAGGCTACTTGTCAATAGCTATCAATAAACATTAACATATTACTAACAATGTGGACTTTAGAACCATTGGCTAAAATAATTGCTAGTATTTTTACTTCTAGGTAAACACTCAAAAGTGTCACTCTTTGTGGACAGTCACTTCCAGAGTTAGGTATATTAATCATAACTTCACATGTGTTGATGTCAGATTACAAAACTGAATGAATTACTAGCCATCAAAGCTTCACAAAAAGTTTTCCATAACAAACCTATTAAGTTTACTTTCCAGAAGTTTCAAACTGTACTCAACAATGCAATCTACGACTTACCGAGAGCAAAGGTCTGGAGGTCGGAACTGTAGATATGAAGTCATTTGTGGAGGAGCCTTGCGAAGACTGACTATCTGAACAGGAGAATTCAGAATCTCTCGAATGGCTATCACTAACTTCTAGCTTCATCGTCATGAGTTCTTTACCGCACTTCACCAGCAAATGTTCAACTTTTAGCACTTAAACGTACAATTTACGCAATTGCTTCTAGGGTCTACCTATCAGCAGGTACAAAAACAATTTAGTTCCGCGTTATCAAATTCTCGATCACGCAACGCAAATAGTTTAATCTGACAGTTCACAGATGACAGAGAGAAGAAAGAAATCAAATTATCAAAACGCAAGCACCACAGCTCAAAAGAGAACACAACAATGATGACTCATCACTTCAAATTGCACAGGCGATGACGTCGTCCTCGCTTTGGGGATGCCCTTCTCAAAGAAATTCTAGCTAACCGTTACAAAAAGGCTTAACTACCAGTTGTTAGAGCAAACTTTACGACGTCCTACTTCGGCTACAACAAAATTTGGAGGGTGATATCACCGCGTAAATTTGGACTATGGCGTGATATCTAGCCAATAGAAACGGAGGATTGTAGTGACGTCAGACTGTCGTTACCTCGAAGTAAAATTTGTTGTTCTTTACACTGCGCTCTACATTGCGTGGCTACCTTTTCGTAGTCAAAGCACGATGTATTACGAATAATTTAAAACAATCGCTATGTGTTACTTTTTAGAAAAAAGGACTAAGTAGAGCTTTAAAAAGGTGGATAAGAATTTATATTTCCCTTTCTTTAACAAGCCAACGTAAAATTCAAACAACTCTAGTTCCACCACGAGATCCATTTGATACTGTAAGAATTCCTAGGCTAGGCGTTTACTAAATTAAAAATAATGGTTTAAGACTGAAATGAAATAACTGACATCTGTTTGATTTGAACTGCACGATAACAAGAATTTAGGTACTTTTATGTAAATAATCTGTTATTGTTCGTTATATAAAATAGTCATGCATGATGTAACTGTGTATCTTGTTATACCCTTACAGGGTTTTTGTATCTATAGTCGTATAACTTGTTTGTTTTATGATTTTGTTACAATGTAATGCAGGAAATAAATAAATACTAAGTAGTTTCTACTTCAGCTTCTTTTTATAAATTAACGCAATTCTCAAATAAGAATACATCAGACCAATAACATGTATAGGTATAGTAATCTTTGAATCATTTAGGAGTTCAAAAGACCACAAACTATTTATGTAGGTATTTAAAGATAGTAAATTTCAAATTTAAGTTTAGTCTCTATTTTTCTTAGTTGTAGGGCCACTGATTAATTGGTAGTAGAATAGTAGATAGCAGGCCTGGTCTGATCGCTTGTGCAATATGTTATTTTTTTTGCATTTGACGACAAAATGTTGATTGGCTATTATCATTCATTATCACACCACACTCGTGTTTTCAGCCAATCAGCTGTGGACAAACGATTTTTATCGAGTCTGATATTTGTTATAGTTTGTATTAACTACTAAAAAATGTTGATGCTGTGGTTAATGCCTTTGACCAGTTGACTTATTTTAAATTTCAATTCAGAAAGAAACGTGTTTTTTTTACAGACTCAATCTCACGCCTTTAGACAACGCGATTATTCTGCCAATGCCAAGTTAACACCGTCCAACAAAGTGTTTGTTCATCTTTAGTGTCAATGTCACAGACTGCTGTCAAAATTGACAATTCGTCTCGACCCTATTGTTTTTGTTCGAGATTCCATGTGATTGTGCTTGCTTGAAAATAATCTTAAAAGTTCAACTTGCTCCGTTTATCCCGAGTTAGTATGTCACTACTATTCTACGTTTACTATACAGTACTAACTTTTTGTAAAATAGTTAAAACCTGAATCGATCCAAACTTTTCAACAAGTTGTTGCTTCATGTTTTAGCACTATGTCTGGGAAGAAATGCAAGCATTGTGGGTCTTCGGAGATCGAAGTAGATCCAGCGAGGGGCGATGCTGTGTGTACCAGTTGCGGCACGGTGCTGGAAGACAATATAATCGTCGCAGAAGTAGAGTTCCAAGAAACAGCACATGGAGGTGCTTCGGCTATCGGCCAGTTCGTTTCAGCAGAATCTAAGGGTGGAGCTACTGGATTCGGTCGAGGTAATCCTTAATCTACGTCTTTTCTATACTTAACACAATAATTCTTAAACTGAAGTTACTGGAAACTGCCTGCCAAGGGCTTTGAATCTCTGAAATCTGTGGATGATTCCTGTATCCAGTCGCAGGATAAAAACTAACATAGAGTTCAATTAAATTTAAAAGAGTCATTATAAGAATAGGAAATAATCCGAAAAGTACCAAAAATATAAAACTTAAACTTGAAAAAAAAATCTGTGGATAAATTTTATCATTAAAATTCTTGTGTGTTCTTCTTAGTTTATAATAATAAATATTAATTACAAACGCCATTTATTAAAATATTTACGTATTTACATACACAAAGGGCAACTAATACTGAAGTTTAAAGGCTAGAAAGTAATGTTTTTTTAATGCTAAAGTTTTATACAATTGATATTATGCTTAAAAATAAAATTATTTTGTATTTTAAAATGATGGAATATTATTCCTTACTAGTTTGAAGTTTGAGCATAATTTTTAAAGTATCATGTTGATGCATAGTTTTCTATCCAAGACTGCACTTGCCTGTGTAAATGAAAATTCAGCTAGTTGTTAGTGTTCCTTAAAGCTTTAAAAAACATTTATTTCAATAATTAAATTAAAAAAGTTTCAAATTTACTATACTATATCACTGCTCTTGTTTTCTACATTTATGAGAAATACTGACATTTCTATATTATTAAAAATTGCATTAATTTTGACATTAAATACTATGTCTTGTACATGTTTGTTATAATTGTACCATACTTGGGCATTGAAATTTTGATTTGCATTGTTAAATATTTTGATTTTTAAAGTTAGGTTTTTTCTGTATTTTTTGCTTTCAGATATGTACAATTCAAACAATTCTATAAATACTGGCTTCCGAAATATTTGTATCAAGTGGAAGGTGTTGTATTCTTATGGACTAATACATACTGTAGATAGAGTAAGAAACTAGATTTCTTCAAAATCCATTTTGCAATTTTGTCATAAATTAGTAAAAATTATCCATACATCAATACCCATAAACTTTTACATGTAAAGTTCATGTGTATTACTATATAAAATTATTAAAATCCAAAAATTTTCTTTACAGCTTTCCACGCAGGCATCGGTCAAGAATCAAGAGAGATCACACTTCGGAAGGCTAGAGATGGCATAACCGCTCTTTGCCAACAATTGCGTTTGAATCAACAGTGCATTGACATTGCCTGCAACTTCTTTAAGATGGCATTATCGCGGCATTTGACCATCGGGCGTCCGGCCAGCCACACACAAGCTGCATGCGTCTATATGACTTGCAGGACTGAAGGCACAGCTCGTATCCTTTCATAAATAATTAATACATTTACAGGTTCATAACCATAGAACTCATAACCAGTTTCCTTATGTCCGAAATTTTGAATTTAAAACAGTTATGACGGTCTTGTCCTATGTAAACTTTACTGCACGTCTCTAAAAAAGTAAAAAAGGCGGAAGGAGACCTAGAACATAGCCATTAAATACCATACTTGGTATTGAAACATTCGTTTTTGATCTGGTCTTCGGCCCTTTTGACAAAATTTCTACTACATACCTATTGGGCAGGTTTATACGGTTTTAGTGCCGACCATTCGTTTCTAATATCTTGGCTATATACTCTAAAATGCACTTAACTTTGGTTTTGTCATCTAAAATTAATAACACCAAAAATGTAAATTTTTAGGGTCCCCTTTGAAACTGTTAACATTGCAAAGCTATGAAATGGTAAACCAAATAAGTCAGCCCAAATATGGTTCACTAAAGGTTAAACCGAATAGTATTCAGTTATTCTGTGAAAGTATTTTTCGACACATCTCTAGAAATAAGCAAAATAGTTTCGTTATAGTAAGTTCAATCCATAAAGACCCGCCCTACTACTTTTGATCTTGGGCTCCGGCGGTGTTTATGCTGTAAGCAGGAGGTGCTGAGTTTTTGCCAAACCTCAATTACCCAGTGATGGTCTGTCAATTATAATATGGTGTGTGTGCACCCATTGCTAATTAGTATGTGATATAGAGGATGGGCGGGGCGAATCTTGAACTATAGTAATAATTAACAATACCTACTCAAGGTATGTATGCTTGGAGTACATGTTTAGCAATCTAATTTTCCTTCACTGTCGACTCAGATCTTTTGATTGACATAAGTGACGCCCTACAAATATGCTGTTATCAGCTCGGGCGCGCATACTTTAGATTGTCTCGAGCACTCTGCATCAACATTCCACCTACGGGTAAGTACTATCCCTACTAATATTATAAATGCGAAAGTAACTCTGTCTGTCTGTCTGTTACGCTTTCCCGCTTAAACCTCTCAACCGATTTTGATGAAATTTGGCATAGGTATACGTTGAACCTCAAGAACGGACATAGGCTACTTTTTGTTAGAAAGTAAGGGGGGGGAGGTAATGCCACCTTTGAAAGTTTATATGGGAAAATGTTTATTTTTAAGTTAGAGATATGAAAGTTGGCACAAATATAGCTCTATTAAAATATAGACCGACCATGAAAGGATGTAGTTCACGCGAACGAAGTCCCGGGCACAGCTAGTCAGTAATAAGACAGGTGTATAGAATGGATAAATGGCACCGTGGTTTGGACGGATACGTAGCCATTTTGTTTGTCACTAGCGACACGCCGCGGGTCCACCCGCGTACGTAGCTTCTATTAGTTGTCCGTATTGTTGTATAGCGTACTAGCGACACGCCGCGGCTCCACCCGCGTACGTAGCTTCTATTAGTTGTCCGTATTGTTGTATAGCGTACTAGCGACACGCCGCGGCTCCACCCGCGTACGTAGCTTCTATTAGTTGTCCGTGTTGTTGTATAGCGTACTAGCGACACGCCGCGGGTCCACCCGCGTACGTAGCTTCTATTAGTTGTCCGTGTTGTTGTATAGCGTACTAGCGACACGCCGCGGCTCCACCCGCGTACGTAGCTTCTATTAGTTGTCCGTGTTGTTGTATAGCGTACTAGCGACACGCCGCGGCTCCACCCGCGTACGTAGCTTCTATTAGTTGTCCGTATTGTTGTATAGCGTACTAGCGACACGCCGCGGCTCCACCCGCGTACGTAGCTTCTATTAGTTGTCCGTATTGTTGTATAGCGTACTAGCGACACGCCGCGGCTCCACCCGCGTACGTAGCTTCTATTAGTTGTCCGTGTTGTTGTATAGCGTACTAGCGACACGCCGCGGGTCCACCCGCGTACGTAGCTTCTATTAGTTGTCCGTGTTGTTGTATAGCGTACTAGCGACACGCCGCGGCTCCACCCGCGTACGTAGCTTCTATTAGTTGTCCGTGTTGTTGTATAGCGTACTAGCGACACGCCGCGGCTCCACCCGCGTACGTAGCTTCTATTAGTTGTCCGTGTTGTTGTATAGCGTACTAGCGACACGCCGCGGCTCCACCCGCGTACGTAGCTTCTATTAGTTGTCCGTGTTGTTGTATAGCGTACTAGCGACACGCCGCGGGTCCACCCGCGTACGTAGCTTCTATTAGTTGTCCGTGTTGTTGTATAGCGTACTAGCGACACGCCGCGGCTCCACCCGCGTACGTAGCTTCTATTAGTTGTCTGTATTGTTGTATAGCGTACTAGCGGCCGCCAGCGGCATCGTACGCGTGGACTTAGCCTTTTCTAGCAATAAATATAGATGGTCGGTTTTACCCCTATCTCTCCTAATATTCGAAACAAAAAGTATTCCATATTTTAATCCAAGTTTCGATCTATATTTTCGGCCAATTTTATATCTCTAACTTAAAAAGTAAACATTTTTGCATTTTACTTGCAAATAAAGGTAATATCACCTGGTATTATCGCCTTATTTTCAAAACAAAAAGTAGCATTAGACCATTCTAGATGTTCAACACATAACTATACCAAATTTCATCATAATTGAAAGCCGGATAGACAAACATACAGTTACTTTCGCATTTATAATATAAGTCCACTGTTAGCCTTCCTGGATAAACAACAATCATTTTTAAATTCAAACCAGTTCCTGAGATTACCGCGTTCAAACAAACTGTCCAGCTTTTTAAATGATTATAGATACTTAATATCATAGAAAAGATGCGGCTGAAGAGGGGGGTTTGTTAGTATTGTGCCAACTACAGCCTCGTTGTCCGAGGGCGCGCCTCATCACCTCAAAGGACCTGACTGACGCATAATGTACACATCGCAAAATGGGTACTCGCCTGAAAATATTAATCATGTTGATTGTGTATAACTTTCAAGGGGAAAGCATTTAAAAAAATTTGCAAACTGTCTTTATATAAATTATTAAATGTGCAACGGTATGTATGACTACTCCCAAAATAGGAAAAAAAATGCAATTCGAAAACCCACCTTTTTAAATCAATAGTTTAGCAAAACTTTTATTAAAAACAAATGCAAATTTTAAATGGAAATATCCTTAAACATTCTCTGCAAGATCCTAGGGTTGACTGGTAGATAATGCTCCTGGCATTAAGTCCACTAGTTGTACTTTTTGTGCAATAAAGTTTTAAATAAATAATTAAAAATATGTGTGTAGCCTGGATGTCTTAGTATCCTGGAGTTTACAAGAAGAATAGTATAATTGTAAAGGTAAAAATAAATCTAAAAATAAAAACAAAGGTCAATTCATTCAATTGCACTGAACTTTTATTGTGGATTGAGACTACACCTAAAAAAATCTATAGAGAGCTTTTACAACACCCATATCACAATCTTAAGGTACCTATTTGCTACCCAAGTTCAACAATTTACATAAGAACTTTAAAATTTCAACAAAACAATTCAATATTAGGGAATGGTTGAGTAATAAATATTTAGTTCAAACTATCTTCAGGTTATATTGCAACTTGTATATTAAAATTTCAGGCCTCATTTCATACAGAATAATATTTTTTTCTGTTCAAGTGTCAGTCCTCATTTGTACTTGTGTTTGTAATGGTTGTATTTACTGTTGGCCCATAGTATATGAGTTCTGGTATCTGACCGCCTTGCACTCCAGTGCCGTTGGTACTCTCTGATGAACAATGGAACTGAAAGGTCACCGTACCCATGTATACTTCACTCAAGCCTTCTTGACCAAAGTAACTCAACTCACTCCCGTCTAGAATAGCAGATGCAGTGTAGAAGCATTCTGGCTCAATTTGTATTGGGTTTTCAAAGTAGACATGGAAAGTGTTGCTCGATCCATCAGAGAAAAATTTTGTATTGTTTTCAGCGAGCACTCTGCCCAGGCGTTTTAACTCTATCTTAACATTATAGTCTGCTGCTCCATTTGAGGAACCATACAATCCAAATCCTACGACAAATATCCTCTTGTCCACACAAAATTGTATGGAGTCGCATCTTCCTCTGTATCTCCATTGGTTACTTCTGTATGCACATGACTGGAACCGGTGGCAGATCTGAAATTACCGAGATTGAGATTCATTAGACAATCATAATGTAAATTTAGCAAGTATTATCCTAACTTGGTATATTTGTGATTAGAAAAAGTAAAAAAAAAAATATATAAATTACCTGGGCTTTCAGTCCTGCTCTAGCTTTTATAGGATAGGACAGTTGTGGTTTGGTGGCTGCAGTGAAATGCAAAAATATGTCTATAGTTTCTTGTGGCGTTAAAATACCAAGCTGAGCTGCACTGTTAGCAAATTCTTCCAATGTCATAGTAGGGAATCTGATTAGATATATGGCACTTCCAAGCATAGCTCTTTTGTTTGTTGGGATGGGGTCAATCTCTCTTCTCAGGCACTCTGCCTGTGCCCAAGCCAAAGCTGCTTCAAAGAGATTGATCTCTTTACAATTTAGAGTTTCTCTTGCTAAAACTGACTCCAAGGTTGATACGTCTATATCAACAAATCCTTCAGACGTCAGTGCCATCTCAGCCTACAATGAAATAAAAAAGACGATATTAGGGGTGAGGTATATTAAAACTGCAATACAATTTGTGAACTTAATTTATTTATCAGATCTATTTACATTCAATAAAAATATTTTATAAAATAATACAATCTGTATGAGTGATATTGATAGTGTAATGATTGATACAATGCCTCATGTCGGCACGCACCTACCATAAACTGTATTGCAGTTATTTCGATACTACTAAAATCTACATACAATGACTAGATGTACATTGGAAAGTAAATGGAATGCAGAGTATTACTTCATTGTATATTCTAAGTACATGATTATGCACTTTTTAAGGCTCTATGTATTCTGCAACAATTACCAAGCATTAACACTTCAAATCTCAATGACTCAATTGGTACATCAAAAATAGATTTTCTATTGTGTTTGGAATTCTGGTTTAAAGGAGTATTTTTTGGCATACCAGTTTTTTCCACATTACTAATTAAACTAGGTTGTACTAAGACAAAAAAAATTTAATGCTTGAGAATTAATTCAGAATACAGACCCGAGTCTTATGTTTTAATCACAACCAAAATAAAACACATATTTACATATTATCTAAAATAGTGGCACAAATATTTAGCATTAAGTAAAGGTCACTAGAGCTGCAAAAAATAATTGGTATCAACTGGCTACTTTAAACTGAGTTGTTGTTGTACTCAAAAATACTCTTAAATTTAATATCTAACAATGAAATATATTCTCTGTACTTTCTTTACTGTCTTGGCTTGACAAATTCCGACTGGAGTTTTCAGATAGTTCCATTAGTAGGTTATTGTATGAGGAGGATGGTTCAAGGCAGAGTGTAGCTAAGTTCTCTGTCGACTGACATACCTGTGCATCTATAACTTCCCAGCATCTCTGCATTAGCTCAGGCTCTTCAAATAACCGAGACTGGCTTAGGAGTAGACATGCATTTTTGGCTGTAAGACTAGTTTCCAAATAGCTGACACAGGCTCTTGCTAGATATGGAACTATGTATTTCTTTGCTACATAGAGTGTTGATAGCACAGTGTCAGCTTCCAACTGGATTTCATCACAGTATAAATATCTGAAATCAGAAAAAAACTTCATTCACAAAAGTACTTGAGTATAAAAAAATCTTCTTTATAAATATTTATGCAAATTTATAATTACTTTAGAAGGGTTAAGAAGGCAGATGGTTCAACATCAGGAACTTCAATTTCTTGCTTGCATTCTGCTAGTCCTCCATAGAACATGGCATAGAACACAGAGCTGGCAGTGGCTAGTACATATTTGTGCGCAGGTATTACTTGTGAGTGACCTAAAATATTAGAAAATATTTAATTCAATCCAAATTGAATTCTTGCATAAAAATTAAAGTGTTTCGTATTTTAAAATAAGTACAATAGAAGCAATCAAGTTCTATGTTGCAAAAGAAAAATAGACAATATTAAAGAGTGACAAGAATTATGAAAACCTTTACCTTGTCCCCCAACAATGAATGTAACATCAGACATAAGTTGATTGTTGAACATAGCTGCATTTCGTTCTCGGACTGTGGGCTTCGTAGCTTGCCAATTTGGGTCCAGTGTGGCAGTACCCGGGGGCGGAGCGGGGGACACAGTAGGCGACGGAGCCGAATTAGCCGACCCACACGGAGAGGGCGGTCCGCTGTAGCATTGAGACACTTGAGTGCCTGTTTCCCGCTGCGATATCGTGTGAGGCGGAGACAAAGACAGTCCCCCGCCATTATTGATGTTTTCCGCTGCAATGCATTATATAAACATCACAAAGTGCACATATGTCTAACAAACCAGATTCGCGAACTGATCGATATAGGTCACTCGTCTATATTTAACAAAGGTCATGAAATAAATATATGTTCACTGAATCAAATATTCTAGAATAATAAGTGGAAAACAACACGTACGTCGTAATATAACAGGTTCTAAAACCATTCGTACTAATCAATATTTACTAAGACTGCTCACCGTTCATCCAAGTATTCGTTTGTGCTACGGACATGCTTTCCCTACTTTCTTGTAGTCTTTTGGGAGGTTTATAAACTATTCTTGAGCACAAATTCGACATAATGATCAATGCTTCTCGCGAAATTTAAATTTTCAATCTAAACATTTGGGCCGCGAATGTCTACGCATTGACGTCAGCCATCTTGTTTGGTGTCGGAGGGGGGTGCGGTGAAGAGCAGGAGGGTGAAATGTCAATTTGCTTCGTTCAGAAACTTACTTGAAAAGTTAAACTCTGGCGCGCGGCGTGTATATTAGTTAATATTTAGTTAAAATGTATTTGTATTTTAGTCGTCCTCAGATAACATAACTTTAAGTACTGAATCTAATATAAATGAATTTATTTAATTAGTGTTTTATTAATCTTTCCTTTATTCTGTTTTTAAAGTCGCTACTTTTCTATTGAGCGCAGCTTAGGTATGGTTGCCGTGTTTGTAGTCACTGTAAAACTATTTAACTTTGTTTTATTTAAACTTAACACCATTACAATTACACGCGAACCATAAGAGAGAACGACTTTTCTTTTCGAACTAGGGAGGGGGCGCGTGGTTTGATTGTATAGGATAGGAACGATAGGAACGAATGCTGCTGTGCCTTCGTTTAGGGAGCGATTGTCTTCTTATTAGTAGTATGATGATCTCAATGATATTGGCTGCCTTATCCGTAATAAATGAAACCGTGTCATAATAATCACCTTGCGCCAATTGTCTCGCCCTTGGCCGATGCCCTCTCTGCGTTTGCTGGCAATTGAGTTCTCCGAATCTCCCATCCTCGTCGATCAGACTCTCGAAGAAGTCCACGCTGCTGTTCATCGGTGACCGGACTTGTAAATGGCACGCATACCAAATGAAGCTGTTGAAACAATAACTATATTCATTACAATAGATAACCTCTAGTTGTATTCAAAGTATGCTGGTGCGTTGAACCCTGACGCTCAGTTTTGCGTAATGAATTAAATGGGGTTTGTCTTAGTATTCATAGGGATTTCTGATAAGGATTTGAAAACTTACTAGGTATATTATTTAAAAAACAGTTGTCACACTAGACTTTTTGTTCCATGCTGCATTTACTTTAATTAAAATAACTTTATTCAAACCATAGGGTCCTAAAAAGGTTAAAAATGGATAAAGAACGACTGATCTGTCCTGATGTTAAAAATTCCACGAATATTGAAAAGGAGAGGGGGTTGTTTGTTTTGATGCATGTTAGTGTTTTATGTTTATATACGTTTTTTGATAATGATTAAAAATATTGATTGAAATTTAGTAGCTTATTTCCCTAAATAAAAATGACGCAGGCAACAGCTATCTAATAATACATTGAGAGACCTAAACAAAAATAACGTCAACAAGTGAACTATCTGTTCATTTTTGGGCTCGAATAAATAAATAAATTTAAACTACTTACTTCGGGATCAACCCAAAGTAAGTAGCTCTGTTTTAAGGAAACGGTAATCAACGGTAGGTACTTAAAATATGAACAAGGCACAGATAATTCCAAATGATCATCACATGAATGCTTGTCCTGAGTGGGAATCGAATTCAAACCCCTAGCGTAAACCCCAGAGTCACTAAATGTACGAAAGTCGAATCAGTCGGCCATTAATATAGACACGTTCTATACATTGTAATTGATAATTGAATTAAAGTGATACTTAGCCAAACACACTACGCAAAAACAACAAATACAAAAACTTACAAGCCTCGTCAAATACACAATAATATTTAATCTTAAAAGAAAATCACAAATGTATTGAAAATAATGTCACAATCTACGCGCAGTAACTACTCGTACACAACTACGTTACTGAATTTTATGTATTTAGATTATAAAAATACATTTTATATACAACCTGTCACGTATGTCGTCCAACCAAGCATCGATACTGTGCATTATTTGCGTAATAAAACTATGTAATCGTCTGATATTCACAAACACATTCATATTTAAAAAAAAAATAGTTTTATTAGTTATGGAGAAGTTATGTCATTCTTACGGGAGTTTAAAATGTCTTTACTCCGCGGTGCTCCATATTGTATTGGTTCGTTTTTGTTTTGTAAACCAATCGCCCTTCATCCAGAACAATGCTAGTGATTGCTTAATTTATATTTCTTAATCAATTCTTTCAAACCAATCTGGATAAAACGTTTAATATATTATATAGTTCTAAAGTTTTATGTGTTAATTCTATAGGGAAGATAGAAGAATTGGAAGGAGTGGAATCGATACTAATATTATAAAGTTGAAGAGTTTGTTTGTTTGTATGTTTGAACGCGCTAACCACAGGAAGGTTTTAAGAGAGGTAGGGCATAGCGATTTGTCGCTCGAACTGGAGCAGCCCGACTGGTGAAATACCTCCACCTTACAGAAGACCGCAGCCAAATAACAATCACTTCTGTGTTTTTGTGTTCCTGCGTATGAGTAAGGTTTCCAGAGCTCCTGGGGGGTGCTACATTAGTAGCAGGGGGTCAAGCCTTCAAGGTAAGGGCGACAAGTTCAATCACATATTTATTATGCTGTACTTGTCACCCTTAAGCTAGGACCTCATTACCACTTAACATCAGGTGGGGGAAGAGGTCAATCTTGAAGTGCAATATATATAAAAAAAGGAACTACCGGTTCGAATTCAGAAATTGTTTTTGTGTTACATAGTCCATTTATTAAAAAAAAATGTGAATAATACACCAATAATGTAACTCAAGGTGTAATAAATAACTATCTACCCGTGCGAAGTCAGAGCGGACCACTAGTTTAGTATTAGTACTAGTTTTGACGACCTTCGTAGCCGAGAGACGAGCGTGCCGGACTTTGGCGTTGCGCCATCTCTGAGTTTCCGGGTTCGATTCCCGGTCGGGTCAATATGGGAAACGATCTTTTCTAGATTGTCTCGGGTCTGGGTGTTGTGGTACCGTCCTTGTTTCTGATTTCTGTAACACAAGTGGTTAAGCTACTTACCACAGAATCAGAGCAATGTATGTGATGTTATCCAATATTTATTATTATTATATTTTTATTAGTATAAGCCTGTTTAACGCAATATCTACTGTAACTAAAGCAATCTATACGAAAAATTAATACGTTCAAGGGTTATTTGACTTATGTTGTGTTAAAAAGTTAATTCTTGCTAATCGAATGTGTAATTGCACCAAAGGTATGCTAATATTTCGTTTTAATTGTCATTTGAATGAATATATTCGCAGTAATTTGAATATCTTCCCACAGTTTTTCCAACTGACTAGGTATTTGGGTAGTAGGTACTTATTAGGTACTGATGAATGCTGTTGCGATTTTGTCTTCGTTATTTATGTAAATATTTGTCCCTTTTCCTCGTTTTTGTTGTTTAGTATTCCGATGGAGGATACTTAGCAATTTGTTTTAAGATTTAATCATATTTAAATATGTTATATGCTCCCACAATGTCAACAGAGACATTTATGATTATAGGCTTATGAATTCAATTTAAAAACTGTTATAAAAATCAAACGTAGTAGGTAATATTTTGCACTAATAAACATACAAAACAACGAACGTGTTATAATAACTTTTAAATCAACATATTTATATCAGTGAATCAACTGAATAAATGTTTTTATTATGTTAATAGATAACTGAGTTATCAACAACAAAAACGTTGCTACAAATTCTAAAAGAACCGGTTGTAATACCCACGGCTATAAATAAACCAGTAGCGACGTCAAGTATAATGCAATGAGAGTAAAATAATATCTGTTACCTAAGTGCTGCGTAACTGAGATAAAACTAGGTTCACGGGAATTCTACATTAGAGAGATAATGCCGCGATACGTGCTTACTAAACTAACCGGCATCTATTAAAAGTTACACATCGTATGCATAGCAGGTTACATGTTTTACCTATTATCAGGTAGCGTAGAGATATACATACATAACAGAACTGTGGTGACTCAGAACCTTGACTTTCGGACTTCACGCTAATTTACCTGTTGTCTGTGAGATTATAATTCATTTTTTTCTTTTAATTTATCTGCCCCGGTTTTCGTACGGGTGCTATGTACTAATATGGGGCAGTGGTGAGTGATTTGAGTTATCTTAATTATAATATGTATGTGTACTCGTAGAGCTTCACCTTGAATTAATCTTTGTATTTCTAAATCTATATTAATTTGTTGAGAAGTTTTAGAGTTGCCTATCGGTAGATCGATAGTTGACGTCATATCAATAGTATCGGTTCTATCGTGTTATTGTGTAATTAGCTGTGCCCGCGACCTCGTTCGCGTGGACTACATCCTTCATGGTCAGTTTTACCCCTTTCTCCCCTAATATTCGAAACAAAAAGTAGTCTATATTTTAATCCAAGTTTCGAGCTATATTTGTGCCAAATTTCATATCTCTAACTTTAAGGAAAGCGTCACAGACAGACAGACAGACAGACAGAGTTACTTTCGCATTTATAATATTGGTAGGGATTAAATTAGTATCGAAAGTATTCGTTCTGTAAATATCAATACTATCGATATAGATGTATTGATATTTTCTCAGTTAATTAAGCTGTGGATAGTATGAGCGATAGATACTATCGATAGTAATGGATCTAAACCAGTGATTCCCAAAGTGGTCCAGGTGGATCCCCAGGGGTCCACGGGAGACTTGCTGGGGGTCTACGTAGGCGTGAATAAAAAATGGGGGTCTGTAAGATGTTAATGTAAGTCCAAGAAAATTTTTCTGCTTTTGATAGTAAAGAGCAAAAATGTAAGCATAGTTTTTATAAGGGCCTACCTACATTGTTTTAAGTGACTAACTAAGCAGATAATATTTTAATAAGGCAAGCGACTGTTACTTGTCCAAATTTTTATTTTTTGGCGACGAATGTGGTAGAATGTAGCAGCAGGGGGTCTACCGAAACCAGTAAAATTTTGAAAGTGGTCAACGAGAAAAATAAGTTTGGGAACTACTGATCTAAACTATTTCTAAACATGTCGTCGGTCGTAAATAGTATTGATGTTATCGATAGCTTTACCAAAATTGTAACTAGTTTATAATATATCTAACTATCGATAGTTGTCCAAATATCGTAATAAAGTAGATATCGCCCGGAACAGTAGGTCTAATCCCAAAAACGAAATATGTCGGATCCGACGACGGATAGCAATTTTTTAATTCTCAAAATCGAAACCAACTCACTTCGAATGCGAATAAAGCGTTATCAAAAAACAAAATATTATTTATACAAATCAAAAACCACGTTTTAATTCGCAAAAAGGTTTCGTTTTTGGGAGTAGACCTCCTGTTTGTGTTAACGAATTCAAACAGAACGTTTCATTGTATCTTGTTGGTCCTTTAAAGATTATTTAGGTATTTAGATATGTTGAGACATGTCTTATGTCACAAGATATTTACAGTTGTGGCACTGGTAGCTGTCAGTCTAATGAACTAGAAAGCTTCACTATTGGTTTAAAGTGTACAGCCAGATAATTAAGTAGGTAAATAGATTTTATTGTTATGAAAAGATAAGTTACAACAGTAGACATTATGTTATTACAAAGTGTTCGATACAAATGACAGATTTGTTAAATGCGCGGTTCCTATATTTAAAAAACGAATCGTTCTAGTTACGGCTAGTAATAAATTAAACGAGCCGTAAGCTAAAAAGGACCGACAGACGACTGATGACAGCTGATATGGAAAATAAGTTTGAAATTAGAATTAATGAATCGTGGAAAAAGGGATTAACATTTTTGACTTATTACGAATCGTAAAATATTGGAACCGGGTATAAGTCTGCCTTCAACACGGATTTTTTTGCGAATGTCACTGGAGGTGTATAGTATGTTTTATAAATTGCTATTCTTTTGTGATATCAACATCATACTTTAAAAGCTTACTTTAGAGGATGAACACATTTGTTAGATAAAAATAATCATAGTAAAAGTATGTTGGAGGGGACGACGCTGTCCAAAGATATACAAGTGATACCGCCAAAAACAAATAGTACGAAAATGAGTTCGAACCTAGAACCTTCGAACGTCAGTCAACCTAGATAGTGTTACAGATGGCGGCAATTAAGGACAGTTACGAGATCTGTTAGTGCATTAGAGCTAATAGATTAAATAATTGGTATGTACTTAATCCACATCTTCTACTCATTCTTCGCTGCTATTGGTCGGAGCGTGATGTTAGCCTATAGCCTATAGCCTTCATCGATAAATGGACTATCGAACACAACAACTATTTTTCAATTAAAACCTGTAGTTCCTGAGATATGCGCGTTCAGACAAACAAACTTTTTAACTTTATAATATTAGTATTAATATAGGTAAGTTTCTTACTTTTATTATCTAGTCCCTTTTAGCGACTTTGTCCGCGTAGAATAGTTACTTGGGACTGCAATATTAAGATATTTATAAAAGAACATTAATTATCGAATCATGCACAAACTTTTTTAACAAGATAAAATCGTAAATTTTCATAAGAATATTCATACCCTGATTTATACCCACACAATCATGTCGAAAGTGAAGAAACAAAGGTTTAACTATCATCTTTTAAAAAAACTTTTCGTCGTAAATCCTTCTTCTTATATATAAAAATTAATCGCTGTTCGTTAGTCTCGCTAAAACTCGAGAACAGCTAGACCGATTTGGCTAATCTTGGTTCTGAAATAATTGTGGAGGTCCAGGGAAGGTTTAAAAGGTTAGAAACTAAAAAAATAGGCGTAACGAAGTTCGCCGGGACAGCAAGTACCTAATAAAAATGTTTTAATGCCAATATGCACCGACTTGATAATTCAGTTGTATAGGTACAATAATATGACTGATATGCGGGAAGCACTAGCTATGCTTTCCCGCATGCGTTAATCAATATATTTAAATAAAAATTCAATATAAAACAGTAGAACGTATGTAATTTTGTCATATAATTTATTTCATATTGTGTTTACAATAAAAATGCTAACTATCTAAAAGAAATGTTGTTTTCAAATTGTGTTTTTTAAATCTTCTGTAAAATTGTGGATTCAGCACATCATTTTTAATAGAACTATTATTTTATTGATTAATATATACCGTAATCAAAGATTCGATTAATTTTAGATTTAGTTAGGTCAAAATTGAGATGTTGATGCTAACTGTATTTGGACAACTAATTACTCATAATACATGATAAGGCAATTTTATTAATGTCTTGCCCATATAAGTGCAGCAAATATTAAATTATTTTCGAATTCATTTATTCGTTAGACAACTGTTCGCTGATAATGATATGGGAGTGAAGGCATCAATTTACCTTCACTCCATATCTTTAGAAGTTATTTAAAGTGTTAACTAATTTAGTAAATTAAAAAATGATATAACTAACTTGTGGATGTGCCAATCCCTTTTACATTGCTGCCCCTCAAAGGGTTTGTGTGAGAATCACTAAACCAAAGAATAAACAACAGTGTTTATTAATTGCATATAAATTCCCGCTACCATTTTTTATTTAACAATTAGCTGACCCGAGAGACGTTGTCCTGTCTTAACGACGACTATTCAATTATATATATATATTTTTTTATATTACACTTCAAAATTTACCTCATTCCACCTGATGTTAAGTGGTAATGAGGTCCTAGCTTAAGGGCGACAAGTACAGTATTGTTACGAGCTTCGGGTTCGTGACAATTAAAACAGCCGATAAAAATTACCAAAAGTCACACTTTAATTGAACGCCACTAATTACAACCTTTAAACGCACTAATTAAAACAACAATCGCTCCCAATTCGCACTTCAAAATCGCTTTCGAAGTAATCACTTGTATCGCTAATTCAATACTGTCCCGGTCGCGGTGAATCCCGGCCTTTTATATTGCCGCGGCCGTTCCCGAACCTTCCAACGCAGAAACATCCGGAACATTCGCGCGCAGTGCGGCCTTGAACGGCCGTACGCTCGGTCAAGGTCATTGTTCTAGTAAATTCTGGCGTACGCGTCTCGACTCTCTGTAGTCCCGCCTTTCCACACTAGATGGCGCTGGTTACTACGAACGTTAATCGTGGCGCGTAACACTGCCCCCTCCTAAGACATGCTCGTCCCGAGCATTTTCGGCTCCATAATAACGCGCCAATCGATCCACATGGACGATCTTAGGAGTACCCCTCGCACCTTTTTGTATCCGGTAGGTTACGTCATTGATCTTAGTCACAATTCGATACGGCCCTTCCCATTTCGCCTGAAGCTTAGGAGATTTCCCCTTGCTGCGGATTGGATTGTGCAACCACACTAGTGAACCTTCGTCAAACTCTTTACTGTTCATTTTGCGGTCATAGCGGGTTTTCATTCTTTCAGACATTTGCTGGCCCGATTGTCTCACGTGCTCACAAATGTCATTCATTTTGTTCCGCAAGTTATTTGCATAATCTGTTATACTGCATGGGGAATCAGGTGGTATTCCGGTGATCAAGTCTGCAGGCAGTCGTAGTTCTCTTCCAAAGTTTGCGAACGCTGGTGTTACCGATGTACTTTCGTGAACAGCGCTACGATATGACAACAAAAATGGTTGTATGTGCTTGTCCCAATCTCGTTGCCGATTTTCCACAACTTTTGCCAAGTACCTCTCTAGTGTCTGATTAAATCTTTCCACCATTCCATCCGACTGTGGGTGGTAAGAAGTTGTTCTTGTTTTATGAGTTCCCATAACTCGACAAGTTTCCTGGAATATTTGGGACTCAAAATTCCTTCCTTGATCACTGTGGATTTCTAAGGGAACTCCAAAACGACAGAAGACTTCATAAACTAACTTATCAGCAACTGTCGAGGCTTCTTGATTTGGAATGGCGAAGACTTCCGGCCACTTAGTGAAGTAATCCATCACAACCATGAAATATTTGTTACCACTTTCACTTTCCGGGAACGGCCCCGCAACGTCAAGGGCTATCCTCTCCCATGGTGCGCCCACATTGTACAGCTTCAATGCACCTCTACTACGAGTCTGAGGTCCCTTTACAGCCGCACAACTTGTACATTTGCGACACCAGTCCTCGACATCGTCCCGACAGTAGACCCAGTAAAACCGTTCTCGTATCTTCAGTAGTGTCCGTTTTACTCCCAGATGACCTCCTGAACAACCATTATGGTACAGCTGTAGAACATCCGGTACTTGACCTTTGGGGACAACCATTTGCAGATGACAGCTGTCTCCACGAGCATTTTCCCATCTACGGCACAGAACTCCATCCTGAATCACCAAGCTGTCCCATTGGGCCCAATAGCTCTTTGTGATCGAACTCATCGCTGAGACGTCGCTCCACCTAGGCTTAGGAACTCCGGCCTTCATCCACTCCAGAATCGGCTTGATGTCCGCATCCTCCTGTTGTGCACGTTGTAGGCTTTCCTTCCACTCGTTGCTAAGGTCTGTCTTGAGCATCCTCACAGGAACAACTTCTTTACTTTCTTGCCTGGTACAATGCTTGCAGTCTTCAGGACAAGGTCTTCTTGACAATGCATCTGCATTACCATGAGATTTTCCGCTGCGATGTTCCACCACAAAGTCGTATTCCTGCAGTAATTCAATCCATCTCGCAACTTGTCCTTCCGGATTCTTGAACTGCAAAAGCCATTTCAGTGCAGCATGGTCAGTTCGTATGTGGAATTTCCGCCCCAGAAGATATTTGCTAAAGTGCTGCAACGACTTTACTACAGCAAGCAGTTCTCGTCTCGTAACACAATAGTTCCTTTCAGGTTTCGACAAAGACTTGCTGAAGTAAGCTATCACAATTTCTTGATCGCCATTCCGCTGGGATAATACACCGCCAAGTCCTATGTCACTTGCGTCTGTGTCAACTATGAATTCCTTACTCACATCAGGGTATCCCAAAATAGGTGTTTTGCACAGACGGTCCTTCAGCTCCTGGAATGCGATGTCACAACTTCCATCCCAGCAGAAATGTCGCTTCTCCTCCGTTAGCTTATGCAGGGGTTTTGCTATATCTGCAAAGTTCTTAACAAAACGCCGATAGTAGGAACACAAACCAAGGAATGCTCTGACCTGCGTCTTGTCTTTTGGGATTGGCCAATCCTTTACAGCAGCGATTTTCTCTGGATCCGTGCTGATACCTTCTTCAGACACTACATATCCCAAAAAACTAACTTGCCGTTTGAATAGTGAACACTTCTTCGGGCTTAACTTGAGGTTGGCACTCTGGATCTTCATGAGCACGCGTTCCAGATTTAGAAGATGTTCTTCAAACGTACGGCCTACGATGATTATGTCATCCAAGTAGACTAGACAGGCATCGCCAATCAGACTGGTAAGTACAAGTTCCATCAACCTTTCAAACGTTGCCGGAGCGTTGTACAATCCAAACGGCATGACTTTGAATTGCCACAGACCCTTTCCTGTCGAGAATGCAGTCTTCTCCTTGTCTTTAGGATCAATTTCAACTTGCCAGTAACCACTTTTTAAATCTAGCGTGCTAAACCACTTTACTCCAGTAAGCATGTCCAGCGTGTCATCAATTCTTGGCAAAGGATAGCTGTCTTTCTTTGTAACGTCGTTCAGACGACGATAGTCAACACAAAACCTCATGCTACCGTCTTTCTTTCTTACCAGCACTACAGGTGAACACCATGGACTAGATGAAGGTTCAATAACACCATCCTTCACCATTCCCTCAATCATGGTTTCCACTTCCTTTTCACGTGCTACGGGCAATCTCCTTGGCCGCTGACGGATAGGCAATTCTTCTCCTGTGTTAATTTTGTGTTGAACTAAGCCAGTCCTTCCGATGTCAGCATCGTTTGACGAGAAAACGTTGGCATACTTGAGCAACATTTGTTTCGCCTTGACCATTTCATTTTGGGACAGAGCGCTGCGGCAGTCTTCTAAAAGTGTGGTCACTCTCGTTTGTGTATCTTTGCTGACGGTCCCGGTCGATTGATGTTGGCATCGACGCAACCAATCCACTTCCTCGCAAGTACCAACTAGTGTGCCCTTTTCTATAACCTGTTCCTGGTCACAAAGGTTCAGCACACGTACCCCTGAGATGTGGCTCTAACCAAAGTGCGTGCCACTCTCCATGGAAGGTCATTTTCTACCCTTTCCACAAGTACACAACGGAGAGTTTTCCCAGGATTTCGCGGAAGACTAACTGGCACAATTGTTTCTGATCTCGGCGGAAGAACAATCTTTTTAAGGCTGTATACATTCCCTGGTAACGCGCCTTCCACGAAAAGTTCCTCTTGTCCACATTTCAGAACACCTTGCTTGACGTCAATTTCGCAACTATTCTTCCTCATAAAGTCAAGGCCCAGGATGCAATCGTCCATTATATCCGCCACAATGACATTATGCAGGTAGGTTCTGTTGCCTAGCTTCAGCCCCATCTTCTTCTCTCCATGGACGGGTATGCGCTGACCGGTGGCTGTTACCAAATTGATGTGTTCTCGGTTGTATGCAGAGTCCCCAAGGGACCGTCTCATAATTTGGGAACTGACAACCGTGCGAGAGGCTCCAGTGTCTATAGTCAGCTTACACGGCGTTCCGTTTACCTCGCCCTGGATGACTAGGCTGTTCCCGTCTTGGGTTTGTTTGATCGAAACCCTTGGGGCTCTTTGAACCTCAGCCAGCACCCGCCCCGCAGTCCTGGCTATTACTCGTTTCCCTGCTGCTGACGCTGAGCGGTGCTCTTAGCTGCACTGCCGTCTTCTCCTTCTGCAGTTCGCTTAGGGCAACTGGATCGAAGGTGGCCCTTTTCCCCACAACCGTAGCACCTAGAGCTGTATCCTTTATTGCGGTCGCGAACTGTAGCCGCTGCAACCTCCCTAATGCGATGGGAACGATGATCCTGCCGCACAGCTTCCACCTCCAGTGCATGGGCTAAGGCATCTTTAAGCGTCCCGTGGTGCCCGAGTCTGACAGCAGCTCTAACTTCAATGTCGCGGATGCCATCGATGAACGCCTGCACAAGGTTTCCATCAATAAGCGCTGGTACGGACTGGTAAGCTTTACGCACCAGCTTTTCCACTTCAAGGGCCCACTGCTGCAGGTTTTCGCTACTGCGTTGCACGCGGTCCCTGAGCTGTGCGCGAAACACGTGTTCCAGGTGAGCGTCGCCATATCGAGCCTCCAAAGCCTCAAGGAGCTGCTCGTAAGTCACTTCCTTACCGAGAGCTTCCAAGACAGATAAGGCCTGGTCACGAAGGCCTAGGGTGAGGGCGGTCATGGCCTGGTTTTTATTCCAGCCGTTCGCTTTCATAACTGCCTCAAACTGGATTTTGTAGGCCGACCAGGAAGAAGTTCCGTCGAACGGTGGCACTTTGAATCCACGTAGCGAAGGTGTTGTAGCTACGGGAGCTGCGATTGCTTCTCCGAATTTAAGGCAATCCAGCTTTTTCTTTACGTCCTCTACCACATCGTCAACCTGATTCTTCACTTGGTCGATCCTGATTTCAGCTTTTGACAGGCGGTTGTCGTGTTGAGCAACCTTGTCCTTCACCTCCTTCATGTCTCTCCCGAAAGAGGCATGAAGGTCCTTCAAAAGAAGCATCTGCTCTTCCTGGCGGCGAGCCTGTTCCTCCTTGTCCTGCTGCCTCTGGTCTTCCAACCGACGAGCCTGTTCCTCCTGGCGGCGAGCCTGTTCTTCCTTGTCCCGCTTAAGCTGTTCTTCCAACCGACGAGCCTGTTCCTCCTGTCGGCGAGCCTGTTCCTCTTTGTCCCGCTTAAGCTGTTCTTCCAGCCGACGAGACTGCTCCTGCAGCATCATCATCAGGGCAGCAAGGTCTGGTGCTGCCGATGCTGCTGGTGTTGCTGTGGACGGGCCAGCCTCCGTGGTTAATAACTGGCTCTCCGACTCCTGCGACAAAGCTCCACCAAAACGTCTCTGGTCCGTCTCCAGTTGGCGTTGACTCCGGGTACGGATACCCTCCGTGTCGTCTTTAGGTAAAATCGGCATAATTTAAATCCCACTTCTGACACCAATTGTTACGAGCTTCGGGTTCGTGACAATTAAAACAGCCGATAAAAATTACCAAAAGTCACACTTTAATTGAACGCCACTAATTACAACCTTTAAACGCACTAATTAAAACAACAATCGCTCCCAATTCGCACTTCAAAATCGCTTTCGAAGTAATCACTTGTATCGCTAATTCAATACTGTCCCGGTCGCGGTGAATCCCGGCCTTTTATATTGCCGCGGCCGTTCCCGAACCTTCCAACGCAGAAACATCCGGAACATTCGCGCGCAGTGCGGCCTTGAACGGCCGTACGCTCGGTCAAGGTCATTGTTCTAGTAAATTCTGGCGTACGCGTCTCGACTCTCTGTAGTCCCGCCTTTCCACACTAGATGGCGCTGGTTACTACGAACGTTAATCGTGGCGCGTAACAGTATAATAAATCTGTTGCTGGACTCGTCGCCCTTACCTTGAAGGCTTGACTCCTGCTACTAATGTAACACCCCCCAGGAGCTCTGGAAACCTTACTCACACGCAGGAACACAACAACACCGGAGTGATTGTTATTTGGCTGCGGTCTTCTGTAAGGTGGAGGTATTTCACCAGTCGGGCTGCTCCAGTTCAAGCGATAAATCGCTATGCCCTACCTCTCTTAAATATTATATACATATTTTTATTTTTTTTCTTTATTAAGAACCTTCTGACATTTACAAACACAACAAAAAAAAGTGACATTGGTCCAGCCGTTCACGCGTGATGGCGTGACCAAGGTAAATAGGGATTCATTTGTATAAAAAAACTAGCGGTCCCGGCGAACTTCGTTCCGCCTTAGAGGATTTCCCCGCTTTTCTGTTGAAATGTTTCCTGAAATTTCTTTGCTATAAACCTCACGGAGCTCGAGACCTTTCCAACGAATGCAAAACCGTGGAAATCGGTTCGTGCGTTCTGGAGTTATATATGGTATATATAGCGTCAGGAAGGAAAACCCGACTTATTTTATATAGTAGATAACTTCTGTGAGTGACTTCGATCACGTTATTGTGGGATAAAAGGTCTTAATCTATACATTATACATGTTATGTTATTCAAAGACTTATCTGTCTAGCCGAATTTAATCCAAATCATTTCGTACAAATAAACATTCACGTTTAAATTAGAAGGAAAGATACCGTATATATCTATGTGTATCATTGTGATTTAAAATTTAGTATGATTCAATGCAAATATACAAATGTTGAATGGGGTCATCGTTGGTTATTGACCTACTACCATAACCTAACGTTTTTGGTCCCTTAGGTGGGAACCTGGGACGAGATTAGATTGCGATAGTTTGTCTAGTTTGGTGGGGCTTCTCAAAGTATGTTACGCGAGCTCCTATTCGTTTTGTTTAACGGTTGGGGGCTTGTATAAATATTTACGTATCGGCGGTCAGGAGAAATAAATTCATCCATATGTCACATTATGATTAAAAATCTTATTGGCACCTCTGCGATCAAAAAAATTATAAAGCGAATAGGGTCAAAATATCACATTATTTTTAGTTCGTTAAATTGTTATTAAAAAATAATGGGTAACGTATATTTTCATTTTCCAATTTAATAAAAAAAAATAGAAAAGACCATGCCAAGTTTCAGGGTTGAGGCTCATTACGCTACTGGTGGGTAATGACTTCACGCGACAATTAAATTTAATGTATCGCTGTTATTTTTTGATTAGGTTGAAAATGCAAAAATACGTATTTCTTTCATTTGGGTAAATCTAAAAGATAGACCAAAACCTATTTTTAATACGGTGCGCTATTGTTGATTCTCAGTTAAACCTAAAAATAACACCGATCAAACAAGGCATAAAATATGAATATGCTTTGTTTTGTTCTCATTAGAATTTTAAATGAGATTAAACTGATTATTATACGTTTCGCTTTTTACAATCTTTTATTTTGCAATATGTACGTAAAGACGCGGGGGCCAATAAATTGTTCGTATTATCCATGGAACGGTGGACCTGCGAAATATATGATCGGTCTTAATTAGGTAAGTAAATTTTATGTCATTTAGAGGTTCACTGTTATAAACAAACAGGAGTTCTTGTAGCCATATGTTTGAGAAACGTTCGTCTAGGTTAGAGCATTGTCTCTCAACCTCTACGTTAATAGGTGTTCGCAACCATTTTGCGATCGGGGGAGCACACGTATAAGGCTTTTCTTAATTCTTTCATGACACCTACATTTAATATTAAATTGTGAAATTGACTTAGTTTTGTAATTAAATATGTTTTAAATAAAAAAAAAAGTAAATCAGTCATTTTATTCATTGTCTTAGCTTAGATTGGGTGTGTACTAATATCCTATTTAAGTACTTATTAAACTAATTTAAATATGAAGTCTGTGTCATGACTTCACTTAGAGCAGTGATATATTAGTGGGATTAAATTTAATATGTTAAAGCGTGTGCTGAGACACGACATGAATTAATTATTGAATCATTGGAGCGTTTTAAATCTGATCCCCGCAACCCTAAACTTATTTCAATACCCAAGAATGATTAGCAGAACGTATCTTCTAAAGAACGGAACCATCAAGTATTTAAGCCTGCAATATCCTAAACAAACTGTGCAAACCTCAAAAAGTGAAAATAATTTACAGCAGGATTCATCAGGATTGAGTTCACCAACAAAAGTTCAAACACAAAATTAAAACGTTACCACCATCTCCGAACTTCTCAATTAAGTATAATATAATTATCATAGCTGAGATAAGGAAAATAAATGTAAACCAACCGGTAGGCAAAGAAAACAATGTCGGCTTTAGTGAAGAACCACCGCAGCAGTATCTTCCCAAGGAGCACAGGCAATTTTCCGGGAGTCCTGTCAACCCTCCCCTTCATTTCATTTCGTAAAACGTGAAACTTGTGACATTATTCGCAGATTTCGATTCACACTTCACATCGGCACAGCACTATTCACACAAAAAACCGTGTTGGTATTGTTGTAGATTTTCGATCTTGATTTGCGCGAGCGTTTCGTATAGATGCGTGCGTTCTCTGGGACGGCGGACCGCGAATCAACTCTTGCGCAAGGTCGCCAAGGGACCTGCCTCCAGTGTGCACGGGGCTGAGAAAGTGTACGTAGTGACGTCGTTTTGACTTAATATGCAACATGCTTTATGATAAGCCTCGTTACCTAATTTAATCAGCCGTCGAGACGACGATGTTTTTTTTGATCTAATCATTATCACGATGATACACGGGCATTTAAACAGCGGACTGATCGAATAACGAGTTCCGATGACTTTGACATTTCTAACGTACGGTTTTAAATATAAAAGATTATTTTTATCGACATTTATACCGAGACCAAGATTTATGGTTTCACTACACGAGGACCGCGATGCTCTTGAAATATTATTTTTGGTATTGAGTAGGAAGTCCGTTTTAAAAACACGTGCAAATTTATTCACTTCCGCTTCCTATTGAAATGTACTGTGTAATTACGCTGTTTAAAATCTGTATCAAAATAAAAATTTACGCTTCCCAGTGACAGACTCAAGAGCAGTATAACTGTATGGTGATTTATACTTATATAATGTGAATGGTAGGTTATTTAAATTATATTGAAAGAATATAGTAAATCTTTCAATAGTGCATTTTCTCATATTGAATCATAATCGCAATAAGTCTGTAAAATGCCTGCGAAAATAAAAGTGAATCCATTAAAGGACTTTTGTAACTTGTAATAAATAGCTACTATGTGATTGTGTTTGATGCTCAATAATGCCAGAATGACTGAAATGGATGAAATGTTGCAAATATACTCTTTTAATCCTGAACCTGCGGTTAAAATATAGTACATATATTAATATGTTCTTCTTTAAAATATATCGGTACTTAAAAGATTTTGAAATACACATCTTAAAAATATTTATTTGTAGATACAATATTAGAAACATACTTTTATCTCTTTAATCTTGCAGTCATTGCATGGCATAGTCGTATGTTTGTAATCTTATCGGCAATTCTATCAACAAATAAGCATTATCACATTGTATTTTATGAGCCGTGAAGAACATCCATGACCTATATTGTAATTGAAAATCATGGCGACGGCATTCAACTGCGCAGGGCTGATAATATCTCGACTCATCTTTGTAAGCAATTATTGGAATCAATGTTGTTGAGTCACAGTCATTTACTGTGTTGATATAATACCCAAGGAAATCGTAATCATTTAAATTATTACACGTCTATAAGTTTCCAATAGACACATTTCAATCGTTTCATCTTCAGTCAAATCGTCCTACAATCATCTGTCAAATTTCTGCATTATAATTTCAACCTAAAGTCCAACTCAAAGTTGAAACATTAATAAGTTTTTACACAACCTTATTTAGGTACCTAACTTAGGTATAGAATTGAAGACTTTCGCGTTCCATTTTAGACATACAGTAATATACAGACAGCAAGTATGTAGGTCGTATACACTACTAAAAAATGTTGCCGTTTTGACCCGTTAACTTGTCTTAAACACCCTAGTGAGGGTTCCCAAACTTAATCGGTTTGTGGTGTACTTTAATATATTGTTAGTGTCAAGATTTCCATGGGTATAAGGGATTTAAGAAAACAGAAGTGTAAAAATATAAAACCTGACTGCAAACTAGAACTCATAAAAAATATGCGGAATATAGAGACTTTCGTATTTAAGGAGACTATTATTGAGAAAACTTGATAATTTTTTTTACCAGCGACATAGTTCACGGTTTTTTTGGAAAAAAATGCATGCTATATATAAATCAAGTATGTCATCAACTTTCTACCGAATTTCAGCTCAAACCATGAACTAGTTTTAAGCGTGTAAGAGTAACAAACATCCATAATATTATTAGAAATATTTGCATTTGTAATATTATTGAGATATTATGTATTTAATAACCCTGCTACCTACTCTTACAGCGAATGAAATTACATTTACAATGTCAAATCTATGAAGCCGCACAAATTTTGATTGAAAAGGGTATTATTTTGTGTCCTGATTGATCTCTTGAAAACACAAGAACAAATAGAACGAAATGACCTTTAGTTGTTATTTGTTTACCAAAGACATTATTGGTGTACACCTACGTACTGTAATATAAACTTTAATACTTTCGCGTTCCATTTTAAACATTTGAAATAATTTAACGGGTCAAAATGCGACACCATTTTTATTTAGTAGTTAATACGAAGTACTTACTGCCCGGCGTTTCGATAAGGTTGCACCAACCGTGGTTACGAGCTGACTAGTCAGCTCGTGACTTTTGACACGTTAAATTATTTTAAATACGTACTGTAAGATAGACCTAGATTTTTTGATACATATCTATGCAAATAAAAATACGTGGCTATGACTATTACCCTAAAATCTATAAATCAATCAGAATTAATCAAAAATAGCTGAGTGAAAGCAGTTTGAAGTAAATACTTCCGTCCCACTCACAATAACTGATTTTCGTAAGGAAATCGCATGGTATACGTGTAAACATACGGGACAATCTTATTAGGATCAGTCTTAAAACAAGCCTAACTTGCAACTTTGAGACGTTATTCTGTATATCTATCATTAGTATATATGGCATTAAATAAGAAATTATGTAAACGAACTGTAATTATAATGAACAAATAATTTAAATTAAATCGTGTTCATAGGAACAAGTCATGTCTTTCTCATTTCTCAAGAACAGTCTGTTCATTATTTGCAATGGCATTCTATCTCAATATGTAACGTCATTCGATAATGTCACCTTGTAATACAAAAAAGTCGAAAAAAAAGGTCTATCTTTTTTTAACTCGTCAAAAAAGGTAAATCTATACTTGCGTCCGGTTTTTTAGTATCTTGGCAACAAAATAATTTTGCATCGTAAACTTCAAACGTAGACGCTCAGGTGATTGTATTACATGGTCTAAAATTAGAAAATCAAATTAAATTTGTATTTGTTTTCTATTGAAACCGGTATTCAAACTAGTAGTCTTCATATAATTTCAGAGTAGAATAGGCTTTTTTCATTCTGAACACGGAATCAATCGCGGTTGATTAGTATGCGAACGGCGCAAGCGCATAAGCAGACCATATCCATGCGTGTGCCGGACAAGACTACTTCTGTTTTCCAGCTGCTATTGAGACGACTCTGTGTCTGATCGTTGTGTACGAGTTGGGTGGCAAAACATTACAAAATAACCTTGATTCTGATCTTGCTTTTGTGTTCATTCTCAGTATAAGACTCTTCCCTAGCGATTCTGGAATTTGCATGAAAACAAAAATACCCTTTCTGGTAACCCGAAAGCCAGGATATAATATTTTTGTATGGGATAAGGCATCTGTATCCATACTATGTATAGTATCAGTAGTCGATATAGGGCAGTCGTCTAGTCTTTTCATTCTAACTATGATAGTCACAATAAAATGTCTACTTGTTGGAATAGGTACCATGAGATGAAAACTTAATCAGAAAATAGCATAACAATTATTGATGCTACAAGACTATGCGATCATGTTTTGTTCTAGTGATTGTTGTTATGAGGCTGGGCTTTATTGGTCTAAAAATTTGCTTTTCAATTTTATTTTCTCGTGTGTTTTCTACATCCTTATTCACGGCTTAAATTGAGGCTTGTACTGATTGTTCTAACAATATGTTCTTCAATTTTATTTTCTCGTTTTACTATATTCTTAATTAGGACTGCCATCCAGAAGAAAGTCAAACCTTGTTACGTTACACGCGTTGGAAGAAAGTGGGTAGAAGCGAATAAAAAAATTAAATAAATTAAAATGCGCTAGACAACCACACCAATCTCTTGGCCTCAAACTAAGGTTTTCCCTTGTACTATGAGTACCAGATGACGGATACAAACTGGGGGCGTCATCCCAGCACACCCAGACCCAAGTCAATTTAGAAAAGTTCGTTTTCCAAATTGACCTGACCGGGGATCGAACCCGGACCTTACGCGCTTTGGCCGCCTACATTAGCCATTGCGCCACCGAGGTCGTCAAATAGATGCAGCAGCAGTGGATGTCCAACGATCCTTATGTATACGTGCATGTTTAATGAGTTTTTTGTTAACATTTTTCTTTCCATCTGTAACATATAACTAATTAGGCGACGAATGCTATCCTTCACCTTTTCTTCTGACTATTGTCTTAAAGTTTGCTAAATATAAAGGATGTCGTCGCTTTTTTACCGTGTTTCTTGTAATTTCACGACTTGATGACATGATGACCGTAAACTAATATGCAAATAGACAAACTTCAAGTGCACAAGCTACGTTATTATGCAAATTTTTGCTCAAGTGCTTATGCACTTCATGTTCTTCAGGCGGAAAAGATGTAGATTTTATTTAAAAACCTATTGGTTTCACTAGAAAACTTCAACAGTTTAGACTAGCTTTATACGTTTTAAATACTTACCTATTATTCTACCCGCCATTCAATTACTAAACTGTAAACCAAATTCCTACTTACGTTTAATGTCCGTAAAAAAACAAATCACGTATTTGTTTCGCTAAGACCACTAATCCACCTCTTCCTGATATAATAATCGAGATAATTTGTATGTTTTTACTCTTTCACGCAAAAATGACTGAAAGAATTTGAAAGAAGCTTGTTATTAAGAGAATAAAATAACACATGGGATACTTTCAACCCGAAATAACTATTACAAAGCCACGGTGATGCTCGCGTCTTTGTATGTACTTCGGAATGGAAATGGTAAACTGGCATGAATGTCATGGATTCGAAAACGGACGCTTTAAAAAATTTTGAAAAGTTTTACAGTGTTTCAGGCCTGTTTCTCATTGCAAACACTGTGTTCGCCCGTGTCTCATCTTCAGGAAAATGGTCTATAAAGCGTTGTCTCATTGCCGCACGGGCACGCAGCTCCGGTGAGGTCGCGACGGAGATGCATTACAATGCCTTTTCGTCATCGACTTTCCTTAGTCGTAAAATCGTTTGATTACAGCGGAGATGCTTGAGAGACATTTGTTTCGGACAAGTGTGGACTAGGGTGTAATAGTGACTTTAGGTAACATTTTGAACACTACGATATAATGTGTATATAAGCTTACCCCCAACCCCTTAACACGACATGACTTACTCTGCAAATGTTACTTGAGAATAAGTGTACCTACATAGAAGATTCCGGCAAGAGACTTAGTAGCTACAAATGATGATTATCATGTCATTCATTTATATCCTACTAGTATATACCTTAGTAGTATGCGCAAATATTCAAATTCAAGACGACAATATTTTAGATACTGTTGATTGACTGATAGCAAACTGCATTCGTATTTTTTAGATAATAATCAGTAGAAGGAAAGCGGACTATAAATTGGGTTTTTAGTGTGTCTGTTTTGGACACCAACTTTTGCATTTTCCACCTAATCAAAAATTAATTAATTGAATGTAATTGTCGCATGACGTTACATTTCACCCACTTTGGTACCCGTGACGTAACGAGCCCCAACTTCGCAACTTTGCATCGTTTTTTATCTCAGTATTTTTGATTAATTTGGCAAACGAAAAATGACACGTCTAAAATTTGTTTTTGAATTTTTAACTCGCGACTTAAAACGATCTAGTATTTTTGACCCAGTCCGCTTCATTTTTAGCGATAAAATTTACTCATATATCCTAATCGGCATAAGTCCATTGATATAACTATAATATTAAAGATATTAAGGATACTAACTATTAATAATTACTTGACGATTATTGTAAAATCTGTCAAATTACAAACCGTCCGTATCAGATAAAATTTAGGTAATGCTTAGCCGAGTATAGTTCTTACCGTGGTCAAACTTTGTTATGTTCCGTTGAATCGATTGGGGACAGAACTTTTCCGTGTCGAATCTAGAATCTAAAGCCGTAACGACATGCTTTATCCAAGGCATGGCATGTTAATGTGACCTTCTTTGATCCTTAGATGCGTGTACTGTGTTTGTGTACTGTGAAAGTACAGTTATAATGCTTTGTTCATATAACTCGTCTTTTAGAACCATTCAGATGAACCTTGTTTGTACAGTGACCTTTTTAAAATCGAATGTTACGGCCATTTTAGTCAGTCTAACGTGCGGGAAGTGGTTTTATTGGGTAGTTTGCGGTCTTCTCAGAGCGAAGAGTTGAAAGTGCATCTACAAATTTCCCCTTTTATAATGCAGTATTGAGACTAGAAAAACACGACCAGAATATTCACATGGCGACGAATTGAGAAACATTCTGTAACCTGCCTTTCAAATAGAATAAAATGTAACGCAAGTGGCTGTATGATTAAGACGTATAAAAAATTCCTAGCTTCAAAACGTTATATATCAATATATTATAATAGTAAATTTTGGTTTATTTGTTATTTTATTTACATATTAGAGAAATTAATAATCTTAAGGTTCCATAATTTAAAGGACTAAGAATTTTAGAGAAGAAAAAGGAAGATTATGGTAGTTTCGTAGAAAATGACAAAAAATTTAGAACGTTACTTGCTGTTTTTGTAAAAAAAAAAAAATTAGGATTTCAAAATTTTCCATACCGATAAACACGTTTAGGATACAAATCCGTTGAAAATTAAGCTAAAATAAGTATGTAATCATTTTCCAAATCGGTGCAGCCAAAATCAATTTAATGGTTTCTGTCTGCATTAATCTCTAAAAAATAAATGAATAAAATTTTAATGAAATGCGATATAAACAACAAATTAAACAGGTAAGTATCATAGCTCTAGCGTTTTTATTTTCCTTCGATGGCATGCCTTTGCAAAGGTCACCCGCCTAAAGGTCCTTAACTGAACAAATACAGGTAGGAAAGACCAAATTGAGAGCTCATTAAAATATTCTGATCGTTTGGCGAGATCGTCTAATGCAGATATTCCCAAACTTATTTAGCTCGTGGACACACTCTTGATACTGATATTGCCACCTAGTCACAGATACCGCACAAGGAGAAGCTAAGACGGATCCCGAGCTCAATAGCGGAGAGTAGGTGGCTCTTTGCGGCGAGCTCGCATGGGTAGAGGTGGATCACGGAGGAAAAGGTCCTCCTCGGAGTATCGTTGCCGGCCGCTCTGTCCTCAGCGACTCGGAAATACCTACCACACCGTCACTCTCGTCACATCCACGAAAACTCCCTCAATGGCCAACGCTGCGCAGTTGTGGGGAGTCGTATCCCTTGCGGACTCTACGCAGGCTCCCCAGCAGCGCCTACCCTTAAGTGAGCCTCCTCGCCGCGTGCAGCGCCACCAGCTAGACCACCTGACACGCCCCACCACTTTGGGACCTAACATAACGGACGCCAGGCAGATGCTCTGGTCTCGGGGTCTGGCAAAAATCGCGCCCCACCCGTGCCAGCCACTATCCCCTTTCAAGAAGGAAGGGCAGGCCCTCGCGCCGGAACTACTGCCGTCGAGTAGAGAGATCCTAAAAAAAGGCATCGCTGGCTTCCGTTGCCCAGGGTGCACCAGGCCCGCTGGCTACCACTTTCCTCGGATTTGCCAGAATCCTCCAGAACCAATAACAAGCAGGCACATAAAGAGGTATTCCGAACTTTGGGAATCACTGACCTAACGCCTCGATGGTTCTAGCTCAGCGTAGCGTGTCACGTAGTGTAATCTGTTTTTGAGATGATGCAATCAATTTCTCCATTTTTGCTTTTACCGTTAATAAATAGATCCGTTTCATTACGTAAATGGTTTGTTAATAAAATAAGCCTGTAGTGATAAATTCGGAACGTGTAACTAGTTGACGCGCCTATAAGAATTTTAATGGCGTATTTTTTGGTGAGCCTTTGCATGTTAGAGGTTCTTGAATATATTCTCATGTTAAGAAGTTGAGGACTAGTAGACGTTCATTTCAATAGAAAAGAGATGTGACTAATAACAAGACAAGAAGATCACTTTGAATGACGAAGCTCTTTCCAATAAAGATGTCAAGGTTAATATTTCGACACGCCGAGGACCATTTCTGGCTATACAATACAATGCTTGAATTACGTAACAGTATGTGTGACACGTTGTCAGCCCAATAATGGTTTGTTAATTGTTATTTTAATGACGAAATCTATTAGCTTGATTAATTGTTTTACTCACATGTTGGTTAACCGCGTTTACCACATTGTAGCTGACAATTTAGATTAGATGAGATGACAATTGAGTTTCATTTTCTGCCCGGCTATTGACAGAATTAGTCCGCCAATGAAATTAAGCGTCTTTTTTAAAGGGTCTCTTTCTCTCTTTAATATCAGTTAATTTCATAATATTCGATTACAACTTTTGTTTCTTAACTGTTTTCGATTGGTTTTATATTTCAATTTGATTTTCAAAAAATTTATAACTCTTTTAACACACTTTATTAGATTGACTAAAGTTAATCATAGTCTCAAATATTGTTAAGATTCTCACTTTTTCATTGTCTATGCTTGAATGTTCAATCAATGAATATAACTAGCTATCACCCGCGACTTTATTCGTCGTATTTTGGGATGTAAAGTGTCCCATATGTAAATACAGTATCTCATCTGTCTTTCGACCATCTGTCTTTCGAAAAAAGTTTTTTTTGCATGGAAAAGTAATACAGTTCCTGAGCGTTGGTAGAGTTCGTAAAGTTCGTTAGTTTATTTCAAGTTTGTATGTAATGTATCTCTCACTCCCTAGCATAGTCGAGGCTATGCTTGGGAGTGAAACGGCATGGGATGGGGTGGCCTCCTTCTGCGAAGACGTCATGTCACAGAAGGAGACCGCAGAAAGGGAGCGGGAGGACGATCCTTCCGCACCCGTCTGCCGCAGAAGAAGGCGGCTGAGGGCGCGGCGACAATACGAACGCGCCCAGCTACCGCGTGGGGACCGGCCGGCTGATGGTGTGAGGGCACCTAAGCTGGCATTGCACCGGCCCCCACTGCGAAGTGGGGATGGTTCCGTTGGACAGGCCATCCCCAGTCTCCCCCCGAATACTGCGGGGGAGTAGACGGAGCCGCGTAAGCGGCTATTCCGCCGGCGGTGTTGTGGAAGTCAAGGCTTAGCCGATCTCCCACAGCATCGCCACTAAGGCGATGGAGGTCCAACCGGGGGGTTTTAGTGGGTAGTCCTGCCCTTTTCAGGGCAGGGAGTCCCACACACGCCGTCACCCTCCCTTGGGGGTCACCCCAAGGGAGGGTGACCCCCAAGGGGTGACGGTACGGTGCATCAACGCATTTCCCCCCGAAAAAAAAAAAAAAAGTTTGTATGTAATGTTATTTTTTAGTGTAAGATTTGTTGGTTGTCCTAAATAAATAAATAAATAAATAAAAATCATGCACTACTTATAAATAAACTTAGACCTGGTTTAACTGGTTTCACAATGGTCTGGCATTCATTTTGTTCCGCTTACCAATGTCAGTCGAAGGCTAAATCAGTTTCAAATCTAGATATCTACAAATCTGGATTTTGTGGATATTTAATTTGTCCAATTTTCCTGTCGGGTTAAGAAATTTCAGCGGTCATCGCTTAAAACAGATTACACGAATAACCTAGCGTATGTGGTATCAAGTAATACCAACATAAAGTCAATGTCAGATCCGAAGGCGGATTGCGATTTTAATTACTAAAATTCGTCATTCACTCGTTTTAGACGAGAGTTAAGCTTGCGAGCTTTAATTTAAGAATAAGTTATGAAAAATTTAAACTCATTTTAAATTTTGAACTTCAAATCAATTTCGATTAATTGATATTCATCTGCAGGTCTGCTATGCGCAAAACGTCAATATTACAAGAGGTGACAAAATGATCAATAATGTTGATAGGCATTTGACATATTATCACACTCGCATTCAGCCAATTAGTTGATTTTGACATTTGAAAAGAGCTCGATGATATTTACTTATGATGTGCATCACATTAAATTCGATCTCAATACTCAATATATTTATTGCATGTATAGTGTTAACAACATAAACAAAACATTACGAAATGAACAAACTAAAGATTTTCGTTTCGTGTCTGGAGTAGGGCCATCTCCTAAGTCAAAAAAAAGCATGAATTGATGATTCCGTAAATCACTAGGGCATTACATGTTCAATATATTTATTCCTAGTATTTATTTTAAGAGAGGTGGGGCATAGTGATTTGTCGCTCGAACTGGATCGCAGCCAAATCACAATCACTTCTGTGTTATGGTGTTCCTGTGTGTGAGTAAGGTTTCCTGTGCTCTTGGGGGGTGCTAAATTAGTAGCAGGGGTCAAGCCTTCAAGGTAAGAGCGATAAGTCCAGTAACAGGTTTATTATGCTGTACTTAAGCTAGGACCTCATTACCACTTAACATCAGGTGGGATGAGGTCAATCTTGAAGTGTAATATAAAAAAAAAATAGTATTGCCATTGTGGTCTAATGGTTTTGTTCAAGCACCACCATCTTGACCTAGATATCGCGTAGATTTTACAATTTTTATAGTGCTTCACGCCGCACTTAAGACGAAATATTTCTGTATCTATAAAAATTTAAATATTTTAAAGATACAGAAATATTTCGTCTCCCATTGCGGTGTAGGGCTCGAACCTATGACCTTCACGTATCGCGCATGCTGCTCTTACCAACTGAGCTAACCGCAAGTTATCGTAGGCGATGATTTTTTTCTGTTGTATTGACCTCTAAGCCTTCTTCTTAGTAAGTGCCCTTTGCCGAATATGCTTAGAACTACATACTTATTTTTAAATATTTAGATTGCGTGATTACCTTTGACTATTGTTTCCAGTTTGAATATGATATTTTCCAATTAATATACTGAATGTAGAAAAAAAAATCCATGCTGGAAGAACAGGATTTGAGGCTCACTTTTATTTGATCTCGTCTGGTCTGCAGTCCGATCGAATTAGAAGAGTGAGGGATGTAATTAGGGTTGACAACTCTCGAAATTAACCACCCGGGAGAATTGTACGCTAAAGAAAATTATCGTGTTTGGGTGATTGAAAGAAAATCATAATAAATCATCTAATATATTATGTCGCTTTCTTACCACTGGTCTAACTCTATACGTGATAATCAACGGGACGACTGTTTTGTTGTGCCCGCAAAGCGAGTGAGTGGAGAGAGAGCAACGTATGCATTTAATTTATAGGAAAAAAACCGGAGAAGTTATAGCTCGTCGGAAGGTGGGAAGGTTAGTTACTTTTACCGGAGTCTCCCGGATAATAAAGGAGGGTTGGCAACCCTAGATGTAATAGTGCACTTGCGTGCTGCTCAAATCATTGGAGCCCTAGAAGACAGGGAAATATTTTCATAGTTTCACAGTCATAAAAGAACCTGTGGCATTTTAATTGCAACGTTACACCTTAGTGTACGATATCTTATCATCACGTATGATACGTGTAAGCCTTGAAGTATGTAACGGAAGCGGAATCGGCGAGTCTAGCGGTGCGGTGGAGGTCGAGGAGAACCGAACTGACGAAACACTTACGTGACAATGCATGTTCAATGTGATTTGGGATATTAATTATGTTATTGTTATAAAAATGATCTGAGATTATGGATATTGGGCCAAGCTATGCCTGTTACTCAGCGCCCAAGTAATATAAGGACAGACAGACAGACATGACGAATAGATATAATAATAATAGAATTGACGAGTTTCGTTTTTTTGCCTTTTGTCTACCCTAAAAAGGGCGTTTGCTACATGATGCGTAATACGTAATGACCGGAGTAAATTATGAAAATAATTAATTATTTGAAAATTGTCGGAAAGCTATCCATGCTGAAATACAAAAAAAAATATTACTAATCCAGTAAGATACATTTTGTACGTTACGTGTACTAAACGTGTAAGATTAAAAAATTAAGTACTTTTTAAGTTTTTAAAATAAAACAATAAATATCGAAATGATTTACTTTAGGACATTTCCTTTTAAATATTTTTGTTTTCTTGAGACTTCGATCTTGTATTTGTATTAAATATGTCTGCAAATGGCGTCAGGATAATCATAAAACTCCAGTTTTTACTATCAAAATACTTTAAAGTTCTGGCTAGTTATTATATTGCTGATATTGTACGAGAATAGCTGATCGTCTTTACTTCATTTGCGTTGTTTCAGTATAAAAGTGCCCATGTATTCATCTAGTATCACATCCATTTTTAATTTAAGAGTGGTAGGGCGTAGCGATTTATCGCTCGAACTGGAGCAGCCCGTCTTGTGAAATACCTCCACCATACAGAATACCGCAGCCAAATAACAATCACTTCGGTGTTCCTGCGTTCCTGCGTGTGGTTAAGGTTTCCAGAACTCTTGGGGGGTGCTACATTAGTAGCAGGGGTCAAGCCTTCAAGGTAAGGGCGACAAGTCCAGTAACAGATTTATTATGCTGTACTGGTCGCCTTAAGCTAGGACCGTCTCGACGGCCGAGTTCCGCCGGTGGGGTTCCCGGCGTCCTTCGTTCGAGCGCTGACGCGGACTGCCATGGGGTTTAGTCCGTGCAAGTCAGACATAACCCACATTAGCTCCTCCCGGGCGGTGCGGGTATCCGGAGGGATTCCCCATGTAAAAAAGAAGGTCAATTTTGAAGTGTAATATTAAAAAAAAACACACTTTCTACCAAATTTAATCAAAATGTAAGTCGTAGTTATTGCGTGAAAGAGTATATAAATATGGACGGACATCCACACATACTTGTAAACTGTCGCGTTTATAATATGTTAAATATAAAAAAAAACATAAAATTTTATACCGTAAGTTATTTGATGATGCTAACTTAATATAAAATTTAAAATAAGAAACATTCCAGTTACAATTAACTGGTTTTTCGTTCAAGGTCTGGTCGGCGATCGCTAAAAATAGAAAAACGCTACAAAAAGAAACTTGTCCAGTTACTAGCTCCCAATGTATTATACAACGTGTAACGGAAAGGGTATAACAATATCAAACATACCAAAGCAGTTAACGGTTACAAACTGTATGGGACCATTTGTAGCTGTGTACACGCATTTATTGCTTCAATATTTTTTTTTGAAATATCAGTCAAATACAAGTCAAAATTTTGACTAAGTCACGCTTTCACAACACTATCACAGTATTCACGGTGTAACAGCTGTGGGGTCAACAACAACAATCAGCTCACACTGCACTCCTGGTATTCAATTAAATAATCTTATATGGGTTCCAGATATTTTTTTTTTATACATTGTTCAATTTCTTATGATTGGGGATTATAATCTGTATTATTATTTCCCTACATTTTAACAATCAAAAAAAAAAACGAACAATAACTAAGCTAAACTAGTATCTCCTAACTTTTATAAATTTTTGTAAACATGTGCAAATGTAAGATGACACACAGTGATCAATGTAGTTTCAACATATTTTGTCATGAGGGCGTACAAAAAGAAAAGTTATTTGAATATCGAATGCCGTGCAGATCGTAAAAGTGAGTAAAGGAAAAGTAGATATTGATCTGAATCGAAAACTAGGCGTTTTCGGTTTCACATTTCCAACTTGCTATAACAACACCTTTCTCGTAAGGAATAAAGAGGTTATGAACGAGCTAGTTGACATTAAGGATTGTGAAATGTAACTTCTTCAGTTCTAACAGTTACAAAATGATATCAACAAATTTGTCGTATCAAGAACTATCTTATCCCAGTGATTCCGGCTAAATAGTATTTTTTAAATATTTATCAAAAATATTTAAATCAAAAAATATGCGGTGAAATATTTAATAAACAAAACTATTCCACTAAATGAGTTAACTTATTTTTTAAATGAACCCTAAAAATGGGCGGGTCTCGTAGCTATGATACTTTACTATGGCCCTGGTACAAAAATAGTGCTAATTTTAAAAATGGGTTCTGCATTTTAATTTATTTCGTTCCTACAATTTCAACAATAATAAAATTATGTTATTAATGATGCGATTCTAATACCAACATTTTAATTATGTTCATGACCCTTCAGTATAAAGATTTTTCGCAAATTGTATTAAATAGGTACTTGGTAACATTATGTTACAACTGTGTGCCCCATACTGTAAAACTATCAGGCGTTTTCTTTATTTATTTAGAACAGTTCGTAATTGCATTAAAGGCTTTTCAAGCAAAAATACGATAAATCTTATCGTATACGTTATGTCCAAAAAATTAGGAATAAAGAGGTTATGAGCGAGCTAGTTGACATTAAGGATTGTGAAATGTAACTTCTTCAGTTCTAACAGTTACAAAATGATATCAACAAATTTGTCGTATCAAGAACTATCTTATCCTAGTGATTCCGGCTAAATAGTATTTTTTAAATATTTATCAAAAATATTTAAATCAAAAAATAAGCGGTGAAATATTTAATAAACAAAACTATTCCACTAAATGAGTTAGCTTATTTTTTAAATGAACCCTAAAAATGGGCGGGTCTCGTAGCTATGATACTTTACTATGGCCCTGGTACAAAAATAGTGCTAATTTTAAAAATGGGTTCTGCATTTTAATTTATTTCGTTCCTACAATTTCAACAATAATAAAATTATGTTATTAATGATGCGATTCTAATACCAACATTTAAATTATGTTCATGACCCTTCAGTATCAAGATTTTTCGCAAATTGTATGAAATAGGTACTTGGTAAAATTATGTTACAACTGTGTGCCCCATACTGTAAAACTATCAAAAATACGATAAATCTTATCGTATACGTTATGTCCAAAAAATTGTCTGTCTGTAAAATCGGTTTACAGACGATAATTTTACGTAAGAACGCCGAAAATTATAAAGAAAAAGTATTAATTGAAAATTACATTTTAAATCCTCAAACTTGACCATGCAAAGTAACGGAGCTACCAGGAATCCATGAGTATGAAAGATTTTTTTTGTTGCTAGTTTTAGTAAAATAATCTTGAACCCTAATATTGATTGTCACAACTTTGTAGTTGGAATCTCAGAGTAAGAGAGAGACAGAGATTAGAATAGAGAGAGGGCTAAAAATGTGATTCAGAAATGACTACTTGTACTGTTTTCTCAAGCATGGAATAGTCATAAGAGAAAAAGAGACAGATGACGTTCAGTACGTACACTCTTTCGCAGCCGTACACACTTTTAAAACGTCAGTGAATCTATTGTAATGCTACAAAATTCAATAATCAATATTTAGACGCAAGTTCATACTAATTCTGAAACCTATTAAATTTTGTCTATTAATATTTTCCTTACTCTAAGGTTGGAATCGTCGAAAGAGTTGGATGTACCTATTATGCTATTAATTGAAATATCACAATGGTGGTTCATCTTTTAGTGTTTACTGAATCACATCTGAAATTTGTTGGTATAGCGTTTCTCATTTTGACACTTCAGTTACGTCGTTGTGTTGTCGTCGCCGTGGCAACATCTCGTGTTTTTGCCTTTCTGGATTACCTACTTCCTACGGATAGCCTAGTGATATTTCGTGATGTCTTTGAGCAATCAAGAATATTCGAGATGATTCTCTGTGTCGGAGCAACCGACGGCAGCCTGATGGCCGACCAAGAGCTAGAGAAAGAGATTTACGAAACCATTGGATTGGGCGAGGAGGTCGTATCACATGGCCAGCTCGGTCACCAGACCTAACTCCGTTGGACTTCTTCTTGTGGGACTACGTTAAAAGGAAGATGTACGCTGTAGCATGCTCGTCAAGGGAAGAGATGATAGAAAGCATCAAAGCCGCGTTCTGTACAGTGACGCCACAAATGTTGCATAATGTTAGCGCATCTTCATATCGGCGAGCTGGTTTATGCATCCAGCTTCAAGGACAATACCTATTTTGAACCGTTCCTCTGAAAAGTAAGTAGATAACTTTGTTCTAAATCCTCAATTTATCAATTAGAATTTGGTTTTCAAGAAATAAAATAAACTATGTAAAAAATTGTACTTACGTAATTAATAATAACAAATTGGTCTTTATGCCACGTTAATAAGTCCTCATTTCGTTTGTTCCAGGTGTTTCCATAAACGTTCGCTACAATGTACCTAGTGACAACGCCGATTCCTCTGTGCCTAGCCGCCCAAGCAAGCCGACACGCGCTCACGCCGAAAAGTACTAGGCGCGCATGTCGAGGAAGGAGGTGGAGAAATTCAGGATCGCAGTGATTGTCGTGAAGTGATAACGTGATTTGGGGTCGCTGACCTCAATAGTGTTATGATGCGTTTGTTTACGTTTTAGTCAGTCATTATAGTTAATCATTTTTTATTTCATAAAAACAATAAAGTGTTTATTTTAACTCGGGATTTCGTATATAGAATCTATACAAGGTATAGTATCCACCTACTTTACATTGTTACCCCCTTTCCGTTACAGGTTGTATATGATCAAGCGAACTTCCAAGTGAAGTTCGATCATTATTATATGAGTCACTTAATTCGAAGATATAAGTATTATTAAACAGGTAGTCCCTTAATCCTACAGGCAACATCGCACGTTTTTTAGAGTAAATCGATAACTAAAAAATTCAATCGATTTTAGTATCGAATACACACCCGTGCGCCCCTAGCTCCGCCATACTTGTTCTCGTCATTCTTTAGAGTTACCTATTACAAAAAAGAAAACAAAACTAAAATGGGTTTAATGGAAAAAAGTACACTGTTCTGTGTTCTGTTTCCTAGGGTGGGTTCAGGGAGCTTATATCTTCGAATTAAGTGACTCATATAATAATGATCGAACTTCACTTGGAAGTTCGCTTGATCATATATTATATTTCGTCACTTAATTCTTCAGATATAAGTATTATTAAACAGGTAGATGTTCAGAGTAATTAAAGTTTTGTTTTGTTTTTGTGTTAAGCTAATTTATTGGCAGGTGTTCCTATTAAAATAAGTGTGGCTTTGTTAAAAGACAAAAACGTTAGATTTAAATGATATATTTAAACGTTCATAAATCTTTAGCGTAATTAAACTGAAAAATGGAACAAATAACAATTATCCTTAACTAAAAATAAATCAGCCTTATAAATTTTTATTTATCTCATATTCAATCAAATCATTTCTCAAATAGTTTGAAGAAACACAGATCTTGCAAAGTCCCCGATTTCATTAACAATTGGCCTGTTATAGAAACGCGCAACTGTATTAGAAGTGGCGGTCCAACCCGCTGTCTTCCTAATAATGTCTAGGCTGAGTCCCGCGAAGCATGCGGCCGACGTAGCTGCGTGCTGCGTGCTGTGTGCGCTGAAAGTGCGCGTGTCTACACCGCTCTCCGACAGCACCCCTTTTATCCACCTACTTATGGATTGAGCGGAAGCAGTTCTATGTGGTGGTTTTATGGTCAGCAATAAGTTACCTGCATTCTCAGTTCTCAAATTTTTTGTTACAAAAATATAGTCCTTGAGGACGGAAGCAGGGCATATGCGTAAATTTTCGTGAAAGAACGGAAGAAATAAGACTGGCTGATCGCGACCATGAGCAGAGGTTTTAATTATGTCCGTAATGGATATCTTAACGCCGTTATCAGTGAGTAAAATGTTCTCAAGTTTTATCAATGAAAAAGTTTGAACCCTGTGTGCAGTGCACAAAACCAACAGCACGGCTAATTTCTTTGTAATTTTGTCAAGAGGTAACTGTACATTTGGATACCAATTGGATACGTGATTAAGTACTGTCTGCGGGTCCCAAGTAGAAATATACTTGGGATGACTTGGTTTAACTTTATAAGCCCCTTTAAGAATTCGCTTGATGCGGTCAACAGAACCGATATTATCTCCTAAGAAAAGAGATAAGGCTGAGCGATGGTTGTTAAGAGATCCATATGAACACCCTTGGTTAAACTGCTCGGTCAAAAAAGTCATCACGGAGAAAATATTGTTGCTAAAGACATTCATGTTGTTGACCGTACAAAATCGCCACCAAAGCTTCAGAGACACGCTGTACTGCTTGAGAGTGTTGTCGGATAGAGATGCCAGCATTAAGTTGAGGGCAGCTGGTGGAATGTCACGTCGCGTAAACGCCGACCGCAGAGCTTCGCGGCACCCAGGGTAAGATTGTTGTGGAGGGGATGATACTCCCTGAAATTAGATCGTAAGAGATTTTTATCGGGTGCAAAATAATATATCTTAGAGTCTAATAAATTTTGTAAAATAGGGAACCATGGCTGTGAGGGCCAATATGGAAATACTAATATTCCAGTTGCTTCTTCATCGATGATCTTTCTTAGGCATTTCAAAATTAGGCAAAATGGTGGAAAAGCATAAAAATATTTCAGTTTCCAGTCTATGGTAAAGGCATCGACGGCAAAAGCATCTGGATCTTGGTATGTAGATACAAAACTTTCACACTTGGCGTTGTGACGAGAGGCGAACAGATCAATCTCTGGGAATCCGAATAGTTGTATTATTAGATCAAACGCATTATTTGATAATTCCCATTCAGTATCGGGGTTAATTTTGCGCGATTCGGCATCTGCAAAATTTTTCTTCGAATTCACATACGAAGCAAAAAGCCAAATATTTCGGCTCTCACACCATCGCCAAATATCTCTAGAGAGTTCGTTTAGGTGTGGGAATTGAATGCCTCCCATTCTATTAATATAGCTTATTGCTGTAGTATTATCAATTCGCAATAATATCGCGCAATTGGTTTCGTTGTTAACAAAACTTTTAAGTCCTAAAAAGGTGGCTAACAATTCTAACTGGTTTATATGATAGTTTTTTTCCGAAAATTTCCAATTTCCGTTTACTTTCATATCATTACAAGTGGCGCCCCAACCAGTCAAGGAGGCGTCAGTATAGATAACATGTTTAAATACTACTTTATTTAAATCACAAAAAGTTTTAAATAAATTGTCTCTCCACCAATTTAAATCATTTAGGATAATTTCAGACAGATTAATTTTTGCTTCATAATTGTTATTATGTTCCAGTAATGCAAGAAATTTTTGACGTTCTAATATCTTGGTATAAAGGAATCCATACTTTGTTGCTGGGCATGCTGCGACGAGGACTCCTATTAGTTTTGCTAAATCACGAATTGTACATCTAGGTAACTTGGAAAATTTCGCAACCAATTGAGCAATATTATTGCGTTTTTCTGATGGTAATGACATTGTTAAAGTTTGTAAATTGTACATAAAGCCTAGAAATTTCTTAGATTTTTCAGGGTACAAAGAACTTTTTTCAAAATTCACAACCAAACCTAAACAATGTAATAATTCTAGAGTTCTTTTTACATTCTTTCTACACTCCTCAAAGTTGTCACCTATGCATAATATGTCATCTAAATAAATGACTGATTTGTAGCCCTGGCTACGCAAGTAAGAAACAACTTCTCTCATTATTTTGGTAAAAATCCTAGGAGCTACGGATAGGCCATATGGCATTGCTGTGAATTCATATAATGAGGGTACTTGAGAGTCAGGGGATTGGAATTGAAATCTTAGGTACTTACGATCCGTTTTAGCTATTGGAACTAAAAGATAAGCTTCCATGAGATCAATGGTGGCTAAATATCCATCTTGGGAAATTAGTTTTGACACGGTTCTATAGTCCTCCATTTTAAAATGGGAATTAGAAATACACTTGTTTAAGGACTTTAGGTTTAGTATAAATCTTTTTCCCCCCTTAGGTTTAGGCGCTAGAAATATGTCTGATACATATTGATCGCTACATGGAGAGCAAGGGATTACAGCACCTAGCTTTTTTAGTTTTTCAATAGCGGTGAGCATTTCTCGGCTTTCGTTGTAATTAAAAATAGACCTTGGTATTTTGGTCTGTATTACTTTATATTCGAAAGGAATTGTAACCCCTTGCTCAATCCATGTTAAAACCGAACGATTATTAGTCATATTTAACCAGCAAGTATAAAAGGAGGTAAGTCGTCCAGCATGTACCTGCGCTAATGCTGTGCATTGGCACGATTCTTGAGGTGGTTGAAATTCTTCGATGGCATTTGAGTCGACGTCATTGGAAATGGTCGGCGAATCGTTTTTGGTGTTGGTCTCTGTTGACCTCCCCGTCCTCCCCTGTATGCTGGGTAACGAGGAGGTCCTGTCCAATTTCCCTGATGGACGGGACAGTTGGTCAAAGGCTGGAGTGTGGTATTTTGTTTGGTCTGGTTACCTGATTTTCGAATCTGATGACCTTGCCTTTCTATTGCTTTACTGGCTTTTATTTTTTCTCCAATCAATTTACCGAATAGTGTATCGTCGCGTTCGTTATCATGAATAATGTGCAAAAAGCTTTTTTCTAAGCTTGGCACAATAAGCTTTATTCTGTCCTTAGAAAACGAATGGTGTAGATCGGACAATAAGCGGCAGCTGTCGCTTAAGTATTTTAAAGCTTGAACTTTATTGTCTGACCTAAGCAAAATATCCATGGCTCGATTCACTGCTGAGATACCTTGTCCCAACGTTTGTTGGAAACACGATAGTTTTTTATCCCGACCCCTTACGATATCTGAAACTGCAGCCGAAATCTCTGGATTCAGCGTTGGAGTTTGTAATAGTTTACAATTAGTGGGAATTAGATATTCTTTAACAAGTGTGTTTTTCTCATCTTTAGGCAATCCCTTTCGTAATATAGGTAGCCACAGTGCAGCTAGGCTATCGTGGATAGCTTCTCCAAAATCGGGCGTATCCGAGGTAGAAGCCCCTAAAGCAGATAATAGTGCAGGATCCAAAGCTGGTTCTGACTCTGGAGCAGAATCCGCAGGCGGTACAATGACTGCTGGTGTGACCTCAGGCGAAGCCCCTTCCGCGTCACATGGCGGCATCGAATATATGAGTGGTTGCTCGTCTAGCTGAATTCCAGGGGAAACAGCTTCGGGCATAGCTAAGCCCTCAATGCCAGCATATGTTGCGGCATTATTTGTTTCTAAAAAAGAAATATTTCGGCTAAAAAATTTATTTAAAACCGTTGCAGAAAAAAAAATGTGGGTAGTTAATTAACTCCGAAAATAAAGAAACTGTTATTGCGATCTTATCTTACATGTTACGATTTTTTATTTTGTAGAACCATATTCGTGAGAAACTCGCAGTTACCCAAATTATGGTGATCGATTCGCAATCGAACCCGACTTAGAAGTCGTTCTTATTAATTTATTTTATAATTCATGTCTGCGGGTAACTCAAAGTTACGCGCGATCGAGATAGACTCGCAGTTTATCCCGCGTTTGTAAATGTACCTATGAATCAGAGCGGGCAGCTCGCAGCTACCCGCTTCGTGATAGTCTCGCAGTCTACCCCGAAATCATAAGTAGGTCACTTATTTAACACTTATTATTCGCAAACTTTGGCTTACCTGCCACATTTTCGTCATCCGAAGAATCCAAAACGCGGCGTAATCTGCGTCGTTTTTCCTCTTTTTGTTGTATTTTTCTAATTTTTCGTTCGTAACGTTCTAATTTCTCCAAAGCACTTCGTTTTGGCATTATTTTTTTTTGTCGTAGGAGCGTGCGCTCGTTGCCTCGCACGAAAAAGGAATGACGAGAACAAGTATGGCGGAGCTAGGGGCGCACGGGTGTGTATTCGATACTAAAATCGATTGAATTTTTTAGTTATCGATTTACTCTAAAAAACGTGCGATGTTGCCTGTAGGATTAAGGGACTACCTGTTTAATAATACTTATATCTGAAGAATTAAGTGACGAAATATAATTCATTATTGACGTCTACCGTTACCAAATATCATTTTAAAAACAAATCTAGTTAAATTAGATGATAAACAGGACTTTTCTCGAATTTAAATAACCAACATTAACATAATTAATAAGGGAGTAGTATCCTTTCTCTTACACGACAAATATCTAGTGGAGATGATAATTATGCATACTGATTTATTTATTGACGTATTAGGTTAACAATTTACGCAGATAAAACCTCCTTTTTTGTTTACAACATTGTATCAAAATATTTGTAAAAAATCGTAGTAGTAACTTTTATGGATCTACGCGTTATCCGCCGTTTTGCCTACATGATTAAAGGAAATTAAAAAAGAGTTATTGAAACATTTAAGACTTCCTATAGAAATAAGGTGTTTTGTATAGTAAAAGGTTGCCTCTTTGCACTCTTTGTCACTTTGCAGCCTTCCAACCAACTATCCCCACACAAAACATATACATATTTGTTTTGAGTTCGACATCAACGGACACACAATTTTAGTAAGGATGGAAAGAAAATTATCTATCATTAACTATTACTAAAACTATCATCAACTATCAGATCAGTCTTTACCAATTGCCGAGAAAATGTCGGCCGGGTAAAAGTAATGGTTAAAGAAGTAGATAAAACTATGGTTACTTAATTTGTTACTTGTATGAAACAGATAGTAGAAAGTTCAATTTATACAAACAAGTACGGAACCAATTCTCTAATAAGTATGCCTGGACACACACTTGACATTTTTTTCCATCTATCATCAGACACATCAAGTTATTGAGAAAAATCTGTTTGTTCGTGTGCATTAAGCGAAACATACTCACATTATGCTGCACATAAAAGTAATGTTGTATTAATGCTACGTTGGGTTGCAGAATGTGTTTGATTATAATGGCCTAAACTTTTGACGAGACTAGGTATTTCTGAAATGACATTGTTTCACAATTGGTTGCCACATTGCATTGTACTTATTATAAATTATTACATAAACGTTTTTGATTAGACCGTCTATGTGTAACATGAGACGTTAGGCGATGTCGAAACGTGGATTAGAAACTTTTTGTAATTTTTACTGTTTGGTTTGAAATTTTGAATCCGTTGTTTACGATAGATAGATAGATAGATACACTTTATTGCACAGAACATTTACAGAAATTGGTTTTACAGACATATTTATGTACAATATAGGCGGTCTTATTGTTAGAGAGCAATCTCTTCCAGACAACCTTTAGGTAGAGGAAATAGTAGACATCGAGAAACGGGTACAGCCGTGCAAAATGCTTGAGAAAAATACTAACAGAAAATATCAATATAAATACCATAACAAGATAAAAATATATAAAAAAAAAATACGTAAAGATAAATAATAATAAATAAATATATAAATTTCCATAAAGTATTTACGATTACAGGTTTTAGACAACATATTTACTTGTCTAACATGATTAACTTTTTTTTCGAGTAGCGAGTACCGAGTTTTACTCGGTCCAATCTTTTCAACCGAGCACTCGGCCGTGTAACTCGATTCAATGGAATTCCCATTTTGCGCGCGTAAATATTAAATATTGATTATTTTTATTACTGTTCTCTTAATTTTGTCTCATTAAGTAGGTACTACTTATTCATGAGCATAATTTTGATTTTATTAATTGAGATTGTCAAAGATTTCTTAAATTATTTGTGATTAACACTGTTGTTCTAATTATATCTACCAAAATATGACTATCGCTTATCTTAAATCGAGTTCTTCGGACCGAGTAAGAGTAACAAAAATCCGCCGACTAGGCCGAGTACCGAGTATCAACCGAGTACGTGGCCCATCTCTAATATTAATTGACCATAAAAATGCGAGGTGGCAGCATTTTTGTGGTATTTACCTTAATTTGTTGATCTTTTCAAATGTCTTATTGAATCAAGAACCTGGGATCTTTCTCGCATTGGGCGCCTCCCTTAGCCACTGCGTCATCGAGCGATGATGCTTCCGTCATGTTTTTATTTACTAATTATTTAATTCCAGACCCGTGCCTCTACATTCTTCGCTTCGCGTCTCAGCTGCAGTTCGAGGAGAAAGAGCACGAGGTGAGCATGACTGCACTGCGGCTGGTGCAGAGGATGAAGAGGGACAGCATCCACTCAGGCAGGAGACCCTCTGGGATTTGTGGAGCAGGTACACTTTAATCAGCTTCGAGATACTAAGTAGAAAGCAAAGAATAGCAGCCAAGCATTTTTTTCTGTTGAAAAACACTTGTTCCTCTGTGAAATTTCAAGTAAGAAAAATAATAAGTTCAGCCATAATAAATTATAATTGTACAATATTATAAACCTGAAAGTTTGTTAGTATGAAAGTAACAAACAATTTTCACTTGCTTGCTTATTATTATTGATAATGTTGTTAATAATAAAAACAAGGGAGGTGGAGGAGCGATACCAACACCTTTTCAGACACGATACCGAAAGTTAAGCAAAGCACGCCGCGGTAGATATTAGATGGGTAACCATTCAGTGCCAAAATGATATTTACCACCTTATTTCTATTACCTTTGGCTGCCGAAGAACGCTAAAGTTAGACCTGGATATATATCTCGATATTATTCGTTAAAGTTAGAGACCATTGGCGGCTTGAGAACATTGAATTCAGCGTCATGATAGGATACTTGCCTTACTCGTACACACCTCTGCCGATCTGAATTAAATCATTTAGTTGATATGCGGTCAGGTCTATAAATGTTTTAAAACAAAGTTCTACAATAAAAAGTATCTCTTCTTAAACTTCTTAAAAACCTTAAAAACTTCTTAAAAACCGGCCAAGTGTGAATCGGACTCGCCCATGAAGGGTTCCGTAGCAGTAAGTAACGTAATATAAAAGTTTATATTTGAGTTGATTGAATTAAAGGTAAATTGCGGTTTACGATAAATGACGTATTAAAAAAATACTTGCGAAAATTGGTTCGAATGAGATCTAGTAGAGATTTTCAATACCAGAACCAATTTTCGCTGGTAGTTTGAATAGAAATATATTTTTTTTTAGTTTTCTCATTCGCTTATTTTAAAAGTCAGAGAGGGGGGGAGGAGGGCAACATTTTTCCACTTCGGAAGCGTTTCTCGCGCAAACTATTTAGTTTAGAAAAAAATATATTAAGAGACCTCAATATCATTTTTGAAGACCTATCCATAGTTACGGAAAAATAGGGCTGTGACATTCGGACGGACAGACATCACTAATCCGTTTATTGCCGGCTTCGGCACCCTAAAAACGGCGATTCCATGGCGATAAACTAAATTGTCATGAGGTCATCGTACTTAAACGATAAGAGTCTGCTTGTCTGTCTCATATTTTTATAAGGGTAATCTGTTTATTATAATATGATAGCCAATATAATAAGATACAAAATGACCTTTGTTTTGAAGCGCAAAATACTTCTCAAACAAGTGTTTATCTCTATTTGCTTTTTGTTTTGCATTCCGCGCACCGACTGGCATAGTGAGTGATATTATGCAGTAAGGAAGTAGCGACCGGTTCAATTAGGAGTAAATACTAAACTTGCATGCACTTAACGGAGTTAATTAAAACAAATATTGTTCGTAAATATATGTCTGCGGAAAATAAACAGTGGTGCGCGCAATATGTACATATATTATTTGCAAAAAGCGGTCTGCGTCGGCTTCGCCCGTGTTTATAGGTAGGTATTTACTGGAGATGCGCCGAGTAACGAGTACCGTTTTACTCGGTAAATTTTTTTTTCATCCGAGTAACACGGTTCAATTAAATTCTCATTTGGCGCGCTTAAATTTTGATTATTTTTATTACTGAACTCTTAATTTTTTTTTGTTCCTTCCTATTATATATTTTGTGTTGTATTAGCGTCACTCAAATAGACTGCACCATAATACCAGCGCTTTGCGTCTTGCGTCGGTGCAGCATACAGGTGAGGTGTGGCCTAGGCGACCAGTTACCCGTTAGTTTTTTTAACAATTATTTTTCTTTTACTCTTTTGTATGTTTCTTTCTTTCAATTTCGTGTCATTACTACTCATTCATTAGTAATTTGATTTTTATTTTATTACTTGCGATTTTCAAAGATTTCTTAAATTTGTGATAAATATTTTTTCAATAACACAGTTGTTTTAATTATGTGCTCAAATATACCTACTGCTTTTCTTTAATCGAGTTATTGGGGCTGAGCACGAGTATTAAAAAATCTGCCGTGTACCGAGTGTCTACCGAGTACTCGGCCCAACTCTAGTAACTAACTTTAACTTTTTTTTAATACTTGTATTTATAATGGAATGTTTTAAAGAAACAGAAAATGTTTCATATCCCCTTGCGGTGTAGAATTCGAACCCAAGACCTTCACGTATCGCGCGTACTCTTCTTAAGAGCTGGTAATAACTTAAGACCGCCGACCATTTAACAAAGTCACGTTGGAATATATCGATATGAATAATTAACATCTGCCTGTTTCTCTGGTATCCCTAGAGTTTTCATAAAATGCGTGACTTCTACATTTTCCTGCGACATATACATATTTTGACAGACTTAGGTAATGGGTGATAAATAAGACTGGATGAACAATTATGTCAGTCGTTGTATCTTATCTTTTTCCAATGGGGTTTTTCGGCCGATGCAACATATCTATCCATAAATTACACAATAAGTACAGACTTTTTTACACCTATCTCAATTCCCACAGACTAATGTGTGTTAAGATTTAATGAATGTAATCATGTCACTTACGTAACGAATGTAAACAAAAACTTAGTTTATATCGTCCACTTATGTAACGCAGTGTGGGTAACTAGCGCACAATTAGTTGATGTGAATGAAAGAATCAAGGCCAAAATCTCTCTTTTATTTGGCATCGTGTAGCACCGGAATACTAACGGCTAAGATTTGTGGCAGGGGTGGCACAACATTGCTTAAAACATTTCTTTTGCGTCTGCCACAGTCATAAGATTCAAATCAGTGAGTGATCGATTGGAAACTAGGACGCTTAACTCGACCAATGATTGGAATATGTCATCCATATTTTTTATTTACCTTTATTCATTCAAAATACAGGCCTAGCAGGCGCTACGCGAATAAATTTTATCGCGCTCTTAATGACAAAATCAATCCGTCAACTGCTGATTTGCTGAAATTACGAGTGCGGTGTGCTATTAGCAAATCAACAGTATCGAAACTTTTGTCGTCTCATGCGAGATATTTGATTTATTGCGCACGCTAGGCCTGATAGTGTACAGTCCATTCTTTCAAACGGTTTACGTACTTTATCGCCGCGGCTTCGTCGATCAAAGGTCCCCTCGTTTCGCTGTGGTTTCGCGTCAAAGGTGGCCAGTTTGCCGGCTGTACCGTCCATTCGTTTGAATGGTTTGCGTACAGACAAAAGCTTTAGACTTTCCACCACCCTTATGTCGTACGCATAAGAGCTAATATCGAACTGCATTTGTTTACCTTGACGTGCTATCGACCGTATTTTGTCGGCGCCGCGCCGCACAGTGGGTCCTGTACTAAGCGTGGCTTGGCCAAAACTTTTTTTTAAATTGTAGGTAGATTAATATATTTATTTCATTTAATCATTTGAAGGTTTAATACATAAGTTTATAAATTAAGTGACAAAAGTAGCCTCAAATTATTTATATGGCATGTCAAACGTCACCGATTTCTTTTCCCTCTCCCAAAGTTTACAGATGTGCCTTGAGTAACTCAGGCAAAATCAGGCAAAATTTTCGTATTTGGGATATTTTATTAATCATTTTAACCCTGGTGATTTTCGTCGAAGCAGCAGCGTCTGCCGCCTTGTCACTGTATTTTTAATCCCTTAGAGCAAGTATGGTCGAAAGTGAAACAAGATTTGAGGGCGTGCATTCATGATCCAACAAATATAGATACCATATGTCAAATGATTAGGGAAGTTATGGCAAGTGTGACACCAGATTTGTGGAATACATATGTTGAACACGCGATTGAAGAAGAAAATAATTATTACCGAATAGACCACGACATTGATCTTGACACCGAATCTTTTATAATGAAAATGCAAAGTGATTCAGACGATTCCGATGACTAACTTATGTTTTTATTATTTATTGTGGTTGCATTTAATAAATAAATAATTTATATTGACATACCTTCATCTTATCTTAGAGTTTATTTCAATTCCTAAATTGCGTGCCCTGCTTGGGTGAATTGTAAACCGTTTGAGCGGACGAATTATGTAAAAGATTTCACGTAATCCGAAGGTAAGAAGATGTAATAAACAAAGAATATTCGACACCCAGCGAGATTTCGTGATATTTCTAGTTACATATTTAGTAAAGTCCCAGATTTCCACGTTGCCCTGCGATACACCTGTAAGTTTGTATTACCTGTTTGTAAAATAAAATACTGAAATAGTACAAAAAAATAATCATAAATCATCAACGCCGTCAAAGGTAACAGTGGCATACTGTCATTTGCTAATTTTACTTCTGTTTCACTTTTTAATAAACCAAAACAAACTTAACTTTCTTCGTAGCGAGTGAAATACAAATGAACCAAAGGATGCATTTGTATTAGTAATAGGAGAGCATCACATTACAGTTCATACACTTACAGTTCGATATTAGTTCTTATGCTGAAGACTTAAGAGTGGTACACTCTACAAAGTGTACAGTTGGACGTGCTTTTAACATAATTATCTTTATGTGTAGTATCGTCTCGACTCTCGACGTGAAACCTAGAATATTTTAATGGGACTTACCAAAATACTTAGTAATGATTACAGTCTCTGAAAGACTGCATACATACCTTGGATTTTACCTGAAATATATAAATTGAAAGAAAGAAAGAAAAGAAATAAATACATTTATTGACATCACAAAATTAACAAACAAACACAACGCAAAACAATTACTAAAGATATTACTTATATAAATACCTTGTGAGGCCAATTTGGGTTCCACCTCACCAAATGCCGCTACGTCATTTTTAACGCCGCAGCAGCGCTGGTATTCTGGTGGAACCTCCTGCTTGGAAAATTAGCAAGTGCCCTGGCTCTTGCTAGTTCCTCACGCAATCGAGTGGCGTTAGTGCTTTTAATACTACAAAAACATAAATTGACTTGAATTTATTAAAGCGCTGCAGGCCTAGGTTTTTCCAAGCACGTGAGAAAAGCTAGTTCTAATATAAAAATGCTCTAGCTAGAGTTTGTTTGAATGCGCTTGTCTCACGAAGTACTGGTGTGAACGGGAAAAATCTCTTTTGTGGAATAGTATTTTTATGGAGCAAGGCTTTAGGGCCTAAAGTTTAGGCTATATAACATCACGCTGCCATCAGTAGAAGTGGTAAATGTGGAAAGAATGGGGAAAATACGCGTGCAAAGCCGCGGCGGACCGCTAGTATGTAATAATCTCAGACTTCAAATCGGGATGTGATTATTGGACTAGATTCTTGATTTTTTATACGTTGGTAAGAACTCGTTAAGTTAGTCAGTTGCTGTTACTATGTCTAGCTGCCCAAAAAAGTCATGATATAATCTGGGTACCTACTGCCAACCTTATTTATAATAACGGAGCGCAGTTAAACGAGATATTGCAGGCGTTAATGTTATCTTCGCACAGTAATAACTAATTTGTATACGACCGCAGCGGTCCGTGAGTAATGCGGATTAAATGAGAGGATCACAATTAGTGACATAAGTCTGAACAAAGTTGTGTGAAGCTTTCTTGGTTTTAAACGAAAATAAAATTGTGTGGGAATAGAAAACCGTGGTCTAGATTCGTTTCTAAAACGAATAGTGTTTTTTTTGTATGATGGTAAAGTTATTATTAATCCTGATGCAAAAATAGAGGTCTTGTCTTAATATATTAGTTGTGCTGCTATTTCTATGGTAGTGTCCATATTTAGAAAAGCAAGCTTTTTTAAAGACGACCTCCGTAGCCGAGAGGCGAGCAGGCCGGACTTTGGCGTCGCGCTATCTCTGAGGGTTTGATCCCCGGTCGGGTCAATATAGAAAACGAACTATTCTATATTCTATCTCGGGTCTGGGTGTTGTGGTACCGTCGTTGCTTCTGATTACTGTAACACACGTGCTTAAGCTACTTACCACAAATTCAGAGCAATATTATGTGATGTTGTCCAATATTTATTTTAATAAATATTCCTTTCTAACGAGTTACTTCATTCTTTCACAGCGTTGCTGATCGCTGGTCGGCTTCACAACTTCTCCAGGACACCAGCAGACGTGGTCCGAATAGTGAAGGTCCACGAGTCGACTATTCGGAAGCGGCTCATCGAGTTCGGCGAGACGCCGTCGAGCGCGCTCACGCTTGACGAGTTTATGACGGTGGATCTAGAGGAGGAGCAAGACCCCCCTGCATTCAGGGCAGCGAGGAAACGGGATAAAGATCGTTTACAGAGGGTAAGCTATGGATGTGTGATTCGATTTTTATATTTTTTTATAGTGCTTTACGCCTCACTAGCATAATTTAAATTCCATTTCCTAACTTTTCTTAAATTGACTTGAGTATGGGTGTGCTGGGATGACGCCCCCAGTTAGTATCCATCGTCTGGTACTCATAGTACAAGGGAAAACCTTAGTTTGAGACCAGGTGATTGGTGTGACTGTCTGGCGCATTTATTTATTTACTCGCTGTGCCCGCGACTTCGTTCGCGTGGACTACATCCTTTCATGGTCGGTTTTACCCCTATCTCCCCTAATATTCGAAACAAAAATTAGTCTATATTTTAATCCCTACTTCCCTACTAATATTATAAATGCGAAAGTAACTCTGTCTGTCTGTCTCTATTTGTGCCAACTTTCATATCTCTAACTCGCGCACGGAAGAGCAGCATGCGTGATACGTGAAGGTCGCGGGTTCGAGCCCCGCACCGCAAGGGAAGATGAAACTTTTCTGTTTCTGTAAAATATGGATCCTTTTGTTTCTTGGAGCCGATAGTTAACACAACTCTTTGAAAATACTAGCGATATAATACTACTAGCAATTAAAACTATCTGTAGCTATAATTGCAGTCTTATGGCGCTGTTTTGCTATCCAGAGGGGAGAATTTCTTTAATTATGTCTAATTTGTACTACATATTCTATCACATTATGTCACAACACAATGAAATCTGATTTACATATTACGTGATACATACGTAGTTCAAGATACTGAGGTGTGTAAAAAAAACTGCCTCGTAGTAGCTATATCTATTTGTGGGAAGGTGTTAGTTTATAGTCTCCCCCTTCTTAGAACGGAAGAGTCCTACACATGCTGCTAACCTTCCCCAAGGACAGCGGTAGGTACTGTGCAGAAACAAATAAAGATGCTGATAATATGGTATTAAGTTTGCACGCATTAAGAAAGTCTGTGGCAAATATCTTATATTTATCTGTACGTCCTCTCGGTTTCTCTGGGTTGCCATATTTAGATCATGGTCTCACAATTATAATACAACCGTCGAAATATCTCCTATCGAAAAAAAAATCATCAAAATCTATTAAAAAATGATGAAGTTATCGGCGAACACACATAATATAATCGTATAATAAGGCCTAATTAAGCAACCTCCTTCTTTGAATTCCGTTAAAAATACTATAGTATGAATTCTTTTTTTATATTTCAGTTATTGGAGGAAGAAGATGGTGAGAACGAGTTGACAGAATTGCAGAAGACGATAGATGCTCAGTTAGATAAGGATAACGCGCGAAGAAAGAAAGCGGCCCAGACCAAACCCCCTCCAGTTGAATTAAAAGGTAATTACTGTGAACTGCAGATTAAGGTTATTGGAAATAGGTGATCAGAGAACATATGACATTAGGAGATTAGAAGAGATAAAGTTTATTAAAGTAAATGCATAGGCATGAGTTACAAATAAACAAAGAATGAATGACATACGACATTTGTCATTATAATAAAAACTAAACTATCAAATCAAATTGTATGGAGATCCTATATCTTTTAACAACAACATTGTTAAACAATTGGCTACATGTCAGTTTTAAAAAAGTATCGTAATGTGCGCCGGATTTTTTTTTATCTCAAGCAATTAAAAAAAGCAAGCGCCACATTAAAATAAATAAAATTCGGCGACTGTCTGTCATTAATTATGTCTGTCATTTTCGGATTGCAGTGTCACACCACAGATACAAAAAGTAAATTTAATTTTGCAAAAATACTAACTATACTGACTATGCTATTCATAAAAAAATTAAAACATAAAAAATATTACTAACTTATAAGCTAACATATCTAATACTTTAAATATTGTATTGTTTACACTGTCAATTGGCTACTTGACAGTTTTTGAAAAAGTAATGTAAAATGTGCGCCCATTCATTTTATATCCCAAGCAATTCGATTTAGCTGGAAAAAATGTAAATAACCAAAGAAAAATAAGATTTTGTGTAACACATTTAAAAAGCGCGCGAAAACGCCAAGTCTCGTCACTGTTGGAATTATGACGTCAACGTCCTAGACAACGAACCGATACGCTTAGGAACGACTTAATTTAGATAAACGGAAAATGTTTCAATAAATTCTTAATACGATTAGAGACACAATTATTCAATTTAATCGGTAAAATAATCATTGTTTCGCCACATTAAAATAAATAATTTTCGCCGACAGCTGTCATTTCCGAATTGCAATGGTGGTTTACGTTTCGGTTCTTTTGTTTCACAGATAAAAAAAGTAAAATTTATTTTGCAAAAATAAAATACTAACTATGCTTTTAATTAAAAAGTAAAAATGTAAAATGATTACTTTACTAATAAGCTAACGTATCTAACACTTTTCATATTTTATTGTTAACACTGTCAAGTAGCCAATTGGCTACTTTCCACTAAGAACAAATCGGAAGGATAATAGTTTCTAATGATAAATTAAGATATTTAGATAAGGAAATACGAATTTCAAGAACATAAATATCAAAGATTATTAATATTTTTAGAAAAGAAAATCCAATAACATAGGCATTACGTCACGTGACTGAAAACGCCGAGCAGAAAGTCACAACGTCACAGCACCCGATATGTCATATTTTAGGGGTGTCCACTCTGTAACACAGATTAATAATGAACGTACTATGGATGTTTTCGATTTGAAAAATCGGAACGCGAAGTCGATTATTTTTGAAACAACGTCTAAAAAAATCGATATTTTTGAGTATTCATAATTTTATATTTCAATCGAGACGCCCAGTTCGCAACGGGCTGTGCAGCAGAAATCGTAATATTTTAATTTCAACTATTCGAAAAACCCAAATATTTTACGGAACCCTATTTCTTTTCAAAATGAGTTTCGGATATTATCGATTATTTGTGTGTACTATTTAGGTTATTGACTAGCATATACTCATAAAAAGATGAAGTATTATTGAATGATCAGAAATTAATAGTAACGTTTAGCGTATGTATCGTCAAATTTGTCGCATGAGATGACAAAAAATCCAAATTGTTGATTGTTTCGTATGATATTATATTTAACGCATAACTCGTAATTTACGCTCGTAATTTCAAGTTTTCATCCAATCGACAGGACGCTCTGAATATTAACGATTTTTAATACATCAAAAAATAATTGTCTAATAAAATTAAGAATATCGAGAAAAAACATCATAAGGCATCCATCGAACAAACTCGATATAACAATCTATGATCAATGACAGCCCTAATCTTGCTAGGGTGCATTGACGTCATTTTAGGCGCCATGACGGCTTAGAGCGTTTTCGTGGGAAATTTAAAGAGATTTTTTAAAATGAAAAATACATGTAGTAAATATATATTTTTTTGTGAAATATACTTTTCATGCGATGAAATGAGTATCAAGGTTTACAATTAACAAGATTTCAAAATTTTGTCAAGTAGCCAATTAGCCAATTGTAGAAACATCTTGCGGGCCAGTATAGCGATGCTAACGGATAGGATAATTCTGTATCGAATCCGTTGTCATCGCGATGTGGGTTCCTCTCTTACCATCAAGCTGGGAGGAGCCAATATACTATAAAAAAACCCTTGTAGTTCGATATCAGTTCTTATGCTAATGGCTTAAGGGTGGTACGAAGTCCAAAGTGTGTACTCTGCCGTGCTTTCCACTGTATCACGATTAATGATACTCCTTTTAATGTTTTCAAAACACTGACGAAACAACGTCTTGATGGTATTGTTGGGCTTAAATATTGGTTAATGGTCTCGTTAATGGTGTCGGGTTCAGATCCAAAAACGTAATTGATTTTTCGAATTTTAGTAATGATGTCTTCATTTCAATTTTGAATTACTGTAGATGTATTAAAAGGCTGATACCATCAGGTCTAGCATACGCAGCGCGACTAAATTTTATCGCGCTCTTAATAAACGTCAAAATCGATTGAAGTCAATGCGTCAGCTGCTGATTGGCTGAAAATATGAATGCGGTGTGCTATTAGCCAATCAACAGTATCGAATCTTTTGTCGTCTCTTGCGATAAATTTGACATATTGCGTATGCTAGGCCTGCATGATCACTATGTGATTAAACAAAATTTTGATTTTAACAACTTTGGCAATAAAGTACTAAACAAGTTTTTGCTAATGCTTTGGCGTTTTATGAACTGTTTGCTTTGACAAAATTTTCTATTCCACGACACTTCAACAGAAACCATGTCGTAGGTAGGGGTAGGTACTTAATGGTTGCTATCGTACAGAAAAGTCCTTTTGATTTCAATAAATAGCTTATTAGGTGCCTATTTAGCACCTTAACGTTATTGGTGAACCTCTAAGACGCACAAACATGCCTTTAAGGCGTCTTCTTCGTTCTTTATTTTACAAGAAGGGTTTTTAATTCGACTGTATGTTTTTTTACATTTTGAGGGAGCATTTTGTTAGGCACAAAATGCTCCCTCATAGGTATATGTTTAGAAATGAGCTTGTCAGACCATTATTTAAACTTTACGTCCCCAAGTTTTGCGCTGATTTCGGCCAAAGCGGTTAATCTCATTGAGATTAACCGCTTTGGCCGAAATCAGGGCAATGATTAATTATTTTTTGAAATTTGAATTATAACTTTTTATTTATTTTTCCAGACGCACCAGACGATGGCAATACAGAGGATGCGGAGGCGTCTCGCTTCGCAGCAGAAGACACGCTGAACCTCATTGGAGACATTGCTAAAGACGCCCGGCCGGGGGGCGAGACCTCAGGGATAGACAAGGCGAAGTTTGAGAAGGGTCTTGGTAAATAATAAGTTGCAATTACAGAACAGTGGAGAATCATTTTGTTTTCTACTTTTCTCGACTATAAAAACACACGCGTTTTAAGAAGTTCAACACACGTAGATAAGTATTGGAACGTACACGCTAGTCGGTAAAAATATCTTTCAATAAGTGCATGGCTTTTGTATCTATTGCTAAAAAAATTTGACTGCGTAATGTGCCTATATATTGGATCAAACATTGGTTCGTCATAATAATATGCTTTTAAGTTCTCATAGGGTTTAAGTTATTTACATAGAATCCAATCTGGACTTATAATTTTATTGACATCCTTCCTAATAAATCATAGCAAATTTGGCATAGCTTTATTTCGTAGCTATTTTATGAATAATAAATAAAAATGTGTAGTGTGTAGGCTTAGGAATTCGATTAAACTATTATATTCTACGCGACCAAAGTGACTAGTAAAAATGTGTTGTGTAATATTTCCGTTATTTAATTTAGTAAACTAAACGACTCAAAAGCAATTAAGCTTAAACATATCTGAGCAAAATAATCATAATGACGTAAAAAATTAAGTTCACGATAGGTTAATTAAGGCTTATTTTGACTATTACAGTCCATTACTCTTTTGCGGGTAAACTTATTTTCGACTTTATTGCGTAACGATAGATAGATAGATATACTTTATTGCACAAACATTTTTCAGAAATCGGTTTTACTGATGGATTATAGTACAATTTAGGCGGTCTTATCGCTAGAAAGCTATCTTTTCCAGACAACCTTAAGGTAGAGGAAATAGTAGATGGCGAGAAATGATAAATCCTTAACGTGAAAGTTTGTAAGAATGTATAAGTGTGTATAAACATATTTTGTTACTCTTTCACGCAAAAACTATCGAACGGAAGTAGATAAAATTGGAAAGGAATAGAGACGTGCACTTTGCCTGTTTTTACCTAATTTTACACAGATTTTTCGGCCCTATTAGTCGCAGCGTGATGTTATATAGCTTAAAACCTTCATTAATAAATGAACTATTAAACACAAAAATATTTTTTCAATATGAAAAGTGTTAGATATGTTAGCTTATTAGTTAAGTAATCATTTTACATTTTTACTTTTTAATTAAAAGCATAGTTAGTATTTTATTTTTGCAAAATAAATTTTAGTTTTTTTATCTGTGGAACAAAAGAACCGAAACGGAAAGCACCATTGCAATTCGGAAATGACAGCTGTCGGCGAAAATTATTTATTTTAATGTGGCGAAACAATGATTATTTTACCGATTAAATTGAATGATTGTGTCTCTAATCGTATAAAGAATTTATTGAAACATTTTCCGTTTATCTTAATTAAGTCGTTCCTATGCGCATCGGTTCGTTGTCTAGGACGTTGACGTCATAATTGCAACAATGACGCGACTAGGCGTTTTCGCGCGCGTTTTAAATGTGTTACACAAAATCTTATTTTTCTCTGGTTATTTAGATTATTTCCAGATAAATCGAATTGCTTGGGATATAAAATGAACGGGCGCACATTTTACAATACTTTTTCAAAAACTGTCAAGTAGCCAATTCGAACCAGTAACCAGTTCCTGAGTTTAGCGCGTTCAAGAAAACAAACTCTTCATCTTAATAATATTAGTACAGATAACGGAGGTGATGTAGCAGCCTGGTGATTGATATAATGTCGAAACTGAACCTTTTGTTAACATATATATTATGTGTTCCAGGCCCAGAACTGGCGGTGATCGGCATCGGTCAGCCCGATGACAAGTCAGACAACAAATTCCTGAAGCCGGAGCCGAAGCAGTTCAGCAAGGACCTGCACAACGCTGAGGAGCTGGTGCTGAACGACGAGGACGAGGAGTACATCAGCTCGCTGATCATGAGTGAGGAGGAGGCGCGGCACAAAACGCTGCTGTGGCACAAGATCAACGCCGGCTATTTGAAAGAGCAGAAAAGTGAGTTTTAGTTTTGCCTTCATATTAAATTTAATAAATCGTCCGAATCGCATTCAAATGATAATAATAATGATAAATTTATTTTATTGACTTAAAACCATACACAATAGCATACAGAACAGTTGTACAAAATATTACCGATACAAAAAATATGAATACGATTGTCGGTAGAACAAAAATTTATAACTCAAAGCACGCACGCACTCACGCAAAGTTCAACCACTAAAGCTAGGGACTTATATTTTTAGGAAATTTTCATATGGCAATTTTGCACTTACATATTGTCTAATTTATTGAGGGTGTTCGTGTACGAAAAATCCACTAGATGGCGATACGTAGGCGTGGGGTCCAAGTGCTACGTGATTGGTTATGGTTTGCATGACATTGACGGACATGTCAACGTGACATTTAAATCACCAATCAAATGACAGTTGAATCCCACGTCTAAGTATCGCCTATTAGTAGATTTTTGATGCGGGAACACCCACATCGGGAAACTATATTAAATCTTTTTCTTAACATAAACGATAAGACATAGAAAAACCATTGACTTTTCTAATCGGAAACGTTTTTGACATCTGTGGGTCAGGCCCCAGAAGTCCATTTTATTTCCATTTACATGGGTGGGGCTTCATTCCAACTGAAATCGTAATTAAATCGTAAAAGGACATATTTAATACAAACATCGTGGCTACATTGATTTTTTTATAAGTATTTTTTTTTATATATGGCATCTTCAGTGAAGACCGTTTCTGCCAATGTCTAAAGACGTCTTCATTGTACGTGTACTCCTATCATCTTTACTTCACTTGGCGATGGCACTCATCATAAATGAATGTTCTCTCCTAGGTTAGATGCTTACTAGTAGATAACGTTCAGTTAGTGGACCTTAGGATAAAAATAGGTTGTCTGTAAAGTCGGTTTACGGGCGCTAGTTAGACGGTATTCCTGTCTCTCGTTCATGCCGCGCTCTCCCTTATGGAACGCAACAATGAGCGTAACGGGACAATGACGTCATCTTTTTCGTGCATGCAGCCCGTAGTATCGAGCTATTAGACGATGTCACATCAGTAATGGAAATTTACTTCTTTTAAATTTCCAGTTAAGGAAGAAGTACGCGCCAAGCAGCGTGAGGAGAGCAAAAAGCGCAAAGTTCGCGGCAACTACAAGAAGAAAGTGGCCTGCAACGCGGCCACAGCCGGGGAAGCTATAGAGAAGATGTTGGCGGAGAAGAAGATCAGCACCAAGATCAACTACGACATCCTGAAGAGCTTGGACCATCCAGGGACGCCGGCGCCGCCTACGCCTTCAAAGGAGACTGCCGAACAGTATGTGGAGATATTAAATAGGATATTTTGGAAAAGCAGTAGCAACTAGAAGTGCAACACACACCTAATTTGGGCTAAGTGTGACAGGAGCAAGACAAGTTATGCAAATCCTAGTAATATTAAAAGTATGAATTGCTTGTATGGCGGTTTGTTTCTTTTTACGCAAAAAGAGGATAGACAGATAAGATTCGAATTGTAAGAATGTAAGGATTTCTGAATGTATGTTAGATAGTTTTTCACGAAAAACATTGGTGTGATGGATTAATACATAGGATACTTTTTATTTTGACATACCGTGGCAGAATTCGTGGTCATCTTTCATAATCGTAGTTTAAAAAAAAATCAAAGTCATAAATATTGTCATACAACATATTATTGTCCTTATTTTTTGTATGTAAAAAAATATTTTAGTTTCGTGACAACTTTGTTAATTTTTTTTCACTCTTTTTCTTAGTGGTGAAGTGGTAAGTGTGTTGGAAGGTCTTGGGTTTTAATTCCATTAAGATCACTTTTACGTGCGTTTTTCGATTCGTTTACGATAAGAATAATATTGACGTGCTTTGATATGGACATTAAACCGTTGGTCTATGTTCTAAGTAGATCTGGTTTTCCCTTGTAACAGTTGCGGAGATCATATGGCATAGCAGATTCCGGACCACTGATAAATAGGTGTACAACCGGAATGGAGAAAGAAGTAAAGCGCTTGTAGCTCTTAAAGGTCATCGACCTTTACGTAGATTAACCCATCCGTGTGTGGGTTTTAAACATTTAAAATATATATATTAACGAGTCAAAACGCGACAATATTTGTTTAGCAGTTAATCCTATTCACTGCCCGACGTTTCAATTAAGTTGCACTTATCGTGGACACGAGCTGACTCGTTAGTTTGTATTAACTACTAAAAATGTTGTCGCGTTTTGACCCGTTAACATATTTTAAATGTTTAAAATGGAACGTGAAAGTTTTAAAAAAGTCCGAAAATGGCCGCAGATCAAACTTAGTACCAGGTATCATCGTGTAGTTGTACTTCCAGGAAGCCTCCCACACCAGCGGCAGTGCCGGCGTCCCCTGTGCCGCGCAAGCGCAAGAAGAAGGCGCCGCCTGCCAGCCCCGCCCCGCGCGCCCCCCACGCACCCCCCTCCGCGCCCGCCACGCCCGCGCCCGCGACACCTGCTCCGATCGGTGAGTAGAGACAAGAATAAAGAATCGATACTTTATGGTAACGAGTATTTTATCTTTCGATACCGATACTTTTGTACTTGATACTTTAGTACTATTCAACAGGTATCGTATCGAATAAATCTCAGCCCATTAACATTATCCTTACGGTTGAGACCTTACGGCTTATGTCTATGCAACACCATCTAGTTTTATAATTCCAAACCCTATAATCTAAAACATTATCAACTTGGAATATTTGTTATTTTTATAGTTCAGTTCTTTCTTATCCTTTCCATCATTTACTATATATTAAACAATTACAGTTGGCTGAACTATTATTTACCTGAAAAAGACGGTTCTATCGATAACTCATAAGTACTGTATCGATACTTTTTTCGATACCGTGACCCTATCGGTGAGTGACTTACAGGAATTCACTAGTCAACTACATATTTACCCAATTTAGTATTGTTTATCGAGACAGCAGCATGTCGCTTGCACTTGCTTGTAGATATTAGTTCTTACGCACACGGCTTGAGGTCGGTATAAAATAGATGTACTTTGGAAGCCAGATTATAAAATGATGATAATAAAATTGTGTTGATTCAGTCATTAAGAGCGGCCATTAGAAATATAGATAACGATAAAGTCCACCACTTAGCCTGATTTAATTAGGTTCTTTCGTCAATTGGAAACGCATACTGATGATACCTCAGTGTAAATGGCACAAGAAGATTTTAAGAATTTACTGATGGACATCATGCCAAACGACGAAATAAAATAAATCGTTATGTAACACCATGGTATAAACTACAGTGTTAATCGAACTATTTTGATATGGTTTTTGTGCGATTGACACTGTGGTGTAATCGTTCTATCTAATGACGAATGACCTGCAAATCGGCATGATGACAACATTTAATGCCGTAATATACTACTTACAGACCGTATTTATCTTATATATTATGCTTTATACTACGAAACTATTAAACAATCAGTGTGTTTAGGTAATTCAAATAAGTTTTGTAATTATTCACATTGATTAACTTTTTATTTAAAAGTTAAGAAAGATCCTACTATTATTATAAAAGTAAACTTTAAATGTATGAATAATTTTAGATATCATGACTCCTTAAAGCAAAAACTATTAATGAGATCTAGATAATATTTCGAAATAACACAAACGAAGTCATTGGCTAGAACTAGTATTTAACAATGTAGTCTCTAACCCGTGTTCAGCATACGAATGAAGAATAAAATTTAAACAAATGCATTCATTTTCCAGACATCAGTGAAGACTACGACGATGACTTAGACCTGGAGCCAGCGGATACAGGCGCCGAGATGTCTCTAGCCGCCATGTTGCAAAACGGCCAAGAGGACGATTACTATGACTACGAGGAGTACTGAACCACGTACCTGTCTGTTTAATTAGGGTTTCGTACCCGATAGTTTAATATATTTAAAAACAACGGGCTCATATCATTTTACCGAATCTTTTTCGACCGACTCTACGTTTCACCGAACATCGTTTCGCCGAACCATACAAAGTTTTATGATTCGGCGAAAAGATGTTCGGTAAAGAGTAGAGTGGATTTGGTAAAATGATATGAGCCCAAAAACAATGTATGTCACATAAAACTCAAATGACCCCAAAAGTTACATTAACTACTTACTTTTTTTTTTACATTGCACTTCAAGATTGACCTCATCCCACCTGATGTTGAAACCCCACCCACCTGAAGTGGTAATGAGTATTTTCACCATGTATTAACGAAAACTTATGATTATATGAGAATTAACTGATGATGGTTTGAGGTTTAAAAAGTTTTTTAACAATCACGCGCTCTCGCACCGCAATGGAATGCCTTGGTGTAACAAATCAGGTTGTATAAATTTTAGGACTTTCGCGTTCCATTTTAAACATTTAAAATAATTTAACGGGTCAGCTCGTGACCACGGTTGGTGCAACCTAACCGAAACGTCGGGCAGTAAGTAGTTCGTATTAACTACTAAATAAAAATGGTGTCGCGTTTTGACCCGTTAAATTATTTTAAATGTTTAAATCACGTTGTGTTCACAAACATTCATTTCTCGATTTTTTGTTATTTGTGACATCGCTTTTCGCCTGTACTCTTCATTTGTAAGACACCGCTGTGCGTCTGTCTATCCGTCTATAACTAGACTGTATCTCTTAAACAGTGATTATCATAATTTAAAATATTAACAGATAAGGTTTTTCTGTTGCCGCTATTACAAAAATACGTAAAAATATTTTTTATCGCAATAGCGTAATAATAAATATTTTAAAGAAACAGACAATTTTCATCTCGCGGTTTGTGATTCGAACTCAGGACCATCACGTATCACGCGGCTGATCTTCCAACTATTTCTTTGGAATGTTATGATCAGATCAACCCTTGGGATTCATATAAATCACGAAACTATTGTTTTGTCGTGAAATAACTTGTTTTGTTTCTGTAAAATATCTTGATCTCCACTACTAGCATAATTTTTTATTTATTTTTATTTCTAAGACTTGCAAACATTAAAAGATTTGTATATTTTGAGTTGATCTTAAATGAAATAAAATCATCGTTTCGATGAACTTTTAACGCAAATGTTAGTGAAGCGTGTGTACTTAGCATATTTGACAAGTAAATTTATAAATGCTCTCAATAGTTAAAACCAGTTTTTTAAAATGTTGTTGCTTTCCTATGTATTGTCATGAAGTACTCAAAGTATGGATAAAAATATTTGTCTTTTAATACAATTATAAAAGTTCCATTAAGTTGAATTTTTCAGACTGAAGTTTTTACTTTGTAGGTTGTAGACACTTATCAAGTAATATTCTTAGTATGCTAGTTTTGTATATAGTTAGTAGCGTACGTATAGTTAGCATATATTTATTTTGTCTGTCAGATAAGGAGCATATCAAATAGGGCGTTTTATTTGTATCGGAGATAAGTTTTTCTTATGGTTTTCGCCTTAGCTACTTCAAGACTTCTAAAACTTAGGTAACACTTATATTTTGTTATTGAGATTGTATTCGGATAGAATTGTTGTTATATTAATAACGATAGTGATCTTAATTTTTCGGGTGATTGTTTTAGTACAGTTGCCGTCAGATATATCAGAGCAGACAAAGTGACCAAATACTTCTGAACAGTTAAAATGTCAAAAAGTTCCATACACCATAAGTTACCTTTAATATCTGAACATTCATTACTTCAATAATATCTATACACACAACTTACCAATATTATCTGAACACTCATCTATGCAGGCAGCTAAATGAGACACATGACGTGTGCGACACATATTGACGTTATGAGTGTTCAGATGTTATTGGCATCTGCTCAGATATTGAATTGGGTATTGTTCGCAGTTATGAAATTGAAGCCAATAGTGTAAGAGATTCCAAATACAATTAGTATGGAAAATGTACTTTTTCACAATGACCTGGGTTTCTTAGCTTATAACACCAGTTGTTGTTAAATTCAAAGAGAAAATGGATTCTGAGTATAAATGTATAACTGAATTAATAGTTGGATGTATATACCTATGACTGGTTTAATTTAAATTATCAAGTCTTGAAAAATGTGAACACTTTTGTGTCGTTTTTTACGCACTATGTTTTTCTTTATTAAAATGTTATAATTTTATTAGTTTAATAAAAAAAATACGTTTTGATGTAAATTTATCTTGGTTCAATCACTTATGCTTTGGGTATTGGAATGGCTAGTTATTTAAAAGTTACGATTGTACGCTCAATACAGATCACTGTATTTTATTGATTTTTCTACTTCTTTATGTTTGGAAATGTCTTTTGACATAAATTGTATTAATCGTTCAGTACTGGAAATAACGCTGCATCATTATTGCATCATATCAATTGAAAGATAGGTATATCTTTCAGTTAAGAATACAAAATTTACTTACCGATTTCCCTTAAATAACTGACGCTTTCGGAAAAAACTATTACGCGACTTAAAAATAGCTCCTTAATTAAGTTGCAAGTGTTTGTATTGAATAAATGTATATTATTACAGGCCAATAACCATTATTAAACAGGAAGACTTTTGTAGAAGTAATATCATATAACATAGTAATTAGATATATACAATCGTACACATTGTTTAAAACGTATGAATAAAAGCTTTTGTTAATATAACGGATTATAATTTGTTTACAGACACTTCCCGTCATACTTAAATTCCTAGTTGCCAGACTATTGTTTTGGTAATACCCAAATAAATTCCCCTATGTTAAACTATACAGTTTCGGAAATACCCAATTTGAATAAACGATAGACAAGGAATAAAGGTTTCTGCCACAGACAATTTATAAGCCTACACTCACGAGCGACTTATAAAGTCACTCTGTTCCGTGCGGTTTTACGCACTAATTTTGTACTTTCTTTTGCTCTATTTAATTGGTAAAGTGCATAACAAATATCCCGTCTAGGCGTCCCGTTTATTTGATGTTGCTGTTAGCATCAACTGGGATTAGTCGCAGTCTTGTATTCCATGATAATTTATATGACATTTACAACAAGTAGGTAGGCAAACTTATATTCTGTTAATCGCCCAAAATCACATTACAATGATAACGTCTTACCATAATACAACATGGTATACCATAATACAACATGGTAATTTGTTAAAAATAATAATTAGTGAAAATGAAGTTATTATTGTAAGAATCATATAGGCTTAGCATACGCAACGCGACTAAATTTTATCGTGCTCAACAAACGTCAAAATCGATTGAAGTCAGTGCGTCAACTGTTGATTGGCTGAAAATGCTATTAGCCAATCCACAGTATCGAAACTTTTGTATTCTCACGCGATAAATTTGGCATATTGCATATGCTAGGCCTGATAGTGCATTATTTCCTAACTGGATGTACGGCACACAGCACGACACAGCAGCACTTTGACATTGACTTTGACTTTGTCAAGGTAAAAACTTGTACTTCGATATTAGCTCTTACTCCAACGACATAAGGGCGGCGCAAAGGTCAAAGTGTCTGATCTGACGTACCTTTGATACCTATACAAAAATGCAAATAAATGAAATAGTGCATTTTTTAACATTCCAAAGTAGGTACTTTTCTTATGCCCTTGTTACAAATTAAAATACGTAAAAATGTATAAACATAGTAAAGATAGCTAGCTCCCTTAATTTAAGAATGAAGCTTTATGACATTTTAACTGTCTAATTAGGTCCGGTAAGTTTCCTTTACTGTAAGCAATTGTCTTATCTCATTAAGCGCTGCGGCCACATAATAATTCCTTTAAGTTTACTTGTAACAAGTCTAGGTATTTAGATAATAACTATATAGTTTGAAGTACAAAAAAATACTGACTCGTCTTCCCGGCCTTGATTGGACCGTAAACGATCTCGTTAGTGGTTAGCCTAAGTCTATGACAGGGACCATTTTAATGCCAATGGTGTGGGATTCCCCAAATAAAGACTAATAGTATTTGAACTTCCTTAGACTGTTTATAGTGACTGGAAACATTGTAATAAATAGGTAGGTACCTACCTAAATAACGATATAAATTATTAAGTATTTAATAGTCCTAGGTACAAATTAAGACTGGCCCTTGTGATTTTGCTACGTGGAAACCAGACACTATTGACATTGCATCTTTGCGGGAATTCAACCTTCATCGTTTGTAAGAATCTGCTAGAAGTTGAAATATGTATATTTGGATTGAGCTACAAGACACCAACAAGTAACATTGTTTTAAAGACAAGTCGTTTGTTTACACACAAATACCAATCTGTCGATTACATAATATCGATAAACGCACAGTCACAGACAGCGAACGAGTTAGGACTTGCTCGGAGACTGGCTTCCAACTAACCCACACGTGGGGTTGCGCTCTCAGAGACAAGCGACACAGTGCACCCGTTTCAAACAAATAAAGACACAGTGTTAACAGCGTAGCACTTTTGAATCTCTGTTGCATTCATATGGATAAGTGCGAATGTAATAGTGGGGTCTGCGATGTTTATTTTTAAAACTACAATGATGAATTTATGGTGTTGGGGAATACTTTCAATATTAATTTCGGAACAAAAAATTATAGTTTAATACCTTACCAAAAGTCATACCAAAAACGCGTCTAATTATAGCATTAAAATTAAATGACGTCAAATATCGTCAACACCTGTAAATACAATAGCTTATAAAAAAAGTTACGTGCCTTAAATGACTGGCATTTAACATCACTACATAGTATAAAACAATGTCGTTTTTTCTGTATGTTCCTATATGCTTAGATCTCTAAAAGTACGCAACGGATTTTTATACGATTATGTATGTATGAGTATGTGGAATATTTATAATAATGTACTATTCATACATATTAATTTACAGAAAAGCCGAAAACTTCATTTCTATTTACTTGGACCCGTGCGAAGCCGGGGCGGGTAGCTAATATCATATTTTTTTAAAGATTTGCTCATTACACCTATTCGTTTTAAATAGTTATTTTGATATAATTGCAATCATTATTAGGTAGGTATGTAGTTATGTAAACTTAAAAACAGATAACTGATTCCTAGCGATAGTTATTCTGAAAATCATCATCATTAGTAAATATTAGTCATTTCCTGATCCCAGTACCTAATTATGACAAAATAATTTCACAATGTTGAGAAAACCAACAAATAAACTACATGATAATGAGAGAACTTAATAAGGCCAAAATAATTCCTTGTTTTTTTAACCAAGTAGCGTAGGTTTGAAAAATTTGAGGTGTCCCGTTTTTTTTACGTTACCGATACATGCCCCTATATCATATTCTCTGGTATATTAGACAGGGCTACCCCAGCTGCCCTATGAAGTTTCAATGACTCATAAGTTTCGGCCTGAGTCACACAAAGCACAACACTGGCCCGGAACAAACTTGTAGCGACATGAACTCGCTCTAGTTGGTGAATGCTTCACGTTTATTGCAAGTCTTTGAAGTGTACAACACTCGAGCAAGAGTAGGTATAAAATTAAAAATCAAAATCACTGTGATCATAGCTAGTGACGTTACGATAACACACGTATTAACCAGTCTAGTCATCAAATACAGTTATTTATATTACATACTTTACACATAAATCTATTTTTTATAATGTTTTAATAAATTTTGATATATAAAAGATATACATACAGTTTAATATTCATTATGGGTTTCAAGTGCGCGGTTCAAGAGCAAAGAACAAGAAGAGTCCCTCAAAGTAAATTGATCGCCAAAAACAAGGATAAGATTATAATTTTAAAACGTCTAATCCTAAAGTTGTGTTTAATGAATAAAAGTGTATTTATGGCTTCACTGAGACTAACAAGAAAACGGTAAGTGTTAATTTAGGTATTTATGACGTTTTTCTGTTCTAATGTCTATTGGATCATGAATGTTGAAATTTACGGGCTAAATCCTATTGGGATAAAATAACCTGCTCAAATGTCATATTAATAAAAACTATTAAATTCGAATCTCACACGAAATAAACTTTAAATCTTCCCGCCATTCATTTAAAGACCATTACGCAGAGAAAGACAGTTGAATACCGCTTATGTTGAAGGATAGTTTTTATTGGAAAAAAATGATGTTTTTGAGTACCTGTAAATGCATGTGCATGAATAATAGTCAAATTAGTTGATTTTGAAAACGTGTTTAAAAAAACAGATTTAGTTTCGTTGTGTTTATTTTAGTATGTTGGTATAATCATGTTTGGATCGTATTAGTGTTTTATCATGTTGGTGGAAGCGTACGTATAGCACTAGTGAAGTGAAATAGTTCTAGTAATGAATCAAAATAAATTTGACTTAATCGATTAAGCATCGATTAAGTTTAAGATTTAAGGACAAATATAGTGTTTTCGGGATGGTTTACAGTATCTTAATAGTATTGAAATAGCAAATCTGCTTTGTGATTTGATATTTAAAAACAAAGTGAGCTGCTTATTACGAAATTTTATTAATAAATAGACTCATCTAAATTTATGAAAAAGTAGCTACTCGTATTATCATATTAGTAGGGCAGCCCTCAGCGTGTTCTTGCTCACTGAGTGGGACTCCTTGGGACACTCACCTCCACCTCACCAGCGACTCACCTAGCGAATGGCAGTGGCTGTAAGGGGAGAGGGGAGGTAGATTACTCTGGTATCATATGAATTAAGTCAGTGGAGGGCATCCCGAAGTGTCTGTCTAATAAATGAGGCAGTACACGGGGGCTACCGCTAATTGTGACATGCTCACTTAGTATAGATTTATCGCAATCTAATCAAATGTGAAAATTGATAAAATTCAGCACGTGAGCTGCTAATTGGTTGAAAATAAGAGTGCGGTGTGCTATCCGCCAATCAATAGTATCAAAAGTTTTGTAGTCTCATGCGAGAAGTTTGACTAAGTAATGGCGCATGCTTGTAAGGCATAATGGTGATTTTTGACATCGTATCAAAATTAACCGATGAAGCAGAGGATACTGCCATCTAGTGGATTTTTCTTGCGTAGTAGTCTATTCAGACCCATTCACCGCTTACTTGCTATTTGCTCCATGCAACCGTGAAACGTTTGTAGTGTCTAACGTTTACATCCGATATTAGTTGCTTTTGTAGCATAACCGAATAGTATCTTCTTTGTCACGCGCATGTAATACACTGTAAATACCTTTTTTTTCGTTAATCTACCGAAAAAAACACTGGCTAATGTGATTACAGCTCAGCTGTTACAATCGGTTAAGTTTACATCGGCTTTAAATCGAAATAATTGTAATTTTGTAATCGAGAAAAAAATCGATTCTCGATTTTGACAAACATCGTTTACCGATATATTTAAACACACCTTTAGTTATAGTTTGTGTTTATGAGATTTGTGACTGCGTATTGTTAGAATTTATTGCGCTGTATTTTCCGAATTTTGTGTTTATTTGATGAAAACAAGTGAATTGTGTTGAGTTCGGTTTGGTTATAGAAGAAATTTCCTTTTACATGTTACCAAAAGTGCAGTGCGAAATTGAGGTTGGTGTTATAATGAGGAGCAGTGCGTTCATCGCTTTTTAGCGATGTGTGAATTTAATAAATTGAATTGACGGTGTTTTGATAAAATTCATGGTGTTTCCGATAAAATTAGTGTCGTTCGAAAAGCATAGTTCGAATCATAGGGTCCACAAACGAGCAGACGGATTCTATCATGGTCGTAAAACGGTAAGTTTGATGCACGATGGTGTTTTTACGAGTTATGACCTTTAAGTACTTTGGTAAACTGACTAAGCGAGCATTTTACGATTAAAATTAAACTAAACATGTATTCATTGTTCCGTCTTTCATAATAATTTGTTACATTTGCGTATTTCTGTTTGTTTACGTTTGACAAGAATACACAAAAGATTCTATTGTTTTCATTACGTTCATTCAATTATTTTTAATTGCAGCTTGTTTCTACAAGAGATGAATTTATACTGATTTAAGTACAATCTTGTTTGGGATTCCAAACAATTTCAAATATATACTTACCCATATAATTTTCATTGTTCCAAAAAAAAAATTATGAAATTTAAATGTAGAGAATTAATCTACATCTTATATCACAGAAATTGTCCATTACAAAAATTCAAACTGAATATGAGATTTTAAAACAATTATATACCATTTATGTAGATTTTTCTCATTGTAAAACTAAAACGGAAATATTTTTTCGTTTCTTATGATTTATGTATATTCTACATTTATATTTTTATGTGTACTTAAATCTTATTTAGTATATAGTTTCATTTACAACAACATTGATTATGTGACAACAATTGCTGTTCAATGGAGCTACAATTTACAAAAATTAAATTCTTATGCCTGAAGGTTTGGATTGTAGTTTTAAACACTCTTATTTCATCCCAATGTTTCTTGAGTATCAGCATATGAATGATTGAAAGCTATTTTTAACCGACTTTAAAAAAAAGGAGGAGGTTCTCAATTCGACCGTATATATATATATTTTATGTTTGTTCGGGCATAACTCTTGTGGTTTGTGAACCGATTTTGAAATATTTTTTTTTGTGTTACTTAAATTACCATAGACCATAAGAAAAGAATCCTTCATGGTAATGTAGAATCTGATGCTTACCAAATCTATTCAGTAGTTCTTGCATTTAAAAGAGCAACTAACAATAATGCTTCCATACTCATTTGTAATATTAGTATGTTTCTAGAGTAAAAAAAGCAATACAATGGATATGTCTATTTTTCATCTTATTTTTCAAATTGTTTTTTAGGTATTTTAATTTACCTGGTTCTTGCATTATAATATGTCAGTATTTAGGGTAATAGATAAGGACTACTACTTGCAACTGTAAACTTATCCAACTTGTCCATCTAATGGCACATCCCAATTACAAGGAAAAGGAATTTACATTTTGGATATAAAATGTAAATACCTCACTAGATTGGAGTTTTTTTCTGGACTTAGCTATTAAACCTAGTTCAGTGTTGATAATAGGAATGTAGACTCGGTTAAAAAAACAATGATTCTATTTAGATATGTTGTTGTATTTTCAAAATAAGAGAGGTAGGGCATAGCTATTTATCGCTTGATCTGAGCAGCCTGACCGGTGATATACCTCCACTTCATAGAAGCCCGCAGCCAAATAACAATCATTTCTGTGTTGTTGTATTCCTGCATGTGAGTAAGGTTTCCAGAGCTCCTTGGGGTGCTACATTAGTGGCAGGGGTTAGGTCTTCAAGGTAAGGGCGACAAGTCCAGCAACAGATTTATTATGCTGTACTTGTCGCCCTTAAGCTAGGACCTCATAACTACTTAACATCATTAATGAATTATCCGTCATCTGCCAAGTTCAGTCGATGATCTGATGCGAGTAGTACAGATTTATTTGCAAAAAGTGCACATATATATTCATCATTTAATACCAATCTTAATCCCTCGATTTACTTGTTTGTAAAATAGTGTGAGTTATGAAAAATTGTAGGTACCTATATATAAATAAATTTTTAGTGTCTGTATTTAGTTTTGAACCTTTAACTAAATACTACCTATATGCTTGATTTTTCAATGGGGATAATCATACACTTTATGATAGAATAATTAATAAAAAAATAATCGTTTTTAATTTTAAGATTAATTAATAATTATCAAGTTCAATATGGAGGAAGGGGAGGTAGGCGGAGTTTTATATCCGAAACCAATTTTTCTAAAGAAGTTTCGATAGAAAAGCTGAAAAAAACAGTGAGGTTACACTAGTATCTGATCAAACAAGTTTTTAACTGTAATACAGTCAGAAATTTAAGAAAAAGGCGTAAAAATTCTTGGGTGTCCAAATTATAGCCATGGAGTCTTTTCTGGTCCCTGAATTTCTAGGGAGTACTGTATTATATGAAATGACCTGGTTGCAAAAAAATGTGTATCCAGGACAGCAATCGAAATAAAAATCATAAAAGTTAGGGGGGTACTCATTGGTAACAGCTTTCGTGTAACACTGCCACGTTTTTATTTTTAGCACAGCCTTTACATTGTGTAGAGTTCAGCGCCGTTTGTGGAGTCCCCTTTTAACCCCGCTCATTAAAGTTTCATCACGGCAGTCGACAGGGCTGCGTCCTCGGCCCTCCGCCTCCGGCGTCATTCACTTAACCGTCGCGTGGAGAAGGAATGTGTCATATAAAATTCGCATTTAGACTTTTTTACATTTTTCACTTTCGTCGCCGAGTCTAGAAAATTTGCCGTTAGAATGGCAAGTGATTAGACCATGTGGAAATGCTTAGGATAGATTGATTGTAATCCAGTAGGTAGTTTATAATCGGCTGAAAAATTCTAAAAAGTTACTAAATGTAAAGCTAAAAATCTACCTATAATGTTATATGTCGAACAGTATTCAAAACAATATTGTGTAGTAATCCAGGAATAAAGTAGAATCCTTAGATTAGTACTTGCTGTATGACGAACGTCTTTTCAAAGATTGCTGATAACTTTCTGCAAGGTTAAACTTTATTTTCTTCTTTTTAAATGTCGAATAACAATGTAATTTAGCTATTTTAGTCCTCAAAGACAGCATGCACCCTGGTTGAGGCTTCGAAAGCAATTCGTTGCTGTGTGAATTTTGTTATCATGGTTCAAAACCCTGATGTGGGACTTTAACGTACAGTGACTCAGTTTAGCAGTTCGATTAGGCAGTTCGTTTCGCAAGAGTTTTTTGGCTGCGCTAACTTATGCCGACCCATTTACGCAAAGACAATGATTGCCAGCTTCGTAAGTAGGTACGTAATATTTAGAAACCGAGCGCATCGGGTTGTAAAAGATTAAGTACAGAACCTGTGTAATTGCTTATTTGTTTTCGATTAACTCGTTAAATAGAACATAGTTATGCCAAAATAATCGAAACGGAATGTCAAATCACGATTAGGTTTAAGATTCCGAAATTTCAGAAAATTAAAACGGTTTGTACATGTAGGTATGTAAAATGAAATTGTGTTTTTGAAAACGCTTAATTCGCATATTAGGGGAGTTGGTTGCGATTATGAGATTTAAAAATTGCCATCACTCATCGGAACCGATATTTATTTCATTTTTGGTAGAACGCCTCCAGAAGTTACGATCGCAAAATATAATAATACAGACAATGATTGATATTTGTTTGTGTCTTAAACTATTTGGCACATTGTCCTATTCGACTCGGCATACTCTTTTAGCTAGCCAAAAATAATTCAGCGAAAATATCTTCGTGCGTAAATATTTAGCGTGACAAAGACAAGCATTTTTGTTATTTCCGAGAAGGTTTTATGGGTTCTACCTGCTACGGAATGGAGGCATATTTCCGCAATCGCTTCCCCTACGCTCAATGGTGCTTACTCAGCGAGAATTAACCGATGTTGCCGAAATGTGGTCCGCAAGATTACGTGCTTTTCCCGAATTGCTCTTCAATATGACAGAAAGCGTCTTTTTTGCTTATTCAAATGGAAGTAATCGTAAATAGATCCAATGGAATATAGATTTGGCACATAAGTTTTATTCATTCCGAGAAATTAATACTTAAACCAAATACTTACCTTTTTTTGCGCCTTGCGCTTCTTTGATATCGTTGGTCGAGACCATAGCACTTTAGATATTCTATACCACCAAAAATATATCACCAACTTATGTACAGCGACAGCAGGTCATGGTAAACACTTTTAGTTCGATAGTAGTTTTTATGCGCATAGCCTACGGGCGGTACGAATTTTAAAGAGTGTAGTCTGACTTGCTTTTGTCTGTATCTTATAGACACGTTAATCTTCTACATTTTACTTGGTAAATCTAAAGATTTGAAATTGAATTGTGTAACAGTGATCTTATTTACTTACATCCATATTAATCAACAATGCTTTTACCACTAAGCTTCGATTGATTTGTTTGTTTTTGCTCTCATGGCCATCTGAATTGGGTTTCACTGATGATTTTAATGTCATGTTAGTGGAGAGGTCGACGTCAAATAAACGAGAAATATTATTACACGAGTTCTAAATAATTGCTTGAAGTTATTCAATTTAGGAACTTTTTTTAAATCTATTTCTGCAGTTTAGGGTTAAATAAAGGCAGCAAAAACAATAGTTGGGAACCAACTTTTGTACCAAGATTCAACAGTTAATTACTTCTTAACATTAACAACGTAAGTAAAGGTCGTTCGTTACTTTGCGACGTTACCTTAATCTTAGATTGATAAATTGTGCAATGTGTGCATCAAGTATATTGGTACTAAGCATGCGTGTTTATTGCGAAGCTAATTTATGCAGTTATTTATTAATTAAGCCGTTACAACAGTTAGCTCACAAGCAGGCTCTGCCTAATGAGTTGGGCAACCCAACTGTATTCGATTTTATTAAAATGAAAAGAGAATCATCGTGTCTGTAGATGTTTGCCAAACGTTTGAAAAAACATGTAGGCGATAGAATTGAAACATTGGAGCGAACTAACAACTTAAACGCTTATTCCTTTTCCTTAAGGTTTATTATAGCTCGTTGCTTTTTGAGTGCATCTGTCTGTCTTACGAGCTTACGAGCCACCACCTGTTAGGTGTTACGCACACCTGCGCGACAGATGCTTCTAACCCCCTATTGAAACTGCTTTGGAAAGGACACGACGTTGTGTTTTTTCCCCACCCGCCAAATGACTTCACTTAGCATAAGCCGTAAGTAATGGCTTTTATAGCATTTCAAAGTCAGCAAAACCCCTTTTGAATTATTCAATAAGCTGATTAATATGGTCCTCTTTCAATAGGGCTAAATATTTTTTTAATTTGTTAGCACGTGCCATTACTTTTTCGAACTGGACTGTTAATGCGTTGTTAATATGGTTTATAGGAAAAGTATTCTGTCCTTATACGGATATCGAAGTCTTCTTTCTTTTCCCTACCTGATTAGCGTCGCCCCCAAATAATTTAATAGGTATCAATAATAATATTAATACATACTTTTGTTTCGTCATCTTACAAAGTTGTATATTAAAAAGGTTCGAACAAATTTTTTATGTCTATACTGTTATGATAAGATTCAGTTTTAAAAATCCATTGCCATCGTAATACTTAAAGAATTTTTGGAAGGTCGCCTCCGGTGTTTTCGTGTACGGGTTTCAAACCGCGGCGTGTAGCGGTTCGGTGACCGCATGAGCGCTTGGCCTCGTTCCGCAATACGTCATCATTTGACGTTACATTTGACGAATTTTAATATATAGAAGTCTTGTCAAAAATTCCGGAACTTGTAAAGTACCCTCATCGTAAAGTCGCTGGCTAACAGCTTAGCTGCGCAGGACGCGTGTAAGCCGTTCATATTTTACTCGGCCTAGCACATCTTGCGTAGCCTTTTTTTATCAAGGGGGGAATGTGTTGCCTGCGGCATGTATGGGGATCCCCCTTTTTTCTCAGAACATGTTCTACCCTCGCCGCACCGCTTGCGAAGCCTGCGTAGTTCAAATCGAAGTTTATTTCATGCTCTGTCTCTGTTTAACAGTGTGTGTAACCAAAGCATACACAAGTTATATAAATAAATAACTATAAATATTGGACAACATCACATACATTGCTCTGATTCTTTGGTAAGTAGCTTAAGCACTTGTGTTACAGAAATCAGAAACAACACAACACAACACCCAGATCCGAGAAAATATATAAAAGATCTTTTCCCATATGACCCAACCGGGGCTCGAACCCGAAACCTCAGAGTTGGCGCGTCGCCTAAGTCCAGCTCGCTCGCCTCTCGGCTACGGAGGTCGTAAATAATAATCAAAAATATCTAGGAAGAAAAGTCAGTACTCCTCAATGTACACATTCTAACTAAGATCAACAGCATAAGTAGGCGGCCGCCCGTGGCACTCATACAGATCAGAAACAATAATAAGGATATCATTAAGCATCTAGGTACCTACTAACCGAAGTGAGTAAGAAAATGTGTATACATGGATTTTCCCGGGTTTAACCCATAACCATTCAAATTTATACGAGCCTAAGGCTAAAGTGCGTGTTTTATCGGTGTACGACAATCATGTACATTCGAATGCAAAAGTATCTCGGATTTGGTATTGTTTTAGGTGCAATATCGTTATAATTTGTTATTAAGGAACACCCTTACATCCATCCATCCATCCATCAGCCTCTCTTTGTCCACTGCTGGACATAGGCCTCCCCTACAGAACGCCACAACGCGCGGTCCTGCGCTATCTGCATCCAGCGGCTCCCCGCACATCTGACGATGTCGTCAGTCCATCGTGTTGGGGGCCGCCCCACGCTGCGTCGTCCGGTACGTGGTCGCCACTCGAGGACCCTCTTTACCCAACGGTCGTCGGTCCTACGAGCGATGTGGCCTGCCCATTGCCACTTCAGCGTGCTAACTCTTCGGGCTATGTCGGATACACCGGTCCTTCTACGGATCTCCGTATTACGGATCCGATCATGTAGGGAAACGCCGAGCATAGCCCTCTCCATAGCACGCTGCGCAACTTCGAGCTTCGTTATGAGGCCAACATTCAGAGACCACGTCTCAGTTCCGTAAGTCATCACTGGTAACACACATTGGTCATAGACCTTTCTCTTCAGGCACTGGGGAATTTTGGACGTGAGGATATGCCTAAGCTTCCCGAACGCTGCCCAGCCGAGTTGGATTCGTCGGTTGACCTCTTTCTCGAAGTTGGATTTGCCTAACTGGATAGTTTGTCCCAGATAGACGTAATGATCGACAACTTCGAGAATCGCATTCCCAACAGATACTGGTGCCGGAGTCACATGGACATTGAACATTACCTTGGTTTTATCCATGTTCATCCGTAAACCAACCCGTTGGGAAACACTGCTGAGGTCATTGAGCATTGTGCCAAGGTCCTCCAGGGATTCTGCCATGACCACGATATCGTCTGCGAATCGAAGGTGAGTGATGTATTCGCCATTGATGTTGATGCCGAGTCCGGTCCAATCGAGAAGCTTGAAGACGTCCTCCAATGCAGCGGTGAACAGTTTCGGGGAAATTACGTCCCCCTGTCTGACACCTTTCTGCAGTGGGATCGGTCTCGTGCCTCTATCTTGGATTCGAACTGACATGGTGGCGTTTCTATACAAACACTTCAACGCTTCGATGTACCGATAGTCAATTTGGCACCGCTGGAGGGACTGCAGCACCGCCCAAGTCTCGACTGAATCGAAGGCCTTCTCATAGTCCACATACGCTAGACACAGAGGCCGATTATACTCCTCGGCCTTCTGTATAATCTGACGCAGCGTATGTATGTGGTCTATGGTGCTAAAGCCTTTTCGGAAACCGGCTTGTTCGGGACCCCTTACATGCTCCGGTGTAATTTATTTGGATTGTGCCAGCTTTCGGGATAGGATCTCACACAAGTGACTCGCATTGTTCGGTTGTAAGACTTTTTCAAGCTAAATGTTTATACTTTTGAAGGCGATTATACCAAAACATTGTATAATATTATGATGAAAAAAAAAACAATATTTTATTTGGCACATACCTATAAGGTTATTTAATGCCATGCCTCTTACATTCTGACAGATACATACCTATTTAAAATATACATATATACCGGTCCTTCGGCCAGCAGTAAAATCAAACGTCTTACAAGAGTAAATAAAACTCCGATCGTCTTTATTTCCGATACAAAATGATGAGTGTAAGCTGAGGTATGAGTGTACCGTTCCGAGTAAATCTCGCAATACGGATGCAACGTTGATTCAGACTTCAGAGTTAATTTCCGCCTGTCATAAAAAATCGACCGTTGACTGGTTCGCTGTCCGTTGCCCGTGGGCCGTTGCGTATACCAGTTCCAACAGATTGAGCTCACTCTAAACATGTATTTACTGAATTAGTGTCCTTTTCGACTCGAGCAAAGTTAAAGAACCACCGCAAATGAAACTGTTGTCTTACACCTACTACTAATATTGTGAAGGTGAGTATATTAGTTGGATGTTAGTTAGTCTTAAAAGTAAAAACTACTGATGGGTATGGATGTAATTCGGTAGCTATTTAGATTAGATACTGTAAACACTTATTGTTATTATAGAGTATTTTTATCACGAGTTATCGTGCATGAAGTCTTAGGCAACAGCTAATATTGAAATTTCGAACACCACTTGTCTGCCTGTCTGTCCGTCTATGTCAGTCGTTAACAAAGACATAAGCGTTAACTCCGATTTAATAAAATAAAAAATATTTTGTTAACTTTACAATAAAGTAAGTATGTGTACGGTTGCCCATGTATAGTCAGTATCTTTGACTTTTATACAGCACAGTACTCATACTTTGGCACATTAATTCTTTGCGTACCAAACTAAAACACGAGATAGAGTTAAATTAATATGACAAGACACTGTGATGTATTCAAACTCAGATTCGAAAATATACTTATTATTGACAAATATTATGACAGTGATCGTTCATGCTAAACGTTATTCTAGAAAATGTAAAACTAATTTGATTTTATCCAGACTTAATACTTAGTATAAGCTATTATGGTGGCGAGTATAAACGGAGCTGTATGATCTGGGCTAATTTTTCATTAATTACACCCATGTCCTCATCATAGCAACATAATCGTTCATTTAACTCTACGTTAAAATATTTACAAACTCTTTAAATTTGCGGAATACATATACGAATATTATGCAACGGTTACCTTGGCGTGACACAAATAAATAAGCGCGTGTATACCATCTAGCTACCTATTTTGTTTAATGCGGCGATTTGTTTATTTTGTAACGTCAAAATACCTAGATGGGCCCATTAAAAAATCCACAATTCTTGAAACTTCGCTGTCTAAAATCTCATCCTATTGATTGTCTTTGTTCTTCTAAAGACTACGCGCCGTGTTGCTCAGATTTAAAATAAAAAATATTAAACAAAAAGCGTTCATTAGTAAATAATTGGTACTTAAAAAACTGAATCATGCTTTTTAAACTTAGTGCTAAGCAGATTTTTTTCGGAATCACTATTTGGCACTGATTGTATCCGTTTGTATTGTAATTTGGATTGGAGACGAATTTTTTGTACAAATTTACCTACTCCACATCTAAATTGATCAAAATTTTCAAAGATACCTATATTCTTTTATTTTTTCTTTTTTGTTCCTTTAGTTCTTATTTAGAATCGAATTAGATTGCTACAGAATGAAACAATTACTAAAAATATGGAGTAATTAATTAGCTTGGTTGTTAGAAATCTTAACGTCATTCATAAACACTACACTAGACATGCCAGATGTTGAATAATTTGTGGTTCACATTTCCATACAATCGAGATTTGTAAGGAGCAATCAGGATTAGAAAGCTTCAAAAACGTGTCACTTAAAACGTTATCCAATAAGGCCAATTTGTCCTCAACAAAAGGCTATGATATTAACGGGAAAGGCCAGTGGGTGATCGAGGTAGAAAGTGTCCATGAGAGCCTGAGATCGTGACCGTGCGAATGGTGAAAGTGCAACGGGAGGTTTAAATATTGCGTCATAATGTAGCAATATCTTATTGTTTTATACTTCATTACGGGGATTACTTCATTTGGAGCATATTTTACGTTCATATTACTCGTAGATTCAAGATTTCAAGAACAGACGCGACGCACGGTTCCGTGACTCGGTTCATAATTGGAATTTGTATTAATAACTCTCATTGACGACGTATTTCATATCCATTGGATTCCTAATTCTTACGGTTTTATTGTAATAACTTGGACTTTTTGATGTTGAAGGTTACATTCCGGTATTTCTGGTCTTCCTTTTAAACTAGTCTAATAATATTTCTCGTTTACTTGACGTCGACTTTGTTTATTGTTATCAAGCGGGTTTTCCCTACCACACAACATTCGTTTAATGATAGTGTCAATTTTGTTAGAATTTATCTGCTATGAAATTTGAACTTGATAAAAAAACCTTAACCTATAAAATAATACTTAGGTACTTAGCATTTTCAACAAGTTATTTAATACATTCAGTTTCGATAAAGCAAAGCGAAATATATCATTCTGCCTTAGTTACTATTTCTTTAAGAATTCCAAATTCAGGGAAAGATTACGTACTATCGTGGAAGAGAATATTATCTATGTAAATAAACATGTTTTCTCAACTATTTTGCCGACAAAGTAGTTACCTGTCGGCGCTGCGCAACAAGTCACATTTGCTTGATCTCGCGTAGATAGGACCTTTTTCTGAGCGAACCTTTTTTGCTGATGGTTATTTCCGGAGGTAAAATTGTTTTTTTTGCGTATTTTAAGAGGCACGCATACACAAAAAAATCTAGATCATAAGTTATAACACACAACATTGTTAATGTAATAATGTGTGATGTTATGTCAGTTCATTGGCAAGACTTATCAAATATGTCGGGTAATTTAAAAAGATAAGTCATTAATTTAAAAAATAACTAAGTGCTTATGTTTTTGCGATGTAAGGCTCAAGATAATATTTCAAAATAGACTTTTTATGGCCATTTGTTTTTGAGGTTATTATTAAATATATTTTTGTCAGCTCGCTCGCACACTGTTTTTCAATTCTTTATAGATCCTCAAATTAAAGAAGAAAACTAGGGAATTTCTTCGACGGCTTCTTCTCGGTAGGTTTTGGTTCGGAACAGTTAGTTTTATATTTGTTTTTGTACAGTTCTGCTCTTTGGCTTTGTAACGATGCATACGGGTTTTCATTGAATTTAATTACGATAGATACGATAGACACACTAAATCTCTAGCAAGGCCATAAGCCTTTTTCGAGCGTCGAAAATGGTGAACCTGTTTCATCTGCTCTTTTCCAAACTATCCATCCTTTTTTCATTTTGCACGTGGTTGAAATGCATGTCGCGGTGTTACCGAAAATGTGAAACCGATATTCTTGTTGAGTATGAATGACGCCGTTTCTCGGTAAACTTCCGTCGTTCCCACATTCCCACATTTGGCGAGTTGCGACGAGCCGGATGCATAGTAAAGTTTTTTGTCGCAACGTGGTTTGCCTTCCGAGCGATTACTACACGAGAGACGTGGCATCACCCCCATGACAATGATTCACCTTTGTAGTAATTCGTGGAAACACGCCTACTTTAATAGTAAAATTATGTTTTCCTTAACTGTTATTCATCGCCGCATATCGCTATTTACACATTAATAACGTCATGAATGATGGATGTGTTCGATTTATTTTTAATTGTTCTATAAGTATCATTTATTGATCATTATTTGGCTTAATGGGGACTGAATTTAAATGTGACAAACGTGACCATGACCTGGAAAAAAACTAATATTCACCACGGTTAATATGCAAAGCTCCAAAACGCCTTCATTATTAGGTCGCCGTATTGTAAAACGTCTCTTTTTATTAGCTAAGGCTTAGCATTGTATTGAAATAGTTAGTAGTAAAATGTTTAAAGTGACATTTGTTGTAAACTTGAACGTTTGTGTTGGGGTACAGAAGGTTGTTACTCTTTCAAGCAAAATCTACTGAGTGAAATGGAAGAAATTTGGTGATAGATTACATACTTGAATAACTGACAGGAGTTTTATACTTAGATACAATAAGTTTTTTTATTAGGAAATACGTGAACGAAATCGCGGACAACTGCTAATGTATATATAAGTTGCAACACTCATAGTCCATTAATATTATTACAATGTTCAAATGTAAATGTGTCCTAAGAAAAAAAATAGGCCTTAGTCTAACCATCTTCACGCAGGTTTTACCGTTACAAATCATCTATGCTGGAACGAGTATGTAACGCTCAAAATTAATAAATATCTGTTCGTGTTCGTGCACACTATGCGGTATCCTACTGTGTTTGTTTAGCGAGTTCAGCGTCTTGCAACGACTAGCTGCAGCCGACAATTCTCATATTCCTAGCCTGTCACTGTGACGCTGAAACTCTACGCCAATTCGCAACCGCAGGCTAGGGATACGAGAATTGTCGGCCGCAGCCGAACTTAAACCGCACCATTCGAACACAGACAAAGCCCAACGGAAGTGCTGTGGATAAATAACACCTAGACATGCAAATAGAGCTAACTCTTCCTATCGCGTAACAACTGAATTGATGCCATTGCGTAATTAATGCTGAGTGTAATGAATTCAATGGTTGTATTTGCTTATCTTATTTATTTTTTTATTAGCTTCCGCTGATGGTTCTGCTAACTTACTTATCGGCGCCATTATTAGTTACTCCTTTTTGTGGGGCGGAAACAAAATTTTGTATCTTTGATGTTTTTAACACAACTTATTCCCGAATGGGGTTGGGGTATTATTTGAAGTTAAATTCAACTAAAATAATTACTTTTGGTTTGGAATAAAATGTTTCGTAACCGAGTCACAGAACGTGGTCGAGTCAATAACCACTTATGTATTGCTGACTCACTATTTTGACGGGGAAATTATTTTGGGCGTGAAAATAATCGAACAACAAATTTGTTATCTACATTAAGTACCTATACCAATTTATTGTTGTTGGCAAACAAATGTTCAGTATCTACCTGTGTCGACCTATGTAAAAGGTTTATTAATGGTATGCACTTTTCCATTTTATACTTTTAAACATGATTCAGATAACAAATTAGGTACAATAATCCATAATTTGTATTCAACGGATGCTGTGACTAATCCATTCATCACTCAATAACGAAGGCGCCCACAAGACGAAATACTACCAAATTCTTAATTTGTAATAATAAGAAACATTTACTTGCGTATCGTGTATCTGGCCTACATAATTAAAGCATTTTCAATGGTGAAGGTAAACCTACATGTTGTTCATTCATCAACACTCCGTTGTAGTAACGTAACACAATGCTCACTTAGCATGAAGATAATAGTTTTACATAAAGAATTACTTCCTATTGACTAGGAATTGGGCAATTAATACCTCATTAAGCACTAACGTGCCCATTAACTTCTTAATATTCAATGTCACGCCGCGGTAGGGTCTACGAATTCCGGTAATTGTCAGTCCTTGGGCTGATGATGGAAGAGGGGGCATACAAAAGGGCTTTGACCCTGTGCCCGTAATCACGCCCGCTCAGGCGCCGTAGCCTGCTATCCCACATCGTATAAACTGTTCTTTTATTCATGCCCACGCGGTTGCTTTGGGTTTTAAACCCCTATCATTTAATGGAAATGCGGCGGAGGTAATTTTAAATGTCCACTAGGAAGCCGACCGCGGCGGACTCTCAAAATCTGGTTCGAAGCTCGAACGCCTCTTAAAAGTTTAATGTTTGATGTTGCGGTTTACAAAACGTTTTGATGTCAATAAATACCCTCCGTCCCACCGAATTTCGATACGGAGATAAAGAAATAAAACTCACCATATTGTTTTGTTTAAGTAAATTAATTATTACATTTAGGTTGTGTATGATGAGTACACCTCTCAGAAATGAGAGAGAGTTTTTATCTATGGTTTTATTCTCTTGTTGGGTTGCGATAGTCAGACAGTCGTGCTTTATTGTGCCAATAACTAGTATTACAAAACGAACGTAGGCTTATCGACACGCATTTTACTTATTATAAATAAAATCCGATATTTTCACTGACACTTTTTATGACAAGACTAATCGAAAATGGTATAAAAATAGTAATATTTTAAAAAAGTATCAAAACAACAAAGAGACAAAGATGATACATTGCACTCCGTACTGACGAGTGTCGCTAGTAGGGCCTCAGGTGGGAACCAGGGCGTCTACTCTTGAAAACGAAATATGTCGGATCCGATGACGTTTAGTATTTTTTATTGCTCATTATCGCAACTAACACACTTCGAATGCGAATAAAGCGTTATCAAAAAACAAAATATTATTTATACAAATCAAAAATCACGTTTTAATTCCCTAACTTTTGATCAATCTTCAAAAACGAAACCTTTCGTTTGTTCGTTTCGTTTTCAAGAGTAGACGCCCTGATTCGGTCACTATGATAAAGTGTTATTATTTATTTAATTGGACGAATCAAATTTGTATTTAAAAATACGTAGAATCTGAAGTAAATAAACCAGTCTATTCTCAATAACGTTTTTTCCACATCGTTATTAATCGTTTATCGAATAACAAAAATGATACGAGCTAAAAATGGATAATTAAAAATAAATGGTTCAGGAATACGTTCTGTTCTGATGGTAGAATTAATCACTAATATATTATTTTATTCAATAACGATGTTGACGACCTACTTAGGCGAGAGGCGAGCAGGCCGGACTTTGGCGACGCGCCATCTCTGAGGTCCCGGATTCGATTCCCGGTCGGGTCAATATGGGAAACGAACTTTTATATATTGTCTCGGGTCTGAGTGTTGTGGTTTCTGATTTCTGTAACACAAGTGCTTAAGCTACTTACCATAGAATCAGAGCAATGTATGTGTTGTTGTCCAATATTTATTTCATAAATAAATATTTATGTTACCTTCTTATATGAAGATTTTTTTATTTGCTCTAAATATATCTCTACTGCTAGCAATTTTCACAGCACTTTTAGGGGTCCAGTAGTAAGTGATCGTAAAATATAAAGTCGGTTCGGGTCAAAAAGCGAGATTCTGCTATTTGTGTCAGAGGTATACCTAGTTACAGTGGCCTAGTTCGTTAGACAAAGGGAGTGATAAGTTATCGCATTTACGATCGATAAAGCACTCGAAGTCGGGTTATGAGCACATAGTGGATTCACTTGGAAAATATGAGGATGTTACGTTACCTACTTGACAGCCTTTGATGACATCAAATACTGAGACGTACCCCGATGTTCTGGTGCCAGTTAACTGTTAATCTGGGATAAATACTGTATTGTTTCTTAATTTTACGGTGGTTGTAGTTTTTTTATAATTTTTAACTCTTGCGTTTATAATTAGGATTAGTGGCTAAGTAGGTTTTTATATATCGGACATCATTACCTATTTTCTGATTCTGTAGCAAGTGGCTAAAGCACTTGCCTTATTGAAATCAGAAACAACGACGGTACCACAACACCAAGACAGCTTTTCTATTATTTCTGACCGGGAAACAAAACCGGGACCTCAGAGATAGCGCGACATCAAAGTTTGCCCATAATAAAAATATTATCACGTATTTTCCCATATAAACTTTCAAAGGTGGCATTACACCCCCCCTTCCCACCCCCCCCTTACTTTCTAACAAAAAATAGCCTATGTCCGTTCTTAAGGTTCAACGTATACCTATGCCAAATTTCATCCAAATCGGTTGAGAGGTTTAAGCGGGAAAGCGTAACAGACAGACAGAGTTACTTTCGCATTTATAATATTAGTAGGGATTAGTAGGGATTAAGAGAGGCAGGGCAAAGCGATTTATCGCTCGAACTGGAGCAACCCGACTGGTGAGGTGAAATACCTCCACCTTACAGAAGACCGCAGCCAAATAACAATCACTCCGGTGTTAATGTGTTCCTGCATGTGAATAAGGTTTCCAGAGCTCTTGGGGGGTGCTACATTCGTAGCAGGGGTCAAGCCTTCAAGGGGAGGGCGACAAGTCTAGTAACAGTTTTACTATGCTATACTTTTCGCCCTTAAGCTAGGAACTCATTACCACTTAACATCAGGTGGGATGAGGTCAATCTTGGAGTGTATTATAAATAAATAAAAAAATATTGGTATAGATGAGGCTTATTCTATTTAACGCGAAGATAATAAAAACAACGTCATATGAAAAATGCATAAACCAATCTGGTAAAAAGTAATTTGGCTCACGCGAAGTCAGGTTATCGAGACAGGGGTTGACACCGACTGACATTTTGAATGATTGCCGACGGTCAGGTTCGAATTCATTTCTTGTTTTTTACCCTTCTTGGAATTCCAAGAAGTGTCCGAAACTGTTGCTTTAATATTATTTCGGGAAAACCACGCATTAAATATAAGAACATGATGTTTTTGTTAATTTGTATTCATAAACTACCTACATGTTTAATTATAAACGTATCAAATGACGGGTATACACAAAAAAGATATGTTGGGGACACTTACTTTGTTTAACACTTTTCCTAATCTTGTCGCTACATAATCAGTACCGTTTTAAAGTTGTTCTTCATCTTCAAAATGGAACTTTATGTTCATTTGTCAAGATCATAAGATTTTAAATTGAATATTTAAACAAAAATTTTAAAGTATAAAAGTGCTACAAAAAATCGGCTTATTCCACATGTGCCTATCTAATATATCGCTGGGCTTTATGCACTTATTACCAACCCTAATTATTTATTATTTGTATTTTAAACCTTAAAACTGTTAGCAAAAAAAAAGGTATAAAATGTCGACATTGCACAAGATGAAATTAAAAAATGCAACTGCATTAATTACCCAAACGTACTTAATACTCGTAAAAATTTACGTGTGCAATACTTGATCCCGAGCCAATCCGTATTACTATATTTTAACATTTTTGTTTAAATCCGATGAATAATGCAAAAAATACGTAGAATTCTGATTGTCATTTTAAAATATTGAATAATTATTTCGGCTTCAGGTCCATACCTAAAAAGTGGTTTTATAATTAGTTAGTCTATGTTTGTGTTTTAGGTATAGAACAAAATAGTATCTGTAGTACATATTAAAATATATATTTTGTGGTGTGTACATAAACGAGTACAATCACTTTGCATTGTATTCAATGACGTTTCAAAATTGAATATATTTGAGTTACTTACCTATAGTTTGAGTAATTATTATAGTAGAGATGAGTAGACATCATAAATATAATAAGTACCTAATCTAGTTGTAAAGAGTAGACTAAGATTTTTATCTACCTACTTCAGCTTTTTAATGTTTATTTTTTATATGTATCTATATTTCAAATATTGAACCTACCAAATATAATGTTTATCGTGTCCTGAACATTAAACATTAGCAGAATCATCGCGTGGTTTTATGACGCGAGATTGAGTCCATGGAAAAAAAGACCTAATAATGTTCATGTTATGTAGTGATGCTAAGATTTCAAAGCCCGCACTTTCGGCTCGTTGCTTTCAAAGATGGGCTTCAACTAAATATTACATTGTCTCAGCTAAGGAGCACTTTACGATGGCCGCGTCATCGAGTGCATCGGCCGCAACCGGTTCGGCCCGGGTGATAATTTACCACTAATCTTGACCCACAGCTGTTGGGGACCAGTTTTCGGAGCCGAGTCGAGATCTGACTATCAATAAAAGCACGCGGCGGAAGTTGTAGGGTAGTTGTGGGTGGTATTAGGTAAAAACTTGTGTAATTCAATAAGCTTGATATGTTTACCAATTGGGGATTCCTATAAATTTTATCGGTTTTTTTTTGATGCGAAAAAAGGAAGTCCTATACCTACTTTTCACGTTGGTTTTAGGTCTTACATTTCTTAGCATAGAAGGCAACGTATATCTTAAAAATATATCTCTATGTGTATTTTAATGTCCATCTCTAAGATACTATAATCTCACACAAGCAGCGGGTGAACCTTGTTCTCGTTTGCCTCGTCTCGTTCACAAATTAACAAAAAACTTAATTATGTAAGGTGGGGTTTATTTTAAAATTTTTCGTTATTCATATTCACTCGCGTTTCAATTATTTTCAATAAAAATTACACCTAGGTAGTTTCCAAAGTCACATTGTGTGACAAACACGGAATTTCGTAACAATGTCATACGTCTCTGTGGTCAAATGTAAGTTATAGGTAAATTCAATAAAAAATCTGTAAATTTTCGGTTTTATTTTAAATACAAACACACAATCACTACCTATAAGTGACTGTTTTCAAAAAAATATTCTACTCGACTCGTATGTCTAACACACTTTACGTAGTGTAGTTTTTACTAGGAAATGATTGTTCAAATTTTGTTCGGTATTCATTTGTTGTGTTCGCTCGCAAATAGAAGCAGGTTGATAAAGCATTGTATCAAATGGGGACGGGTTACTGAAGTGGGTCAAGTCTTATACGATGATTATATCGATTAGTTTTGTAGAAAATAATATTGCTTGTTGCGGAATAGTCTAGTTATGTGAAGTCTCAGTATTTTAATGAAGTCATTCGTCCAGTTCAGACCAGGTAACAAAATCGCGTATTTAAAGTCGTAATTAAATCGCTAAAGATACCCACTCCAAGTTGGGCCATGGTTTAATGTATTTCGCCACTCCACCAACGATTTATTTACTTATATGTTTTTTCCTTTGTTCCAGTGCTGCGGACAGTGCGGACTCACCAATATTAGAAGAAGCTGGCGAGAGCGGTTCGGAACAGAAGCCAAAACCACTGGTCAAATATGGAGAACTTGTCATTCTCGGGTGAGTCTTCTGTCTAAGGACTTGTTGAACTTTTAAAAATTAAAACTTCCAACATACCTAACTGAAGGTAACTTTGTTTGCGTTAATTTTAGATAAAAAGTATTTAATTGTTAATCTCGACGCTCATTTTTGGTAGATCTACGAGTTTTTATCCAGATCTATTCACAAAGAGTAACGAGCATAAAATATATCGAAAACAATATAATATGGTGGCTTTTACAATTATGTCAAACGCATTCATGGTTACTCCTGATTTCGGATAGTTTTAAATAAATATGACTTTTCTACGTAATACTTTAATTTGCAGTTAAATATTATTTTTTACGCCCGCGACATTACGTCGGTACGAATAACAATGTCTGTTTGACGTGCTTTTGACAGTACAAAAGTAAAAAATAGACAATTCTTAAGTGGCATTTTATGGTGTCGTTTCTTATCGAAATAATCTCTCAGAATTAACGTATGATTGCAATACTAATAAATAATTTACAAGTCATTAATTGATTAGATTAGTACTTGAATGGCTGATTTAATGAAACAAAGACTCATCGTGTATTGGAAAGTCCGGGTGAATCCTTTTAGTCATTCTAGCTTTTAATAAATCTGATTATTTAGCTCGCTGCGTATTAGACGCTAGACGTAAGTATGTACTTGGCACTTGATACATCTACCATTGAGCATCAAATCGAAAATTACTTTTAAAAATTATCTCAAGGCTTTTTTTTATTAAAAGTCAAAGTTAGGAAAAAGCTGTGGTCGTCAGGATGACGGACTCCCAATGTTTCCGAGCCGAACTTAAAGCAATTTATTTTGATCGATATTCGAGTTACTTGTTTAATGTACTCACTAGTTTTATGATTGTTTTGCGGTCGCCACAGCTTTGAATGCGTACTATCTCCGTTTTTTCTATATTTTTTGCCGATTCCTTACTCTTCTTATATAAACAACGTGATGCTGTATAGCCTCAAGCCTTTTTAAATATATGAACTGTCCCACACAAAAATAATTGTTCAATCCGATTACCGCGTGCAAAAACTCTTCATAATATAAGCATAGATTTTACATACATTTGTATGTTTAATTTTTAAAGATGCAAATAAATGGTTTGTCTATCTATCTAATAATGAATATCCGGAGTCATTCGACCTTTGTATGTCAGTGGTCGGGTACAAGGTTAAACCGACGTACCAGATTAACACGTTGGCATACGCAATGCTGTTTTGCATTTCTATTATGATTACGTCGTTTCCGCAGTGCGACCATCATAGTATAGTGGGTGTAAGGCTAGATGTCTAATTAATCACCTGCAATACGGAATTCACGTGAAAAATATTTAGGAATTAGAACTTATTTAACTTATTTGGAAATTTGGTCACTTAAATCGATTTTCCTATGGAAGTTGTACGGCGTTAGTGTAAACTGACGTAAGAATCAAGTCAGGTTTATCCGTCTTACCTACAACTTTAAGGCTACTCTCTGGAAATAATTATGATATTCAAAAACTTCACATTCGTGTACAAGAATATTTTAATATTTTGAAAGATTTTAAGTAATTTTCCATATTTTTTTCCAAGATTGATATGTTACTTAATAACAAGGACAACATAATATTTAGGTACTTATTTAATTTCAAAGCCTTAATCAGAAGTTCAATGTAGTCATCTCCGTTGTACCTGCATTTTTTTATTTCTGTTTTTAAGAATAGAGTTAGACTATATCCTTTCATGGTCGGTTTTACCCCTATCTCCCCTAATATTCGAAACAAAAAGTAGTCTATTGGTGGCATTAACCCCCCCCCCCCTTACTTTCTAACAAAAAGTAGCTTATGTCCGTTCTTGAGGTTCAACGTATACATATGCCAAATTTCATCAAAATCGGTTGAGAGGTTTAAGCGGGAAAGCGTAACAGACACACAGACAGACAGAGTTACTTTCGCATTTATAATATTAGTAGGGACTAGCGTTCCTTTTCTCTGGATTTTTTTCAAATTTTACCAAGGATCCCTAATTTTGTACCCTATGTCAAATTGGAAGAATGTAGCATTCTCTTGGTGAAAGATTTTTTTAAATCGGCCCAGTACTTTGAGCCTATTTATTACAAACATACAAAATAGCTACAAATCTTTCCTTTTTATAATATTAGTGTAGATTAATTTGTTTGGGCCCTGCATCCACTTTACGATAAGTTACAACGGAATTTTTATCTGTAATATTACTCGTAGTTATTATTCACGAAGTAGGCAACAACTGGAGAAAAAATGACCTTGTAGACCCCGCTCGATTTTAAACGGTACGGAAATAATAAATTGCCTAAATCACATTTAATTTAGCAACTCCGTTTCACTACCTAATCTATGGAACAAAAAAGACAAGGCATCGCTACGCAGAAACGATCAGATTAACCTAAATAGGTAACCGTTCTAAGGGAATTACAACAGATTAGTTTTGCAAGCCCTTATTGGTAATTGGTTAATCAGGACCCCGATGGGCCGTATCAATTATCTGTGGTACAAATAAAACGTGACCGTTTATCATATTACGGTCACGTCTCTCATCCTTTTTGGTATGAGGTGTCTAATAAATTATTAATAACTCGTGGTTGGGATTATGAACTCGCGGATGAAAGCGATAGGAATTTAAAGACTGTTCAAAATTATCTACTATAGCAATTTCAGGGTCGCAGCATTCATTGTCTGATTTATTCAGCCTCGGCAAGTTCTCAGTTCTCAGTTCTTTATAAAATCTTGGTCTTGAAGGGCATTAAGCCACATTGTGCAGCCATAATCTGATCCTGTGCGCGTCTTATTTGTAGGAATAAAATTACTGTAAAAAATAACATATCGTCATTAAAGTGACAGGGAAACTCCAAGAAAGCGTTATTTTAAATTTTGTTTTTTCTTGCTGTTGATTTTTATGTACTGTTTGTTTGATTAATTTGCAAGTAACATGACTAGCTGTTGCCCGCGGCTTCGTTCATGTTAATTTGAGATAAAAAGTATCCTACTTAAATGTTAATCTGGTATCTCGTGTATCTATCAAATATATATTACATCTGAATTCATTAAATAAATAAATAAATAAATATTGGACAACATCACATACATTGCTCTGATTCTGTGGTAAGTAGCTTAAGCACTTGTGTTACAGAAATCAGAAAAAACGACGGTACCACAACACCCAGACCCGAGACAATATGGAAAAGTTCGTTTCCCATATTGACTCGACCGGGGATCGAACCCGGAACCTCAGAGATGGCGCTCGCCAAAGTCGGGCCCGCTCGCCTCTCGGCTACGGAGGTCGTCATTTAGTAGATTTTACGTGGAAGAGTCGTTAAAATATCGATACTCGCAAACTTTCACATTTAAACAATATAGGATAAACGTTACATCGCTTTATAGCAACTTTCCAGTGTCGTGTATAAAACTATCTTCATCATCTACGATGTATTAATACCGATAGTGCTAACTAACAATGAAACTGCATCGTGCTTGTGCATGCAGCTGGAATGTACATTTTACGACCCAGACATTTCCTAGCCGGACATCATAATACTCTGGCGATTTGTTCACTTACAAAATTGCAACTTTCACTTGTAAACACCGACAGTCAAAAGATAACTTGACAGTCCCGTTTTCTCTGGTATCCCGTTATAGAATTCCTTTCGATTTCGAAGAGGGTTTAATAAACGTCACCGGATCGTTTCGTTCCCTTTTGTTTGTGGATTAGAAGCAGCTGAAGTTAGAACGTGCCGATTATAACCTAGCTGCAAAAATATATTTGAACTAATTTTAAAACAAATATAGTCCGATTTCGACTAGGAAGCGTGAATAAAACATTTGCGGTTCGAAATTAACGTTTATGCCCACGTCATAATGATCGTACAAAGTAGATAATTTGACTTTATACTTTGGACTTAGCACCGCTCCTATATCGTCCGCATAAGAACTAATATCGAACTGCAAGCGTTTTGCTTAACTGGCTGCTGACCCTATATAAAAGTCCTATCTTTTAATATTATTAGGCTAAGATATCATCGGGGTGCCCAACTAATTTAATCGAACCGAAGAACATATTTCTAAAGTCAATTGGGCAGTCACTCGATTTCGAATTGCATTCTTATGAGTCTAGTTAAATATTCAATAATGTTTATAGCCAGTACCATAGTAGAAAAAGAACAAGTAGGTAAACTAATGCCCCGACCGAACGATAACTGCCTATACCCCTAGGGCTGTCAGTGAATCCTGCTTAAGTAGAACCAGTGAAAAGAAGTGTACTCATTCTTATTCTAAGAACAAGTAGGCATGATTGGCATAATGTTATGTATGTTACATTTTGGGATATTAATAAACAAGCTTATAAAACCACTGAATGATATTGCCAATACATATCTTTCTATGCCATCAACTTCTGTAAAGTCGGAGAGGGTGTTTTCAGCAATGGGCAACATCCTTTATGATCGGAAAAGTCCGCTGCAGTCTGACGCTGATGTTATGCTTTTTAAAGAAAACTTTAAAATCAACGAATAATAAAAAAATAAATTTTTGTCACAATAGTAGCTCTGGGCGCATGTTAAGACTTCATGCATATATTTTTTTGTTTTTCTGTTAAATAAATATTAAAATTATAATTTTGTATCTTTTTGTAATGTTTTGCAGTGTCCATTAAATATTATAATATGGTAAATTTTTGATTTAGAAGATAATTTAAAAAAAGAACAAAATTATGCACAATCTCCGGTGATTCACCGGTTATCAATCGGTTATGTCAAATTCACCGGTGATTTTCTCTGCTAGGTGGTGGAGGTGCTATAATTTCGCTCCGGTGCAAAGCCCTAACTGAGGTGACTCTGAAAGATTGTGAATATTTGTCAGCGTGTGCGTGCGACGCGCGTCGGTAAAGGGCGGGGCGGGGCGCGCACACATAGTAGCCACGCTCCGTGCGTTTGTTGGAGGATTACATACTTCTCTCTTTCTACTATGCCAGTACGCAGTGTAGCGCATCCCATCTTCAATAACACTTGTTCTGGTAGAGAAGGGGGATCTCTTTCTTATTAATTTTTGGGTGTTAACTGACACGTTACGGTTAATAGTCGGTCAAACAAGGGTTCATGTTCGTCGACGGCTTGTGATATGGGGTGTTTATGCAGACTCGCGTCCGTTTTATCAGCTTGTTTGCAAGTTTCGCCCGTCTAATTAAACTTGGAAGGGAAACGACGACTTTTAATATATTTTGATTAAAACTTCTCTCAAGGAGAGTAATGAAATTTTTCGCCTGTACCACTATGTAATTCAGCCATATTAGTCCGCCTGCGGGGCTCAGGCCTCTATTTAGTATTGATGGAACGCCATACTCTGTTAGAAAACATGGTCGGGTTGTTTGATAGGCAAGAAACTATCCTTTCTATTAATGATCTCAAGTGCTGCGTGTTTGAATCCTGAAAGGGGCAAATGTTTGTGGATAAGCGCTTGTAATGTACGATTGAGGGTTGTAACGGTTTTAGGTAATCACAAAATAAGAATAAGAAATCTTTTTTATTCAAAGATACCTCCGGTTCGGTACTTGTAAGTGTAGATAAGATACCAACAAGAAACTCTGTAGTTTTCATTACAAATAAGGCTGAACTTGTATCTAACTAGCTGTCCCTGTGACTTTGTTCGCGTGGACTACAGGGTTTTTTTTCGCAATAAAAGGTAGCCAGGACATAGGCTACCTTTTATTGCGAAATAAAAGGGTCTAAAGATTGTCTGTGCCAAATTTCATTAAAATCGGTTGAGGGGTTTAAGCCGGAAAGCGTAACAGACTGACAGAGTTTTCGCATTTAAAATATTAGTAGGGATGTTAGTAGGGATATTGCACAAAGACATACAGTGTAGTTTGTCAATTGTATCCATTAAATGAATGCATAGTAATTATGAAATTTGAACAAAATAGAACACCTAGAATTAAAAAACCGGCCAAAAGCGTGTCGGGCCACGCTCAGTGTAGGGTTCCGTAGTTTTCAGTGCATCACAATACTTAAGTATCCCCACTTACAGTTACAAAAATGGGCTATCTGTGTGTAACATCGACTTGACATAGGTAGGTGTATACACTAAAAAAATATTTTTTCAAAAATTTCAAAAACTATTAAACCCATCAGGTTCAAAGTAATTTTCCTAGAAAGCCTCTAGATTTTTTCATAATTTTTGAACTTATGGTTCAAAAGTTACACAATTTTATTTTCTTTTGGAGCGATTATTTCCCAAAATATTAAAATTATCAAAAAATCATCTTAGTAAACCCCTGTTCATTTAAAAATACATATCCAACGATATATCACATGTTGGGATTGAAATTTAAAAAAAAATCACTCCCCAATTTACGTGTAGGGGGGTACCCTATTATTTTTGCACTTTGATGACGTGATTAATATACATGTACCAAATTTCAGCTTTCTAGTGCAAACGGTTTCTCTGATTATCCTCGGACGGACAGACAGACAGACATGGCGAAACTATAAGGGTTCCTAGTTGACTACGGAACCCTAAAAATGGTATGTAGTTCAGAAGTAGTATTTAGTAACAAAACAGATAGGAATTCGAAAGTAGCCGACTTCGGTGAAATTTCAGACTAATTGGAGGTCATATTCTCAATCGATTAACATCTTCCAGTCGAATTGGTGAGGTGAGCGGGGTCAAGATCGCGTTGATTAAGTATCGTTCTTGTACTCCCAAAGCCAACATTATAAGTTCGTATACACCTCAGTACCCTGACATACCAAATCTCCGCGTAACTAAGCAAGACAGTGACTTAATATGACAAGGTACAGAGTCGTTCAAGAACTAAAGGTACTGACTGTACCCTGTCAATTTTAAGTAAGACACGTACATTTACGTTTGCCCATTTTTGTACAAAATTTACGGTCGCTTCATTAGAGTTTGTATATGTTAAAATTTCGTTGCTCGTGAGGAATATCAAAAGTTACTAAAAGTATAGTATTTTCGAAGTAAGAAGTACTACATTTAATTTCTTATTTCCAAAAATATTAAATGTCACAATACAATGTCTTAAATTAGACAATGAGTATCATTCGACCCTTATTATTATATATATTACTATCATAAACTAAAGTTCTAACCTTAATTTTTACATGTATTCCTGTGTGAATGGTTATTGAATAGGTGTTATTAAAATTTGTCTTCTCATTAAGATGAGAAGACTATCATTTTGGTGCAAAAACTCCGGTAACGTTTACACGTAATGGTGTGTTACTTCCACTTGTTGGCAAGTAGTCATGCTTGAGTAGCGAGTAATGGGCGAGGCAGGGATGACGTCACTGGGGCATCTTTGTATTAATAATCCGGTCGCACTTCGCTTATCATGCAACTGCATACCTTAAATGGAATGCCTTTTTACTCGTCATCGAGTCGTCTAAAATTGTGTCTTATTTTCAATGTCATGTTTATCGACTACTCCTATATGTTTGTAAGTTTGAAGGTTTGGGGCCATCCATAAAGTATGTAACACGAATTTCATGACTTTTTGAAATTGCAATGAAATTCCTTGTCACAGGTAATCATATTTTGGAATGTAATGGTGTAAACTGATCTTTACTTTAAACATACATTTGCTTACACATGGAAAATAATGTATTTGCTCAAAATCTAATCCGAAATATTAAAATAGTTACATGAGAATCCTCCCTTTATCTGGAGGCCACCGTTATAGGAGTGTTTTAAAATATTAAAAAAAAAGTAATATTTACTTTTACCACATAACTATATCAAACCATATATTGATACTAATTCCAAATCTAATTTACTTGAATTACACTCCATTCCATTGGTATGACAGATCTTCACGACCAGAAAGAGAGAGAGAGAGAAGACGCATGATCGACTATACATAACATTCCGTCAGTATGGATCACTTTGCTTTTCAGACATACAAGTGATTAAAATAACGAATTAAAAAATCGCTTCCTAATTGGATGCAATACAAAAATGTTGTCCCCGCGAGAAGGACCAGGGACTACGGTCTCATATCTAAGCTGTTACTACAAAATCACACGAGTCCAGAAATTGAAATAGAAATATGTCAATTTATTGTTTCAATAAATCAGTATTATAATTTTATTTAAATGCAACACGAATAACAGTTTTATCATATCGATGTTAACTCACTTTATCGTTTCGACTTTACTGCTCGACTCTGTAAAGCCACTTTTATGCTACTAAATAAAATCAGATTTCTTCTCGGCTCTTTACGATCAGATTTAAGCATTCATAGAATGGATGATCTGCCCACGAATACACAACCCTATCCTGTGTGCGATAGGGTTGTGTATTCACTATTGTTATTTTACCTCCTTTACGTTAACATTTTTACAAACTTTAAATTTCAATATATTTAAATCTAATCAAAAGCCAAAGAAAAAAATTTCTTAGTTCTAGCTTCAAAAACGACCGAATTTCATTCAAATGGTTCAGTAATTTTGGTGTGAAAGCGCGACAGATAGACTGACACTTTCGCATTTATATTATTACTAAGTACAAGTGCGATTGGGGCTCAGTTGACTACACCTAATGAACATGACATGGCAAAAACAAATTACTGTGTCTCTATGTTAGTATCTACTTTTGAGTTTCGTTAAAAAAGGATTTGTATCAAAATGTATGACTATAATAGCTATTAACATACTAGCAATGTTTTTATTTTGTTCTACATGTACATGTATTTAAATGAATCACGTACTACAGCGCACGCATTAAATGGTAATTATAGTGGTGGTATTCAGTTCAGAATCGACGACCGCAAAACTCGGATTCCGTGTTGTATTGCCGACTGATCAGCATTTAGAGGTTACGGTCACTTTGCAAGGTATCCGCTGACGGATACTTGAAGTGTTCTTCTTGGTTGATTCGGTCAGAACAAGAAGGGAGTGCATCCAAAGATGTGTATCCAAAGATTAAACGTCTAAAAATAATTTGATTTAGGCTATTCGATTATGGAGACAGTTTGGTTTGAAAAGAAAAGGGATGCTGCATAAAATAATTAAGAATGGACGATTTTTTTTATATTTATTAAAATCCTGGGTATAGTGATTTTGAATGAACTAAATTGTAGGAAAGTTTAGTTAACTGGCGTTTAAAACTTTGCACTCATGGGAAAACGGATATATTTGTGTTTAAAATGTTTAAGAGCGTTTAAACACGTAAGTGTACCTACCTTATTTTGTTAATATTGGGGGCTTGGTGTCTAAGGTGCCTCGTATGGCCCCGAGTTCGGTGGCAGTCAAATTAATTTGGGTAACGAGTTTTTCTACTTTGCCAGGGTCTGGGTGGGTAGGTACAAGGGAGACTAGTTGACTGGTGTGATTTTCGGGGGTTTGTCACCAACTCGACACGAAAGACTGGGCACGAAACACGTGTGTTGTCGAGTTGGTGAAACCCAAAATAATACAGCTTATTATTTTGTCATTTGGACACGCTCAGATTTTTACGTGTTACTCGACACACGTGTGCCCAGTTTTTCGTGTCGAGTTAGTGACAAAGCCGATTTTCGAGCGCATTTTTTGAGGTGCAATCTTTGTCTACATTCTGCATTAGCCTCAAACTTCACAATCTACCTCAATTTATACAGGCAATAAAACACTAAACATTATTGCTTCCCGATTAGCTTGTGCTTTGATTAAATTGATAAACTAGTGGTCTCAGTGGACTACCGGGGCTTGGACAGCCCTGTTTCAAATACAAGACCCCCATAGACGTCAGTCACGTTGCAACGATTTGCATCAATCTGTTTAATGTCACGGTCCATGGAGCTGATGATCGATACCCGTTCTGAATAATGCTTGGCCTAGTTCTTTTGTCGTGAGCTAATTTGTTGAGGTTTCCTAATTACGGTTTGGTTAATTACATAGCATAGATTTAATACGGCTCTTTCGGACGCAGTATAGTAAAATGTTGTCTATCTTATGTCATTTCGATATTTTATATTTCCTTTTAACATTTTATATAAGTTTTCTATCGAAAGTTAACTAAGCTTTCCATATGGATTTATGTGATTGTCATGGTTTTCATTAGAATTGATCAATTATACATTCATTCATATACAAAAATAAGTTTTGGGCAGCATGCTTATACTAATTGCCGCTCGATCTTTTAATCTAATGAGATTGGGAGATCAAAGGCCAACACAAACAGATGTTTCTCTGATGACATAGAGGCAGTAGATCGCGACAGATACAATGCAAGGTGTTTATAAATACATTCTCATTTAGGACATGGCGGTAAAAAGTTACGACTTATTTTTATTACGGTCGTATGTAGTAGCTTTATTACTTGCGTTACGCAAGTGATTCCGTGTACGCTATTTGTTTGAATCGCGCAACGGTGAACACCATTCATCGTGGATCACAATATGCAGACGACACGCATGGTTGTTTTAATGTCTGCAACTTGTGGCATGGTAGCGGTGCGCGGCGTTGATATAATGCTTTGTCAAGTTACCAATTAGTGGTAACAACAACTCCTCCTGACATTAGATATCCAGTCCCCTTATTTGTAAAATGTCTGAAGAAGGATTCGAATACGGAAAATGTGCTGTAAAAAAATTTCTTAACCTAAACTATTGACTAAGTAAATTTTTTCGAATGGTCAAAAACGTGTTTTAAGCATTGGGAATTCGTTAATAAGGGGGAAAGGCCGGTTTGCATGGGGCCATGTTTTGGTAGGACATTTGTATATTGAATCATCATCTGAAACATAATATACATATATAATTTCTGTCCAGTAGTGACACTAGGGAGTCTACCGTCACATTCATATAGGAGTGAGTATATTCCTTCATAAGACTGATTCCCGTGATGCATCATCTGTTGTTTTTGGTTAGGTAAAATTCGTTACACATTAAAGATGAGAGGCCTCCTTTCCCTTCAAAGTCAGTGAAGCTGAAAAGGAGTCGTATCTATCATCTGTCTATATAGACAGAAAGGACGTTTTAGTTTGTCCATTTATAAATGTCCTCTAAGATAATGATGTGTGTATACCATGAAGATTCGGTCCAAGAAGTTCAACGGGTCAGTATAACATTATTGTAAATAATGCCGGACATCTATACTAATATTATAAAGCTGAAGAGTTTGTTTGTTTGTTTGTTTGAACGCGCTAATCTCAGGAACGACTGGTTCTAATTGAAAAATTATTTTTGTGTTGAATAGACCATTTATCGAGGAAGGCTTTAGGCTATATAACATCACGCTGCAACTATTAGAATGAATGAATGAATGCAACTATGAAATAATGGAAAATGTGAAAAGGGGGGTGAAAGTTTGTATGGAAACCGAAATCCACGCTGACAAAGTCGCAGGCGGCCGCTAGTCAGTGATAATGTTGGTAACGGTGGCTTTTATGATCATGGACGCTTCCGCGAGTGCTGTGCGTGAGGAGACGCGACGTGTCGACGCGTGCGCATCTGAAATAGCTTTGTACTCGAATGTGGAGCGGCGGGCGCCACACATGCGATGAACGGGAAGCGTGTTTAGATGCCATTTGCTCTCAGCAAATATTTAAAAAAATGGGACATCGCCGTTTAAAATTATTAAACATAGGTATGATTACAGCGCGTGGACGCCGAGAAGTCAGTTGATAATATAATAGTAGCTTGAAAAGGCGACAAGCAAATATTTTGTTGGTGTTTTATTATTTTTATAGGATTGTATTTGATACATACAAATACATATATACATATATATATAAACAGCTATTTTATCAACCGGAAAAAGCCAATATTTTCGGTAACACCATAAGATATTGAAACATTTCGATCATTTCAATTTTACACTGCTTAGCTTGGTACGGTGTAAGAAATTGATTTTCTGTTGGCTATTAGATAGCTTTGAGTATACTTACAAGCATACTTACAATTATTATTTTATATATTTTACAAACTCGACTTATTCAATCACTATTTACTTACGGGGTCAGTTACCTTATGAGCAGACAAGTATAAATATACGCAATCATTCATCAACAATTAAAAATAAACTAGTAGTTCAAGGTTAAGACACGGTTTTTTCATGATGGTGAATTAATTAATCTACACGTCTGGTTCGAACATTCAATCCCAACAGAGCTATTTGGTTAAGTCCAATACCGATAGTAATATTTGTTAACGCTGACAGTCGCTTTCTGTAACACCCATGGAACGGGAGTAGGTTGCAATGTTGTATTCAAGTAAGGGCTTAACAACCGGAGAGCAGGGTCAATCCGCTTAAAGGACATATACTGCGATTACCAACTCGCCTGCCAAGCGTGGCAATTATGACAAAACTCCACAATGGGAGAACGCTTGTGTTCAGCAGTAGACGGCCTTGGGCTGAAGCGATGATAATAAACCCTTAAGGGAGGAAATGCATTGGCGCACCTTACCTGAGCCCCGCTCTGTGAAGAACGGAGACTGCCCACCAAAACCCCTCATGGCGCATGATAGAAGACTTTTATTTAACTCAGATAAAAAAATAAATAAATTTGTGTGGTAAGTAGCTGCACTTGTGTGACAGAAACAACGTCGGTACAACAAAATCTAAACCCGAGACATTATAGGAAAGTTCGTTTCCCATATTTACCCGACCGGGAATCGAACCCGGGACCCAGATATGGCGCGACGCCAAAGGTGGGCACGCTCGCCTCTCGGCTACGGATATCGTCTAAAAAGTCAATGTTAGCCCGGTGTGTCTGTTTCTTTTCCAAACTTGTCTGACACAGTGTGTCGAAGTGGGTAATATTAAATTTTATAGAGTTATTTGAATAAGCTATATACATCGGAAATATACTTCACTTCCTATAACTTGTTCCACAACAGAGGATGATTTAGTACTTTCCTCAGCATCCGTAATGGTTGTAACAGTTCGGATGATATATTATACAAACTCTGAAAGCTGGAAGTAATTAGCATTAACCACAGTGTCTGCCGGCTTCTTTTAGTTTGACTTTTAAACATATGCAAATATAGTAATAAACATAATAATGCTTTACGTGAAACAAGAATAATGCCGTATTCAAATTTATGATAACTGTAAAAGGAGTCGAACAGTGCACTTGGTTTTTTTTTCAAAGAAAGGGGGTCCATATTATTGTTCTTTTAAAAATAATCAGTTAAGCTATTTTTTTTTGGGTAGGCCTTACCGCACCGTCACTCACTGCGGGGAACAGAGAGTGGTGTCAGGCTCGCACCGACTTATCTCTTTCCAAGCTTTGCTTAACTCTTTCCAAAACTAAACCAACTTCGAAAAGTCAGTTTCTTAAAGAGGGACCCCACACTAGCGTCTTTCGAGCGTCAGCGTCTTGCCGCGCCGACGTTGTTTGGGCGTTGCGTCGACGCGGCGCCCGCTCAGCGTCGACGCGGCGCCCGCCCAGCGTCGGCGCGGCGTTTGAGCAGCGCTTGCGCTGGGCGTCCTCTGCACATCGCGTTCGAGCGTCGCGCCGCGCTGACGTCATGTACAGTTATTTCGAAAATCGAAATGTAAGATTTGAATAACGCACAATATAATGTTTTATATTGCAGTGATAAATTAATGCTTTCAACTTGTAAAGGAAAAAATATATTTTACCTATTTGACACATGGCACGAAAAGGCAACTTTAGCATTTATTTTCTCGAAAACTAAAAGTACTTAATTGAAAATGGGTTTCTTCGGCAATATGAGCTAGTATTTTAAACTACATCCATATTTGCTATCAGCTAAAAAGTCTTCTACCTACTGATTCTAAAACACGGGCGGGCCGAAACAATCGAGTTGATCATTGTACTGTTGTCAAAATAAACGCTGCGGCAGGCGTCGGGCCGGCGCGGCGCCTGTGGAGCGCAGTCCTGGCGTTCGTCATTTCGACCGCGCCGCTGCGCAAGCGTTGCGTCGGCGCCGCGTCGACGTTGCGTCGACGTCGCGTCGGCGTTGCGTCGACGCCGCGTCGGCGTTGCGTGTGCGTCGACGCTCAAAGAACGCTAGTGTGGGGTTACGCTTAATTTCACTATTGAGATTTAAAACGTCCTCACTTTGGCATTCGATAAATTTTACTCTGTGAATACCACTGTCAGTCCATACACATAATTCAAAAAGAGGGTATTACCTAAAACACGGCAATTCCCCCATCTCGTTATGAGTCGATTATTTTTCAATTAAAAAACGAACTTTTAATTGTAATTTTAAATTCCCTTTTCCCCCATACTAATTCAAACAATGTTTTATTCAGTTTTCCCCGCCATTTTACATTATTTATGGCATGCGGTTTTAGGGAGACCCCCAGTTAGGTACCATTACAATCTCTCTGTAATGGCAAAGGTACCGGCGCTGCACCGGATGTGGGAAAATACAATATCGACCTGGTTGATTCAATTGAAGCATTAATCAGTAAGTAATCAGTATTTAGTAATCCTAGTTAGACTGTAGGTAAGTGACGTTTATAATTTTCTCCAATCATTTGTTTACTAATATTAGTTGAGGAAAATCGTATTCTCAGTTCCCTCCCGGCAAAGTGTCTGTTGTGATTGGTGTTACTAATAATATTATTAATGGTCTTATGTGTAGCTAGCTAGCAACTTGTGTTTCTACACTTATGCTCAGTTTCATTATTTAAAAAACGGTCCGTTTTAGTTACGGATTGTTATTTTTTGACACATTACGAATCGTAAAATATTGGAACCCGTCATTAACTATGTTAGAACAAGGAATCGCAGCATTGGACGACATTCGCGCATATTGTAATGGTCAGTATTGTGATGCGGACGCGCTAAAGAAACGAAATTTTACACACCTAGTGTTACATTACAACAGTTTGACGTGAGTTCCTACGTCACTAGCCAAATATTATGTACCTGTGTTTACATTGTAATATGTCAGCTTATGACGTACAGCTAATTGACATCGCCGAGATCTGTTCTTTTTAGGGTTCCGTACCAAAGGATACAAAGGCAACCCTATGATTTAGAACTGTCTGCATGTCACCAGGCTGAATCTTAAGAATGGTGGGATATTTCATATTTAAATTGGCAATAAATACTAAAAATAAAATAAAACAAATATTAATATCAGCAACAGGTAAACACTTAAATAAAATATATAAAATTGGTATATATATACCTATTTATGTTTACCTAGTTAATGGTATGGGACCCTGCGTGCAACTGAAGTTAATGTAAAGTTAATGTCCTAGACAGGGAACGCAATCTAGATAAAGTTTCTTTTATTTTTTTTATTGGACATAACATACGTTCGTTCGATTCTATCAACTAGCCTATATACATATATATTTTGCTTTATGTGGAATAGTGCGGCGTAAAGTCTCGCTATCTTAGTGAGGATAAACCTAAGTAGGTAGGTACCTTGTCACTTTAATTTAACTATCTGATCTTCTTAAATTAGTTAGGTACGCGGAGGTGCGGCCTCTGTGATTGATACTTTGATATCCCAGCATACTGCGTAATAATTATTAAAGTTAAAAACTGGGTCTACTTATTTGTGCTGTGAAAGATTATAGAAAAGGCTCGACAAGTTCCTTTATATATTATGCACCATTAGCGTGATCACACGACCAGATAACATATTCCATGATCAAATTATGCGGTCGGATTCGCGCTGACTGTATCAGATTGATATGGTGTCGCAATTTAAAGGCTTTTCGAAAGTTATTTTTGTTTTTAATTAAACACTTTGAGAAGATACTTCGAAAGCGTTTCAGTTCAGCTGCCCCCGATTGAACAATAACAAAAGCGTGAAATAGCTTTCCCAGCAGTCTCGGCGACGCAGGCTAATTTATTAACCGCTAACTTTTCACCGATTTGACCGTTCTAAAAGCTTTTCCAAAGCAGCCTGCAAATTTCCTCTACGAAATATGAAAAGGTCATGTTTACTTTTAGTTATTAATAAAAATAAAACATTAATTGTTTTTTCGGTATGATGCATTTTTTGCCTGACTGTTTTGCGATTTAAGTACAAATTAATTGTGTTTGCTTTTTACTATACATACTATATTTTAAAAAAAGTAATTGTGATTATAAATAAGGGAAAAGTAAGTTAGTTTTAACCTTTAAGTTATGCACCAGTGACCAGACTATACAATATTATCGACAGCTGCAATGTGGGTGCAAATTAGAACAATAGATGTTATCAATCGATGTTTAAATGTGTCTTGAATTTTAATCTGTTACAGACAGATCCGAAATAAAATATACACTTTTATTGTATCTTTTAATAAAATAAACAAATCCCAAATAATAAAACAGTCATAATTATAGAAATAGAAAATGCATATCGCAATGTCCTGCATTTTCAATTTCTAATGGAATCTCTGGACCATCCCTAAAAACGAAATATGTCGAATCAGACGACGGATCGCAATTTTTAATTGTCATTATCGTAACCAACCCACTTCGTGACAAAAGCGTTTTTTTTAAATCTCAATATTGTTATTCGTTTCTCAAAAGAAATGGCTTAAACCAGAAAATCAAACTCCTATTTATGCAATTCAAAGTCTCCCAAACTTATGATTAATCTTAAGAAACGCAACCTTTTCTTTGTTCGTTTCGTTTTTGGAAATAGACCCCCTAATCTTGTTTCCAATATCTGCACGCGTTTTTCTTGGAACGATACGTCATCTGTAAATTCGTCAAGCCTACCTACGTCTATACTAATACAGGGAATTATCCTGTTACATTACGTAGGAAATTTATTACCAATAATGCACGTGGTGGCGTGAATAATATTGTACCTATCAGCTTGAAGATTACCAAGCAACATTGAGTTCTGCTGCAATTGAAATATAATCAAGTTTTGAGCGAAATGTTTTGAAACGTGGACATTTGAACTGCGTAAATATAAAAACAAAAAGTGGAGGAAAATAGTAATGTTTATTGTTTTTTTTTTAATTATCTAGATGCAAAATTCTATTTACATTGTGTGTAGGTTTTTATTGTGAGTTAAAGGAAACAATTGGGGTTCGTGGAAAGTCAGGTCTTGGTCTTGATTTCGGTGAAGCCCTTCAAAGAAATGATTAATGAGCTAGAATATCTTTTAGTTTTTATGAAGATACTTTTTAAGGGATAATGAATATAATAATTAAGTACCTACATTAATAATTCTTATACTAATAAGAAATACGAGACAACATGCACCACACATTCTGACCTACTTACCAATGCCTAAAAGCTGGCGCCAAAGTAAAGTCCTAATTAGAATCTGAAAACAGCATGGCGTCTGTTTTACGCCATTTGCAATTCCATTAGCTACGTACAAATTTGTTTCTGTAGTTCGTGTGTACGTAATCTCAGAATACTAGTAAAAAACCTTTTCTGACTTAATTAAAATTACGCGACCCAGTGAACATGAGAATTATACGATCTTTTTGATGTTTGACGAGTGTAATGTAAAGTGTAATTGAGTTGCTCGGTACTTGATTAAGTTTGCTTAGAAAAATATTAATGAGGATAAGGCTTTGAAATGCCATGAGAAGGCATTATGCACACAAAAACAAATCGAACGAAGCGCAGATGCTTGTCATAGTAGACGAGAATAGGGTTACGACAAGAATTAAATAAATAAATAAATACCAGACTAAATCGCTTACTTACATCTACCTCATAACAAAGTAATTACTTTGTTTTAAGTAACTTAACCATTTGTGAGGCGAAAACTAAATCTACAATGATACCACAATATACACATATAATCAACAAGATGAACAAGAGTTAAATGGTCTGTTTTAATTATGCTCAATTGAGAATTTTAATAAACATTTTTACTAAGTTTGATTGACATTTAAAAATGTCCCTATTCTACTAGTAGTAATATTATTAAGCACAAGTTGTCATGGATGTCTGGATGTATGTTTTTATTGTGTCACAAAAAAAATACTGAACAACACGAAAAAGAGTTGACATACTAGATTAACTTATAGGACTTTTTATTCCGAAATACCGCGGCCAAAGTAGCAAACATCAGCTAGTACTAAAATAAGAAAGATTGATTGGAAAATCCAGCCAGACATCGAACATGTTTATAAGAACTGTGAAAAACTCTTAACGTATCTTTTTATAATTGACAATAAAAAATGTTTGCGTCTTAAGATAAAGGACCTACTAAAATGCGGCAAGTTAATATTTGCATAAGAAGAGAAAACCCCGAATACATTCGGAAGATTGGCAGCCCTTGAGGCGACGTGAAGAGGGCACTGACTTTTCACGTATTGGTCATGGTTGGTTCTTGTCACGTCAACTTCATGTATGTTAGGATCGAGAGCACGTCAAGGTAAACACTTGTAGTTCGAAATTAGTTCTTATGTCCACGTCATAAGGCCTGTATAAAGTCTAAAGTTTGACGAGCTTTTGTATGTACAAAAGATCGAGATGTCCTACCGCAACATACTTCTTGCAGCGCTGGTAGGTTTTACAGAAGGCGTGACAGTTCGTGTGATGTATCATAGTCATATCGCGTGATATGTCACCCTTTATCTGAAGGGCAGTGAACTTGGAAACAAGCCACGGAGTCTAGAAGTACATACGAAATGGTATGATTAAAAGTAAATCAGACTATACATTCTGGACTTCGCACTTATGTCGTGTGCATAAGGACTAATATCCAACTGCAAGTGGAGCACGTGGACGTTTTGATCGTACTCACCTACTTGTATAGATGTCTTGATCTATGCAAGTAGGTGACTTAAAAATCTGTATAGATACAGAGATCACGAATTTCTTGCATTTTTATGTCCGATTTATAGCAAAGTTACGATTGTTAATTTGTTACCACTTCCTCTGGCCACGAATTATAATAGGGTTGGTTTGGTTAATTAAACCACCTGGGCTAATTGTGTGTTTGCATGCTTATTATATGTATGCCACGTGCATAATACATAAATATGAAATATGCACTCCCAAATTTGTATCCTCGTATCTACTTTATACTTGTATATTCAGTCTAATGTGAATTCTAATAAATATATATTTATTAGATAATCGTAAAGTGTTTAAATTATCTCACACCTAACAGAACAAGTCCGCCACAATATGCTTATAATAGTTGTTCCAACAAATTCGCTAAAAACTATGTCATTTAGTTCATAGTTGAAGATGTCCGTAAAAAAAGTGCGCCACAAAAAAAGAAAGCCAAGTACAAACTCTTTCGATTAAAGTGATCAAAGTAGGCAATGTACGGAAGAAAGTTACCTAATTACACGGCATTAACCTTCGATCGACTGTTTGATTGGCATTGTGTTTGATCGCCGCCATGACATTGGCTGTTGGAGCAGCATTGTTGCATTAACGTTTTTCGTTGTAACGATGCAGTCTTCTTTGCTAATTGCAATCGGCACCGCCATTCAGTCCGGATACGAACATCCTTCCATATCGCGATGAGTTACAACCGGGGAATATACGAAGACAAATAGCACCATTACTAGCGATTTTTTTTACTTCAGTATCATTGTCTTGAAGGTTTTTGTGACCGGAAAATTTTACGAAGCGAAATTCTTATTATGTAATCCTATAGCCTAGTCGTTCATATCTTAATGTAAAATATTTTGTATGACACTTCTGGTCCCGCAGACAAACTTTGTATAGTTTGTTGGGACTGTTGTCTATTTGTAACGATTGATTTAATAAATAAATACGTTGTTTCGTCCGAAAAGGTCCTATTCGTCCTATTAATAAACTACTTTAAAAATGTTTTCTATATATATATTATACCTTATAAGCAGTGACCTGCCTTCTTGCAGTACAGAGCTTCAGTCAAGATTGCAATGTGCTTCTTTTGATATATGTTATATCAGATCTATTCAAATTAAAAAGAGTACTTTCCAGTTGTTACTTCAAAAATATGTCTTTATTTTCTAAATCTGATCGATCTGATAATGTGCAGTCAAGTCTTAATGTGGTCAAGATTTAAGGACAGACTTGTAACTATGTCCAATCGGTCTGATACTCCTGTAGGATTATAAATACCTCACGGTAATCGCACCGTTCTTTCCAAACTTGCCGTTCCAAACAGGGATTGTAGCCCTGTCTTACCCTATGTTAGAAATATTTGGCAGGGAATGTAATAAAAGCTAGCAGTTTACGTAACCTGTTGTTTTCTAACTTGCTATCCAGCTAATACATGTAGTTGCAATGTAGTACCTTTGTGGTGTGTAACAACCACTTACCATTTCCTTACCCATGGCAGTCTACATCGATCTAACGCCGTCGTTGTCAGGGCTTCCTTGCGGCGCGGTTACGCAAACTCAGGGCTATCAGTCATTGTACTTCGATTAAACAAATATAGTGAACAAACGAATATGGTTCTTATATTTTTTATTTTGAACTACACAATACTAAAAAAGAAAAGAAAGTTAACTACGTCTTTTGTCTTTCTGATCTTTCCTTCTCTTATAGACGCTATAGTAAACTCAGATCCAAATATATTATATCATAGTTTCTTCTAGAAAACGTTATTATAACTCATGCTACTAAATAATATGTTTATACATACATATACTAGAATAATTTTTGGCAAAAGAACCATGTGGAGCCATATGTAATGCATTTTTAAAATTACTTAAGTGACAGGCTCGTAGATCCTTATGAACGTATCGGGTTATTATCTTACATTTACATTCTGTATCGAGTACTGTTTGCAAGGCCTGATAACCCTACGAGCACTTCCATAGCCCAGGCTAGCTACATTTAACTCAATTACGCTAGAAACGGTACACCTATTAAACTTCATTATGGGGAGATGGTGATGCACCCTTAGTGCGGAAGCGTACGGAATTGAGTCAGCCTCGAGGATTACGAGCATGATTTGTAGCTGGGGTGTTTTTATCTGCGTCTCGCACTTTGCTGTTATTGAATGATATCCGAGAGGTTTAATGCGGGAGAGTGGAGGAGAAAATGCTTTTACTTAAGATAAGTGAGACATGATGGCTGTGATTCCCGGTACCTTGCTTCTAGCCAGGGATTCCCTTTATATGCAAGAATTCCATAACATACCTTGATGTGTGGTCTAGCCAATGCCAACAATTCATTCGGCAGAATGAAACCGTGTTTCGGGCTCCCAAAATCTCCAAATAGCGCGGTGACAGTAAACGCCATAGGTAATGAGGTAAGCATCCAGATGTGTTTTGAAATTCTACAATATTTTCGATAAATCTGTCCACTTCGCATCCTGAAAAAGCAGCATGTTTGCAGCACTCCACAGGTAGATGTACCGCCCCGTTTTGAGCATTGCCAGCCGGCTGCAACCCTCCTTTGTACAATTGTACCCTGTTGGATACAGAACAGTATTTGAAGAGGGGTAAGCTAGACGTAATCGACACGGCAGACCCGCCTTGCAATACCACGTTATGCTGGGTCTGAGCAAGTCTGGAGACTAACGGAAACAAAAAGGCGGTATGGTACGATAAAGCAAACAGAGCAAAAGAGAAAACAAGCTTATCCCTAACCTACAAAAGTGCTAAGATACTGTAATTTAAAGCACTGGACTCAGCGCTGCCCGAGCGGGTCAACAGTCAATAGATTTCCTCTTATCTTCGCTCCTGGTTACCACACCAGACTAGAGGCCACTAAACCTGCTATAATAGACTTTATAAATTTGGTTTCTCGAATGTGCTGCACTGAGATAGTGTGATAAAAGTTGTGTTTCGAAAATAGTCTAGCTTTTTTTATTTCTTGGTATTTGGTTTTGTTTGTTGTATATTAAAGAATACACATGATGATGTTCTTTATTATGAAAAAAGCAAGATTAAGCTATCACACATATGTGATTTACGTCATGGGTAACGGGACTTTTATCCAATCGGAATACAAAGTAACTTAACATTTCAGCTCAGCACGTGCCTCGTTGTGTCCTCATAAATGGACCTCCATTGTACTAAACGTATTGGTTGTTTACCCTCCGTATAAATAGAATATTTATTGTTTCCGTATCGCGTTTGTGCCGTACCTAACAATGGTACTTTCACCTAATTTATCAGTTTTATTGCCCGGTCAAACCCACCGCTCTGTCGGTCTTATCTCGGATATTTAGTAGGGATGCATCCGGTATCGATACATTACCAATATTCAATGGTTTGCCGATTTAAAGCCATCGACGATATTTAACAAACATTTAAATACCTTTTTCAATTTTAAGGTTTAAACTTCGATCAATGCTTTTTAGAGCTAGCTATTTTATCGTCTGGCTGTTGCCCACGAGGCTTGATCTATACTCAAGACGTGATTTGTTCGATTAGTTTCACTTCATTCTATATACAGCATTTTAGTTATTAAAGCTACAAGATCGAAAAAAAAAATGAAATTAAGGTGTAACTATACGGTACTGGCAAAAAATATAAAACTTGTGTTGTATTACTATTTGTTTTGTTTAAATTTATTGGATTAAGTGTATCGATATCGTATCGGCGAAAGGCGTATCGATATCGATACCTCTCTATTAATATTAAACTTCGATGTACCGTACTAGTGTTATGTTGTGCGTTAATTGATTTCTTGTGCACTGACCCAAATTTTATATTATTGTTGGCGGTCTTGGTCGACTCGACTATAACTTGAAGTTGAGGAAAAAATATGGAGAAACTGTCAATATTTGTAGAATCTAATTATTCTAGTGTGTTTAGTAGACTCACACAAAAAATTGATAACACTGTCTTGCTGCGCACCGAATGATTGAAGTGTTTATCAACTAAATGTGCCAAAGAAAAGTAATTGGTTTGTAAATATCTGATGAAGCGTGATCTGAAACTGTGTTCGAGCTAGATATTGAATAGATAGGTACTAATTGCAATACAGATTTTCTAAAGGTGAACAGGATGTGTTTTTATAGGTATTACTTAATCTTAAATTACGAATAAGGTCAGAGATATAATTGCCTCTTGTGACTAGTTAATTACGGATCAATGAGAGACGCGTCGTCCGCATTATAAGAAAAATCAATTAATCTCGGATACGTGCATTTTGAAGCGATGCACACGTTATGTCAGTTGTTACGTTTCGTTATACAATAACCAACGTAGAACAAAGGTTGCACTTGTGCGGTTTCCCATGCGACGCTGCCGTCAACATTGTCCGATTTCTTGCCACTTTTATACTATTACCGCATAGCGCTGTGAACTACTCGAACAGCTGTTAACGCGTTTTGTTATTGCGATTTATTATTAACTTGAGACGAGTAAGATGTCTCATCAATTGTCGGGTCGTCGCGTCTTTAATGCCCGTTTCCAGTATTTGATAAACGATGCGTTTTAGTAACGGACAGTTATAAATTATACGAGGCGTAAGCTAAAACCGTTCTAGACTCGTAGGCAGTTGGAGGAAAACGGATTGTAATTTTTGACACATTACGAATAGTAAAATATTGGAACCGAGCATTAAATTTTTTTATTAAGATTCCCAATATTGGCCAAGCTTCTGTATGTTATTTTCCCCTCATTGCTATTAGGGAAAGCATCGTGTGAAAACCCAAGACCATTTCTTAGTTTGTAGGAAAAAAATTGTTTAATAACCGGACTTGTCGGTTATAAGATAATTTTCGATGGTTAGGTTTTGCGTATAGGAACATAAAAAAGAGAACATTTGTAGATATTACACTCTTCTCGATAAACAGAACAGGTGAGATTAGGTCCTATTGGTGAATAAATATAATACGACTACCATACAAGCAAAGGCATGCATCCATTGTTTCTGCTTTAGTTCTCACGGAAGTTAACCTTTCCCACAGTTGATCGATTACTATTATTGCGTTTCAGTTGAGATTATAACTAACGACCGGTTTCCATGTCCGTAAATGTGGTCTTGTTGGAAACGATACGTAAATCAAGGAGGCGATAGTGTTGAGTTGACAATTAACGTATTTGGAATTACCCATAAAACCGTTGATATTCCTTAAGCCTTTGATGTTATCCGTTTATCTTATCAGTCCATGTTTACGCGTGCTGGATAAATAGCTCATTATTTGCTTTTTGATGGACTTTTCTGTAAGATCCTGTCCTGATGTTTGAAGAGTTTCTCTCCTATAATTTACATTCACTCAAACCTGCCGGCGTGGACCGATAATAAGATATAAGTTGTGGTAGTCCTGTACTGAAATCAATATTTTATTCAAAAGGACACATACTTATGTGTAAACTAGGCTACAGTTAATTTATGCCAGCTGTTAGAAGAAAACTTGATATTTTGTAAAAGTAACTATAAATTTAGGAAGTGTATATTTCAAGATAATAACCTTTTTTTAATCATATCTACAAAACGTCGGAAACGTATTCAAATTTATAAATCATGCTTTGTATCTTCCTTAACATAAACAATTGAGACAAAACATACTTTTAAACGTTCCGTTCTTCGCCTAATCTTATTTTCTTGATGACATACTTGTCGGTATAATAATCCATCTATACCGTCTTATCTGATTATAAAAATAGGAAAAGATAATTTAATTATTGTCTTGCGCAAACACTAAGAATTAACAACCAATCATATTTTTTTTCTTTTTTATATTGCACCTCAAGATTGACCTCATCCCACCTGATGTTAAGTGGTAATGAGGTCCTAGCTTAAGGGTGACAAGTACAGCATAATAAATCTGTTACTGGACTTGTCGCTCTTACCTTGAAGGCTTGACATCTGCTACTAACGTAGCACCCCCCAGGAGTCTCTCTGGAAACCTTACTCACACGCAGGAACACAACAACACAGAAGTGATTGTTATTTGGCTGCGGTCTTCTGTATGGTGGAGGTATTTTACCAGTCGGGCTGCTCCAGTTCGAGCGAAAAATCGCTATGCCCTCTCTCTCTCTTAAAATATAATATGTAGTGGGGCAATTTAAATAAGATCGACGTAAAGATTTATAGGGTTTTGTACGGTTATTTATTAACCATGTATACTCGTAAATTTTCTCACCTCTCTTTTTGGTAAACTCTTGAGTTAAATTTTGTTCAACTGCCAAGGGATTACAAATTGAATTTAAGATCCATATTTCTTTACGAGAAAATACTGTCCGTTGAACAAAACCCGAGTTGTGGCACGTGAGGCAATTTAGCTGTCTGGCCCGCAGGGCGCGACAAGGGACCGACACAGAATCGGAATAAACTATAGGCTTGGCATGTTTATGCTGTGTGTACTAAACCTACGAGTATGGTGAATTTCTCTCGATACCACCGCATATAAATAAAGAAGGTCCTTTAGTCAGGTCATCGCATCGCCTTTGCATTAGTTTGTCGAAGTATGCATTGAATTTTTTTTGAGCTCTGATTACGTAAAAAATTTCTCCCCATTCGTACGCGATATTATGAGTATTGTTGTTGCATTTACGACAACTCCAAATTAGCCGAAAGAAAAGTGCTAAACTATAGCAATAAACGAACACTTATCAATCATTATCAAAAGCCAGTTTTAATTAAACCTATGTATTTGAGAACAGATAATCTAATTCTTGTTTTATGTGTTGCCAACCAAAATCTGTAAATAACTTAAGTCTGTTATCCTATATGGATATTGCCCAATTTCGACACATAAATTAATATAAATATTAAAAAAAGCCCCAATCCTAAACTAACGCTAAAGGCACTCCTGTTATTGAAAATAAAAACAACGATAGTACCAGTTATACTTATATGTCTAAAATGTCTATATTAAACACCCAGACAAACACTAATGGTCAACACATAATAGTCCTAGGTTATGATCGAATTTACATCTTTTAGTTCAGGAAACCCTCAATTATAACATTGCAAACCAGTCAGTTGCTTTAGTTTGTGAAGTCTAACTGACTTACTTAGTCAGGCGGAGGTTTAATATAACAATGTACTGAAGTGTATACAGAATTCTGACCGTAACATTGATCTACTGTTGAGTTTTAATAGTCTTGCTAAAAATTAATGTTCATTACCAACAGATACAACGGGTACCTGCCTGCCGGGGAGCGGGGTCGTCGTCGCAGCAAGTTTGTGCTGTACCGTCGAACGCAAGCGAACGGCGTTCGCCGGTCGAAGCACTATGTCGTCAAGACGCCTCACAGCAGCAAAGCCATACTGGACGCCAGCCAGCACTCCATCTCGTATACGCTCAGCCGCAGTCAGGCCGTCATCGTGGAGTACACGGAGGACCCCGACACCGATATGTTCCAGGTCAGTAGAACATTCGATCTTCTTTTGAAACTTGAAAATCTTGTGTAGGTTTTTTAGAGTTATAGTTTAGATTCGACCACTACTCTAATGCTCGAGGAGAACTAAGCTATGGTTACAGTGAATTTATGCAAAGTAACGTTAAAAGTCAAACAAATCTTTACCAATTATGTACAACCCAAGCAATGGATGTGGCTTATAGAATTCTCTCGTTCAATTTTAAACATTTGATGTGACTATGGAAAAGTCATATGTTATATTCATTCATACATTCATACTACAATATTTGGGACAAAGTAGAGTTGCATATTTCATAGAAAAGTCACAGTAGTGGGTATGGCTTAAAGAAGTTGAAGAGAATTATGTCTACTTGGCTACTTTACAGTTTTTGAAAAAGTATTGTAAAATGTGCGCCCGTTCATTTTATATCTCAAGAAAAAAAGAAAGGTTGGTGTTCTGTTATTAAAAAAATAATGTATTATTCACACTGGTGGACTATTTATTCATGTCTTGCAATAAGACCCGCTTGATGCAATTAAGTTGTGTGTCGATATTTAACAAGCACCCTAAAACGACTCATTCTATGCATCATGTGACCTTAAAGTACATATTATAAAAAGCAAAAATTGAAACTACTTAGCAAACAATATTTCACACACAGCACACATAAATAAGAACTTAAAACCCATCTTGGTTGCAATCAGTTTTTCATCCCCTGCACTTAAAGTTAGAGTGGATAACCTCGGTCCGAGACTTAAGTCTCTGCAGTACAAAACGACAAATGCGTAGTAAATGGGATAAGCTCGTGTCTGTTTTATTTTCACTTAGTTGAACAACAGTTCACGTGTGTGTGTTGTCCTTTTGTTTTGTGTTGTTTTAAACAATTCTACCATTTGTTTGTGTTTGGACTTTTAATTTCCGACTAGGGACTTTTGTAACTCTCAAAACTTCTTTAGAATGCCAGTCAAATTAGGAAATTTTCATAGGTTCCGGATGTTCATGCGTGATGTTTCGCCAAAACAGAAAGACACACACATACACATATCATAACTTACTTTATTTTTATAAATATCTACAATCTATACAATTTAAATGTTTGATAATTTTTGGTAATTTATACGAGTCCAAAGGGTGTAGTAATATTTTGGTTTTAATTATTCTAAGTATGTTCTCAAATATTAGTTAATAAAACTTAGCCAAGACTACCTACGTGACGATGCGCACGGTCGAGACGAAAGTATTTATTCTTAGTCGTTTTCCGACACACTGCAATATGGTTTTTCCAAGTGAGCCACTCCAGCGGCTATGAACGGGCATTTTTAACAAGGTCTATTCTCAGAATTGCTCGCAAACCCTAGCAAGATATGTTTAATCGGTTGACCGATTAATCTTTAGACGAATTGATAAACCACCAAGGTTACAGTCTCTACCTAATATATAATTCTAAAATAAATGCGTTATACAATTACACCAATTACCTGGTCTCTAAATAAGATTTCTCTCTTGTACTATGAGTACCAGATGACGGGACACTATCTGGGGGTTGATACCCAGAACACTCAGATGCAAGCCAATTGAGAAAAGTTAGTTTCCTAAACTAACTTGAGCGAAAGATATTTCGCACTTCGGGCGAACAAAATGTTTGTAGTGGTTAAAAATCTAGATTGATTTCCTAAAATTCTAGATTGAATATGTCTTAGTAATTAATAAGCGATGTCAATATGGTTTTATATCTAAAATAATTTGCTTTACACTTCAGATCATCTATCTAGTACATGCATCATCATCACATAAAATATAAATACGTACGACGTACACATCTCTCACATTAATTGTTTGATGCTACCAATAGCTTTAGTGCCGCACTGATTAAAACAACTCTTAATCTTTAGACAGTAATTTGTAATTTTGATCCCTTCTATGAAAATATTTTCCAAATTATTCGGCATGTCCAAATGTCCGCAAGTTGAAAATTTCGTTTCTCCACAGAATAGAACGCCAGTCAAGTTTCCAACTTCGTCTTCTCGAGATGGGACGCATCTGAATTCAACCCAGTTTTGCTCTGCGGAATTGCCTAGTACGAATGTCTCGTAATAGAAATCAGCAGCGCTTGTCTAACTATTTTGCACTTGCCTTGTTGGAATATTGTGGGAGATGCAACGTAGATACATTTTGCGTTGTGTGAGGAGCACAAAACTTGACTCTGTTGTATGATAAACAGTAATGTTGTGTTTCAAATCGGTTCGAAGTTCGTAGTATCAAAACCTTTTGCAAACAAACAAAAAAACGATGAAATCTTTCCTCTTTATAATATAGTTTATTGGAAATAAAAAAAAGCAAAATGTAAACAATGAAAATATATTCGTCAAATGAAATCAAATGATTAAAATACGTCTTCCATAATATGTACCGTCGTCATTCGTTGTTCAAATCTAACTGTCAATTTCTCCGTTCGGATATTCAAACGTACAGCCATCGCACATGTCTACGTTACAGTCGTAGTACTGTAACGTAGACATCTACATCTGCTATACCAAAATGTGTAGTCTAAACAATTTCTAAATATAGTATTGTAAATCATTATTAAAGACACCAAAAGTTATGTTTGTAGAAGTTGTTGCAACAGATAAAAAAGCGGAAAAACTTAGTAGCAAGAAAGATTTTAATTCAACTGTGTGTGATGTCAGCAGTCAGTACATTGCAGCAGCCCAGAGATAGTGTAAATAAACGTCTCATTTCGAAATCGTTCAAGACAAACACGCTCCAGGACCTTATCTGCCTCACAGCTTGAGACAGTTTCTATTTGAACCAATGTTATGACAAAAGCATTCACAGCGAAAACAATAGGTTCGGGGGCGAAATGGGCACAATTCGATTACACATAATCTTATCGACTGTACAGAGATGCTTCCAAAACATAATTTGAATGGTTTACTGACAAGGAAACACGTCAAGCATGACATGAAATGGTTGTCTGATTGTATGTACACAATAGTCTTGGATGAAATCAATTTCAGCTAACCTTTATTGATCGCGTGAGTAGGTATGTAACGACCTGTGCCTTATGGCATATAAGTAGGCGATAATTAATTATTGTCGTATTAGATATGAAAACATTGAGACATAGTTTACCTTTTTAGCTTTCTACTGGATTAATTCAAATACCGGGTCCATGTTGAATGTTAAATAGAAAAATATTTTTTGGTGCACGTATTTTACGTAAAACATTGGTTACGTGCCAAAATGTTCATACCATCACATAAAGATGAAAGGTCTTATAGACAATATTTGTCGAATGTTTAAAAGTAAAATTGGTTTGCGTAATTTTATTTGCTTATTGGAATACCCCTTATTTATTCATTTTAAGGTTTCGTGTAATTAAGTATTGTTTTGACGAGATTTAATATTCACAATTAAACCTTATGGGTAGTTGAGTGTTCTTTATCGATTTTTTCTAATCACTTTTCTGTTAGTAATTTATCTTTACTTAGGTGCATGTTATCAACTTATTCAAAATCACTTTTTCTCCTCAATCGGCACAGAGCTAGCGAGCCAAATACCTAACACTTATCACACTTACAATGATAACATACTAATGTACGACAATAACCACACACATGACATACAACTGGAAAAACTAACACCTTGCAATATACAGGAAGTTTCAACTATAATTGACAGCTTAGATAGCAACACAAGTACGGGGATAGATGGGATTAGTACTAAAGCCATTAAATGTCTAAAAAATGTAATTGTTCAAAGATTAACTGACTGTATAAATTTGTCTCTTTCAAACGGTGTCTTCCCCGAATCGCTGAAAATTGCTAAAGTTTGCCCAATATTTAAATCTGGCAACAAAAATGACCCAAATAGTTATAGGCCTGTTTCAGTACTGCCCGTGTTGTCTAAGATATACGAGCGAATACTATACAATCGCCTTAATACTTATCTAACTGAAAAGCAATTTCTCATCACCCAGCAATATGGTTTTCGCTCAAAATCAAGTACGCTTGCTGCGGCCGTGGACTTAGTAACAGAAATAAGCACAAATATAGATCAAAACAATTTCGCCTTAGGGATCTTTATTGATCTAAAGAAGGCTTTCGATACCGTTAGTCACAGTAAGCTGCTATCAAAGTTGGAAAATATCGGGATCACTGGGCGTGCCTTTAAAATGTTTGAGTCATACCTACATAACAGGAGTCAAGTTGTTAAGATAGATAATTTCACCAGCTCTTCCAGCAAAATCACATACGGAATTCCGCAAGGCTCTGTCGTGGGACCACTATTATTTTTAATATATGTCAATGATATCAGCAAGTTAAATCTGGCTGGAAAACTATCATTATACGCAGATGATACATGTATATTTTATTACGGTAGATCTATTCAAGATTTAGTAACGAAAGCTCAAAATGACCTGGACATGCTCAATGAGTGGCTTAAGTACAATTTACTAACAGTGAACACATCCAAAACTTCATTTATGATTTTTTCAGCAAAAAACAAAAAAATACCAGAACTTGCACCTATTACTATTAATAATGAAATCATACAACGCTCGGAGAAAGAAAAATACTTGGGGTTGTGGATGGATGATAAACTAACATGGAAGGCACACGTTGAGCATGTTAGATCCAAATTAGTGCCCCTTTTGGGTGCACTGAGAAAAGTCTCAAACTGTATCCCGGATGGAGTACGTACAATAATTTACAATACATTAATAAAACCGAATCTTGAATATCTTATAGAAGTCTGGGGTTCTGCCGCTAAAACAAACTTGATTCCCATACAGAGAATTCAAAATAAAATTATTAAGGTTCTATTTCATTATCCCTTCTTGACTTCAACTGAAACATTGTACAAAGAAACAAAACTACTTAATATCAAACAACTATACGTTTTTTACACCTGCATATTAATAAAAAATATAACCACTAATTCCATTCATTCCAATATTAAATTTCATAAAAAAAAGAATACACATAACTTAAGAAATCATAACAAATTAACACTTATTAGGGCACGTACAAACTATGGTAAAAAAACTATATTGTTTGGTGGAGTACAGCTATACAACAAACTGCCAGATGATGTTAAAAATTGTGATAGTAAAATTACTCTTAAGGCAAAACTGAAGGAGTATGTTACTTCAATATAAACTTCCAAATTTGAGTACCGGAGGCAAAGGAAAAAAAAAAAAAAGATGTCTATATTATTTGATTGTAAATCTCATTTTAAGTGAACTGTATGTTTTTATGAGAAAATAAATTCATTAAACCTAATGTGTTTCAGTGCCAGACGTTCTTGTATAAAGTCTAAACTGAGTATGGCGCTTTAGACACGTGGTATCAGTCGGCCTTTTAGCTTCTGTTGTCATAAAACCATACTGCGACTGATATCTTCGTCCTTCGTATCTAATCGGCGCACATGGGTTAGTGCCCCCCGGAGCGAGAACAATGCGTTGGTCCCCAGCCCTGCATCGACATTGACGCGAACGGGCGGAGACAACGACCCTGTCATCTAAACGATAAGTCAACAAACACGCTACGTCACCTGCTAACGGGCTTCCCGTCTTGCCTAAACTGTCTGTCTCTGCTCAATTTAGACCACCTCGTGTTGCGAGTCGCTGACAAATGACAGCATTAAAAACAAATTGCCTTAACACTTAGCCTTCTCTTTCGCTTCCCAGGCCACGAAGTCCCTTGCTGCGCCAGAAATATGGAGTGCAATAAACATTTACTTGAAACTGATTATTAAATTAATAGTAAGACGATTGTTTATTTATCGTTTCCAACAATAAATCAAACTTATATCCGCCCACTACAATAATATTGACAGTTACGACTAGTTTCGAACAAACACTTTCCAGTTTACATGTTGATGATTACAAAAATCAATCAAACTGAATGAGATATAAGGTATATTTTTGTAAAAACTAGAGACGAGTGTAATTCTGTATATCGTGGGGTCTTTGTCTTGTACTAAGCTTCATGTTTCAGGACATTGTTCCGTAATGAATACTCGGCTTAATTCCTATGGGAGGGAGTTGTCGCGCGGTCGACGCACCGCTCCACATCCTGTTCGCTTTCATTGTTGTTCGGCGAACGGGCACTTGCCACAAGTGCAGCTAAACGATGCCATAAACACGATTAAATATTTATTTACTACTCATAACGCTAAGCCGCCGGAACCGACGACCCGCCATTAACATTCGCTGCGTCATACGTGCGTGATCCAAGTAAACAACGTAGGTTGTGACGGTATATGTATCTATCTATGTATGTTGATACGTTCATCTCGAATCTTTATTGCTAATAGCGCAATGTCATACGTGCAAGTTTTTGCGTCGCGGTCTTCCGCAATCGGCCATACAACTTTATCATGTATGCTAATATGTAAATATGATAAAAAGTGACCGATTTGCAGATTCTTGAAACATTTTACAAACACTTGCTTTGTTAGCGTTTGTTATTGCGTCGAGTTTGCTGCGCGTACTTAAACGTTGAATAATTAAGCTTGTTGTTTTTTTTAGGAAATAGAATCGACCTCGGTAATTGACCTTAACATCTAGGCCGGTATATGAATATGCGAGAATCCTAAGTCTTATCAGAACAGTGGAGGAATTCACGCAAGCAAATAATGATATCTGTTTGTGTTTAGTGTTTCCATACAATGCAACCGTGAATGATGCCGTTACTCGGTATAAAATTAGCCGTGTAGTTAAATACTGATATTCACCCGGGTGATTAATGATGCACGCCTACGCGATTGTGAGACGGTTGACCCGATGACCTAAAATGGCTTTGATTAGATATATTATGGAGCAGCGATTGTAATTAAATTAGGACCTGGTTGGCGCAGTGTATTAAGCGTCGGGTCAGTTTAAAAAATTAAACTCTCATTTTCCTTACTGATATTGTATTTCTTCAGAATTAGAACGCAGACTAAAGTATTGAGCTATTTTGCTGTTTGTGATTTCATAATTTTAAAAACAACGGCCACTTTAGTAACAAAATTACTAATTAAAACTTTGTGTACAGGTATACCAACATTATTTAATACACGATTTTACATTACCAAACTCGTAACAAATTCAGAACTCCGCTTCCGAACTTTCCAAACGTGGAAGCACATGAGATAAGTGAAGTTATATTAAATTCGCATCGTTTTTTATTGGAAACACTCTAAGAAGCGATAAACCGTCTGTAAAGTTTCGACGTTCCTTAAATCATTAGCCTATTTGTAAATCTAAAGTTAACTTGGAGAGCAATTTATTAAATTTCCTACCCCATTTATTGAGTACTGAGCACTTAGTTCGATAATATCTGGTAGATTTATTGATGAAGTATTCCTATCTCTTTTGTTTACCATTAACCAACTTATATCTTTCTCAGAGCTGTACGTCCTGTACATAGACCGTAGTTTTTACACATAATAAAAGAAGAGATACTTAGTTGATCATGCTATATAAATTAACTTAATTGCCCAATGAAATATAAATAAGGTTAAAGTGCTATTAAATAATAAAACAATTACCACCATATACTTGTAGTTCAAAATTCATTTCAAAGATGTTACCACCAACCTTAATTAAAGTTAGATTCCGAATTCATACTATATATAGGAATCAAATGTCTAGAATGGAGAATCGACTCTCTTCCGATAACAAGATGAAATCGTACCGGTGTTTATAACTAAGTTATTTGATATCTCGATGAAGTTCAAACGTCGAAAACTCGATATTCAATCGGAGCGGATTGCTTCTTTGTAGCACTTCGGTGCTATTAGAGCATCCAATGGAATTTATGGCGTGATGGAACCATTCATACTCCAGTATACTTTATACATGAGCGGACTGAACTTTATCACGAAGTTGAATTGCAAGTAATTTGGCTCGAATAACATGAACTACTTAGTTTACTGGTATCGATGTTTACCTTTTAGCTCATAAATATGTTGTGATAATCGATAACAGCGGCCCATTATTGTAGGGTGAATTACTGATTTTAAAAATGGATTATTGCAATCACTAGATTAAAGGGATATGATAATTGAACCAAATGGTAGATATTTATTTTTTTACAATGCGGTAGTTTCAAAATTAGGTTTTATTCATATTAACGAGGCATAAGTGTTACTTGTAGCCTAAATAAAAAAAATATTGATCATGATTTTGTTTACGTATTCTCTTCAAACTAAAAGTCTTATTATATTATTATTTACTAATTAAGTTCTTATAAAACCAAGGTATATTTTTTAAAGAATCTGTTAAAATAGTATAGTAAAGTTCTATGGGACCGCGGACTATTATGTAAGTGCACATCAGCGGTGCAGCTATCGGTGTGACGTCACAGATGACCCGCTCCGCATGACAACGAGGGTGGGGTGTGACGTCAGACGGGGTGGGCGAAGCGAGAGACGGCGTCGTCGGGCCAAGGACGTCGCCGGGCCGACCGGCGCGCAACACCCGCCGCAATCGATACCGGGCCCCGACAACACGCGGTTCTGATCTGCAATGGCGACTAGATATGCCAATGATAGTGATTAGTTTCTATGTAGGATGTTGCAAAGCTTCTAAGTCTGTGCCTCATTTAGGTTGTGAGGAATGACGGAACTCGTCTGCGGAAGGAAGTGACTAATCTTGCTTGCTATGCTACTAATCAATAGTTATCAAGCCGCTAAATGCTCGGACTTAGACTGAACACGAACATAATGTCGTGGATTTGATCCCCGGTCGGGTCAATATGGCAAACGAAGTTTTCTGTATTGTCTCGGGTCTGCGTGTTGTGGTGCCGTCGTGGTTTCTGATTTCTGTAACACAAGTGATTAAGCTACTTACCACTAAATCAGAAAAATGTAGGTATGTGATGTTGTCCAATATTTATTAATTTAATGTAAAACACATGATCCACTAAGAAAATGTCAACGAAATTTTATCATACAGGTCAGCCATACAATTCTAAGTACTGGCATGTCTAGCTTAACTACTACACCGTCCATGAATCGCTATCGATTCCCTGCCCCGTGCAAAACCAATATCGATTTATGTTGAAGGACAAAAGTGTTAGAAACTAGCTGAAAAGGTAGGCTGAATACCGAATAGTAATATTAATTTATGTCGACTCTAACGGAGACTATTGGCCCCGGTGGAGATGGCCTACTACTGTGCGAAAACGACAATAATATGTTTCAATTACCTACGTCGGTAAAGAATTGCTTGTGTTACCGCTATCTTGAGTGGGTGGGTGAACAATCCGGCTGTATAGTATGTTCAGTGATATTTAAACCAATTTTATGCGGTTTTGATCTAGAATTACGACCACGGTTCCCGACGTCGTCATCATTTGTTTTGGCGACGATAGACGGTGAAAAAACGGTATTCATTTGTGTTAATTACCTACTTCCAAAACTGCTATCTATATTTCTGATTGCACCCACTGAATACGTATTTAAGTTTATTTTTAATAGCAGTTAAATTAAACAAACAAATGCAGTTCGTAAATTGTGCATTTTGAAGTTTTGCGCATGCTAAGCATACTGGCAGAGTAAAGCATAATATTAGCCTATTAATTAGCAATTTTAACGGTGGCGGTTCCAATTCGATATAATACGTGTATTAAACAAATAACATTAGTTGCTACACTTGTTCTATACACAGTGCTTTGTCACACCTCCGGGCAATGAAATAAATCGTACATTTAGCTTAATACGACTAGGTGTAAAGGCGTGAATGCACTTAAAATGTCTTTACATAACATATGTTCAAGACAAAATACTTATTTGACCACACAACCGTTTTCAATGTCTTATTCCGTTAAGCGCAGTCTGGCATTTCAAAATGGCGTGACATTTTGTCCCCTAGTTTTCGAATATTTTAAAAACAACTAAGCTATTCAATCTCGATCTTGTATCATGAACGAGAGTGCACTGTTACTAGTTGGTTAGCTTTCGCTCGCTTATCTCCGAGCCTTCGAGATCACGAGTAGTAAAACTGGTTTCAGAGGCACAGCGGCTCACGCCTACGTCACAATTGAATAAACTACAGTAAGGAATCCCCGACTTGACCTTGGAATATCTGACTATTGGAGCATAAGTTAGGCAGGCCTATTAAATAGCACTTCGCTTTTTCTGATAGGCATTTGTCATCATCTGATGACACGCTTATCCAATCCATTTTGGTTGACATCTTTTACATAGTATAAAACAAAGGCACATTCCACGTCTATCTGTGCGCTAACATGTAAACTGAACTACAAAATAGTTTCTGTCGGATTTTCACTCTTATTTAGATACTATCGTTACTGGTTTACAATTATAAATAAAAGCAATTTTAATCTGCATAAAGTAAGCGAGGGTCAGTAGTTTTAGAAATTTATAGCCCCCAGATCGTTAGACAAAATAGATAGCCATGGTGGCTTACATCTACTTTTTTTTACTAAAAATTTAAAATTAGATTCGACTACCGGGTTCTGTACAAGTTTCTAGGGGGAAGCAACCCCACAAACCATTCAACAAAGTTGGGGCAACGTTTGTCGAATTCGTATTGTTTTCAGTGTATTAATGCTCTTCTAAGGTTTAGAATGCGCCATGCAAGTGAATTTTATCGAGCACTTTTGCTAACTATTGATAGCCTGAAAATACCAGGTATGTTACAATAAGCCAATCGACGTCATAATTTGCTTTCTCATTAACAGACAAATTTGACGTATTGTGCAAACAACGCCTACAAGATAGCGTACTGGTAATTTTGTACTGTGCATACATTTATTATGTCACGTAAAATTGTCAGTGACAATTTAATATTGATGCAGATCTCTACCCTTGAGCTCGTAAAATATTCACACGTTCGTAATGTCTTTTTTAACAGCATTATACTGTGTCCTGTTTCGTAAATTATAACCACTTTGTAGTACTATTCATACAACTGTTTATTTGGGCGTACTAAAATGTGCTACTTAAGTTTGCATGCCTTTAATAGTTGAATACAAACAAAACTAATATTACGACCTCATAAAACTTCGGCCGTAACAATGTTTCGTGTTTTGAAAGATGTTCCAGAGTTAGATGGTACCGACTGGTTGCGGTTTTGCTTTCCAGGCGTTAAATTTTGTAACAATAGCGTATCCAATTTTCCAAAACTATTATGTACAATTTATGTGAGGCTTGGAGTTCTGGAATACGTTTTTTCCTATTAAAGTGGGAGAAGTATGGACTATTGACACTGAATTTAATTATTTTAACTAATATAACTTTGGGAACCTCTTTAAATTTTTCAAATTATTTGCAAATAAATTCTCACGACACAAGCAACTGAAGAAGTTACAAAGAAATAAGTATGTTTCTTGACCACACTCAAGCATGTAGGCCAAAATGTATTTTTTTTTACAGTTGTATGTGTTTGTGTAAAATTAGTAACAAGTTTAGCTATTTATTTGTTAAAAAACTACGGTATATTCTAGGTTCCGAATCGAAAGTAGCATCATTTGATTTACATAGAGACGATTTTAAGTGTTCCTGATGTAATTTATGAATAAAAAGATTTGACTATTGCCATCAGCCGTACGTTGTAAGTTATTGAATAATTGGAATAACTAGGCTGCATTCCTAAAATGTCCCGACTAATAGGCCGAGAGAGTAGTGCCCTGGCGGTCCGCCAGAGGTTCGGGCGAAAGTATTCCCTGCCATATTTGTACGGGCTCGTTTGCATACTGCATTATTTGCGCTATCACACAATGCTGAAATGCTAAGAATCGGGGAAAACATTTGAGAGTAAAATAAGGATTTTCTGCAACTGTTGTGCCGCGCATCAGCTCAGATTCCGATTAAGTATGTTGAAAAGTATTTTTAAACTATTTTAGTATTTAATCGGTTTAACTACTAACTTCATTAAAATCCAATCAGTAGTTTTTGCGTGAATAATAAATACATATAAATAAATAAATAATAAAATGAGTTTTGAGGTATACAGTCGATGTATCTAGAAAAACCCAAGAAGAGCACGCCAAGTAACAAAAATAAAGCCCATACACGCAAATTACGACCTTACACCCATTTATTATACTATGTCATACCACGGTTATAGAAGAGTTCAAAATCGATATTGTAATTGGGGCAAGGACTGATAACAATGATAAATAAGCTCCAGTGATTTCGCTAAATCTCGCTAAGGCAATGTTCATAACCGAGTTTCAACATAATTTAACCAGAAACTGAGTCACTGTGATTGTACTAGTTTTAAAATTAATAGTAAAGCTAACCATGACACACATTAGTCTAAAATAATATTTAACTACATGTGAACGAAAAATTGAGACACATCATAAAAAATGTTATTTGGAATTCTAAATCACTTTGGCTCCAGAATGCGTGACTCGGTAAATTACAAAAACATGCACATAGCGTATTAGCATTTTTCCATTCCAACATACGTACTTTTCAACGATTTGTGTAAAGCATAAGAGCCTACAACAGGTAGACAAAACCTTTTCTGGAAGATAAAATGTTGGGTTAATTAATGCAATCAAAAATGCTTTTAAGTAATATGTTCATATGTATCGTCTATACAAGCCAAAAAATCTATTACTACCGGTATGATACCAGCAAGACACTTTAGTTTGCTTTACGAAGGCTCCGAAGAACATTGTACCAAGACTAACATATTTAACAGACGATTTAAAAAAAATCATAAAGAAATCAAAGAATCGGTTTTAAAATTAACTGTCCATTCGTATATAAACACTACTATTACATACCTACAAACAAAAAAAAAGTCAACATCTAAATTAATTGCATTTTGTCTTTAAAATAAGGTATATGGCTACTAGTAAGAGCTCCTGGTTCTTAGTGCAACATCAAATCCAATGCCGCGACACGTTAATGAAAATTGTTCTAGCTACAGAACTGGGTTAGTAGTGCCCAATAGGGTTGCAAACGTCTATGCAACTATAATGCATAGGCAATAAGGTAGTGCGAAATGACATTCGATAAGTTAATGTTTTGATGATAATCAACAAAACAAAGATTATGCTATCTCGTTTTCGATCAGCTGAGTATCATCAACATAAGATAAGAAAACCGCGTCGTAATGCAGAATTCATTCAGCTTTATATCCAATCCCGCATTGTATGTTGGTTTCCATTACTTTTGATATAAATACGCTTAGCATTTAGATAGAGCAAAATTAGTCAGTTACATTGTATCATCATAAAGAAATTGATATTTTGTCTTTGACAGCAAATTTCTACACGACATGCTCACGTTGAAAGGTAAACAGCAAAAATTGTATCCTTAATGTTGCTCAACATTGCTTTGACTGAATATACAGTTAACAAAGTAAAACCCAGATACAAAAATTGTTTTCGGTAGGAAGGATATAATTAAAATATTCCCGAAAGTGATACCAGCTGCAGCCCTACTGTGGTTTTCCACTGAGTATGTGTATTAGGGAAATCAAATAATCGTGCAGTTCGATGGTTTCGACGCAAACTTAATTACCATTCGCCTGCGGTTTGCGATGGATTAAACTTTTCACATTGTCCGCTAACTGTGTCCCACTTACCTCTTTGTGGCTACAGATGCGAATTTCTACATAGAAACATTCAATGTATGCATAATAGAATTTGCCACTAGCGAGAGTCCTTCCCTGTCTTACAAATAGGCTTAAATTTAGCTGTGGCAGATATTTTCGACGACCTCGGTGGCGTAGTGGCTAAGGTAGGCGACCACAGCGCGAAAGGTCCCGGGTTCGATTCCCGGTCGGGTCAATTTGGAAAACGAACTTTTCTAAATTGTCTTGGGTCTGGGTGTGCTGGGATGACGCCCCGAGTTAGTATCCGTCGTCTGGTGCTCATAGTACAAGGGAAAACCTTAGTTTGAGACCAGGTGATTGGTGTGATTGTCTGGCGCATTTATTTATTTTATTTATTTTAGCTTTAATTCGATATAAACGGAAGCACGTCAGAACATACACTTTGGTCTATTTTCCGCTTTTTATGTCGTGGGCATAAGAACTTATATCGAACGAGTATTTCAGTGATGATTTTGAGCGTTCTAAAATGTCTAATGTTTGTATGCTAGTCTTTCACACAAAAACGAATGTAAAGATTTGTAAGAAACTGATAGTAAGATAAATGAGATATTTGATGAAGCTAAAGGATACTTGTTATCCCGAAATGACATTATTTTGCATACGTTACATTTTGGTCGTAATGTTTAGGTTAATTTTTACCAATCAAAATTTTTAGCATTAATAAATTACCTATTGATAATTTTAATTTTCGATTGTCAACGATTCCCTTAACGCGTTTAGCATCTCTAAATGTATAATATTTTTTGTTTGCAATTTTTAATTGTACACCAATGTAATCAGATTGAATACAATCAAAATCAACAGCACATCAAAGTAAACACATAAGTTCGATATTAGATCTTAATTGCACGACATAAGGGCGGCGCAAAGTTTTTAAGTAAATTGTGTACTCTAACGTGACATTGTCTGTACCATGTCTGTTGCCGGCAAACTTTGACATAATAAGAACGGGTGGAGCCGAGACACTTGCTCCATCCATGTCCTTTTGAGTGAAGGGTCGCAGATTCACGCTACAACAGTTTGGTCTAGGGGAGTGCCAGTTGGCAACATTGATTTATTTATTTATTCTTTTTGCAGACAACCTTGGTAACTTGGTCAACAAGGTTGAATATGAAGTGTTGCTATGAGTTCATGTTTTAACATAAATACGGTAGGTTTCAGTCGAAATATACTCGTAAGAAACATATCTTTACTTGGTAGTCTATGTAGGTATAACTCTTCTAAGAAACATACCACTCGGTGTTTAGTTTATAACTGTTGTGTCCCACAGTTAGTATGTTAGTAAAATGTTTAAAAAACAAAAGTGATGGAACATTCGGTGAGCGTGCTGATAGAAAACCATTGTATTGAAAACCTTTTTTCTATTCATGAATAGTTTACTTTGTCTATGACAATTTATCATTCTTGTAAGGGAATCCTTTAAGCGTTCGTTGTCCCCAAAAATTGAAAGAAGTATGTTAAACGTTCACGGTTGGGATATTGTAAATGTTCTCAATGTTGATTTCGGCAACAGTTCCTTTGGGGGTAATTTTGGGACTGATTTGGCTTAAAAGTCCCTGAGGTGCGAGAGGTGCTGGAGGGAGGGTTAACCCCCACCGGCTAGACGGTTCATCGGACCCTGGAGTTATATAGGAGACGGGATTTCGTAGAGGTTATTATTTTACGTCTAGACGAATGAGATTGCAGTAATCTGAATGTGCCAACATACAAACTCAACTGTTAAAAGCGCAAGGAAAATTTGAGATTAGAATTTAAAATACTTACATTGTGATTCAACGTTGTAAAGAGTGATAATTGCCTTGATTCAAAATATATCGCCAAGGATTTTTTTAGCATGACTGATGTCTGATATTCATATTGTTGTCCAAGCAAGGGGTTCCACCAGAATACCAGCGCTGCTGCGACGTTAAAATGTCGCAGCGGCATTTGCTGAGGTGGAACCCAAATTGGCCTCACAAAGTATTTATACTATATCTGTTTCATTTGTCTTGCGTTGTTTGTAAATTTTGTGATGTCAATAAATGTTTTTTCTTTCTTTCTTTCTTCTATTGTAAATACTGCATTTAAAGTTATGTATGGCGGCGTTCTTAAGCTATACATATATTCAGCATCTTTAGTTTGTACACACTTCATTACCTGATCACATTAAACCTCCGCGTAATTAAGTAGACCAGATAGACAATTAACTTAATGGTATAAAAACATTTGAAGATCACTACTATCAGTACGTTTGTATTGCGTTATGAAACAATATACTTATTCTACGTAAATCAGATGATTTCTTAAACCTACTACAACGCTGTGGACAATACATGGCATGTTTTTTGTATAAAATTTGTATTGTTTATTTTTATTAGAGCGTTTGTTACGATTTTGAAGTTTGTTCAGTCTCGTACCAGAGCAGAATAATAAATCTAGCACAAATATACAAAAATACACGGTTGTGGTGTTCGCTTGCCAATCGTGCAACGTGAACGATTTTACGATGTTGGCCGCATTACGTAATGGGATAATCCACGTTTTTTAAATCAAATGTTTGCGTGGTTTGCGGATGATGTATTTATAAAACTTGTGTTAAACACATATCACGTCTTAATAGAATTAGCGGGAAAGCTACAGATAGACTAGCATTTAACTAAATTATAATCTAAAAAAATCGTTATGCATTGATTAAGGTAATTCACCAATTGTGGCTGCACCAAGAGCAATACAATGTAAACACTTGAGCTGGCGCACATAAGGTTCACTTTAGAATAACGTCGTGTACATATTTGTGTACGTGACGGTACCAAATAACGTACCAAAAACAAATAAAAATAGATTATACTGTACAAAAGCTCTACTCACATATATCGAGGAACGAGCAGTATCATATTTTTTGCACCCCATGCTGTTGCCTTCATTTGTTAGATAGAATCTGTCTCGAACAATTTTCTTTCCGCCTCCTCTTGATTTTTTCGTGCATTTTACATGAAGCACCAACTGCCTTGGAATATTTACAACCACAGTTGAATTTGAAATGCTTCACACGAATAAGACAGTTCAACTGGTCTCAAACTGTTGTTTTCCTTTGCAATATGGAAAAAAGTCGACTGATGATAAATGTATAATGCCAGATGTAAAAAAGAAAAAAAATTTTTTTCCTATCATACATATAACCTTCCTTTTCAAACATTATATTTATAAAACCCGTAACAAAATTCATTGCGGAGTTTAAAAGATCTAAGCATACATACGGACAGACGGAGGGAAGCAACTTTGTTTTATACGGTGAAGGAATATCTGTAAGTAAAAAACTAATATGCTTATACATATGTTTATATTATCTAGATAGAAGCTTAACCTTTAATATTTTCTGATAGCATCAATTCGTGCTGTCGATTCATGTCATTTTTCAGTGTGGGCTTTGAAATGTATTTGTGTCCTTATTTGAGGTGATTATAATCTTGAATAATTTATTATAAATTGACGAGTTCTTATTTCTATTTGAAGAAAATCGCAATATTATTATGATAATAGAGGAATAGAGTTATTTTGTTTTACTAGGTGGATAATCATTATTGATACATTTGATATCAATGTCACGATTAGAAAAATAGTGTACAACTAGAGGTTAAAACGGTATCAAGTAAGTGACGTTTATAAAAACGAATTTTTACAATATTAAAAAATAAAGTCAATATTTTTGATTCATATAGATTGCATTAGTAATGCCCATGAATATTCAGTCTCTATACATAAAACAAATGAAGCTACCTTCGAAAGACCTAAAGAATTGTAAACTATGGTGATGTGTATGGCATCACGAGGGTAAATATTTTTTTACGTCACCTATAATAATGTGTTATTTGTCAAAAACTTAAAGCTTTATAATTACAACGAAACATTGACTTTCACTCAAGGCGAAGCCTGTAACGTAAGCGTCATATCGATTGATATAAACTAGAACTACATACTAGTAAAATAAATTAAATTTTCGTTTGAAGGTACTACGTCAAAACTTGACTAAGGATGATGTGAATGCCCGAAGACAAAAACAATGCAATAACTACTGCAATCAGTTCATTGCTATCTCGAAATTAGATTTGATAATATGATTCACAAGCGCAACGACACTGCCAGCGGCGAGTTTTGGTAACGATATAATGTTGTTGTAAATTACAAATACCAGCACACTCAATAATGTATTCAAAGCACGAAGAGTATTATACTGGACCGTTAGGCAGATGTATTTGACCTCCTTGTGTCTCAATTAACCGCCAACACTCGACACTTACAGGTTGAATGCTGCGGCTCATTACTCTTTAAAGGACTGGCTTGTGCCCGCCGCTTCACCTGAGTATCGTAAGGAAGCATCTCATGACACTCACGAACCACGTAGCATTTTGATCAACTGGTTTTTGAGTATTTTTTGTTGCAAATAAAAATATTAACATTTCCTCTAGTAAATTACTGCATTCATTTATATAAGTACTAGCTGTGCCCGTGACTTCGTTCGCGTGGACTACATCCTTTCATGGTCGGTTTTACCCCTTTCTCCCCTAATATTCGAAACAAAAAGTAGTCTATATTTTAATCCAAGTTTCGAGCTATATTTGTGCCAAATTTCATATCTCTAACTTCAAAAATAAATATTTTTTCATATAAACTTTCAAAGGTGGTATTACCCCCATCCCCCCCCTTATTTTCTAATAAAAAGTAGCCTATGTCCGTTCTTGAGATTCAACGTATGCCTGTACCAAATTTCATCAAAATCCGTTCTGCCGTTTAGGCGTGAAAGAGCAACAGACGGACAGACAGACAGACAGACAGACAGAGTTACTTTCGCATTTATATTATTAAGTAGGGAGTAGGGATTTAGGAAGGTTATACGATGGAGATGTTATGTTTTATCAGATCACATGGATGGTTAAGCACAAGTAGTCGTTTCTGTTCTTATGGACACTTACTGAGTGAAAAATGTTTGTGCATAGCATATGGAGCTCTTTTTTTTGAAGATTAGAAAAAGCATAAAATCCAAAAATGTCAATGGCATTCATTCGTGTCACAAATATACGACTACAGGACTAAATACACGGTTGTGAGTAATCTGCAGAAACTTGACATTGATGGAATCACTGCGTTATTTCTAGACGCGGGATATAAACTAATGGATTCGTTTATCAAGTAGGTGTTTTTCTATTAGTTGCACCTGTCTATAACAATGACGTGATGTATAATAGTGTTACAAAATGTTTAAATCACACGTTAATTCGAATAATTATGTTGAATTAAACACTTTGCCCTCAACATAGTAAATATAACACTGCCTCGAAGACACTCGCGCGTCCAGACGGACCGTTGGAGTCGCAAACGACGCAATTTGGCGCCTTCGGGACTCCAAATTGGGACGTCTCCAGAACATTCCCCCGATCGTAACGGCCGGCAGTTTCTTTTTTCAAAATGTCCACGGGTGTGCGAATAGTGGTCCGCCATCTTGGACTTAAATCTTTTGTTCGTCGGACAATGGATGCGAGAATTGGGAATTGGCCGTCGTGAACATGTGTGGACAATGGTAAACAATCGGCCACTCATTAACGTAATGTGTGTAGTAAAACTCATATGACCTTTACGTTTCAAGTTGGTACATAGTATGTACATACTGGTAAACAGTAAATATTTAGCGAGTATACATTTACCCGTGTACAATTGGCCTATATTTTAATATTTAAAGTTTATATTTAAAACCAACTCGTAGTGCACCAGAAATAACTTTCGTGTCATAATGCAGGTTATGATTGCGTAGTACATATATTTGAATACGGCAGAATGGCTTACTGTCAATCCATGTCTTTATTGACTTGTCTCAACAAAGAAGGGTTGTATTATATTTGGTTGGTACAACTGGCTAAGTGACAGTGAGTGATTACGATCATGCATGATGGATGTCGATTTCGAGCATTTTGATTTAGACATTAAAAGTACATTGTACTTCAGTAAATACCCTAATAGGAATATATCATGATCGTTGGAAAAATAAGTAATATGTACCTAGTTAAGTTTATGAGGAACGGAAAAAATATAAGTCCAAGTAGGTAATATAGGTACCTATTTGAGCAGAGCACTATTGGTGTATTTCCCTCGTTAACTTTCCCGGTCAATGTGATGATTAACTTGCATAATCCGACTATGTGGTGAGTACTTGAAATGAAAAACGTAATCATACATCCCCACAATGACCTTGTTATTTTTTGTTAAGGAAGGGAAAAGCGTCGTGTGGGACTCTCTCGCTCTGAAAAGAGCGAAGACAGCCCACTTAACCACCCAAACCTCTCATCGCTAAGTGGTCCCAGCCGATATGGAAATAAATAACTGCAACGGCCACGACGCCACATCCTAACATTGACCTAGTGTACCTATCGCATTGTAAGCAGTTAACTATTCTAGATTTTTTGTTCAATTAACGTAACATAATACATGATACATTGTACCGTGTGTTTTCCATGTAGGAAAAATGTGCAGCATGCAATAATGAGGTTAGGTAACGTTTCCAGTGAAATGGAATTCTAATCGGTTTTAAAATTCCGATGCCAGACTGAGCTCTTGCTTTATGCCGGTAGTTAAAAGTGTGTCAGTTGCATTTAGTTTTAAAATTAATTATATTTGGGGGTGTATTATTTTACTTCAGGCAGTGTTCCTTACATTTATTTATTTTTCCTAACGGACTATTAATGATGGCCGCAGATGTCCTTTTCATCTTCACCGGGCTTGCGGGAGAGTGGAAGGGTCTCACCCCTAAACCTTGTATTTAACATGGCAGTGGTCTGTTATAACTCAGATTGGTCTATACCATTATATCATACTAAAGAAAGATAAATATAAAATAAATATACTAAACAATCAAACCAATCTACTTGCCTAAAATAGAGTTACTTATTTACTATTTACTTTTCCTTAAGTAGTCATCAGACTTCGTGCTAATATTAAAACTCCAATTTTGTAAGAATATACGGATGTATCGTATGGATTTAAATTTATATATTTGTTACTCTTTCTTGTGAGAAAGAGGTGTGATACTGAATAACGCACACAATACTTTTTATCCCAAAAAACGCGAACAATTTTGCGAACAACATCTAGTTATTTATATTGCGTATTTATTTGTACTTGTTCCGGAACATAAATACTGTCCGCTCTAGAAACCTAAACTGGTACATATTCTCAAGAGAAAATTTCTTAAAAGACGTCCTTGCTCCATTTACAGTAGGGTACATTAACATAATCCTACCCTTTGAAGATCCTCGTCCCCATTACCATTCTTATTATTCTACTTCTGATGTCCCTAGATATTCCACTGCCCTTTACTTTGTATATCAAACAGAAAAAAAAATAGTAGCCAAGTATAGTGAGACTTGTATGGGATCAATTGGGAACATGACTAGGTAAAAAAATAAAAATTGCTGATGATACAACGCATCGTAGTTTAGTAGGGGGGATGTGTTTACGTCACTTATTCGTTATTGCTGTGCGAAGTAAACTTTAACGCATTGTTACCATGATAAAAGAGGAAATAACTAAAAAATACATAAATAAAATAATTTAGTCGTCTACCCTATTGGTACACGAGTTTTTTTGTTGGCCTACGCAGAAATTGAAATACGACACTCGTTGATATTAATATGAACAGTTTTACCACAAAGTTATTTATGGTAAACGTCTGACTTACATCTGGCCTAAAAAAAAGTCAACCATTTTGAAAAGTTAAGTTAAATTACACCAAGTGTTTTGTGTTTCAGGTGGGATTTATTAATGTGATGTCTATATCTAAAGCCTCTCTTACTTTTGTCTGTAGAATTATCATTAGGTTAATTATTTTCTAATCCTAGCATTATCAAGTATCTAAAGTTTGTTTCATTATTGATTAACAATTATGCTTTATTTTAGGATCGATTTATTTAGTGCATCTCTATGAGTATTGTGAAAATATGTGTCCTATTCAGGAGAACATGTGCGCTTTTCAGACATTATTTACTAGTGTAAAGGCAAAGTTGCATGGTAAATAACGCTTTGTCTAAAACAATGCGGTGAATGCAGTTGGGCCTCGTTCGTGCAGTACGAAGGATGTTCCATTTCGGAGCGTAGGCGCAATCGAGGTTATCACTAACCAGAGACATGAATGAACTCGGAATTGTTACAACATACTGATAGCCCTTTGACTATTTCTCATTTACGTTACGCGCTTTTGATGTATTTGTATTATTGACTGATGACTCATATTTACCAACTAAATTAAAAAGAAGTTCTAAAAGTCCTGGATATGCTACTCTATTTACTAAAAATAAAATTAGTTTAATTTGGGGGTAAACCCGAGATTAAATGTTACATCAACTTTATTTCATTCAATACATTTAATATCAATTATGAGAATCAAATTTTAAATCTGGATAAATTGGATTTTTAGTTTTCTAGATTTATGTGAATAACACGTTTCTTTCTTCGTTTTTTTCTGATTATGGAAATAAATACAACTGGGAAACCCATATTTGAAGTCATACCAGAAGTAAATAATGTAAGCCTGATATAAAAACAATCAATGTGGGTAGTGTGACGAAGATGCCATATAATTAATGCTAATTTCATTATCTCAAGGAATTCCAATTAGCACTGACGAGTTCTCGATCATTGTCACGTCTAGCAATGGCAAATAAAATTAGATAAAAGAATCAAACCAATTAAAATAGAGATAAAATTGGTTTTTACTTAACAAATCGTTACTACAGTTATAAAATCTTAGTAACACAAAACATTCTGCTAACCACAATGTTTGTTAAAATAACTCTTGATAAAACTACTCTTGAAAGTCGTTTTTTCATTTAAATAAAATTTCAAATCTACTGATTTCCCAATCGAATCCTTTTTATACTTTAAAATTTTCGTTTGCTTCCATGCGAATATATGAATAACAATTTTCAAAACGCTATTCATTTAAACAACGACCCGGGTTAATTTGGACAAAATGGCCGCTGTGGACGAGGCTTCAGACGTGAGAGTTGCAACCGTAGATTGGAAGACGTATTGTGGAGGTTGACAATTACCATACAATATGTGCCCATGGCCTCTCAGAAAGGGGCGAAGCGTGAAGCAAATAAATTTTTTTCTGCGCCAAACGTCCCTTTCTAACTCATAAAATATGAACAGACCATGGAGGTAATAAACGCCACTTGAATAGATCCAGTTCACGACACGTCTGTCACGGCGGCACCTATTCACTCGCGCTCATAACATGCTGGAAAATGAAACGTTCTCTCGCGGAGAGGTGATATCGACAACCCGCTTCTGAGTGACACACGCCTCCCAACAATTTCCCTACTTACATCCATTTCCATTAAGTACCTGATTCGATTCAGCTTTGCGAACTTGAACCGTAAGATGCATGATACAGGGTGGAATATCCTAAATTGAAAGTTCAGAAATGGCAACACGGTATTTCCGAATATGACATCGTGTCCAGACTGAATGGGCGGTGATACGGGATCGAATATTGAATGTAGGAAAACACGTGCGGTTCAGAAAGAAATGTCGATTGAAAAGATCACGTGTTCATGCACGAACTTTGCAGAGACAAAAATTATGAATTAAACGTGAACTGGACTTACTGCATAAACAGGTAAAACGTCATTGTTATTATCTGATGAAGTGTCTTCTACCTTTACCAAAAAGGTCAAAGGGAGGTAATTAAGAATATTCCTGGCCCCATATTCACAACCAAACCAATGAAAAATTGATTTATTTTGTAAGAAACCGCTTTATTATTTATTAATTGTGTATACCAAACTGACTTCGCCAAACATCTAAAGTTCACTGACTATTTAATAGAACTTAATTATGTATACAGACTAGTTTTTGGCTATATTTGTGAGCCTCAGTAAGTTCGCCTGCCTACACCCGCCTACATACTCAACCGACAATGTTAAATAGAACTTAGATATATTCGGTTCCAGCTGCTATCGGATCTCTGATCTCGAAGCATCGAAGTGCCTCGAGTTATTATTACTCATTAGTCCTATCTAACTTCTCTATAGCAACATTAAACACCTGCATTGAACACGTTTCCAATGTTTTTACTAGCTTCTGAGTCCTCGAATACAATTCGTATTGGTTTATTATACATACTGCTACTGATAAGTTTTATTTCTTATGCACGTGAAAAAAAATAAGGTGAATTGGGTACATGAAACGACTAAGACCTTTGGACTGTGTTATGAAAGGATTTCTAAAATGTTTATGATATTTTTATTTTATAAATATTCCGGCGATTTTGAAAAACGACTCATTTGGATTTTCGTACTATTAGCCTGATTTACACTGCGTGGGCAACCATTTTGTCAAGACCTTTTACATGTCTATTATTACCTTTCTCCTTCCATAATCTTAAACGACATTACAATAGAACGGGGGCTTCGTGAAAATTGGTCGTTGGCTGTATGCAAAAAGACGACACCGTTATGTCCCGCTAAATAATGGTGAATCGGAATTTTCAATGATGGTCGGTTAGTGTTGTGGACTAGTTTTTGTCGCAAACCCAAATAACAGGAAGCGTATAAATAGTTGGATATTGTTTGTCAGGTAAACGCGGCGGCGCCAGACGACAAAGTTGACACGGATCTTGTAACAAATACACCTGAAAGGATATTGAATGTCGGGACACACTACCAACGAGTTATTTCTTTATCCTCTTTCCTCGAAAAATCTGGTGATTCTATATCGTTATCGGATCTATTCAGCGCTATTCAAAGTGAAATAGGAAAAATACTTTTGTCGGTGAACATAATTTGTTTTCGTGTTTCTCATCAACGTCTATTGTGTTTGGAAGGCCGTTTTTTACGCTAAGTGTGGTTATTTGAACCGCGCTTTTGGAAGTGGAGGTCTGACCCCTTTATTACAAAGTGCTTGAGCTTTTTGTCTTGTCTCGAACAATGCGCTGGAATACGGAAAGAACGTTGTTAGTGCATCCGCTTCCTTCGCCAAATTAGATTGTCGAGAAGAAATCCGAGCGTTATGGTGGGGTGTCGGGTGCAAGGAAATTGCCTTGGAGTGGAGCTTCATTGCTTTTCACGCTTCGCGGCTTCAACTGGCCTATTAACTTACACCTGTCTGTTGCGAACTGGTGGTCATAATATAAAACGACAAAGATAAGATTGTAAAATAAAAACACTACCTGGTTTGCTTTAAAGAACGAAAACTAGAGTACTAGATGTTGAGTTAATGTTAATTGTAACTCGCTTTTATTATTTCTGCTTGAAAATTTTCAATCAATTGTGATCAGGGTCTAAAATAAAAGGATGCGAACGTTTTAAATTTCACAAGATAATAGGTTTGGTTCTTTATTTTTTATCGCTTTTTAATTGTTCATTTTGTATCCTCGCTTAATTACAAAACCGCTTAGTTACACGAATATACCTTGGAAATGCGTATTGTTTTATCTGGTTGTGGTTAGATGGTATCGGTTTCATTATAAGCTGGCTACCTACACCGCAATACGTACTAGCACTTACCACATACACACCACTGACACCACCCACGGTCTTACAGTTATCATTACATAGTATTGTGTTTAGGAATGCCTAGCGTGTTGGTGAACACTGAAGATTCAATTTGGAAACATACTTTTGTTAGTTCTGTTAAATAATTTAGCTATTCGTCTTACATGCATGTCAGTATAGTTTCCTCATCATCATCAGCCTATATTAGTCGACTTCTAGATTGAGACTTTCCTTAAAGTGCTCCATCCTGCCCTGTCTTCAGCTCGACGTATCCAGTACCTGCAATCTTTTATAAGTCGTCATCCTACCTAGTCGGAGGTCGTCATACATTACGTATACCGAGTCACGGTCTAAACTCAAGAACCCGTTTATCCCAGCGGATGTCATTTTTCGAAAGACATTCCTGGCCCACTGCCACTTCAATCTCACAAAAATAACAAAGCCGTTTTTTTTTTCAAAAGATACACACAAATTCGCTGTAGTGGCTTTACAGTCGGCCCTCATATATTAAGTAATCATATTTCTGGTAAGCGTCAATACTTTTATAGATTAAGGTCTACAGTTGCTTATATCTGGAACACTCGAATCAAAGTATTCATAATTGTGAAGTACAAATAATTTAGTAGGACACATTCAAGATTGCTGTTAAATTAAAAATTGTACCAATTGTTTCAAGTTCAGCTTTTTATTTGCTGGAATGTTGTAACGCAAGTAGCTGCTAAGGTCATTTGAAAATTCTTTATTACTTTTTAGTTAAGTATTTCAGCTTGGCATTCATTTTGCTACCAGTTTGCCACGGCAGCTTCAGTTTCGCAATGTTTTTATCTTTTCCCGTATGCATGCGTTAATTAATTACTGATTGTTTTGTTAACGTTGAACCGCGGTTTGAGATAAGATTAGCTACAGCACTGCAAGTTAGTATTGATCGCTGGTTGTGCAGGTTTTTTCCCTTGGTCTTGAGACCAGACCATCGATAATATTTTCGGATAAGCTGAATCTTGAAACATTGTGACTGTTAAAGTGAAACAAGAAAGAAATAAGCCTTATTAGAAAGATAAAAAGAAAATATCATTCATTACTTAAACACAACGCAACAAAGCCATAGAAATTTATGTACGGTTTATATCTCATCAAGTTAAACAGTTGCATTTTGATAGGAGATCTTACGCGCACGACCAAAGGGCATGTACATAACAATTTAGGATTGATTGGAGACAGAAATAGAGAAAAAAATAAAACTACAACATAAAAAGGAAGCGTTCTTATCGTCAATCGAGCGATGCAGACTATGGCGAGTCGTGATGTCTGAAATAAAAGGGCCTCACTCAGCAGAAGTCATTACAAGTTGGAACGTCTGACAAATTAGTGTGGGTTCATAATGAGTCCCTAATGCGGTTGATATTCTATCTCTAACATCAACCATCTGTTGTTTCTCCGCCGTTTTACGACTGCACCCGAGGGATTTGCACTGATAATAATTGCTAGTCCACCCTTGATTCATTGACAATTGGATTAGATACGTACGACGACCTCACAAGCGGGCCGAGCTTTAACGTATTGGTATATCTGAGGTTCCGGGTTCGACTCCCGGTCGGGTAATCTGTCTAGCTACAAAGTTTCAACCACATCACTTCAGTAGATTTTACGTGAAAACTAACAAACATCGATACAAATTTCATTAAATGAGTGGGATTTTAGTGTAGACAATTAAATAGTAACTGACAAGTAGTAGAACTGATTAGCTTCAAAGGAACTTGCTCACATAACGGGACGGTAACCGGATAACGTGTAATCACACTATCTCTGAGGCTCGTCACGCTGGCTGCCCCAATTCTGTGGTTTTACTTTTTTCTCTAACACAACAGACTCAGTCGAATGGACATCGGATGACCAGACGCAGCTGTTTGCTCTGAACGGCTTTTGTTCTGTTTTAAACTTATTCTGGTTTTTTATTTGTGAAGTTATTTATTTCAAACAAAAACGATGAAAGTTTACCTTAAACGCAGAACATTGTTTACGACGTACCTCTACAGTAGAATTTCAACTTGCTTAAGTTAATAAAAACCTGAGAGGATTTTGAAAGCATATAAGGTCAAATGAGAATCGATTTGGTTGTGTGGTAGAATTTATGTCAGGTAACTACGGTCACGACATGTAGGCGGAACAAAGTCCAAAGATAGTCTGCTAATGGAGAAAGTTTATTAATGGAGATTATGTTGGGCAATTGGGATATTTAGGCAACTAGACTGCATGTATCCGACTAATGGTTATCAGAATGTAGATGTTTGGATGTCTCCATGTTTCTTTGTTACTCTTTCACCCTTAAACTGCAGAATGTATGTGGATGAAACTTGGTACCTACAGAGATTAAATATTTGAATAACACTTAGAATGCTTTTATCTCAGTATAACGCGGACATAGTTCCAGGCAATAGGTATTCTTAATATATATACATATGTATTTTTTCTGGACCTGTGTCCTCTGAGACCTAAGCCGTACGGTTTACTTAAAAATGTGTGCGTGTAATGACCTACTCATTGAATCCCTGAATTGTTTAAAATATAATTAAACTAGATCGTGATATCAACGTTTTTTCAAAGTTGGGATAGAACAGCATACGTCGGCGTCCTTCGTTTGACCGCTTTCGCGGACTGCCATTAATTTTAGTCCATGAAAGTCTGACAAAACCAGCATTCGTTCCTCCTGGTTCTTTTTTACATGGGGAATCCCTCCGGATACCCTCGCCGGAGGGATTCCCCAAAATAAAAAAAAACATACGTCGGTTCTGCTAGTACTTATATACTCTTAAACATGCTAGCTGTCGTTTGTGAGACAAACCAAAAGTACCTTCAATAAAGTTGAATACGTAACCTCATCCAATAAAACGTGAGCTAATGGTGGGCTCAATACAATTTCCGAGAAAGGCGGGGAACAAGTAATTGGCAAAATGAGAAACCCTAGGTTGTATTATTAATATATGTACGTACACTTTGAGATGGCGTTTGTTTGGACTCGTGTCAAAGTGCTTGCTATGTCGACACGTTAGATATTGTGTGATGAGGATAATAACACCCGTGTACACTGATTGACGTTCACAAATATTGTGCCTTTATGTAACACATTATGTACCTATATCGTTTAATATACATATTTAGATTAACGTAAAAGCTCAGAGTCAACTGAACAAGAATACTGTCACTCACAGGCGTAAAGTTTGGTTTTTCCGTAAGGCTCAGGCAAAAATGGATACATTTACAGTGTAGTCGAAAGCACGTTATACACTTTGCATTGTATAACAACCTTATGTCGTGGCCATAAGGATTAATATCGAAGGGCAAATGTATCCCGTGATGTCGTTGATCATCATTTTTTTAAATCTTTATCTTACCATAATTACATTATGTTGATAGCCTTTGTATTGTTGCCAATGGTTAATTTTTGATCAAGTTAAGATTACAATCAAAATGTCGATCAATAGTAATTTGCTGTCGCTGATTAAAACATTGTGCATGATATGAATGTGATTCGTAAGTGATGTGTATTTATTACCAAATTAGCCTATATATTAGCATTTGAATTGGTTGCAATTTGGCCTAGTATTTAGTAGACTTCAGACTAGGTTTCATCATCGCTCACCTTAAGGTAAGATAAAGTTTAAAAAACTGTGGGAATGGAATTTAATTACTTCAATATAAACACCCAAACACCGAACCAATAAGTCATCACACGGAATGTTTGTTCCGTCCGGGTGGGGATTCAATCCACGACTCCGGCGCATAGGATCACCAATGGCGCTAACGGCCCCATCCATCGACCCAACTTAAATATGAGGTTTGGGCATGAAATCAGACTACACAACTTGGACTTTGCACCACCCTTATGCCGTTGGCATAATAACTAATATTGTATTCCAATTGTTAACGGTGAGGTACTGTTAGCTACCGTACTTTGGTTTCACTACAGTAGTTTAGTGTATGCGTTTATTCGATAAGCATTTGAGTGAATGCTCTATTCAGTAGATGACCGTTCCATCAAGTCATTCCAATTGGTTAAGTCGTTTTTGAATACATTTATCAATGCTCGGGTATTGTCAGCTTGCTGCATTGACCAGAAATTGGTCTTACGTTGAAGAGTACAATACGCTAGGTCCACATTGCAAATTGAGTGCAATTTGAATCTCACTTGAATCTTAATTCCAATTGTTGATATACGGTTGACTTGTCAACTGGTTCATCGGATTTTATATGGTTTACTTTTATAAATTATATAGCTGATAGCGATTTGGTTATTTATTTATTTACTAAACAAATGATCTGTCTGGGGTCTGGGTGTACTGGGATGACGCCCCCAGTTAGTATCCGTCGTCTGGTGCTCATAGTGCAAGGGCAAAACCTTAGTTTGAGACCAGGTGATTGGTGTGGTTGTCTGGCGCAAGAAATGGAAATGTAATTTTTGAATAAACTCCGATTGGTTTCGATAAGGGATGGTACTGTGTCATGGCGTGTTTAATAAAATATGAAAACTGTCTGAACATTGCGTAGCTCTGAAATATAATAATGACTAAGATGACCGGCTCAGTCTGCTAATACAACTTATGTCGTATTTAATCTGAATATTCGAACATATTCTATACTTTTATAGCTGATTCGGTGACGGTTTCTAGACATGTCCTAGGACATACAGTTTGCATGATTTGTGAATGGTAATTGGAGTTGAAGAGTTTGTATCCAGACTGACGAAAAGTCTGCATTTTCTTGTAGCAATTTAGTTTTCGAAGATAAGAACTTCTGAATAGGGCCCTAAATTGAATTTTAATCCGTAATGGATTTTGCTTTGTAGAAATACCGACAGTGGAATAATCCAATTTTGGAGATAGCCATCCGAATACTCAATTCCATTATGGATTAACGTTATTGTGGTAAAGTGGCATCTTTTAGGGCTCTTGGCTTAGTCTTAATTAGGAAGATCAACGATTATATTTTCTATCTACTTATACGACGGTTTTCTGAAGACCAAATGTTGAGAGCAAATACTATATTATTATAGGCATGGATTACGGATTCTTTTTAATAACTATGTCGTAAACACATTGTTGCTAGAGCTTTAACAATTCGAAGTTGTAAGTAACACAGATTCGATGTGCAATGTGACGTCAGTTCTGTTCTGCATGTATTTTCTTAAGCTTTAAACGTATATTTTTAATGATTTACCTATTTTTAATTTTAATTTAACTTTTTTTTCTTTCATTATTATTTCATTTCGGCATAATGCAATTCATTTGCTTGGAACATATTCATTTCACCAAATATTTATAGATCTATTTTACTCCGTATAGAAAGAAACCCAAGCCTGTATTTAATATCTGGTACGTTTCGGTTTACACAAGTGACAAAGTATGATTGCCTTCTAATGGCGAGAGACCTTACCAGGGAACACGACACTATTTACCGTACGAGATGAAATTTCAGAAATACGTTTTAAGCGTGTTTATTCAGCTTTATTAGATTTTTTAGTATGATTTAGGTGGTAGTATAACAAGAAAAGGAGGAGAAGTTTTTGATTGGGTCAATATTATCCAGACATGTAATTAAATATTGTGCTACCATCGTTGGTTCGGATTTCTGTAACACAAGTGCTTAAGCTTAAGAGATTAGGTCTATGTATGTTATGTTGTCCAATATTTTTTACGATGATTATCATCTTCATGTAGATGTTAAAATGGAAATTTCCGGGACGCTAAAGGATTACTTGTTTCGGTATACAGAAATATGATATTAAGCTGGTTTTTCTCGCAACTTCGCCCACGTGGAATTCGGACCCTTCTAATCCCCTTAGGTGGTGAATCCTCGGGAAAATCCTTTTTAACGGATGATGTCAACGTTATAAGAATTGTCTTTGTGACATATTTTAGTGCAATCCTTTCTGTGGTTTCCGTTAAATAGAATTACAGTCAGTAACTTTTATAGAAGAAGTCGAATCACACAAATATAAGTACACACGATATCGATAAAAACTACCATGCGACACGTAGATTGGAATATTTCTAATAATTTTTTTCGAGTTATTGTCTTTAGTGGTTTTGTGAGATCAATTAACGAGTCGAATAGCTTGATCATAAATCGTCCAGCGAAGGGTGCCCGACATTTCGAATTAACACCAAATAAGAAAGTATCTTCATTTTTGTTCTGTGTATAAAAGTTTTTAGCACCTTGGTCGCCTCGTGCCAGTAAGCCGTTCGCAAATAGTTACAACCCGCGAAAGAATGCAGATTGGCGTGATCGACGCCGCATTGCTGATGTTGGGTAACGTGACGCCGTTTGCGTCAGAGCTGCACCGCCACGCCGCATATACATATTAGCCCTGCATTATGCACCCGCGATATGTACTTAGCAATCGATTCTAACCTTTGTTTCAAGGATGACTCATGGAGCGGCACGGTTAATGTTGGAGGCGGAATCAAACTTGCAGTAAGCCTGTATTGTCTGGTCTGCGCATTAAAATCGATTCAAGTTCACACGAAGATTAAGGGCCGGTCTGGACGGCATTTTCTTCGCGTAATTTGCGTTTTCATAGGCTTTAATGTGTAGACGTTTGTTCATCAATGATGATTGATGACTTTTAAGGTCCCATTATCTTAACTCGCAACTTTTACAAGAGCTGTCTGGATCACAGTCAGGACCTAGCTACGTCTTGATTTCACTTTTATAGTACTTTCATATCATAGATTTGTTCTTATTCAATAATCAAGTTATTCAAAGCCAGAGCAATATCTTCTTGACCATACTGGGAAAACCTTCGATCTGATGCGAAACAGACGTTTTAGCCGCTATACCACGAAGACGTTTTTTACGACCCTTGACTACTGATAAAAATGTATGGGTGTATAAAAATGTATGGGTGTGTCTCTTTACTATAGTTAGAAAGAATTGCAGAAGATGCTATCAAAATCATTTCTTAAACATTGTTTTTAAAACTATCAATCTGTAAGGATAAAAATACTGAATTTATATCTTTCTTAACAATCATGGACAGGATTTACATACAAAACTACACGTTTGGTTTTCGTATTCGGTGATTTATTCGTTTCAAGCAAATTGTAACGTTAGCTAAAGAAACGCTACAGCTGGGCCATAATTTGATAGTCCCGATTTTATCGACAGAGGGGCTTGCCGTTCCCCGTTAGCCTTTCCCGTTTCCTCGCCAAGCCAAGAGTCTAATTTAATTATTTGATAATACTTCAATTCCATTACCATCGAAGGGATTTTCAACTTTAGATTTATAACTACTAAAATAAGTATGTCAATTTTTGGAATAGGATTTGATACGATCTCATAATCGAAAATCCTTGAATGTCATGATTTCTAAGTGTGTTATGAAATTATGAAGTGCTAAATTTTGGGAGTTTACAGGATTCTTTAAACAACCCCCGGAATGATATCTTGCGAGGCAGTCCGCTAGTCACCCGTATCAATTGACAAGAATAACACTAAGCTACAGTCATAGTGACTTAGGCTCAAAATACGTAGAGTGGGCCCACTGTCCTGATTCTATCCACATATAAAGTGGTTATTGCAAAAGAATACGATGCAAGTATATAGACTAACGCCTCCAGTTAGTCCTCTCAATATTTTCTAACGAATTACTTTTAAACTCACCCCTGCATTAGTGCAATTTGCAGTTCCCCTGTGCATCCCCCCGTCTCTCTCTGTCATTAGCAATTAGAGCGGCGCACACTGGTCCGGATTGTTAATATGGAAGACTTAGGACCCAATGTCAATATTTCGGGCTGAAAAAAATCATGTGGATAGATAAATGAACGTTCATCAACGTTTGTTCTAGCAGTTTTTATGAAATTGGTTATTTTTGCGAAAAAAAAAACATTGAAAAAAAATTTGTATGGAGAAAAAGTGAAATATTTTTTTTTTTCGAAAAGTTCAAAACTGTTAGCAGTGAAACCTTTTGTGTGTTATTGTATTACACTTATTCGTTAATTCCATATTTTTTTTATTTGCATATACTTGCCAAAATATGCATCGGAACTTTCATTGTATTTATTTCAACTATTTGTGACAATTTAATTTTTTTATTGATTTATAGTCACATAATTTACGCATATTTTCAATATAATAAATTTTAAAATCCATTATTTGTTGACTATGAATGATTTTGAAAAATAGATTACAATTTAATTTAAAAAATCAAAATAATATTTTACTTCTCATGGTTAGCTGTTGCTTAAAGCACAGCTAGTGATCGAATGAGGCATTGCCTGCCTGCTAATATTCTCCTATTCCCTAATATAGCTATCACTTTTATTTTCTACTATTGCTGTCTCTTTCATTCTCTTTTGCTCACTCTTTTTCTTCTTAAGACAAGTGGTGTTCCACGCTTATAAATCAGATAAAATAGACAAGAGCTCTACTGGTAATACAAAATATTTACTTGCAGCTTTGGCGTTTATTTCGTTTATCCTAATATATATTTATTTAAAATCAGTACTTTTGCTTCTTTAAGTGGTTTCGGGAAAGTAAATTCGGTACTAAGATAAAATCCATACTAATATTATTAATGTGAAAGTGACTCTGTCTGTCTGTCTCTCTGTCGCTCAATCACGCCTAAACTACTAAATAAATCTAGTGTCCCAAAGAATATCTATACCAAATTTCATCTATATCGGTTCAGTGGTGCAGCGGTAAATTTAATGTAATGTAAACGACCTTCAATTATTTTTTATTGTACTGCGAGAATTGTGCAATAAACTATTTCTGGTTATTTTGTTATACATTTTGAAGTTGATTTATGAATAACTAGTGGCCATCCGCGACTTCGTCCGCATTAATGTCGGTTATCGCGACGCTATTCACGCGGACGAAGTTTTAAGTAGCATAGGGTATGTATGTAAATGTATTACAAAATAACTAAAAATTGTTTATTGCATAATTCTTGCAGTACAATAAAAAATAAATTGAAGGTCGTTTTCATTACATAAAATTTAATACATTTTTTATCAATTTAGTACATAATAAATAATAATAAAATAAGTAATTAAATTAAAAATAAAGTAATTAACTAAAACTATCTATACATAACATACAAATTAATATAAATAACTTAAAACTACAATAGAAAATAATTGAAGGTTGTTTACATTACATTAAATTTAATACATTTTTCATTAATTTAGTAAATAGGAAATAATAATAAAATAACTAAAATGAAATTAAAACTAAAGTTATTGACTAAAACTATCTATATATAACACGCAAAATAATAGTTATAAATAACTTAAAACTTATTCTAAAGGATCTGGCACATTTTCTGGAGCTTCTTCATCAACTTCAATTTCTTCTTCAACTTCTATTAATTCATCTGATAATATCAACTGCGTAGCTTCTGGAAACATCCTTGATGACTTAAAATTGGTGTATTTAGGTTTCAGATGAGATATATATGGATCTGATGATATCAAAAAATTGTGTATAATGTCTTCATTATTTTGCAGTCTTCCTGTTTTCCTCGTGTGTCGCTCTCTGGTATTTCGAAAGTCCTTATTTCTTGCTTCTCCTGCTTCTTCTGACAAAATTCCGATAGGAAGGCAAGAGAAATGTTTGCATATGTCAGCGCCATGTATCAACATTTTGTGTATGCTGGAAGGCATATTGTACCAGGGGTAGTGATGTACAAAGATCTCAGCAGTCTCCTTGCAGTATTCACGGAAACTATCGATATTGACAGCCTTTCCACAAGATAACACTTGCAATATAACTGCGAAGTGCTTTATCAAATCAGCATCAATCTTCGTTATTTGAGCACTTTTTTTGTATTCCCGAAAAAATCTTCTGGCCGTGTTTCCGTCATTAGTAGTTCCAAAGCCCTGCTTTACAACATCAATCAAAAGTCCCATTTGTTGTTTGAACTCCGATTGCACCATATCCTTCCTTAACTTCTTAAGGTTTTTGTTGTCACCTCGTGCACTCCACATTTTGAAATCTAAATTATATGAAATATGTAAAAGACACTCCATGCTTCGAATCCACATATGGAGTGTTGATAGTCCATATTGATACACATCGTCCCGTACAGGTCTTGAAAACATTTCTGAAAGATTATTCATCTCACTAGGTTTTGCAAGACAAACATTGCACGTAGCTGCAGATGGAGTATCTGTAATAATTGTAGCCACTTTCCCATCAATCATTGTCATGTGCAACTCATGAGTAACTTCCAAGTTTCCGCAACTTGAAATAGTCAAATTTCGTATTTCTTCCTCCATTGCCGCTTGTTCTTGCTTAACAAATTCGGTCGTTTCCTTCGCAAACTGAAATTTAATAGGTCTGCAATAAGATGTTGAAGATGGGTTTGGATTATTCCAAATAACAACATTGCCGCTCTCGAGCTTCAAAGGAACGAGGCTCGTCATGAACACAGAGGAGTCGTCGAATTCTGCCAGTTCACTTCTTTGCTTGTAGTTGCTCTGTGCTGAAGATCCATCGAATCCCCACTTGGAGGTAAGCTTCAAGTTTTCACTGCACATATTTAAATCATCACCAACGACTTGCAGTATTCTTCGAGTTGTCACGTCTAACAGTGCTTGTAGTTTCACCTTCACTAAATGTTCTGATACTTCAATATCTCTGGTATCTGGATAACACCTCTGCTTAGCTTCCAACAACTTGTAGTAAGACGGAAGCTTCAATTGCTGTGACAATGCTGACCGTAAAGTAAGATACTTCCACTTTGACAGATCCAATGATGCAGTAAGGGCCAACGCTTGATCTTCCTGCATAGTGTCCGTCTTCTCGTTTGTTGATAAAAGTGATTCGACAGCTTCAACCTTTTCAGGATTCTTCACAAGGTGATCGATGATGCGAGCAAGACCTTCTTTCCCATTAGACTTTAGCTTCGTGACAAAAGCAAAAGTCAGTTCCTCTTCCGGATAGTCGAGTAATGTACCCGATCGCCTTTTCTTCTGCTTATTCCCCAAGTCTTCAAATGGCTTCCTTGATGCAATGTCTGTAGATGTTCCAATGTCACTAGTCGCCTTCGAAGTAGATGGAATGGGTTGAACAGCTGCTTCTTCTTCTGTAGAACGAGGATCCAAATTTTCGGTCCCTTCAAAAATTTCGGTGAGATTTACTGATTCACATTCAGGCCACTTAATTCTTGTTTCCAACCAGTTCATATGCTTCTTCATGAATGTTTTTTGCACCCTGTGTGCCTCGGTCCATCGACGATTTAAGTTCACAGTAAAAGATCTTGCAAAATTCAATAATTTTTCTGAATCTTCTTGCGAAATTTCAAGCAAAACGCAATCCAAAATTGCTTGATGCAGTCGTTTGTAATCCTTGAGGTCCTCTTGTCGCAGAAACACGTAAATGTCCAGGTTAGTGCCAAATCCAGCCATGATCAAGTTGCTAGATTATTCACGTTAAAATTTCCAGGTATGTTGACTCTTCAAGGGTTGAATGTCTAATGACGCTCCAACATGAGCTCCCGTCTGTTTTATTTGATTCATAAGCGCTCAACTAGCAAGGGTTTCAAGGAGCGAAAGAGAGAGAAGTATGGAATGAAAGAGATAGCGATAGTAGGAAATGAAAGAGATAGCAATATTAGGGAATGGGAGGGGAATATTAGCAGGCAATGCCTCATTCGATCACTAACTGCGCTTTGAGCAACAGCTAACCACTAAGAAGTAAAATATTATTTTGATTTTTAAAATTTAATTGTAATCTATTTTTCAAAATCATTAATGGATTTTAAAATTTATTATATTGAAAATATGCGTAAATTATGTGACTATAAATCAATAAAAAAATTAAATTGTCACAAATAGTTGAAATAAATACAATGAAAGTTCCGATGCATATTTTGGCCAAGGCTGCAAGTATATGCAAATAAAAAAAATATGGAATTAACGAATAAGTGTAATACAATAACACACAAAAGGTTTCACTGCTAACAGTTTTGAACTTTTCGAAAAAAAAAAAAATTTCACTTTTTCTCCATACAAATTTTTTTTCAATGTTTTTTTTTTCGCAAAAATAACCAATTTCATAAAAACTGCTAGAACAAACGTTGATGAACGTTCATTTATCTATCCACATGATTTTTTTCAGCCCGAAATATTGACATTGGGTCCTAAGTCTTCCATATTAAAAATCCGGACCAGTGTGCGGCGCGGGCGCACGGCGTGACGACTGACGTAACGCAGCCTTCACACTCGTCGGCTTGTCGTGCTTTGTGAATGTTGCCAAGGAACAAAGCTGCTGCGTTTAAATTGCTTTACACCGGAAGACGGAGGTGTCGTCTGTGTTGCAATGGGGGCCGGTAACAACTTGCGTTGGAAAATGAACATTAATGATGCGAACACAAGTTAGACTCCTCTGCACTAGAACCAGATGATTACTGCTAAAGTCCAACACCCAGATTGGAAAGAATTTAAAAATAATATCTTGATTAACATATAGCATTTTGCTGATCTCGTCCTACTGATGCCTCTTATTAACGCGAAAGTTTTAGGAATATATGAATATCTAGATATATATTTGTTACTCTTTAATGCAAAAATCTACTGAATGGATTTGGATGACATTTGGTAGGAATTATCTTCCTTCAAGGAAGATGACATACTAGATTGACGTACAGGATACTTTTTCCCGAAATAACATAAAGTCGCGGGCAAGATTTGGTTAATTAGAAAGTACTAAAATAATTTAGTGGCACTTTTATTTTAACAAATATTCCATACAAATATAAATAGTTGTGCACTATGATACCTAGATAATAAAAACAGAGCGGGTTTTGCCCATCTAGGTGTGTTCGAACAGGGTAAACCCATTAGTAGATGCGTTATTTAATTGTTGTTGCATTTATTACATATACGAGTATACCCTAATCATGCGCAAGTTGCGTGCAGCGTGATTAAATATAAATACGCTATTTTAATATTTGTCCGTATGCATCTACGATGCATTTACGCCAGTGCACTTAAATATTGCGTAGTCTTTGATGTCTGAGATGGAGAGAAACAAAAATATTAGGAATATTTCTAAATGCTTGTTTTTTTAAGGTATAACTGTGGGTCCAAAAAAAGGAGCCTATTAGAATGAGGGAAGGATGAAAAGAAAGAATAAGATGAATACTTTATGCACAATTAATTAACAGCGAAGCTCTAATCACTAAAAAGAGGCTATTCATGATCACAAAAGCTATTAAGCAAAGGTACTATTAGATGAAGATTTATTATGAATAAGATGCAATTACATCTTATTCATTTCGATGTCTGGCCTTTTATTAAACTCGTAAAGCTGTGCAATTACTATTTCATAGTTACTGGTGATGAAAGTATCTTCTTTCAACTCAAGCGGAATGGCACGGAAATTGGACACTAAAGATTTAAAGATGATTTCTAAACCATTTTGTAATCATTCGGGGTTTGCCGGTCGCAAATAATTGTCAATTTTGTGTGGAGAGTCCATGGTGGAGTGTGAGCTACTATGTAGCAATAACAAAGTGATAGATAAGATGTTAGACCTTGACGTCAATAAAATTAATTTTGTTTCCATTCACTGGAAAAACCTGATTGTGGTGACAATAGACAACCAGGATGGCTGTCGTATTATTATAATGTGCTGTCGTCATCGTAGTCAAACGTGCATAATTTTTTGCTGTTACGGATAATTAAAACAATTTGGAACCAATTGCGACATTACTAAAAGTATTATATGATTTTAATACATAAATATGCAGAGCTTTTTACCATTAAGTGTAATTCGATTTGACTGAACTACTTAACTTTCAAATTGATCTCAATCCGGTGTTTCTAATCATGATCATTTTATACTGATGAATACTAACAGCGAATTTTCTTGCATTATAAATCTTTGTTAGCAGTTTTGTAATAAGAAGAATTGTAATGAAACATAAAATACCGTGTGAGGCCAATTAGGTTCCACCTCAGCCATCACTGCCTAGCCAACTGCGTTGGTATTTTGGTGGAACCCAACTGCCTGAAAAAATAGTCAGAGCCTGTCTTTCGTGTTCCCAACGCATGCAAGTGGCATTAAAAGTCTTGACTTTGGTCGTACTATATCATGTACGCGTAGTACGATTTGTCTAATAAGGTACTGTCTTTACAATGTATGTACAAATATTAATAATAGCCATATCTTGTTACAGATCGGTAGATCGTCAGAGTCTCCGATAGACTTCGTGGTGATGGACACAGTAGCAGGTGACAAGAGCGGCGACACGAAAGTGCTCCAGAGCACGATATCGCGGTTCGCGTGCCGCATCCTCGCAGACAGGAACGACGTCAACAACTGCCGCATCTACGCGGCTGGCTTCGACTCCTCACGGAACATATTCCTTGGTGTAAGTGACTGTAGTACCATGTCATTTCTTGGCATTCATCATCATGCTTACTTTGGAGTCAATATCCTCTTGTTGTTGGACGTTGACAACTTTAGTCATTTAATCTGGCCATCTTGTTGCGTTGAGTTCTCTTTCAAAGATTGTTCATCAATTAATTTTCCAAGATTTTTCTACCCCTTCCATTGTCAGTTCTTTCTACAGTCTGTGTGCCATGCTCATTGCAAACATACTTATTCTGAGGAATATGCCAGTGACCGCTAATTTACTGCGCATGTCCATGCGGCCACCTTAAAGACCACGAGGTTGCACTCATTGCAAATTAACAATGATTCATATGCCGCCTTGTGTATTTTCGCCAGCCTACCTGCTTTGCTGTTACACCGCAAACTTAAATTCCTTGATTCTACTTCGGATTTCAATACCACGGATCACTTAAACACATCCCATTAATTAATGGATAGAGGTAGTGGCGACGTTCGATCCGTCTTTGCCTATTTCAATCTAATCAAAGGAGCTTACGACTTTTTACAGGAGAAAGCAACAAAATGGACAGAGAACCACGAAATCGACGGGCTGACGACGAACGGTGTTCTGATAATGCACCCGCGCGGCGACTTCTGCGGCGGCAGCGCGACTTGCGGTCCGTGGCGCGAGACTTCAGTCGGAGGTGCGGTCTTCTCGCTGCGGGAGAGCCGGTCTGCACAACAGAAGGTATGTCCATTTCTAATACAAGAGCTAAATGACGTTTGTAGGATGAAACTTTCATGACAACCTTGCGCGATGGGTTTCAAAAGACAAACAACAGAAGATGCAACTCAATTTTTGATTGGTCATCTTGTCGTACCTTGTTTCGATGGTGGCAATACTGGCAGACGATAACGGATATTTCTAGTAGTCCCGAACCTCATTGTCCCGAACAGACTGTGGAACTGTCATACTTAGACTGTAAGCGACATTGCAAAACTGTACAAAATCTGATAGTTGTTAAGTTAAAAATTATGATGTAAAATATTCTTGAGGTTTGGGGTTATCATTCCTTTTGATAAATCTAGGAAGAACAGAAAATGCAGCAAGCATTCTAGTCATCCACCCACATTGCAATAGGTGAATCACACAGATTATCCTACCCAAGAAATACAAAATAAAGGAATAAATACACGAATTATAATAATACGTTTCAAAAAACGATGACGCGAGTGATATGATAGGATAGGAGTTATTTACTTTCTCAGTTGATACTTCTTGTGCTAGATAACAAAAACGATTGAGTGCCAATTGTTTTGTTTACATAGCAATGTCATTACAGGAAAAGTAGAGTACTGTTTCGTGGAATGAAATAAAAATCGATTCGCATAGTTTGACCTGTGCTCTGACCTGATTTGATCAGTACTTGGAATGTTTTGGCAAGTCATTTGTTATTCATAAATAACCAATTTTTCCTGTTAATAACTTGAAAGTTTCATGACTAAAATTAACAGGATAATGCTTTCATAGTGAATTAAGCTACCGGTCTGCAAAACCGCTTAAGCCTAAAGGAACAAGCGCCATTTTAAACCAGTCGCAAGTTTCCTTTAGCGGTTTAAAGACCTACTACCTACCTACCTACTATCATTGTTATTTTAACGCAATTGTGGAATAGATTGGGCGCAGTTATTTAATCAGTTCAAAATGCATTCTTACGTGGATTGTTCTGTTTTTGTCAAAATTAATAATGCTCACGACTACGCGAGTGTTATCGGGTTTAAAAGTGTTGTATAATGTTAATTTATTATGTTATAATTTTATCTACCAAAAAACATTCGAATTCAGTCTGCAGTTTTGCGTGAAAGAGTAAGAAACAATAATCCATTTAAACTTTGCTCATTTCAATAAAAATGGAACCCAAGGAACTAATACTTTATATTAGTTCGTTGGGTTCTTAGACCTGTCTTGTTTTATTTTCGAGTCACGATGCGGCCGGTGCAAATGCGAAGTAAATGTATGGCTATAATAATGTTGTTTTTTTCGCTTATTTCCAGGGCCTACCATGTCAAGCGGAAACAAACGTACTGAGTGACGGCACGATGATAGACCTCTGCGGAGCGACGCTCCTCTGGAGGAGTGCCGAGGGACTTAAAAACTCACCGGTAACTATTGTCATTGTTAAAGTCACAGTACTATCAGAAAACGGTCCACTTGTAAAGTGTGTCTTAGATGGCTCAGTGCCTAAACGAGAGCCATCTGCGCTTCCCCGAAGATGATAAGGCTTAGCAGCCATCATCGATAGTCAGGTAGGAAAAAAAAGCCTAAACGTGAAAATAAACATTGACTCATATATAAACTTTCAAGGGCGGTATTATTACCCTCATCCCCCATTTTTTTTTCAAAACAAAAAGTAGCCTTAGTCCATTCTAAAGGTTCAACGTATACCTATACCAAATTTTATCGAAATCGGTTCAGTGGTTTAGGCGTGAAAGCCGGTCAGACAAACAGACAGACAGAGTTACTTTCGCATTTATAAAATAAGTATGGATAAGAAAAGCCACGAGCTATGAAATGTAACCGCTTCGGCTCTTCTATTGATACCATAAGGTTCACTTTAAAAAGCGTTTGGATACAAATTAGTGCACGTATGTACAGTCGCCGTCAGATATATCAGAGCAGACAAAGTGACCAAATACTTCTGAACAGTTAAAATGTCAAAAAGTTCCATACACCACAAGCTTTTTGACATTTTAACCGAGAACGTACCTACATACTTATTTATCGAAACTGGAATTATTCCTTTTTAGGTTTCAGTGCCCATAGGGTAAAAACAGGACCCTATTACTTAGGCTTCGCTGACTGTCTCCGTCCATCCGTACGTCGTGTGTCTGTCTGTCGCAAGGCTGTATCTCAAGACCTTGACAGCTAGAGAGTTGAAATTTTCACAGATTATGTATTTTTATTGCCGATTTATTAACAAATACTAAAAACAAAATACAATAATTGAGTCGATTAACATGTAATCTGTATATAGACTCCATATACTGATTGCCGTTTTTGATTCTACTCGTGTCAATTATTTAAGGGGGGCTCCAATACACCAAACGGGATTTATTTACCGTTTCTTACTCGATATCAACAATAAATAAATGCGCCAGACAATCACACCAATCACCTGGTCTCAAACTAAGGTTTTCCCTTGTACTATGAGTTCCAGACGACGGATACTAACTGGGGGCGTCATCCCAGCACACCCAGACCCAAGTCAATCAATGGTAACAGATTGGCACTTAAATTATTTATTTCAATTTGTGTAGCCACTGTTGTTTACCTATTCAATGGTACTGAACCCTTTGTGTCCGACTCGCACTTGATCGATTTTTTTCTAAACCGCTGCTTATATATGTTCTGCAGACAAAACGCGACCTAGAGGCGCTAGTGGACGAGCTGAACGCGGGCCGGCCGCAGTGCCCCGTCGGCCTCAACACGCTGGTGATACCGCGCAAGCTGTCCTCCGCGCACCAGGACCTCAACCAGCCCTACGTTTACCTCAACTGCGGGCACGTGCAAGGTGAGGACGACCTTCAATGGCGAAGCAATACGATATTTTTTCATTTGCAGTAACTGTATCTTCAAGACCAAACGTGACAGGATGGTATGGAGATGGTAGGATGTAAATGGCGTAAAGCCGAGAGTTGAGAAAGTCTTGGGTGTCTTAAGCGGCCTGCAGTACATTTGATATGATGATCAAGAAGATCAAGGCGTTTTGCTGAAATAGTTCCCCATTACTCTCCAGTATTCTGTTTTCAATCAATAATTTTGGCGGAGAGTGTTAAAAAATATTTAAGGTTTAATTATCCAATGGATCTGGCGTTTTTGATAAGAGCATATTATGTCCGCGACACATTGATATTTTTTCTGACCGATGATATGAAGGGCATCGAGTAGTGTTTATAATGTAGTGTTTCGGCAGCTCTGGTATCTAACGCTCTAAGTTATTAATGTATACAGTAAAATTATGTAATCTCATTTTATGGAATAAATATTCAATCCCCAGATCATACGGTAAGATTGAACCACATCAGATATACCTGTAACGTTATCAATTCCCAGGATTTTTTCGGCATGTTCTTTTCCTGTGTCTGGCTTTAATAAATTAAATGTGTATGAGGGGAGGCGTTCAGCAGGTCCAAATCCTGACCCTGGCCTCCTTTCCTTTGGGCTCATATTATCATTTTACCGAATCTTTTTCGACCAAAGCTACCCTTCACCGAACCATGCAAAGTCCTATGACTCGGCGAAATAATTTTCGGTGAAAGGTAGCTTCGGTCCCCTTCCGTTAGTGTTGGCAGTGACTTTTAGAATATTTCTTTAAATATAAGAGGTTTGCGACGTTATCATGTCCTTTGTGTGAGGTTCTATCCTTAAGGACTTTAGGTATGTGAACGAGATTCTGTTTGGTTACCCTCGTATGTATGTCTGCAGGCGAGCACTCGTGGGGCGCGGAGGGCAGCGAGACGGGCGTGCGGCGCTGCCCCATGTGCATGACGGCGGGGCCGGTGGTGCGCGTCTGCATGGGCATCGAGCCCGCCTTCTACGTCGACGCCGGCCCGCCCACGTACGCCTTCAACCCCTGCGGGCACATGGCCTCCGAGCGGACCGTCAAGTGAGTACAGGCACACGTTTGTTCGATACTACGATACTCTGACAAATGATCATTAAATGAACCTAACATAAACAATATTTTTTTTTAAGAAAGGTAGGGCATAGCGATTTATCGCTCGAACTGGAGCAGCACGACTGGTCAGATAGGTACTTCCGTTCGTACTACGTAACGTACATCCTGAATACAATGTGTGTTGACTCGGCTGCAGGTACTGGGCGTGCGTGGACATCCCGCACGGCACGAACGGCTTCCACGCGATCTGTCCGTTCTGCGCGTCGCCGCTAGAGGGCACGCCGGGCTACGTGCGCCTCATATTCCAGGACAACCTAGACTGAGCTGCGCCGCGACCTGCGCACAGGTAACTAAATACTCTTAACTTCTTTACTAGCTGTACGACACTTTGTACGCGGATAAAAAGGTTTTCCTACTATATCTTCGTTGCGCATCCAAAACTATGTTAGACTAGTAAATAACGCGTATCGACTTTTGTACGGTTTTAAAGGAAACTAAAAACAATACAGATCTTAGTCATTTGGCTAATATTTAGGATCCGAACTATGTAGTAACTTTGTGACTTACTTTATAAGAATGTTATGTAAATTGATCTGTAACTTGTTTAGCGCCTTTTGCAGTTACGCGGTATTAGGTAGTGCTCTTTCGCGGTCTTGCATGCGCGTCGACGATATACCATTATAGAATCTCAGCAACCTATCTTATTAATTTCATTCAAAACGTATTTGCGTGAAACAGTAACAAACAATATAGGTAGATACAAAATTTCACATTTAAAATATTAGGTTCAGTAGCACAGACCTTATTGTCGATTTGTTTTATAATTAAGTAATGAGGTAAATTCCCCAAGTAACTTTGTTCATTATTTACAAATTCAATTACTGCACATACAGATAATATTATCTGGAAACTAATTAATAGTTTTTAAAATATAATGTTTGTTGCGTTTATCTTATTATTGTAAGTTTACCTATTAACGTTTTCCGAACAATAAAGACATAAATTATTATGGTTATCTGTCTTATTCTTAAATGAATGCGTAGCTATATAAGGCCAATAACTTTAATATGAAATTTGTAGACTTTTAATTTAAAAATCCAAAATATATCTTAAGTCTCGTAGAATCACGTGTCCGTGTAGATTCCAGATTCAAAACCGTTTCGTGGATACAGAGGCATTACGGTACCTAAAGACGAACAACAGTAATCAAGTAGTTTTACGTGGTAAATAAAAATAAAATGGAAATCAAGCAAGCGTTGCAGCTTTGAGTAGCGGTGCTACCTATAATCGCCATACAAAACTCGCTACGTAAAACTATCTATGCCCGGTTCCAATATTTTGCGATTCATAATGTGTCAAAAATTACAAATCCTTCTACGAGTCGTTCATTCTAATTCAAATTTACATTCCATATCAGCTGTCATCAGTGGTCTTTCAATAGTTTTTAGCTGACGCCTCGTATAATTTAACCGTAACTAGAACGGATCGTTTTTCAAATATTGAAACTTACAAATAGGCAATAGTCGATTGCTGTTTTGTTGTTGCCCACGCAAAGAAATGGCGGAGCGTGAGAAGGAAGATGATCCTTCCGCGCCTGCAATACGGTGGCGGCACAGCGCGTCAAACAAATAAATTCTTAGTGGCGTCTGTTGTAGTCAGGCTATAACCAAGATTTTGTTCCAGGTTCACAGTAGTACCTGGTGTGCGCATGACTGCATGAGCGACCGCCGCTGCCCGACACGATGACCGCTTTCACGACCCGACTCGAATCTCACTATTCATCACTACTTCGGCTTCATTATACAACTACATACGTCATCGATTCGTGCCCTGTCCGGGGAGACATCCATTCAGAATGAATGAAGCTATCAATAAAAAAATCCCGTCAGCTTTGTGTTAACACCTCGATCAATCGATATTCGATCGACTTCAATCGATTTATGTTGTAATTTAACATCTTACACGTAGGAATTGTTAATAGACGAATTATTTTCGCATCAGCAGCCGATCGATTGGTGGCTTTGATTTCTGACTTAAAAGGGCTGCTACACAAATGAGTATGTTACGCTCGATCTACTGTTAACAGCTCATAGCGGTTAGCGCTCTGTTGGAAATTAGTTCTTATGACGACGCAATAAGGGCGGTACAAAATCCAAAGACTAACGTGCTTTGCTAGACGCAGGCGAACGACGCATATAACAATGTCGTCAATATAATAAGACGTGGCGTGTGTAGCATGCACAGTTGTGGGACAGCGCTTTGATTACACACAAGTCAATTTGAGCTTTAAAGCGTGTAAGTAGGACACAAATTCACTCGACCTTACTTAAAAACGTTTTTTTAAGTTACTTTTCATTTCCATTTGAATGTGTCTCACTGGATACTGTACATAATGAAGAGGTTAGGTTTGTACTATTGGATTGTAACGGAATGTTAAAGTGTATGTCAATAAGCTGCAGATGTATTGGGCAGATGTTTTGTGTTACATCTCTATTGTTAGTTAGGTTCGCGTTTAATAGGTATTTATTTAATCTGGGCCATGGATTTTTACCTTCAATTTGTGTAGTGCGATCCCCCACGGCTGTGCAATATGAACAAATGAAACGAGATCTAATCGCTGTGTTATTTACTAATCAAATCTACACAATTTGAAAGTTTATGATATGCAAGCTTACTGAATACAATGTTCAGTATTACTATGATTGAAATATATATGCCTTAGAAAAAACTAGATATGTGATAATCCATGGCCTAGTAATTTGAATGAATGAATGATATAATAATAAAGAATAAGGAAATAATTTTTGTGTATTGCAACTCTTCTTTAGTAGGCAATCTGCTAGAGAGGCTGTAGCAAGAATTTTTAATAATGTAATTGTGAATGGCTACATAATTTAAAACATCAATTATTATCTATTTTGTTTTATGTTTATTATATTTTTACTAAATATAATTAATTGAACACCTTTGGCTTTTATATATATTTTTTAATCTATGTGCACATATAATATGGCATATTTTAAACCCTTTGAATCAATCTATAATCATCTCGATAAGCGTATAATTTACAAATGAAATGTTTGTGACAGTGAAATGTAAATATTAATAATGTTGATGAGTAATACTAAGTAATTTATGTTGGGTTTCCTTAACGTGTGGGAATGCTTGTGAAATAAAGGAGCCTTTTAGTTCGTAATTTTACAGCTTAATGTTTTAACAGTATGTCGTTTCCTATAGACGACTAACAATGGTTTGCTGTTAGCCGTTGGACTCTGATAATTAAGATGGTGAAAAGTATTGTTAAAAATGGATACAGAATGATTTACGAAAGCCTTGCTTACATTAGTATACATAATAATACATTTGCTTTCTGGGTGCAAAGAATGTCAAGTAATGTATTATTAAAAGTTATAAAGAAATTAAGCGTTTGATCGGTGATTTCACAATCCACGTGAGATCTATGATAAATGATTTTAGAATTAGAAGCTTCAATAATTTTAAGGTCAGTCACTTTTTTGTCGGTGTGATATTGTTTTCCATTATTTTTAACAAAAATACTACCTACTGTACCAGTCAATATTTTACGAAACATTTCAAAGGGCACGGTGGGAACAAAACAGTCCCAACATACAAAAATCTTTGTTACAACGATAAAAAAGGGAGGGGCCAATCAGCCTGTTTAAACGAATCATCTTACATCACTAGCAAGTTCATAATTATAAAAATGTTTCACTTCGCGTGATATGACATGCCATGTAATTTAAGCTAACGGTTTTTTCAATCCATACTTTTTGTTTAAAAAGTAACAATGTATATGATAAATAAAATCAACTATGTTGAATTAAATTTGCGTGTCAGCATACTAATATTAACAGAAATATGTGAATTCCACTAGCAACAATAATAAACTAATAAGCACAGCGTTCCGGCTTAGTGTAATATGACAAACTCCTAAGTAGAGATGTAAGCGTCAGTAGCGGTATGTGATATGACTCAGTTGTCGATCTCAGAGCAGATTCTTCAGAAAATGGGTCGGACACCGCGTATTGAACTATTGTTATGTTATATTACATAAACAATAATAAAAACACATCAGCTGGCTTGATATCTGCTGAGATGCATTACAGCGGTTAAATATAAAAACAGATCAGTGGTTCTCAATATGTGATGCCGACCCCCAGGCCCAATCGGCATAACGTTCAGTAAACCTCACGGGGCATGTTGTATAAATATTGTATAAGTTATTAGGCGTAGCGATCATTAGCTTACGGAGTACGAACATTTAGTTTTTGTACAATTCGAATTCACTAGTTAGTGGAATTTTTGTACAATTAAAATTCACTAGACTTGCTATTTATCGCCTCTTGAAACACTTTTGAGGCGACAAGTCGCAGGAGCAATATAACGATTTATTATTCATGTGTTGTATTAACGAGAACTATTATTGAATTACTAAATGCAAATAATTGCACATAGCATTATACTTGTTTTAGACTAGATTTTGGTAAAAAAAAATTAAATGCTTATTTAAAGAGTCTATAGTAAGTGGTTATATCAATGTAGGTACTTTAACAGCCTTTTATCATTGATTTACATATTTGTACATGGCTACATAAAATAGACGAGATATCGCGCGAATTGAGCCGACATTGTAACTGTCCTCTCTATGTTTGTGTAGCGCTGTGTGAATGAAATGTGTTGTAAAAATTACGTTGCACTAAATAAATGTTTCGATATATTTAGCATTATTTTCATTAGGACGAGGTCGTTATGTTGAGGATGTAGTGACGCTTCTACGGCGACGGCTGTGAGCTTGACGGGGGTCGCGGTGGACGAAGCATTTGTGTGCTCTGCTCTTGAGTATCGATACAAATTGGTGCAAACGATAAGTGGACAATGGCTATTGGGTAGACGAAGCTAAGTGCCCCCTCCAATATGCACTTTATATCAGGGAGACAATATTGAAAGATGATTACTTGTATTTTCAAATTTGTTACGTACCACATTTGAAATATAATAGTGCCAAGCAATCGTTTACATTAAGGCCCAGTCTTGATTTGAGTGATATATCAGCTGTTGTCTGAGTGTGTATCTGTCGAAAGTGTCGAAACTGCGTTTATGGTGTTTGACTTATTAGAGGGAAGCAAACAGCCGCTCAGTGGTTGCCTAATAAGGACACACCCTTATAAGACTTGCTCTTTCCTTTAAATACCTGCGGAAACATATTCGTCATTTTATTGTAACGAGAAGATAATTTTACAGATGTCACAATGTTTTTATGATATGCGAACGATACGAAAATTTACTCTTCTTTCCATACTTAGCTCATGTCTACTTCAATAAGACTGGTCTAAAATCGCAGACGAGTGTATGATTTGAATACATAGATATCGTTTTGCACGAATCCTTAGGTGTGAGGGAGACTCCGTCAAGCACATAGCCTTGCTCTTACATGATTAGTGGTAATAAGAACTGAATGCTAGCCTTAATTTTATTTATAATAAGTAATAGGGTAATAAATCGCTCTTTTGAGTTAGAAAATTGACATGATGTTTTATTTTTAAAACATAAGGACCCTTTACACTCACACTTAAAACAAAATTAAAGTTTTGCTTGAAGTTTGACAATAATGCTTACATTATTATGGTCCCATCATATTGAAGTGGCCACATCACAATGAAATGTTTACTTTTTAAATAAACCGTTTGAATTAACTAATAAATATCTCACAAAAAAAATTAGGTACGGTCAACAGCAGGTCCAGGTATACCCTTGCAGTTCAATAGTAGTTCTTATGCGTGCGGCATAAGGTTGCCAAGGCTATAGAGTATAGTTTGAAGTGCTTTTGATCGTACTATTACCACTGTCCCAGAATATAACTAAATAACACAATACAAGGTTTTATTATAAATTATAACCATAAAGACTACTTAAAGGTATGTTGCAATAAGACTGCCTTCATACAAATATACTATACCTACATTCACCACTGTAAGGAACGTATGTTCTTTACTAAAATGGAAGTACTTCCGCCGAGCTACGTGTTACGTGCTCGGGGACCAAATCCAGTTTAACAAATGCGCAACATAACTTCAAAGATACTATTTTTATTCAATATTTAAGCTTGAGTTGCCACAAATCTTTTCAAAGCATCGCAAGGGGAGATGAAAATTTTCTGTTTGTTTAATTTATTTAAGAACATTATTTATCGAAATCAAAACAGTGTTTTTATTCCCGAACTTTCGGAACGAAGAGTTTCGTTTATAAGATAAATGTTTTGTTTTTGGTAGTAGGCCTACCTACACTTTTAAGTCTAGTATCTTAACGTAACAAGTTCACTGCAAGTTGAGTTTAGTAGTGACGAGCACCCTCACGTACTGGTCGTAGGCGGTGGCGATAGCGAGTCCGCGGTGGTCGCGGTTCCACTCGAGCGCGTTGATGGGCTGCGTGCTGATGACCATCCGCTGCAGCCGCCGCAGCTTGCCCGGCACGCCGCACGCCGCGCCCTTGTCGTCCTCGCGGTACCGCTGCTCCGGGTACTCACTGGAAATATCATTAACATAATTAGGTACTAGCTGTCTCATGCGACATTGCTCTTTTTTATATTGAACTACGAGATTGACCTCATCCCAACTGATGTGATGTAAGTGGTAATGATGCTAATAATGTTTTTGTAAGCGCTCATTAGGCAAACAAATATTAAGAGACATTCGGTATAGGTACACGCTCATACAAGTACACACACACGGAAACCTATAGGAAAAAGAAAGAAGTACTTCAACGAAACGAACGTTTGTTACTGTCGCCCAAAAATACCTTCATATGTCTAGGAATCCTATCTTGATCCAAGACCTCAGGTCCCTCAATAAATGTAAGGATAAAGTAATAAAAATTGTTCTTACTATTTCCAAAGAGAGACTTGTCCATTTCCCGCACAGGTTATGAAAATATCACGATTCTGAGGAAGATGACGAGCCACCCAGATTGTACCACTCTTTGTAGAATTATCCATTACCTGAAAGCAAATAGACAATTAAAGGCAGATATGCAGAAGCAAAATTACTTTAACAGTCTCAACAATTATTTAATACAAGGCATATTTTCGTCATTAATGAGAATAAGAGTTTTTCGCCAGTCAAATCCGGAATCATAACATTTTACCGGATCTTTTTCGATCCACGCTTAGCTTTACCAAATATCGTTTCTATCGAACGCCGAACCATTTGGTGAAGCGTAGCGTCAGTCCATCTAATATATTATAAATAGATTGGATAAATTTATTGAGAAAAATAAATTAAGACCAAGCAATGCATTTTTGTAATACCTGAGCAAAACCTTTAGCTGGATTTTGTGTCCTTACATCAAACACATGGAATTTGCCTTCCAAAGTTGTTGCAACTAACTTGTTCATTGGAATATCTTTGCGGTCAAATTCAGCATAGCATACCTGAAAATAATAAATGCAAACTTGCGACAATAGCAAAACATTGCTAATTACATAAAGGCTCATCAAAATTTGATATGTTATGATACCAACACATACACATGTGTTGGTATTTTTATATAAAAAGCTGCTGAACTGCTGTAAACTACCAATAGATTGAATATAAGTTTACTCACTCCATTTTTCAGATTGCATTCCCATCTTAATGACATAGTGCGGAGATCAAACATTTTCAGGTCTCCATTGTCATACCCGGCTACTACAATTCTTTCGGAATCATTAAACGAGTTACCAAATGCTACTGTCCAGCAATCCCTCTTTGTTTCACCTTTCACTGGCTGCATGTTGGCTACGGGTTTACCTCTTTGTCTTGGATCCCACACTTTTACGGTTCCTAAAATTATAAGTCTAAGTGTGAAAACAAGAGTATCCTATAGTATTCAGATAATATGTGCAGACATAAATTAAAACTGCCAAATTTCTCATACAAATTTTTTGGCTTTATAAAAAAAACAAATGAAGGTATTTATCATTAAACAAAAAAAATCATCCAAATCCAAAACTGTTTTGTTTGTAAGAAATATCAAAAAAAGGTTACCATCTCTACTTCCAGTGACAATTTCTGGTGCTCCACAGCTCACGGTGCTGCCTCCCATACCATCTATAGAATTTATTATGTCTGTGTGCTCTTTTGTTATGTAGACTTGGCAGCTTTTCTCCAAATCCCTGGAAAGTACAGATTTATAGCTTTGGTACCCATTATATTTTTCAAAAATCGATTTGTCAGACATCTACAACAGATACTAACCAAATCTCTAAGGTTCCTTTGAAGTCACCTGTTGATAGTCTCCGTTCTACATCACTGCTAGCACCAAAGGTCCCACATTTGAAAGAGTTTGGTCTTTCAATCTCTTTTATCTTCCTAGTTTCTCCAGCAGTTATCTCAAAGACCTCCAAAGTGCCAGAGCCCTTTGGTAAAGACCCTATTACGACGAATTTTGCGGAACATGGTATCCATTTACAGTCGAAAAGAGAATGGTTTAGATTACTTTCGATGTGAGTTATTATCTGAGGAGTGTCTTGGTCATCCATTTTTTATTTTTCAGTGATCCAATAACCTGGAACTGCACCAAACTATGCACGCATTCAATTGAATTAATAAAAGTGTTTGCCTTCAATAACTTAACCTCAAATTGTCAATAACAAACATATCACTATGGCAACCAATGACATTATTATTTTTAAAAACGGAACGTTTCGTTCTGAAATCTATTTCTTTTATAGTGAGGATGCTTCACTAATGGTATGGTAGGCGTAACTAAATAATATTCCTTGCAGTGGTAGCCATAGACACTGATTAAAAGTTATCATTGTTGTCAAATCGACCAAAGATGAAACAAGTGTTGAGCAGTTTTATTTACATACATTCATTTAATTTCATATAAATTAGTTTTTTATTGATGAACTAAGTGAATTTTTGGTAATTGTAACAATACAGAAAAAGAGTAATAATGGGTGACAAAAAATACAAACAAAGTGTAAGAATTTGTGTTAGTTATGATAACCTGCAACCTTAAGACATTGAAATCCCCTAATTTCTTGCATTTTACTTCTAGAAAGCGGATATTGCGAAGCAATTTGATCTCCCCGAGCGTCAATCCAAGATTACAACGTTGCTGAACCAAGCGGGACAAGCATATTGTATTTGCCGATCTTCAGATAGCTCGCGATTTATGATGTACGCTTTTTCTAAGATTTTGACCTCGTTTCCCTCGTTAGCATTGTCCTTAACTCCTCAATTCTTAATTTTAGAGCTTGTGATTCTTGCGAAGAATGGTATCATGGTGATTGTATCAACATATCAGAGCGGGAAGCAAAATACATAAAGAACTATTTTTGTGATCGCTGTCGGGAAGAAGATCCGAGTCTCAAGACAAGATTTCGGCCCCAAAAGAGAGAGAATGATGGAGACTCTGGTAATACAATGCTTTGTGAAAAGTTTATACTAATTTGATTTATATAAAGGGTATTCACTTCATGTTGTATTGGTTTTAGGACACGATGAACGTAAAAAAAAGCGCAAAGAGAAAGACCATTCAGAAAATAAATCTTCTAAAAGAGTCAGCACTAAAGATGGCTGCGGTGACTGTCCTGGTTGTTTGCAGACTCATGATTGTGGCCAGTGAGTTTTGATATGAAAATAGTGCATTAATTGGTTTCAGTGTCTTTAGCCATAACCATATATTATGGCGAATCACATTGCATTTTTATATAGTAGTGCATGTTTTTGTTACCAATGTGATATCACTGTGATATTTTATAATTTTAGTTGTAATAAATAGTAAATAATCTTAAATTATTCATTAATTTTTTGTAAGGCATGTTTTGTATTGCTTCTAAATTTAATTTTCTATTTCCAGCTGTGAGGCATGTGAAGAAATATACAAATATGGTGGTGGTACCAAGATGAAACTAAAGTGTAAGAAGAGAGTTTGCATCAAAAGTAAAAAGATATCTAAGCCATCAAGGTATGCATAAACTCTTAATTAATTGGAATTCCAGGCATGGCATACAATTTATGGTTATTTGACATACCAAGGTATGTTTTGGCCTGAATTACCTACTACTGTTACAAATATATTTTTTGGCCTAATGCCTTTGGGTGTTTCCAATGTTTATGCAACAACCCTCTCTTACCAATTAGTAATCGCCCCAGTATTAAGTTTTCAGTAAAATTCACAATATTCAATATAGCTAGTCCACATGGATCTCATTAATATACATATTTAGAGGGTCTGTGGAATGATAGTTTTATTAAAATTCTAAATATCTATACTAACATTATAAAGAGGATACAGTTGATTTTGATTTGTAATGAATAAACTCAAAATATACTGGTTCTGATAGTATTGAATAAGAGTACAGTAATACACCAAAATACAGTCAACAGAATATTATGGTAAAACTTTGAAAAATAAACTAATAATGTTATATCTGTTATAACATAATTTTAGCACAAGAATCAAGAAGAAACATCATGAGCGAGAGACATACGAGCCGGAGGAATCAATATCCCACCTTCAGACCACAGAGCCGCGACAGTGCTATGGACCCCAATGCACTCGCGCTGCGCAGTACGGCTCCAAGTATTGCTCTACTCAGTGTGGGATGAGGCTTGCTACGGCTAGGATATACCAGGTAAAAAATATATTTTTTAGGGCTTCACATGATGAAAAATATTGTCAAGTAGTCTATTCCAAATTGTAGTGATCACTATCACACAACCGCACAAAGTAACGTTTCACTGGCTCATCACTACACCCGGTACCGAGCGTAAGCGCACGTCCGATCGTCACCACGTCTAGCAACCGACTGTCGATCGGATGTGCCCCCTCTACCAGGTGGAAATGAGACAATGTATATAAATCTATTGTATATGTCACCGTAAGATTGTAAAAATGTCTTTAATCTAACGGTTTTTACAATCTTACGGTGACATATAGATACAAACACTACACAAATTAATTCCGACCCTCCTTTATTTCTTACGTGATTAATGGATGGCCCCTAATGCAAGATAACTCTGAAGGGTTAGTGCTAACCTTCAGCTCTATCAAAAGTGATGTACCTAAATTTGTTGTAATTATTCCCGAATTATGCTTTGTGCTTTGTTTAATCAAATTTAAAGTAAAGTGCTTACTTTATTACTTCTAATTCCTATTCTGATTTTGTATATTGTATAGAACCTTTACAACAGAACTATTAAGAAAGAGCAGGTAATCTCAAAGGTGTTATGGCAGTTGTAATTAATATATTTACAAACAACGCCAAAAATAGGTGATTAGATGTGAAAAGGCTTTTAGTAGGTAGTTGCCGGTCTCCTTGGAGTCTGACACGATCATATATCCCCGGTCCGGTGTCAGGTGCTGCCGCAGCGCATCCAGGAGTGGTCGCTGTCGAGCTGCGTGGCGGAGCAGCGTAACCGCAAGGCGCTGGAGGCCGTGCGCCGCGACATCGAGCGCGCGCAGGCGACGCTGCGGGCCCTGGACCGGCAGCACGCCGACCTCGACAAGCTCGTCGCCAGGGCTAGGAACGCCGCCATACTACACACCGACGATAAGGTTTGTCAACAATTGCCTAATTTAACTGTACCAAAAATATAATTTTCGTAACAACTTGAAATAAAAATGTTGCATTATTCAATCAAAATTTTAATTTTGTTTTTAATAACGCACTTCAAGATTGACCTCATTCCACCTTATGTTAACTGGTAATGAGATGAGGCTTAAAGGCAACAAGTATAGCATAATAAAGCTGTTACTATACTTGTCGCCCTTACCTTGAAGGCTCGACCCCTACTACTAATGTAGCAAACTCCAGGAGCTCTGGAATCCTTACTCACACACAGAAACACAACAACACCGAAGTTATTGTTATTTGGCTGTCTTCTGTAAGGTCTCCACCTTACAGAATACCTCCGTATTTCACCAGTTGGGCTGCTGCAGTTCGAGCAATAAATCGCTATGTCCTGCCTCTCTTAAAAGATTTAATCGATGTTTGTTGACGATGTACGCAATTGGCTACTTGACAGTTTTTGAAAAAGTATTGTAAAATGTGCGCCCGTTCATTTTATATCCCAAGCAATTCGATTTATCTGGAAATAATCTAAATAACCAGAGAAAAATAAGATTTTGTGTAACACATTTAAAAAGCGCACGAAAACGCCTAGTCGCGTCACTGTTGCAATTATGAAGTCAACGTCCTAGACAACGAACCGATACGCATAGGAACGACTTAATTTAGATAAACGGAAAATGTTTCAATAAATTCTTAATACGATTAGAGACACAATAATTCAATTTAATCGGTAAAATAATCATTGTTTCGCCACATTAAAATAAATAATTTTCGCCGACAGCTGTCATTTCCGAATTGCAATGGTGGTTTCCGTTTCGGTTCTTTTGTTCCACAGATAAAAAAACTAAAATTTATTTTGCAAAAATAAAATACTAACTATGCTTTTAATTAAAAAGTAAAAGTGTAAAATGATTACTTAACTAATAAGCTAACATATCTAACACTTTTCATATTTTATTGTTAACACTGTCAAGTAGCCAATTCTCACGTCATAGCGTCAATAAAGTTAACTCTAAAAAAACTAATATTTTCTTTGTCTCACAGGAGGCGGACGACGAAACTTCAATGTATTGCATCACCTGCGGCCACGAGATCCACTCGCGCACCGCGGTGAAGCATATGGAGAAGTGCTTCATCAAGTACGAGGCGCAGGCGTCTTTCGGCAGCAGGCATCGCACGCGCATCGACGGCCAGAGCATGTTCTGCGATTACTACAACCCGGTCAATGGAACGTATTGTAAGCGGCTGAGGGTAAGTGGAGAATATCAACATGATTAATGTTATAACATAGAAAATATTATCAAGGAAACACAACTCAAACTAAAACGCACTAAAATTAAGAAAGGGTACAATTGCCTCTTCAGGCAACCAGTATTTATATCCTGAAGATCTTCCTTATATTCTAGCTATTATTCTTTTGAAGGGACCAACTTTGAGCAGTTGTGGAAGGCCTGGCCCTTCCTTGTGAATCCTTGTGAATTTAGTAGTTCAGTTGCCAGCTGGCTATAGATCTATCCCCTCGCTCTCGGGAGAGGTATATTATGGCTATCTTAGTCTTTCTACCCTAAACACAAATGTGATATTTTTTTAGTCGTTTAAAATGCTATTTGGTCAGGGATAGTACAATTAGTTTTATGTAGTGCTAGTTTTGTATTGAAATATCAGTAGTTTCGCTACACTCCACTGCGGCGATTCTTTGTATACCATACTATTTTCTCTTTTACCGTAATTAATATTCGAATATAAACTACACTATACCGTATATTAACTATTCGATTACCGTATTTGTTTGTGTTAAGGGCATAGTAGGTATTAACGAATTTAACCTTACTGGTTTTTTTATCAGGTAATGTGTCCGGAGCACTTCAAAGACCCGAAAGTGAGCGACACAGACGTTTGCGGCTGTCCACTAGTGCGTGACGTGTTCGAGCCAACCGGAGAGTTCTGCCGGGCGCCGAAGAAGTCCTGCCTGCGTCACTACCAGTGGGAGAAGCTGCGTCGCGCCGAGATTGACATGGAGCGAGTCAGGCAGTGGCTGAGACTTGATGAGCTGGTGGAACAGGAGAGGAGTATTCGCCTGTCTATGGCGTCCCGGTAACTATGCTTATACCGTTTATTATTACCGTAGGCTAATGGGTTGATACAGCAGAAAAATTCATCGCCTATGATAACTTGCGGTTAGCTCAGTTGGAAGAGCAGCACGCGCGATACGTGAAGGTCGTGGGTTCGAGTTCCGCACCGCAAGGGTATATGAAAATTTTCTGTTTGTTTAAAAGTTTACTTATAGTTGTTCCTGACTTTGGTCCGATTCCAATATTTGAAACGATATTTTTTGCTTCAGTTACGGATAGTAATAAATTGAACGCGAGGTAAGCTAAAACTGTTTGAGTCAGTTGGAGAAAAACGGATAGTAATTTTTGAAACATACTTTGTGTGTGGCAGCAGAATTACTTTGCATTGTATTCAATGACGATTGAAAAGTGTTACATGTAACTTACTTGAATAAAGAAATATATGATTGATTGTCTCGGGTTTCGGTGTTGTTCCATCGTTGTTTTTAATTTCTGTTACGCACAAATGCTTTAGCTACCACAGAATCAGATTAACGTATGTGATGTTCTCTAATGTTTATTATTTGTGTGTTTCTTAGAGCGGGTGTGCTGGGCCTCATGCTACACTCGACGTACAACCACGAAGTGATGGAGCGCATCACCACCAAATCCGGCGAGAACGGGAAACTGAAGGAAGGCTCCTGACGAGGCGCGCCCCCCCCGCGGCCTTCGCCCCCGCCCCCGCCCCCGCCCCCGGCGCCCTAGCCGACACTCCTGTCCCGGACAGTACACTGAGGATCAAGATAATATAACCACAGCTGCGCACGATACTCCTTCATATTTTGACGTCATGCCTATAACTACAACTAGCACACCTGCAAAACTTCTATTCACGAATGTCCAAATGATTATGTATGGAAAGTCTATTGGTGTGTCCACACATGCCGCCGGCTTTCAGGCTGCCTTGCCGCCGGCTTTTCTACTACGTGTCGTGTTCGCCGCGGCATTTGGAAAGAAAGGAAAGTTTCGTCGCGGCGTGGCCCATGCTGGTGGGTATGTGTGGATGCGTCATAAGTTTTGTCACTGTCCAACCATTCAGGTTAATAATAAAAGACTGACCATGGTTTTCGAAATGGCACCTGCTTTCGACGTTTTGGGAATATGGGTGCAGATAAGCAATGAGTATCTTGTGCTGCTGTTGGTCGAATCCTTAAAGCGGTTGTAACTAATTAAAAAAAAAGAGATAGGTATATGGAACTGTTAACACAAACTTAACTATTGCTACCAATATTAAAAAATGCAAAGATACGAGCGACTGATCTAGAATGATGTAATTATCAAATTTATTTACCCAGTTGCATACGTTAAAACTGGCTTGGCTGACACTGCTAAAACCGACATTGACTTTCTATGAAAGTAGAAAGTCAATGTCGGAAAGTAGAGATATTCATATGTGCTTACCTACGACATTATCTACAAGTCTACACAAATATAGCGTCAGCTGAATTGGCGTAGTAAACAACGCTCCATACGTAATGCACGATTAGCCAATCAATACATCATTCCTACATCGCGATGTCGTGAGTTATCGTCGCCACTAGCTATATACACAACAAACCAAGATTGGTTGTTGGGCTTTGTGGATCAAGTCCCCGAGAGCAGATAACACCTAGCCCGGCGGTAAGTACTTCCACTTTTAGTAAAGAACATACGTTCCTTTCACATAGAACCAAATCTTGGATCGTTTTATATGCATTAATTCAATGTATATTTTAATATGAATGGTCTGAGATACTCCGCGCCTGAGAAAAATATATTTAGTTTTTTTTTTGTGTGGGAAAAATTACATTTTCAAGCCCCTGTATAAAACTGAAGGGCTGGTACTGATACGAGCTGTTGTAGGTCATAAGACGATTACTGCCCGATTCCAATATTTGAAAAACGATCCGTTCTAGATACGAATAGTAATAAATGAGGCGTAAGCTAAAAAAAACCGACGGACGTTTGATGACAGCTGATATGGAAAGTAAATTTGAAATTAGAATTAACGACTCGTAGAAAAGTGGATAGTATTTTTGACACATTACGAATCGTAAAATATTGTAATCGGGTATCGGTAGACATCGTCAAGAACAATATAAAATTATTAAAAGCTCACTCTGAGACGATATGTAATTTATTATTTTCAGATGAGGTTGCTTTACATAATGCTACCTCCAGTTCTGAAACTGTCGATAGTGGCAAGAAATTCAGTAGTTTTTTTTTACAAAAAAAGCTAAACTTTTTGCTAATTTTGCACCAAGACGTCTGTCTTTTTATTTAGTTTATCAATTATATGACACAAGTTTGTGTTGTTGTTTCTGATAATTTAGAAATTATTTTTTTCTATCTATCATAGTCCTGAGCATTTTAACTCTGATGACTTCCCATTGTAGAAGGCACTAGTGCATCCATTTCAGCATCAATTGTAGCTTGTTCTCTTTTGATGTTTTATTTGTTTTCGCTAGCAAACTTTAAAAAAGGGGTCTGCAAAACATTGTTGAAGACTATTGGGATTCTCCCATACTTTTTCTTCACCAAAATCTTTAAAGGCACAAAAGAACACATAAAGATTCTGGAGTCATCTTCTTCTACCACGCTTTGCTTGTACAAACTTTGCCCTGAAGCACCATCAAAGCCCCATTTACACAGTAGTGTTACCGTAAAACGGGGTGAATAGGTACGAAGTTGAAGTTTACGTTTAAATTATTCGGTGATGCAGCTAAATTCAATGTTTGAAGTTATAATTTAAATATTTCCGAATGCTAGTTGTTTCCGAAAACATATCCTGGAGAACAAAATAGGCTAAATATCAAAAAATATTGTCTAAAATGTGCATCGTCCCTATTTATACCTGTCTCGGGGTGAACTGGAACAGGAGCGGGGTGAATCAGGAAAAATGACGAGGGTTTTCACATTTCTGTGTCAACATATAAATATTTTAAAACATTTAGAGTAGACGAAAACTATGTTTATATTATTTAATCATATTTATTTCCTGCATTTTAGGATAACATTAGGAGGTACTTATTACATAAATCAGATACAAATATTATTTATATGTTATTCTAAATAATTTATATAATTCAAATGACTTAGTATTAAGATTAGTACGAATTTAAGTCTGTGGAGATCAACTAGAAACGGAGAGGAGGTCTCCTTTACTTTTAAATTATATTCATTAATAACTTTAAATTATAATATTATTTATAATCAAATCAATTCCCTTCTTTTTTTAAAGCATTTTTTTCTAAATGATACACTTATACTATTGATAACCACTTAACAAAGTATTGACAGTAGTATTTATAAAAATGTAAAACATACATTATTATGCTTCACGAAATATTTAAAAAAAAAATGTAAATATTTGAAAAAGCCTTGAAAGTTTTCGTAAATCAATAAACAAAAAAATAGCTTTACAGCATGAGATGAAATTAGATAAATCTATTATGAAGTATAAACCTCTTAACAAGTAAATTATAATCCGTTACATAAGATTGCACTTGAGTCTTGTCTTGTTCATAGAGTAGACAAATTAGATAACTTCACTGTCCATGAGATCACGTAAAATATCTTCTTCTTTGGTATAATGACTTCTATTTTCTCTTCTTTTAAGTTTAAGTTGATCTTCTAAAGTTACTTTGCTTAGTTGTTTGTTATTAAATTTTATCTGTCTTTTGGTAGTAAATTTTTCATTTGATAAAATTGGTACCTTATTCGTGATATTATCTGCTGCTTTTTCTTTGTCTTTGGTTTCTTCTTCTATATTTTCTTTATTACTTTCTTGTTTTGATATAGTTTCTGAAGTAAAATTAATTTCTATTTCTTCTTGGACAACGAAATTATCATCAAAAATAATGGGCATGCTTTCAACATCTAATTGTTTGTTATTATCATTATCCTCAAAAACACGTTTCTCTTTTTGTTCAATAATAAATTCCTGTGCTTCATTAGATTCCATAGTTGTTTTAATGGTATGTGGTTTTTTTGATATATTTTTATTTAAATAAGTAATTTATTTTTTATTTTTTTTTAGTATCCCTTGCTTTTGTGTTAGTTTTAGAATTCCCACAATTTTTATCATTCGCTTTTTTCATCTTATTATGAATTGCTCTTTAGCTCAAGTTTTCGTTTTTTTGTATTTATTTTCAGTTTTTCGTCTTTAGATTCTTCTTGATGACTATCTGTACTTGTATTTTCTGTTATCATAATTTCAGCATTTGTTCCTGCGCTTGGTACACTTCCACCTGGTTTCACTTCTATTTTCTTTCTGTTTTGGGCATATTTTGCTATTATCACCACCGTAACGCATTGCTCGCTACATATTCTTCACTGATTCATCAATAGCATCTTTATTTAATGGTCTTTCATCAGGACAAGTATATCCTGGCAATCTTTCTAGTACTTTATCTTGATTTATAGGGCTTATACCAGCTCTCGTGAATCCTGCTTTAATGTTTGAAGTCGCTTGGTTTTCTATGCGATCTAAAAGTTTTTTCAGTAAACTTGGAAATACACTCTTGGGAATAGTAGCACAATCTCGGCCTTCAGTCTTTTTCCACAAAAACATTATGTCTCGCCATGCCCCTTTCACACTCCTAAAAAATGCTACATCTAACGGCTGTGTGAGATGTGTTGTATTAGCCGGAAGGAATACAAAATGGACATTTTTCTCTTTGCATTCTCGAATTAGGTTAATTGATAGGTGTGACGAGAGGTTGTCCCCAATCATTATCTTTTTACCTGGTTTATCGTTGAAATATGGTAATGCTATAGTTCGCACCCAGTCTTCAAAGGTTTGGCTGTCGAACCAACCAGAAGATGTACAATTGTACCTACAATTTCTTGGGCCTTGTTCCCGCCAGCACTCGTAAAGGTTTTTTGCTTTGTAGACCACATAACAAGGCAGCAATGTTCCATCGGCAGATGCAGCCATCATTAATGATGTTGACGTTTTGCTGTGATTCATAATCCTCTCCGGATACTTAGCACCTCTTTTTGTTATTACTTTTCTCCTCCCAGAGTCGTCTGATAAATTTGTTTCATCGTAATTTATTACGTTCCCTAAAGGCACACCTTCTAACGTTTTTTCCAGTTCTTCGAAATATTCTTTGATTGTTTCTGGAGAAACAGAGGCCCGCGCTCTTTTAATGTTTTGGCTGATCCTTAGAGAAACTTTTTCGCTGTTTCTTTTTTAAAAACTTTTTGTGAAATCTGGTCCAGGCAAATTGTCTTTAAATCTCTTTATTTCTATGCCGGCTCTGTCTAAATAGCCTTTAATCAATACCCATAAATCATAGGTATCCAAAGAATACCTCCATTCAGAGCAAAGGTTCAAATGTTCAACTATATACGCCTCTTCTTCAGCCGTCAATGCTGTTTGGCCGCCGTGCTTTTTTACATTAGAGTTTTAAGGATTCCTATTTTTTTTATAATATACCTAATATAGCGTTTGTTTACCGAATATAGTAGCTTTCTAACGATGAAAGAATTTTTCAAATCGGTCTAGTACTTTCCTAGCCTATTCTAATGAAACAAACATTTTTTTCTTTATAATATTAGTACCTACCTATTTTACTTACTTTATCTCTAACATAATTTAGTGACACCCCTGTTTCTATTCAGACTTTAGCGTTCCGATTCAGCCCACATATTCGTTCCTCTTCAAACCCGACCCATCCCTATTAACCCCATGGCCCGTACCTATTCACCCCAAAATCAGTGAAAATCATCGGCATAATTTAATTTGTCGTTACAAAGAAAAATACATGAGATATTATCTTACCTGCACGTGTATAGATCCTTGAAACAATAAATAATATAATATATCTGCTGTAAAAGCACGAAATCGCTTAGATTTTCAGTTAAAGATAAAGTTTTGGACCCAACAAAAACCGCGCCTCGGTGGACCAAAATTAAATGGACGATTTTTGGCATTTGTGACAAATGTCACTCCAGTCTTGTGTTGCCATTATAATGATACAATAATCTACTACGAGCCGGTAAAAAAAAATCATTAATACCATTGTGTAACTTTTTTATTTTCAGATTTAATCTCATTTCCGTTTTTGTCCCTATTCAGACGCCGATTCCTATTCACCCCGTTTTACGGTACTCTTTGCCATCTAGAGAAGAAGGCATACGTAGATATTTTCCTGGTCTTGAGATGGTTTTATCTAAAATAGCCTGAAGTTTGACTCTTACGCTATTTTCAGAAATTGCTATGGTATCCTTAGGTGGGTAACAGTCCTTTTTTGCTTTTAGGACCAGTTCTGTATGAGGGGACAATGGAATTTCATCTTCCTTTGCACAAGCTCTTATAGTAGTGTATTGCCACTTCGACAGCTTCATTGAAGTCAATATACCTAAAGCTTTATTAGCACAATATATTAGCACAGTTTTCTTAGATTTCAGCACACATTTTATCTTTGTAGCTTCTTCGGTATTTTTTTATATCTAATTTTATTATATCTGCTACTTCTTTATGTTTCGCCTTTAAGCCAGTTGCATAAGCAAGGCTTTCCGTTGGATGCTTTAAAAGCTCTTCTATTCTCCTTCTCTTCTGCAACGGGCTTAAATTCGAGAACTGTGCTTCTTTTTGTTTCCATAAGACGTTAACGTTTCAACACGTCAAGTCTGTGGTTAGTCAGATGTTGATGCTCCGTCATTTATAGGAATTTTGCAAGTGGAGCACGAGTTTTGCTACTGTTCGTGAAGTAGTCATTTTTTTCTTGATAGCTTCAGGCCATTTGATGTCTTCTTGGAGCCATGATTCGTACTTTTTAATGAAACCTCCGACCGATGATGACGACCTCCGTAGCCGAGAGGCGAGCGGGCCGGAGTTTGGCGTCGCGCTATCTCTGAGCTGGGTTCGATCCCCGGTCGGGTCAATATGGGAAACGAACTTTTCTATATTGTCTCGGGTCTGGATGTTGTGGTACCGTCGTTGTTTCTGATTTCTGTAACACAAGTGCTTAAGCTACTTACCGCAGATTCAGAGCAATGTATGTGATGTTGTCGAATATTTATTATTTATTTTTAATGAAAGTATGTCGCGTAAGATGACCTAAGATCCATTTGGTTCTTAATGAACACACATAAGTTTGGCAGAATTGTTTTAAGATTTTCATTTCATTTTCTAACAAAACAACACTATTCACAAACTGTTATTAGCCACAAACATGAAAATGTCTAGATTAGTACCGAAACCTTCCATCGCAATGTGAAATTTTAAAGAGCCGAAACAGCAAAATTAACGCTCACAAGGGCTATTGGCTACTGGCAGAAGGTGTACCAAATTTCAGCTCAATTGGTCCACAGGAACAGGTGTTTCAATAGGTATCTTCTAACTCCATTATCAGACCAGCTCCATTTTACCATGTTAATGTATTGTTATCGCAGTTACCTAAATATACCAAATTTCAGCTCAATTGGTCAACCTGAACTGGGTCAATTCTTCATTTTAAAAATTGTAAACATACATACCTATGATGTGGTACATACAAAATTTAAGTTAATATAAAAGCTTACAAAGAGATGTCTAAGTTACGGGCAGAGCAAACGAAGAAAACAAAATTTGTGAAACAATTGAAGCCTTGCTGCTTGGAACGCCGACACTTTACGCACTCGAAATTTAAAAATCTGCCTAATGTGTAGATATTTATGATCACTCTGACCGCTTAGATACCAATGAACAGTTTGGATGCGTACATATTACAGATCATTGTAATCGTGTACATGTTATTGGAGACTTATGATGAGAAGATATTTATGACTTGTCGGATGTGTACAATATTTAGGTGACTTTGAATGATCATATATTATTGCACCTTTGTTCCTCATATATTTTTGACTACCTTCACACCTCATATCTTTATGAACGTGACTGTAAAATTGTATGTAAACTTATACCCGGTTCAAATATATTACGATTCGTAATGTGTCAAATATTACTATCCGTTTTTCCGTTTTTTGTTGTTAATATTTAAAGTTCGCTAGTACGGCGTATAGTACTATAAAAATAATAAAATCGATGTCCGTTTTTCTACAAGTAGTTAATTCTAATTTCAAATTTACTTTCAATATCAGCTGTCATCAATCGTCTGGCGGTCGTTTATAGCTTACGCTTCGTATAATTTATTACTATTCGTATCTGTTGCGATACGGGTGTGATTGCGATTGGTGTAATATTAATTACTTGGTAAAAAGGAAAATAAAATTAAACACGTTTTTTGGTTTGATAGTCGGTCGTCATCTTTCTTAATTGTCAACTTTGACACAGTTAAAAAGAAATTAAAATGATAACTAAAAAGTCTGGATATGGTGTCTTCAGACAGTATCTAGAAATAATTGTTTTTAAATATTGGAATCTGGCAGTAATCGCCTTATGACCTACAACAGCTCGTATCAGTACCAGCCCTTCAGTTTTATACAGGGGCTAGAAAATGTACTGTATGTATATTTTCCCATACAAAAAAAACTAAATTTTTTTTTTCAGGCGCGAAGTATCGCAAACCCTTCATTAAAATATACATTAAAAGAATGCATATCAATAAACGATCTAAGTTTTGATTTTATGAATATCTGACATTGACTTTCTATAAAAGGGGAGCTCGATTTCGGGACCATCGTGCGGAGATCAGCAAACAAGTAAAAAAAAATACTCTTATGTACATGTTTAAGCTATGCAAAACTAAACTACTATAAGTTAGATCTTAGCCTGCCATTCGTTCATAACAACTTTTGTGACTTAGAAGAAAAAGTGAGTTTTTGTATGCAACTTAGTAGGTATACTACGTTTACCAAGTTGCGGCCTCCGCTCTATAACATATTTACACCAGCTGTTGTTGGTTCATCTTAAGATATGGCTGGCGTGTTGCCACTTCAGCTTACTGACTCATTAAGCAGTGTCAAAATATGTCTGTTGGTAAACTTAGTGTAGAACGTCCTTCGGCTAGGTGGGGTGACGACCTGCGAAAGACCACAGTAGGTATACGAAAAACTAAAGACACGAATCTATAGCGATCATCAGGAGAGCCTCATGTGCAGCAGTGGATTAGTGCATGCTGTTGATTGGTCATCAATTCACTGCTTAAAGTCGTATCGTATCGTGTAGTCGTATGGTAGCGAGACTACTCGCTTAAAGTCGTATCGTAAATAATAAGCGTCCGATTCTGTGTAAATGCATTGTAAATAGGTACTAAAAACTCGATGATATGATGTGAATAATATATGATTTTTGAATTACTTGGTCTTTTATTATGATGTTTTTATCCCCGAAGTAGGTACGTAGGCACGGCGTAAAACCCAAAAGATTGTGCAGAGTTTATTTATTTGTATTTAATCGAAGAATAGTACAAATTTGACTTTGTTCATGTTTCATATTCTACTACAAAATAATCGCCCATCGTCACTCCTGGCGAGACTGGCAAGATCCCTAAACAGTAACTTTATGTGTGGAATAGTTATCAATGTTATCATATCATGCATCTTCTCTTAAATATAAAAATGAATCGCCGTTTATTAGTCTTGCTTAAACTCGAAAACGGCTAGACTGATATGGCTAATGTTGGGTGGAAGTTGAGGGAAGGTTTAAAAGGTTAGAAAATTTGGGAAAAAATAGACCGGAAGACGTTCGCCGGGTGAACAAGTATTGCTAACTAGTAACAATATCGATATAACAAATGAACAGATACTGTTGATTGGAAGTAGGTAATACATAGTTTAAATATCAAATAGTAAGAGAGGTAGGGCATAGTGATTTATCGCTCGAACTGGAGCAGCCCGACTGGTGAAATACCTCCACCTTACAGAAGACCGCAGCCAAATAACAATCACTTCTGTGTTGTTGTGTTCCTGCGTGTGAGTAAGGTTTCCAGAGCTCCTGGGGGGTGCTACATTAGTAGCAGGGGTCAAGCCTTCACGGTAAGGGTGACAAGTCCAGTAACAGATTTATTATGCTGTACTTGTCACCCTTAAGCTAGGACCTCATTACCACTTAACATCAGGTGGGATGAGGTCAATCTTGAAGTGCAATATAAAAAAAAAAAAGTAAATTGGTACATAATAAAAGATTTTTTTTTCATTATTTTAAAGATGTCGAACCGCTAAAGTACCACTTGACTTAAACGCACAACATGCGTTATTCAATCATTTAAGTTAGAGTTTTGAACACCCGTGCCAATTTTAACGCAATTAGCATAAAGTCAAAGCATTATACTTTTAAATGTGCATCTATTAGAGCTGTTTAGACATGGCGAAACACTTGCGTAGCCGACAGTAAAATGCATCGGCGCAATTGGCTAGGGTGACTACTATTCATTGGTCTTCTCCGGATATTATTGTGTTCTGGAGTAAAATAAAAGTATGAAGAATATTCCCATGAACACTTGTAATGGTCCTAGTTTTTTATAGGTATAGAAAGGTAATCTGGTAATCTGGTCCATAATTAGTTTATATAATTCTGCTATACACAGATAGTTTTTTGTTAAAAACACATTTACGTGACACTTGACAAAAATAACCCTGTAATAAAATATCTCTAATGATCGTTATGACTCCATTTCTTTAAACATATAGGGATTTACGCTTGCGTTTATAATAGTAGTTTACGTTTATAGGTAATACATACCTACCTAGTTTTTTTTTCAGATGCCCGAAGTAGTTTCGGAAACACGCCGACGTCTAAAAAGGCGTGGGCCATCCGCTATCCCAGCGGATGGCCCACGCCCTGTAAAAAAGAAAAAAAAAGGCCGACGCCATAGGAATATGATAATGATTTTTAGATACCTCAACAGATATGAAAGAATTTGTAACTCCTTAACCGACTTTGAAAGGGAGGAGGTTTCTCAACTCGATTGTCTACCATATTTTATAAGAGACCTTTGCAATGCTTTCATTTCTTCTATTTCGTACTTGTTTTAAAGAAAACATAGGCTGATGATGATGACGTATAAAATAAAAATCGAATTACTGCGGCTATTGTCCTTCATATTCATAAAGGGGGGCCGTCCTACCGCGATGACACCCCAGTTAGTGCACAGGGGTGCCCTGCGAGTTATCTACGGTTCCGTTTCATTAAAATAGAATTAGCGTCTGAGCGTCGGAAATGCGATTTTCCGCTCGTGCCGGCCATTGCAATAATATTAGGGAAATAGTATTATGATAAGGATTAAATTTTTATGCAGGATTTTTGAAACAAGGATGCAGATTTTTTTGGCACTCTTAATAATAGCATGTTCTGTTTTTTTTTTGTTCAAAACGGCTCTAAGGAAAACGAGGAAAAAGAACAAAATTCTTTGATTAAAAATAAATAAATATTTAGTTAAAATAAATAATAAATCAATGGGCTAGGCAATCAAACTCATTCCTACGTATTCATTGCATGTCTGTCTACACACATTGGATTTTCTACCGCCCTTATGTTGCATGTATAAGATCTAAAATCGCATTGTAAGTGTTAACCTTGATATGTTGTTCACCATACTATGTGTACCTGACCACAGATTCCTATTGGAGCGTCTCATCTCAGCACATCTAGCCCCAAGTCAATATAAAAAAAGTTTGTTTCTTATTTTTTTGAGCCGATTTCCCTTCCGTCACCACTGCCAATTGCCAATAAATGGGATTTTTTTTCTCGTTTGTCGCCAGCAGGAACGTGGCCAGTGGTGACGGCTGGGAATAACTGGATCGACTGCGCCGGCTAAGTCGTAAATAATGTTATGATTTTTCGATTAAAATTATAATTCGATGCTTCGCTAGCCAGACGTAGTCCTTTGGTTCCGATTCTGACCCATATATGTCCAATGTAAAGGTTGCGGAGATCCGATGGTAATTGCTCAAATAATGCAGCCCCGGATCTTGTTTTTTTTCGAGGTAGGCGAACTTGTTAACTGTTGGATTCGCCAGCCGAGTTACAATTAGGCGCATCTTAACTAAGACGCCCGATGCATGTGCCCCCACTTGCCCCCCTCCCCCCAATAGATCCGGAGCTGGAATAAAGGTACTAAACACGTCAAATCATAATCAAAGTCGTTGCCGACCCTGGGCAAAAAATGGGATGCACAACCGTTATACCTACACGAAAGCAGAAAAAATAAACGATTTTTGTTTTAATCAAGATAGGCAAGCAGCGATCTCCGTATACACTTACGTCGAAATACTTACCTATTCCTTGCTTTCTTAGGCCATATCTCCTATTATTTCTTTTCGCATAAAGGAATAAAAGCGGCAATCATATGACAAATCATCTCCGTTCGCTAATATGAACGATATCAAAACATATTCGCGCCCTCCGGCACGTGCGGCGTCCCGCCCTTATTAGAGAACCCTTTGTAATGGACCGTGTAATTCCGATGACATGTTTTGTTAAATCTGCTATTTTGACACGGAGGACCCCTCGTTAGGATTGATTTTAATTTTGAATCGGTAAGTCGGTGTCGATATATGGTTTATCGAAGAAAGTTTTAACGCTAGCTAAGTATGTATATCAATGAAGTCGGAGAACCTTCCTTAATAAATTTATAGTCAATTCATTTTATTTAACATGATATAAAAACAACTTTTACAAAAAAAAAACACTTCAATTTAATTATTCTCAATATTTATTATACTATGTGTACTTAATATTTATAATATGTGGGTTTATTAAGTATTGGATATTATTTTTGCTCAAATTTTCAATATTTTAATAGGAATAAATATAGTGTTGATTATTTTTCGTAGTTTTCATTGTATTTCTCTTGATAATTTAATCACAATAACAAAAAAAAAATTGGCCGGGGCTACCCCCCTTTCCCCTATATTATACATTACATTTATATACCAATGGCAACATTATTGGCATTTTCATATTTGAGATACTGAAAATAGAATTAATCTGTTAATCAAATTTAAAAATAAACTTCTCTACCTATTATTAACTTAATACTAAGATAGGATTAAATTCAACACACGTCGAAAATGTTCTAGACTTGACACAGTTTCATTTAGGTACCTACTTATATCATCATGGAAATCTCATGCATCTTAATACCTACTTTTAGTAGCTTTTAGGACCTTTGCAAACCAAAATATGTATCTATAAGAACTGAAATGTGGCTTTTTGTAGTATCACTTGACTTTTATATTAACAACCTTCATATGTTTAAAATAAATTAACGGGTCAAAACGCGACACTATTTTTATTTAGTAGTTAATACGAACTACTTACTGCCCGACGTTTCGGTTAGGTTGCACCAACCGAGGTCACGAGCTAACTGGTGAGTAAGTAGTTCGTATTAACTACTTAATAAAAATGGTGTCGCGTTATGACCCGTTAATTTATTTTAAACGTTTAAAATGGAAAGCGAAAGTCTTAAAGTTTATTTTAAACCTTCATATAGTTTCTATACTTACTTATTCCAAACAAGCTATTGCCCACGACTTTGCTCGCGTTATTTCGGGATAAAATGTATCCTATATTTTAATCCATTATCTCATTTCTCTTTTTATCAAATTTTATGCAAATCCGTTCGGTAGTTATCGCGTGAGAGAGTAACAAACATACTTCCAGATACATCGTTTCGCGTTTAATATAACCAAGATATGATAAATGTGTTATAATTATCAGGCCATATGAGGTAATTCTTAGCATTGATAATTTTAAAGTTGGTAGCTATTTTACAAGAGTTTCTGCTATTAGAGGTGGATCTCTGATTTTAGTTCAAAATAATGTCATATTTAAGGAACGTAAGGATGTAGTAGAACTTTCAGTCGAACGAACTATTGAACTTTCATGTTTAGAGCTTGAGAAATATATTATTATGTGTGTGTATAGACCACCATCCGCTAATTACGTATTATTTGAGAATATTATGGAAGACGCCCTAAGAAAAGTATGCATTTCGAATAAAAAAATAGTTGTATGTGGCGATTTTAATGTTAACATCCTTGATAATTCACAGAATTCCACTCGGTTCTTGAATTTGTTTAAATCATATAACTTAACTCAACTTTATAACGAACCCACACGTGTCACCGCCACATCGGCTACTTGTCTCGATAATATATTCTGCAACTGTAGTAGCATTTCAAAATATATTATAAATTTTATTAACTCCGACCATAGCGGCCAATTAGCTGTGTTCGAACATCATCGTGCCCCTCAATCTTCATATGTTACTTGTAGACCTATCACCGCAAATCGTGTACAAAAATTTAAAACAAATGTATGCGAAAAAGTGGCTCTGCTAAACTTCAAATCAAATAACAGCAGTGATCATTGTTATGGAAAATTATTTCACACTGTCGAAAAAGCATTTAACAATGTTTTTACTCAAAAAACTATAAAAATAAGTAGTTCAAAAACAACATTTAGTGACTGGGCTACGTCAGGTATATACAAAAGTAGACGTAGATTATTTGAACTATATGATTTAAAAGCTAATTCTAATGACTCTTCAGTAGTAGAATATGTTAGAAAATATTCGAAATTGTTTAAGAAGGTTTGTGCGATAGCAAAGTCAAATTTTCTCAAGAATAAAATAAAGAAGGCTACAAATAAAAGTAAAGTAACTTGGCAAATTATTAACAAAGAGACTTGTAAAAACAACATACATACTCACAAGTTCTCTCTTAAAGTTAATGATAGTATTCTCGAAAAAGATGCTGAAATAGCAAACGCTTTTGAATCTTTCTTTTCCAATATCCCGGTCACAACAACAAATGGCTTATCCTCAAATCCGTGCCTTGCTGAGTCCCTGCTCAAATCGCACGTGGATGAGTGCACAACTCCCTTCAACTTTGATTATGTTAATTATAAAACTATTTTGAAAGCTTTTAAGGAGCTTAATATGAAAAAAACTGAGGATTTGTGGGGTATTTCAGTAGAAGTGTTGAAAAATATCATACATGCTGTTGCTCCTCAACTGGCTTTTATATTTAATAAATGTATCGATGATGGTCAGTTTCCAAATTTAATGAAAGTTAGTAAAATAATACCTTTATTTAAAAGCGGCGATAAAAGTGACCCATCGAATTTTAGACCCATATCAATTTTACCCGCATTTAGTAAAATTTTTGAAAAAATTATATTTAATCAGATGCTTTGTCATTTCTCAGTTAACAGGTTATTTCATGATAATCAATATGGATTTACTAAGGGAAAATCTACAACTGATGCGGGAGTGTCTCTCATCAAGCATGTGTTTGATGCATGGGATAAAAAGCAGGATGTCGTAGGTGTATTTTGTGATTTATCAAAAGCGTTTGATTGTGTAGATCATCAAACATTGAAATTGAAGCTGCGGCATTATGGTGTTTTGAACAAATCACTTAGTCTTATTCAATCCTATCTGTCTGACCGTACTCAAAAAGTTAGCGTAAATGGATCAAACTCTTCTGGCGCTCCTCTGTTCATGGGAGTGCCCCAGGGCTCGATATTGGGACCATTACTATTTTTAATTTATATCAATGACCTGCCCTTTTATACAAAATACTTATGTGAGATAGTATTATTTGCTGATGATACATCTCTTATTTTTAAAACTAATAGACAGAGTGACAATGCTGATAAGATTAATGATGCCCTGAATCAAATACTTCATTGGTTTACATCCAATAATCTTTTACTAAATGCCAAGAAAACAAAATGTGTTAAGTTTTCAATGCCTAACGTAAAGCAGGTCAATACTATAATAAAAATGAATGATGAACATATCGAAGTTATTAACTCTACAGTATTTCTTGGCATAACTTTAGACTCAAAATTACAGTGGTCTCCCCACATATCTAACCTGGCTGGAAGACTGAGTTCGGCTGCTTATGCGGTCAGAAAGATAAGGTACCTAACAGATATGGAAACAGCAAGATTGGTTTATTTTAGCTATTTTCACAGCGTCATGTCTTACGGTCTGCTATTATGGGGATCTGCGGCCGATATTCAAACTATATTTGTTTTACAAAAGAGGGCCATCCGAGCCATGTACAAGCTAGGACCACGTGACTCGCTGAGAGAATTGTTTAAGGAAATCAACATCTTAACAGTCGCATCTCAATACATTCTCGACTGTTTAATGCATGTATACAAAAACTTGCATACATTTCATAAAAAATCAGACAATCATAGCATTAACACCAGAAATAAAAATAAGCTTGCTGTTCCTAAGCGTAGACTACATAAAATAGGTAATTCATTTGTTGCTTTAAGCATAAAAATGTTTAATAAACTCCCTCAAGTTATTGTTGAGTTACCTTTGTACAAATTTAAGACATTTGTCAAACGTTGTCTTTTGAAAAAAGGCTACTACAAAGTGGAAGAGTATTTGAATGACAGGAACGTGTGGATCAGTGACTAGTGTGCTCGCCTGTACCTACGTGTTTTATATTATTTTACAAATATATGTGTAACGCATTTTCTCAATCAATGTCAGAATTGGGCCTAGATGACGCATGTGAGTCATACAGTTAATTTAATTTACAAATACCTTTGCTTTATTATTATTATTATTATTATTTTAATAATTGATTTAAAAATTTTATTTTACAATTGACAAACTAACTGTGTGTCTTAGTGCAAAATTAGTAATAAGTGTAGCTTTCATTTGTAAAAAAAACTACTGAGTTTCTTGCCGGTATCTTCTCTTTAGTTATAGGTTCCGAACCGGAGGTAGCTTCATTTGCTTTATATAGAGACTATTCATAAGTATTACTAATGTAATCTATGTGAATAAAAAAATATTGACTTTGACTTTGACTTTGACTTTGATATTTATCCATCCTCCTCATATTTGACGACCTCCGTAGCCGAGAGGCAAGAGGGCAGGACTTAGCCGACGCGCCGTCTCTGAGGTCCCGGGTTCGATCCCCGGATATGGGAAACGAGCTTTTCTATATTATCTCCGGTCTGGGCGTTGTGGTCCCGTCGTTTTTTCTAATTTCTGTAACACACGTGCTTAAGCTACTTACCACAGAATCAGAGCAATGTATGTGATGTTGTCTAATGGTTAATATTAATAATTTAATATTATCCTGGTTTTACTTTCTTAAAAATATTGAAATCATAAAACATTCGAAGTGCGTGAATCATATTGCATGTTCTACCTAGCGGTTGCACTGAGCACTTTTGAAGCTTCATCCGTTGACTTGTCGACATGACAAAAATGATCTTTGACTTTATTCTCCTACCCCTAAAAATATATCGCAGAGTAATCTAACCTGTCACCGCTTTCCGCAACACCCCGAAAGTTCCAATCGGCATTATCACCAAGCCATAACTAATCTGCTTCTAATAATCCCGTCACTTTACCCCATCGCGTCAGATTTGACGAATGTCCCCAATTCGCGCAGTTTTTGCTCGAACAGCTCCGTTGAAAGGGCACAACGCGTGCGGTGTGGCCATCTGTTCGGGTCACGCCTATCACGATGCAATGTTGAATAGATGAGTAATATGCTTGCGATGGTTTGAAGCAGGTGCAGGGCTTTTTCACTTGCTAACAGTATAAAGGAAAAATAAAACACAAGATACTGTAGTTGTGTCCAGGGAAGGTTTAAAACGTTCGAAATTAAAAAATAGGCGTTACGAAGTTCGCCGGGACAGCTAGTACATAATAAACGAAAACTTTCGTTTGTTAGTCTCATTTTTGAGAGAAGATCTACAGATCTGAGGCAATAAAAAAAGGTAATTTTCCGCTTGTTTCCCGAAATGGAGATCTAAAAATAAAAAAAACTAACATCCCGCTAAAGCATCTATTATTGAAATCAAGTAGTTACAATAACGGACAAGTACTGGCTTAATCACAATAAGAAAGAAAGAAAGAAACATTTATTACTTGCAGACATCACAACACAGCCATATGAGTAACAATAACAGTAAAGGAATGGACACAAAACAGAAAAAGAAAAAAAAAAAACAAAACATTACAAGGAAAATGAAAAATGAGCGTTCTCCTCGTCAACCAGGCGATGCAGACAATGGCAAGTCGTGATGTCCACAATAATAGGGCCTCACTCAGCATAAGTCATGGCCCACGTCGCAGGCCATGACGCTGGTTTTCAGTGGACCCTGCCGAGTGATAAACCACGGACGCCGGCAATACCGAACGCGGATTAGTAATCAAAAATTCGTAACATTACTTGCCGTAATTTACTCAACCTGGGAATAATAGAGGACTATCAGATTCCAGCACTTAAACTAATAGATCATAGAGGCGTCGTTGATCAAGTTTAGGTTAAACCTTAAGGAACGTATGTTCCTTACTAAAAGTGGAAGTACTTCCGCCGAGCTTGGTGTTATCTGCTCGGGGACCAAGGCCCAACTACCAATCTTTGGTTAGTTGTATATATACTTAGTGGCGACGAAAACTCTGATATCGCGATGTAGGATATCGATGTCACGCATTACGTATGGAGCGTTGTTTACTACGCCAATTCTGCTGACGCTGTATTTGTGTCGACTTGTAGGTCATGTCGTAGGTCGGCACAGTACTCCCCCCTTTGGAGTCTAAGCACGTTAAGGTTAAATCTTAACTTGATCAACGACGCCTCTATGATCTATTAGTTTAAGTGGGAATAATAGAGGACCGTCAGATTCCAGATCTGACGGTCCTCTATTATTCCCAGGTGGAGTAAATTACGGCAAATAATGTTACGGATTTTTGATTTAAGGTTAAACCTAAACTTGATCAACGACGCCTCTAAGATAAAGACGCCTTTTTGCTAACAAAACTTTATAGCCACATTATGACAAAGAAATTTGCCTTTAACTTGACTGTATCCATGTTTTTATTTGTTCATAAAATCACTAGATCAAAATTACGTAGACTATACCCTATGGACTTTGCACCATCCTTAGTCCTACGCATATGATATGATTCGTTGATCGCACTTTTACTTTTATTTTAGAAAAAAAAATACGTTAGATTAAAAAAAAAAATGGGCGCTGAGAAAAAAATATGTCTTATTGTTTTACATTTGATTTGTAGTGTAGCTTGCTCTTTTCAAGTCAACAATTCATCCTTGCATCCACGTCAGAAGAGCAGTATAGACCCAGACTTCTGAATTTAGCAGTTCGCAAGCCCCGCCCACTGCATCAGCTGCAACCAATCAACTTCCACCACCCTCATCACACCGTCGAAGCCACCAATAAGGATCTAGAAATCTGGCGCTTCTCTGGTTAGGGGGGCTCTTAACACTTTTGAAATGGAATTTGAACCTTACGGGATTGGCTTAGGGTTGAGAATGTGTTTCTGTTAGAATTTAATAAAAGTTACCCCGGTCATATTTGGGGATGGCGCGTGATATAATTACAATTTAGTCCAATTTGATATTCCGCGGATTCCGGTCGGTCTGGCGGACCTCAGCTGGTGCCAGTGGAGTGTTGGTGGTTTCGGCGCGCGGTGTGGTGGAAAGGTATCAAGATTCATTTCCCGCTGATGTCCTACGGCAGCGAGACGCCGCACGTTTGGAGCAGCTCTGCAGTGAGATATTTACGTTTTTAGACTAAATAACTGCCCGTTAAATTAGTTCACGTTATTATGGAAGAAAAAGTGCTCACAATTTTTGGTATCTTCCATTTGGATTTTGCGTTAAAGATAAGCAAAAACACATTATTAAAGGGACATAGATAAGTACAAACCAAAAACATGAAATCCACAATTCACGCAGAAGTGTATTTACCTACTTCTATTTAAATTTTACTTCTAATTTTGAAACTACGTACTAGTTAGTATCTAACTCTGTTAAACTTTATGTTAAAAAAAAAACGTTTTTTATATTACCAAAGTATTTTAAATGCTTTTTCTTTTGCATCATACCTCTATTATCTTTATTTCACAGAAATATAATACATTACTTTTATATGTTTGTAATGTTCATAATTAAATTGAAATAACATTCTTTGCTTTGGATTTCGACCAAGAAATCTTTTTTGATAAATCTCAGGAATTTTGTGGAAAGAATGGAAAGTCAGTGCAGCAGCGTTGAGTTAATTCGTTACAAATCTTTTTTTCTCCTTTAAATATAACTGGCCAGTAATAAGTTTTGTAAAAAAAGATTTCATATTAATGACACTGGCCTTAAGTAATTTTTTCATCTGAAAACTTTATTAGGTAACTATTTAAAACGAAAAACTATTGTTCCAAATTCAAATATCCCCCTATTTCGCTGTTTCGCCTTAGAGGATTATTTGTTGAAATTTTTCCTAAATTTTCTTTGCTTAAAACCTCACGGAGCCCGAGACCTTTCCAAAGAATGCAAAACCGTGGAAATCGGTTCGTGCGTTCTGGAGCTATAGCGTCAGGAAGGAAAACCCGACTTATTTTTATATAGTAGATTATCGTGTTCATACAGGTAGGTATAATGTGTCAAAACTGACTATCCTTTCTCCTTTAAGCGACTACGAGTCGTTAATACCGTTACATAGTTTACTATCTATATCAACTGTCATCAGTCGTCCATCGGTCGTTTTTAGTTTACGTCTCATATAATTGATTACTATCTGGAACTAAAAAGGATCGTTTTTCAAATATTGAATGGAACCGGGCAAAAAAAAACAATGGACCTGTATCAAGAACATTTTCGTGCATTGGTTTAAAACGATTTTTACTGTGACTTAAAACCGCATGTCATTTGAGAGACTTCAAATGGCTTTTACGGATGAAAGACCATCAAAAGCAACCATCTACCGCTGGTATAGCAAGTTAAGGAGGAAAAGAGTGGATTCTTAAGAGGCCTGTTACGTAAGAAAGTGTACTAGCAGTACAAAAAAAACTGACATACAAAGATATTCAGGCTACTGCACTACAGATTTATTTTTGGGAAGCTTTCACAAGGTCCCACTCGAGCACCTCTGTCGAGCTGAATACCACAACGAGGCTCACAAACAGGAATTCTACCCCCAAAACCGATATATTTTTTAATATATTGCACTTCAAGATTGACCTCATCCCACCTGATGTTAAGTGGTAATGAGGTCCTAGCTTAAGGATGACAAGTACAGCATAATAAATCTGTTACTGGACTTGTCGCCCTTACGTTGAAGGCTTGACCCCTGCTACTGATGTAGCACCCCCAGGAGCTCTGGAAACCTTACTCACACGCAGGAACACAACAACACCGAAGTGATTGTTATTGGCTGCGGTCTTCTGTAAGTCGTCGGAAGTAATGAAATGAAATGATTTATTTCTGCAAGTGGATTTACAATAAATTCTTTTGCACGTCAATTATTTTTTCCTACCAGCGCCTCGACGTTGGTTCTGTTGAGAAGAAGCGCCGCATCAAACTCAACAGATATCCTCTTTTAAAATAAATTACAAACATCACAATATGGCATTAAAATATTTGACTTAACAACATAGTTTAATATAATTATGTCGGATCCGATGACGAATAGCAATTTATAATTCTGATAATTGCGACTCATTTCGAATGCAACTAGAGCGTTTAAAAAGAAAACAATATCAAAATGAACAACCACGTTTAAACTCCCAAACTTTCGATGATTCTTCAAAAACGAAACCTTTTGTTTGTTTGTTTCTTTTTTGGGGGTAGGACTACAGCTTCGCCCTGGTTGATAGGTATATCCAAGATAATTTAGTATTCATACAGATCTCCAACAACTTTTTCCTTAAAGTGTTGCCTAGCTAGCTAGTGGGGTGAACAGAAACCTTGCAAATTTATAATCTTCATTTCGAATGGAATGTCGGAATTGAATAATAATAATTGATAAGGGTACCAAAAAATAAAAAGAACCTTTTCTAGCGAAGACATTTCAATTCAAGTTAAAAAGTAAATTAACTCTAAATTGACTCTAAAAAAGAAATTTATTTTATTTTTATTTATTTATTTAATAAGGTTTATCAACAATTGATACAATATTTCATGAGTAAGAGATGCAAATAGGAAGTCAAACTAATTCTAAGACAACCTTACAGATGAACACAGCATGCGTAAAATATTTGTGGCTTTAGATAGATAGATAGATACACTTTATTGCACAGAAAATTTACAGAAATTGGTTTTACAGACATATTTAAGTACAATATAAGCGATCTTATTGCTAGAGAGCAATCTCTTCCAGACAACCTTTAGGTAGAGGTAATAGTAGGTCTTATATGTATTGTTAGGATTAAATTAAATTAAATTGACTTTATGCCAATCTTATGTTAGTGTAAGATACCATTTGAAAAAAAGGAAAAAGAACTCAAAAGGGTAAACTCAAACTCAAATATTTCTTTATTCAAGTAGGTTACATAGGTATAACTCTTTTGAATCGTTTTGAATACAATGCAAAGTGATTCTACTTCCGATTCGGAACCTATATCTACCGAGAAGACACCGGTAAGAAACTCAGCAGATCAGTTACAGTACCATTATCTAACTTATTGCTATGTGTAGCTCACTTTGGACCAAGTCATATAGTTTTGTTTTGATGAGTGATGGAACGATTAAGTACTCAATTAAGTATTTACTTTCGAGAGGTAAGCTGGAGCAGACCAGTCCCCAAAGGTGGCACCTGTTCACAAGCATGACGTATGTGCCAGCCATCGCTTCACTCAACCATATTGAAGGGAATGTAACGACCCACCCGCCACATAGCGCCTCCACCCACACACCTCCACACAAACATAAAACAGCAGGTACATATAATAAATGAAAACAAATTTGTGGCGCAACTATAGTTAGATATTTTGGAAATAATGATATGATTATATAAGACCGCTTAGACCGCTAAGATAAATTAGACCGCATTTATATGCCCATTAGTGTCATGTCAAGCATCAGACCTGATTGTGCAAACAAGCTCAAACTGGATATTGTCTTCTACAGAATCCTTTGACCTTTCGAGAACCGAATCGCGTAACACTGGCAAGAAAGACCTTTTATTATTCTCGAGGAGCAAATTCCTACCGCACGGTCACTCTCTGCGAGGTGTAATAGAAAGTGGTGTGTCGGACTCGCACTGACTAATACCACCCCGTGGCCAACTCTGGGCCGTTGTGGGGGAGTCGGGAACTCAGGATCCCTTGCGTCACATCTCACGCCCACGGGCCCGAGGTAACGGACGCCAGGCTTTCCCCACGCCTGGAATCTCCGGCCCAGAATTGGATCTGCTGTGCGGCTCCGCTTCTTACCGCCATTGCGAGACAACACCCGAGACTCTCCCTCCTAGAGCAGGTGGAGTTCCGAGTCCCACCGGCCGCGGAGGATAGGGAGCCCGGCAAACCGGCAACCACATGCTCTCCGCGGCCCAGCTCGGGATCGTTGCTTCACCCTGTGCGGCATCTGACGCTCGGTGGCAAGGCCAGCTTCCATGCACCGGACCACAGGGTTACAGAGCCTCCCCATCGCGACAAGATGCAGAATCAAGCGGAGGCATTGCAAAATGGGGCCTAGTTTAATAAAAAAAGTCTCTGTTTGTACGTCCGTTGTGGATGACGCGTGTGGTAAGCGCACTGCGTTTGTTGCATCAGTAAGGGAGCAAGTTCTAAGCGATATAACATTATGTGCGTCAATCGCAGTCCGTATAACGATCGTAAAAAGCACAAACAGCCGAACTTTACTCTCAAAGACAGAAAGTATTTTAACAATGCAAACATAGTAAATTTAAACTCATTCGACTTTTTAACATCCGACGCAAAAAGGCGGGGTGTTGTACGTTTTACGTCCGTCTGTCTTTTTATGTGTGTCTGTCTATAGCATCGTATCATTTCCAAAACGGATGCAACGATTTTGATTTGTTTTTTTGTTGTTTGAAAGGTGAATTAGTAATCGGTTTAAGATGGCCGCTGCCACAAAATGTAGGATTAGGCCTTCATATTTTGACACTACTCCTTTAATTATAGGGATCAAATACTTTAAAGGGAGTCCTTGAGTAGCATATTTTCTAATAAAAATGTATACATTTGAGCTCTTATAGATGTCCACAGTACTGGGTTTATACATTATGGCAAATTTCAAATTCATGATGAGCTAAAATTTGAGGTTGGTTTCTAATGAGGTTTGTTTGCAGGGCAGCGAGGTGTCGCCATACGGGCCGCTGTGGGACGCGCCGCCGGCGCCCGTGCCCTACCCAGACATCCTGGCCTTCCCGCCAGCCGACCTGGGTAAATACCTTCTTAATTATTTAAAAATAATTTAACGGGTCAAAACGCGACACCATTTTTATTTAGTAGTTAACACGAACTACTTACTGCCCGACGTTTCGGTTAGGTTGCACCAACCGTGGTCACGAGCTGACTGGTCTTGCTCGCCTTCGTCTGCTTGGGGGAGCTTGCAAATCTTCATCCACCCTCACATTCTCACATAACACAATGTTATTGAAGGCACTTCAAGACACTACACTGACTGTATCCGGAAATGTTTTTGATCGTTCTAACCGCGGTAAACATTTGTTAATCACTGGATTCCACGCTGAAGATCTTATCCGTCTTCTCTATTGAATTTTTTGTACTTTTTAATTTCAATAGCTTCACGTACTAGTATGTTTATTATATATAGTTAATTCTGTGATATTTTAATTAGGTATTATACATATTAAACACTGATTTGACACATAGGTAAGTACTTTTATTAAAAAGGGGAGAGGGAAGCCGGATGGGCACCAAATCAGTTTTTTACATTTTGTACATTATTAATGAGGCTGAACAAAATTATTGTGCATTAAACTACCTTCTTTGCAATTCGGGTTACGATAGAAAGAACACATCAGGTCAGAGGGTTACGTAATATTTTTTTTCAAATTCCGTGCTGACTGCTATGTGTATGCAGTTATGTGACAGAAAAGACAATTTACTTAAGCTCGGTTGCAATATTTACGATTCGATATGTGTCAAAAATTACTATTCGTTTTTCACAAACCGACTACGAATCGTTAATTTATTTTCAATACCAGCTGTCATCAGTCGTCTGTCGGTTGCTTTTCTAATCCACTTTGAGTATTGCACCGCGCTATGTGTGGTGTGCTCAGGGACCAAGATTGAATGATTTAGTCCATGCCATCTGTCGAAATCTATTGGAATTGTTGCAGTTATCTTTTAGCTGCGTAGTTTTGTCACAGTATTATATTATATTGAAATGTTCACCAGTATGGTCGGCGGCAGGATGCGGGCGCGGCTCGGCCCGCAGCACGCCCGGCGGCAAAAAGCCGCGCCGCCGCGTCGCGTCTGTGGCGCAGCGTCGCGCTGCAAACATCCGCGAGCGGCGCCGCATGTTCAACCTGAACGAAGCCTTCGACAAGCTGCGCCGCAAGGTGAGTCTGTCGCACGAGCAGCATCTTTGCCGCGTGGAGCACCCGGTGTTAAGAAATCGCGGCATCACAAGCTACGCAGCAAGGTGAGTAAGATTGACCTCATTCCACCAGATGTTAAGTGGTAATGAGGTCTTAGCTTAAGAGTGACAAGTACAGCATACCTAATAAAGCTGTTACTGGACTTGTCGCCTTTACCTTGAAGGCTTGACCCCTGCTACTAATGTAGCACCCCCCCAGGAGCTCTGGAAACCTTACTCACACGCAGGAACACAACAACACAGAAGTGATTGTTATTTGGCTGCGGTGCTCTGTAAGGTGGAGGTATTTCACCAGTCTGGCTGCTTCAGTTCGAGCGATAAATCGCTATGCCCTACCTCTCTTAAAATCTTCATCATCTTTGCCGCTTTGGATACGCCACGCGATTCGTTTTTAACGCGCTCTTGACAAATTTCTAAAGTAGTAATATCGCTGTTGATTGGCTGAAAATACGAGTGTGATGTGCTATTAGCCAATCGACAGTGTCGAAACTTTTCTCATCTCATGTGAAAAATTTGACTTATTGCGCTTGCTAGTTGAGTTTGTCATAGCCCTCGAAGTCGACGTCGCATTAAAAACACCAGTGAGCGTAGCTGTATATAATGGTTAACAGGAAGATAAATGAAGAGTGGATTTTTAACAGTGCATCACGCTGTACTAGCGAACTCAATATTTTAAAGAGGAACCCACGTTCTTCACTGAACGCGCGTGTTCAGATGGAACCAGTGCTGAATTTCCTATAGAAGCTGTAAAAACTAAAGCTTAGTGCGAAAAATTAAGGGGGCGGCAAAGTAAGGCAACGGAAATGAGGTGGTTCGACGGAAAGTAGGTTTGTATTAGCAAATGACGTGTTTATTTCAAAAGTTACGTCAACAGTGTATCTAATTTTACAGATCAATAGGGGCGGCAAAAATGTAAAGCTTTGGAATGCTAAATATGTAATTCTAGCACTGGTTGATAGAGCAACAGTAACGTTAAGGTTGTGGTGGGTTCAAATCCCAAACTGCAGGGGAAGATGAAATATTTATGTTTCTTAAAAGTAAGAAAAGGTATTATTTCTATTAAAAATAGGTGCTTTATGTCACCTCTCATTTTGCAAGTCCAGTAGGAGATAAATTTACAGGCGCGAGAGATGACGGTAGATGTCACAAGGCGAGGTCCGATAGATGAGATGTGTCTTCCTGAAGCAGACGCATATTCATTCTTTTTTTATGCGGAGGGAATACATTGACGTACCGTGTTGCCACCCGAGGGAAGCGACGGCGCGTGTGGAACTCTGTCATGATAAGAGTAAGAAAGAATACCCACTAAAACCACTCGGTGGACCTTATCACCTTGATGGTGCCGTGGGAACAGAAGACCTAAAACAGCATCACCAGTTAAATGGTAAATTTGGAAATGCGTCAAATATATTACCCCGTTGTTTTAAGTCGGAGGTGGAAAACCTTTACAATCGTGCATGACAATCGAAACTTATTCGCCAGGTTCCGACGTTCGCCTATGAGAAGCGCCTCTCCCGCATCGAGACCTTGCGCCTGGCCATCACCTACATCAGCTTCATGTGCGAGCTGCTCCACGGGTCGCCGCAGCCCCACCATGCCTCCCACCACGCCCTGCACCCACCTAGACACGTGTTCGACGCTGAAGTGCCGTGGTGTGCATAAACAAATGAATGATAAAACAATATCCGATGGATGTCAATTTTAATTCTCGTAATCGTAATAATATATCTATAATTGAAACCAACTCACATTCAGTTCGATATTAGTTCTTATGAAGACCTTGGTAGCTCAGTGGCTAAGGTAGGCGGCCAAAGCGCTAAAGGTCCCGGGTTCGATTCCCGGTCAGGTCAGTTTGAAAAAATAACTTTTCTAAATTGATTTGGGTCTGTGTGTACTGGAATGACGTCCCCAGTTAGTATCCCTCGTCTGGTGCTCATAGTACAAGGGGAAGCCTTAGTTTGAGACCAGATGTTGGTGTGGTGGTCTGGCGCATTTATTTATGAGCACGATGGGCGGTAAAAAGTCCAAAGTTTGTCGCGTGACGCGCTTTTGCCTGTACTTATCTACACTAAAGTAAAAAAACACATTTTCATAAGTAAGTGTAAGATGCTAGTCATGATGTCTTCCATATAGTTAAGAAAAGTAGGTGTAGTTATTTATTTATCTATACAAGTTAGTCATAAAGAATTTACGATTCTTTTAATCAATTAAGTCCATTCATAATACATACCTAATTAATACATTTAATCGTTCATTATGACGAATTGTAAGTACCTACGTCAAGTTGTGCGTTTTGTGTAAGTAATTAACTAATGATTGCTTACAAGAAAAATGGTTTTTATAAACGTTCATAGTGTAAATAGTTAGACAATGAGTCATTTTAATTTTGTTTGATGTCTCTCGTATCTAATGTATTTTAGCAATAAAGTTGTACACATTTGCTTATGTTTTAATTTTACCTAACTGATTTCCCTGAAATGCAATAGTTTTAAGATTAAAAAAAGTAACTTCGAAAGCTTATGCGTACGGTAAAAAACACTTCAAGGTAAACACAAATATTTTTTATGCCACTCGACATACCTAGTAATTTTTTTTACTATACCTATGTCATTTCAGTTTGCTAAAAAATAATATTTGGTAATTGGCTACTTGACAGTTTTTGAAAAAGTCTTATAAAATGTGCGCCGGTTAATTTTTTATCCCAAGCAATTCGATTTATCTGAAATTACCAGAGAAAAACAAGATTTTGTGTAACACATTTAAAAAGCGCGCAAAAGTGCCAAGTCACAAGACTGTTGAAATTGTGACGTCAACGTTCGACATCAACTGATACGGGCCGGAACGGCTTCATTTTACGAAAATATCGAATATTTAATGAAAAATGTTTAAATAAATGCATAATACGGTTAGCGACACAATAATTCAATTTAATCGGTAACATAATCATCCTTTCGCCACATTAAAATAAATAAATTTCACCGACAGCTGTTATTTCCAAATTGCAATGGTGGATTCCGTCTCAGTTCTTATATTCCACAGATAAAAATAGTAAAATTGATTTTTCAAAAATGAAATACTAACTATTGATTTAAATTAAAAAATAAAAATGTAAAATTATTACTTAACTAATATGCAAACATTTCATATTTTATTATTGTTAGCACTGTCAAGTAGCCAATTTTCTGCAAACATTGTACGGTCGTGCAGGTCGTCCAGGTGAACACTCGCCGTTAAATATTAGCTCTTATGCGGACGGTTTAAAGGCGGTGCAAAGTCTCAAGTGTGTATCCTGACGTACTGTTGTCTGTACATAGTATAAAAATGGTTGCCGCTGTCGGTCCCTATGTAGGTAGGTATGCTTAGATCTTGAAAAGTTCGGTACGGATTTTCATGCGGTTTTAATAGATAGCGATTACCCATTCAAACGGAAGATTTGTATGTATAATGCAATATTTCTATAGTACAGAAAAGCCAAATATATTATCAGACAATGAACCCGTGCGAAGCCCGGGACGATTCACGATATAATCTGAAACAGTGGCAAATACGAAACAACATATCGATTAAATATAAATGGCTTATTGAAAATTGAATGAGATTTGAGATTTGTTGAAGTAACTGGACAATACGCAACAGTATAATATTGTATTGTTTTGAAATAAATTACAATTCGTGAGAAGAATCTCACTCCAATTGTTCAGTTTGATTTAACTATAACAAGCAGTATTTGTTTTAATTTTGTCCAAGGCATCATCAGGGATCACGCATTGTGGGTTCGAATCCCATAAAAAAACAAATTATATTATATACATATGTAGGCTCTTAGTATTTGGACGATAATATGAATGTATTCAGGAATTTGCTGATTCACTCAAATCACTGTTATTTTCTGGGATTTTCACAACGCAAGTGCTAAGCACCTTACTTTGGTATCAAGTCAATACATTGACTATAATGTTGTGTAATATTTATATTAATTTTATTTCTAGAAGCAACTGTTGTAAATTTAATAGTTAGATTCGACATGTTGTATAGTTTACTTAATTGTTTTATCTCTTCAGATTGTTAAAATACAAAAAAGCAATAAAGTTCAGTATTCGTCATGCATACGTACCTATTCGTCATGCTTGAATCGTTTATTAACGTATTTACTAGGACTAACCCCGTAGCCGAGAGACAAACGGGCCGGACTTTGGAGTCGCCGTCTCCGATGCCCCGTGTTCGAGTCCCGGTTTGATCAATATAAAAAACGAACGTTTCTAAGTTGTCTCAGGTCTGGCTGTTTGGTACTATCATAGTTTTTGATTTTAGTAACACAAGTGCTTTAGCAATTGTATGCGATGTCTGATATATACATGATTGTTGGTCATAGAGTTGATCAAGAGTAATTTTTTAATCCAAATTCGTATTTATAAACAAAAATTCATATTTAAGTGTGGAGGTTGGATGATAATGGCTTCGTTAAAATATTCGTATGTGCCAAACAGATCCGTAAACATACGCGGGATTGTATGAAAGTTATTTTGGACATTTTTATTATTAGCACCCCTACTAATATTATAAATGCGAAAGTAACTCTGTTACTCTTTCCCGCTTAAACCTCTCAACCGATTTTGATGAAATTTGGTATAGGTATACGAACCTCAAGAACGGACATAGGCTATTTTTGTTAGAAAATAAGGAGAGGATGGGGGTAATACCACCTCTGGAAGTTTATATAAAAAAATGTTTATTTTTAAGTTAGAGAAATTAATTTTGGCACAAATATAGCTCGAATCTTGGATTAAATATAGACTACTTTTTGTTTCGAATATTGGGGTAGAGAGGGATAGAACCGACCATGAAAGGATTTAGTCCACGCGAACGAAGTCGTGGGCAAAGCTAGTATTATATAACTATTGATGGTAAACACAGCGTCAAAAAATTAATGAGATGCATCAATTAAAAGAAAATCTAGGGTTACTATCAAAAACGAAAAATCTGATCAATCCTCATGCTCGTAACTAAATCAGTTGGAATAAAGCGTTTTCAAATAACGAAATGTTATGCAAATATCGTTATGACTAGAGCTTAGAGATATTTTGAAGCTTAAGGCTTAGAGATATTTTGAAGTCGTAGCAGTAAGGTAATATGACGTGAGCGTGTGGATTCTGAACGACTGTGGGACGGCGCCGGCTCAAGAACATTTTTATGTATTTTGGAATCTTAAAAAAATACGAATGGTATTGATCCAATGACTAACACATTGATGATAACAATATCGATTGGTAAATGAGCACTTTAGCCGGCTAATGTGCATCATTGTCTAATTCTTTACTTTCTCCGTAATCGACTCGGTATAAAAGGTTCGCATTTTAATTTTAGTCGTTAGTATAATTCTGATAGCGTAACGGGCAAGCAGATGTTTTGGTTTTAATAAAAAATTGTTTAGTGATATTTTACGCAAGTGACGTTTAGTGAAAAGTGTAAAATGCGGTGGACAATAAATGTAAGTACAAAAGTGTAAAATGAGTTATTATGTCGATACATAACTTAACTTACATGGTTCTCTTTGGTCGATACCAAAAGGAATCGTGTTAGTTAAATTTTTCAAACACTAAATAGGATTCCAATTAGGCTCCCTTTAAATCTTTATTGGCCTAATATAATTTAAGTACTGTCAATGCTATCCACTCCATTAGTTTAATGTATTATAGGTGTGTTCAATTTAATTTTTTTTGGCGCAAAAATCTCAAACATCACATAATTTTCCTTCACTTGTGAAAAAGGTTTAATTTTTTTTGGATTATAGGTTTTTTAGTTAAGCACTGATCTGTACTTTATAACCACTCTTTTATCACAATAATTTTTTTATGGACTTATTTCTAGTGCTCAATGGCTGTGTTTTATGAGGAATGTATTTTGTGTGATATTATTAAAAGCGTATAGTCTAGTGAATGTAGTATTACCAAATTATTAAGTAGTCACTAAGTTTTTGGTAGATATTACACTGCAGTGCGTGAAAATTATTGTGTTAAAGAAACTTTCGTTAAGTGTTCATAATCAGTCATTAATTAAATTTAAAGTAGGTACATCTCAAACTAAAGTGTATGTTTGTGTAGTATAAACTTTTTACTTAATTTACTTTTTATAGCTAAACCCTAACTCGTCTATTTCCTATTTCAACAAAGATTTACATAACCTCAGAAATTACATTGTTGTGACGTAATATCGCTATCACAAGGCTCATATTCATTGTTTTAGAATCGGAAATATTTTAGGCAGCTAGTTTGAAGTAGTTAAAATAATGCGGTAATGAATGCGCATAAATAATCATAAATGCATTGTAAGCAGGCATTTACAGTTGTGTAATTGTGTTCTAGAGGGAGCCCACTGTTGACATAATAGTATTTACAGAATGTTAATAAAATGACACACTTTTTGAAACTAAGTACTTTATTACTAACGGTAACTGTTCTTTGGAAAGTAATACGGTTTTAGATGTTGATGGTAATCGGTTATATGTGTGAGTAATTCAATTTTCTTTAATTTCAGTGCATTCTACTGGCAAGCATAGCGGTAATATCATCAGCATCAGAACCGTCCGAAGATGAAGCAAGAACAAAAAGAGATTTATCATTTATTAAGAACTTGGTCTCCGCGAAAATCTTCGGCGCAGCAGAAACACCAGAATCACCAAAGATACTTGTCCAAGAGATGGATGGCTACAAGCTGTTTCGGATACCAGGATTTGATAATATATTAGTAAAAGCAATTCCTAAAGCGTCATCTGAAACCATACCCGAAGATGATACCACACCAGGAGAGGATGTGGAATCAGAAGTGGAAACGATACCTTCAGACACTGTAGTGGAAGTTTCGGAGTCAGAAGCATCCATTGCTGGGAACCCAAATGTAGCAATCGTAAATTCATACTTGGGTACGCAACAGTTAAACGAAACTCTGTTTGCTTTACAAGGAGTGAAGAATTTGCTTCAGTCTGGTATACTTGAAGCTCGAAGGGATGGAACATATCCGTCACTCATGATCGAGTCAGGCAATGTAGTCGTCGAAGGTGGTCCACGATCTGTAGTGGTTAAAGAAGCATTTCCAGTATCGATGATAGAAAGTTACAGGCCAGTAGACGCTCCACGTATCCCTAACATGCCTCTTCCGTCACAATATTCCTATAAACAAGTTAATGGTGGCGGTGTTATGTCATACACAGCAAAGGACAACAAAAATGTGGTGGTGTCCGAGTCCAATAGACCGGTTCCATTGCCCCCGTATCTGAACTCCAGAATCCAAGAAGTCTTATATATGGGAGCACAACGCGTGCCGATAGCACCTCCAGTTTCCGTTGTGGCCACTGGTGTGAATATCCTCCACCCTCCGCCACCACTTCCCATTTTTAAAGTACCAAAAGTGCATGTGAGTTCTTCACATGTCAAAGTACCAATGCCCACAATTGTTTCATCTGGTTTCTCGTACAACCAAGTTCATTCACCGGAAGTTTGCCTGACCCCACCCCCCCCTACCTGTGAAAGTAGCAGCTTTTAATCCTGGCGGTTACTCCTATAGCCACATACGTAATGACGGTAGCGTGACAACTTATTCCGGATCTAGTCAAGTAGTGGAACGCAAGGGCGCAAGGCAACCCGTGGTCGTTGTAGAGACATCAAAGCCAGCGCCACTTCCAGTGTTCCTTACCAACAGAATCGAGAAGGTCGCAGCAACTGCAGCAAATATTCCAAATGGAATACCGCATGGTTTGTACGAGCGTCCAGTAGTTTATCGTGAACCGTATCCTGTTATTATGGAAGAAAGGCCAACGATTGTATATGATCATGTGGGCCGCTTGCCAATAGTTAATGGAGCAAATCCTCATCACACACCACTTTACAGGGAAGATGTGGTTCATGTTACTAAACATAACCATTTACGCCCAGTTGCCTCTTATGGCCCGACGAGATATTCTTACAAAACAGTGCATGCTGACGGGTCAGTAAATACTTACGCAGATAATGGAGTGTATATTGAGGAAGGTAGGAAGGATTTTGTAAGAGATGAACCCATGTTCTATCCAGCTAAATTCCCAGCAGCTTACAATTATCACAACGTCCATAAACCCCATTTAGTAGAGGAAGAAATTTATTTAGATCCTCTTTCAGCACATTATGCGAATGCACATTTTGAAAGTTCTAAACCTGGCGGATACTCTTATAAAACAGTTCATGGAGATGGTTTACAAACCACTTACTCTGGATCCGGACATGTACATCAGAATGTACCGGATGCGCGGCCCGTACCCATGAGTAATCCCCAACCTCCAAATATGGTTCCGGAAATTGTAGGTCCAGGAGAATTCTTCGAAAAAGATTTCGATGGTGGTAAAAAAGTTATGTTCGCGCAGCCAGTGATATCTCAATACGTGTACAAGCAAATCAATCATAATAATCCGAACGAGATTACGGTAGCCGATGTGGGACCTGTACCTCTGAATGGCGATGTAAAAGTGAAAGTTGGATCCTTGCCATCTCCTCATCTGAGCCCTCCTGCGCCACAGAGACTACCGGTTCCTCCGAATGTCACGCCTAGGGGACCAAATGACTACGTTTATGTACCGCCTGTTAATGTCAATGAGCCCTTACCTACCAGAAAGCCGCAAGTAGCTGAAAGTGGCCACTCCTTTACCCACATAACCAACGACGGTGTTCACACGAATAAGGACGGAGCAGCTTCGTTTGAGAGTGTGACGTCGGCTCCAGTGATCAAGATTGTTAAGTCCTCCAGTAGCACTTCTACTTCGAAGACAAGAACGTCGTCTGCACCTAAATTCGGGAAACCAATCCGGTCTTCTACCCCTAGAATTCGAACAACCACTACATCTACGACAACCTCTAAAGATCAGTTAAGTTTGAGTGCTAATCCTATAGTGGTATTGCCTGATGAGCAGACATTTTCCTTCAAACAGGACAGGGCAGATGGAACTTCGATAACAGTTGTCGGAAACAATGAAAAGGTGTCAGTGGTTGAGGATAATAGGACGGATAATGCTCCTCACAGAGGAGATATCCCAAACACATCATTTTAAATTAAATGTAAAGTAAACAACACGTTTAATATAGGTATTTATTGTTAGATTTAAGTAATTTAACTTAAGTAGACATTTATTATATTCGTAACAATCATTAGACTATGCGTTTGATAATAAAAGTTGGAATTTCGACCGCCATGAAGCCTCTTTATTTATAACATAAAGTCGGCATTTGTCTTAAATATCCATTTGTATTTATATATGAAATCCAAAATTGATTAAACACTTTTGAACCATTTTCTTTTTTTCTTACTTCCTACAAATATATCAATAAATTTACAATACCTACTTAATATGCATTATTGAGTTCTTCGTCCAAATAGTTCATTAAACATGAATTCCATTTTTCACTTACTTAATTTCACTTTTATTTACAATTTGTCTCCTTAGTTGAGTGATACAAAATTGTTCATTCAGTTAATATAACGATGGCAGTACACGATCAAATCGATAGCTAGTTAATATCGATGGTTTGTTACTAAAATAAACCTTATCTACCTACTCGTAATACAAACTTACTATGTACAATTTTATATACCTTTAGCTTGTGCTAATGATATTTCGAGTTTATTCCACACCTTAACAAAATGTGTACTCCCATAATAACACGTAGATCGTGTCCTAAAAAAGATACCTACGAGGTTTTTATAAAGTAATCGATCTAACTCCAGTAAGCTTAACATAGGCAAAATTTTATTTTTATTTAATGACAAAAATATGCGGGAATCCTGATTGGCTGATAACATTTACATTTTCGCTTTAATTGACGATTTGACGATTGTCAAATTGCAAAAATGACAGTTTTGACAGCTGTCAAGTAATCCGTTAAGGCGGTTATTTTAAAAGAGATATTAAGCATTTATCACCCTTAGGGTGCTCCCTAAGTCTGCTGATACATGGTTTCGGAACTTTTCATCTTGTTTCATAAAAATAATAATTAGAACGTAATGCAAATTCCTAACACAACATGTTGAGTCGTTCTGTTAAGATGAATCTACTTCTCGTTTAAAGCGAAATACCACTGACTGATAACTGAGTAATGACGAAATTTTAGAAAGACCTTGAAATCTGTCGGGTAGGTTTCTGATAAGATGTAAATATCCGCTAAGACCGGATTTTCTAAAACTCTCCCCCTATGAAAAGTTTTTATGAGTTATATATGTTTGAGACTTGAAATTTAAAATGTAGAGCATCTTAAGATATCAATTTTTTGTTGTGGTAGTTTAATATAAAAAAAAATGGAAAAAATCACTAGCTCCACGCGTCCAATGTCGCGTTAGTTTATTATAATCATCGAGTACTCGTGCCATATTTTAGTTCATACTTCGAACTACCTATTATTAGATTTACAGGGGTGTATTTTACAGCGTTCGGTGGCATAGTTTAACTTCTGCCGTGGCACTGTTTATAGTATTGTCTCTTACACACAACAGATGGCGCTAACTAACATTTGGCAAGTTCACACAGCGCTCTCGCGGTGCAGGGTGAGCGTGACGTCAGGAGGTGGCGCTTCCCAGGATTGCTCCCAGATGGCGGGCGGCTTCCGTCGCCTGTCGATAGATGGCGCTGCCTCATCCAAAGCCGAACCGTCTGAGTATCCGCTGCTGCAGGAACGGAGGCTGCACGATGCCCGGACCTTATTATCTGGAATATGAAATAGAAATGGTTGTTCATCATCTTCGCTTTAACTATATTATAATGTTTATCCCATAGGTACCCGTTTTCTTTAATGTGGGAAATGCCTTGATGCTAGTACTTGCTCTGAAAAGAGCAATTAAACTTCTCAATGGAATGAGGAAAGTTTTTAATATAAGTGTGGTAAATGTCAAAATCGATGTTTATTGTGCTTTACGCCGTACTAGCGAACTTTTAATTAAAAAGTCCTAGTGACTTTTTAATTCCACATATGTATATTCGAATATAAGGATGCCTGTTTTGCCGAATAAGGAGTGTTCTACCAGCTACTTTTACTCCCTGCCACGAACCCTGCATCTGAATACTCTACACTAAAGCTTCAACGAAGCAACCAAAATAGTTACCAGCAATGGTATCGATGTAGTTCCTGGTGACGTCATCTAGCTGAAGCACCTGTATGACGGGTGTGGGCGTCTTGAGCCGCGGCCTCCGTGCCAGGCGGAGCACCAGCGCTGAGGAGATGATGAACACAGCCACCAGCACCACGGCTCCCACTGATATGCCCACGTCTTTGTCCAGCACAACTGGAATGAAGTGGCAGATACAAATAGATATCAGACCACATCATATACATTGACGTGATACAATAGTAAGTAAAATCAGGTCAAAGATCTTTTTTTTTAATATAAACTCCATCAGTAGCATTTATGAATCGTCTTTTAACTACTATTGGTCGCACCATGATGCTATATTGTCTATAGCCTTCCACAATAAATGGACAATCCAACACAATTTTTTTTCCATTCTATTGGACCACATCACATACATTGCTCTGACTTTGTGGTAAGTAGCTTAAGCACTTGTGTTACAGATATCAGAAACAACGACGGTACCACAACACCCAGACCCGAGACAATATGGAAAAGATCGTTTCCTATTTTGACCCGACCGGGGATCGAACCCGGGACCTCAGAGATGACGCTCGCCAAAGTCAGGCCCGATCGCCTTTCGGCCACGGAGGTCGTCAAGTAGCCATTCTACCCAGTTGCTCCCGAGATTATTGCGTTCAAATAAACAAACTCTTCACTATATAATATGAGTATAGATAGTACTACCTCCAGCTCGGAACCAGTAACTACCAAGAAGATACTGGCAAGAAATTCAGTTGTTTCTTTTACAAAACGAACTAAACTTACTTCTAATTTTGCGGCAAGACATAGTGTTTAGTTTGTCAACTTTACCTATATTGTCAATGAAGATGCTTGCTTCTGTTATAGACACTAGAACTTAACGTAGTACACAATACGTACTAAAATACATTTACAAAAACCAGGAGACAGATAAAAAAAAGTTAATTGCACGAAAATGTATCCTGGGGATTGAACACACGACCGTCAGGTTAGTCAAAAATATTGCAAAGTTTTTAATTGTCAAGGAAATCAAGGTCACTCATTTCAGCCTGTTACTGTCCACTGCTGAACATAGGCCTCTCCAACCGATTTCCAGCGCGACCGGTCCATTGCCACCTGCATCCAACGAGACCCAGCAATTTTTACTAGGTCGTCGGTCCATCTGGTAGGTGGCCGTCCCACACTGCGCTTGGTGGTACGTGGTCTCCACTCAAGAACCTTTTTGCCCCATCGACCGTCCGATCTTCGTGCAATGTGGCCAGCCCATTGCCACTTCAAGCTTACTAATCCTACGGGCTATGTCAGCAACTTTAGTTCGTCTACGGATTTCCTCATTCCTGATTCGGTCACGTAGAGAAATGCCAAGCATAGACCTCTCCATAGCTCGCTGAGCGACTTTGAGCCTTCTAAAAAGTTCTTTTGTGAAGCACCACGTCTCAGAGCCGTAAGTCATCAAGGTACATGTACATAATTACATATATATATAAATTGAACTAACTAACTAGTTAGATAGATTCGAGAAAGTTAAATACCCAATCGATGGAAAACACAAAAGGAAAATAACTATCCTACACCTCCACATCATATATCGAGCATAAGTTTTAAATTTCAAGTCTCTTACTTTAGAGCATAGGATTTTCATACAAACCTACCACCGTTTTACCACTTTAGGGGTGGAGTTTCGTAAAACCTTTCTTATGTTTACAACCTATAAGGAACCTATGTACCAAATTTCAAGTGTGGTACGTGTAGTTTCTGAGATGTCGTGATTATTCAGTCAGTCAGTCAGTCAGTCAGTCAGTGGTATTTCGCTTTAATAAATATAGAAGTTGTAGGGTGATATTTGATACACCAGTTTTTAACCGACTTTAATATAAAGGAGGAGGTTCTCAATAAGTGTTTTTTTTATGTGTGTTCGGGCATAACTCCGTGGTTTGTGAACCGATTTTGAAACATTTTTTTTTCACAAATCAAATTGAATCGAGCAACAAAAAATATTTACATATCCGGAGTATACTCACAATGCCACCAGGGCGGTGACGCAGCTTGAAGTAAGCCATCAGTAGGCCTCAGCAGCAAGGGCTCCGAACAACCGTATCTGTTGCATGCGGCTGCCCCAGCTTCATCAGCCTGCCTGAGCAGCCCCAGCCCTCCTCGGACCAGCCACACTCCCCCTCCGTGCGCCATCGCCTGTCGGGCACCGAACCCCATGGAGTTACGACGCTCGAGATACAGGGATGAGTTTGACGGAGACATTCGCCACACTGACACCTCGTAGTATGTTGCATTTTCGACTGAAAAACAAAATGAAATAGCGTTTTAATTACCGTCTATGTACGGTTAAAAAAACACATCAGGCTATATATGTAGGACTTTGCACAGAAGGTATGTCGTGGGCGTCGCGCCAGATCTGAGGTCCCGAGTTCGATCCTCGGTCAGGTTAATATGGGAAAATAATTTTTCTATATTCTCTCGGGCCTGGGTGTAGTGGTACCCTCGTTGTTTCTGATTTCTGTAATACAAGTGCTTATGCTAGTTACCACCAAATCAAAGCAATGTATGTGATGGTATCCAAAATGTATTTATTTAATCTTAATGTGAAGGTGTTTTACATCAGACCCAAGCCCTATGGTTAACGGAACTGGTTGTATCAGCCAACCGTTCCATAGAAGTTACAAAAGTGAAGGAAGATACATTTTACCAATTTTCACGCAAAATATTGGGATCTTACCAAAATCCCTTAGTTGGCTGGTTTTCGCCGCGTTTAGACCGTAAAAGATAGCTTTACCTGGTATACATCTCATCTGGAACTCCTCGTGCTCGTAGGCCAGGTCACACTGCTTTGGCTGTGGGGGGCGCAGAAGCTCCAGACTGAAGATTCTGACGCAGGGCTGGTCCTGGGACGCGATGCCGTTACTGGCCTCGCAGGTCACTTTTAATGTTCCTGGTTTTCATATAATTAACATTGGACTAAATGAAATACAGTAAATAATTTGATATATTTGGTGACGGTATAATAGAAAATGGAAATGGCGGTATGAATTAATTTCTGCCTTACCAATAGTTCAAGGAGCTGGATTTATTATGAAGCAAGACGCCGACAAATCTCGCTTCTTCAAAAGAATACATGTTGCTACAAGAGCAGTCGATTACTGATTGGTGCTGATTGCTGATCAATTATTCAAGTGAGGTAAGGACCTTACTCGAATATAATATCAGCAACTCAAAAACTTATAATTTACTAATCCCCATCGCAATTAAATCCCTACATCAAATCTATAGAACCATTTCGCTCTCTTCATATAATACTGAGATCTGTGCCACGTAGTCAGCAGCTATGGTAATATATAATAGTATACTTTTCGTTATACAAGAACGGTCAACGGTCAACGCTCACCTATCCAAACCAAATGTTAAGGCTTTTGTTCGGACTACTTAGTAGATGGCTTATGTAAAATTCAAAGTCTGTTCAGCTTCGTTTATGACATTTTTTGTAACAAATGAATATGCGTGCGAAGCTGCGGCAGGCCGCTAGTATTAGTATACTGGGACCCCAGCTGATTTCTGTCAGTTGTACCGATAAGGTAGTCTACTGCGATGCTTACCGGCTAGAGATCCAGTGATCTGCGCCAAGGTGAGGAAGTGGGACCCGGTGGTCAGATGCTGTACGTCCGAATCAGCCGGCTGTACGTGCCAGAAGTACGTGTCCGGGGCGGGGTGCGCGCGCACGTTGCATTTTATTGTCTCCTTTAGAAGCACGACGCCGCGCTCCGTGCACTCTGGTGGGTCTGGGATGAGAGGTAAGTGTTAGTAGAATAATAAATATCGGACAATATCTACCAGGGGTCACACAGGTCAGCCCAGTAACAGCTGAACTTCATTACCCTTTCGATGAGTTTCAATTATTAGGGATTGACGTTATAAGACCACGTGATTTTTTTAAGTGAAATGTTAATTCTCTTCTTAAAAATCATGTCCAAACGATATCGAAATTCGAATACTGTTAATTATAGTAGCGCCTATTTGGCTCCCAAATATCTCTTTTTTACTCACTAAGTTTAAAGAAACCAAAATCGGTACTGTCATTCAAAAGTTGGGTGCTATCTTGAACCTCAGCATTATAACAATAGGTACGAATTATCACCACATAAACGATTGCCTTTAGTTTTGATCCAATGTCATGACATAACACATCCGAAGCAACAAATAGAGCGGAAATTGCACTCATAGTAATCATACAGTCCAATTTTCTAATGGAAACGCTACAATAATGTTCTACCTCTAAGCGGATTAATACACTAATACTCTGTCTACTATCCTTATGTATGCTTAGAGCTTTTAAACTACCGAACGAAATTTGATGCGGTTATTTTCAAAGATATAGTGGTTCAAGAGGAAGTTGTATTATGTATAATTTGACGAGAGAGCGGGTCGGACTTTGGCGTCACGCCATCTCTGATGTCCCGGGTTCGGTCTCCGGTCGGGTCTATATGCGAAAAGAACTTTTCTATATTGCCTCGGGCCTGAGTGTTGTGGTACCGTCGTTGTTTTGTGATTTCTGTAACACAAGTGCTTAAGCGACTTACCACAGAAGCAGAAAAATATATGTGATGATGTCTAATATTTATTTCTTTATATAATACATTAATTTAAGAGTACAGTAAAGCTGGAAAATCGGCAGCTAGCTGCCAATAAATTACAAAGCCGTTATAGATCTACATCAATCAAATCGTTCTGGTGAGTATGCACACAAAAATAAAGTCTTCATCGTAGTCGTAACATCATAGTGTACGGATATTACTCACAGTATACGGTGATGTTGACCAGATCAGCTTTAGTCTCGCCAACAGCGTTACTAGCTGCGCAGGAGTATCGTCCGGCGTGCATCCGCGTCGTCTCTTCCACGAACAGGCTGGAAGATGACACGCTGTCGCCCCATATACCACCAGACCTTACAAGGCTATCCTGGAACGTTCAATATACTTTTATAATAATAATAACATTTAAATTTTAAGACTTTCGCGTTCCATTTTAAACATTTAAAATAACTTAACGGGTCAAAACGCGACACGAGCCGACTGCTCAGCTCGTGACCACGGTTGGTGCAACCTAACCGAAACGTCGGGCAGTAAGTAGTTCGTATTAACTACTAAATAAAAATGGTGTTGCGTTTTGACCCGTTAGGTTATTTTAAATAATAACATTTATTTGCATAAATTATGGTATTTACAAAAGGTCTTAAGTTTAAAATACTTAAAACGCATATTTCACCAATTATTATGGCATGCATAGTCGACGCACAAGCTAGTAACTAGTAGTCATGTGCTGGATCGTCAAACATGTAGATCTGCGGATACGGATTTAAATACGGATATGAAGTGTCAAGATCCGCAGATACGGAATCGGATTTTAGTTTCCTTACACAATCGGTGGCGGACGTTGAGTTGAGACATGTTCCGGCTTGCATTGCGCGGTGGGTCTTTCTTTTGTTTTGTATTAGTTTAATGTGACACTGGGCAGCATAGAGAACTATAGAAAGGTTTGCAAGATACAGGAGTCAAATACATTTTAAGAAATAAAAACATATCTGTAATTTATTGAATACTGTTTTAAAGTTAAGGCCATGAGTAAGGTACGCTATCGACGCCAATTGCTTTAAATTGTAATTTACTAAACTGGATCTTAATAATTGTGTACCCTCAGAATCTCTATTCATTCAATTGGCGTCGTAAGTGCGCCTTACTCTTAATCAGATACTTACATTAAAATACCACTTAAATTTGTCTACAGGCGGGTTAGCTTTCACTACGCAAGCTAGGTTCAAGCTGTCCAGCTCAACAACTACGTTGGAAGTGTCATCTCCGACCCTCACGGTTTCCACTATTGGGCTATCTGGAATTAAAACATTTTATTTAGCATTCTTCTTTCTCTAAGCTTGTATAGGATGACCTTCGTAGCCGAGAGGCGAGCGGGCCGGACTTTGGCGTCGCGCCATCTTTGAGGTCGTTCCCGGGTTTGTTCCCGTTCGGGTCAATATGGGAAACGAACTTTTCTATATTGACTTGGGCCTGGGTGTTGTACCGTTGTTGTTTCTGATTTCTGCAACACAAGTGCTTAAGCTACTTACCATAAAATCAGAGCAATGTATGTGATGTTTTCCAATATTAATTAATTTATTTTTCCCACTTATGAATTTATTGCGGATTCCGAAGCTACGCAAGACTATGTTTCTCTATGCTTACTACTAAAAACAAAACGAAAAAATGGAAGGTTTCACTTTTGACGATTTATCGAAAATTTGAGCCTTACTTACTCTTGATTGTACACGTAGCTTATTATAATAGGTACTACCTATACTAAAATTTGGTATCCCAGTAATTTAATCTAGAAAATCAAGACCCTTGAAATCACATTGTTTAGGCGAATACATTTTATTACATTGTATTGTCATACCTTGGCATGAGTTGGAGTCAAGTTAGACTACGCAGATGCACATTCAAACTTCAAAAACTTTTTTGCAAAATGGAGCAACAACTTAGTAAATTTTTATAAATATTGAAAAATGGGAAAAATTCCAAACTAGATTGAATTTCTAAAATATTTATAAACATTTGTTTTTAAATATTCGATATATGAGTAAAAAAAGTCTAACCATAAGGCTTTGAATAATTTAATGAAAAGTTTAAGTGCAATAACTGTTGGCAATTTATCGTAAATGTTTATTGCCACGTATTAAAGGCTACAATTAAACGTTTCAAATCAAGCAAAATCTATTTTCGTCAGATTTATGGTCTGAAAATGAAATTAAGTGCCCAAAATACGAAAAGCGTCAACAACGCAGATTACACAAGCTGAAATTACTGCGTTGACAGGTCACGACTCTTGAAGGATGGATGGGGTAAATTTACAGACCTTTTAATTTATACCTAAAATTCAGTGTATCATGATAATAGCAGACCGAAAAATTTGCGACGAAAAACGCTACTCGACGTCGGTAAACACAACGTTGAACGTTCTTCAGCGCTGGCAATGTAAAGGACATGAATCTACTTTGTTTTGACGATGGACAATGCTGGTGTTCAAACAGAAAAATCGCTTATATAAACACACACATACACACGGGGTAGTTGCGCTTGTGTTTTGTTTCCTTATATTTTTGGATGAATGAAGATGAAATTGGATGAGGTATCAGTACCTACACTGATACCTCATGCTGACTCTAATTATCTTATATATAAAAATGAATCGCTGTTCGTTAGTCTCGCTAAAACTCGAGAACAGCTAGACCGATTTGGCTAATCTTGGTTCTGAAATAATTGTGGAGGTCCAGGGAAGGTTTAAAAGGTTAGAAATAAAAAAAACGCGTTACGAAGTTCGCCGGGACAGTTAGTTAATTAAGGCAACAGTTAGTTAAGGCGCTAGTTAATGATAAAAATATACCCATGCTTGCGATTGGACATAACAATAGTTCTGGGCCTTTTACCGTTTCATTAAATGTACCTAATAAATATTTTAATACCTTTTGTCTACAACATATCATATCATACCAACATATAATTCACAGTAGACCGCAGTCAAATAACAATCACTTCGGTGTTGTTGTATTCCTGCGTGTGAGTAAGGTTTACAGAGCTTCTGGGGAGGTGCTACTTTAGTAGCAGGGTTCAAGCCTTCAAGGTAAGGGCGACAAGTCCAGTAATAGCTTTATTATGCTATACCTACTTGTCACCCTTAAGCTAGGACCTGATTACCACTTAACATCAGGTGAGGTCAATCTTAAGTGCAATATAAAAAGAAAAACTTATCACAACCAAACTAAACTTGACGATGATGCGAGTGGCGGATTTACACTTTTGCCGCCAGTAGACTTTTCAAATTTTACCGCTCCTTCTGACCTCTGCATTTCTACGACAGCGAGAAAGAAAATATTTTCGAATGAAAAGACCAAAAAATTATTATATTAAATTAAAAAAAATTTGAACTGTATAGAGTTTGGTATTGTATACAAACGTGCTGAAAGCGCGTGAGCATCCAAAACGAATACCTACATTCCTAATAAGATTTAGGGATTCATTTTTTTCTATTTCTGTAAGACAAAAAAAAAATATTGGGGCAAATTTGCCGCCCCCAAAAATCTGCCGTCCTAGGCTCCAGCCTACTCAGCCTTCTGGTAAATCCGCCTCTGGCTTAAGCATCTGTATTATGTAAACCAAAACCAACAGATATCAAAATAGATACATTTTAAAATATCCAAATATCGAACTACAATCACAAAAATTTTCACTTTTTCACACGAATGTTTGACCTGGACCCGCCATGACACAGGATTAACATCGAACCTAGAAGTGAATACCCATGTCATTGTGCATTTTTACTCCGACCACTCAATGCTTTGAAAAAGCCACAAAAAACTTCGTCCATTAAAAATATTTATTTAGAATCAGTGTTCGCGACCAGACATCAATCAAGCTAGCCTTGGCCTCGGCACTGAATGGCACGCTGACATAGCAAACTGTAGCCTCCAAGTTATAACTGCTGAGTGTAAGTATTTCACCCTCTTTACAGCCTAACGTATTTAAATAAGGGCTCTTGGTCACGCACGACTCGGGGCCGCTACAAGTGGCTGGAGCGACTTCCGACGAAGAATAACCAAATCTTTTTATTCATAAAGATTACATCAATAGTACTCATGAATACTCATGAAATCAAATGAAGCTACCTCCTTCGGAACCTATAACTACCGAGAAGATATGGTAAAGAAACTCAGTAGTTTCTTTTAAATAAAAGAAAACTAAAGGTATAACTAATTTTGCAGGAAGAGATACAGTTATTTAGTAAAATGTAAAATAAAAATTAAATAATCAACAAATAAATAATTATTTATTATTGAGACTCATTATGTTATGTGCTCATTTTGTTATAACGACATGATAGTTATGTACACAATACAATTTAAGGGTAATTTTAGGGTTAAGAAAGAAATAAAGAAGTCTTTATTTAGTGACATGATAATGCATTTATACAACGGCAACTTATAAATAAAATTATATCACTAAAAGGCAAATACTCATCAGAAAAAGAAGGTTTTTATTCTAGCATCTAATCTGTCCAGCTACCAAATTCCAAACGAATCCATTAAGTAATTATTGCGTGACAGAGTTACTATATGATGCAAACATAAAAATATTTCACGTTTTTATACTAACTTGCCCGCGATTTCGTTGGCATTATTTCGGGATAAAAAGTATCCTTTATTTTAATCTAGCACATTTTTATTTCTGCTAAATCTCATCAAAATCTATTCAAGTGTTTTTACGTAAAAGAGTACATACATTTTTACAAACTTTTGGGCTTATTTTATTACATGGATTCTATTCAATCGAGCACCAAAAATACTAACCTAACCTAACGTAAATAAAAGATTGGCTACAAATTTAATAAGTGAGTCACTTTGGCCCGCGTGACGTTGTGGCTCAGGCTCACAATTAAAAGGTGCTTGTGAAATTATTTCTCTTATGAAATTAGTAGGATAAGTTTCATGTTCGGTGTAGTATCCAATTAAATAGTGGGCTAGAAAAGCATGTTAGAAGATGTCCAAAGTAAGATGCCTCAAATGCTTGTTTTGTATATTACGGTCACAGAAAATCTTGATACTAGAATTTAACGTATCGTTACATTCCCATCAATATGGTTGAGTGAAGCGATGGCTGGCACATACGTCATGTTTGTAAACAGGTGCCACCTTTAGGGACTGGTCTGCTCCAGCTTACCTCTCATAAGTAAATACTTAATGTTTTATTCACTCATCAAAACAAACTATATGACTTGGTCCAAAGTGGACTACACATAGCTATAAGTAAGATACTGTTACTGTAACTAATCTGCTGAGTTTCCGGTTCCGAACCGGCAGTAGAATTACTTTGCATGGTACTTAATGACGATTCAAAAGTGTTATATGTAACCTACCTGAATAAAATATTTGATTGATCAATTGCATACCTGATATTGGTATGGGTAAAATTTAACTTTTTAATCTTAGCCGAGTCTATCGGATTGAATAAAAAAAGAGAGCATAAATTTTATTTGGTATATAAAATGGTTTACCCATATTAAACTAACGCTCGCAGAACAAACTCTTGTCTCATTTGCATCTGAAAAAAGGCATCGTTCCAACTTCGCGTCGGCCATTTGCAAAAGGCGCAAGTGGCCCTGTTCAAGAGCCCTAAAGTGTCAAGCACGCTTCGACCTCCCGGCATCGGTCAGCGTTTTCCGATTCGGCGAGTGGGGCGGCAAACGCTTCCTTCAATTATAATTTTATGTATTAAAAGTCTCCTCTTTTTTCCGATGTTAGTTTAGACTCGAGCGGTTTAATTAAACGGTTGTTAAAGATCAAATTCGCGTGTACGTTTCTAGCCAGAGGCGAATATTAGTTTCTCTTGAAAACGAGAGACCAGACCATATTAAAATGCCGGAAGTTATTTATGAATGCGTACTTTGAACTAATTTTGCGAATTGAGAGTGGAACATGAGTTTCGGACAAATTTTGTTGCAGAACAAAATGAATATGAAGGACCAGTAATGAGTATTATATGTCGCTGGAAATGTTAAAATCATGGATTGCACAGAAACCCGGTGGATGCCGAATATTCTTGTTTTATGTCATCTTATATTACTTTAACGACATGGTTAAAAACTCTAGACTATCAGGCAACTGAATCTACACTTCCAATAAAAATATAAGTATACACATTTCAAGCACCCCGAATGGAACTTTTTCTGTTGTTTTATTTATATATATGTATATTTCTTCTTTTTTTTATTATAATGTTAGTTTAGTTACTGTATTACCGATGCTCTGTTACCCATTATAAATTATTTTTGGTTACCCAAGATACAGGCTAAGCCTAATTTCGGATCCCCTGTTACACTCACCACTTCTTAGATAGCCTCTCTCATGTTTATTATTAAGTACCTTAATACTACTTTCTAAGGCTTTGTCTAAGTAAGTTTGTTCAAAGAGTAATAAAGCATTTTTATTTTATTTATTTTTATTTATCTAGTGATATGACAAAATACAAATATTAAGTCTAAGATATGTTATAGGCTAAACTATTTTTAGTGAAAGAATAGTGTTGATAAATATATGTTTGGAATCAGGTGAATATATGTATTATTGTCTGGAATTCTTTTGAATGTTGGCTTGTGTTAAAGTTCACTAATTTATTATAAAACTGTTAGAAGTCATAGGCTAGTTTACAATGTTTCAATCAGGAGATTACCCCGTGGGTATCAAACACAAAACTCTCCTAACGACCCTCTAAAAACAAACACCATAAATAATTAACTTAAACATTGAACAACATCACATATTCGATTCTACATAGCTTAAGACTTGTGTTATATTGGTACATCCGAAACAACAACGGTATCACAACACCCAAGCTCAAGCAAATAAAGAAAAGTTAGTTTTAACCCGGCTAGGACTGAGCCTGGGACCTCAGAGATGGCGTGACGTTAAGTTCAGCCTCGCCTCTCTGCTACGGAGGTCGTCAAAAATATATTTAGTTAAAATTTTAATATTCCGGAACGGGAACACATGAAATGATTTTATTTAATATTTATAATTCGGACCATGACATTCAAGCGGATTATTTTACTTCACCGCTCTGACATTGTTGATATACCATCCTTCTACCCATGCGTACTAAAACGCTTTGCAAATTCCTTTCTATTACGAACGGTTTAGGCGAGGAATGCGCTGCTTGACGAAGTTTTTCCTGAACAATGTACCTAACTTAAGGAGGCCCTTAAAGGGTTTCAAAGTCAAGGTCAAAATAATAGTGAATAAAAATCGATCCAGTCTACGTAGGCACATAACGTTGTATTGATAACTGGAATTTTTGCCAAAATTCTTGCATTTTTGCAAAAACACGGATAACTACACGATCGACATGAAGTTTCTCTATCTCTCTGAAAAGATGTTGCAAAAATGCGCAATTTTACATAGTGATATACATTTTCTATTCCTTTTTCCTATAGCATTCTTAATACAATAAAAGTAAGCTCGTAACATTTCACATATCCGCCATAATTCTTGCAATTTTGTAAAAATACGGATAATTAAACATTTCAGATGAAGCTTCTCAATCTTTCTGAAAGGATGGATTGTTGCAAAAATGCGCAATTTCACATAATTAAATACATTTTCTTTTTATTTTCTCAACAGTATTCTTAATACAATAAAAGTAAGCTGGTAACAATTTCACATGTCAGAAGATGAATAAGAAGACAACAACTTACAAGTGACGTTGAGAGTGATTACGTCAGCCTTGGAGCCCCTGCTTGGAGCCATGGCGGGGTTGGTGGCTACGCATGCGAGGGTGGCGCCGTTGTCCACCACCGTCGGAGTCAGCTCCAGGAACGAGACAGACGTGCGCGAGGAATTGCTCCAGCTCTGCGGCAGAAAACGTATTTCTTTTTAACATTAAAGTCACAGCAAAGCGAGTGTGCAAGCGAGCATCCCAGGACCATTTTTTTTTCGGGGGGAAATGTATTTACGCACCGTACCACCATCACCCAAAGGAGGTGGCGGCGTACGGTCCCTGCCGTAATAAGAGCAGGAATACCCACTAAAACTCTCTAGGCACATACAGAAGACCGGCGTCGCGGAGTACTCATGCTGACGATGTTCCTTTTCAGTATTCTAAAGAAGAGGTATCTTGTTTTCTCATGTAACTAAAAATAAATGTATGTTTATTGTAGGTAGAAAAATGAAGTAATGTAGGTACTATGTCTTTGCAGAACATAATATAATTAATTATAATTATCTAAAACCCCCCTATTGACCTCATCGCCTTACCTGGTTGCTGTGCTGCGTGAGATGCTTGTGGTCCAGCCACCAGGCCAGCTCAGGCTGCGGGTAGGCGCCATGGGCAGTGCATTTCACGACCGCAGGCTTACCAGCCTGCAGCACATCTTGGATAGTGCCCACCACCCAATATATGGACACGTTGTATGCCGCCACTGAAAAAGAAGTTGCCTTGCTGAAATCGCCCTATACATTTTTTTTATTTTGCATTTCATGATTGACTTATCCCACCTGATGTTAAGTGGTAATGAGGGCGACAAGTACAGCATAATAAAGATGTTACTGCACTTGTCGCCTTACCTTGATGGCTTGACTCTTGCTACTAATGTAGCACCCCCCGGAGCACTGGAAACCTTACCTCACACGCAGGAACACAACAACACCGATGTGATTGCTATTTGGCTGCGGTCTTTTGTAAGGTGGGTGGAGGTATTTCACCAGTCGGCTATGCCCTACCTCTCGTGTATCTAGTTTCTTGCTGGTTCTTCCACTTATACTTTTGTAGAAGTTTACATGAATGAATTACATACATTTTCTCAAATAATCCTATTTTCAAAAAAGGCCTATTTTCTGATTTTTTTCCAGCTAAGATGGGATTCTTGCACCCTAACTTTTTAGTTGCTGTTTTATAACTTAATCTATGAGTTAGTAAATGTGGATTGGGGAATAGAAAGGTCAGAGGTCAAGGGTTAACGGCCCTGTCTTTAAGTATTTCGTCGTATTCAATATTTTAGGACTAAAGCTTTTGCCAAATTCGTATCAACTTGATGAAATGTGGTTAGTTCAATGTCAGGAACTCTTCCTGACATTTTTACAGTACAGAGTCTTCGTAACTTTACAGAAAAGTACAATGTTGACAATGAGATATTATGAACTATCATTACCTATTATTGCAAGTGTAAGAGTAATCTCATCTAAAATTGGTTGTATGTATTATTACAGGCTAAAGTCTTCAAATTTGGTTGGATAAATAAAAAAAGATATAAGTAACAAAGATAAAACTAAAACTACTATTTAGTTTGTCTAATTAAGAAAAATGTTTTGAAAATGTTTTCATGCCGCAAAATATATGATAAGTTATCGAAGAAAGTTTCATAAACATGCGTCCAAAAAATCTCGAAAAGTGTTAATCCTTACTAATATTATAAATGCGAAAGTAACTCTGTCTGTCTGTCTGTCTGTCTGTTACGCTTTCCTGCTTAAACCTCTCAACCGATTTTGATGAAATTTGGTATAGGTATACTTTGAATCTCAAGAACGGACATAGGCTACTTTTTATTAGAAAATAAGGGGGGGAGGGGGGTAATACCACCTCTGAAAGTTTATATGGAAAAATGTTTATTTTTGAAGTTAGAGATATGAAATTTAGCACAAATATAGTTTGAAACTTGGATTAAAATATAGACTACTTTTTGTTTCGAATATTAGGAGAGAAAGGGGTAAAACCGACCATGACAAGATGTAGTCCACGCGAACGAAGTCGCGGGCACAGCTAGTGTTATCATAAGTTATCATTATTAAGTATTCATTCTTTCTTATAGTTTAATTTTACTTAGAAGGCTTAAAATAAATTTGTCTATTAGATAGTTTGATATACACAAGTAAAATAATCCTGAAGTTTCTTTACATTGTTCCCTAGTCCCAAAAGCTTATTAAAGCCGTACGTATTATTGGGACAGTCAAATATGGGATAAAATAAAACGAAATTTATGAACAACCCGAAAGAAATTTGTTCCCGAAACTGTACAGAGCGTAAAAGGGTCCGAAAATCTCAAAGATCTCCCTACGGCCCCGCTCCTAAGTTGCAAAATCTAGATTTACTAATGTTCCAACCCTCTATATTAAGAGCTTTAAGAGAACTAGGCACTATTTTTCTTAGTTGTCTTGACCAGCACGTTTTCGTTTAAGGTTTACTAGCTTTTGTCCACAGCTTAACCCGTTTGGACTTTTATATGAAGAAAATATGTCAGAATAAAATTTGTATTATAATGGTCATGGTGAAGAATTTTAAATCAGTCCAAATGGTTCACTTTATAGTATAAAACAAAGTCGCTTGCGTCTGCCTGTCCTTATGAATACATAGATCTTCGAAACTACGCCGATTTTGATTAGAATGATGGAAAGAAAAAATGCGCCAGACAATCACACCAATCACCTGGTCTCAAACTAAGGTTTTCCCTTGTACTATGAGTACCAGACGACGGATACTAACTGGGTGCGTCATCCCAGCACACCCAGACCCAAGTCAATTTAGAAAAGTTAGTTTTTCCAAATTGCCCCGACCGGGAATCGAACCCGGGACCTTTCGCGCCTTGGCCGCCTACCTTAGCCACTGCGCCACCGAGGTCGTTAAAAGGAAAGAAAAAAAATACTTTGTTGGCATCAATAATCATTACCATGATTTCAAACTGAACACTGATCATGTGCCTTCTCTACCCCTACGTGCATTTTTCTTACAGCGTAGGTATGATGTTTACTTTCGTTTCTTATATTCTACTGATTGATACTCTTCAAATATCTCATCCTTTTGAGTGAAAAAATAGATGGTCGACTCCCCTCTCTCCTTAAACGTCTTACGTAGCAAATAAGCTACTCAGATGAAGAACTAAATTAATCATTATATGGCATTCCATTTACCTCAACAAGCAGAAATCCTTTGAGTCCTTGCTAAAGTTTCCGCTTACAGCACTCAATAATTATAATTAAGGTTCAAGTCTATTGAAATGAACGAGTTTGAAATAGTTTTCGAGGAAATATCAGTTTAGTTGTTCAATCGTCCCTTTATCTCTAGTCTTTCGGTAGTACTTAATTAATTCGTAAAAAGGTTATCAGACAACCTTGTTCTATTTTGTATTTAGATTTGATTCACGTAAATCAGGAATGTTAAGGATTTTTCGGATAGTATTCAACACAAAAATCGATTTGAAATCATCACTAAAAAATAACAAAATTGATCGAATTATTTTGAAATTTGAAAATATTCCCCAAATTTCAAATTACATTACCCTTGTTTTTTCTCCTAATCTGGAATTGTTGTACATCCATTATGGATCATAGATTGTTGTACCTACATCCATATGAACAAAGCTGTATATTATATTGGAGCGTTTGTCATCTGACATTCGCAATGTCAACATTTCTTTCATTATTTTTATTCCGCAATGTAACTTACAATGGTAACCTATTCAGATCATATTCACCACCAACTGATTAAGGTGCGCTCCGAGACACGAGATTATCCTTCTTAATTCGGAAGGTGAGTTTTTTTATACTACACTTCAAGATTGACCTCATCCCACTTGATAGGTACCTGTGGTTAAGTGATAATGAGGTTTAAATATTAGAAACAGAAATTTTTTATCTCCCCCTGCGGTGCGGGAATTGAACCCACGACCTTCACGTATCGCGCGTGCTGCTCTTACCAACTGAGCTAACCGCAAGTTATTGTAGGCGATGAAATTTTTCTGCTGTATCAACCGTTAGCCTTTCGGTAAGTGCCCTCTGCCGAATATGTTTATATCTACATACTTATCGGATATCGCACCGCAGGGGGAGATAAAATTTTTCTGTTTCTAATATTTAAAGTTCGCTAGTACGGCGTATAGTACTATAAAAATAATAAAATCGATAATGAGGTTCTAGCTTAAGAGCGACAAGTACAGCATAATAAATCTGTAACTGGACTTATCATCCTAAGTCCTCGTCGGCTGCTCCAGATCGAGCGATAAATTGCTATGCCCTACCTCTCTTAAGGTGATTCAAGAATACAATGAAATCAATAAAAACCTGTAACCAAGGATTTTGGCGGATAGATCTCTAACCAGTACAACACAGAGACTGTTTTATCATATTAAACCGTAATTGGTGCTGATGAAATATCGCAACTATATCATTACTATTTCTATAGATGAATGACAATATTACAGTTGTTAAACAGCCAACCTCTAATTTCCATGTAAGGAAAATTGCGTTCCTCGTGGCTTTATTTGAAATAGGTTATGATCGTTTTTATTAATGATCGGATCAATATGGAAAGTTCGTAACTTTTGTATATTGCCTCGTGTCGGGGTATTTCGGTACTGTCATTGTTTCTGATTTCTGTACACAAACGCCTGAGCTACCTACTTTACACAGAGCAATGTATGTGATTTTGTCCAATAGTTTATTCTGAGAATGCGGGTTCTAGTGAGTGATTTCCTTTCTTAACAGAGCGCGAGAGTCCCTAAGGAACCTTCAGTTCTTCAAAAAGTTTGGTAAAGAGCTGGGCTTAAATCATAATTGATAGTCAGGTAGGAAAAAGGAAGGTTACAGCCATTAGAAATAAAAAAGTAACCATAACTAAACCAAGGACACTATTAATACCAGTCAAGACACGGGTAATATCGAAGAAAAGCAATTTAGGAGATAACGTAAAAAGTTTGTGACTATAAAACTGAATGGTACTTAGTGGTTCCTGTAATAGCCGAGGCAAGTCCTCGCAGGCAATATAGAACAACGACGTGGTTCCTACCTAGCTGCTCACGACGAACGCTACGGAAGAAGCGACTATTTTCTAGGCGAACGTCGATTTTCTAGGCTGGGTACGTGACTAAATTAAACTTTATGGTTATTGTGAAAGAGACTTTTGTGACTTTAGACGTTAATTGTCAATAAAACTCGGCTGAGAAAGAAGGAAAAAGAAAAGAGATGTTTAGCAGACATCAATTCTAATTGTATTCTATTTATATTAAAAACGCGAAAGTTTGTATGGTTGGAAAGAATATATGGATGTTTGTTACTCTTTCAGGCAAAACTACTGAATAGTTTTGGATGAAAATTGGTAAGAAGGGAGATGACATATTAAGTTGACATTGAGGATACTTTATATCCACAGAGGTTGATTTTTGAATGTGTACTTACGACTAATAAGTGCCTTTTTAAGCTTAACTTTTGGACTTGACAACCATGGTGATGAAGCTTGTGTCTATTGTTGTAACGATGACTTGATTTCAAATAAGGCTTTTACTTTAGAGTAGGACTTTATAGGCAAGGTACTTTACAAAACGTTTTTGATCTGGAAATTATTTTAGAAAGCTTATGAAGTATTTTACTATACAAAATATAGAATTTAACACTTCCGCCTGCCATTTTAAACCTTAGTATATAAAATAGGTTAACGGGTAAAAACGCGACAATATTTTTTAGCAGATAGTTAATACGAACTATTAAAAATGTGGTAGCTTTTTGAACCTTTGTATTTTAAATAATATACAAAATTCTCATCACGCACGTTTCAAGAGCCTATTGTCTGTAATAGGGAACTAAACTTAACTTTGGGATCAGAAAGTCATTAGATTGAGTTAGTTTTGACCCAACTCAAACGTTATTGTGGACTCATCGTTGGCTATGGCACGCGTGTCTTGTGGCTATTAGGGTAACTTTTCAGTTTGATTATAGTGGATTCGTCATCCGTTTATGCCGAAAAAAATGTATTCTAATATTTTATGACATGAACATTTAAAATAAGTTAACGGGTCAAAACGATTGAGTCAGCTCGTGGCCACGGTTGTTGGTGCAACCTAACCGAAACGTCGGGCAGCAAGTAGTTCGTATTAACTACTAATAAGTGGTGTCGCGTTTTGACCCATTAAATTATTTAAAATGTTTAAAATGGAACGCGAAAGTCTTAAAGTTACAATAATAATTGTATAAGTTTTGATACAAAAAGTGTCATAAAATATCAGACACCAATACTTTTTGTCAATATTTATATTAACCTATTCAGTCTGTATCCATTGGCAGATAAATACCACCAGTTCTAAAATAAAATAAAGTAGGCACGGTCGAAATCACATCAGACAATTGCATCGCCCTTAATTCGTTAGCGTAAAAATTAATATCGAACTGAAAGTATTTACCTTCACATGACGTTGACTGTACTAGTAAAATAATAAACACAAAATCATTCATGAATTTGAAAAGTTGCTAATAAACTCAGAATTTATAAATAAATTATCAAAACTTTAAATGTAATTTATTTAGCAAATATCTGACATTTTAAGTTTTTCGACCTATGAATAATTAAATCTAGGTCAAAATCACATACATTGCTCTGATTTTATGGTATTAGCTAAAGCACTCGTGTTACAGTAATCAGATATTACGACGGTAACACAACACCCATACCCTAGAAAAGTTCGTTTACCATATTACCCACCGGTAATCGTACCCATGATATAGACAGAACCAAATATAGACAGAACTCCTACTTGGTTAGAGTTCAATGAGCTTTCCCGTGACCTTGGGCTGGATCCTTTCCAGTTCAGTGTTCCTAAGCTCAAAAGCAAACAGCAAGCGTATTTTTTGATTAGGTAACGTTTTATTACTATTTTGTTTGTGGATCTGATGTGGATGGAACCATTTGTTGTTATGTGTACTGTCTTCTTTCTAGTTCATATTTAGCCGTATGATTCGCAAAAAGTGTAAAATAAAATAAAATATAAATAAATGACCTCAGATGTAGTATGTGACGCCAAAGTCTGGTCCTTTTGCCTCTCGGCTATGGAGCGAAATTTTGTTTGCATCGACGATAATTACTTTTTGGTTAATTTGAATACCCTAAGACAGTGATTCCCAATCATTGTTTTGCCATGACCCGGTAAATTTCACATTGCCTTTCATGACCCACCTAATAATTTTAAACTCAAGCTAGTTCCATTAGGTTAAATAATACTTGTTTATTTTTACAAGAAAATATGTTTTATAATTTATTATAAAAAATTTTTGGTATCGCATTTTTAGTCACTAAATTTTAGTGCGAAGTATGGAGCAATAGCTTATTTTTACTATAGTGTCCAAGTTCGCAGAAATTGGTGTAAAACAAGGCGGAAATGTTGCGACCCGGTATTTTATTTTGATGGTCCGGTACCGGGTCGCGACCCGGCAAATGGGAAACACTGCCCTAAGAGTCACTAACTATATAACGCTGACTGTACTGTGTAAGGCATTAAGCTACTTTTACATTAAGAAAGATTATTGCTAACACCGGAAGATGGTATCCTTCGGCTTGAATAAATAATGGATGCCCTATGCAGGTCAAGGCTGTTTCGGCAGGCACCGAGACGCAATCCAATAACGGATAATAGGCGGTTGGCCATACTTACTGATATTTGGTGGCAAACTACAAACTTCACTCATTCCGATCATCCGATAGAGCCTATTTATTGAGTGCTCACCGCTTAACTTAAGCTGAGAAGGAATCTGGAAATTGGAAATTGATTTGTAGCCGTTTAACGGCCTGCGGCTGCGGCCATTTAGAGCCGGATCTTGAAGGGGGGGGGGGGGGGGGGGTAAAGTAGGTCAAGAAGCCGCCGACTCTTTCAGGAGTACAGTATATACTTTTGGGGGGTGACAGTTTTTGTGATACTCAATCAAAGGTATATATAGCAGCTGGACGCTGGATTATCAAGTCGTTCATTTGTTCAATTCGATTGTTATGGAGCCTTATTAAATACTAGCTTTTTCCGGTGACTTAGTTTTCTTTATTTCGGGATAAAAGGAATCTTCTAAGTCAATATAGTCTTTCATCTAGCCTATTGCAGAATCTCATTCAAGTGGTTTATGCGTGAAAAAGTAACAAGCATAGGGACATCCATACATTTTTCCAAACTTTCGTATTTATATTTTTGGTAGTACTTGTTGTTACTCGCGACTTTTATCTATCTTTCTTCGAAACTCCATATCCATTAAGACTGGCCGAAAACTTGGTGCACTTGAGGAGAGGTACAAAATCGTCTGAAATTTAAAAAAAAAACTCAAGCGTTTAGGTTTGCCGAATAGAAAAAAGTGTACTCAAATCCTTTATTTGAATTTTCAAGGCTTCCAATATAAAGCAGGGATTCAACGCTCACTGTGATAACGCAAAACGAGTTTTTTTTCCACTTTGCATTTCAATGGACAAGGGGAAATGTTCGCTGGGGATTTAGCTTACTTAGTGCCTCCCTAAGTCTATTATAGAGTACAAAACGTGCTTATAACGGCCTTGCTCCAATGTAAATAGCCTGCGTGGTGCTGGAATACCTACCAACCTACAAATAGTTTTGTATTAGGTATTTTAGGAGCTCCGTATCTAAAACATTTCCTTTGTTCAATTTAACATTTAGTAAAAAGCTCATGGTTTCCTAAAATGTATATTTTAGACTATGAAATTCGTAACAGAACAATAGTTACCGACGGATAAAGCTCTAGGAATAGCAAAACTAAAGTGGCAATGGGCTGGCTGCATGGTTCGTATGGTGGATACTTGCTTTTCGATTTTAGTGCTTATGCCCGAGCATTAAGGGCGGTACAAAGTCCAAAGTGTATCTGAACTGCTTTCAACCGTACAACTTTTGGCTCGAGAAGCAAAAGCATTCGAGTATGTCCTAGTGCTGGAATAAATAAATGTTATATATTCTATTCTTATAACCCAAATTGGAAAGACAAACTTCTCTCAGTGGTAGGAAGGCGAGGGATTCTAGAAGTACAAAGCTGAGAATAGAATCAATAACTAAAAAATCCGTTTGGTCCATCAGTTAAATTGTCTAAAAAAAAACACTTAATTATTTATCCTATCATGGAAAGAAAAAAAACATACTACCTATGCATTGTTTAAAAATTTAGTGTGACCTCACTTCTTCGTACAGTTTTTAAGGAAATACTGACGTAAACTCTCCACTAAACTTTTATGCGTAGTATCATCTATACTTCTATACTAATATTTTAAAGCTGAAGAGTTTGTTTGTTTGTTTGAATGCGCTAATCTCAGAAAAGATTGGTTCGAATTGAAAAATTCTTTTTTTGTTAAATAAAAAAGGCTTTAGGCTATATAACATCACGCTGCAACTATTAGGAGCGAAGAAATAATGGAAAATGGGGAAAATTATTCATCCTTGAGGGCTTCCGTTGCGTGCGCTGCGAAAACGGTTCAAGATACAAAAAATATATGTATGAAATAATTATTCCTATTGAAATGATCTAAAAAAAAGTCCACGCGGACGAAGTCGCGGGCGGCCGCTAGTAATTAATATTTATTAATTGGGTAAAGCAAAAGAGCTTGAATTCTGGAGTCTGTTTTGAAGGTCGTTGTTTTATTATCAAGACATCATATCCTAATATGGTCTTGGAAAGCCCTACTTCCAGTAGTAGCAGTCCATGCTCAAGTTTGAGCGATAAACGCTATGCCTTACCTCTCATAAATTATCATCTTTCCCAGCGTTGATTTTACTAAAAGCTCTTACTTTTTAAATCTAAAAAGAGCGTTCAGCGATATATCTATTCCCCTCAAATTGCGTCTTAAATGCAATACATTTTTTCACTTTGGAAGCATCTCTCGCGCAAACTATAGTTTAGAAAAAAAATAATTAAAAACCTCAATATCATTTTTGAAGACCTTTTTGCCATTCGGCTACGGAACTCTAAAAAAAGGCTGACACACGCAGTTCGATATTTAATCATATGCCTACAAGATAAGGGCGTTACAAAGGCCAAATAGCCTGACGAGCTTTTGACTGTACAATACGTTAATTGCCTAAATTGTACTTGAATATGTCAGTAAAACCAATTTCTGTAAATTTTCTGTACAATAAAGTGTATCTATAAATTTTAAGACTTTCGCGTTCCATTTTAAACATTTAAAATAATTTAACGGGTCAAAACGCGACACCATTTTTATTTAGTAGTTAATACGAACTACTTACTGCCCGACGTTTAAATTATTAAATGTTTAAAGTGTATCTATCCATCTATCTACATAATATCTTAAATGCACAATACATATTATCTCGCTCCAACGGCAGACAGATTGGTTACCAGTTTCACGGTCCTCGGCGGAGGGTCGCGCGTTCAATTTCCGCCGCTGAATTCGTTTTACGATGATGCAGATAGTTTGGGACTTTTGATGTGATGGTGTCATAGCTTCATAGGAAGGGTGGGAAACCAAATTTGCGAGATAGGTTTTGAGACAGCTTGTTATATTTTTTTATTTTAGGTTGACGTTCAACTAGTAAGGGTCATTCGTCTGGTACTCATACAAGGGAATACTAGAGTTTGAACTATACTATTTATGTAGTACAATATTACCAAGTACAAGTCGATGCAAATACAGCGCTCAACGCTCCATGCGTAATGCACGATTAGCCAATCAATACATCATACCTACATCGCGATGTCAGAGTTATCGTCGCCACAAACTATATAAATAAATATAAATATTGGACAACATCACATACATTGCTCTCATTCTGAGGTAAGTAGCTTAAGCACTTTTGTTACAGAAATCAGAAACAACTATGGTACCACAACACCCATACCCAAGACAGTATAGAAAAGGTCGTAACCCAAATTGACCCAACCGGGGATCGAACCCGGAACCTCTGACATTGCGCAAAGCCAAAGTCCGCCTCGCTCACCTCTCGGCCACGGAGCTCGTTAAATATATACTACATACCAAGATTACCTAGTAGTTGGACCTTGGTCCTCGAGCAGATAACACCTAGCTTGGCGTAAATACTCTCACTTTTTAGTAAAGAAAATACGTTCCTTACAGTCTGATTGTCTGGCATTTTATGTGTAAATGTATATAAGTATGTACAAACAAAACTGACGACTTCCAAAAGGGTGTTGTTGGGTGTCCGTTTAATGACTGGAATTTTGGCGCTATTTATAGGTCGACCGTTTATCCGAAACCCTTCCTTCTCATGTTGGACCTTATTTTAGGTCAAAGCGACACGATGTAGATAAAAACTATCTCAAAAATTTTGTTCTTAAATTTAAAGGCTCTGAAATGTCTTTGTGAATCAAGCGAACGGATTTTTAACGCAACCGTACGTTTTAATCTAAATATAAACAACTTAAAGGTGACTGACTGACATAGTGATCTAGGTATGTATCAATCAACGCACAGCCCAAACCACTGGACGGATCGGGCTGAAATTTGGCATGAAGGTAGATGTTGTGACGTAGGCAACCGCTAAGAAAGGATTTTGATCAATTCTACCCTTAAGGGGATAAAATAGGGGATGAATTTTTTAACAAAACTATGCCAATTTTAAGCCGTTTAAACCGTAATTGGGCTAAAACTTTGCATGCATAAAGTTACTATGACGTAGGCATCCCCTAAGAAAGGATTTGTATAAATTCTACCCCTAAGAGGATGATCGTTTGTATAAATCTTCTTAGATTTTCGACTGATTGAACTGAAATTAAAGATTGAAGTTACTTTAAGAAGCAAAATCCTATTTAAGCGAACGTGATTCGGATAAATTCAACTCCCATGGGGGAGATGACGGGGGATGTAAATGTATTAGTTTTAACCTGTCAGTACTTAATGGAAATAATAAATTAAGACGAACAAAATAATTTTTGATCCTAATAACTAACTCACAAAACATATTTTACGATGTAAATGAGCTGATGTATATTAGTTAAAAGAAAGGACCTTCGCTTTGGATGCTATAGGAATCCGTAGGCAGTTGATAGCTTTTTACCTTACTTTTACTTTTTATTCTTTACAATTTGTTTGTGTAAACAAATACGGATAAAAGTACTAGACAAAGTTTTCCTTGAATTTGAAAGTCCAAGGAGAATAGAAATTGCCCTAATTAAAGCCCAGCACAAAAGTTTAGTAAAGTAAGATACATTAATTAGTCTTGTATTTCTAGGAAACTAGCTTTTTATTCGTATTTTCTAAATAAACACTTGTGAAGTTTTTCCACAAAGGTTGGGCTCAGAATTTTAAGTTTTGAACTGTTTTAGAATTCATATAACGTCCATAAATTAATTTTATTACACGTGGGACTTACTTTGTGGTAGACTTTTATGTTGGACTCAGTAGAAATAATAAAGAGTTCATTTAAAATCGGAGTTTTCGTATAAAACTCTATTTTAAATCTTATGACAGAAGTTTTACGTGTGTGGTTTGTAGATATATCTATACAGGTATAATATTTATTTATTGTTACAGCATAAAAAAAAGTTAATCAGCTACTTGCTTTGAAAACGCCAATCCTTCCAAACTACCTTTCATTTTGTTTTTGAACCCTTTGCAACCCTTTTTTGCATTTAAATGTACGGTCAACAACACGTCAAGGTAAACATTTGCAGTACGATATTAGGAGGTCGTATGCCAACGATTTATGGGTGGTGCATAGTCTGAAGTGTCCATCAAATTGATTGCAGTCAAAAGGTAGTTATAATGTAACGTGCTTTAGATTATTCGTAATTATTCACGCTCTACTAGACTATCTGTACACGAAATTGCATTTGATTCGCTTCAGTAGATGACTTCCGCACAGACAGAGATACTTGCGCATTCAATATTAAATAAGGATTAGAATTACCTACACCAATAAAGTTTCCGGCTCTAATTTCCCAAGCAACGTTCTTGTAATCTCGCATATAAAATTAGTCGACTTGAAATTCTCAACAAAAACATCAAAAGGAATTGTATTCCGGGTTCCGCACCCAAAAAGTGTACACGGTGCTAATATTTATCTTTATGACGGTCGTAAGCAGCTCGGTAATGTGTTATCTGCATTGTGACGGATTTGTATGGACGACACACGGCTTCAAAGGCGACACAGCGTCTCTGGTGCATTGTGTTCAGAAAGCAGAGAGGAATTTGTGACCTTTCCGTGTCGTCTGACGTTTTATCTCACGTGACTGGTCAAAGCGAGCAAGTGCTAGCAAAAGGTTCCATTTTGCCTTTTTAGTAGTTTCTACCAATTTTTATAAGCGAGATGTTTGCTTGCTTACAGGGCTGACTTTGACTTATTAGAGTCTCTGGACACAGTAAAAAATGAGCTTCTTTGGTCGTAATAGAGTTTAAGCTTCGCATTTCGCGTTTCGTTTTTCCGCTCCATTAGAACGCAAGTAGCGTAACTGTTGAAATCATTTTTTTTATTTATTGCAATTCAAGATTAATCTCATCCCACCTAATCTAAAGTGGTAATGAGGTCCTAGCTTTAGGGCGACAAGTACAGCATAATAATAGCTGTTACTAGACTTGGCGCCCTTACCTTGAAGGCTTGACCCCAGCAACTTTTTTTTTGAAACGAACCGACGTCACATCATCACATTCTAGTTAGCTGTACCATCGATTATTTATTTAAATGACAAAAATGTTCGGGCTACATATCTGAATGTACCTATGCACTTTTTTTGCCTGTTATTTATTTTTTCGAATAGGTAACATACATGTATAGGTAACAATTTTGAATTACCATAGAATACAATCCAAAGTTATCTTTTGTTTTCAAACTCAAACTTGAAACAGAATGAAGAAACATTAACTTTAAATTTTTTGAGAGGATAGCTGGAGCAGACCAGTCCCCAAAGGTGGCACCTGTTCACAAGCATGATGTTTACGCCAGGCATCGCTTTACTCAACCATATTGAAGGGAATGTAACGACCGGCCACATTGCGCCACGACCCTAGTAAAATACTTTTTATCTAAAGGATATTTAATATTGTATTGTATTTTTTTAAAGTAACAATAATTATCTCGATAAAGGTTCACATTTGGTTTGTTCAGACAATTCAAAAGTCCGCAAAAAACAATTCAAATTCAAAAGCCGTGTTTATAAAATAAATGTAAACGAACTTCACATTTTCCATTTGTGAATTTAGTTATAACTTTGCAAGTGTCATCTAACTAATGAACTCGCAGAAGAAATATGAGAAAGAAAATTTTTCATGATGAATATGATTCATTTAGAACTTTACGTACAATTCAAACAGCGTGGCTCCCTCGCAATGTTTTCTTAATTACCACGCTAATGATACCAGAAATATGAAATGCTTGGTTATTAAAAGGCAGTTTATAATTAAGTTAATTAACAGAGGCTCATTCCGATTCAAGTGTACAATACCTTAAAATTGCCATGAGCATTGACGAAATAAAGGGATATTAATAATTTAAACTTGTCATTAACGATTCTGTAAGAGGGTATTTATTTAAATTATTTGACTATTAATTAATTTTTAAGAGAGTTAGGGCATAGCGATTTATCGCCTGAACTGGAGCAGCCCGACTGGTGAAATACCTCTACCTTACAGAAGACCGCAGCCAAATGACAATCTCTTCTGTGTTGTTGTGTTCCTGCGTGGGGGTAAGGTTTCTAGACCTCTTGGGGGGTGCTACTTTAGTAGCAGGGGTCAAGCCTTCAAGGTAAGAGGGACAAGTTCAATAACAGCTTTAATATACTGCTTGTCGCCCATGAGCTAGATAAAAAAATAAGACTAGAAATGTTTAAATTACTTTACTTGCCAGTACGGTCAAGACTACGTCAACGTTAACTCTTGCTGTTCAATATTGGTTCTTATGCAGATGATATAGAGGCGGTGCAAAATCCAAACAGTATAGTCTGACGTGCTTTGGTTGTACATCAGAAATGTTATAGGCGCTTTGAGAACATCCTACTATTATAATCGAAAAAATTTGAAAGAATCTAAACTAATATTATAAACTTGAAGAGTTTTAAATATTAGAAACAGAAAAAAATCATCTCCCCTTACGGTGCGGGAATCGAACCCACGACCTTCACGTATCGCGCGTGCTGCTCTTACCAACTGAGCTAACCGCAAGTTATCGTAGGCGATGAAATTTTTCTGCTGTAACAACCGTTAGCCTCCGGTAAGTGCCCTCTGCCGAATATGTTTAGAACTACATACTTATCTACTAGTTCGAATTGAACAAATATTTTGTGTTGGATAGTACATTTATCGAGGAAGGTTATAGACTATATAACATTACACTGCGACCAATAGGACCAAAGAATCAGTAGAAAATATAGAAAAAGTGGGGATAGCAAGCGTGCGAAGTCGCGGCGGGTCGCTAGTGTATGTATATGCCCTTCATGCAAAAAGGATTGAACGGATTTAGATGAAATTCGGTAAGAAGAGATGACAAACTAGATTTACATCTATGTATCCTTGTACGTGCGCAATGCCCCGAAAAAATCTTAAATAACAATATGAAACAAGAAATAAAGTACTTTTTGAATTTTCATATTCAATAGTCGATTGAGAGTGATTCCCGGTTGTCACAATAAACTAAACAATTATTTATCAAATGTAGGTAAATAAGTTACAGTTGTTGACGTCGATTTTTAAATGATGTTTTAAATGTAAATTTAACAAAATAACCCTTTTGTTTTAATCCATGTAGGTACTTCTCATAGGTTTTCCTGTAATCTATAGGTAAAGAGCTATATTCCGCATTAATTTCAAAATTTTTAGCCTAGTAGTTTCGGAGATAAGGGGGGGGGGGGGAATGGTCAATTTTCGCCTATTTCCTTAAATAACTTAAAAACTATTTATTTCAAGATTATAAATGATACATATTTGCAATCTTTACAGCAAGATCTTTCATTTGATATGTCACACGATATGGTTAGCGAATTTTTTTAATGTTGTGATTTACCCTCCAAAAGTGACCCCCAAATTCATAATTTATTTATTTACGTTACACATGCACCTTTGGGTCTTTAATCTATATATATAAAAGGAGAAACTGACTGACTGACTGACTGACATATCAACGCACAGCCCAAACGGCTAAACGTAGGCACTTGAAATTTGGAAGGGACGTAGCTTAGGTACCGTAGGGGTGCACTAAGAAAGGAATTCCCGAAATTCCCACGGGAACGGGAATTAGCGGGAAAATCCTTTTGTATGAAAAATCTAAACCGCTTAAGTTAGACGCTTGAAATTTGGCATGCAGGTACCTTAGTAAATATAAAGTTTAGTTATGGCTGTATTTTGAGAAATTCCCACGGGAACGGGAGTTAGCGGGAAAAAACTTTTGTATGAAAAAATCTAAAATGCGTAAGTTAGATGATTGAAATTTGACATGCATATACCTTAGTGAATGCAAAGTTAAGTCATGATTGGATTTTCCAAAATTCCCATGGGAACGGGAATAGCGGGAAAAACTTTTGTACCGCGAGTTAGAGGCTTGAAATTTTTTAGTATATGGGTATCTTAGCAAATGTACAGCTTCATGGGAATGGGAAACATCTTTTTCATGAAAAAATACTGCACTAGCGCCAGATTCAGAATAATTGTTATGTTGTTTTTTAATGTATTTTCTCAAAAAAAAAAAAAACTTTTTAAAATTTTTGAATGCAACATTCATTATTATTTACATTCGACACACACCGAGAAAAATACTGAAATGACACAATAACACGCCACGCGGACGAAGTCGCGGGCAAAAGCTAGTTTACATATGTGTACCAAATTTCATCTCAATTGGTCCAGTGGTTTCAGAGTAATCGGCTGTGACAGACGGACGGACAGACAGACACGCGAGTGATCCTATAAGGGTTCCGTTTTTTCCTTTTGAGGTACGGAACCCTAAAAACGATCTGTTCTAGTTACGGATAGTTATAAATTATACGGGGCGTAAGCTAAAAATGACTGTCGGACGACTAATGACAGCTGATATGGAAAGTACAATATGGAATGGTATTATTAGTACATAGTTTCCAACAAATGGATATAATTGGTCTGAAATAAAAGATTTTTATTTTTATTTTATTAACGACTTATAATTGGTCTGAAATAAAAGATTTTTATTTTTATTTTATTAACGACATATAATTGGTCTGAAATAAAAGATTTTTATTTTTATTTTATTAACGACATAAAATTGGTCTGAAATAAAAGATTTTTATTTTTATTTTATTAACGACTCGTTGTCGGTTGGAGAAAAACGGATAGTCATTTTTGACACATTACGATTCGTAAAGTATTGAAATCGGGCATTAATCCATTGTCAGCTTTTTAGGCTACCAGTCTTTATCTAACATCCTTAAAACCACAGTTATGACGAGACAATAATGGATTTTGTAAACAACCATCGCGTAACATTCTTAGCAGCTTATTTCCTTGACTATAATGTCGAATGGGATTCATCTGTAGCTCGATTTGGACTGAATGTTTATTTTAAGGACGGTCATAAGAAGTGCTTGTAATGTAATTTCCCAGACATTTTGTGACGTATATGACAATGGAACACACCGCTTTAAAGTATGAGGAGCGGATCAGGATTGAATAATAGAAGTGAAGATAAGTAATACATAATTCATAAAAAAATATTGGAAAACTTCGCTTAGATTGCCCTGATTCTGTTGTAAGTAGCTGAAACACATAGTGTTTCAGAAATCAGAAACAACGACGATACCATAACACCCAGACCCGACGCAATAAAGAAAAGTTCGTTTTCCATATTGACCAGTCCGGGAGTCGAACCCGGGACCTCAGAGATGGCGTGACGCCTAAGAGCGGCCAAAACTGTTTCGAAAAAATTAAAAGCTTTAAACAAAACATGGTAGTTTTATATTTAAGTGTTCCAAATGTTACATTCAACAAATCAATTAAATTGCGTGTATTACATAGTCAATTGTCTACATATGGATAAGGCAGCATAAATGATCAATTTTATTTTGTTTTATCATCATTTCGTTTGTACGAATTTGACGTAAAAACGTTACGTAAAATGGCTCTGTAGCACTTCTATGTCCTGAGATTGAGACAAAAAAGATAAAAAAACATACCTAAGTAGGTAGACTTTGTAACTGCCGCTTCGTTTGAAGGTTTTGTCAGATTGTCACAAGCTGAATTCAAAGCGTTGCTCAAAGACCGCCTGGAATGGTTTTCTATCGCCTCTAGGAACGAAGCAGTTAGTAATTCAAATAGCTACTTTCTTAACTTTTTTATATTTTACTGGCCATAGCGGTGTGCAGCTGGATTTTAAAATACTCAATATAGCAACTACTTTTAACCCATAATTGGCTACTTTTAGACATTATGTTAGTGGATTATGATCAAAATTAATGTGGGATCCACAGGTAAGTCAATTAGGCATTACGTTTTTTATTTTAGCAAATGTTGAATTATGTATTCCATAGGTACTCGATAAACCAATGCACATTTAAGTATTACTTTTTGGGGTATTTCCATGTAGAAACTTTTCAAGGACACTTTTCAAAGCAAATGGGGAATACTTGCTGTGAAAAGTGTCAGCTAAAGTAGCTCCAGGTGCAAATCGGTGCCAAACTCAATTTTATAAGATACAAAACTGGATATTATGGTACTCACAAAAGAGCTCAATTTCCAAACTGGCTTCAATGGGAGGCCGTAGATGGGTGTTAGAGGCTCTGCAGGTGAGGGCCGCAGCGTTCTCCCGGCTCAGAGGCAAGTACAGCTCGTTCTCCCTCACGGTGGGGATGTCACTGGCTCCGTCTGAGGCATCCACCAGGGTTGAACCAGAGTACCAGCTAATCCGTGGTGGGGGGCGGCCTGAGGACATATCATGGTTTAGTTTAGGACAACTACCACATCGTTAACATAATTATAATAACAATATCGATATTTTCAATCTTGTCAAGGGAAGAGTAGGATGCCTCACTTAGCAGATGTCATTTGTGGTTTTATATTTTTAAATATTGTTGGGATATATATTATATAAGGAACTTATTGACATTTTAAACTCAGAAGTATTTGGTCCCTTTGTCTGCTCCAATATATCTGACGGCGACTGTACATTAAATATGATTCTTTGTATAAATTAGTGAAGACAATAAATGAGTGAAACCTAAAATGTTTTAGTAAAGTTGTTATAATTTACTAGCAGATTATTTAACTAGTAGTTTCTAAGTAAACTAGAAATAGCAAACTAATCATTACGCTGTCGAGTATTCGATTAAGACTTTTGCAGTGCCGTAAAGTGGTTCTTCACATTAATCTGTAGGCTCGCGTGACCGTCTATGAATTAGGCACAGAGCTAACGTGACTTGGCCTGTGACTATTAGAAAAAACAATTAATGGAGGCCTATAATCAAATTAAAAAATCTATACTTTTTTTTTATATTGCACTTCAAGATTGACTTCATCCCACCTGATGTTAAGTGGTAATGAGGTCCTAATTTAAGGGTGACAAGTACAGCATAATAAATCTGTTACTGGACTTATCGCCCTTACCTTGAAGGCTTGACCCCCGCTACTAACGTAGCACCCCCCAGGAGCTCTGGAAACCTTACTCACACGCAGGAACACAACAACACAGAAGTGATTGTTATTTGGCTGCGGTCTTCTGTAAGGTGGAGGTATTTCACCAGTCGGGCTGCCTCAGTTCGAGCGATAAATCGCTATGCCCTACCTCTCTTATATGCGCACATCAAAGTATTACTAATTTATATTATTTGAGTTAGATAATCTTTCTCGGGAATGTTCTTTATAAAGCCAGACACAATTGATTTTCTATTGTGTCTAGTTTTTGGGGTCGTGCAACCATAAACAAAGAGAGCTTGACCTAGTAAAAAATGTGTTCACATTACAATTTTACAGGTGACAATTTGCTGATATACAATTCTAAATTGACCGACTGTAAGAAGCGATTGCATTTTAAAAATAAAATATACATTAAAAAAAAATTTACATCACATACATTGCTTTGATTTTTGTTTGTATGTAAAAAAATTAAGTACATTTTCTATGGTTATTGTAAGATGAATAAAATGACAATCCACCGGTATGCAATTTAATTCAAACCAAGATCTTAAAGATACAAGAAGTGGTATTGTCTTCAGCCAATCGCTTTGGAGTCGAATAAACAGCAGTGCAAATTCATATTGTGCACCAACAGGTCTGTCTTCTGTAATTAAGACTTTCAAGATTCAAGCGTCGCTAGCTCTTGACCTACCTTGTCACGTGCCTGCCACGATGTTGTTACGGCACACCGTACGTTATAAAATACTGAAAATTATTCAAAATTCAGTATTCACTGAAATAGCCGTCAAAAAGATCATCTAAATCCTTCCTGGCTAGTGTCCAAAAATAGTTCGAGTCAACAGACTTAACTGAATTTCCTCACTTTACGAAAGTTTGTGTCGAAACTGGAAAAATCCAGGCTTTTGTGAGAGTTCGTTTTACGGAACGCGTTTTGGAATAAGCCTGTCGAAACAGAAACTATTTTTATTAACACTTTTGACAGTGGATAAAAATAGAATTTTGCTCTCGCGTGAATTCAATCAATGAGAAATTATTATGCTCTTAAATTAAATAAATAAATAAACATAAGACAACATCGCATACGTTGCTCTGATTTTATGGTAAGTAGCTAAAGCACTTGTGTTACAGAAATCAGAAACAACGACGGTACTACAACACCCGGACCTGAGACAATATAGAATAGTTCGTTCCCATATTGACCCGACCGGGGATCGAACCTGGGACCTCAAAAATGGCGAATTAGCTAGAACTAAATTAGCTTGTTGATGTTATTGACCTGTAACGAACAATCTTACAGATTTTATTTAAAAACACAAAGTATCTTCTATTTAAAATGAAAATTGTTATATTAACTTTATGACCACTATACCTAATGCAAGTTGACTATAATGGTCACAAGATTGTGGATTTCTAAAGGCATCCATGTTTTTTTGGTTTTGACAGCTAATGAAAAAAACGCCCTGAGGTTTTTGTCTAAACAATTTGTAATGCGGTGCTGACGAGCGAAAAGTGAATTAATTAAACAGTGACTAACCTCTAAAGCAAAATGCTGGATATCTACCCTCCTGTTATACAATCCAATGCAATTTCTAGGTGAGAATTTCAGAGCATCTTCAAGATTTGATTATTAGTAAGACTATGAACTTTGACCGTTGGTTGACTTTGCCAACAGAAATGGCTAGATGCGACACGGTTTTCGCTACTAACAAGAGATGACTTGATTGTACCTTCGAAATGTCTCATACAAAATGATTAATCTCTTCAGAATCCTTGGAAAGCTATTGAGCATTGAATTGAGCCCTTTCGGGCATTATTTAAAGTTTTCTGCAACGCTAGCATTCATTATTGAATGTGTCAACGATTACGAATCGTGAAATATTGGCACGGGGCATTAGTAGAAAGAATGATGATATAGTAGATTAACTTATAGGATGCTTTTTATCGAAAAATAACGGGCAAAGAAGCAGGCGATAGCTAGTTTAACACGAAAAAAGATATAGCGTAATTGGGCTTCCGCACTTACCTCCAATAACTAGACAGCTGAGGACCAAAGTGTCTCCTTCGTGGTAAGGACCGATTCTATCTTTGACTTTGTTCCCGACCTCGTCCAAGAAGAAAGGCTGGCTGGGGAGCACTGGAACAATCAACTCATATTAAATTGCTAAAGTTTGTTGTTTCTAAAGATTATTATTTCGTTTCAGATAGAGATTCGAAAATACAGCTACGAAAGTTTTTAACCAGATTACATCTTCAGTATTTTTTTAAGATAGTTAAAATTATTGTTTGTATAGAATATAGCAATACCGACGATACGATTATTAATATTGTTAAACATGCCAATAGTATTTTTGTAAAAAAAATTATCCATGATATCGAAAGTATTCGCCCCGAGAGTATCGTTATTTTTACGATCAGCTTTTATTTAGGTACAATATTATTGATGACATTGTGTTATAAAAATCAATAGTATTTGTTTATCTATATAAACAACCTGTAACGGAAAGGGGGTAACAATGTAAAGTAGGTGGATACTATACCTTGTATAGATTCTATATACGAAATCCCGAGTTAAAATAAACACTTTATTGTTTTTATGAAATAAAAAATGATTAACTATAATGACTGACTAAAACGTAAACAAACGCATCACAACACTATTGAGGTCAGCGACCCCAAATCACGTTATCACTTCACGACAATCACTGCGATCCTGAATTTCTCCACCTCCTTCCTCGACATGCGCGCCTAGCACTTTCTTAGAAGATGCGCGAACATTATGCAACATTTGTGGTGTCACTGTACAGAACGCGGCCTTGATGCTTTCTATCATCTCTTCCCTTGACGAGCATGCTACAGCGTACACCTTCCTTTTAAATTAGTCCCACAAGAAGAAGTCCAACGGAGTGAGGTCTGGTGACCGAGCTGGCCTTGTGATACGACCTCCTCGCCCCATCCACAGATGGAAACGAGCGTTTTGATGGTTTCGTAAATCTCTTTTTCTAGCTCTCGGTCGGCCATCACGCTGCCGTTGGTTGCTCCGACACAGAGAATCATCTCGAATATTCTTGATTGCTCAAAGACATCACGAAATATCACTAGGCTATCCGTAGTAAGTAGGTAATCCAGAAAGGCAAAAACACAAGATGTTGTCACGGCGACGACAACTCAATGACTTAACTGAATTGTCAAAATGAGAAACGCTAAACCAACAAATTTCAGATGTGATTCAGTAAACACTAAAAGATGAACCACCATTGTGATATTTAAATTAATAGCATAATAGGTAGGTACATCCAAGTCTTTCGACGATTCCAACAATACTGTGATAGTGTTGTGCAAGCGTGACTTAGTCAAAATTTTTACTTGTATTTGACTGATATTTCAAAAAAAATTATTGAATCAATAAATGCGTGTACACAGCTACAAATGGTCCCATACAGTTTGTAACCGTTAACTGCTTTGGTATTTTTGATATTGTTATACCCTTTCCGTTACACGTTGTATAAAAATGAAACCCGTTTCCCGTTGTCACGCCATAATATAAAAACGGCTTTACCGATTTGGCTGAATTTTTTTTTGTAGTTTTCTTATACTCTGTACAAGGTTCTTACGGAAAAAAAATTAAGAAAATCTCTCAGAAAGATTGAAAAATAAACATTTTATTTTGCAAATTTAAAAAAATAAAGTTGTGCATCAAAGCTACGTTAAGGCGGTACGTAGTTCGCTAGGTCAGCTTGTTTGTAATAAATATACATATAAATATCAAATAGATGCCTCTGATTCTGTATAGAATAGAATAGAAAACATCTTTATTCATGTAAGCTTTACAATAGCACTTATGAGTGTGGTAAGTAGCTTAAGCTTTAAGATAGATAAATCAGAAACAGCGACCGTATCACAACACCCAGACCCGAGACCATATAGAAAAGTTGGTTTTCCATAATGACCCGACTGCGGATCAAGCCCGGGATCTCGGATATGGCGTGGAGTCAATGCTCTCTCGGACTCGGAAAGCTACGGAGTTCGTCAGATCTATATTGTCGACATTTGTTTTATGATAATATGTAAAAACGACACAGATCTAATAGGCACCAACTTAAACAACAGATGATAAACTGGAAATATTATTTCTCGTAAATTAGAATAGATAACGATTGAATAAATATATCGGATCTATATACACAGCGAGCATTCTCATAAATAAAACGGTCATTGATATTTAGCGCCCCTAAATTATGTACAAGGCTACGCAAATCCATTCCAATATTATAAATGCGAAAGTAACTCTGACTGTTAGTCTGTCCGGCTTTCACGCCTAAACTGATTTTGATAAAATTTGGTATAGGTAGGAGTATGTGTCGAACCTCTAGAACGGACATAGGCTACTTTTTGTTTTGAAAATAAGGGAGCGTGGGCGTAAGACCGCCCTTGAAAGTTTATAGGTATGGGAAAATTTTTATTTTTGAAGTTAGATTTTGGCACAAATATATTTCTATAATGTTTCGGGTCGGGGTGTTGCGGTACAATCGTTATTTCTGACATCTGTAACACACGCGCGTGCTGCTCTTACGTGCACCGCAAGGGGAGATAAAATTTTTCTGTTTCTAATATTTAAAAGTTCGCTAGTACGGCGTATAATACTATAAAAATAATAAAATCGATCTGTAACACAAGTGCTTTAGTGCTTTATTTACCATAGAATTAGAACGATGTATGTGTTGTTGTCCAATATTTATAATTATCGACATCAAATTGTGTAAGTCCTGTTGATTATTTTTTGTAGCTACTTTATACAAGGTTAATTGAGAAAGACACTTCGCTTAGTCCCTTGTACCAAATATCTTTCAGATACGTTAGCAATATAGTGTTTGACGTAGGTCTAGGCTTTGTTAAATTAGGGCACACCTCTGGAGACGAAATTAGTACAATTACGTGTGGCCATTAGGTTAAATAAATGCGATTAGAAAGGGATTTATTGGGCACGGCCGCACCTTATGTGTTTTTGGCACATTTTTATGACCCTTAAATTTGATTAAGAAAAGACAGCTTTCAAAAACTTCGATCTTTATTATTATACTAGAGCAACTTGCTAGCGACTTCGCACGTTTCGTATGTCATTTTGCCTACCAAATTTCGTCTAAATCCATTCAGTAGTTTTTGCGTGAAAAAGACATATCTATACATCATCTATACACATATAGTTAATACATCCAGGCATCCATACATCAAGACATACTAACATTCAGACATATACATTCTTATAAACTGCAGGTATAGTAATAGTAGAATTAGCTTAACGCACTTCAGGCCTAGGCTTTCATTGTTCAGGCCACAGCACGACACTCTTATTTTTTACCCCCGACGCAAAAACGACGGAGTGTTATAAGTTTGACGCTTCATTCATAAAACGATTTCTATTTGAACGAAACCACATAAAGAGAGTACTTTAAATAAATTGTGTCTTCGAGCTGTTTCTCAGCCGATGAATGGCAACTTGGCATTCGAAGTGTTTAGTTTCCCACATAATTGAATGATTCGTAAGATCGTACCTACTGTTTCATTGTGTAAACAATAAACCTTTTACCGTGAATGCCGTCCGCTGAAATACGGCCATGGAAACAGTACATTCATAGTAGGGATGCTCGATTTTTTTTCCTCTAAATTTATTTTCTAATTTGTTCTAAGTGAATCGATTTACTTAGTAATCGTATCCCATACTTCTTAATCGAAGATAGTTTGATTCGATTTAGAATAAATAAGTCGTATGAATGTAATACCTATATTCATGTTTAACATTGGCTGTGCCTACTTTTGTAATTAATTTATAGTTTTAATTTATTATATTGGATAAATATTTTTTTTATAAACAAAATATATTATCTCCCGTGTTTATATAAATTATATTGGTTAATTTAGGTACCTATCGCTTTAAACCAATAGTAAAAGATGAAAGAGCATTAACATTCCCAATGCCAAAATCATCAAAATATTGTCATACCTACGTTCATATTTCATACATTACCACTTTTCGAGACTAATCTCATTAAAAGTGTAGGTGAGTAATTATACTGTCATAGTAGATATTCTAAAAACTGTTTGTACCTACGTTCTTATGGTACGTTTTGGTTCAAGTTTTATCCAATACGTTATTATTTCAAGCGATTACATCGGAGTAAAACTCGAGTCGATTAAAAAATCATGAAACACATGAAATGTAACTTAAAAACTTGAAATGAATAAACATTTTTATTTATTTATTTAAATCCGTAGCTTCTTTGGTCGTGTCGTATCGTTAATAAAATAGATTCATATCGGGCATCCCTAACTCTTTCAAACATCACCTCGTAAACAACTGTCAACGGCTTCCGTGCCACCCTGACGATCAACAGGTCGCTACCATTCAAACAATGGTGAAAGAAATTGAATAAATAGTAGTGAGTTGTGTTTTTATTTTTATCGTGAGGTGTTTGTAGCCCAAGGCAGCGGGTAAAAAGAAAACTTTCGCTTGTTATAATCAAGGTCGTTTTTAACTTGGAAATTGAAATACGTATTTTGTATTTTTACTCTTTTAGTTTCTGAGCTGAAATCGTGCGCTCAGCAACGAGTCAATTATTGCACTTAGGTAACATATTCATGATTCCTTATTAATGAGGAAGTATTTCGTATCTATTAGATTATTTTAAATGCGGTTTTGACATCTAACCTGTCATGATTAGACCAGAAGCCTCTTTGATTTGATGACAGGGATCATTTCATTAATAACACCGGACCACAAACCACAGGATACTGTAAACCTAAAAATAAAAATAATGTTTTCCCTTAAGATTTTTATCGATACGTTAGGTACATCACATGTTTGCAAACTATACTTTAAAACTCGCGAACCACTGTTCAACAACGAGTCCAGTATTGGATAATTACCTAATTAATAAGTAATGGACTTTGATAGGAAACAATCATGTTAAGAAAGTTTGTTGTGTTTTGTAGTGCATGTCTCGAAACTCGCAAGAAAGCATTTTTAAATTGTATTTGAATTAGATCATGAAAAGTATTTTTTTTTAATTACACTTTAAGATTGAATTCATCCCACCTGATGTTAAGTGGTAATGAGGTCCTAGCATAAGGGCGACAAGTACAGCATAATCAATCTGTAACTGGACTTGTCACCCTTACCTTGAAGGCTTGACCTCTGCTACTAGTGTAGCATACCCCAGGAGCTCTGGAAACCTTACTCACACGCAGGAACACAACAACACAGAAGTGATTGTTATTTGGCTACGGTATTCTGTAAGGTGGAGGTATCTCACCAGTCGGGCTGCTCCAGTTCGAGCGACAAAATGCTATGCCCTACCTCTCTTTATTTATAAAAAGAAAGTGCACATCTACCTCTTGGCACCCTAATCCCGCAGACAAACTGTGTGTCCATTTTTTGTCGACTCTGCTATTTTATAACCTCATTTGTTTTGTTTATTTTTTTAAAACATGCTTCACACATCAACATCTTACCAAACTAACGAACTGTCAACCTGGACGAATATTTCTACGAATGAGCACGTACTGATAATAGTTGACAAAAACAAATACTAACAATTCGTCATACAATAGCTTCTATCATATTATTTCGGAGGCGCGTGACACGTCAGCGGAGACGATTTATAACTTATATATCTATCGATTTGAGAGGATTTCGGTAAAAGTAAGAATGGCGAATTTCACCGTCCATTGGTTGAAAGATCGTATTATTCCAAATATAAAATTTGAAAATCACTGATTGAATTATTACGTTGACCTTTCAATTTAAAACTAAGTAAACATAATAAACACTGAATGAAAGACTTTTAAAAGGCGGAAACTGCACGTATTTTATGCTTCAACAAATAATAAAATTGATGACGACAGTGCATTAAGTTCAGCGGAGGGGTGTGCCACTAATTCGTAAAAACTGTGCGAATTCTTGACGTCACGCTAGATTTAAAGCGATGTATCTTACTAAATTATTGATAACGCGAAATAATATATAGGTACCTATGTCCTATATTTTTTGGTTATCTAACTATTGGGTTGAGTTATAGTCATCTACCCTTTTCGTTCAATAGTTTTAGCATCAGACCATAAAACTGTGGTTTGAGCTGTGGGTATTTCTGGCGTCCAAATGAAAAAAAAGGTGCTTGTGAAATTATTTATCTTTATTAAATATAAAAACACTAGCAGCCCACTGCAGCTTCGCACGCTTTCTTTTTTTCACAAAAGCTTAGCTTTATATTATATAGATATATATAAAAACCTATTGTCATATTGCACTTCCAGATATATAAATAAATAAATATTGGCCAACATCACATACATTGCTCTGATTCTGTGGTAAGTAGCTAAAGCACTGTGTTACAGAAATCAGAAACAACGACGGTACCACAACACCCAGTCCCGAACCAATACAGAAAAGTTCGTTTCCCATATTGACCCGACCGGGGATTGAATCCGGAACCTTAGAGATGACGCGACACCAAAGTCCGGCACGCTCGCCTCTCGGCTACGGAGGTCGTCAACTATCAGTATTGACTGAGAACGTAAAATATATAGACGCAATGTGATGTGGCTTGAAAAAGTAGGACGGTAATTTTCAGACGAATTCGTGAGGATTTCAAAGCTTTCAAGTCCAAACGCTGATTGAAGTTTGCCTTAAAATACAAGTCTGGATAGTCGGATTTCCAGTACACTCTCACAGCCTCGGCGGGATAAGCCAAGCAACGAACTTAATAGTTTTCGCCGAGCCCACTCTACTTCGGCAAAGAGCACTACGTTTAATCTGCAGCCATGTTTGAATATCCATTGAAAAGCTGTCAAAATGGGGAAATGTATTGTATGTTCATACTTGTATTGTATTTTACAGTAAGTTCGACGTCTGTTCGTATGTATGTTGTGTCATCGGAACTCTCGCACTAATGAACAGAGTTTTTATTTCGAATAATAATAGGTTAATATATACGTTGTATTTGGCTAGAACTAACATAATATAGTATTGAGGACGACTTTTAATAAATTATTTCGATCAGTGAAACGTATTTGTCGAACCCAGTTCTCAGTCAATACTGATAGTTAATAATTTCTTGTGGTAGGTATTCATTATTTTATTTTTGTAATAGCATATGTTTGTAACCTCATAAGATTTTGATATGAAAAATAAAATATTGTTTTCGTTCTGAAAAAGCTTCATACAAACGTCTATAACATAGAAGTTTCATGAAAATTATGTATTTAGATTAAATGTAGCGTAACCGCAATCAAAAATGTTATTTTGTGTTGTTGTACACAGGCCCTTTATATACATCGCACCTTCAGAACTATAGAGACCTAATCCAAAATAAGGGATGTTGACTTTAAGTCATAGAAAGGCTTTAAAAAACATTCATTGAAAGGTAGGCATATTTCCGTGTGAGCAGGGAACTCTCAAAACATACCTCTTTGTATACAATTTCTAGGTAACATCAATTTTGCATAAAATGTCGTGACATACGAATCTTTCTTGGCCGTTTCCCTAAATTTAGTTTTTTGCATTAGGTCACTATAATTCTGAAGGTGCGATATAGTTGTATTTTAGTGTTGTTTTAATTTCTTTATTTAATGTATCCCATTGAACTTATAAAGCGTAGGTATATGCGAATATATAAGCATAGCATTCCCTATTAAATGTGTGATGTTTAGTTTGTATTTTATCCAACACAAAACACCCATATTTGCTATCCAAATTATACCTACAGGCGACATACCACAATCTACTCGGATACAATAGCTGAAATCTATTATCTTACAGTTTATTATTTATAAAGTTGAAAAGAAAATTACAAAGCAACAAAGTTTCGCACGGAAAAGTGAATACTTAGCCAGCTTAACTTTTGAAAAAGGAGAATAATATCACAAGAAAAGATTTGGCAAAAATCAACAGGAAATGAACGAGTGGCTTTATGTCAGCTTTCTCGAATACCATTAGCATTACTTTTTATTCGCGCTTTTATCTAAGTCGAAACATCTTTTAACAAGATGGTAAATAAAAAACTCTTGGGGAGTTTAAAGGAAATACTTTATCAAATACGAATTCGTTGTGAGCATATTAAGGTGATTCGCAATGAAGGAATAAAAGGTGTGGGCTGTCTCCTTCGTATTTATTTTCATATTAAATGTGACATGACGAAATGAAATAACTTATTGTAAGTGGAGAATATTTCCAAATGTGAAGGAAAATTGATCACACAACATCATCCTACCCACCAATATATAATGGAATGGAATGGAATCGGAATTTTATGCAGAAACTATGTATTGTATTATATTTCTTTATATGAATTGCTAGCGACCCGCCTCGGCTTCGGACGGATGTAATGTAAAAACTAAGAAATATTGGCTTTTTTAAATAAAAACCTTCCTCTTAAATCACTCTATCTATTAGAAAGAAAGAAAGAAAAAACTGGCACAAGAACACAAACTTTTACATACAGTAGGTACATAGATATTAATATAATTATGTGCCAATAAGGTCTCAGCCTCAGCATGAGCTGCTGCAGCACAGTGCCACATCAGCGCTGGTTTTCAGGCGAGACCTTGTGGTGAGTGGCGTATATAAAAACTTACATACAAAAAAAACATTAACTACATAAGAAAACCGATAAAAATTACAAATTATTAAAAGAAACGGCATCAAAATCCGTTGCGTAGTTTCTAAGATTTAAGCGTACATAGGAATATAGGGACAGAAAAAGCGATTTTGTTTGTATACTATGTAGTGATTGAACAAAGGTAAAACATTTAAAATAATTTAACGGGTCAAAATGCGACACCATTTTTATTTTGTAGTTAATACAAAAGATAAAACATAGAATATCTGAATCGGCATCGTAAATGACGTTCGTGATCAAGCCCCTGATCCTAGAAAAAGTAGCACTTGTAATGGTGGACCACCATCATTAAATGTACACCATAATACGCATACATATCCCACTGAGTATTCAGAAAATATAGTAACCCTTACTCACACTTATGAACGAAAAATAAAAGCACTCGTTTCTCGAGAAATGTGAAGGCTTGATTTTTAAAAATTTTGGCCAAAAGTGCTTACCAATAACAGTCAAGTTGACGCCCAGGTTCCTTGTAGGGGCGATCAGAAAGTCAACCCTGCAGTGGTACAATGCCTGGTCGAGTTCAGTTAGACGGGAGATGGTTAAGCTGGTGGGTTGCTTATCCAGGACAGCACTGAGCCTCCCTCCAACGCCGAAGGTTGGGTTTATCCAGGCAGTTTGGATGCGTACGTCGTAGCTGCAAATAAGAAGATATATGTACATAATAGAGTTATTCTCATTAGAGAGATAGAATTTAGAGAATAGCCTGTTTCCTATATTACCGTACAGATAGGAAAAGCCTTTGGGTGAGTCTTAACTAACAAGTTTTCAATGGAAATCGCTACACCATTTATTTTTGTTTGGCAATTATGGTGTTGTGTTCTAGTAACTTAGGTGTTATATGTTACATTTACTGGAGGTCTACAATCTTTTTACTTGATTTGGACTCGTTAACGAAGAAAAAACAATCTTGTAACCAAGAAATACACTTCATCTCAATTATGAAATGGAACGGGCTACCTGTTGAACAGGATGCAGAATACCATACCTTAATTCAATCAAATAATGCCCTTTCTGAGAATGCCTGAAGCAGACCTTTCTTACCGGAGGATACAAATATAGAAAAAAGTTAGGGATTTGAAGAAATTCAACTAGTACTGACCTGTATATGGGTACGTTGTTCTTGTACCAGACAAGTAGCATCAGCTCATCGCCAGAAGTGTCAGTGGAGGTGTCGCAGTGCAGTGTGACGTTTCCACCTTCTATTGCCTCCTGGTGGGATACAGGCCCTGAAATATATGTTTGAATGAGACAACTAGCATCAAAGCTACAAGCGCTTATTCAGGACAACGATCAGTTGGTTCAGATGCCCTACATTAATATTTGTTTAAGGTAGTCTTTGGACTTTGATTGTTTTTTTATACGAGGAGAGAAGCAGATACGGATAGCAGGAAAATGACTTAATTTGAGTACATGAAATTTGAGTCATGGGGTAATAGAGGAAAATAGTAACCGTTCAAGATCCTCTTAGCTCTGTGGGTATTTTGGCACCCAGGTCTCATCACCTAGAACGATCTCTATTAACCAGCACGTTACAAACTGTGAGCTTAGACTGTACAAAACGGTAAACGGATAGTATTAAGTAGAGAGTTTTGTACGACAATTTGAGTAGGAGCCAATAGAATTTTCAGTTTGTGTCATTATGAGACACGTTTTATAAACATGCCAAGCTCAACAATGCACAAAACTCGAAGTTCTGTATTTGACATCTTTGACATCTTGTATTTAAAGTTCATGATCACCAACGTAACAGTGACGTCATTACAGTGTGGATACGTAACTCACCATCGGTGCCCGGCACGAAAGCGCGCACGCTCGCCAGTACACTCAGCAACAGTATCTGCGCGGCAGTGGCGCGCATCCTATGCCCCATCCATGCTCCCGCGCATCGCGCCCGCGCACAACGCGCATAGCGGGCGACCGAGCGCTACCGACGCCGCTAGCTGCGCATTCTAGTTTCCATTGTGGGTAGGATGAGGACCTGCGCCAAGAAGAAAAAAGTTATAGACAAAAATGAATCGTAAAATGTATTTGTTGTTATTTCAACGCAGTAATATTTAGTCATGAATATTTTTTTGGATCAAAGAGATGGTAGAACGTAGGCGATTGCAACGAAAAATCAACAGCACCTCTGGTTGACAAATAAACAGATGGCATTTTTTGTTCAGATGATGAGACGCATTTTTTAAACAACATTGGTTACTAACTTATTGTGTAGACAACATAAAATTTGGCAACTTTTGTTCAGTTGAGGTTCGGCTTAAAGTCAAACTACTTGATTGGTCGACTTTGACGTGTAGTTGATCATTGTTGTTATTGGACTTGTCATGTCAAATGTATCAACGATTTATGCCGTAATATGTCAAAAATTACTATCCGTTTTTCTCCAACCGACTACGAGTCGATAATACCGTTCCATATCAGCTGTCATCAGTCATCCGTCGATCGGTTTTAGCTTACGCCTCGTATAATTTTTAACTTTCTGTAACTAGAACGGATCGTTTTTCAAATATTGGAACCGGGCGAATGTTTACTCTAGGTGTATATTTGATGCTTAAAAACTATTGTTACGCGCCACGATCGATGGTGTTCTAGTAAACAGCGCCATCTAGTTTGGAAAGGCGGAACTTCAGAGAGTCGAGACGCGTACGCCAGAATTTACTAGAACTATGACCTTGACCGAGCGTACGGCCGGTCAAGGCCGGACTGCGCGCGAATGTTCCGGATGTTTCTGCGTTGGAAGGTTCGGGAACGGCTGCGGCAATATAAAAGGCCGGGATTTACCGCGACCGGGACAGTATTGAATTAGCGATACAAGTGATTACTTCGAAAGCGATTTTGAAGTGCGACTTGGGAGTGATTGTTGTTTTAATTAGTGCGTTTTAAGGTTGTAATTAGTGGCGTTCAATTAAAGTGTGAATTTTGGTAATTTTTATCGGCTGTTTTTATTGTCACGAACCCGAAGCTCGTAACAATTGGTGTCAGAAGTGGGATTTAAATTATGCCGGTTTTACCTAAAGACGACACGGAGGGTATCCGTACCTGGAGTCAACGCCAACTGGAGACGGACCAGAGACGTTTTGGTGGAGCTTTGCCGCAGGAGTCGGAGAGCCAGTTATTAACCACGGAGGCTGGCCCGTCCACAGCAACACCAGCAGCATCGGCAGCACCAGACCTTGCTGCCCTGATGATGATGCTGCAGGAGCAGTCTCGCCGACAGGAGGAACAGGCTCGTCGGTTGGAAGAACAGCTTAAGCGGGACAAGGAGGAACAGGCTCGCCGCCAGGAGGAACAGGCTCGTCGATTGGAAAAATAGCTTCAGCGGTACAAGGAGGAACAGGCTCGCCGACTGGAAGAACTGCTCAAGCAGGACAAGGAGGAACAGGCACGGCGGATGGCAGACCAGAGGCAGCAGGACAAGGAGGAACAGGCTCGCCGCCAGGAAGAGCAGATGCTTCTTTTGAAGGACCTTCATGCCTCTTTCGGGAAAGACATGAAGGAGGTGAAAGACAAGGTTGCTCAACTCGACAACCGCCTGTCGGAAGCTGAAATCAGGATCGACCAAGTGAAAAATCGGGTTGACGACGTGGTAGAGGATGTAAAGAAAAAGCTGGATTGCCTTAAATTTGGAGAAGCAATCGCAGCTCCCGTAGCTACAACACCTTCGCTACGTGGATTCAAAGTGCCACCGTTCGACGGAACTTCTTCCTGGTCGGCCTACAAAATCCAGTTTGAGGCAGTCATGAAAGCGAATGGCTGGAATAAAAATCAGGCCATGACTGCCCTCACCCTAGGCCTTCGTGACCAGGCCTTATCAGTTTTGGAAGCTCTCGGTAAGGAAGTGACTTACGAGCAGCTACTTGAGGCATTGGAGGCTCGATATGGCGACGCTCACTTGGAACACGTGTTTCGCGCACAGCTTAAGGACCGCGTGCAACGCAGCAGCGAAAACTTGCAGCAGTGGGCCCTTGAAGTGGAGAAGCTGGTGCGTAAAGCTTACCAGTCCGTACCAGCGCTTATTGATGGGAACCTGGTACAGGCGTTCATCGACGGCATCCGCGATATTGAAGTTAGAGCTGCTGTGAGGCTCGGGCATCATGGGACGCTTAAGGACGCCTTGGCCCATGCACTGGAGGTGGAAGCTGTGCGGCAGGATCGTTCCCATCGCATTAGGGAGGTTGCAGCGGCTACAGTTCGCGACCGCAATAAAGGATACAGCCCTAGGTGCTACGGTTGTGGGGAAAAGGGCCACCTTCGATCCAGTTGCCCTAAGCGAACTGCAGAAAGAGAACTACGGCTACCTGCAGACCTGATCATCAGAATACCACCTGATGCTCCAGGCAGTATAATCGATTATGCGAATAACTGGCGGTACAAAATAAATGACATTTGTGAGCACGTCAGACAATCGGGCCAGAAAATGTCTGGAAAGATGAAAACCCCTTGTGACCGCAAAGTGAACAGTAGAGTGTTCGACGAGGGTCCACAGGATTAGGACTGGGGGCAATGATGTAACCTACCGGAAACAGAAAGGTGCAAGAGGCACTCCTAAGATTGTCCATGCGGAGAGATTGGCGCGTTATTATGGAGCCGATAATGCTCGGGACGAGCATGTCTTAGGAGGGGGCAGTGTTACGCGCCACGATCGATGGTGTTCTAGTAAACAGCGCCATCTAGTTTGGAAAGGCGGAACTTCAGAGAGTCGAGACGCGTACGCCAGAATTTACTAGAACTATGACCTTGACCGAGCGTACGGCCGGTCAAGGCCGGACTGCGCGCGAATGTTCCGGATGTTTCTGCGTTGGAAGGTTCGGGAACGGCCGCGGCAATATAAAAGGCCGGGATTTACCGCGACCGGGACAGTATTGAATTAGCGATACAAGTGATTACTTCGAAAGCGATTTTGAAGTGCGACTTGGGAGTGATTGTTGTTTTAATTAGTGCGTTTTAAGGTTGTAATTAGTGGCGTTCAATTAAAGTGTGAATTTTGGTAATTTTTATCGGCTGTTTTTATTGTCACGAACCCGAAGCTCGTAACACTATACTAGGTATTTTTTTGCTTCCGCTAATAAAGACTGTTTCCAATTAAAAAAGAGGTTAAGCATTGTGGAAGACAAAAGATTTAAAGTTATTTAAAAAACCAGTAATCGTGTAACCGATTTGAACGTAAATGGTTTCCAATTCGAGAATTTCCGAAATAAAATCGTTTTATGCTAATGTATCTGCATTACATAAACAATCATGAGATAAAAGAATTAAACCCACATGGTGCAATGACCTGACTTGATATTCCGTTAAATTATATAAACATAAAAAATCATTATAAAAGATGAGCATTTTAGTCTTACAATTCCACAGGTGAGCGCGCCCAATTTGGCAACCAGTTTCGTAACGAAAATAACTTTTAAATTGGATTCCGGACTTAGAAGGTCAAGAATTTTATCATGTTAGCACGTCGTGCATTACCGAATAAGAGATATGATACTGCAGGAAAATGTTCAAAAGAGATATACAAGAATCGCACACAGAAATTAAAACCATTTAACAAATCATGACTCAAAAATATTATAACCATCAAAAAACGTTATAATTTAATTGAGTTAAAAACGTTATAATTTAATGAAGTTAAAAACGTTATAATTTAATTAAGTTTTAAACGATATCATTTAATTAAGTTTAAACCGATATCATTTAATTAAGTTTAAAACGTTATAATTTAATTAATTTAAAAAAGTTATTTTAATTAAGTTAAAAACGTTAAAATTTAAACGTTATAATATAATTTCAACGGAATTAAGTGAAAATCTTTTGGTGTTTTTTGTACCTATTTAGGCTACATGAGTAGTTAAGTATTACACTAATAACCTTTTTCAATGTCTGATTTTAAATGTAGTCACGTGAACAATCCCACTCGCAGATTCAAAACTATATTATTTTTTAATGTTTTTTTTGTACGTAAAGATGTCTCATATTTGAAATAATAAAAATAATAATCAGGTGTGTAACGACTGAAAATTATTATGATTTTAGGAAGTAAAAAATTATGAACCAATTTTTTTTCAGTTCACTGTACAGTTTGTATCTGCTAACATTATACAAGTGCTTTAAGCATATTTTGTTTTGTTCATTTATTTGAATTTATTACACAGTAAGCGGTATTTTCTACCATTCAATCATAAATATAGAGTAGGTAATTAACCGAAACTGTACAAAATACTTAATTATACCGCTACGAAGATACAATCAAATGAACCTATTGATATTTTATGAATACATAAGTGAATCCATGCCGAATATATTTGTTTAATGATAGATTTCTTACTTAATACATTTGGTTAAAAACGTCACACAAAAATAAAAAAATAGGTTAAAATATAGCCAATATTTAAAAAAGAAAACTTATAAATCATAAGAAAACGGAGAATACAAAACCTATTACATTTTTTAAAAGTGAGTTAGGTATGAACAGCTTTTTTTCTTTCGTTTAATGTAACAAAAAAAATCTGTATAAAATAATATTTCTTTTATTGCCATTAGTTTCTAGGGTAATACAACAGAAACGTTTTAAATTAGCGTTGCTTGACCGACATTCGAGACGAGGGGTATTGTTCTTTAAGCGCCAACCGTAACGAAATTGATTGTGACCTCTTGTACCTTTACAAATGAAGCAGATTGAACAGATGCTCGATACGAATTAATGGAACATTCTCAGTAAATCCGTGCACACAATACCACAATAGATCCGGATATCGCGATGAAAGTTACCATCTGGATTTATGTAAAGCAAGAGATTAAACGTACGATAGCTATGAAAGTGAGGTTACGTGGGATAAGTATTACAAATACACGTATAAGATGACGATCATAATGAAGCAGCGGCTTAGTCCTAGGGATCTACGAGACTGATCAAAGTAAAACGAATTATCCTTAGTTAATCTTTAACAGTAAATATGTATGTGGAACACAAACAAATTAGCTTTGCCAGCCACTTCAACAGTGTGAAATTAATTATACAGTTTGCGGTAACTCATTTAATCTGTCGTTTAATTCCGGCTTGTCTCTAGAACAGCTGGACCAATGTGACGAATGACTTTCACTGGCAGATATCTGGTGTAATGAGGAGTAAGATAACAGCGAAAGTCTCGTCAAAATCGGTTAAGAACTCTTCGACACGAAAGGTTTTGCCAGTCGAGCTTTTTCTGGTTTGGTCTCGTAATAAAAGCGTAACTTAAGTGACCCTATATTTTTTTCTCTTTTTATAAATTACAATATATATATAGGTACAGGGCAGGGTAGCGAACATTTTGAGCCAATGTGCCTAAAAAGTAATGTTCTGGAAGTGCCATTAACTTGAAATGTGCAACCCTGAGTTTTGATAAGTAATAAATCTGTGTGACAGCAGTTTCATTTACCAGATGTGGTGTTTGTGGTGTGATGCGAAATTTTTAATTGCATGTTATTTGTGGAACGCGAGCCAATTTGGTTTGCCATCTCGGACATAAGGGGCCTTTAATTTAGGATCGATAGGATAGATTGAATTGAATTGAGTTGAATAGGGTTTATTATATCAAAATATTCTGACCATTTTGTATCGAAGACCGTAAAAGAATGAGTCACCTCAAGATCCATTTTATGCGGCAAAAGCAAAGCGAAATCGAAACCCTAAAAAAAGGTCATTACCGAACGACTGCCCCAATTAAGAGGTATTTTAGGAGCTTTTTTACCTGCTAAATGTGGGATTACATTTGAATAAAGTCGTATTTGAGAGTGTATATCACTGATTTCAATAATCATGTTAGTGCATACTTATATTGGTATTCACTGTTTTTTATTGTAACATATTATATACCTACATATACAGGACACACGTGTGCACACTCTCCTCAAATTGTCCATCCAATTCTCGTAATTTCATTTTCGTGTTTCTTTTTTTTATTTTTTATTAATATCTTTTATTATTGTAATTATAAACTCTTAGACCCATGACTTTCACAGCGTTTTCTCAGTTTGATATCATTATTTAGATTTAAATGATACCCCTTGATTTACAACATCAAAGAGTGCTTTTTTAACTAACGGAGCAGGATTTCAAGTCGACTATGTTAAGCACATAACATACATAACATGTTTATGCATGACGATTTTAGACGCATAACTTTACCAGAATTTGATAAATAAAAATTAGGTATAATTATGTTTTCACCCATCACAAATTTAAAATTAAAAAATCCCGACACAAAACAACCAATTATGGTGGCCATATAACATTTGAAATTTGTCGTAGTGTGCCGCATTCTGCTACTCAAGCCTTTTTATTTGTTACCTAATAATTAGGGAGTTGTGACAAAAAATAAATGGGAAATCAGTAATTTTCTGGCGGCGGCCATCTTGGATTTAATATAAATATATACCGCTAGTTAAGCCCTTTTATACGATACCCGTATTGTGGGAGTTGTGTTAAAACAAGCAATCCATAATTTTGTGACGGCGGCCATCTTGGATCGTTTTTTATCAAACATAGCTAAGAACACTCCCGACTTATTCATCTTTCAAATAAATAAATCAAAATCGGTTCATTTGTTCGGGAGCTGATATGGCATAGACAGATACACACACTGACACCTCAAACTTCTAACACCCCGTCGATTTTGCGTCGGGGGTTGAAAACGTAACACATAGGAAATATTTTGACCACTTCATTTATCAAACGAATGCATAAGTATTTAGTTGATATGTATATTTGTGATGGAGTCATAAAACCGGGTCGTTCTCTTGTATTTCATTTCGTGAGGTTGAGCTGTGTATTGAAAAGGCGAGCATGAATCAATAATGATGTGAATTGTAACATGATAAATTATGTAGGCCCACTTTTGCAATCCTGGGTTTACTAATGAAGCTCTGAGTTGAATGCTACTTCTAGATAAACACTTCCATTTACCTATTTCAATGAATAAAGGAATAACGTAAACAAATATTGCTGTGTATAAATTATTATCTTTATCATTTTTGGACATAGGCTTTCATTTCGGAACTAGGTTGAAGGAACCATTAAAAAGGTAGGCATGAATGCCATAAAAGGGGACTTTATCTGACGTCGGCCATAATAATTGTTTACAGGTTATCTTTGAAAAGCTGTCTAATAGTTATAGAATTTAAGACTTTTACGTTCCAATTTAAACACTTGAAAACAAAATATTGGACTACATCACATACTTACATTGCTCTGATTCTGTGGTAAGTAGCTAAAGCACTTGTGTTACAGAAATCAGAAACAACGACGGTACCACAACATCCATACCCGAGACAATATAGAAAAGTTCGTTTCCCATATTGACCCGACCGGGGATCGAACCCGGAACCTCAGAGATGGCGTAACGCCAAAGCCTGGCCCGCTCGCCTCTCGGCTACGGAGGTCGTCATGGAATAAGTTAACGGAACAAAAAGCGACTACTAGTTAATACGAACTACTGAAATCAGTGAAAAGGAGTCACCTTGTAATCACGGTTAGTGAAACCTAACCGAAACGTCGGGCAGTAAGTAGTTCGTATTAACTACTAAAAATTTATCGCGTTATGACCCGTTAACTTATTTAAAATTGTTCTCGTAGTTAGTGTGTTGATAACTATGGGGTTGATAACTATAGTGGGTCAATATGGGAAACGAATTTTTCTGTATTGTCTCGGGTCTGGGTATTGTGGTACCGTCGTTGTTTCTGATTTCTGTAACACAAGTGCTTCAGCGACATACCACAGGATCAGAGCAATGTATGTGATGTTGTCCAATATTTATTTATTTATTTATTTATTATTATTTAACTATAATTTGTAAAGAAAACTCGTTCCATTACGTGAAAACGACTGTTGGATTATTTATTTGTTTCAGAGTGCCTAATGTAACACAAATTAGGATAAATTGTGAACTCTCATTATCTATTTTCAACAGACCCACTTAACTCTCTCCATTAAACTCGTGCGTACAATAATTACCCAACATTTCCATTAAAACAATGGTTGCTAGCGCGGATTAATTTAGATCCGGATATAAACAAACGTTTATTTAGGATTTGGACTATTATTTTAATAATGAGAATCCACCTGTTGGTTTTAAGTTTAATCTTGTTATTCAACGTTAACGCAATTTAAGTTACAGTTTACACTAGCTTAACGTTCAATGGCTGGCAACATTTATCATTACCAATACAGATTTTTTTATTGCATTTCAAGATTGACCTCATCCCACCTGATGTTAAGTGGTAATGAGGTCCTAGCTTTGAAGGGCGACAAGTACAGCATAATAAATCTGATACTGGACGTGTCGCCTTTACCTTGAAGGCTTGACCCCTGCTACTAATGTACATCTAGGGGTGCCTTAATTAATAAGTTAATAAGAACGAATATCCTTCTCATGAACAGTGAGACGTTTGGCTGTTTCGAATTTTAGGGTAAATAGGGGTAAAACAGACCATGAAAGTATGTAGTCCACGCGGACGAAGCCGCGGGCACAGCTAGTATGTTAATAAGAACGAATATCCCACTTCTTGTGTGCTTTTCGTTGTACGTAATATATTGCTATATAAGCTTTAATTGTTGATAACTATAGAAAGGTCACGATTTTTTTTGCTGTCAGCATAGCAATTGTTTTATGTTGTTGTTAAAATCAGAATGTGCTTTGTCAACTTCACGGTCGCAGCGTAAACAATTTTATTGGTTTTAATGGGCTCGGAGACAGGGCTAGTGATGTAACCATTGTGAAATGTGTTGAGGTCACTCCCATTGATTGATGTTCATGCGTAAGCGTCAGCATCTAATGACATAACTAATAAACAACGTAACTACAAAAAAAATGGTACGTTAAGTTATTAATGGTCTTAACCATGCTTTTAAAAAAATGTTGTGCCATTTAAATCTGTACTAATGTAATAAAGCTGAAGGCTTTGTTTGTTTGTTTAAACGCGCTTATCTCATATGACAACCTTCGTAGCCAAGAGGCAAGCGTGCCGGACTTTGGCGTCGCGCCATCTCTGAGGTTCCGCGTTCGATCCCCGGTCGGGTCAATATGGGAAACGAACTTTTCTTTATTTTCTCGGGTCTGGTGTTGTGGTACCTTCGTTGTTTCTGATTTCTGTAACACAAGTGCTTTAGCTACTTACCACAGAATCAGAGCAATGTATGTGATGTTGTCCGTTATTTATTTATTTATTATTATTATTAATAAGTTTAAAGCTGAAAGCTTTGTTTGTTTGTTTAAACGCGCTAATCTTAGGAACTATTTATGTTGGATAGTCCATTTATAAAGTAAGGCTATATTATAATATCACATTGCAACCATGGGAGCGATAAATTAGAGGAAATTTTGGACATGACGGCTACAACTAGCGACCGGCCGTGGCTTCGCATCCGTACAAGTATTTTCTTTTTGACACATTGTTATGACTACCTAAATCTAAGAATAAGAATAAATCTATGACCTACGTAGCCGTATGCTGCTGTCGAAAGAAAATGTCGATTTTGTCTTTTATGCTACCTTTTAACACGGATCCTCATTTTTGTTCGATCGTTTCAAAAGAAACTAGTCCTTACCTTTGGTATTTCCAAAGATTTCAATCATGAAATAATTTAGATTGAGAGCGTTCGATAGTTAAATCTGATATCAGATTTGACATATTAAAACAAGAAGATCATCGAAGCAACAAAAACGAGTTCACATTTAGTTTTGTTAATTAAGAGCTCGTTGAATCCTAAGTTTATTTTTAACGCAATTAAGAAACGAAAGAGTTAACTATTCAAATTTAATTATTGTTTATAAAAGAGGCTCAGTTAAACAAGGTTTTAAATCAAATTACGTAATAAACGCTTGAAATAATATACCTAATTTGAGCAGCTGCTGATAAAGAAGTTAAATTTTCATTTTGAAAACCAATAATAATGAACGAATTCATGCTGTAATTGAATCCATACTAGAAAATTCCTGAGTATCTGAATATTATGACCGGAATGGAATTTGCTTTAATGAGGTTGTCAAAATATGAAAAATGATACGTGTGAAATAGATGGATTATCAAAATATTCTTATAAATAATGCATGACATATTTTCGATAGATTACACACGAAGAACTTTTAAAAGCTTATTGAATACAAAATACACTTGTGATACTTTTCAAAGTTAAACTAATTTGCGGAGATTAAAAGTTAGTTGTAAAGAGTTTTCTGAAATGAAACGTAGCAAAATAAGTATACGGTTTGAATTTTTCTGAACATTAATGACATAAAAAGCTTAAGTTATTATTTGGATATGATCCTAAGATATCATAGTACTGTTACCAAAAAAGTTGTCAATCTCACATTTTTATACGAAACTAGCTGTGCCTGCAACTTCGTTCGCGTGAACTACATACCTTCATGGTTAGTTTTACCCCTATCTCTACTAAATAAAACATAGGACTTTAATCGGTGATTTCAAACTAAGTATTTCGCCGTACAAGTTTATTGCCTAATAATTATACACACGAAATGTGGAAGGTCACACGAGTGTTTGTAGAGATTCTGATCTCAAAACATCTGTTCAATTAATGACTTGTATTGGTAATGAAAAACAAACACACAGGCGTTTTGCTTAAGAAAAGTTCAAGGTCAAATGTTGCTTCTTTTGATCTATCTACCTACCACAGAGTTGAATATTAAAAAATGTTTTTTGACCTATAGGTCAGAATATATTTTGCATGTCATAATGTGGCGCTGTAGAGTTTTTGTGTTAGGTTTTTTTAGCCTATGGGCGATAGTTATTAATTGCTTTTAAGTCGGAAAGGAGTCGAAATGATAGGAACTTAATATGATTATTAAATAAAAATGAATTATTCTACTAGTAGGGTTGAGTATAATATAAAAAAGTAAGTTTTTTCACATTGACCCGACCGGGAAACGAACCCTGGATTTTTATCAAATAAATAAATTACAATTTTCTCGCGGGCGCAGTCTATACTTGAATATATATGTCAATTTATCAGTACTTTTTACAGCTAAGTGACTATCTATCAGAGCATTATCCCCTCTCAAACAGTAACACTTTTGTCAGTAGGTATAATTACTTGCACAAACATTACCAATTGTTTTGATATAGGTCGAGGCGCTAATTACCTGATGTTTGATTCTCCATTAGAACAGGTTGGAGGTGAACTATGAAAGGAATTCGCACATAATAAAATTAGTCGCGTGGGCGATACCATCATGCAGTTTATTACACGTAATGATTCACACCTTTGGCATGGTCCGAAGGCTTTTATACCATTATACATTGACAGGTATTCGTCATACTTTTGATTATAATATGGTTACCTAAAATCGCGGTAAAGTATTTGGTCATGAGTAATTGCAGAAAAAAATAGGTTGAGTATTTCCTTCAGTACGTCGTACGAACAAAAGAACGCCAGATCTTGCACCAACCTTATGTCGTACGCATAAGAACTGATATTGAACTGTAATATCATCAGCTGAAGGGCGTCCAGTGCTGAATATAGGCGTACGTATATTCAGCATTACGTACCCCCAAGAAAAATCTCAGCATTGAGTCACTTGTATCATGCTTTGCTCTTAAACAAATGTGTAATAAAGTTTGGAGAATATTATAGATTCAATAATTACGTACATGTTCTTATATCCGAATCAAATGAAAAAGTTATTACGTCTAATAAATAAATGTTATGTTTAGTCATTAATGAGACGCGCAAAACTTTAATGTAATTCCCAACAGCTAATGTAAAAGGCCAGGAAACAAATACACTCACACATATACTATATCAAAGTATATGCTATCTAATGGGAGGACTAAACAATTACTGAATTAGTTTCCGCAAAGTTCACTACGGGCACAACCTACCGATGCGACCTCACATTTCTCATTAACTTTTGTCTTCGTGGAAAATGCAGACATAACCATAGAATTTGGATTTTTTTAAGCTAGTTTTCTGTCGCTGTTAAAGCATCGGCATGGGTTCTGACCCAAAATTTTTCTCGTCAGAAGTAAAATAACGATTTTTAGATACGGGTTAATACGAAATGCTTTTCCTATACAAGCACTTGTAGGTATTTCTCGTGGCCCTTTTTTGACAAATCTTATAGCATTCTTCTGAGGAAAATCGGCCAAGCAGTTTCTTATTATTATTTTCAAACAAAAATGTAAAAAGCCTCGTGATTAAAAATCAAAAACATAAACTTAAAATGAAGTATTTAACATTTACATAATTCGTCTAAAAATAAGCTCTAATGAGTTTGAATAAACAGTTGAAATTGAATGAAACCTTGTTTTTAGTACTACATATTCTAATTTGATTCTATTTTAATGAATAGTTCTAAAAACAGGGCTTCTCGTTTCACATGTAAAACTATCTCAAAGCGCCAGTGGACTAGAATTTCGGCACTTCTGTTAAAACAACAGAATTAGTTACCCCAAAGCTGAGCACGGCAACAAAACATAGTCAACTCGTAACTCTCTTAATTTAATTTGTCTTGAAACAGGCTAATTGCAAGTATTCACACACGTAGCATTTCATACTAACGTATAAATGTTGTTTTTATAATTCAAATTCAAAATTGTATTGTCATGTGGGTTACAAAACTAACACTTAATACCTTAGTAACAAATCTAAAAGTGAAAATAACACCTGTACGTATCGATAACAACTAAAAAGATTCCGGCACGACACAATTTTGACGACCAACGCAATCTCTGATGTCCCAGCCTCGATTCTCGGTTCGATCGATATGGAAAACGAACCTTTCTAAATAGTCTTGGGTCTGGGTGTTGTGGTACCGCCGTTTGCCAAGCTATTTTTAATTTGACCTAATGAAATTGTTGGAAATAGCCAACTGAATAGAGCTAGCTATACACCGTACTATTACTTTTTTCCACGAATTATTTGACCCCATTTGTCGCAGCTTGATCTGTATAGGCTAAAGTCTTTCTTGCTAAATGTTCTATCAGACACAAACAATTTAATTCGAAACAGACGTTTCCAAGATAGCGAGGTCAAACAAACAAACTGTTCAGCTTTAAATATTAGTATAGTTATAGATTACTAGCTTTCCGCCCGCGTGGAATTCGGCTATATTGCGGTATAAGCACAACTACTTATAAGAAAACTTCTTATTTTCGCGGAAAAATCTAAGGATGATGTAACGCTGGATACGATTAGTTGTTGAACAAAAACTGAATGGTACACTATTTTATATAAGTAGATGTAAAAAAACAGTTTAGGCGATAAAACAAATTGTACGTCATCCCTCGGGAATTCCTTATTTTTGGGGATGCATTGTCATATCATTTAGCTTCTGAATTTACATGTTTATATTCGTTTGCAATATTTTACCTTGTTTTAAACGACACACAGCGCCATCTCCAATCCATCCATCAAGCAAACTATATTTTTGTTTTCCCTCGGGAATATCAATTTTTTCCGGGATAAACCGTACCCTATTATTTAATTTTAAAGCAATCAGTTCAGTAGTTACGGCGTGAAAGCGGAACAAAGAATCAAACTAACAAACTCACTTTCCGATTTATAATATTAGTAAGGATTCATGGTTTAAAAAGCGAAATTCTACATAGAAGATTCAATTTTTTTAGATAGGAATACCGAGACTGGTGATAATAAAAGGTGTAGTAATATGACAGAGCAGAAGATACAGCAGAAAGACTGATTCAAAGTCACTGTTTTAGGGTCCATTGCCTTGGTTTGGTACGGAACCCTAAAAATTCGATTGAAAAGGAGGAGGAAAATCTCGTTATTAGCATAGTTCAGGACCATGTCAAAGCTTTGACAGCATCCAAATTAATAGTTCCGACAGATTTTCGGTATAGCTCGCTCTTTTTTTCGACGTAAACGAATGCGCGTTGTGTTTGATAGATTGGCAAAAACAGAATAAGTCGGATTTTGTATTTTCGTTCGATTTTTTAGGTGCTAGTTTTTCATTACTGTGCAACGAACATTTCAACTTTCTTTTATTCTTACAATTTTATAGTGTTAAACGCCGCACTATCGAACTTTAAATATTAAAAAAAAAGCAGAAAAAAATCATTTCCCCTTGCGGTGTGGTAGTCTAACCCACGACCTTCACGTATCGTGCGTGCTGCTCTTCCAACTGAGCGTAGGCGATGAATGTTTCTGTTGTATTTACCTCTTAGCCTCCGGTAAGTGCCCTCTGCCGTCTAGAACCACTTACTTATCGCGATCGACAGGGGAGATGAAAATTAATTTAGTTTTTTTTTTAATTTTCGTCACAATTTGGGGAACAAATAAATTTTGAAGTCCCGCCAGAACAATTTGTTAAATGTTTCGCACGCCGACTTAAAAATTGGTAATATTTTGAAAACCAAATCGGGACAGGCAATCAATCTTTATTTTCAATTGGGAGACGCGAAGCTCCAAATAATAAAAAATGTAAATAATGGCACCTTCGGAACGCGGCAATAACTAGATCAATAAAAGATGTAATTTGTCATTGTATTTGTATTTTAATCAATAAGTTTGTTTCTCCGCGGGCTTGTTTCAACAAACCTTCACAGATGCGGATTTGTCGCGTAAAATACGGTTTGTGGATTTTATGGCGCTACGCAAAGGTATATATAGTCACGTGAACTAATATGTAGACAGCATTATTCTTAAGTGAACCTTATGTTAACGGCGTTAAGAGCTTAAGTGTTTACAATTTATTGCTCGATTAGCCTATGATGCCTGTTTTGCTAGTAAGAATGAAGTATGAAGGTGATTGTAAAACCTTGTTCAGACTTTACAAAGATTTGTTTTTATGTTTTTGGTTATGATCTCGGAGCCCTGGGTTCTATTCCCGGGTGAACAAACTACTTTTCAACCTTAGTTCGGGTTTGTGATCCAGTCTGCATTTAGCAAGCGTGATTAAGTCTGTTGTTAGAATTACCTTGATATTAATTCGGCTGATACTTATACTTTATATGTGTGCTTAGAAAATATAATAAAATCAGAGGGTGAATCCAAACACAATACTGGGAATCGAACTTAAACACGCGATACGGGTTCGTAGAGAAATTTTAATATGAAGTTGCATCAAATACAAATTTTACGATTGACCTACATATCTGGTTCGTGAGTGAATAGAAGTTTTTTACGATTAATTAATTATTTTTGCGATTTTATCCAGAAACTATCAGGCTTTATATAATCAAGCATAAAAAAATACTTACCTAACCTTAATATAGGTTGGCCACAAATTTGATAAGTGAGCCACTTGGGCTTGTGGCTCTGTCAGTATTCCTGTCCAAATTAATAAGAAGGTACCTGTGAAATTATCTCTCAAAACTATCTATCCTATATTTACCTTTTATATAACAACTTAAATGTATTAAGTGCGATCTCTACTAACATTATAAAGTCGAAGAATTTGTTTGTTTAAACGCGATAATCTCAAAAACCACTGGCTCAAATTGGAATTGTTTTGGTGTTGGATAGTCCATTTCTCGAGAATAAATTTAGACTATATAGCAGAATGCAACCAATAGTAGCGAAGAATCTGTAAAAAAAGAGTAACGGGAATAACATGGGTGCGGAGCACCGGCGGGCCTTTTTTTATAGTAGCGCAGTATATTGGCTCCTCCCAGCCTGATGGTAAGCAAGAGAGAAACCCACATCGCGATGACAACGGATTTGATATCAAAATATCCTATACGTTAGCATCGCCATACTGGCCCGCAAGAGGTTTCTTCACGCTCCTTTTGAAGGAATCTATGTCACATACCCGATCCCAAATTAAATAGTTTGATCAATTGTTTAAGATAATTCAAAATTGTTTTATCACCGTTGATTCATAACAGCCAAGATATTTATTTTGTATTTTATCTTAATTTCACACAAATCGCGCCGTTGGCAGAACAAGGGCACAATTACTGTTTTTACAATTTTATAGGAGAGCCATTTTAAGATACTTTTTGCATTTAATGTGGTCCAGTTCTGTTATCATTACTCTTAAGTTGTCCTCCTTGGCAAGACATAAACTATATACTTTATTTTTTTAGACATATGCTTTACAATAATTGAGAACTTTAGTTTTTTTATTAAATTTGTTTTTAAGGCAGATTACAATTGTGCCCTTGTTCCACCGAAGGTGCGAAATTTGCACTCATTCACGTCTCCTTCATTTAGGATTCGACATAGAAAGTTTTTTTATAAAACTGGGGGCGAGTATCAAAAATATGTCTTTCCTGTAAATTGCAATTCAATTTTGCTGTCTACTTTATCATAAAAAGCTTACGTTTGTAATTTTTTTTTCATTTTACAATGTTTTTCAGACTTAAAGCTCTCAAAAAGTTTCCGATACGCACTGTCACAATACCGAAAACAAATGTCTTTATCTGAACGGCGAATATGATTTACTTATTGGTTTTCACGCGTAAGTGAGTGTGATGGTATCGTATGTTAACAACAAATAGACATATATATATATATATATATATTTGATAACTAGCGTTTTTTTCTTGTTTTGTTATTTTGTCAGAAAATATATGGGAGTGGGTGTGTTAGAGTCTATGGTGTTTTACTTCATAAAAATACTTAGGTAAGTAATTTTACCAATGGCCAAAATATCACTGGATTTAAAAGGAGGGTACTAATTAGAGTGTAGAGGGAGCTAATATCAATTTTTAATACTTGCACTCAGTTCAAGTTCAGTTCTGCTATTGTGTTGCCCTGAATCATGTTCCCCCTAACCCCCCCCCCCCATTCCACGTCACTTCTTCAGCCCATTAGTAAGAAGGTACTTAGATTCATAAAGGAAAGGTACAATTCATCATTGTATTTGCTTTTAATCAATATGTTTGCTTCTCATTTCTCGCTACCACTGCCGAGTTGTAATTACAATCCTAGTTCAGGATTTTACGCGAAATATGTATTGTTACGTTCGGTGTTGGGAAATACAAACAGATGTTGTGAAAGTCTGACCTACCTATATCTATCTGCCGGATGAAATAACATACATTGCTGGTTCTGCGGTAAATAGCTAAAGTAGTGGAGTGGAGGAAGTGGTGTTACAGAAATCAGAAAGAACGACGCCACCGCAACACCCAGACCCGAAGTACAGATCAGTTCGATTTACATATCGAAACCACCGGGAATCGAACCATCGAATGGCGCAACGCCGAAGTCCGGACCACTCTCTCTCTGCTTGTGAGGTCGTCAATATATAGCTGAACAGAGTACCTATACTACATAATTTAAGACCTCTTAAACCGACTGCGCTTTTTTTATGTAGGATCAAGAGTACTTCCTATACGCTTTGGCTATTGGACCTCCCTAATGTCGTGCGCATAAGAACTAATATTGCATGACTAGTGTTTACCTAGACGTGCTGTTGACTGTACCTTTCGATACCTAAACATAAGAATACACTTGTTTCACGTCTTGGGCTGTGTTTGCTCGGAAGATCGGTTTGTTGAAATAGATTTCAAAACGATTTGGAAATAAAATTGACAATTCAATACCCAATGCGAATTTAGACTGCACAGTTTATTTGATTTTTCATTTTATTCAATACGAGTTTAGTGTTGTCTATGCCTGGTAGCAAACTGTCGATAATTTGTTAAATGTTATTTTTATGGTTTTTCTTCCGGTTCCTGTTTCTCGTCAACATTAGTTTGACAGGACTTGATTAGCAGGATATTGTGTTTTTACTATATTTTTGATAAGGACTAACATAGCATTTACAAACTCTCTAATGTTAAAACTTAGCATCTGATTTTGATACGTTTTTTAACGCTTAGACCGTTTACATCATTACTATTATTATAAAGCTGAAAGGTTTGTTTGTTTGAACACGATAATTTCAGGAACTCTGGTACGAATGAGGGTATTCGCGTTCGAAAAATCCACCAGATGGCGATACGTAGGCGTGAGGTCCACCTGTTAATTGATTGGTGATTTAAATGTCATGGTGACATGTCTGTCAATGTAATGTAAACCATAACCAATCACGTAGCAGTTGAACCCCACGCCTACGTATCGCCATCTGGTGGATATTTCAAACGCGAAAACCCTCATTGATAAAATTTGCGCTAGATATTTCAAAGAGAATGTTGACTTAGTAGCAAAGATCTAATGATCTAATTATCAAGTAGGGACTAGCGTGATATAATATATTAATCAACATTAATCATAACTTCATTATCATTGTTAACGCCTGTAAAGTTTACTTGTATTTAGTCGATGTATTTAGATTTATTCAATGTTGAGTAATTAACAATCGATACATACCCTTAAACATATTCATAAGTAAGGAAGGGCTTACCCAAATTAATCGTCGAAGGGGATGAAACCGAGTTTTAAATTACAGGTGTTAGTTCGTCATAATATCAATGTCAGTAAAGTTTCCCTCGTCTTAAGTTATATGATATACCATCTCTGAATCCGCCCATCCGTCATCCCGGATTTGATTCCCGTTCGGATCAATATGGAAAACTAATATCTCCATATTGTATCGGATCCGAGTGTTGTGGTCGTTGTTTTTGACTATCTATTTGACACATTTTTAAACACAACAAAGCAAGCACATAGGAACGCATCGCATGCTGTCATGTACACACCACAGACCAATAATGACAGTACACACCACCACTCACACAGCATTTTTATTTTTTTATTTTTTTCGTGTAGAACGTTCGGAAACGCTCAAAGTAAATTATTATCGAGTTTTTTTTTTTCATTGGCCAATGTAATGTGTCGCAACTTTTGTCCTTCAGGCCTAGCATGCGCCGCGAGAGTAAATTTCTTCGCGCTCTTCAGAAATGTCAAAATCAATGCGTGAACTGCTGATTGGCTGAAAATATGAGTACGGTGTACTATCTCCCAATCAACGGTGTAGAAGCTTTTGTCGCCTCATGTGAGAAATTTGACGTATTGCGCGTGATGGGCCTGCTTGTCTTGTGTAAATTTGTTTGAATTTAGGTGTGTATGTGCATGTGTGAATGTTTGTCCGATTTTATTATATTTGTTTTTTAGGTTTTTGTTATATTTGTTCTAATATTAAACACTGTGTTTGTAATAGTTATATCTTCTGCTTCCGTTGTGATTGTTTAGTACTTTATTGTCTTTGCCTGTTTTTTATCAATGTTTGTTTTTGTCGTTTTTTCATTTTTCTTTTTTTTTGAGTAGTTTTAAGCATAAAATTATAAGCGCCACTCGATTGCGTGGGGAACTAGCAAGAGCCAGGGTGCTTGCTAATTCTCCAAGCAAGGGGTTCCACCAGAATACCAGCGCTGCTGGGACGTTAAAATGTCGCAGCAGCATTTGCTGAGGTGGAACCCAAATTGGCCTCACAAAGTTTTTACACTATATCTGTTTTATTTGTCTTGCGTTGTTTGTAAATTTTGTGATGTCAATAAATGTTTTTTCTTTCTTTCTTTCTTTCTATATCAGTACATTAAGTACTTATCACAGAATCATATCATGGCAGGTATGTTATGTGAATTACCATTATCAGTTCAACATTTTTAATTTACTAACCTGAACCTATTACACCAGTTCTTAATTCTTTAAAAATATCGATAAATTATCGTTTCTATGACTTCAGCAACACTAAATCAATGCATTCACGTTTCCGTATCTCTGAAATTTTAATATCCTATGTAGACGGAGCTTTTAGCGAGCGAATAGAATCCCAACGTAAAGTAAACCTGGAAAGAAAATCAAGATTGTAACTGGGGAATGCTCATATAGGTTCGATATCGCAGACTTATGCAAATATTGTATCGGTATTATTATGTGAGAAGAGGATTTGCGTTCAGTGACCTTTAAGCAAGGACGTTACATCAATAGACATGAGGAAATACTGATCTTAAACTTTTTGGTTAAAGTAACAACGTCAAAGCCAAACGATTTAATGCTTGACATATAGACCATCTCAACTGTGAAATGGATTGACTCGGTTCGCTAGAAGAGAAAAAAAAATTAAATTAATTTCATATTAAAAAGGGCTACTTTTAAAAATAAAAAGACAGTCTAAAATAATTTAGAAAAGTGCAAAAAAAACAATGTTCCAATACACAGTGAAAAGATTTACAGAATATTAACTTCGGCCTTATATCCCCCTTAATTATGTCGTGGGCATAAGAAAAATATCGAGCTGGAAATTTGCCGTGATATGTGTTACTGTACTAGACACTTATTACAAATTTCAATATCTAAATAAAAAAAAAATCAATTACCTTTTTAAAAAAAATACTAAATATTGCAAGGTACACGACGTAAAAAGAGTAAGTACGTAATTTCCTAAGTTGTAAACTAGCTTCCATTGAATAAAACGTCTCTGCCTAATCGGGATCTTCATTTTTGTATAGGCAAGTTCTGGTTCAAGTTTTTGCATTTAGATAACGTCGGTTTAGCATAAAGTACCGTTAACCGATTTAGGCTCTGAGTAAGTCAAAACTTATGTACGATATTCTCGTAATCTTTTTATTACATATTAGATATTAGATTGAATCCAACAATGGAAGCCTTTTTTGGCATGGGAATATTCAGGATTGACGGTTAATATTGAAAGATCAGACGGAGGAAACAGCGTAAAGGAATATACCTAAACAAATTGATCAGTTGAGGGGAAAGGGGGTTGTTTTCTCTCTTAATAGTCACAGCCACGGGGAGGATGCTATAAGTATATAACCCCTACAGGTGGTTAAAAGTACATACACCCCTGCGACCTCCCAGCATCTTTTTTATTAATTTACTACATGAAGATTAAAAGGACAGGGGTTCTTGCAATACACTAACGTTCTTAACCGAGAGTTGTACAGTCAAAGTCAAAGTCAATATTTTTTATTCATATAGATTACATTAGCTATGAAGCTACCTCCGGCTCGGAACCTATAACATATATATAACTATAACAGAGTAGATACAGGCAAGAAACTCAGTTTTTTTACAAATGTAAGCTAAACGTATTTGGCAAAGAGGAAATATGGATACGTTTTGCCACGTACCTATAGAAGTAGGAAGATGCTCATTACAAATGTCTGGCTCAGTAGAACAATGGCTATCGTTCCTCGCTGAACCAGTTTGAAACGAGGGTAGGGGATTTGAGCCCCTCCTAGGACTAATATTCATGAGATGAAAATTGAATTTCTGTTCAGATGTAAATAAATCATGTTAGATATTAACGAAGACATTATTTATTTATAAAAGTTTCCTAACTTAATTTATTATAACAAACAAGAACAAACCTATACATGAAAATATTAAAAAAAAAAGATAATACCTACCTATATACAAAATATTAACAAAAGATAGTCCGCTCCAGTGTTTAGGGTGCCCAGAATGCTAGCAACATTTCCTCTTTGAATGGCCAGACTTAAACGTTGGCCGAGGTATTTACCAGCATTCTGGTCACCAGAAAATTTGTGTTTGATATATGTCATTGTTGGTACTGGTTTCCATCACAAGGGCTTAAACTTAACTTCGTGATTACGTCATGATGCTGCCATGTATTTATTTATCTAGAAGAGTTTCCCCTAGGTAGTGAACATACCGTGAAATGTGAGGCCCTTGTCCACCAACTCCTGAATTACATTTCATCTCGGGGAAGCGTTCCTCACGTAACATTTCTCATCAGCGATATTAAAGCACCGCCTGAGGATGTGACGTAACGTATAAAGCAATTCGTCTCATGGAATTCCCGCGAAGTTGGCAGCACCGACATCCGTCAAAATGAGCAATGTTGCCATTTAGCCTTGGTGACAGATGATATTGCACTGCGAATTGAACTTGTCAAGAAAGTTTTTTTATTAATAACGCTTTTGAATTCGCAATTCGTTTTTTCCACAAGATGTTGTTACTACGAGGGAACTTTGGCGAAGTTTTCGCTCCTTAAATTGAAGTTTCAAAAATAAATAACTCCAACTGGTAGGTACAAGGGAACTTTTTATATTTTAAGTTTACACAATAGGAATAATATCGTCCCGACCGATTTCGTCCAAGGCGTCTAGTTTGTATCTGATCAACCAATTACCCAGGTCTTAGTTTCTAGTAAACGAACGTTTCCGCAACATACAAGTTGTAAATCTTGTCGTGCTCAACCTCACTACATATCCCACACACTTTTTATTTCATCGGCAATCTACTTAGTGAAAGAGTCTGCATAACCTAATTTAATAAACAGATCTTTGCTTACGTCAATATGACATATGTGGCACCATAGACTAAAGTGTTTTCTTCGGCCCGTCAGGCTCATTGGAAAATATTTCGAAATATTATGCTTATTAATATATATAAAATTCAGCCTTCCTAAAATAACGTAAGTTTCAATATTTTTTTATAACTTTTAAAGTGTCTGGCAAAAGTTATGGCCCACAGGAAGTGTCTGGCAATTATATTTATTTGTTTATAACAATATCATATATAGCATATGTAAAAACCAGCCTCCCTACTTTAACGTAAGTTAGCATGATTTTTCACCACCTTTGATACCTGCTACCTGTAAAACGGCCCCGCTTTCAGCTTAGCGAGCATCCATTCCTTTGAACTAAGCTTATGTTATACTACCAATCCTAAAAATTTCATCTTTCCTAAAATGACGTAAGTCTGGGGTGACTGGGATCTTGGTCTATTATTGTTTACAGAACTCTGTCATTGTCTTATCTATAACTCTGAACTACGCTCTGCTATCTCTATAATATATGTTTATTTAACTCAAGTTTCCATAAGTTTTCATTTCCATTTCCTAGACAAGTGCACTTACTCTCCTTTATTTTCATAATCTAAGATGACAGACCAACACAAATGAAATGTGAGAATGCCCAGGACCATTTTTTTGCGTTCCCTCAACAGCTTGGATAGGTTATCCTTATCAAACATTTTAGGTCATCAATCTGAAATTATTCAATTTACACTGGAAAAAATACTTACATAAAGATTTTATCACCACGGGAATCGAACTCACGGCTTATGGATCACGTGTCTATTTATTGTTACCAAAGAGCCAGTTATGATGATAATAGCTTAATTATTATACCATTGCAGGGCAAAGGTCTCCATTGAAATCAAATGAATACAAATTCGTGGAAAAAAATGCTTGTTGGTGGTCACAAACCCGACCCACGTGCGAAAGATTTAAAACCAATTTTGCTTGATCCGGGAATCAAACTCTAGACCCAGAGATTACGATATAAGATATATAAATTCCTGTTGAACTAAACACAAAACAATCGAGACATTCACTTTCGAGCATTTCTCAGGGGAACCTAAACTAATTTCTCATAGACCTGAATCCTCAAATTGGTCAAAAAGTAAAAATCTTACGACTAAAGCAAAGTAAATATTCGAAATCGAAATATCTTGTTTCACCACAATTGTCTTTTTGTTTTTCTTTGTTTAATCAGTCAGTCAAGAGTCACATCTTCAATTTTTGTTAAGTATAAGCTTCCTGTGATTGAAAAAAGATTTGTTATTGAAAGAATATATATATTTTTTAATTTCACAACTACTAAAAAATTTTGTACACGCTATTTTCGATGGCTAGTTTCTGCCAGCAAATTAGATTTAAGAGTTTTAGAACTTGCGGCTAAATAATACAATTCGTGTATGAAACCAAGCCAATTCAGACATTAGGCTTCAATGTACCAATTATCCTATTTCATTTGTAATGTATGAAATTATGTTTTGAATTGTTCCAAAATATTTCATTTAGTAGTAAGTTTAGATCTCAGTTATTTTGTCGTTGAAGTTTACAACCAAGAAATATTAATTATTTATACTAAAACTTGGCTCTCATTTCATAAGAATGTTTTTGATACGATGCAGTATGCAGGCTTAGTTGTCTATTGATGTTATTAAGTCTAGCATGGACTATGGGACATGGGATGACTTTTGACGGTAGCCATTACTATCAATATGAAGTCATTTGCTTATAGCATGTGCACGCAATACGGCAAAGTTCTCGAATGTTTAAGCTGTCGATTGCTAATATCATACCTTAATTTTGTATTTTCAGACAATCAACAATTTGCTAACTGAATTTTATCGTTTTTGACATTTGTTTGGATCGCGATAAAATTTACTAGTGTGGCACATTATAAGCAGGTATGTCTTAAAGCGAGCTCTTTCGACCAGCTTTTGTAATTACACATTTTTAAACAGTCATTCTTAGTTATATATCTCGAAACAACTACAGAATCTACCTGTAAACATCTGTCGGCTTCAGGCTGCGATAAATCACTGCCAACTGTCGAACAATTACAATCTTGTGCCATTAGGATCCAAGTTTTGGAGATGCAATTCGATTCGCCGTCCCGTTCGCCAATTAGATTAATTACTAGAAGTTTCTTTGCACACCAGACTCTTTGTAGCCACACCGTTAAAACGGCGTTAGTAAAAAAGTTTGTTCACAATTCAGACTTGCCAATAACGGCAATGTTTAAAAAGTGGTGTAAGGAATTGCGGCAGTTGGAAAAGTTTCTTTCTAAATTCTAATTTGAAATTGATGATAAGTTTGGTACCTACCTAGTTTAATTTTGAAACTAGCGGCCCACTGCGGCTTCGCCCGCATACCCGTTTTTCCCACATTTTTCTGTGATTTTTCGCTCCAACCAGTAGAAGGGAAAAATCGTGCGTAATAGTCTAATGCCTTCCACAATAAATGGACTATCAAACACAAAAATAATTATTTAATTCGAGCGAGTAGTTCTTGACATTAGCGTGCTCAAACAAACTCTTCATTTTTATCTTTACCTACTAGAGATTAAATAGATCTATCCGAAATGTCTCGGAAAGAAAAATCATCTCGGATTCGATAACTTCTCGCACAGATATCAATAAACGCTATTCATATTAGTGGTTCGGGTAATTTTACCATTTGTTTCAAGAATTTGCAGTTTGTATCAAAATGTTAAATTAAGACTATCTACTTTTTTAAAGTTTGTACTTTGGGTAAGTAATAATTTTCGAATCAAACTCACGAGGGTGATAATTTTTTTGCTCGCAAGTCTACATAAGCATAAATTATTATATGCTTAAAATATACTTATAATATAGCTGATACCTGGAACTTCGTTGCAAAGTATTATGTAAGTTCTAATCTTCTGTCTTATGTTTTTTTCTAGCAGATTTCATACAATTAAGTCGTTTTATGTGAAGGAGAAACAAACATACATCGAAACATCCTTGAACCTAAATAGGGAAGTTGCCTAATTTTAATATTTATTTGACGACCTCCGTTTCCAAGAGGCGAGCGTATCGGACTTTGGCGTCGCGCCATCTCTGAGGTTCCGGGTTCGATCCCTGGTCGGGTCAATGTGGGAAACGAATTTTTCTATATTGTCTCGGGTCTGCGTGTTGAGGTACCGTCGCTGTTTCTGATTTCTGTAACACAAGTACTTTAGCTATTTACCACAGAATCAGAGCAATGAATGTGATGTTTCACTCATCAAATTAAAACTATATGACTTGGTCCAAAGTGTTCTACACATAGCTATAAGTAAGATACTGCTACTGTAACTTATCTGCTGAGTTTCTTACCAGTGTCTTCTCGGTAGATATAGGTTCCGAACCGGAAGTGGAATCACTTTGCATTGTATTCAATGACGATTCAAAAGTGTTACATGTAACCTACTTGAATAAAGAAATATTTGAGTTTGAGTTTGAGTGGTCCAATATTTATTTATTTATTTTTTATTTATATTATTTGTTTTTTAAATATTCTTAATACAAAAATAACGATGTTGGTAATTAATATTAGGTTAGAAAAAAGCTTCTCCAAATATCTTAATTTTAAAGTCTCAAGTTAGCTTAAGACTTTGCCCGAAAATTCTCCATACAAACACATGTACGCAGAAGACGTCATTCCGTATTCTTTTGAAATGAATTTTTCCAAGAAGAAACATACATTTTACGTTTAAGAAAATGGTTTCAAATAAATATTTAATTACGTGAATTATTCAGTTGTATTTACAATTTGAATTTGCTCATCCCACTAAGGCTTATTGCTTAGAAACTGTTAAAATAGATAATTTGATTTCAATGGTTATTTCTTTGAAACATGAACCAATGCGCTCAATCAGACATAAGCAACATAATAACTCCTCAATTTGTAGTACATCGGCAGGAATAGCCATAAACCGGATTAGATTACAGAGCAATGGCTACCAAACCGGATTGTTGAATCAATGTCCACGAAGCGACCGAATTCCTATTAACCAATGAAATTACAACAGTGTTCTGTTTCAAATGTGCAATCAAAAGCAAGTTAGACTACACTATGGTCGTACCGCCCTTATGATGTGGACATAAGGTCTAATATTAAACAGCAAGCCGTAACTGTGATGTGCGTTCAGGGGTTGTAATTCGGCATGATTTTTGTTCCTGTGGGATCCCGCATTATCTCGCGAATCCGCAAGCATCAGTCTTTTTGTTCAGTTAAAAAGACTACAAGTTAATGCAAAGGACTAATTAAATAATTAATATTTTAGTTTGCTTGATTTCCAAACGGTGTATTTTATTGAAATCGCATAAAAAACTGTAAAAAGGTCTTGTTTAACGATATAAAACACAATAGGCATGTTTAATATCTATATTATATTATTAACATAATAATATATTTTTATAGGAGTGTGAAGAAATATCTTGCGGGCCAGTATGGCGATGCTAACGGATATCATATTTCGGTATCAAATCCGTTGTCATCGCGATGTGGGCTCCTCCCTTGCTTACTGACTCTTGGCTGCGAGGAGTCAAAATACTGCGCTACTATAAAAAAAAATATTATGTACCCATTTCTCGCCACCTGCTATTTCTTCTACCTTAAGGTTGTCTGGAAGAGATCGCTCCCTAGCGAGCCAAATGTAAAAACGAAATAATAAAGGTTTGGATAGCAGGCTTTGTGCTCTATATGTTATTTTAGTATCTTATCTATCTAGTTATCAAGTTCATATAAATTTGTTTAGTAGTTTTAGCATGAGAGAGTATTATCTCTCTTTGCATCCTAAATAAACTTTAAGGTTTATAATATGTGGATTAGTCTTGCTGTAGGTAAAAGGATTTTGTTATTGTTTTTATGAAATGTTTAGAAAATGGTTTACAATTTCGGTTAGATATGAAAGGTCCGTGCGACCTTAGCTCTTAGTAGCAACTGGTCAGGTGGATCCTGAGATGAATCAAAGAGAAACTCCTTGAGCTACTGAGGAAGAGGTAGAAACCTATTGCCTCTTGTGTTAGGTAATCTATGAGCTCCAATGCAGCTCTGCTAAATACCTTGCAACAATGTTTACTATTGCGAAATGTGTCTTTTTTTGAGTGATATAAGATACTAACAAAATCATTCCTGGCTGCCATTATAAAATTAAGTCAGTTTTCGATACAAAGTTTCTCAAACTACTTTGTTAAAATCTGTAATGAGCTCCATTACAAGAAAATACATTGGGGTAATTTGACAGATTAGGATAGGTTTATGTAATGCCAGGCGTATAAGCGCGGTGTTCCTGTTGGATCCATGATTTCTTTTTATATATAATGTACACAACTTTAAAAAATATAAATTAAAATAGTAAATTAAATATTAATATAATATTCATATTAATCTTTTAAAATGAATTTTCGCTATGACACCAATATAATAAAAAAGGCATTTAGGTATGTAGCAACGGACTGACATCGGAATTAAATTTTTCAGTATCGTGCAATATATCGTGCTTCAGGGTTGCGTCTTTTTGTACGTACATGCAGGTAATTCCATACATCGAAATATAAAAAACATTAAGCCCTCCTAACTTTCCTAGATACCATAAAGCTCCGGCTTTTAACGTCTTGGTAGCATAATATTTGATTAATGTCTTATTTCGTCGAAAACCCAAAGGATATTATACTTCTTAGGTTAGCAAAGTTGTAAAGCATTTGTCCGATTTAGTTTTGGCAAATGACCTTTCAATAAACGGTTTTGGAATTTCAGTTCATGGTTCGATTAATTGTGTGAATAGTTTGAAAGTTGATAGAGACTAGAAACCTCGCGGATTCTTAGTAAATTTAACTCTGACTGCCAATATTCTCAAAATAGAGGAAACAATCTATTTAAATTCAGTGAGGCATTTCCACATAGAGTGAGTAAAGTCAAAGAGTAGTGATATCTAACAAGCTGAAGAAATTACCTTTTTTAATAGTCATCATCATTCATTCATCATTTCAGCCTGTTACTGTCCACTGCTTAACATAGGCCTCTCCAACCGATTTCCAGCGCGACCGGTCCATTGCCACCTGCATCCAACGAGACCCAGCAATTTTTACTAGGTCGTCGGTCCATCTGGTAGGTGGCCGTCCCACACTGCGCTTGGTGGTACGTGGTCTCCACTTAAGAACCTTTTTGCTCCATCGACCGTCCGATCTTCGTGCTATGTGGCCAGCCCATTGCCCCTTCAGCTTTTTAATAGTAGGGTAAAGGAAGGTATATTGGTGATATAGGTAAGTTGATGATAACGTTTTAAACTGATTGCCACACAATGTTAAATTTAAATTTTATTTAAAATTTAAATAAAACACAATTGCTTACACTCGTAGCAACCTCCTTAGCGCTGTCTCATGAATGTGCTCGCATAGGGAATTTTGTGGCAATCAGTTTAAAAAGTTATCATCAAGTTACCTATATCACCAATATACCTTCCTTTACCCTACCTACAATAAATAATTTTGTGAAAAGTAGCAAGTACCTGTATAGTATTTTACCTATTTTACGGGGTTTTAGTAGGTATCACTGTATCGATAGTTCAGAATTTAGTTGTCTTGGCTGTTTAACCATGGGTCATAAATATATCATTATGTTTGATTTTTGTCTGGGTGTTAATATTTATATATATAATATATATTAACACCCAGATATATATATATATATATGTATATATTGTATTGCGTTGTAACAATGTTGATTCTAATTTTAATAATAGATAATACTTAAGCTATTTATTTTAAGATTAAGTTAATGCATGGGATTCTACTTGATATTTGTTATATTTATGTTCATATGAAATTTCTTTATTTTTCATATTTTGAAATTTCTTTGTGAAGTAATATTCAATGCTGTAGCTTATTGACATTTAATTTTCCGTACTGTTTTTTCTTCATAAGTACTGTGTCAAAGAACTGCTTAGCGCGGGGTCAATATTTGCACAGCCGCTGAGAAGATATACCTACTTACCCGTCCGCTATCATGTCGTGTAGGATGTTACAGGAAATAGTGTCAGCAAACGGGAAGCTAGAGGATATGAAGGGATGTTCGATCGCTGTACTAGTTGTACAGTCACCGTCAGATATATTTGAGCAGGCAAAGTGTCCAAACACTTCTGAACAGTTAAAAATGTCAATAAGTTCCATACAATACAAGTTACCATTAATATCTGAACACTCAATAACGTCAATATGTGTCACGCACGACATGTGTCTCGTTTAGCTGCCTGTGTAGATAAGTGTTCAGATATTATTGGTTAGTTGTGTGTGTAGAAGTTATTAACTAGCATCTGCTCAGATATTACTGAAGTAATGAATGTTCAGATATTAATGATAGCTTGTGGTGTATGGAACTTATTGAAATTTTAACTGTTCAGAAGTATTTGGTCACATTGTCTGCTTCAATATATCTGACGGCGTCTGTACTTATGCGTGGTGTGTATGCGATGTCCCTTATGTTGTTAAAAGAAAGTGTGTTTGTTTCTATACAAAATCCTTGAACAGTACAAAAACCAGTGTTCTCAACTTAGAAATTTTCCCTCAATTTGAGGGAGAAAATATGTTTAAGAGTATCCTTAGCTTATCCGTATAGCGTATCCTTAGAGTAATTAATGAATAGAAAATTTATGGGATACAATATCTTTTGGTTTATAGCCCCCATCATCTGTGAACGCTCACCTTAAGAGTAATTTAGCCAATTTTAACTTAAATTAAGAAGCGATTAGAATTGAGCGATCATAAGACGTGCGTATAAGTTGAATGAGTCAGGCAAGCGCTGTGAACATAGTATTTTTAATGTATGAATAAATGTGCTATAGTTATAAGCAATGTTATAACCAAATCAAACAAAAGTCTCAATTTGGAAATATTAAAAATAAAATGTAATGTTAGTATCCGCTCACGGCTTTGCTTAATTTTTTATATTCCTATCATTGAACTGGGTGTATTTATTTTAAAATGTTCATAATATATACTTTTAAGTATGTACTAATTATCACAGTCAATTCTCGACGTTTTTGAATCTGCTAGGCTACTGTTATCACGCTACCTAAACCATTTAGGGCGTACTTATGACCTACTGTACAATTTTCTACACTGTGCAAAGAAATGGAAGCTCCTCAGGCCATTAAACATGAACTGAGGTCGTCACTAAGTACATTCGGAACGATCATCTTTGCCTGTCTAGGCCGAGAATAAATGTCTATGTTCTTGTTCTACAAGGATAACAATAGACGATGAAGTAGTTTGTTGTTCCTCGTTGGATGAGCCGCGGCTTTTGTTTCTCATTTTAGAGCAAGAAGAGTCTGAATGTTCATTTGTAGAAGTAATTACGTGATAGCTTTTTTATTATTTGGTTGTTTAAGTACAGTAAGAGAGCGTTCAAGTATTACGTAACGCAATTTTTGAAGATTTTCACCCCTGGCACTCATGATACCTACAAGGCGAAACCTTACTTTGAAATCAGTTAATGAGGGCTACCGCGCGTGAAAAATTCGCTAGGTGGCAATACGTGAGGTTCAACTGCTACGTGGTAGGTTATTTAAATGTCACAATGACATGTCTGTCAATGTCATGCCAAAAATAACCAATGACGTAATAGTTGGACCATCCGCTTATGTATTGCCACCAGGCGAAATTTTCATACGTGATTGTCCCCATTGGTGTGCTATTTTGCATTTAATTTCTTATTTATTTTTTTTATAATGTTTTCTGAGAATTTGACCTCACAATATTACCGTAAGCAATCATTTATAAACGTTTGGTTCCGACTCTGTTCCCATAGCTATAATGAATCAACAATGAACACTCCCCTAAATGGCTCACTTAGCCCTGCTTCCGGTCATCCTAGATGCCTAAGTGTATCTTGCCAAGCTCCCATGGGCACTACTCCGGCTCGTTTTGTCTCCCGGGATGAATATTATACTCCCGGATTGTGCTCGCTCGATTACATGAAGCACAGTAGTACTAAATTCATAAACATAAACAAGCGGCCAGTGAATATATAAATTACGCATGCGAACAAAACTATCGAATGTTTGTCATTAGTGAATAATATTCTTTAGCAAAAAAATCGACTTCCCGTCGATTTCTCTGGGATGCCAGCGTCAGGATATCATGAGAATTGGTTCTTAGACGTTAAAATAGATAACTTCGCAACAGACATTAAACAAACTCCGAAATTTGAACCTCCTTTTTTATGTCATCTAAAAAGGATTACTGACAAGGATCTTTAATAAATAAAAATAAATGGACCAGACAATTAAACCAATCAACTGGTCTCAAACTAATTGGCTTTCTATTTTGAGTACCAGCTACTTACTGCTAGCAACACTTCCAGATCCAGTGCAATCTAAAACAGTTCGTTTCCCGATTTGACCTAACCGGGAATCACATTCAGGGGTTTGCGTGCTTTTGGCGCTGACCTACTTAGAAACTGCAACACCCAAGACTTCAATATAATACGTACTTAATTTTAAGAGAGGTAGGGCATAGCGTTTTATCGCTCGAACTGGAGCAGCCCGACTGGTTAAATACCTCCACCTTACAGAAGACCGCAGCCAAATAACAATCACTTATGTGTTGTTGTGTTTCTGCGTGTGAGCAAGGTTTCCAGAGTTTCTTGGGGGGTGCTACATTAGTAGCAGGGGTCAAGCCTTCAAGGTGAGGGCAACAAGTCCAGTCATAGATTTATTATCCTGTACTTGTCGCTCTTAAGCTAGGACCTCATTAACACTTAACATGAGGTGGGATGAGGTCAATCTTGAAGTGTAATATAAAAAAAAAATGCTGAAAAAGTAGAATAAAATGTTGACTTTTCAAACAGAATGCTCTCGGTGAGTGCCATCCTTTACGAATATATTAAAAAGGATGAAATCACTCAATGTGTGTTGGTACTCAATATACGAAAAGCTTTTGTTACACAGATATTCAGCGTCCCAAAAACGGTTCGGTGATTTTAATTACGAGTCCTTCAATATCTCTAATATAAACCCGATTGGTTTGGTCATACAATATAAAGTAGAATGAAAACAAATATAAGCTTTGCACACCGGAACAATTTCACAACAAAAAATCCAATATACTTCGGGGTAGGTTGGATCTTTTATAAAATAGGTAAATTAAAAATTGGTTTCAAAGGACTGACTTATGCAACAAACTCCAAAATTAAATAGCTACCTATATAGGCCAATTATTCAAAGTCATCGAAGCAAAATGCGTATTAGTACTTTCTGCGTTATTTTAGTAACTTAAGAGAGGTAGGGCATAGCGATTTATCGCTCGAACTGGAGCAGCCCGACTAGATTAAGATTTCCAGAGCTCCTGTGGGGTGCTACATTAGTAGCAGGGGTCAAGCCTTCAAGGTAAGGGCGACAAGTCCAGTAACAGCTTTATTATGTTGTACTTGTCGACCTTAAGCTAGGACCTCATTACCACTTAACATCAGGTGGGATGAGGTCAATCTTGAAGTGTAATATAAAAAAAAACAATTTATAAGTTTAGTTAGACACAGGTTATTGTTGTGTAACTCCAAGATTTACTATTTTTATTTTATCTAAAACTCAAACTCAAACTCAAATATTTCTTTATTCAAGTAGGTTACATATAACACTTTTGAATCGTCATTGAATACAATGCAAAGTGATTCTACTTCCGGTTCGGAACCTATATCTACCGAGAAGACACCGGTAAGAAACTCAGCAGATTATTTACAGTATCAGTATCTAATTTATTGCTATGTGTAGCTCACTTTGGACCAAGTTTGGTTTTGATGAGTGATGAAACAAATAAGTACTAAGTAAGTTTTTACTTTCGAGAGGTAAGCTGGAGCAGACCAGTCCCCAAAGGTGGCACCTGTTCACAAGCATGACGTACGTAAAAGTATGTAGGTGCTTCTATAGACTAAAATTAATCGCTGTGCCATACTTTTGCATTTATAATAGACCTATAATGCACCTGAACTTGATCCTAATTAATCCGCCTAAATGCTTCTCTTAGGGACACTTGAGTCAATTGTGGTAGAGTCGCCATTGGTAGTTGCTGCACTGAGTAATTACTTTTTTAATATTAAAGAGGTGTATAACTTTCTGAGTATGCGGAGGAGGAATCCAAAGATCTAGTTCAAACTCATCTTAAGATACAATAATGTCTTAAATATAAGTTGTCTTACTGTTGCTTGACACTTGATGCGCTATTTAATGCTTTCTGTTCATATTCTGTTTTTTTTTTTAATTTTGATAACAACTATGTTTTTTTAACAAAATCTACCTATGCCAGTGTATATGGTATTGATACGTCTTTTCGCTGTAACACGTGTGTTAGGTTCTCTATAGCTTTTTGAGGGTTCCGTAGACACTTCTTCACAGCATTTTGACCCAGTTTAAGCTTACCTTGAGGTACAATAAGGTATAAAATACGTTGTTTATATGGACATCTAAGTCGCTTAAAACTCGATTATTATGCATATCAATGCCAAATTTACTCACTGAACTTCACTGAATGATAAATAACAACAATTAATCAAAACTAGATTCGGTGGACCGAATCTGAATACTTACATATTATTTTAACGGTATGTTCTTGTCTAAAAATTTTACATTACATTACAACTTTCTGAAATCTTAAAAATGTGTTTAAATAAAAATACTACGACTATTTTATCAGGTTGACAACACACCTTGATCATAAACTATAATCCACGTCGATAGTTATCGACAGAAATAACACCGACCAACAGTCAATTACGAACTATTAAGTCCACAACCAGTTATAAGAAACAACCAAAGCACACGCAACTTTTTGATTCCTTTTAAGGTTACTAGGAGAATTTACAATTCATGAGCAATGTTATACAGGCCCACCGCTAGCAGTTTTCTCGCCCGCGTGCAATACTGATTATGCCGCCCTACGACTACTTACTCTACTACTACGACTACTTAGCGATAAGACCGCCTAAATTGTACTATAATTTTTCTGTAAAACCTATTTCTGTAAAGATTTTGTGCAATAAAGTATATCTATCTATCTATCTATCTACTTTTTCTCATTGTGGTGTGGAACATTGTTGATCATAAATAGTTTTGTTTTTTGTTCGGAAATGTTGAAATTAAGTTAATGGTAATTGGCAAAAGATATTGGAATAGGGTTTGTGGATCATTGGACTGGTTTACCCCAGGGGTAGGTATTATGACAATGAGTTCAATTAGATACGTGATTAGTCGCTCGATTTGCCGCCCCCTAAGCGTGCCGCCCGTGTGCGGTGCACGCTTTGCACGCCCGCTTACGGCGGCCCTGATGTTATATACTAATTTTATGCTGTCGTTAAATAAAACAGTTGTGTTGTGGCGCCCCTGGATTTCAGAATCTTACAAAATGTGATTAAATGTTAATCTTTTAACAAAGTCTATCTCTCCAGGATCACGTGAAATTTTATACAATATAACATTGGTTTTAGGTGTTTTATAGATATTCTAGTTAAAGCTCGTTATAAAGCAAAATGGGGTCTGAAGAAAGTTGCTCAGTGGCTTGACAAGCAATGCGCGTTTCAGTATAGTCCACTATTATGGATTATTATATTCTCACGTTCGAACAAATCAACACAAACATATTTTCGGTGAGTCATTATTACTTAATAAATAAATAAAATCATTCATATTTCATATTTTGAACTACATTTAAAACCTTTTTTGTGTGCTGGCAGTTTACCGCCAGTAAATAAAAAAAGAAAAAAGTGTGTTATGTCAGATGGAAAAAGTAAAAAAATAAGTATTTTTTTTTAAGTTTTGAATTTTAAACATGCTGCGTTCACGTTTCATGTTTTTAATTTAACGTAACAAGCAAAATGAGGTAGTTTAAGATTTGAGTTTCGTTCATATCAAAATTAACCAGAAAAATTTACACAATAATTTGCACATCAAGAAATATCCATGGAAAATGTCACCAGTTAGTGTAGGCTGATGTGTTACCGACACGATACTAGTCATTAGCCATAGCCTCTATCTTGTAGTAAGTGTCATCTAGAGTCAGTCAGGTCCATGGACCTAATATAATAAACAGGACTGATAACTCTGAAAATTTTCATTATGAAAAATGAACACTATTGCAATGCAATAAAGTATTAATTCCTGTGCGCTTTACTCAGATGCAAATCCGAGCCGACAGAGATAGCCAGGACGGATGCGTGTGTCTCGTTCTTTGATCTTTCTTAGATCTTGCCAGCATAAAATAATATTTCTGATCTAAATTTTGCCTGATCAAAAACTCAGTTTATGCACTTGTATTTAATTATTATTTCAACAATTGTAAAGTAATAAATTATATTTTAATTTATTTCTTTGATTTTATACATAAACTATAAAGAAAACGTAAAATAGTATTTGCTTATTTCTAATTTCCTAGTGGTAACCCTCTAAAGCATCATCATGAACTGTCATGGTGTCAGTAAGTCAAACTGTCATTGATTGAGTTTATCAAAATAAACAATTCTTAGGCACCTTTTAAGATAAAATGGTGAAAAAATGTTGCGTTTATACTTGTTCAAGTGAATCATATAGTGATTGCCATATATCGTTCCACAGGTAAGCTTAAAATAATCTTACTGTAAATCTTACCACTAGGGTACCCATAATTCTCGTAATATTTCAATTGTGTGCTCGAGTTAGTTCTTCACTGTTGTACATTTATTTACAGTTACCTACCTTAAAAATGATGTAATGCGACAAAAATGGCTCAGCAATACACGTAAAGCAAAAAATCACTAAAAATTCTGTCGTATGCAGCCGGGACTTGCTATACCTACGATTTCTCCTGTGGTAAGTGTCATTAGTAATTGTTTATCATGCTTCAACGCAACAACACACAACAAGATTTAATTTTAGGAATCTTAGTTTAAACACCTAATCAAGTATTTTAAAAAACACTATTTGTATATACACTATACATAGTCTTTTAGGTTCCATACCCAAGGGGTAAAACGGCACCCTATTACTAAGACTTCGCTTTCCGTCTAACTGCCATCAGGCTGTATCTTGTGAACAGTGATAGTTAGTTATAATTGTAATTTTTTGATGCCTTTATAATAACATCAAATACTTAATACTAAAAAACAAGATAATATACGTATGTAAAGGGCTCCCATACAACATACGTGATTTTATAGCTTGCCGGATATTGATAGCTATTACAGTTAGACACTTAAAATATTGACGGAATACACTTTATTTAAAGACAAATAATTAAATTGAAATAAAATAAATATTTAAGAAGGATTCGTTTTACAGTCAAATATAGTAAAACCTTTACGACTTATAGGTACTTGGCCCGGTTTATTTTTACTTAATTCTTTACATGAGTATTATTTTGTAGGTCATAAACTGGATGTAATATGTTGCACTAAGTTAACTGTAATGTTTATTTTACAGACCAAAAAAAATAAGTTCTCAGTAATACATTGAGCCACCGACCACTACCAGACTCTGACGAAGAAATCCTACATCCTGCCCTCTTAAAGATATTATCATGTTTAAAAAGTCGTTTAATTGATCAAAATGTTCAAACGATGTTTTTTGGTTAATAATATTATTGGCACTGAAAACAATCTGTTGCCCACCGTGATCAGAAGTTAGGTAAAAAATCGTAGACATAGACTGGCGTACAATTATTACAAAAGTCATTCATTAAACATGTAGCCAAAGCGGCTGTAATTGTACTTACTAGCAATTATTTTAAGCATTGTTTCAACTATATTTTCTTGTCATCTGTATCAACCAAAGCATGTAAATGGCTAAATATAATAATAATAATAAATAAATTTAGGGTTATTCTCGTTGTCCCTACCAGGCGCGTCCCCAGCAGTAGGGACAGTGGAAAATTCAATAAATGATTCAAATTTATTGCCATTGTCCCCATTGGAGTAAAAGGGAGTAAAATTATACAAAAATTCTATTGAAATAATTCAAGACAATTTTTTCAAACCTATAAACATAAAAGTAATGCTGTCCCGGTTGTTTTCAACAGTCAAATCTGTTCAGACGATAACTTTGGAACATGACGACCTCCGTGGCCAGATGTGAACGGGACTTTGTTGTTGTACCATCTCTGAGGTCCCGGGTTCGAACCCGGTCGGGTCAATAAGGGAAACGATCTTTTCTGTATTGTCTCGGGTCTGGATGTTGTGGTACCGTCGTTGTTTATGATTTATGTAACACAAGTGCTTTAGCTACTTACCACAGAATCTGAGCAATGTATGTGATGTTGTCCAATATTTATTTATTTATTTTACTAGATGTAGTGGGGACAACGGGCTAAATTTTAATTATTTAATCAAATGTCCGTTATCAAAATAAATCTTGTTGTCACCCTATTAGAAAGGGACACGCGCCTCTGTGGTAGCTATCTCGCTCGGCTCGTTTTTTGGCTGCGAGTGCTCGGTCCTGTTTATTATACTAAGTCCATGGTCAGGTCTACTTAAATGAAGTCTAGCAGCCAGTAATCTGGTAAATTGCTTAAACTAAGTGGAGGCTTGTAAAGTTAGTTTCTCAAGAAAAGGTGAAATGTGAACCTGTTTGACGAGCAAGGCGAGGTAAGTACCGGCTGCTGATATCCTTGCTAAATAAACATTAAATTGCAAAGATTTTATATTTATAGACATAGCAAATTTAATACTAAATATTATACTAACTGTGACTGCGATTTCGTACGCGTGGATAAGTGATTTTCAGTAACATTTTCAATTATGAAGGCTAGTTACTGTACAAATACGACAGACAAACCTTGATAAACTACTTGTAATATTAAAAACAACTTATCAAAGTATAAGAGTAGTGGACTATAAAGAACATGGCGTCACGCTATTATACCCTCTGAACCACGTCTGACTCCCCCCAGACGCTCCCTCTCCATACGATTAGAATAATTGATTGATTATAAGAAAAAGAGAAAATTCATCTCCCCTTGCCATGTAAGATTCGATCTCACGTATTTAGTTCTAAACGCATTCGGCAGAGGGCACATACCAAAGGTTATGAGATTAAACCAAAAGACAAACCTATAAAATAAAGTAAAATAATACTTCATGCTTTTTTCACTCATCAAAATAAAACTATATGACTTGGTCCAAAGTGTTCTACACATAGCTTTAAGTTAGATACTGGCACTGTAACTAATCTGCTGAGTTTCTTACCGGTGTCTTCTCGGTAGATATAGGTTCCGAACCGGAAGTAGAATCACTTTGCATTGTATTCAATGACGATTCAAAAGTGTTATATGTAACCTACTTGAATAAAGAAATATTTGAGTTTGAGACAAGATATTGCCTACAACTTGCGGTTAAGCCAGTTGTAAAAGCAGCAGTCGTGGGTTTGAATACTTTTTTTCTGTGTCTTAAAATATTTAATTAATATAACGTAAAACACATTGATTGAGACACCGCACAAGAACCAGCCAGGACAATGTCCTATCCAGTAGAACCGTCACACCAGGTGTCATTAATATTTGTAAGGAGAGACTCTCGCTCTAGGGGGATAGGACGACCCGCTAGTCGCAACCGACTGACCACATCCAGCCCAGTATTCTCTTGTTACAACCAGTATAGTATAATAAGGTAAGACAGGACAGGACAGGAATTTATAGGAACGAGGGTAAGTGAGGTGGGCTGTCTAGCCTTTGATGCTTTCTTTCGTTTTCGTCGTTACGAAGTTTTCGTTGGGATTAGCCGTTTTTACTCGATGTAATATATTCCTATCTGTTTCTTCGGTTCCGAATATATTTTTCTGCTTCTATGATTAAGTTTATCAACATTTATAAGGTATACCTACTACCAAGGTACAGGAAATTACAAAATGGTTTTCTACACGTTATAATTACAAACTAAAAATAAGTTATGCCCTAAAAAGGCTCTTGTTTTTACACATTAATATTTATCAGGGGCGCACAAAAGTTCTTATATTATCCATGTACGCTATAAGAAAAACATTTTCATTGTAGGAGATGAGGAAAAATAACTGGAAGTATTCGACGAGTATTATGTTTAGATGTCACTGCTAAATTATGAACAATGACATATCGAATAATTCCTAATAATTATTACATTATGATCCGTTGCTAATGCTCGTTTGCTTAGTTATATGTGTATCCTTATTATAATATAATAATAATATAAAATATAATAAAATCGGAAAGTGAGTTTGTTTGTTTGTATGTTCCACTTTCATGCTGTAACTACTGAACCGATTGCTTTGAAATTTTGCAGATGAAAACTTAGAAGTCCGGATTAAATAATAGGGTACTTTTTATCCCGGAAACATGTATATTCCCGAGGGAAATAAAACAAAAATATAGTTTGCTTGATGGATGGATTGGAGATGAGGTATGCGATAAATGGCGCAAGATGATGGTAACGATGTGTTTTGTAAAATACGTAAGAAGTGGAATGATAGCTGACGCTATAAGGTCTTGATGGCGCTGGGCGTTTTTATTTAAAAATGGATAGTTGTTGTTTTAAGACACGTAAGAAGTGGAATGATATCTTGCGCTTTAACCTGTAGCTCATACACTTATTTGGTGCACTTTTCTTTTCATTTACTTACTTGCTGTTGTCTCTTTATTCACAGTTTTTCGCTTTTTTTGGCTCCTACCATTTTACATTGAATTGTGTAAGTTGTGCTTTATACCGCAATATAAACGAATTCCACGCGGGCGAAGCCGCGGGCGGAAAGCTAGTAGACAATATGGCACAGGGCGGACCTAAATACATTCAATTATTAAAGGTTTACAATAGATAGAAAAATAAAAGTTCACGTCCATCCAAATGGGTGTTATATGTAAGTATATTAACTCCGAAACCCAATTTTGGTACCTATATACGAGATTTTAATATTACAAAACACCGAAAAAGCAAATTATAAAAAGGTTCACTTCATGAAATAGGTATCAAGAAAATATTATATGAAAATAACGTGCTACAAGCAAGTGTTTTAAAAACTTGAATGTTTTATTTATATTCAACATGATGAATCTTTCAGAGCTGTTACAAGTTTAATCATAGTATTAAAGTGTGTGTCTTAACATGAGTGATGGTTTTAATCTACATACAACATTTTCAGGCAACTAGCGTTTGATTAATATATAAAGAACACCGCAAAATTGCATCGCACTAGTAGTAAGTAATATAACAGTACATACACACACACACAAATGCATATATTATATATGTAAAATACGTATTTTATTTTTGTAGTTCAACGGTTTTCAAATGAAATATTGGTTCTGGTCGTATGATCCTTTAATGGCATGTCATGTGAAGCAGGTAATTAAAGAAAAACAATCACCCCAGTATTTTCAAAAGTGAATTGTAATTAAGAGGTGTTGAATTTCCATTTAATTACATCACTTAATATCATCAGAGCATATTTGTAAATAATGTACCGTTTGACACACACTTTGATATTCACACTACGAAAGTATGTGCTTACTTGTTATTGCAATTTAAATAATTTATTTGTTGCATGTAATGTATTCACTTTAACCATATTCATAAGAACTAAAGCTTCGAACACTTCGAAGAGAACTATCATAATTTCGGACAACGCAAGTTTAATTTATCCGAAATCTAACGTGGTTTACAAGCTAGAACTTATAAAATCCAAATCGATTTCTCTTTGCAGAACATTTTTGAACTTTACCTACGGGTTTGGTTGCTTAAGTGACAAAGTAATGCATCTACTAGTACATCGCTATACAATGACAGTATGAATGGACTATAGGTTTCTTAGCTATACCTTTATCTAGTTAAAGTAATCTTCGGATTACTTCGAAGACAGACGAGGTATCGCGCCATAAATTGAGTAAAAACCACAATTTTACTTTGGATCTTTAAATTTTATCAATCATTTGCGCTCAAAGTGGCAGGCCTTAATCAAAATATTCTTTCAAGGCGACCCACATTCTGTCAGCCATAGTCCACACAACGATTTGTCTCAATTTGTGCCTCGAGATCCTCTGTTCGGGCACTTAAGGTCAAAAAAGATATCAACGTCCGAAATTTCCCTTTAAAATAAAACTGTTTACCTACAAAATATATTTTACGCGATTTAGATTTTTATCGCATAGGGTTTATGAATATTTTATCCTTATCTAACATATTTTCCTGGTACAAATTTTTGTCGTGCCAATAAAGGGTTAAATACCGTTATTAAATCAACTTCTACTCGCCATGTGTGTAGATATTCAAACAAAATATTGAATTGATCTTAGAACTAGGTGTTTATAGTATTTATCATGATCGCTTAATTTTATATCAGTTTAGGGATGTTACCGTATTCGAAATGAATTTTGATAAATTCTTCTGCGAAAGAAGACTATTTAGTCTTCTTTACCTATTGAGGTACGATGTAAGCAAATTTTCTTCAAAAGACTCCCTAAAACGACAAATAAGTACCAATTTTTATTCCGTGTGTTGACTGGTCTTTATTACACTATGAGCCTGTTAAGCGATATTCAATTTTATTTAACTTACTAACCAACAACAGTTGTTAGTTGATAAAAATTTAAGTATTTGTAATTTTATATTTGTTGAAAAATACACTTTTCAGCGAAGTCTAATTCTGATAACGTAGCTTGAAAACTGATATGGTTTCACGAAATAACCATTATCATTATTTAATACACATGCATGCACATCGGGTCTGAAGTAAGTTTTTCACTTGTCAAATCGTTTGATAGGTAGGTACTCGATGTGCGTTTTTACGCGATCAATATTATGCATGCTGTTATTACCTACTCACTTTGAACATGACCGAACATTTAATAAAACACCAAAGTACACTCAAATATATATTCAATTTGTTTATATTACCTATAGTATAAATATTTATAACCATAAAACCATATTACACACCAACCAAACACACCAACCACCACCCATGTTTTAATACAAAATTCGAGCTATATTTTCCCTTATAATTTTTCTAGGGCAATATTACCCCTATTTCCCCTTATTTACAAAACTAAAAGTAGCGTACGTCCGTTCTAGAGGTTCAACATACGTATACCAATTTTATCAAAATCAAAGACAAACAGACAGAGTTGCTTTCGCATTTATAATATTAGTATGGATGAGCGAGTAAAGATACAGACGTCCAAGTCCGCCTTGCATTAGTTAAAACCTTAACGCATCGTTTCTTTCCTGGTCCCGCGCTGTCCTTTTTCTGACCACAAGATGCGGGCGATTTATCTTGATTCCCTTTGAAATCCTTCTCGCTTCTTATTAAGATTACGTTCACTTCCAGTGCCATTTCCATCTAGATTCCGACTCGAAATATAATCATTATATATATCCAAATAATTTAACTAAGATTTATTAGATACAGAAAAATTTTATCTCCCCTTGCGGTGCAGGAATCGAACCCACGACCTTCACGTATCGCGCGTGCTGCTCTTACCAACTGAGCTAACCGCAAGTTATCGTAGGCGATGAAATGTTTCTGCTGTATCAACCGTTAGCCTCCGGTAGGCGTTTAGTACTATAAAAATAATAAAATCGATTTTCCCAAGAACAAGATGTTGCAAGGGTTTCCTTCCAAGATCTACCATAATAGGTTTTCACAATTTTTGACACGTATCTCAAAATGATCGCGAAAAAATAATATACCTATTTTATGGAACTTGTTTAAGTTACTACCCCAAAAGAGTACAGTAAACTGTATTTAAAAAGATTAAATGTAGTTGATCAAACATTGAAAATAAGGCTCACGGAAAAAACTGAACAACATTGCGATTTCCTCAAGTTTATATCTATGATACGTTGGGTATTTATTTACAACACTAAAAAAAACAGATGGATGGAGTCAATATTTGTTTATTTTTTTCGGTTATATGTATATTTCTGAAAGTTCATCGTTTTGTTCTTTTTTTAAATTTATATCAAAGTTAAAAATGGCAAAACATAAAAATAAATCTTATTCAATCAAAAAGGTGCGATCCGCCTACGATGTCGGTAGACGCCCACACAAATTTATTCTGGAATGCTAATAAACAGTCTTAACTCCAAAAAATAAATATATGTCTTCTCAAATTGAACCATTGCATACCAAGATGATGAAAAGCAAGCAAAATACGTTCTTATTCAACCTGAAATTGGTTGGAAATCAGCATAAACAAGACCTGATTTCTTTGTATCTAAGAGATCACTGTCAGTCGTTGGACATGTCTCGAATAAGTTTTCAATGAGCTGAACACAAATCCATAGAGCTTTCTCGTTCAACTTCGAAGCTGAATTGTTGGCGTGTCAACAATTGATAGCCTGGTATAAACATCAATATTTTATGAACGGCCAGACAGTACTGGATTTAGTTTTATGATGTCACCGCAATCCCTGTACACTGAAGGACCAGCAGTAAAATACTTTTTGGGCTTACTAAGACGAATGTACTAATAAAAATGAACAATTCACCGAGACAGCAGTTGTCTTAGACGGTATCTATTTTATTAATATTAGAAAGAACGAAACATTTATTCGGGTCAGAGGCTACATGTGGCTGTTTGGGAGTTATTGTCTTCTTGGTCTTTTGATGAGGGACATTTCACATTCTTATGGTTTATGAGAGTGGTAAATGTAAGCAATACTATTTTTTGTAGAGTCTAACCTTGTTTTGAGATTGTATGAATCATACTTATATTTTAAACGCGAATTTTGTTATGTATGGATGTGTGGAAGTCTTTTGTATGAATCTATGTTTGTTAATCTTTCACGCAAAACGAATGAATGGATTTGAATGAAATTTGGTAGATAAAATCATGAATTTACGCGAACGAAGTCTTGGAAAACAGCTATTGTATCGTATACTAGATTTTTATATATAATGCACTTCAAGATTGACCTCATTCAACCTGTTGTTAAGTGGTAATAAGGTCCTAGTTTAAGGGCGACTACAGCAGTATACAGTACAGCATAATAATAGCTGTTACTGGACTTGTCGCACTTACCTTGACGGTTTGACCCCTGCTACTAATGTAGCACCCCCCAGGAGCTCTGGTAACCTTACTCACACGCAGGAACACAACAAATCCGAAGTGATTATTATTTGGCTGCGGTATTCTGTAAGGTCACCAGTCGGGTTGCTCCAGTTCAAGTGATAAATCGCAATGCCCTACCTCTCTTACATATTTAAATATTTTTTAATTTTATTAGAAATGTTTTTGATCAAAGTCCACACATTTGTGTTAGTGTAATAGACGAAAATATTTTGTGATATTTTCTAACGATAAAGGTTATATAGTAGGAAATAAGGTAGTTGATAAAATACAATACGAGGTTCGAATTTACTAAAAGCAAACCTATGTATGTAGTTAGTGGAATTTCGGGTAGTCTGAAGGAAGGGTTTTCCTTTTAATGTTGCATGTAAGAAAGGTACATGGCTAGCTCAACGTATATTTGACCCAAATGTTATACTTAGTAAATAAACGCCTAGGAACGACTTTGATTTTTAACAATTTTTTAAAGGAATTTCATACAATTGATTCAGAATTCAGGTAGTGATTGTATTAGTACTAACTCAACAATGAATAGAGTGTTACAATACATATCGATGGTTTAGAACCATTACCACCTAGTCAATAATTGACAAACATGATTAATGACTTTATTTTCTAGGACATAAATCTGTTGTTATAAACTTGAACACAGTTCTATAGTATGTCACATAGATTAATTTCAAGTTTTTTATGTTTGTACATAGCAACGAATAGTAATTTCACTAGTTAGTTAGCCAGTTTCCACAATATATCAATAAATTGTTTTAATTTATGTTCCAAGAGTAAATGTTTTAACTTATTTCGTTCATTTGAATTCGCGCTTTGTGACTTTTGTTATTATACTCTATTACAAGGAATTTAAGAGTACAGAAATTTCGTCTAATTTATTATATTAGATTCACACAAGTGTTCAAAGTACTAACTTTACACGATTACTTACCTACTAAGGTAGGGTGCCCACGCTATTTCTCGTAAATTTGGAAAAGAAACAAGTACCTGCTGTCTGATTTGACTCGTGATATCTTCGTCGCCACAAAACATACATACAAGAAGCTAAAAGAAGAAGACATTTTCAAGAAACAATTTTTTCAAGGAACTAAACCTCTTATGCCCGGTTACAATATTTCAAAACGAATCATTCTAGTTACGGCTAGTAATAAATTATACGAGGCGTAAGCTAAAAAATAATAGTTTAAAAAACTAAAAAACACGCTTTTAGCTCGCACTAAAAATTACAAAATAATTCAGACATTTAAGAAAGAAAGCGTGGAGCGTTTATGTTATCTTTACTCTTTTTGGACAAAACGCTCCACGCTTTCTTTCTTAAATGTCTGAATTATTTTGTAATTTTTAGTGCGAGCTAAAAGCGTGTTTTTTAGTTTTTTAAACTATTATTTTTATTTTTTACCTTTTAGTTTTCTCATGTATCAATAATTATATAATTCTTTTTCGTATCCCATTCAGCAAACCCTTTCATTTAATACCCATATCATAGGGGTGCATTTCAAATAGCCTGTCCGTTATCTTGGACGCCCGCCATATTGGATTTGAATCACGTGACTATTTTTTTCGTATTCCTGACAGCAAACCCTTTCTTTTGATACCCATATCATGGAAGTGCATTTCAAACAGTCAGTTCGCCATCTTGGGGAGGCCGCCATATTGGATTTGTAATGACGTTTCTTAGCTAGTCATGTATTGTCATCAGAATTCAGAGCGTGTGCAAAATTTCATCTTAATCAAAGACCGGGAAGTGGGTCAAATTAAGATTCAAAGATTCCGTTACATACATAGATACATACAACCCGAGCTAATAAAAGCGTGTTAAAAACGACCTACGGACGACTGATGACTGGTATGAAATGTAAATTTGAAATTAGAATAAAGACTCGTAGAAACGAATAGTAATTTTTGACACATTATGTATCGTAAAATGTTGGAACTTGGCATTCAAGGGTTTGACATGGCTAACGCACGTTTTTCGTCTGCCGATAATTTTATCACCTGATTTTTCGTTCCAATTGGTCGCAGCGTGATGTTAAAGAGAGGTAGGGCATAGCGATTTATCGCTCGAACTTGAGCTGCCCGACTACCTACACGTTACAGAAAACCGCAGCTAAATAACAATCACTTCAGTGTTGTTGAGTTCCTGCGTATGAGTTAGGTTTCCAGAACTCCTGAGGCTACATGAGTAGCAGGGGTCGAGCCTTCAAGGTTTTTTATGCTGTATTTGTCGCCCTTAAGCTAGGACCTCATTGCCACATAACATCAGGTGCGATGAAGTCAATTTTGAAGTGTAACATACAAAAAAATATGTATAGCCTAAACCCTTCCTAGATAAATGGGTTTTACAACAAAATATATTTTTTTAATTCTAATCTGTAGTTCCTGAGATTATTACATTCAAACAAACGAACAAACTCTTAAGGCTTATAATATTAGTATAGATTACATAAATATCGACTTCTCGTTGCCGTTCTAGTCAGCCGTACTCAGGAGTCCTCGCCAACTCTATGTCAGGCTCGCTACAGAGGCACCAGAATTCGAAACATGGAGACCCTTTTAACATACCATTCGAAGAAAAGGGTGCGACTGTGACGCAGCCCTAAGCAAAATTTATTCCGCTGTCGTCACAGAGCGTTACGCAAAGGATCGGGTGCGCTTCTGTTATGGTATGTGGAAATGAGATATAAATAAGCGAAGTTATCGTCAAACGACTTGTTACACCTTCAATCCGTAGCAAATTACGAAGATTGGGAGAAACAAAAGAATGGCGAACAGTAAAAGCCTTTTAGCAAACAAAACACGAACGAAGAAACCGTCAAACGACTTGTTATAACCCTAAGGCTGCTTTTCCACAAAACCTTTGCTAGATCACTAATGTCCAGTTCCAATATTAGAAGAACGATCCGTTCTTCTTACGGATAGTAATAAACAATACGAGGCGTAAGCTAAAAGCGATAGACGGACGACGGACGACCGATGGCAGCTGGCATGGAAAGTAATTACGGATCGGTATTAACGACTCGTAGTCGGTTGGAGAAAAACTGATAGTCATTTATGACACATTACGAATCGCAAAATGTTGAAACTGAAGATTAGTTAGCGACATCATAGCTATGTTATCAAACAACCACTTTCCTGTGATGTGCTAAGCTAAGCTATAAAATTAACATTAGGTAGTTATTAATAAATATTTTCCTTCAAACCTTAATGCATCTTCAATGGACAGTAATCAAAATCTGATACAAATCCAAAGATCGAAAAAAAAATGGCGAACACACACTCATGTCAAACAACAAACGATGAAAATAAAGGCATCTAGCAAAGATGACTTTGGCACGTGATATTAATGACGCATCAAAGAAAATGTTTGACACGGAACACCAAGCGTCAAAGCTGTCAAAAGATATGACGTGACTAACGCACGCATTTCTTCTGTCAAACAATTTTATTTAGCATTACATATCGACGACACGCCGTCGTTCTAGTCAACCGTACTCAAGAGTCCCTGCAAACTCGATGTCACGGTCGCTACATCGGGAGCAGAATTCGAAACACGGAGACCCTTTTAGCATACCATTCGAGAAAAAAGGTGCGAATGTGCCGCAGCCCTTAGAGAAAATTATTCGGCAGTCGTCACAAAGCGTGACGCAAGGGATTGGGAGTGTTTCTGTTATGGAGTGTGGAATCGAGAGGTAAATAAGCGAGGTTACCGCCAAACGACTTGTTACACCTTCAATCTGGTGCGAATTACGGAGATTGGCAGAAACAAAAGAATTGCGAACACCAAATTTGAACAGCCAAATCCTTTTAGCAGACCAAACACGTCAAATATGTGTTTACGATTGAAAACATCTTGTTTAACATTATAATCATACATTTTGACTTAATATGCGCCGAACAAGATCGTACCTATTGAACCTATAAGAGCTTTGCCATTTTTCGTTACGTCAACTACGTATTGTTTGGTTGTTTATACATCACCAGACTGGTACTGGTGTTGTTTGAATCTATAACCAAAATTTTTATTTAATTTAACAAAATAAAATGATAGGCATAGACAACAATAATAAAAATGCATGATGTAACGAAGATCGCTAAAATTATTAAACCTCTATACAAATATTATTTTGCTTCTAGTTTTAGCTAGATCAAGCGGTCTAATGCCGGCCCATCAAAGATCAGTATACGTACATAGGATTATGCTGTGTATATAATATTAGTAAATTAATTAATTAGTTTTAGCTTGGTTTTGTATGATCCTGTATTTTTTAAGAAGATTCTTAGTCCAAAAATAATATCTTAGTGAGTCTTGCTAGGCGTAAGTCGGTCTAGTGGTAGTAAGAAATATAATCTTAAAATGTAATGCCAGTTTCAAGGTTTGTATACATTGCCGGATTCTAACACATTCATGCTCCTTCTAGGAAAAACTGTAACTTTGTAACAATATTTGTACAATTTAAAGTTCGTGCACGCTCTAACGTGGGGTTCGTCGGAGTTTTTAATGAGTTACATTTTATGTTTCAAGCCCTCGCAAAAGATAAAAGGGAATATCGTAAATATACGGTTTAACGACAATGGACTTTCGTGTATTTGAATAAGGTAGTTAAGTTTTTCGGAAAGTTAAAATACGTAACATAACAAAATTCCCTCAATTATCTTCAACATGTTTTGTTTTATAATCAGCTGATTTATAAATAAAACTAGCGGCCCCGGCGAACTTCGTTTCGCCTTAGAGGATTTTCACGCTTTTCTCTTGAAAATTTTCCTGAATTTTCTTTGCTATAAACTTTACAGTGCCCGAGACCTTTCCAACGAATGCAAAACCGTGAAAATCGGTTCGTGCACTCTGGAGTTATAGCGTCAGGAAGGAAAACCCGACTTATTTTTATAAAGTAGATTAGATATGCCTACTCATAATTACCAATCTTTTAATGAGAAAATTCTAAAGCTTGACATTATCTATCATACATTCCATAATGTTAGTTTCAGGACAAAGTTTATGGTAACTTATTCATAAGGATCGCATTTTTTTTCAAGTATTTGAGCAATTTCCATAAACGTGATCATAAAATAAGCCTGTTGGGCTTTATAGCTCTTTATTAAACAGGTCAGTCAGAGGTCCTTACATTTTGTTCATGAAGACGTTGGGAACGCTCCAGCCTCGACTCTCGTGCACGTAACTCAGAGGTTCTCAGATCTCGTTGTGCAAGCCGTTGCGAACGTTCGACACTTGACTCTCGTGCGCGTACCTGAGAGTTTCTCTGATTTTGTTCAGCAAGGCGTTGTGAACGTTCAGGTGAACATTCTCCCATACGACGTATTCTTGCTGCCCGTGCTTGAGAACTATGTTTAGAAAGTTGAGACCTGGCTCTCTTAGGCATTTTCAAATGTTTAAGAAAATGTTAATATTAGTAATATTCTAGCTCTGAAAAAAAACTGTTGTTTAGCCCTGAAAAGAACTGTTGTTTAGCCCTGAAAAGAACTGTTCATTAGCCCTGAAAAGAACTGTTGGTTACCCCTAAAAAGAACTGTTGGTTAGCCCTGAAAAGAACTGTTGGTTAGCCCTGAAAAGAACTGTTGATTAGCTCTGAGAAGAACTGTTGTTTAGCTCTGAGAAGAACTTTTGCGCAAGTGTAGTTTTAAGAACGAAATCTAAAAAAAATCGCAGGAAAATTATTAGACTTCGCGCACGACCGCTGCGTAGGGAGCCGACCACCTTACTCATAGATCTAAACTCCCCTTCCGCACGCGCACCCCCACCTTGGTGACGCTCACTTCGCAACGGGCCGTGCAGCAGAAATCGTGATATTTTAATTTCGCCATAACTTCGAAACTAAACATCCAATTTTAATTATTCAAAGACCAAATATCATCTACATTAACTATACTTAGTGATGAAAGAAATTATTTTGATAAGGATTAATAGAATGAGTAAAATAAATGCGTTTAAAAGTAGTCCAAAAAATTTCAAGATTTTTGATTTAAAAAATGGTGTGTCGCGGAGTTTTTTGTAGATATTTATAAGATCTACAATTAATTAGAACATTTCATAGTTCTATCTTTTATAGTTTAGGCAGCGTACGCAAAATAAGTAACTTTTCTGGTTGATTTTTTACACCTTGTGTCCGAAAAACCCAAATATATTACGGAACCCTATTTTTTTCCAAAATAAAATTTAGCCTATGTTACTCGTGGATAATGTAGCTTTCGAATAGTGAAAGAATTTTTGAAATCGGTCCAGTAGTTTTTGAGCCTATTCATTACAACCAAACAAACAAACAAACAAACAAACAAACAAACAAAGTTTTCCTCTTTATAATATTAAGTATAGATAACGGCAACGTACAAATTTTCCTTACCAATGGTACGGACTCAAAGGTCTTTGAATAAAACTATCTAGAATGATTATGGTAATCGCAATATTTTCTCCTTCTGATCTCAAATCAAAGGAACATAAATAACGTTATCTGATTCGATAAAACCAGATAGCAATAATTTCTGCTCCGTCGGGTCATATAAATGAAAATTCCGCGACATTGAAATACCTACAGTACTTTGTAATATTGCACAATCTTTTGCTGGCTTTGTCTAGTCCTGTAGTAGCATAGTATATCGTATTTGGTAGAGTAGGTATCCCTTGATGTACCTTTTTCTTTACGAGGGGAGATACATTGATGTACCGTACCGTCACTAGAGGAAGATGACGGCGTGTGTGGGGCTCCCCGCCCTGAGAAGGGCAGGACTACCCACTAAAACCTATTGGACCTCATCGCCGTTAAGGTGATGCTATGGGAACCTCGGCTCAGCCGTAACCACCACAGTGCTCCCTTGATATACCTAATATTTATGATTGTATGTGGTGGCGCTATGTGGCGGGTCGTTACATTCCCTTCAATATGGTTGAGTGAAGCGATGGCTGGCACATACGTCATGCTTGTGAACAGGTGCCACCTTTGGGGACTGGTCTGCTCCAGATTACCTCTTAAAATAAAATAATACTTACTACTTTTTTCACTCATCATAATAAAACTATATGACTTGGTCCAAAGTGTTCTACACATAGCTATAAGTTAGATACTGCTACTGTAACTAATCAGCTGAGTTTCTTACCGGTGTCTTCTCGGTAGATATAGGTTCCGAACCGGAAGTAGAATCACTTTGCATTGTATTCAATGACGATTCAAAAGTGTTACATGTAACCTACTTGAATAAAGAATTATTTGAGTTTGAGTCTCATTCTCTCGTCTCATATTTATGTGCCGTGTGCTGACGTAGCATAAAGGTTCATACTGCACCCTCTCTGAAGAGTTTACTTGTTCTCCATGGAGTTATATATCGGTGTTTATGAAGTCTACTGACAGCAACAAAGCGGTACAAGGTGCGTACAGTCAACTTCATTAGTTCGTATACATATCAATACCTTGTCACGTTAAACGTCCGTGTGTCTGAGTAAGTCAAATAGATAGTTGACTGGTTCTGGCTGTTCAACAACTGAAGATGCTGATTATACACAAGGCAGTGAGCTGATCATTATCTTGCTATCTAAGCAAATAGTACAGGACACTTTATATCAGTTATGAAGAAAAGGAGACAATTAGACCTTGATCCTTAAGCAAATTAATTACCTAGATGGAAGAGTTTGAATTAAATTATATTTAAAAGAAACAGCGGGGCTTGAACTCACGACCTTCACGTATGGCGTGTGCTGCTCTTCCAACAATGAGTCTGCTTTTGCTGTTTCTTTAAAATCTTTATAGTTGCCAGTACTGTGTGAAGCACTAGAAAAGAGAGGTTCATGAGGTGTGAAAGCAACAAGGGTTAGAAAACGATACCGAAAGTTAAGCTATGAAAGCTGCGGTCGGGTATGGGATGGGTGACCATGCTAACCGTATTTAAATTATTACGAGCATCTCTTTGCGTTGAAAGTCACGATGAAGCTGTTGGTCCCGGCTTGATTAATATCAGTCGTTAAGACAGTCAGATAAGGTTGGGCACTTGCCTTAATCCGTCTTTGGTACGTAGGACTGGTTTATTCCGTGCAGTGCAGTTTGAATAAATAAATAGCATACCTAAAAGGTTTAGGCTTCAATCGTAAATAATGGACGCTTTTACCACTGAACTAAGGGTCTACAATAGAACCAACTGTCCTTAGTCGGAGACACAAACGTAAATTTCTAAACGGATACCTCAATCACAAATTAATGTCTGAATCGCATTTGTATTTGGAAACTATATTTTACCTCTTTCTTAACACAAAAGATTAGACAGAGACAAACATTATGGTCTCAAACATTATGGTCTCAATCAGTCCTAAGATATTAAAATAGACGGTACCTTGCAGGCTTTTCGCATTCACATTTTCTTAGAGAACCATATACTTGGTTCATAAGTGAATAAATGATAAAAGCTTGACGACTTCCGTAGCCGAGAGGCGAGCGGACCGGACATTGGCATCCCGAGTTCGATCACCGGTCGGTTTAATATGGCAAACGAACTTTTCTCTATTTTCTTGGGTCTAGGTGTTGTGGTACCGTCGATGTTTCTGATTTCTGTAACACAAGTGCTTTAGCTACTTAACACATAATTAAAGCAATGAATGTGATATAAACTTTAAGACATCCATGATGGTGCAACCTAACCGAAACGTCGGACAGTAAGTACCTAGTTCGTATTAACTACTAAATAAAAACGGTGTCGTGTTTAGACCCGTTATATTATTTTAAATGTGATGTTGTCTATATTTTATTTATTTATTATTTATGTTTTTTCACAAATTTCTCATGGTGCAAATTCTGTCGTGTGTTCAGCCCGCGTTAGCTCTGAAGAATACTTGCAAAAAGGAACATCCAGTTTAAAGATCTACTCCAAAACGTGAATAGAAATAATTTCCGCGCATGAGTAATCTTCCATGTTATTATTGCACAGCGGTTGGGTGATGGCGTACCAGGAGGGCACTTAAGAACTCTCAAGTGTTTTTGCAAATTTCGACGCCCATGCTCCGAGGGATATGTCCCCTCTCACCTCTTCAGTTTTTACCTAACAAAAGATCCAATTTGACGTTTATGTCTTGTGATTTTAATGAATAATCCGCTAGATGGCATTTTTATATTGCACAAGCTTTTGCCTATTATTAAAGAAATACTCGATGAAATTGGATGATTTTTTTTAATGTTTGTAGTATCAAAACAAGGTTGCTTAAAAAAGTTTAAAATTGATCGGTTAAAAATGTTATCGTGCGCGTCTTGAGTCTCAGCGCGCAGCTACAAACAAATAAATCGAATCATTGTGCTTTATATTTTAATACTAAAACAGAAATGTGCGTGTGATTGAGTGAGCATCGTCTTGAAAAAAAATAATGACACGCCTATCAATTAGTAAAAGATCTAAAACAATTTGTAAAACCAATCTCGGAATTTGTAAAACAATACAAGCTGAGATAAATAGGTAAACGTATGCTCACTCAGGCCTCACATAGGGGTTTGTGGATGTTAAGGCTGAGCTGATCTCCCGCAACACCGCTACTAGGGCGATGAGGTCCAACCGGGGAGTTTTAGTGGGTAGGCCAGGTAGTCAGGTAGGAGGAGAGTCCCATACACGCCGCCTCTCTCACTCGGGTGGCGGTACGGTGCGTCAAGCATTTCTCCCCGTAAAAAAAAGGCCTCACATAGGGGTAGTTAGATCTCCGTTCATAATACGTTTACAAATACCATGTAAGGTTATATTTTTTGTAAAAACTCTTTAGAGCTAGGTTTACTCTTTTAAGACAGTCATTGAACCCTTATTAAAATTTTACAGATGGTTCCTTACGCTCACTCAATCCTCACACTAATTTGACCCCCAATATTAAGTATTCGAACTAACAAGAGAAGCGCAATCTATCATATCCCTTGTTCATGTAAATTCTAAAACAAGTTCGTAGGGAGTCCATTCATATATAAAATTGAATCACTCCACATTTTAAATAATTATTAGTACGCTATCTGTCCCGGCCAACGTCGTAACGCCTATATTTTTCCAAATTTTCAATCCTTATAAACCTTATATGGACCTCCAGAATTATTTCAAAACCAACGTTAGCCATATCGTTCTAGCCGTTGTCGAGTAACAGCGAGACTAACAAACAACGATTCATTTTTATATATAAGATTGGTATTGGAATATTTACTTTTCATCAGATAGAAATCTCTTTATTCTGCTCCGTAAGTTAAAACGGATGGCAAAATTAAAGCTCTCCACATATTTGTTGAAGCAGGTTAAACAAAAGGATGCCTCTGCACTGTAACTGTATTTCGAATGAAACGGCTTTTGATAGGTACACGAAAACCATTGTTCCTTTTATTCAGACTCCAAATTGACGATTTGTCGTGAAAGTCGACAATACAGGAAAACCTATTTTACCCAAAAACTAACCCCAGATTAGGAAACAAAAGGAGCTTGGAGACAGTAATAGTTTCGATAATATCATTTTGTAAAGATGCGCAAATTCTGAAGTATTTTCCCGTAATGTATCGTTAAAGTAAGTGTAAACTATTGTTGCCTAAGTGTCGGTAGACAAAAAATATGGAATACTATTGCATGAAAGTTATATCTAAATATACTTTGAATAGTATTGTTCATCAAAAAGATATAAAAATAAACTGTTGTTAAAAACGAATCTATTGTAAATAAGCCACCTGCCGCGGCTTCGCATGTGTAGCATCCAGGTTTTTTAAACATGTTATTTCTTAACAGAAAAAAAGTATCCAACTTGCTCTTTTATTTCTTAACTTATGCGCGTACATACATTTCGCCGTTTTTTATTTAGATTTGTGAACTATTAATAGATTGAAATAATCGATATTCTTGATAGTTCACTATCAATCGGAAACACTAGTCTTAACATACAGATGTGCTTAGCAGCTACACGCGGTATGTCCAGGGAACAATTCTGCTCGCTTCAGTCAGGACTATCCGACGAATGTTTGTGGCAAAATGGCGTTGAAACGTGATACGCCCCACGCATTTGAATTCATTCTCAACCAAAACTACAAGGAAGACAGTTGTTAGCAACTTCGTCCTAAATGTCTTTGCGTGTATTATTATAACGATTATCCCAGATCCCAGAACTTATCAAATGAGCTGTATATGTCACCGTAAGATTGTAAAAACCGTTAGATTACAATCTATCTCGCGAGATTGTAAACTGTCGACAGATTGTGAACCGTAAATTGGGATTGCAATTTAACGGATTATTTTTCGCTGTATTGTAATCTATCGAAGTTAAACCGTTAAATTACAATCTGTCCGGCGTCAAACTGTCAACTGTCCGAAAGCTCTTCTGATTGGTCGGTTTATTGTATGAGCGACCAATCACGACCAGCCTTTCTATGTCCCCGTAAAGTTAGGAATGAAATTCAAATCAAATCATTTCTTTTATTAAAAAAATAGAGATGTCGTTTAAATAAATTAAATGCACTTCAAAAAATCTAAATTTATTTACTAGGTAATCAATAATTCTGACATACTTCGAGAAATAATTGTACCGAAATATTTATTCTTCAAACACTCAAAATTTTAATTGAAAATTACAACAAAATGAAACAATTATTTTGTCTTTTAACACAAATTAAAATTGGAAAATTTTAAGAAACTCTTATAAACAAATATAAATATTTCCTGACCTTTAAACATACCATAAATTAATAGTATAAAAACAACAAACGAAATTACAAACAAATATGGCGAATGACGGGGACGCGCGGGCGGCACATAACTCTCAACCAATCAGCGCGCGAGATGCATTTCGTTCTAAGTCAGTTCACAATTTGACCGATTCCCATCGATAAATTACAATATAGCGAAAAATAACACGTTAAATTGCAATCATAATGTTACGGTTCACAATCTGTCGACAGTTTACAATCTCGCGAGACAGATTGTAATCTAACGATTTTTACAATCTTACGGTGACATATATATCAATCTTAATGGCATCCCGATTGATTTCAGCAAAGTGGGTGTGAAAAAACCTGGGTATCTTAGTCATTTGAATAAACTTTATGGGATAAACTGTGAAGTAACTTTTTTGTGGCTTACTTTATAAGAATGTAACGTAAATTTATCCATAACTTGCTTAGAGGGCTCGAAATTTCAATGCCGCGCCTTTTGCAGTTACGTGGTATGAACATACAACTCTTCCGCAGTTTTGCACGCGCGTCGAAGATTAATGTTTTCAGACTCAGGTCTTAAATCTGAATATAAAGTCTTAGCTTGTTGCACATAGAAAACAGGTAGGTAATTTGAATCGATTGAATTAATGTTTCTTTGTGTATTTTCGAGAAGGGTAGACATGTTCAGTCACGATAGCCGATAAATGATTACTGGCAGTTGTCCAAACATAGCACGGCATGCCGCGAACACTTGCCGCTCAATGTTTAGACGCACCTTTACTGAGTTACATCCGTGAGGTAGGCGAACTGATCGTTCGTGTGGAAACACTAATGAATGTACAATGTATTGTAATATTGTATACAATGATAATTCCAAGCATATTTGCGACAGCTGAATCAGAGCGTTCGTCGCAAACACTTGCCGCTTCATGTATAGACACACTTGTTCCGAGTTACTGTTTGATTACCAGTATGACCTTCACACATTCAGTCAATCGACATTAAATACGATACAAAGTGACTCTACTACAGGTGCGGAAGTTATTTCTAACTAGCTGTGCCCGCGACTTCGTTCGCGTGGACATCCTTTCATGGTCGGTTTTACCCCTTTCTCCCCTAATATTAAAAAAAAAAGTAGTCTATATTTTAATCAAAGTTTCGAGCTATATTTGTGCCAAATTTCATATCTCTAACTTCAAAAATAAACATCTCCATATAAACTTTCAAAATCGGTTAAGAGGTTTAAGCAGGAAAGCGACAGACAGACAGACAGAGTTACTTTCGCATTTATAATATTAGTAGAGATTAAGAATACCAACAAGAAATGAAGTATAAATATTACGGTTTTAAAAAGCTAACTTTTTACTCAATGACAAAGTCTTATTAATTTTAGTTTTATGTGTAATGTGACAAATAAATATGTAGTTTTGAGATAAGATGTAGCCGCCTGGTCACACGCATGACGTAATGGCGTCTTAGGCATGGCAGCCATTGCTTAATCCTTGGAATAAGCATCTATCCATAACCTAAAACAAATTCTTTTTCTCCCGTATCATACCTTTATTTCTAATAAATAAGACGCAAAAAAGGTTAGCTATAAAGCTATATTTCCAATAAAAATGAATGATTATGATCTTAAAACTAATCAACTCTTACGTACCGTTACGGGACGGGGCCGTCCCCATAAAAATTGAGTTTATTGCACATCATCCGGAAATATCTATATTTCAACCATAATGCTCTGATGTATTTATTTGCCTTTTAGTTATAGGTAAGGTAGCGTGTTCACTTACTTTATATAGGAATTGTTAGGTTAAATATTTAATTATAAAGATTTTGCAATAAATTACCTTTAACTATTCTAGTTCAAATTAAATAACAAATTATTCGTTGAATTCGGAACCCCACAAAAATAATGGTATTTTATTAATAAGTTGCATTAATGGATTTATTATTTTTACCTAAACACAAATCACAGTAAGGCTTATTTGCACTACCTCACCGTTAAAGGTAAACGGATGACCTGACAGTTAAAACGGTCATATCATTTTTTTTTGCAAATTGACAATCGTCACCTCGTCAAAATTCTCTCACAAAGGTGATCGTACAAAATGTTTGTACGTAAGTAGGTAATACTATTTTTTTGTGTTCTTTTTTGTATTATAACCTTTGTGAAGAGAAAATAAACGATTGTATTATTATTTATTATGACTAAATTAAAGTTGGTGCACCTGAGCCTTGGAGGAGTTAATGAGTTGATATAATTAAAATTTGCTGATCTAAACCGCTACTAATGGTAAGTTATACATATAATGTATATCAAAGGATCGTACAACCGAATCGGAGTTACAAATCGCTTTCCCACTTAATATCTGACAGTTCGCGTGATCTCAGTAGATCTGGGATCCAGTTTGCCGTTTATTTGTAAAGATTTTGCAGACGTATTTGGCTGACGCCTGAAAATGTATTGCTAATTAAACCTTAGGCCTATTGTCCAATTTAACTGTATAGAGAATTTTGTGTCTTGAAGAAAAAACATTTTTTTCAACAAATTAATGAAAATTTATTTTATACATCGCAACAAAGTTCAGAGCAGTGCTTTCATCACTATTTCGTAAAAAAATAAACGAAGAAGTGACGTAGCGCTAAGTATTAAAGCAATATCTTAGTATTTTTTTTTATATATTCATCATAGTGTTTGATACATAAAACTCATGAACCTTCCATAAATAACAAAATGACCTACATAAGCAAATCTCATATCGGCAAAGAGGTATAATTTAATTTCAATTTCTTCAGCGTGTAAAATGAAGCAGTCATAGTACAATTAATTTCATATTAAAAAAGAAAAAGATAGTTTTTAGACTTCCTCCAGTTACTGAGAAGTACAGAAATATTGGTAGAAATATCTGTATACCAAATTTCATATCGCGCTTGTTATAAAATGACAAGAAATATAAAAAAAATGCCGAGTGATTGCGACCCGTCCTCACTGCGTTGGGTTAATTGGTTTAGTTTGTTCTTCTTTTTACGTATTTATTGTGTCACTGAACGAACTTTTAGACTGACCTACACTGCTGTTTCTAGAGCTTGACAATAAATAGTCACTGTCAGGACTTAACACAGTTAAAATTGTTTTGCATGTTTTCCTTTATTTGTGTAACTTTTATTCTGTTTGTTTTATTTCAACGGGTCTATTGTGGAGCCTCTCCGGTCAGTTCCAACTTTCGGAACACCTCATTATTTATTTTCCCTTGATTATAACCTACTTTATTTTCCTGTTTCTAATCACAGACCATTGTTTTTATGTTTTCAGTTATCTTTTTGGTCCCTCGGTTAATATTAATAAGTTTGCCTCAGCAGCTTTTGATGTTTGCAAAGGCTCGGATTAATTATCCGCTTCTGTGCTTGAAGCGGAGATTTTATATGAACTAGTCAGCAGTTTACTGTGAAGTTTGCAAATGGGTGCTGCTGTATCGTATAGAGGTATAATCTAGTTTTAATTAGAAAATGGTCAGACTGTTATAGTGGTATGGAAACTATTTGGGTGACTTGTTATTGTTCTATTTTTACCCTCGATGGAAAAAAGGGATGGTTAAAGTTTAACTTTTATGTGTGTATCTGTCTGAGTGTTATGGTACAGTATTTTTAACGAGTGAATTGATTGTGTGTGATTTGTTGATCAGCATGCTGATTACCTAATAATCAGCATGCTGATCAGTATCGGGTACCTAATATATTGATCTATTTAACTGATATTAAATTGTTCAAAGAATAGGATAGGAATTCATTTTAGCAAATTGTTGTTTTAGAAACTCATTAGATGTGAGTTTAATCAATATTAATACTAGCTGTTGCCCGCGGCTTCGTTCGCGTTATTTCCAGAAAAACGTATCCTTTATTTTATCATCGTTCCAAATTTCTTGAAACATATTTAGTAGTTTTTGCGTGAGAGAGTAATAAACATCGAGCCATCCATACATTCGCGTTTGTATCACTACATAGTATAAAACAAAGTCGCTTTTTCTGTCCCTATATACCCATGTACGTTTAAATATTTAAAACTACGCAACGGATTTTGGTGCAGTTTTTTTAATAGATAGAGTGATTCAAGGGGAAGGTTTTTATTGGCAATAAATAATAGAAAAGCCAATATTTCTAAGTATTTACATTACATCCGTGCGAAGCCGGGGCGGGTCGCTAGTTAAGAATAAGAGAGATTATTAAAAAGGAAGGATAAATGTCTGACAAAGAAAAATACGCATAAGCCTGTTATGAGTACAATTCTAAAAAACATAAATAAAAAGTAACATGCATTTATAATCTATGTTTGAATAAATAGAAAGGTGTTTAAAAACTATATTCTGTGATGTTCTTGAAAACAAACGTTTGTACGGGTAACGAATGCAAGCATAGAAAATGTCATTAATTTAATAACGGCAGCTGACCTATTTCTTCGAAAGTAATGTCTGAAAAATATCTTTTCGAGTTAAATAGTGGACTCCATTTTAAAACTGTTTTATTGGTCGGACAAATTTTCAAAAATAATATGATGAATAGTTTTTGTTTATTGTGTCAGGTTTTCTTTTGAATGAGGCCTGTAGAAAATTAAGAGGTTAATAGCATAATGCTACTTTTTGATACATTAATGTGTTTAGATCATAGTAGACAGAAACTACTTTACCACCCCTTGGCTGGAGGGATCAAAGAATTATTAATAGTGATGATTAATGATAAAGTCAGGTTTCTAAGCAATCCGAGGAACCGTGAATCGTTGATAGGTATCTAGAATAATTCATGAATGTTGTTTGATAACTATTAATAATGATGGATGCCTACACAAGATAAATGGATTAAATTACCTATTTACTCTACTTAGGCTGATTTTATTTCTGCTCTGCTTACATGAATTTGTTACACCTATCTATCGATCACAAGTAAATGGTAATAATGCCTTTACGGGTCTAAAAAGACTGAACTTCAATTATGATTGATTATTGTTCCAGATACAGATTTTTGTATATTTTATTGTGTCCTGGGCAATACGTCGTTCACGTTATATTGAGATAAAAGTAATCTAAATATTTTACTATTTAATCTGTCTTGCAGTTTTTCATCCAAATCCTTTCAGTAGCTTTTGCGCGAAATAATAAACAACATCCATACAAACAGTAACTCAAGCGAAAACGGTAGGTAAGGCAGATGAATTAGCAAGAAGAGGTTTCAGCATGAAGGTCATAGGTCCAGAGCCAATGATACCACTATCAAAAATTTAGGTAAAAACCAAATCCAACAAAGTACAACCAGTCTCCATAAATTGATGATTAATTATGGAAAAACACTACGGAATGTAGACAGTCCAAGTGTGCTTTACCAATTGGCCTGCTACCAAAAACGAAATGAATAAACGAAAGTTTTCTTTTTCAAGATTAATCGAAAGTTTGGGAATTAAAATATGGTTATTGACGACCACGAGCTAATAATAGTTAAAGTTCGTGTCTAGCCAGTTTTAACAGCGGAAAACAACCGGGCATACCTATCCATTCAAGATTTTTTTCACGTTCAAAGTATTAGGATCGTTTTATAAAGAATCAATTTATTTTTAAGATTTAGAACTTTTCAATCGAGATAGCACAGCTGATTTGTTTAATGTCAAGCCAATTTTAATAGTAGCTTTTTACATTTTTTTTAGTGCTTAAGGCAGCACGAGCGGTCTTTGAAAATTTTAAAGAAACAGAAACTACCGGAGACTAAAATGCTGATACAACAGAAAAATTCGTCGCCTACGCTAACTTGCAGTTACTTCTCTTTTCGCAGTTACTTGTCTTAAGGTTTGAATATAATAAATAACTTAGAGTGTCTCCAAATATACTCACACCTAATTCAATGATGCTGGATTCGCCCGCCGCCAGACTTCTGGAACAAATTAAGCAAGGAATTAGCCAAATTAATTACATGTATAATAAACCAAGATACTCAGTTCGTTCGAATTTTCAAACAAATAGAACCTGAAGTTATGAGAATCTCAACTTCGACACAAGACTTGATGACTCAATATTATGATTCCCATCTGGAAACTTTCCGAGACTTTAATGGGTCACCGCTCATTTTAGACAAGAATTATTTCACGTACTTTTATTATTATTAGGTACTTCACGACTTAGGTAGGTATTTGACGAACTCCATAGCCGAGAGGCGAGCGGGTCGGTCTTTAGCGTCGTGCCATCTCTAAGGCCCCGGGTCCGATCCCCGGTCGGGTCAATATGGGAAACGAACTTTTCTATATTGTCTCGGGACTGGTACCGTCGTTCTTTCTGATTTCTGTAACACAAGTGCTTTAGCTACTTATCAAAGAATCAGAGCAATGTATTTGATGCAGTTCAATATTTATTTATTCTTTATTTACTATTCTGTAGGACCTTGGATATTTCCTCGTTTTTTTGTCTTTTTTTGGCATCTAAGCGTCTACAACATTTGATAAAACTTTACGATGGAACACGCGTGTTCTGTACTCTATAGCTTGATGAGAATAATGTGAAGGCCAATAGGTATCCAGCTTAAGCTCGTTTCAAGGCACAATCGGATCTGAAGCAAACTGTTCACGTAAACTGACATGGCTTGACAACAGATACGCATTTGAATGCAGTCCACAGATTATTGTATTTGTCACTCACTATTATATAGCAAACTAGCTTTTGCAGCACGCGCTTCGCGCGAGTCTGCTAAAAGCTAGGCCTGCGGCGCTGGCCGCTCCCGGGCTTCGCCCTCCCGCGGCGCTCGGCCTTCGGCCTCGCATACGCAGCTCGGCCTGCGGCCTCGCGGGTGTGACACGGGGGTGTTGAACCGTCCGCAATGGGGGCCTAGTGCTTTTTTTTGTACGGCGCAAGAGTTTATCAACTGTGGCCTAAGGAGCCTTTCCGCTCCGGGCTCCGCCCTGCGCGGCGCAGCTCGGCCTGCGGCCTCGCGCCTAGGGTGACTTGAATTGCACTTTAATAAAATGGCCAAGTGTTCGACGAAAGCCGCTTCGAGCTTCGCTCTACGCGGGCGCTCGGCCTACGGCCTCGCATTCGAAGCTCGGCCTTCGGCCTCGCGAAAGTTACACAGAACATGGCCGCTTCGGGCTTCGCCCTACGCGGCGCTCGACCTATGGTCTCGCATCGCAGCTCGGCCTACGGCCTCGCGTGGGTTACTTGATCATTTGTCTCGTCTATATCGGTCGAAAGTGTTTGATGGCAGCCGCTTCGAGCTTCGCTCTACGCGGGCGCTCGGCCTTTGGCCTCGCATTCGAAGCTCGGCCTTCGGCCTCGCGAAAGTTACACAGGACATAGCCGCTTCGGGCTTCGCCCTACGCGGCGCTCGACCTATGGTCTCGCATCGCAGCTCGGCCTACGGCCTCGCGTGGGTTACTTGATCATTTGTCTCGTCTATATCGGTCGAAAGTGTTTGATGGCAGCCGCTCCGAGCTTCGCTCTACGCGGGCGCTCGGCCTTTGGCCTCGCATTCGAAGCTCGGCCTTCGGCCTCGCGAAAGTTACACAGAATATAGCCGCTTCGGGCTTCGCCCTACGCGGCGCTCGACCTATTGTCTCGCAACGCAGCTCGGCCTCCGGCCTCGCAATGTTACCATTTCCAAGTTTTAATAGCACTCAATACGGTACTACATTAATATGCAACAATTTCCCCATACATTTTCTTACTACGGTCAATTTCAGTACAAAATGTATGGGGAACCAAGTACTCCATAGAAATTTGATTTTCCAATTTTTCCTAAAATTTCGTACTTACTCGCTTTTTTTTTGGTCAATCGACCACGGATGGACATTTTGGACAGGACCTCATACTTATTTTTTTTAAATTCGAGCATTTTCTATCGGGCCCAAAATTTCCGAAATTACCCCGAAAATCGGGTAAATTTTTGAACCATCACGGGGGCATCATGTAAACCTCCAATAAAGCTCTGAGCATATTTTCCCTACAACCCCTCCTTCTACCCCGAAAGTTTGCCTGCCTGAAAAACCTGCTTTGATTAAAAAATAACCCACCCCGTTAGAACACCCCAGAGATGTAAAACAACTCGAACACCCCCAAAAACACCCCCGATGAGTCAGTGAGTGAGTCAGTGGTAATTTAGCTTTATATAATATAGATTACTGTGCAGTCTAAAGCAAGTTTATACTATAATACACTTTGAACTTTGCATCGTCCTTAAGTCGTGGGCATAAGAACTAATATCGAACTGCAAGTGTTTACCTTAATGTACTGTCATCCCTACAAATCAACACCACTTTATGTACACTAAAGCTCACGAAATCATAAATATGAACCACTAAATCGGATTGACCCTCTATTATTCTCACTGAATCCCCTGTCATTCTGTTCGCTAAGACAAGTTATTTAAGACATCGAGTCTTGGATGGATAACCCTCTGATCTAGTTTGAATATCCGAACTTTTGCAGCTATGCTAATTAGTAACCCCACATAAAACGATGGCCTGTGTGATAGATAGATACATAGATAACTACAATTTATTGCACAGAAATTGGTTTTAAAGACATGTTTAAGTACCCTCTTCGAGACAACCTTTAGTGTGAGAGTGCTACAGTAAGATTAAAAAATATGTATATACAGCGTAGAGGTATAATTTTCGGTTTTCCAATATTGGAATCGTACTCGTAGTCCAAAGTAAAGGTTTGTGACTGGACATAAACGGCTGAATAGCTCGGGTGGAACTATTGGCTGAAATGAAACCCGCCTTAACATTTTATTCATGCTTCTTTAGTGCTAGGAAAATGACTAGGTCTAACTTAAGTTTATGCGTGGGAGGAAACATCAATGGACTATAAAATCGATAGTAATAAAACCTTTATTCCTTACTTTATCTTTGTAAATCAAATCGTGGAAGGTAATACAGTAAATTGAAAGAAAAACAAAAGTGTGTTTTTCGCATTGAAGCTGAAATGAAGTCGAAATGAATAACATGACTTAAATAATTGAAGTCTTATTTTTATTGCATGGAGGACACAGTATAGAAAGCGAGAGAGGTAGGGCATAGTGATTTATCGCTTGAACTGGAAGCAGCGCGGCTGGTGAAATACCTCCACCTAACAGAAGACAGCAGCTTAATAACAATCACTTCGGTATTGTTGTGTTCCTGCGGGTGAGTAAGGTTTCCGGAGCTCCAGGGCGGGTGCTACATTAGTAGTCCCCTACTACTAATGAAGCACCCGCCAGTCTTCAAGCTAAGGGCAAGAAGTCCAGTAACAGATTTATTATGCTGTACTTGTTGAAAATGTGGGACCTCATTACCACTTAACATCAGGTGGATGAGGTCAATCTTGAAGAGCAATAAAAACAAATTTAACAGAAACTCTTTCTTTCATTTATAAAACGCAAAAAACAAAATAAGTCACGAGCTTTTAAGACGTTACGATGGAGCTCATTTTAATTTAGGTTCTGTGCATAATGCCAGTGCACACTTTGTTAATTAAGTGTGATGGTTCAAGTGATTCAACTTCATTACTCCTTACTTTACCTACCTGGTTAGTACTACCATCTTTTAATTTGCTATCAAGAGTTAATTGTAATAATGTCGGCAATCCATTACAGAAGATAATTTCTAACTAAGAATGAATTTTGTGTTAATACTTCTATTTAAATAAGTTACAGTCAAAAGAAAGTACCCTGCTACACTTTTTAAATCAGTACAACCATTATTACAGATCAGTATTTTTGAAGTCAATGGGCAATTACTGCAAAACATGCAAAAGTAATTTTTCGGTCATCTATCTGACAATCTGACATCTACCGGTAGCTTTCCACAGGCTGCACGACAAAACACAAATACGTAGGTTAGGTTTTCAATATTCCACTATTGTACGCTCAAACAAACGAATAGAAACTTAACCCTTTAATTGAATCGAGCCGTCAGTGAGGGAAAGTTGCAAAATAAGCGGGGAAACGCCAAAAACCTTGTTGTCCGGCAACTAGAGACCGAATCGGGAGGCCGATCACGTCTGACGTCAGACCGCAGGCTGCACGGTTTCTGCTTAATTTGACACTGAGCTAGAATTTGCTGACGCGGCGTGGGACTTGGGCGTAGGCCAGAGGGGAAAAAAAGGAAACTTGAGCCCTTGAATATTTGTGATAAGGTTTCCATTCGCATGGTGTGGTCTCGTTGGTGCAAGACTGTACTAATATTGGTTGAACACGCTGTGCCTGGGAATAAGATGCGATGTAATAAAAGTTGCGGGCCATTGCCTTTTTAAATGCTTGCTCTGGGTTTAAGTAATATTTTAGGAGCGACCGCCCAAATTGTCATTAGAATCATAATCTTTTTTATGTTGGGGTTCCTTGAATTGGGACAGTAAAATGCAATCGCTGTCTTCTTTTTATTATTTTCCAATAGTATGGGCATCATTTTGTACGATTATTGTCAACAATTCACAAAACTGTCGTAGAATTTTGTTTTAGATTTGATTTGCAGGAATACCTATTTGATTTATTCTCAGCTTGATATTGGTCATTCTGTCTGTATCTATTTTTACATGCTTAGGAACTGACAGAAACAGAATGACGTTTTATATCTCGAACCTCGAACTTTAGGATAGGAAAGTCTGCTAAATACCTTTATCCTATGTAGAGTTTTTTTAACCGGTTACTGATTTCATAAAATTTTGTATTGCGGTGTTAACGGTTATAAAGTGTTATCAATAGTTAGATACCTACGTTCAAAGTTTGACGGTGATCACTTTTTTCTTTAATAATTACTCCCAGTATAATTAGTATTTTTTAATAAATAATTTTAATATATCCATAACGTATCTATGCTGAATCACTTGTGTTGAACGATGATGGTGGCACAACACACAACCCCTCATAAAAAGATTTTTGCTACATTGACCCGAACGGAAATCAAACCCCAAAACCTGAGAGATGGCGCGATGCCAAATTTGGGCCTACCCGCCTCTCAGAAACGGAGGTCGTAAAAAAAATTAAACGAATTATGTTACGTTATTATTGGGCACATCGAATCTCAAGTCCGGCTCATTATTTGCTAAAACAGCGAATAATTGCCTAATCAACAAAACATCGATGGTGTTAGCGAAAAATCGGCATCTCGTTATAAAACGTTGAAGGTTTTTTACGACATCTAATTTAACTGACATCGGTTGGGCAATTTCGTAGATTACAGTACAGGCCACGGACAGTGAGGATAAAGTTATTGATTTGGAAAAGCTATCACCAACACATTGAGAATGTAAAATTAATTTGTCCACATTCGCTTTATTAAACTTCTGAATAAAGGATATAGGATAAGGTTCGTGCTCTTCATATATATCAACCACATTGAGAGATAAAATATAGATGATAAACTATAAAAATCACATTTGAAATAACAAATTTGAAAATTAAGAGGGGCAAGGCAAAGCGATTTATCGCTCGAACTGGAGTAGCCCTAAATCCGAGCCGAATATAGCCGAGCGATAAATCGCGAGCGACTGGTGAAATACCCCACCTTACAGAAGACCGCAGCCAAATAACAATGACTCCGGTGTTGTTGTGTTCCTGCATGTGAGTAAGGTTTTCAGAGCTCTTGGGGGGTGCTACATTAGTAGCAGGGGTCAAGCCTTCAAGGTAAGGGCGACAAGTCTAATAACAGTTTTACTATACTTTACTTTTCGCCCTTAAAAAATTCGCCCCACAGATGCGCCGAGCAATCACACCGATCACTAATCGGAAACAAAAATCGAAGATTTTTCCTCGTACTATGAGTCTGCATTAGACAGGTTATTAGACCTTATCTGGTTATTCGGTCTGGCTATGCATCGAGACCCAATTAACACAATTTAATTTAAAAAAAATTTTCGAACAGACGCAGACCAATAGTCGACCCTTCTAGCTTTTTAAGACATCCTATTTACTTTAAGTGGGTCCTTTATTTCAAATGGACAACATTTAAAAGAAAACTTGCATGTTTTTTAGCACCTGCTGTAACAGCATTGAAGTCAAACTTACTATATCCGGATTTATGGAGCTATTATGAAATTTCTTTACTGTTACCCTTTTGATTGTGACTGGTGTCTTCAGAGTTGTTTTCAATAAATGTACAAGGTACTTGTAGGATTTCTGCTAGGATATATGTATATGGTTAAGCAGATGGTTCCAGCTGATATTTTTTCTGATTAGTTTTATACACACTTTTTTAGGCAGAGGCAAGTTTGGTAAGATCAAAAGCAGACACACTTTGAACTTTGCACCACACTTATGAAGTGGGCTTAAGAACTATTTTCAAACTGCAAATTTACATTCTTCTTCCTTCCTTGACCTGTCCTTGTTCCTTGACCTGTTGTTGACCGTATTTGGCTTACAGACAACTGTTTGCTTCGCACTAAGCCCGCGTGATAGACTTTGCTTTTTCCTTCTATTTGTTGAGATGATGCATTTACAGAAGTGGGTCGTAAATGGCACAATTCTAAAAAAAATACACATGGTATCACATCAGCCTACCCTGATCTGTTAAAAGAATTAAAAAAAATATTGTGTACATTCGATTTAGGTAGGATCCTCGAGAGTACACAAATAAGTAGATTTAAAACAAATATATTTTTATCATACTGTGAATCTGTGTACATAATAGAAGGTTGTTTCATGAAGAATAATCTGGCAAGTTACATACTCTTCAATATCAAATATGTATTTTTCATATTGCCAATTTGCGTTAAAAGTAAATTCAGAACCTACGTAAAATAAATTTGGTGCCGTCGCGAAAGCGAACGTCCTTTGTATTATCGATTTAATAATCCTGCTTTGTCATAACAAAGTCTCAAGTAATAAGTCTTTATCAATATAAGCGATATATAATTCTAGGCACAATTTTGGCTAGGTAATATAAATGAAGTCCCTCAAACACTTACTTTTGTACCAATCAGCGATTCGATTAAAATTTCGTAGACCGATATCAGAGTTGAAGACTTAGACTCTCTGTGAGATTACGTTTTTAAATTGTTTGCAACTTTTCATCGCTTAAGCTTCCAGTTGATGTAAGATTGAGATCAAAAGTCGTCTTATAGGCTTCTAAATAAAAAAGAATCTGAAATTCGACTAGTAGGTATTCATAATGCAACGTTTGGACTTGAGATGATTTGTTTAAGTAGTTGACCCGTTACGTCTTACTTTAGTTAAGTTACTAGTTTAAGTGTAATTGAATGGTTAGGAGTCGATAGGCTGACATTTTCTAATTTAATTTTGATTGAGTAACAAAAAAAATTCTTTAAATAAATTACGCCAGATCAGCAGAACGAATTTTATTTTAGCTCCTATTACATTCATTGTATATTGTAATTAATATTAGAAACTTTAATTCAAAATTAAATGTAGGTATTGGTTATTGCCTCCAATTTTGTGTATGCCTGAAATGGCATATGTATGAGAATCGTATAACTAATCATTATCCGATTTGTTAAATATGTACATATGTTGCTTGTGTATTTATTTAGATCAATGCAACGAATATCAATGAATTTTAGTATTCATACAAGTATGAAGATATATTAGTTAAGTATGATAATATAGTTGAACTGTACTCGTCTTGTTAGTTATTATTAAATTATGTCAATTCGTATTATAAGGAAACTATATTTATACAATATATTAATATAAATTATGCGTTTTTTTAACGAAAAGGCACACTTGACTATATTATCTATTTCAAGTAAAAGAGCTTTACACAAAAGACAACGTATAAATTTACACGCAATATTTCAGGACGAATTTCGGCTGAAGCATAAAATTATTTATGCGGAAATGAAGGTGCTTACGTTTTCGCAATATTAACGATAAAATAAAGATTACTTTCAGAAACTGGTGCAAATTTTATGAGAAGATAATATGTTCTTACATAATCTCGTCTTTTGTTCACACAATGTTTTATTGGAAACTAGGTATTGCCGGCTGATATGGTTATTTTGAAATAAAAATTATCCCATGTTTCTAGTTTTATCTTTTACAATATGTTATGTATTAACCAAATTTCAATACATTCCAACTAATTGTTTTTGCGTTATACATAGAATAAGAAACATACATTTATTAGTACAAAGGTTGGTGGTTATTTCAGAATATAAAATATTTCAAGTGGTAGTATATTATCATAATTGTTAATTAAAAAAAAACAAAAACCATTTATTGAAGCTGAGTAGGTGTATGCATCCAGATTCCTCATATCCTAATGTTTTACATCCTGATAATTCTATGAATGTAAATATGTTTTGATATTAAACTGTATCCAATATAAAGATAATTTGCCATAGTTAGTACGCTACATGCCCAATTCGAGTTAATTAATAAGTTTTTAATTGAATGTAGTTAGTAATTTCGTACGCCGTAAATGTGTAGTAATTGTATTTAAGTATGTACCGAGTAATTGTATCTTAACCAAACTTCAACTATCGCACATCATTTTAAATTATAAAATTACTAGCTGTGCCCGCGACTTCGTTCGTGTGGACTACATTCTTTCATGGTCGGTTTTACCCCTATCTCCCCTAATATTCGAAACAAAAAGTAGTCTATATTTTAATAGAGCTATATTTGTGCCAACTTTCATATCTCTAACTTAAAAAATAAACATTTTCCCATATATACTTTAAAAGGTGGCATTACCCCCCCCCCCCTTACTTTCTAACAAAAAGTAGCCTATGTGCATTCTTGAGGTTCAACGTATACCTATGCCAAATTTCATCAAAATCGGTTGAGAGGTTTAAGCGGGAAAGCATAACAGACAGACAGACAAACAGAGTTACTTTCACATTTATAATATTAGTAGGGAAGTAGGGATGTTCTATGGTTGAAGTTTGAAATAGCGGAATAAGACGATTTTTATCCCAGAATAACGCAAACGTAACCGATTGAGCAAGCATAAATGTAATAGGTATTATTTGTAGAAGGCTAATAAGTACTCAAACTAAAAACAGGGTTACTCATCAACAAATTCGCCGATGTACCTACCCTGATTTGGTTTCATTCAGGCATCACTTTTCATCAAATCTGAATATCTACATTTTTTCGATTACAATCCTTCACATTTTTCCGTTTCCCTGCATTAAGATATTATTGGAATGCCCTTTTCATCCAAACATCTGTTTAACAAAGAAGTAATATACAATGGAATCGTATTGTGTCGAGTGCTTTTGAAAATTCCCAATAAAGAGACCACTTTGAGTTCATTTTCCTGTCTCGTTTCTATTCAATGGACAATTTCGTATCAATAACTCGCGTGTATCTTAATATATCATTCGCTTACTCACTTGTACTTAATGTGTGCGTGACTATTCAAAAATACATAGGCGTTAAGTGACTTTTATGTTATTTTAGTCTAGTTACATTTCATTTTTTTATATATTTCACTTTAAGATTGACCTCATCCCACCTGATGTTAAGTGGTAATGAGATCCTTTTTTTTTTTTTTTTTTTTTTTTAGTCGAGGGGGAAATGCCTACCGCACCGTCACTCTCAGTGGGGAACAGAGAGTGGTGTGTCGGGCTCGCACCGACTAAAACCCCCTCGGTGGCCAACGCTGCGCAATTGTGGGGGAGTCGGGATTCCTTGCGATTCTACACAGGCTCCCCCACAGCGCCTACCGCCAAGCGGCCCATCTCGCCGCGCAAATACGCAGCTGGAGCGTGTCAGGCCACCTGACACGCCCCACCCCCTCGGGACCGAGGTAACGGACGCCAGGCTTACCCCACGCCTGGCATCTCCGGTCCCAGCAGCGGATCTGCTGTGCGGCTCCGCTGCCTACCGCCTCTGTGGACACCGAGACTCTCAATCCAGCTCTCCCTCCGAGAGCCAGATGAAGTCCCGAGACCCACCGGCCGCGGAGGATAGGGAGACCGGCAAACGTAATACCGTATCCTCCTCTTCCTCCGCGACCCCACCACGACGCGATTCGCGCCTCGCGCGGCAGCGCGCCACTGCCGGGTCGCGGAGGACAGGGAGGCCGGCAACGAAACACCGAGGTCCTCCTCTTCCTCCGCGATCCACCTCTGCCCTTGCGGGCTTGCCGCAGAGAGCCACCTTCTCTCCGCAGCCCAGCTCGGGATCCGTCTTGGCTTCACCCTGTGCGGTATTGGAGGCTGGGTGACAAGGCCAGCCTCAACGTCCCGGACCACAGGGTTACTGAGCCCCCCCATCGCGACAAGATGCGGAACCCAGCCTAAGGGCGACAAGTACGGCATAATAAAGCTGTTAATAGACTTGTCGCCCTCACCTTGAAGGCTTGACTTGGCTTGACTTGTACAGGAAACCTAACTCACACGCAGGAACACAACAACACCGAAGTGATTGTTATTTGGCTGCGGTCTTCTGTAAGGAGAAATTATTTCACCAGTCTGGCTGCTCCAGTTTGAGCGATAAATCGCTATGCCCTACCTTTCTTTCATCCCGTAGTTTTTGCATGAATGAGTAACAAACGTACATACATCCATATACATGAACGAACCTTGACGTTCATAATTTAAGACAAGGTGTTAGGTTAACAGTAAATCAAGGAAAATACTTGCTGTTCGTTAATAGCTTTTACGCATATGACATAAGGGCGGAGCAAAGCACAAAGTGTAGTCTGAGGTGTGTTTGTTCGTACGTTATTTCAGTTAATTGTACTCTTTATTTTAAACTAACTATAAAGTTTGCATGAACACTTGATTTTGCGAGATTGAATATCTTTTCAATACACACAATACATATTTGATACATATTTAAATAATTTTTTTAGTGCATGTAGTGTTTATAAATAGTTATCGATTTTAAGATTATTTCATACCTTTAATTTTCTATGTACTTTCTTTGGACTAAAAGTTGCAAACCCAACAATGCGACGAAATTGCTAAATTTGTATAGTAGTTTAATACATAAATTCTTTATCACATCATGCAACGAATGCAATTACAAGCATATTTTTTGTTTATTCTAGCTAGAATTTGCTCAGCGCGTCTCTTATTTAGTTAGCTCTTGTTTTAAGAGCAATAGGTGGACATTTCCCAAAAGCTCTCGTTCATAATTCACGCTTAGGTACTCCTTTTGTCCTTTAATCAGTGCGTGTATAATCTGCATTTCCTTTCCCAACTGCCGGAGGGCAGGCGAGGTTATTAGGTATTCTACACACGATTACACGGCACCTATCTCTGTGTTTATACAGTATAAATATTATATCAGTCCGGAGGTGTTCTTTTGTGTTGTTGTGTTCCTGCGTGTGAGTAAGGTTTCCAGAGCTCCTGGAGGGTGTTACATTAGTAGCAGGGGTAGCCTTCAAGGTAGGGGCGACAAGTCCAGTAACAGATGTATTATGCTGTACATGTCGCCCTTAAGCTAGGACCTCATTACCACTTAACATCAGGTGGGATGAGGTCAATCCTGAAGTGCAATATATAAAAAAAAAATATAGAAGAAACTGTTGAAACGACGCGTTTAAAAAACTGACCGCAACTTACATCTATATCAAACCAGTGTTAATACTGCTTTTTTACTTTTTTGATAATGGACTCCTAAACCTAAAACAATGTGCATCAACTGTCTTAGATACTTGTCTTACAGCTAGATTCAATCTCAAAATTTGTAATTTATTTTATCTCGAAATTAGTAATTTATTTTATGGGGGAGACAAGTGATTATATTCGCGGGCAAATCGTTAAGATACACTGCTTATCAAGCAATTTGGTTGTGGCTTGAAGGAATGGTCGCTGCTGAATCAATGACGATCTTTAAATTTATGATTAGTAGTGGATTTAATCACGTTCTAATTCCATACTTTGCTGCTTGTAATTTCACTGTGGCATATATCGCAACATATGCATTCCTCCTGACGTCATGGTATGTATCACGTAATAGTGATCGTGTACTTCGCAATAACATTTATCGAGCTAGCATACTTTCAAACGTAGCTACCTACATTGATATGTCATACTTCGCATTTTTTTAGATCTATGCTATCAATGAATTGCCCTCTAGTACTTCGAGATTCCGTAGTGAAGCACGTCATACTACATACTTTAAACTTTGTACCGCCCTTATGTCGCGAGCATAAGAGCTAAATTCGAACTGCAAGCGAGATTGACATAATTATCGCTCCTGCATCCCTGCGGTTTCGCTTTCACCGTTCCAGACTGTTATTTCATTTAGATTGTAGTATAAACTCGCTGCGGTATGCCTTGTTGGTACTTAGGTAAGCAGGTAAGTACCTAAATAGAGTTATGCAGGCAACTGCTTTATAGATGACACTTGACGATATAGGCGAGTGTGCTCGAGAAATCACTTATTTGATAATGTGCTTATTAGTTCATTCGTATTTGTCGTATCATGTCTGAAGGGTCGTGGGTTCGATCGACAGTCAGAAATATGTGATAAACATTCTCTTTGGTTTAGTTTTAATTATATTTGTTTAAATACTTTTCTTGATACCATTGTTTCCATATTACCTAAAACTTGATCTATGTATTTAAAATAATTTAACGGGTCAAAACGCGACACCATTTTTATTTAGTAGTTTATACGAACTACTTACCGTTTTGACCCGTTAAATTATTTTAAATGTTTAAAATGGAACGCGAAAGTCTTAAAATTGATCTATGTATTTCCTTTGTTATAAATGCTGTGTTATAATTATTTATTATTTTCTCGTTGTGCTTCGAGACCTCATTTGCCTTATTCTGGGATAGAAATATATTAAAAGTTAATATTTTATCTCATCAATCAACTAAATTTGATCTTAATTTTTCATTCCCATTTATACATACAAATATAATTATCTACATCTACTTCACTCAACCTTAATTGTTAAAATACTTGTAAAAACTAGCTTAAACACCGATTTAAATAAAAGGCATGCGTACAAGCTAGTAAAGTCCTTGGTAAACGAGGACATGTTATCAGAAAAAGGTGAAAAACCTATCAGTAATATATTCATCTCTGGAATTATATAGACTTGGAAAAATTATCCATCCATCCATCAGGGGCCATCTCGTAGGAAATGATAAAATACATTACAATGGTCAGATGGCGTGTAATTTTCTCCCCATCGCAATTATGGGGGGCTGTTATGGACATTATGGTCCCCTCCATTCAGCTCACAAACCATCTACTCTGTATTTGCTGACACAAAAGACGTTACCGTAATTTATTTTGTGGTAATTTTCAGTTTTCTTAATTTGAAGACGATAAAAGAATCCAAAGTGTTGAAAGAAAAAATAATGAAACAAATTAATTAGGTCCCGCGAAACTGTCCGCGTCGAGTTTATATAAAGAATCGATTTATATAAATTATTAACAAAAATAAAAAAACAAAAAAAACGCGACACCATTTTTATTTAGTAGTTAATACGAACTACTTACCGTTTTTACCGTTTTGACCCGTTAAATTATTTTAAATGTTTAAAATGGAACGCGAATGTCTTAAAATTTATAAAACAAAAAAAACTTAAGTTCTTAACTCCTTATTGCAGGAGCAGAGTGGCAGTTACTACTGAAAACAACTGAAAGTCAAAATCCAGCTTACATATATTAGCCGGAACAAACAGACAGACAAATAGGCCGACAGAAAAAAGTGTAAAAAATATGTTTGGAAAATACGTAACATATTATTATATTACATAAAAAGGGGTTAATTTAATAATGCAAACAGAATCTCACCATAAACATTCTTTAGAAATTAATAAGAACTCAGCTCGTGACTACGGTTGGTGCAACCTAACCGCATGCAGTAAGTCGTTCGTATTAACCCGGCGTCATTGACACTGGGTCAAAATGACCCGGGGCGATTTAAAATGGGTATATGTTTTTTTTCCGCCAACCGTTTGATTTGAATGTTTATGTAGCTGGAGATACAATCTTCTTTTACCTATATATCAAGTTTGCGAAGTGCGACGACGTTCACAGAAGGAGATACACTTGCGTAAAGTTAAAACGGGTAAATATGACCCGGCGTCATCGACGGCGTAGTGTTTTCATGATTTAGCTTCTTTTCATTTATTTGCTGTTTTTATCATAAATATGTATAGTTTAGTCATAAAATGTATTATATTTGGTTTTTTCTTAGTTTTTTTTGTTGAAAATGGCATTAAATAACTATCTAGGGAGAATTTTAGCGGTGTTAGAGGAATCTCAATCTGAACAAAGAAAAGATGACGCTTTGGATGTCAACAATGTAGGCTACATGTCTGAACGCGTATTTGATACTGGTTTGCAATTTTAAAAAACATATTAATCGAAATAATAAACAAAGTATGTGTCATACAAACTTAGAGCAACTTACGATGTCAGCAGAAATTCAAAAGAATGGCCTCTGACGACTTTTTTGCAGCGCTAAATAAATCGGGCATAAAAACAAACATAATATATCTAGCTAACAATACTGATACTCGCACCAAGTGGTGACAGTTTCTGAAAAACCTCGGGCTTGAATAGATTCAAGATCATTTACGACTTCCTAAGACACATGTCAATTTACATATTAGATTTTACAGGCAAATTAGTTGATAAACCTCCAAAAAAGGTTCCTAGAACTCGCAGGACATATAAGTTATGTCCGTTTAAAAAGGAAAAGAAAATTTTTCACTCCTATGCATCATGCCAAATCAACATAATGTCCAGACCCTGTCATTTTAATTTCCAATAATTGCAACAATTCCAAGTCCTAGATAGAGAGGTTTAAAAGCTTATCAATTATTATTATTATTACTAAATGTTTAAATAACATTGCTATTTCCATGTAACATTGAAAAATATAAACATCATTAAGAATACATGAAGAAAAACTGACATAAATACGGTAGTTATGTTTTCATAGTCGATTTTGCATATGCTTTTATTAAGTCAACAAAAAAATATTTATGAAATATACTTGCATTATTTATGTTTTTCGTTATGCACAAAGAACCCATATATCAAAAATAATATTGAAAATCAAGATAATCCTTTTATTTTTATTACAAACCATTGCTGAAATTTGGGTCATGATGACCCAGCGTCACTGTCTGCGTAATTATTTTCACGTCATCGACGCCGGGTTAAGTACTAAATAAAAATGGTGTCGTTTTGACCCGCTAACTTATTTTAAATGTTTAACATGGAACGCGTACCGAAGTCTTAAATTCTATAAAATCTCATCTTGTTCTTAATGCCCTATTTTATTGTTATTTCCTTATGTTTCAGATTTTAAGCTCAAGAGCACTAAAGGTATAACATACAAGCATATTGTTTGTTATAATTGAGGAAATGCGGTGCTTCCTGATACATATTAGCATGATTTAAGGTAAACAAACATTTTGTTTATAATTAACTAGCGACTCACCCCGGCTTCGCACACTAATGATGTTTCGATTCTACAATTATATGTTAAACAGCTAACCCAGCGCAGTCTGTTCAGGGGCAAAAATAAGCAGATTTTGGATTGGGGTTGAATGGGATAAAAAGTATCCTATGTCCTTCTCTTAGTTCTAAACTAACTCTCCACCAATTTTCAGATAAATCGGTATCGCCATTTTTGAGTTATGAATAGTGTATCTAACACAAAATATATAGTCCAAGATCCCAGAGCTCCCAGACGTCACTTATTTTCTGATGGACAAAATATATACGAGTGAGTAGTGGTGGGGTGTGCTATGATCATATGACTAGTTGCTACCTTGGCCAGACGGCCATTTTTCAGGTAGCAATTAATCAAGGTACATAGAAATACTGCTCACTTCACTTAAATTCTGATAGCTGGTTTTAACATATATTTCACACAATATCGTTAAAAATCAGGATTCATTACTCCCAGACACATGCGGTCGGCGGTTTTACCTTACAGACGCTTCAAAGCTATTAAAAAAAATAATTAAGGTCACTTATTTTCTGATGCTTGATTTTTATATATGTTATTCAAACAACTATCTTAAAACGTTTTGCAAACGGACAGACCGATCCAAGGGGCCAAACATTCACCAGACCCAATTTTCATGTCGCTGAGAGTAGGGGCACAGGCATTATCCGTGCGCATAAGTGCGAGTGAGACAGACATGAGTGTCATTGCTTCTCTCCTTCTATTTGAAAATCACGTAAATAATCAAAGATTAACTTTGAGAAAAGTGCTCATCTGACCGCAATAATTATACAATTGTACCTTACAAACTGTTTTATTAATTTTTTTTTTAAGTAAGTTAATTTTAAATTTTTAAAGTAAATATCAAAAGGTTTACAAAGTATTAATAATTTAATTAAATAACAGGAACCTTTTCAAATAATTATTTATTTGACACGAACCTTAAAAAACTACAAAAAATCGAAAAAAATATACACACATATATATATATATATATATACACTGCAAATATTTGTATTTTTTTTATACGAATTGCTACTTAAATCACAATCACACAGTGGGTAAGAGTTAGTGTTGCCGTCGTTTCGATTGTAAATCGATTATAATCGATTATTCCAAAAGAGGCCTAAATAATCTAATAATCGATATGACAATCGATAGTATCGATACTATCGATATAATCGATTCTATCGATACCTAATTTTATTAGATATAATCGATTATAATCGATTAATCAATTATAATCTAAGTCAAATACAATATAATCGATTATATCTAATTATATTTAATCGTCATTCATATAATGTCTTCTTAGACATAACACATTCAAAATGAAACAGTGAAAAAGTTATTTATACCCTACTTTTTATTCATAAAACGTGATAGCTAAGTTTCTTGGTACCTACCTGAACTGTACCATCATGGCGATACTATCTAAAAATAATTGCAAATTAATCGATTATATCGAAATAATCGATTATATCGATAGTATTGCTTTCAACTTGATATCGATATAATCGATTATATTGTATTTGACTTCGATTATAATCGATTAATCGATTATATCTTATAAAAATAGGTATCGATATAATCGATTATATCGATAGTATCGATACTATCGATTGTCATATTGATTATTAGATTATTTGAGGGGGGGATAATCGATTAATCGATTATCCGGCAACACTAGTAAGAGTAAACCGAATAGAAGGAGAGAAGCAATGACACTCATGTCTGTCTCACTCGCACTTATGCGCACGGATAATGCCCGTGCCCCTACTCTCAGCGACATGAAAATTGGGTCTGGTGAATGTTTGGCCCCTTGGATCGGTCTGTCCGTTTGCAAAACGTTTTAAGATAGTTGTTTGAATAACATATATAAAAATCAAGCATCAGAAAATAAGTGACCTTAATTATTTTTTTTAATAGCTTTGAAGCGTCTGTAAGGTAAAACCGCCGATCGCATGTGTCTGGGAGTAATGAATCCTGATTTTTAACGATATTGTGTGAAATATATGTTAAAATCAGCTATCAGAATTTAAGTGAAGTGAGCAGTATTTCTATGTACCTTGATTAATTGCTACCTGAAAAATGGCCGTCTGGCCAAGGTAGCAACTAGTCATATGATCATAGCACACCCCACCACTACTCACTCGTATATATTTTGTCCATCAGAAAATAAGTGACGTCTGGGAGCTCTGGGATCTTACTCTAATACATGATGTGGTATTCAGCCTCATCAATTTTTTGCGACTTTTTATTTACACTTTTAATGTGTAAAGTTATGATTTTAAATAACGCATAGTAAGACAAAAAATGACAAATGTCAAATATAGATAACTTTTCAATAAACAAAATAAAAAGCTAAGTAGCGGCTCGAAAAAACATATTTTTGTATAGTTTTCTTTTCTTTGCCCACACTAACCAACAATGGTTCAATACTCAGATTGCCGAGCAAAAATAATTTCTTCGTCGTCACAGTGGATCATTAATTACCTCCTATATTAGATTCCCTGGATTTTTCTTGATGTCCAAAAGAAATTCTGCTCCCATTGTTTCCGAGATACTAAATTACATTTCCGAGATGCTAAATTATACTAGGGGCTACCTTTCATCGCTATACTAAAATGAAGGATGAGTAAAGCCTCAGGCAATTTTGTTATTTCAATGTCCGGTAAACTTTGGATTCCGATAGCTTCAGGCATAGAAGGGTTTTATTTGAATTTAGTTATTTTAGAACTCTTTTGCATAGAAAAAGTACAACAACTGGACTTAAGCTAGAAGAAATATCAAGGAGTGAATTTTATGTCTACGGTCACTAGCTATGACCCAATTTGTCTTTGTGGATTTTATATTAATTACATTAATAAAAATACATATTAAATCAATTTGTTCCAAAAAATCAAAGCATTTCTTATTTTATCAGCTACCTACCTGTAAAACTCCTATTAAAAACAGTCCCATCGTTTGAAAGATTAGCCTGAACAAACAGACACATAGGCATAAATTATAAAAAAATATATTTGGTATTATAAACACACCAACCTTACATGATGTCTTGCAAACTTTCGCGATTATTATAATTATTGATAGGATTTGACAACATAACGTGCATTGCTTTGGCCCTGTTAGTATGTAACTAAAGTGCGTGTATAACAACAGTTCCACAACACCCAGACCCAATATATAAAAGCACGTTTCTATATTGACTCGGGCCCCGCATCCAGGATGGATGAGATGGCGCGTAAAGTCCGGCCCGCTCACCTCTCGGCTACAGAAACAGTAATTATAATAAGTACGTACGTAATTAAGGACAGTGAGACATTGAAACCCTAATCTCTAATGTATTTTATTAGAAGTGACAAAAAAGTATGAAAATTGTAACTTGAGTTTTAATTTCGTAATTATAAAATTGCCGAGGACCGATAATTTTATTATTGTACTATATCTGGGTCGTTCTACGATTGCTTCTATGATTTGCGATTGCACTTTCCGATCTGAATACCCTATTTCGCTTTCGTATGAAAAAGAAACGATTCGCAACGAGAAATTGCGCTTTTACCTTTGCCGTTTTTATTGGTGAATGGCTGTATTGTCGACTTCTTATTTCCAATAAATTTTTAGTTCGCTTGCAATTATTTTAATAGGTTATTTTAACTAGGAGAGCTAATATATATATATGTGTGTATCTACAAGCCAAATATAATAACTAAGTAAGCTAATAACCACCATTCGTTCGCATCTTTGGGATCTAGTATCATATGTTATCCTATTTCATCAATCTTTCTACCAAACTTCAACTAAATTAGTTAAATTAGTAGTTTTTGCCTGAAAATAATATAAGCTTTAGTACTCACATTTTTTTTTGCATTGTTTCGTATTAAAGGTGTCGTAATTTTTTATCTAGTACCTCAATTCTGAAAAAAAGAATGGGCGGAAAATTGATCTTTCTACCATTTTTTTCCTATTTAAATTGTGGTTGTAATACTAACAAAAGTACGTCCTTACATTCTTACAAACGTTCTCGTTTCTATGTTTTAGAGGGACCCCACACTAGCGTCTTTCGAGCGTCAGCGTCTTGCCGCGCCGACGTTGTTTGGGCGTTGCGTCGACGCGGCGCCCGCTCAGCGTCGACGCGGCGCCCGCCCAGCGTCGGCGCGGCGTTTGAGCGGCGCTTGCGCTGGGCGTCCTCTGCACATCGCGTTCGAACGTCGCGCCGCGCTGACGTCATGTACAGTTATTTCGAAAATGGAAATGTAAGATTTGAATAACGCACAATATAATGTTTTATATTGCAGTGATAAATTAATGCTTTCAACTTGTAAAGGAAAAAATATATTTTACCTATTTGACACATGGCACGAAAAGGCAACTTTAGCATTTATTTTCTCGAAAACTAAAAGGACTTAATTGAAAATGGGTTTCTTCGGCAATATGAGCTAGTATTTTAAGCTACATCCATATTTGCTATCAGCTAAAAAGTCTTCTACCTACTGATTCTAAAACACGGTCGGGCCGAAACAATTGAGTTGATCATTGTATTGACAACAGCAAAATAAACGCTGCGGCAGGCGTCGGGCCGGCGCGGCGCCTGTGGAGCGCAGTCCTGGCGTTCGTCATTTCGACCGCGCCGCTGCGCAAGCGTTGCGTCGGCGCCGCGTCGACGTTGCGTCTACGTCGCGTCGGCGTTGCGTCGACGTCGCGTCGGCGTTGCGTGGGCGTCGACGCTCAAAGAACGCTAGTGTGGGGTTACGCTTAAAATGCACATCAATCCAGCATGGTGAAGTAGTTTTTTTTTTCAAATTTTATTTTCAATACTCTATGAAAACCTTCTTCTTAATAAAATCTAGATACAATTAATGTAAATATGAAAGTTACACTTTCTATCTGTATGCTACTCTTTGCAGTCTAGGCCACTGAATCAATTTGTTTGTAATTTGGTAGATGGATTATTATGTGTGGATTAGGCTTTATGGTTTTATACATTTAAAATAATTTAACGGGTCAAAACGCGACACCATTTTTATTTCGTAGTTAATACGAAATTTTAAATGTTTAAAATGGAACGCGAAAGACTTAAAATGTATGGTTTTATAGTGCTAATAAGTCCTTTGCTACTATTTTTACTGCAAAAGGGATTAAATCACTTAAATTGGAAATTTGTATGGCAGTTTGGTTCTAACGACACACTGCATTTCGGGCAATTGTCGCGCAAAACAACTAAATATTACAAATTTAAGCAGCAATTTAGTATTATACTATATTTTGAGGAATAATTTTTCAGGCACGTATTTATTAATTTGAGCGACAGAAATACTCACTAAGTCACAAGTCGCCCAAATCCAAATGGCTCGCTTATTTAATTTGTGCCCAACCTATTATTTCGGTTAGGTTAGTATATTTTTTTGTACTCAATTAAATAGAACCCTATTTTTTTCTTATGATTTTTACTATGTGATAAAGCAATAACTTAGATAATGTTACTGTAATTAATCTGCTGAGTTTCTTACCGGTGTCTTCTCGGTAGATATAGGTTCCGAACCGGAAGGAGTATCACTTTGCATTGTATTCAATGACGATTCAAAAGTGTTACATGTAACCTACTCGAATAAAGAAATATTTAGGTTTGAGTTTGTCAGTTTTCCCCTTGTAATTATCAGTTTAAATATATTTTTTGCCATGCAAGCTAAGCTACCTATCTCAAATTGAAAAAAAAAAACAATTTAGTTCAGGAAATGACGTCGCTTCCCTACGAAGGTAATTTCCAGAGTCAAGAAGCTTGGAATTGGGGAGAGGGCTCTCCGCTGTTTTTAAGACTTAGTAGCACCCGGCTAATCTCTAGCCAGGGCCGTGGCTAGGGCCATTATTGTACACGGCTCGAATCTATTTAACTGGATTAAAGTAATAGATTGAATTGCCGCCACGATGACATGGTTAGAGCATTGGGCGCCCAAACTCGGAGGCCGTGGGTTTGAATCCCGTGGGGAAGACTTTCACTGTGTAGGCTGGCAAGCCAAATAAAATTTGAAGTAATTTTGGTATTAATACTTTTTACTTGCACAAAGGAAAGTTTATAAGAATGTGTGAATAGATCTTGTTAATTTTTATTTGTAACACAAAAACTACTGGTTGGGCAAGAAAGGTAAATGAGATACGCGATTAACACATACAATTCGTTGTCACCATTTGGTTCTTAGTTTTATAGGGTGCCCTTATTGGGGCTCTGTTTCTTACCACAATGATTTGCAAAAAAAATCTTAGTTAGGAGGATTATATTTGTTTCCTATTCCTCAGTTGTAATAGAAATGTATGAGTAAGAAAATAAGGAAAACTATTTTAATTAGTACACGTAACTTCCGATTGTTTGGAGAACTTCGTCCGTTAATTCCTGCAGCTAATTATTCTCATTGGACGAAATTGGCACCCAAGTTCTAAAGTTCAAGTTTTGGTGAAAATAGGTTACTATGAGTATAGTTCAAAACTCAAGAGAGACTACTAAGTTAATGTATAGTACGAAAACAAAATGTCGTTCAACTGAGATAATAAATAAATAAATAATAAATATTGGCCTACATCACATACATTGCTCTGATCCTGTGGTACGTAGCTAAAGCACTTGTGTTACAGAAATCAGAAACAACGACGGTACCACAACACCCAGACTCGAGACAATATAGAAAAGTTCGTTTCCCATATTGACCCGACCGGAGATCGAACCCGGGACCTCAGAGATGGCGCGACGCCTAAGCCCGGCACGTTTACCTCTCGGTTACAGAGGCCGTCTAATATATGTTGTTGTCGTCTAATAATAATGTTCTGTAAAAATAAATATTATAGCGGTAGAGTAAATAAAAAATAAAACTCTCGGCTCTTTTTTTATTGAACTTCCTAGGTATCTGCGCGTGACATCAATATTTACGCTTTGATAGTTTGCTCTGAAACAATAGAATATTGGCTTGCTGTGTACCATGACGTCGAATTTTTAACGAAATAAACCAAAACCTCAAGTTACTTAACATAACAAGATATTTTATATTCATGTTGATAGTATGCTAAATTCGTTGAATTCTATAATAATGCCAATAATAATGCAGTTTAATTGTGATAATTCAGATGAAGGTAGAAAAGGTCAACATTATTTTGATAAGCATTAAGTTGGTTAATTTTAATACAAACATGGCTAAAAAAATAAAACCTTGTTTCGCATCAATTTGAATTAGGTTTAGATTTTTAATTCAAAGCGAAAAACGAGTGGGACCATTTTGCTTTTCACTGTGCGCTCAGTACCAGCTTTTTGGACTAGCTTGAAAATTGTTCAAGGTATTTCATCACAACATATCTAGGTAGTAGTTCAGTCCAAAAACTAGTGAAACCATAATGGTTTTCATTGCACGCATTAGTTGCGCATTTGGACATGCTAGAAAACTATTCGAATAGGGGTGAGAGCCATCTGCGCTCCCCCGAAGGCTCGGTGAAAATGATAAGGCTTTGCAGCCATCATTGATAGCTAGGAAAATAAACTATCCGAGATGTTTCATCTCATCACTCTCTCTGAAAATATAACGCCTACCGGCCTTGTATTAATCACTGCCATTATACAAAGCCTGCCGACAACAGATAACCTAAATAGCAGTTATTACTTTTCTGTTATCCTAGCGCGGTCTAATTCTGAGATTCGGGGCATTCATCTCGAATGTCGAACCGGGCCATTCCCACGGGACTAAATTAATTATTGAGTGTGTTTAGTCGGGGTAAAGTTTGCGCGAGCGTGGTATTGTGACAGGAGACGTTGATGGGGGGATACTGTCACTCGAAAGCTGATTTAACATGAACGTTGCGTCGATTCCATATTCAAATTGACCAATCACGTAACTGTTGCAGCTTTCGTTTTCCTGCTGCATAGATAAACGCAATTTTTTCTGAATAAAACCTTTTTTTCAACACGCTTTTATTAGCTTTACTTGTAACTATGTATGTAAGATAATATTGGAATCGTAATGTGACCCACTTCCCGATCTTCGATTAGGATGAAATTTTGCACACGCTCTGAGTTCTGATGACATTATACGACTAGCTAAGAAGAGTCATTACAAATCCAATATGGCGGCCTCCCCAAGCGGTGGACTGGCTGTTTGAAATCCACCCCCTTGATGTGAGTAGGTATCAAGTGAAAGGATTTGCTGTCAGGAATACGAAAAATAGTCTCGTGACTTAAATCCAATATGGCGGACGTCAATGCGTGCTAAAAGCGTGTTTTTTAGTTCTTTGAACTAATAATGGATATTAGAAACAGAAACATTTCATGTCCCCTTGCGGTGCGGGAATCGAACCCACGACCTTCACGTATCGCGCGTGCTGCTCTTACCAACTGAGCTGACCGCAAGTTTTATCGTAGGCGATGAAATTTTTCTGCTAAGTAATATGTATTCGATAAGTAGGTATGTAGTTCTAAACATATTCGGCAGAGGGCACTTAACCGGAGGCTAACGGTTGATACGATAACTTGCGGTTAGCTCAGTTGGTAAGAGCAGCACGCGCTATACGTGAAGGTCGTGGGTTCGATTCCCGCACCGCAAGGGGAGATAAAAAAAATCTGTTTCTAATATTTAAAGTTCGCTAGTACGGCGTAAAGTACTATAAAAATAATAAAATCGATTAATTATGGATATTTAACTAGTTGATAATGATGGTACAGACCACGGAAAAGACAGGACTTCTGTTAAATTATGTATTTTACAGAAGTGTACAGTACGGGTGCTACATTAATAGCAGGAGTCAAGCCTTCAAGATAAGGATGAGAAGTCCAGTAAAAGCTAATATTTTGCTGTACTTGTCAGACGTCTTTACCTTAAGAACATCATTACCTCTTAACATCTAGTGGGATTAGGTCAATCTTGAAGAACAATATAAAAAAAAAACAAATTCTCTACTACATTGCAAAACTTCCTGTTGATTTGGGAAAGCGTTGGTCGTTTATATTTCCGTATTATTTTTCCTTTTCTATTTCAATCATTAGGAAATTCAGTAACCACGAAAAGGAATAATACAAGTATAATACATTTCGGTTGTTTCTGTAGGCCTAGTTATATTATTTTTGTAAATATCAGCTGAATTGTGGCTCCGCTAATGTTTGGCTTTTGTATTGAAGATCCGTACACTTGTTTGGGATTTTCGCATAAATTATTAGGTTATAATTCGTAGTAGGTGCTGTTTGAAATTTAAGTCGATTGAAGGCTTTAAAATCTAATTTCTTTATCCGTTGTGCAAGTTAAATAATCAAGATGAACATAATATCGACCAACATCATCGAATATTTCATTGGTTGTCTGGAAGTGATCGCTTCTTAGCGATATGACCGCCTAAATTGTACTATAACTTATCTGTAAAAACAATTTCTGTAAAGACTTTGTGCACTAAAGTATCAGTAAACTATCTGACGACTTCCGTAGCCGAGAGGCGAGCGGACCGGACATTGGCATCGCACCATCTCTGAGGTTCCGGGTTCGATCCCCGGTCGGGCCAATATGGGAAACGACCTTTTCTATGTTGTCTCGGGTCTGGGTGTTGTGGTGCCGTCGTTGTTTCGGATTTCTGTAACACAAGTAATTAAGCTACTTATTACAGAGGAATGTGTGTCCAATAGTTATTTATTTATTTATCTATCTATCCATATCTTACCAATCCAAAGTAAATAGTAATATTACCTATGTCTGAAAGTACATACATATAGTGTTATACATATACTTAAGACCTACTCTTTCTTTGAAGTGCGTTAACATAAGTTGTCAGAATAAACCCCGATAGCATATTTAGAAGTTGAATGGCAACTATATTTGTTTAGGAAAATCGATTGCCAATATCGCATAAGAATTGTTATAATACCATGATCGTGTTTAATCATCCATTCCAGTTAGTGAAAACATAAAAGTGATTTGATAAACTTTCACTAAGTGGACACACGTAAAAATCTAAGCGTGTCCAGATGACGAAATAAGTTATATTAATTTTGAGTTTTACCAACTGTCGTGTCCAGTTGGTGACAAACCAAGTTTTACTATAAGTTCATTCGGTAAAATTCCGTAATGTATTTTAAATACCTAATACAGAAATCTGTTGTTTATTAAAACGCACACTGATGGTCAAGCGACTACTTATTTCAGACCGGGCTGTGTTTTACCAGACTACACTGGATCATTGGCTTATAATAAATCATTTGAAAGCTATAAACCACTATATCTAGAGAAGAGAATAGATAGAGAGGTTGAGAATGCGCCTAGCATTAAGACCACCTTTTGTACTTTTTTTGTGCAATCAAGTTTTTAAATAAATAAATATGTTATTTATATATACAATTCTGGTGTTACAATGTTCGTTCCCGTACTCCTCCGAAACGGCTTGACCGATTCTCGTGAAATTTTGTGAGCATATTGAGTAGGTCTGAAAATCGGGCAACATCTATTTTTCATACCCGTTAGTGATAAGGGTTGTCCACCCTTAACATTTTTCTTACTTAAAAATTGTTTATATTGTTAAACAACGTTTGCCAGGTCAGCTAGTAATATATAAACATGAAATTTATTTTCAAATTACTATATCAATATTAGGTTTATGACTAGCAAAACTAATTTGTTGCCTTTAAAAAAACGGTTGGATGTTGCGTCGTATTTCATTCTGAGTATTATGTATTTTCGAATTAGTTAAGTTATTTAATTATGTAAATAATAATCACATAAATTCATTTAACATCAACGTAATTAAATAAACTGTCGTATATTATTTATGTAAATGGCTTGATTAAAAATTTCGTTTTGCAGTATAAATATTTTAGGTAATGTTCTCACCAAGAGTCATTAGAAGTTCCAGTATTAACAACTCTCCAACATTGAGTGTATTCTTTTAAATCCGTAAAGGAATTGAACAAAAAATTTAAAACTAGAAAGAAATAAGAATTTTATCTTTCATACTTTATAAAATTTATACCTATCGTGTTTGAGCTAAATTATAAAAAAAGTATGTAATTTGCATGAAACCATTGACTCAAATGTTTTTCGTTTTTAAATGTCGATACAATTTGGAAATACATTAGAAAATCCCCTCTTAACTATATCCTATAAAATCATATAATGTTTAGCTAGTATCTCATATATCTTTAGAAATTTTATATATATCCACTCAGTATTGAAAGATACATCCATACATTTCCACACAATTTTTAGAAAGTAAATTTCGTATTGGTGCATGGACGCCTAGTGTAGATGAACCTTTATTTAGCTCCCCTAAAATAATAAGTCACAAATTATATAATATTAAAAGTAATTCTAGAATGTGTCGGGAAGTTTCTCCCTTTTCATATGGTTCTTGTATGTAAATACACATTAGCGAGTTGAAGCAAAGTTGGTGCTATTCAGCCACTTGTCACACGTAGCGACTTCGAAATTAATTACAAAGTTCACTGGCTAACTACAGCTATACTAATTATTTATTTATTTAAACTTCATTGCAAGTATATAAAATACATACAGACATTCTTTACCAGTTAGCCCCATATACTCCACTATTTTACGAACTGAAATTAACAAATATTGTTTTGACCTTTTCGCACATTCAAAAAAACAAAATCAAACTTGGTCTAGTATTTCTGAAGTTATCGTGTACTTATGTATTTTCAGTGATTCATGTTATTTATAGAGATAATTTTATAGTTAATTATTACGAGTGCCTAAATAAATAAATGGAATCCTATGTTTGTTGCAAATATATTAAAATGCCATCTTTATTTTTTTATGTTAAAGATTCTTCTCTTCTTAACCGTGTATTCTTGGCAGAGTGGTTGCGGTCATACTCAAGGTGCTAATTCACAAACGTTACAACCGATTTAGATTCGAAAAGTCTTTGTTTAATATCTGTTAAATTGTTTATATTAAGAAAGAGTCAAAACACTAGTTCCGAATTCAAATCACGACGTTTTGTGAATAGGTATGTATGCTGGACGGGTTGTTCGCCACCGCATTTTTTTCTAAATTGACAATAGTCAATAGATTATATAGCATCTATAGATGATCATAATCAACTTCATTAAGCTTGAGGAGGAGCGGAGGCCTAAGTTCTCTTGACGCGACGCTATGCAGCTCTGTGCTTGGAAGAGTGAGACTCAGAGTGGGAGAATTTAAAAGTACTATGATTTTTTTTTCTAATCCCAGATTCATTAGTCTCTCCGTGTGACAAGAGCCAACCCTACAGCTGCCGGCAAAGGCTGTCCGTATTCAAAACAGTCGGTGTTTTGTTAGTGACGAACGGAGCCAAAAAACTTGGCAAGATAAATTGTGCGTCACCCCAGGCGACTCATTAACGCAGACGGCTTTCCGTATTTCTGGAGTGGCTTTTGATTTTTGTTGGGACGCGTTGCCTGCTTAGGTATTCTTTTTGGATTCTAACTGAATTCCATTATTCATAACGGACAGTACTATGCTCATATTTTGCTGACTTGACTAATGTTTTTTAAATTTAATCGTGATTCTATACTTGTATTTTGGTAAGCTTAATAAATTAACAAAGGCTAGATGCACAAAACTTTTAAAAATGGTTGAACAGATAAACCGTAGTACAAAAGAGGTAAGAAGATTTCGATTATTTTATTTTTTTAGTTCTTATTATTAACAAGTAATAATAAAAAGAAGTTTTCTAATAAATTGTGTTTTGATTTAATTTCTAAATTTGAAATCACACTTATCGTAATTTTAATTACACAGATAATTTTGTTAGATTTGGTAGACTACTTTTTTTACCTACTGTAGGTACAGTTGGTTACTTAATAACGTTAACATAGGGTTTACTTTAGAATGAGGTTGTATACATATTAGTGCATGTGAATAGTCATGTAGACATTACGTGATGAAACTACAAACGCCAAATATTTGATCCTAGGTAAAGTAAACAATATTATGTATGTACTGGTATTTGCAGAGTGTTCAAAGGAACTCACGTCAATACTTACCCAGCACTTATGTGGTCTTCAGAAGACGCAATCTGAAAAAGAATAAAACATTTAGTCATTTATAAAGGTGACGAAACAATTAGGGTAGGGTTTTGCGGAATAATATTTTGTTTTAAGGCTGTGAAGGAAAGATAAAAAGAAACATACTTATGTAGATCATGAATCTTACTTGAAAAATCAGAAGAATTTTGGTCCGGTAAATTAAAGTTTTAAGCTCCGCGTACCCAATATTAATAAAAATATGAACTTGTTTGCAGATTCAGTCCACTTTTTTTCAAAAACCTTAAAAAAAATGTTGTGTTAAATCGCGAGTTCTGTAGTGAATATATTTTTAATAAAATCGCGTGTGATTTAAAATAATTCCACGATATGACGTTTATTTGATTCTATATACCTTTCCACTGATTCCATGGAGGCCAATGATCCAGTTAAGGCTTGTTATAAGGTGGTATTGGGTGTAAAGTTAGCACTCTGCGTGGGGATATCACTTGACACTCGATGCACATTTTATTGCGGTTGACTTTCATATTTACTGAACAAATTAATACAAAATTTACGTACTAATGTTAATAAATAAATAAATCGGATCGAACAATGCTTTTTCTTTCTCTACAATCCATAAAATTGTTGGCCACTCCATCATGCAGCTTTAGTGTGTTGGTATTTTAACATTTAAAATAAATTAACGGGTCAAAACGCGACACCATTTTTATTTAGTAGTTAAGTTAGTGCAACCTAACCGAAACGTCGTCAGCAAGTAGTTCGTATAAACTACTAAATAAAAATGGTGTAGCGTTTTGATTCTTTAATTTATTTTAAATGTTTAAAATGGAACGTGAAAGTCTTAATATTGGTGATTTTCCAAAATTATCATTGTGTTGGTACAGCAAAGCACGTCGAGGTAAGCGCAGTTCGATATTTGTTCTTATGCGCACGACATAAGGGCGATGCAAGGTCCAGTAATAATATAGTACTAAATTTTATTGAAGTGTACTATATTTTGTATAATTTAATTTGAAATGTACTATACTTTAATAAAGCAATGTTGGCAGCTCTTATTTAAATATAAACACGAATCTCTAGTTAAGTCTTAGGTACAATCAGCTTTGTAACATAGACTACTGTAAACTAAATGAATGACTGTGAAAAACATTTATGTAATGGTTTAAAACTCTAAAAAAGAGTCAACAATTTTATTTACCTGCCTTACCTTATTTGTATTGAGTGACGAATACAAAAAAAGTAAATGAAACAAATTAACAAACACGGATGTAAGTCAGTAGGTTGGTAATTAAATAATTCCACGATTAAAACTAGGTCAGTTGATAGCACAAAATAAAAATAACGCTGATATATTTCGTATCAGAAGACATTTTACTTTTTAAAATAGTTTAACATATTCGTGTTCAGACGAACACGAAGTTTTAAGAACAATTTATTTTTAAAATTAAACTGACGGTACCTTTTTTAAAATATAAGGTGAACAGAAATTAACAAAACATTATAAAAAAGGAAAACATTTATAAAACCAGTGTATAGAATAGTTAATCTTCATGCATTACGGTCTGTGGATTTACTGTCCTTTTTCCATAGTTTTATGAGAATATGAAGAAATTTCTATTGCGTAATATTTTTAGCCGAGAGGACAGATCTTGAACTGTGCTTGTGTTAGATACAATTTTCATGTTGAAAGTACCCGCATTCAAATGTTTTTTAGCTTTTGGGATCCAACGAAAATAGTTTTTGGGATTCAACGACAATTATCTTCTATTTTCTAAATATGGGATCCAACGGCAATAAAAATTAATTCTTTTTGGGATCCAAGGGCAAAAATATTAAAATGGGATCAAAAAATGGGATCCAACGAAAATAAATGTACCTTGGAGCCTTGACCCACTACTTTCAAATTTGGAAAGATTGATCACACAAGAATCGAACCCAGGGCCTTTTACGTTTTAGATTTCTAGCGAAAAAAACAGTCTAAATCTTCCTTATCCCTACTAATATTATAAATGCGAAAGTAACTCTGTCTGTCTGTCTGTCTGTGTGTCTGTTACGCTTTCCTGCTTAAACCTCTCTAACGATTTTGATGAAATTTGGTATAGGTATACGTTGAATCTCAAGAACGGACATAGGCTACTTTTTTAACACGCTTTTATTAGCTCGGGTTGTATGTATCTATGTATGTAACGGAATCTTTGAATCTTAATTTGACCCACTTCCCGGTCTTTGATTAAGATGAAATTTTGCACACGCTCTGAGTTCTGATGACAATACATGACTAGCTAAGAAACGTCATTACAAATCCAATATGGCGGCCTCCCCAAGATGGCGAACTGACTGTTTGAAATGCACTTCCATGATATGGGTATCAAAAGAAAGGGTTTGCTGTCAGGAATACGAAAAAAATAGTCACGTGATTCAAATCCAATATGGCGGGCGTCCAAGATAACGGACAGGCTATTTGAAATGCACCCCTATGATATGGGTATTAAATGAAAGGGTTTGCTGAATGGGATACGAAAAAGAATTATATAATTATTGATACATGAGAAAACTAAAAAGTAGAAAATAAAAATAATAGTTTAAAAAACTAAAAAACACGCTTTTAGCTCGCACTAAAAATTACAAAATAATTCAGACATTTAAGAAAGAAAGCGTGGAGCGTTTTGTCCAAAAAGAGTAAAGATAACATAAACGCTCCACGCTTTCTTTGCTTTTATATTAGAAAATATTAGAAAATAAGAAAATATTAGAAAATAAGCTAATATTAGAAAATAAGGGGGGGAGGGGGGTAATACCACCTTCGGAAATTTATATGGGAAAATGTTTATTTTTGAAGTTAGAGATATGAAATTTGGCACAAATATAGCTCGAAACGTGGATTAAAATATATACTACTTTTTGTTTCGAATATTAGGGAAGAAAGGGGTAAAACCGACCATAAAAGTATGTAGTCTGGTACCTTTGTCAAATATTATTCTATTGACTATTATTATTGTTCAAACTATTCATACCTACTATCGACGACCTCCGTAGCCGAGACGCGAGTGTACCGGACTTTGGCGTCGCGTCACCTCTGAGGTTTCGAGTTCGATCCCTTATCGGGTCAATATGGGAAATGAACTTTTTTGTATTGTCTCGGGTCTGTGTGTTGTGGTACCGTCATTGTTTCCGATTTCTGTTACACAAGTGCTTTAGCTACTTACCGCAGAATCAGAGCAATGTATGTGATGTTGTCCAATATTTATTTATTTATTACTATCCTTTTTACTCCATTTCGTGGGCAATTTCTAGTCTTACTATAATTTGTAAGTAAAACCAATTTATGTAAATGTCATGTACAAAGTATACTGTCTAATCTTTTTACGCTAACACCATTTGTTCTACGAGCTAAATAGCCTGCAAGACTGTAATTGAAATTAATAATTAACCCAATAAACACGTCTAGCGGCTACTTAACCTCGATTAGTTTCACGTGAAGACAAAGTCCACTGTCAAAAGTTTTCCCATCGGAGACGTGTTTGAATGTGAAATGTGGCGGCGCTGTACACATTGGCGCCCTAATTACGGTTGTGACGTAAAATCGATGGAAAGCTAAATGATGGACTCAAAGACAAAGGGCTATTTTTGTAATGAATGAGTGTTTTAGTTATCGGCCTTTCGCTGAGTAGTTTCTTTTCATAATAGGGGGAACCAGTCTAATGGTTGGCATTGAGAAAATAAATGACGGAGATTTTAATGATTCGACGGCATTGTGTTACGAAGAAAATAGCAATTTCAAACGTAAAAACTTCTAGTAGATTTACAGGACTATTTGATGGTAAGTAGATATTTTGATTAAAACTAGTGATTTGTCCTATTAATGGGCACCTGCAATAATTTTATTTATAAACAAATATTGGTTTGGTCTTTGCTTTACTTAATGCCTTAACACGTATGGTAGCGCTCCTTTAAGGTAGATCATCGGAAGAACACTAGTACATATTCAGAAGTGGGTAAACTATCAAAGACGACGTAAATATTAGACAGTTTCAGATAATTTTGACCTAATACTAACGCAAGTAGCTATTAGTATTTGTGTTATAAAGGTGAATACGCTTCCAACATGAATTGCTCTGGGTAGTATTTGTTGTACCCTATTATAGCTGAAGATGAAACATAATTGGCAATATGAAATGGCAAAAATAGAACACTTTTTTCGGGTTGATTTAAACCTTGTTGCCACTAAACCTCCGTATAGAAGAACATTACAGCTAGCTTATATTGAAAACGAAATTGTTTCAATTTATTCACTCATAAACTATATGATAAATAGATAAAAATTTAGCACATGAATAGATAATATGAATAGAATAGTTTTTTCAAACTAAAATAGGTACGTGAAGAAAGTCGCGCGAAACTGGTAGTGTACATAAACATAAAGTTTCTTTGTTCAATTTCCATTGTTGTTTTAAAAGCTTACAGAAAATATCTTGACTGAAATAAGTTAACCAAATATCAGAAAAAGCTCTCTTTTTTCAGCCAGTAAAAAGGTTTTGGTGCGATTCTGGCAAAACACTCTGCCAAAGTAACACTTGAAGGTTTTCCTAATAAGATTCGAAAGCTTAAATTGATTCAAAAGTCAACATCAGAAATTTATGAGAAAGGAGTCTTTTGAGAAGCCTTATGCTAGCTATTGTCTTAAGTATTTTTTCTGATCCCAGCCTATATTTAAAAAAATAAATATTTATTTGCCTTTAAGAAGCTCTAAAATTACTGAACTGATTTAAAAAAAAAACGTGACCATTATACTCCCACAATATCCCTTATAACCAAAGACGATAGTGCAATAAAGTTATATAATTTGTACTATTATTTATAGAATACATCAATATTTACAAAAAACAATCCGTAATACCATGATTATTACAGTTCTAATAACACACCAACAAAATGTTCACATAAACATTATGCACTAGTAACGCCTAAAAAACTTACTTACTTACTCCCATGGCTCAATGACCCAAAATGAGTCTTGGCCTCCAATATGAGATATCGCCACCTTTCGCGATCCTGTGTGCTGGCCCGCCAGTCGCCAACTTGCAGCTCCTGAAGATCGGCTCTCACTACGTCGCTCCAGCGATACCTAGGGCGGTCAACCGGCCGACGTCTAATAGGCCAGATAAGTTAACGGTTGACTGGTAGAGAATGCTTCTAGCATTAAGTCCGCCTTTTATACTTGACGACCTCCGTAGCCAAGAGGCAAGCGTGCCGGACTTTGGCGTCGCGCCATCTCTGAGGTTCCGGGTTCGATCCCCGGTCGGGTCAATATGGGAAACGAACTTTTCCATATTGTCTCGGGTCTGGGTGTTGTGGTACCTTCGTTGTTTCTGATTTCTGTAACACAAGTGCTTTAGCTACTTACCACAGAATCAGAGCAATGTATGTGATGTTGTCCAATAGGTATAGGTATAGGTAGGTAGGTATAGGTATACTTTTTATTTTGTGCAATAAAGTTTTTAAATAAATAAATAAGTTTTCATGAAGCTGTGATCCTCTCCCATTTTCTCTAAGTGTCCAAGCCATCTAAGTCTTTGAACCTTGGCCTCCCCAATGATGTTAGGTTCAGTCACGCACTTCAATTTCGGCATTCTTGCAAATTCTCATACTGCCGTCGGGTCTTCACACCAATCCCAAGACTTTTCGGAGAATCTTACGTTCTGTGACCAGGAGTCTGTTCTCTTCTTTTTGAGTCAGTGTTCAAGATTCACAACCATACATTAGTATAGGCCGTACCACTTTGTAGATGAACTAGGCCGTATTAATAGTATCTTGTTATTATTTATGGGTTCTATTTAATCGAGCATCAAAAAAATACTTACCTAATTTAAATAATAAGTTGGCCACAAATTTAATATGTGAGCCATTTAAGCTTGGGCGACTTTGTGGCTCGGTCAGTATTTTTCTCGCCCAAATTAATAAATAGGTTCATGTGTAATTATTTCTCTTTATTAATTATTCAAGTACACTTTGTACTAAAGACTATGTCGATAGTGACAAACATGGAAATAGATTTTTAAATTAACGTGTTAAGCTCGTAAAATGGATCCTAGGGGCCTACTCCCAAAAACGAAACGAACAAAGGAAAGGTTTCGTTTTTGAAGATTGATCAAAAGTTAGGGAATTAAAACGTGGTTTTTGATTTGTATAAATAATATTTAGTTTTTTGATAACGCTTTATTCGCATTCGAAGTGAGTTGGTTTCGAATTAAAAATTGCTGTCCGTTGTCGGATCCGACATATTTAATTTTTGGGAGTAGACCCACTGGTTCCTAAGTTATTGCGAGTGCAATTTATTTCAATTTAAGAAACTGTGATGTTTGTTGATATGATCTATGTGTGTGTGTCTATTTGTCTATATATGTGACTTGTTGCGTTATCATCGCTCCCAAACCACAATCCATAACAATCTAAATTATCTATTTTTTATCGTGCGACGCCGGGGCGAGACGCTATAGAAAAAAACTTTGTAAAACATTTAACCGGCAAAGCGTACAAATAGCTTCAACAACGTTAGTTCAAACTATTTTAGTTTGAACAAAATTTGTAGTTGAATTCCAATTGAAAAATGAAGCGAAATATTTTAGTAGCTACCTGTCTAATTTGTAGTTCACGTAAACTCCACTTCGTATCAAAAAGTTCAGTATGGAAACAAAACCAATCACTGGGTGGATAAACAATGATTTGGTAAAATTGGTAAAGTTAAAGTGAGTTAGTAAACTATAACCTAAATGGATTATCGGTGAAACCCACATCACAAGTAAATACTAGTGATCAAAAAAAAAATTTATAAAGTAGAGTGTTTTATTTAGTAATTTTACCAGTCCAAAAAAGAATTGCATTTATCAAATATAATCTAAATGAAGGAACAGCTACAAAAGGAATACTACTTAATTAAATGCTAGTGATCATAAAAAATATTTTATTGGGTAGAGTAGTAAGTAGAGAGAGTAAGTCTTATTAAGTAATTTTTCCAGTCCAAAAAAGAACTGTATTTATCAACTGTGTTTGTAGAGAATTTAATGTATATTCGAATTGAATGTACAACTGAATAATAGATAGTACTTAATTAAAAATAAAATCACAAGTATACAATTTTATCTAAGTTTTGTAGTAAACTTCATATCAAAACAACAGGATATCGTTTTTTGATGCATATTATATATTTTGCGGTTTATTTCATTGATTAAATAAGATGTCTCTTTAACACGTTCGGTATTCTATGTTACGAAATGTTTGAAGATACAAACAGGCAATGTTTTTTTTATTCCTGCTCCTTAGCAATTAGTATAAATTATGTAGCTAATCGTTCGTTATATCCGATTAATTATACTCCATATTATGTTTGTATAGTCTCAGGATTTGTAATTGACAACAATTTAATGAAATCATACAAAAAAATATATTGTCACAATATATCCCCTAATTCGTTGTAAAGTGTTTTTAAAAGTTTATTTTAGAAGCTACATTTCTGCATTTAAATGATACGATGTTTGTAACACCGTGGAGTCATCGTCATTATCATCATCATTTGATTTATTACTAGTTACTTATGCACATGGCCCTACCTTAATGAAAGCTCAAACTGAACTGAATGTTTTCAGCTTGACGTTATCAGCATCTGCAACCCGTCATAATCCTACCTAAGCTAGAATTTTTACATCACGTTTGCCTAGTTACGGTCACCAGCGAAGAACCCATTTAACCCAGCATTTTTTTTTTTATTTTTATTTTTAATTTTTATTTTTTTTTATAGTAGCGCAGTATATTGGCTCCTCCCAGCCTGATGGTAAGCAAGAGAGGAACCCACATCGCGATGACAACGGATTTGATATCAAAATATCCTATCCGTTAGCATCGCCATACTGGCCCGCAAGATGTTTCTTCACGCTCCTTTTGAAGGAATCCATGTCAAAGGAAGGAGGACACATGAGCCGGCAACGAGTTCCACTTCTTTATGGTCCGGCAAAAATAAGAGTTACCGAACTTTTTGGTTCGTGATGGAATATTTTCCACGGTGAAGCGATGACATCGTTGGCCGGCTCTTGTGGTTCTGTGTAGGAAAGGAGAGGGTGGGATAAGGGAAAATAGTTCCTCGGAACACTCCCCATGATAAAGCCGATAAAAGACACTTAATGAACCAACGTCCCTACGTAGTTGAAGAGGTTCAAGGTTCCCAGTAATCTCTTCATCGTTAATTATGCGCACAGCCCGTCGCTGCAACCTATCAAGGGCATCCATGAGGTATTTGGCGGAACTGTCCCAGAGATGCGAGCAGTATTCCAGGCAAGACCGGACTTGAGTCTTATATAAAGGACAAAGCTGGTCCGGCGTGATAAACCGACACACTCTGTTCAGAATCCCCAGTTTTTTGGTTGCTAATGAGATGAGACTCTCGATGTAATGACCTTGATTAAGATTGCAGCAGATATCCATGCCGAGCATGCTTAGGCTGTTACGCAGGCAAAGTGGAGTGCCCCGAAGAATGGGGAGAGGAAGGAATTGGGACAATTTAGTCGAAAACGCGCACACTTGGGTTTTCTTGGCATTGAACTCAACCTGGCAATTGAGGTTATGTGAACCCCATTGGCTAATAAGGCTCAACACCCGGTCCAGCTCAACGACAAGATTCTCTCGTTTCTCAACCGTTACTGCCCTGCCAGCTGAAGGTTTACCGAGGTATCGTCCATGGACCGTACTGTCATCAGCATAGCAATGTATGTTCCCAAGCGGTAGCATATCATTGATATAAAGAAGAAAGAGGATGGGCGATAAAACGGAGCCCTGTGGGACTCCGGCATTAACAGTCATGAACCGCGATGCGCATCCGTCAGACACGACGCGAATTCTACGGTCACACAGAAAGCCGCAAATCCAGTCACAAAGCCGGGTGGGCAGTTCATATGCCGAAAGCTTAGAGAGAAGAGCTTTGTGATCAAATGCCTTGGCAATGTCAAGGCTGATTGCCAAAGATTCGCCATTCTTGTCGATTGCCTCCCCCCAGAGGTGCGTCACATACGCTAGAAGATCACCCGTCGATCGTTTCGGCCTGAAGCCGTATTGGCGATCGTTAATTAAGGAGTGATCCTCTAGGTAGCGGATCAACTGGTTATTGATGATCCGTTCCATGACTTTGCACAGCACTGAGGTTACGGCAATAGGGCGGTAATTTGATGGATCTGATCGGTGTCTTTTTTTAGAGACAGGCTGCACATTAGCCTCTCTCCAAGCTTCAGGAATAACACCGGATGAGTACGAGAGGCGATATACGCGCGTTAACACTGGAGACAACTCGGCTGCACAGGTTTTAAGAACAATCGCTGGAATACCATCAGGTCCACTAGCTTTCCGGACGTCTAGTGACTGTAGTTCACGGCGCACCACAGTCATCGACTCGGGAATTCGCCGCAAAGAGCCTTGCCAAGAGATTGACTTTCTCCTGCGGTTGATGAGCTAGTGAATTTGTCGGTTTTCCGTGAGATATGGCCGGCACACTGCCACTATAACGTGTTAATTCTTTGAGCTATGTCGATTACTGTCCGGTATGTAGGTTGCTAATCCTATCCTAGAGAATCAAAGCATATATAAATAGCATAGCTCTTTCCACAGCTCGCTGAGTCACATTCAACTGATAGACCTCTTTTTTGTCAGGGGGATTTACCTTGACGTACCGTACCGTCACTCGAGATAGGTGACGGCGTGTGTGGGACTTCCGGCCCCGACAAGGGCAGGACTAGCCTTGAACCCGCCAGGGTAGTAGGGGGGAATGCTGGATCAGACCTGCCGCGTGTGTTCACGTTTCTGCTCCGTATATTACGGGTAGGCCGCACTGGTTCAAAACGTACCATTTCAAACTCTGGGAACATACAATCAGTACCTAATAGAAAGTATGGCTGACTTAACTTTTTCATTGTTGTATGTGCAAGCCTTTTTGTCATATGCTTTAGAACTGGTTTCACTCAACTCAATAATAATTTATTTCCCTTTACAGTTAGGTACATGAATATGTTAACTTAGATTAATATAATAAGTCACAGGGGTACACGAGCTGTAGCCTAATTAGTTAGGGACTGGTGCCTGAACCAGGTTTCCAATAAAACCTGTGCTACAGGTTACCAGGCCCTCAGACCGCACCGTATATCTACATCTACAAGTGATAAAATATAGGGTTACAATATAATAAACATAGAAAAAAAAAAACTACAGTCATTTGCCGAGGTGTTCTTTTGACCGTACATAACTCTTCGTCTGTATCCGTAGACACTTCTGTGTTTTATTAAATAACGTTTTAACCGGGATCAGCCACCATTAAGTGTTACTTTTGTCTCAAAGTGTCCTTAATTAAATTTAATTACAGGTGCTTGATTAAATTTAATTACCAACCCTGTGTTTAAGGGTTCATTGATAATAGCCTGTAATTATGACCACTAACTGAAAAGGGCTGTGATAATAGGTAATTACTAAGAGCACAAGGTTCACCTATTTTGGGATCATGAATTAAACAAGGTAGAATTTATCAATCTATCTTTGTTGAAAGGAAATTTGTAAAAAAAATGTAAAAAAACAAGGTTTTTTTGTATTATGCAATTTCCCAGTTTTTTAGATTTTTTATTCCGGTCGTTTTAATTATTAAAAAAATTCGTTAGTTTTTCTTCAATAAAGAATACACGAGACATATAAAAACATGTACCTGCTAAAATTATTAATTCTAACATATTTTTTTCTGTTTTTATTCTAAAGTACCATTACTAGTATTTTTTATAGATACTAGCATAAAATTCCGACCCTCAAATTATAAAATAGACTCCTACACCTAACCTAATTGAGCACTTTCAAATTTTGGCGAATTTTATACGTTTTCAAATCCAAATGCAATCCCACAAAGTTAAACGTTCGTTTTAAATTTTCCACACAAAATTCATTTAATTCTTGAGCTTTTGAAAAATTCACATCAGCAATTACAGCATATGTCTGCTTGATCCTTTACAGAAGGTCAAGTTGTAGCGACAACTCATGAATGTGGTCAACTCGAGTAGGCAGTTCCATACAACTAATCACCGCATTTACTCACCTCCTACTCGATGTCTCGTTAAACTTTATTCTTGTTCTAAATAAACATTATTATTCGTATTGCACAACTACTTTAAATAGTGCTTCGTAATGCTTACCTTGACGTTTTGCAATTTGACTATTAAGACGAAATATGAATAAACATGATTAAATGTCGATGAACTTTTATTTGATCATCGATGGGTTATAAACTACCTACGTGGTGTAGTGGCTAGAGCGTCAAGCTCAAAAAGGAGGTTGTGGGCCGTTCCAGATTTACCATAGAAGCTAAAAAAGCTAAATTTAAGGTGGGCAAAATAATTTGTTGTCTGTATATCTTGTGGTAGGCCATTTTACCCTGTCTTGTATATATTTTGTGCAATCTGTAGATTGTGATTTCAAGTGCATAGACAAAGCTATTTAGGCGGTACCGATATTTAGTATCAGAATAACACGCGTGCAAAGCCGGGGCGGATCGCTCGTTTATGATTAAATATAGAAACATTTTGTTTAATGTCTTAATTGAAAAAAGAACGATTGAATTTTTTTAATGAGATTTCATTTAAAAACTTTCTCATTTTAATTTATTATTGAATGTACCTATTGGCAAATACTCTTTAGTTGGAGGTAGAAAAATTACCGATTTATTAACAATCACTTTTTAGTACTACACTAAAATGTACTCTATTAAAATCTTTCGACAATCCCTGACTAAGGGAATTTTTAAAATGAGAATTCGTGTATTCTTCTGTACTTTTCCCTCTACATAGAATATCGTTTGCTTACTTGATTTGCTTTATTTATTCACTTGTTTGCTTATATTTATATATCATTTTGTTTTATTATTATATCATTTATCATGATAGGTACATGAATATTATATTCTGGTGTTTAATTTATTGCTATTTATTATTTTTCATTTTGCTGTCATGCATACTCACATTTTTACTCTTACCGCACCCATAAACGTACTATCTGCATGACCTAACGGTTGACTGGTAGAGAATGCTCCTAGTATTAAGTCCACATTTTGTACTTCTTTTGTGCAATAAAGTTTTAAATAAATGAATAGTAATATAAAATACAACAGTTCCAAAATAAGCCGCAATCGCTTGACCACTTTCCGTGGAAGTAATTACTGGCTCATTCTAAAATGGACGATGGATGGTATCAAGCAAATGGAATTGAAAACGGTGCGCCGTGAAATGGTCTGTTGTTTCGTCTAAATTGCTTTGTCTTATAACACTAGGTTTAGCTGTAGATGGTGCTAGTTACATGTTGATGAGTTAATTAGATCTGTTTTCTTGAGCGTGAGAACTATTGGCTTTTGTGAAGCAATAAGGAAAGGGATTCTGTTTTCTAGGATAATGTTTTTGGGTTTGTAAGAGTCAAAACGTTCTGAATGCAATAAATTTTTAAAACAGGAAATACAAATAACTAACAGTTCAAAAATACAAACAAAGTTTTACGCTATGGTTCCGCATCAAATCGTGAAAAATCCAGAAAGAAAGTCAGTTATTTTATTTTTTAATCATATACTAAAGAGAATGATTAGTTCATTTACAATGTGGTTATTTGAATATTTTGACACGACAAAATTTTAATGAAATCTTTATTCCTCTTTTAAAAATAAAACCATAATTCTTTATATTTATTGAATGGTGCTGTCAGTAATGAAATAAATTACACAATTTAATACGTAAGAATTAAAATACTAAAAAGTTTATTATTCATAAGACGATACCCACAGCCGTTAGACGTAAAGTATGAAAATAACTGATTTCAAAATATGAAATTATATTTGACGTCTACGCTGAAATGCCTACGATTTTGTGTATTAGTAAGGAGCCAGTACTGTGTTACCTTTTATGTTATAAAAAGTTAAGTGACAGGTCTTTTTGTATAAATTAGCACAAATTAAGACTGACGTTTCACGTGTCATGTCTCGACTCATGTGACATGTGAATCAGGGTTTATGTAATAACATCTGCTCTGTATTCCTCTATCTGAATTTGAATATATGATTTGTATGTCTGTGTTGGCAAGCAATAATATTTATAAAGATGTTGATCTACTAAACCCTGATCAATCAAATAAGTATGAATTTAGAGTAGCCCAAATTCCTTTTCATCAATCAGCTCTTTAACAAGAAACAATTAACATTATAAAAATGAAAAATAAAATAAAAATGCGCCAGACAGTCACACCAATCAATTGGTTTCCAACTTATATTTCAACTCAGTTCACTGAAACCTCATAATATCATTAAGAAAAGTTGGTTTCCTAAATTGACGATCGGTTAGGGAGCGTCGAAACTATCATGTTTCGGACCCATGAAAAGTTATATTTTTGTATTGATTTGTTTACACACGCCTTATTAACTGAGAAACAAAATTACCTTATTTATTTTAATTCGATTAAAAAGTTTGCGCTTGCAAAACGGTATTAATTATGAGGAGGCTCTCATTCGCCGTATTCTAAAAGTCTATTAATCTTAAAAGCCCGCCAGGTCCTGATTACGCCAATCATGATTTTATAAGCTGTGTTGACATAAGGCGATATTAAGCGGCTGCTATCAGTTGACATATAGAACTAAATACACTTAGTAAAGATCCATTCAGGGACAAATAGTAGAATCTTAAAAATGAACCGGATATGTCAAGTGATTTTTTTCACAGGCAACTGGCTTTCAACCCTTTTGTGCTTTTAAATGGACATACACATGAACACAGTTGAAAATCTATAAATCATTGAACACTCGTGTTCTATAGTCAAATACGGTTGTGCAACTGTTACATATCCTTTGGATAATTAAAACTTAAATAAAACATTTTTGTTGGTTATCATTTGTCTTCTATTAATTGTCAAAATTAAAAAGAATTTGCGAATCAATCAAAAAGGCAGTATATAAATATGGTGACTTTAGACAAATGTCAACTTTCTCGAGACATGGTCAGAATTGCACATTGCTGAATTGTTTTAACAATTTGACTCATTACATAAAATAAATAGTGAACGAAGCGCTTAGCGATCCGGCGGACTGGGCTTACTGTTTTTCAATAGGGACACAGCCTTAGTTGTATCTACGTACTTAATTGCGGTACGTGGAATTTCGGAATACATCACCTTACAACGCGGATGTAAACCATTTTTTGCGAATACCGCACCAAACATATTTGTTATAAGTCACCTTGTCGAGAATAAATTAAATTCTCGGCGTGGAGTCATCACACTCAACTTGTTTTGGGTGGTACCTACTAGTGGTGTGACTAATGACTTTTTAGTAAGGCACCTATTTATTCGTTTTTATATCTTGGTTTTTTTGATACAATTTTGAATTATTTGGATGTAAAAATCTTTGTAATACTACCAATATTAAGTATGAAAGTTTAGATCTGTGGAAAATTTTTCATTCGTACAATAACTACTGAATAGATTTTGATGAAATTTGGTAGTTCAGATTAAGTACTAGAATAACATATAGTAATATTTACTAGAAAATAACGTAAACGAATACGCGGGCTACAGCATGTACATCAACGCGAAAGTTTGGATGAATGGATGGATTTTAATTCCCGTTTCACGCAAAAAATACTGAAAATCTTTTGATTGAACTTCATAAGTAGGCTAGAAAATAAAGTCATAGAAGTTACATTTTATTCCGAAAAACTATCATTTAAGTTGCAGGTAAAACAGTTGGCCTACCTACTAGCATGCTCAACAGGTACGTCACATTACTCAAATTACTTAAGTTTTCGTATTTTGAGCCATTCAGCAGTTGACCAGCTGAGTTTTATCGATTTTGACGTTTGTTAAGAGCGCGATAAAATTTACTTGCCTAGCGCATCCTTAGCACCCTTATCAATCTTGTTATCTAAATCCCATTAAGTAAGTATTTAATAAATCTATAAATTACATCATTATTCTATGGCACAAACTTAGGTTCACTAAAATATTTAAAATTTAAATATAATATTTATACATTTTAAAATCTCACAAAAGCCCGATAGACTTTCTATAACACATAAGAAGTAAATAAGACTTGTAGCTAGCAATGAGCCCCCATTCATAAATAAAGTTTTAATAATTATGCGGTCGGATTTAAACTGTAAATCAGGCTTAATCTTTTTTTGGTCTATGTTTTGCAATATACAATATATAAGCGTGACCGAGACCTAATCATTTGACTGATATTTAAACAAATATGGAGGCTGTGAACTATGTTGCAACTTGGTTGCCCCTCAAAGTAATCTTGACCTTAGCTCTAACGCTTGAGGCATTAAGTTACGCATCACTAAAATCAATCTACGGTATTTCCGACACTGTTAAAGTTGATCGACCTTTGTATACCTACGGGTGACGTCATCTTAGCTTTGACACTTCGGTTAACAGTCTGGCACTTAAAAATTAAACCGGGGCAGTCGCGTCTTCCCACGCGTCCTATCCCCGTTTTGTTGCACATTTTCTTCATTCATTTCATTCATTCTTGGCTTTTATTGGTCACAGCGTGATGTTATATAGTATAAAACCTTCATCGATAAATTAACTATCCAACATTAAAATAATTGTTCAATTCGAATTGGTAGTTTATGAGCTTAGCGCGTTCAAACAAACAAACTCTTCAGCTCGATACAATTACTAATGGCGGTCCGTCGTGACGTCAACCGCGTACTATCCACAATTTTTTCCACATTTTCCATCAATTCTTCGCTTCTAATGCACGTAGCATAATGTTATACAGCTTTACTTGATAAATGAACTATCCAACACAAACATAATTCAATTGGAACCAGTAGGTACTTTCTGTGATTAGCTCTTTCAAACAAAGAAGTTTTATAATATTAGAATATCTATTGGTATTAAACTTTAAGACTTTCGCGTTCCATTTTAAAAATCCCTACTAATATTATAAATGTGAAAGTAACTCTGTCTGTCTGTCTATCTGTGTGTCTGTTACGCTTTCCTGCTTAAACCTCTCAACCGATTTTGATGAAATTTGGTATCGGTATACGTTGAATCTCAAGAACGGACATAGGCTACTCTTTATTAGAAAATAAGGAGGGGAGGGGGGTAATATCACCTTTGGAAGTTTTTATGGAAAAATGTTTATTTTTGAAGTTAGAGATATGAAATTTGGCACAAATATAGCTCGAAACTTGGATTAAAATAGAGACTACATTTTGTTTCGAATATTTGGGGAGAAAGGGGTAAAACCGACCGTGAAAGGATGTAGTCCACGCGAACGAAGTCGCGGGCACAGCTAGTTTAAAATAAATTTACGGGTCAAAACGCGACACCATTTTTATTTAGTTGTTAGATGTATATATGTTACAGCCAAAGTAATAAATCTGGATATTATGTATAATGGCTAGCCATTATGCATAATATCTACTCAGTTTGGCTAAAGTGATAATGGATACAAAATTAATCACATTAACTAGCTATTATATATAATATCTTCGATGACTTGGATAATGTAATAAAACACGTAGGTATGCGTTTAAGATTATAACATTACATTTCAATTTGCCTTAACTAATCATAAAGATTATTTAAAAAAATAAAATAACATAAGATAGTAATTTCACGTCAATTAACATTGTTATAAAGTTATTTATCTTTAATAAATAAAGTAAATTTAAACCTAACTGGCTATAAAACAAAAAAATAAAAACACAGGGATCAACACCCAATAAATACAAAAATAATAAAGTTTTTAAAGTCGGCTAGACCGTATTTATTACTTTGGCTAACTTTGACAAGATATTATGAATAATGTCCAGACAAAGTGATTAATTTATTACTTTGTCTAGTGAATTTGGCCATTATATATAATGACCAGTCATTATGTATAATAGCTATTTAATCACTATGACTGTAACATATACACCGTTATGCAAAATGTCAAGATTACTGCGAACCCATAACAATTATAGAAAAGCTCTTCAAATATCCAACAACCGAAGAGAGAAAAGATGAAACACAAAAAGTTTTCGATTAAAAGTATATCGTTTATTCGTATCGACATTTAGGTACGTCGAAAAATGACAGCAAAAATATGCTATCCTCAATAATTTGTATAAAATGCCAACAAAATTACTTCTTAATCATATAAGGTATAGAAAATTGTCGGGAGATGCCACACATATATTTTTTCATCTGTACATCTTACAATACGTGTCAAAACAGTATGACTTGTTATTAAACCAACAGCAAATTGTTGTTGGTTTAATAATTTGGAGTTTGACGTTTAATCCATGATAATCATCAAACAATTTTTTTGTTGGCTGTCAGAAGACTTGTGGATTAAGTACCTACGTCAATTAGAGAACGCCTGCAGGTATTATATCTTCATGTTTGCTAATTTGTATCCTTTCACTATGGGCATACATTAGCATCGATTATAGATCAGGGATTTCGCATAATACTTATTAATTTGGTCGTTACGTCATTCTGAGTTAGCGCAGAGCTAAATTGTGACTTAAATGATACTTTGGATTTCATTTTGGTTGATCTGAACAAAAACGAAGCCAACAAGAAATCATGACTTCAAATTTGATAAACTTGGACAGCCAACAAGAAATCATGACTTCAAATTTGATAAAATTGGACAGCCAACAAGAAATCATAACTTCAAATTGGACAAGTTACCTCAAAAACGCACTTGTGTAGTGGAACAAATATAATGTAAATTGGTCAAATAGACCACTGGGAAAGAATCGTAGCAATGGTCGCCACTCTTTAATGTAAAGGGTAAGAGAAAAATAATATTAATTATCTCCTTTGGTACAATTCAGGAGAGGATTCGTCACTATGGTAACAACTGGGAAAAAATAATGGACCTCCGGGGTACAGTGCTAGAGAGTAACACTAGATCAGAAGCAACGACGCTACTACAACACACAGACCCGAGAAAAATAAAGAAATGTACGTTTCCCATATTGACCCGACCGGGATCGTACCCGGAACCTCAGAGATGGCGCGACGTCAAAGTCGGGCCCGCTCACCTCTCGGCTACGGAGCTCGTTATAAAATAGATATACGCTACTGTCGTTTCTTGCATTGTGCCATCGACAATTAGGTGAGTCGTGAATTGTAAGTTATCCCGTCGGAATATAAACGCGTGGATGCCTGAAGAAATGTGGCGCCTTACGCGTAATTCGCGTTAGCTTTACCAATTCCAATCGTGATTGCGCGATTCTAAGCGTACATTTATAAGAAAGTCTGTATTCGAATTCGTTCACGTTCTAATGGATTTGTTGGATCCAATTTGTAAATGGAAATTTATCTCTTCATGTACCATGCAGTACTTATAATGTGAACTAATGCCTGGAAATGTTGCGCTTACACAAAATGGTAGAAGACAAGATGACGTTAATGCAAATAGGAGCAAACCCGAGCATTTCAAACCAGGCGCAAGCGGCAAGCGGAGTAGTAATGTTCTAATTTGTTGTACGGGCAAATAGGACTAAAAAGGTGCTTATTTGATCTACTTTGCAAACAATAAATCTTGCTCCTTGAAATTTATTGACAAAATGAAGTTTATAGGTTATGAGAGAACATTTGAATGAAAAATAATGTATAGGGGTCAAAATGTCCCCTAATTTTTTCTGTTGCCCTAAAATATTTTACTTCGCTAGTGTGGCGTTATGTTCTGGAATACAAAATCCTTCCATTGTTTTGTTTTGCCGTAGATTGTCGTCCAAAACAGGAAACAGGTGTTAATTTTTAATTACAGTAGGTACTATTGATTAAAGTGGTTACTACTCTCACAGCGGCATGTCACCGTCGCGTCGTGTCACATAAAATTCATTACGTTCTGAGTATTTCACTTGAAAAGGAGAAGTAATACTTTGATCTCATTATTTCATCACCATTCGTCACAGTGAGCTACAACGTCCTGAAAATTTGTTTTAAAAGCTGTTAATTAACAACAGCTTTGTGCAACGCAGTGAATGAGTCATTTCAAATGAATCTGCTTGGTAATTGAAATGACCCAAAATTATGTTCAACTAGCTGTGGCCGCTACTTCGTTCGCGTGGACTACATCCTTTTATGGTCGGTTTTACCCCTTTTTCCCCTAATATTCGAAACAAAAAGTAGTCTATATTTTAATCCAAGTTTCGAGCTATATTTGTGCCAAATTTCATATCTCTAACTTCAAAAATAAACATTTTTCCATATAAACTTCCAAAGGTGGTATAACCCCACTCCCCCCTTATTTTCTAATAAAAAGTAGCCTATGTCCGTTCTTGAGATTCAACGTATACCTATACCAAATTTCATCAAAATCGGTTGAGAGGTTTAAGCAGGAAAGCGTAACAGACAGACAGACAGACAGACAGACAGACATACAGACAGACAGACAGACAGACAGAGTTACTTTCGCATTTTTAAAATATTAGTAGGAATACATGTAACTGCGAGGGTCAGTAGATTGTAATTTTTGTTACACTAGTGGCCCGTCGTTTCGTCGTGTTTTTTCCACATTTTCCATCGTTTATCCGCTCCTGTTAGCCGTAGTAAAATGTTATATAGCGTATAGCCTTGCTCGATAAATTCCATATCCAACACAAAAATATTTTTACGATTCGAATCAGTAGTTCTTAAGATTAGCGCGTTCAAATAAACAAACTCTTCACTTTATAATATTATGCCGTAGTTATAGACTGTTCTACGTCTAAATAACTGTACTAAGTCTAAATCTTGCGGTGAGGAAATCGAACCCACGACCTTCACGTATCGCGCGTGCTGCTCTTACCAACTGAGCTAACCGCAAGTTATCGTAGGCGATGAGATTTTTCTGCTGTATCAAGCCGTTAGCCTACGATAAGTGCCTTCTGCCGAATATGTTTAGAACTACATAGTTATCGTTATTTTTTTTTCTGTTTCTTTGAAATATTGAAAGTTCGTTAGAGCGGCGCAAAGCACTTATAGATCATAAAAATCGTTCAGGGTTATTAAATTAGGTAGTTTTCTATTACATGAGGAGCTATCAAATTACACACACGTCTCGTATTATATTGGAACAGCTGGTGACTTAACTGTCAATAGTGCAATAAAAACAAATATAAATTTGACCGCTTTAATAAAGGATGGGGAAGGATTTCACACGGAAAAAAAAGATCCCTAATCAATTCACGACTAGATATAATAGGAGAAAGAAGTTTGTAACTTGTTGCTTTGTTAAATAAGTAAACAAAATATTATTGCAAATAAATAATCGTCTGCACCTTTTTGGACTAAAGCAGCTAACCTTGACGATTCTATATTAAGCAATGGTGGTTATATTGATTGGGAGAACTTGAACTGTCCTCTGTCAATTTACTTGTTTTTGATGACCACCGTGAAGTTTTTGGTCCATCTATAATGTTTTTTTTTGTCTTGGTGAGCATCCGTATTGGTATTCGGCCTAGGATGAACCTGCAGTAAATTGTACAAATTAAAAAACAGAAAGAGTTGTTAGACATATATTATATAATATTAGTAAGGCAGGTAGGTACCTACGGCGACATATCAATCCAAAACATTTGTAGGCAAGGCAAACTCCAAATTTTTTCTTCAAATATCAAATTGCCGAAATCACGCACGAACCTACCCAAGTGAGGACGTTCCATTGAGTCATTTCTTAAGAACTATATTTCCGTATTACCACGGATAAATTGGAGCAAGAGATAACAGTTTTAGGTGTTTAAGCCATTTTGTTCGTTACGAAGCAAAAAATCCCTGAAATTTTAGCGCTACAAGTATCATACGTATCAGACCTTAAATCCTTCATTAAGGAGATAAATTGTACTAATGTCCTTATATATGTTTTTAAGAAATCATCCTGACATTTTCGACAACTCATTATGTAATAGGCTATATCGACCTCGTACAAATAATCAAAATAAATTTAAACTCCCAAACAGCCGCATGGCAATGTTCAGTTCCAGCCCATATAGTAGCGCAATTAAAATATAATTTTATCTATTTACCAAACATACTTAGACTAGAGTCAAACATAAATATTTTTAAAAGAAATCTAACACAATTCCTAACTAAAAAGTGTTTTTATAGTATTAATGAATATTTCACAGACCATTAAAAATTTACACTTAATTTTAGTACAATTGAAATATAGTGCTCCGTTACACGTTCATAGGCTATGCCCAAAAGGGTAACATAATGTACTGGCTAAATTGTATTACCAACTGATTTACATTCATGAATGCAATAAAGAACTTTGAACTTTGAACTTTTTGTATTTTTTACGGGCACGTAAAAGATTAAAAAAAACGCCATTTAAAGTAATTTGAACCCGTTCTAAAGAATGATTTTTAGTTGCCTTTTGTTTCTGTTAAAATAAACTTCAAGTAATGATTGCTACTTTTAACAAAAAGAAGCCAGGCCATGCAGTTATAAAATAAGCAATTATAACACGTCAAAGTTACCGTATTATGTAAGTAAATATTGTTGCTTATGAATCAAACATTTGCAAGTCGTGGCAGCCTGTAAATAAATCTGCACTTAGACTTTATTTCAAGTTTGTATGTAATGTTATTTTTTAGTGTAAGATTTGTTGGTTGTCCTAAATAAATAAATAAATAAATAAACCAAATTTTAGATACAGACCTACCAATTACTAAATGTATAAAACATGTTTACCAAATTTGTACCGCATTTAATGGCAGAGCGTTAGGGAAATGGAAGGTAATGGAACATAATGACCACAACAAATACAAAGATTGTTACGAAAAAGTAAAATGGATAATTCCATAGGCTGCCATGTTTGTTTACCTTTTTATTAAATTGGAATGAGTAGGACGAGCGTTTGTACTCTGAGGGTACCGGGATTTACAGTACATTGAATTCTCACGCGTGTAACCCTCGGAATATTTTCGGCGAATTGTTCAAATGTTCATATGCAAAAGGATAAACCCTATTTAGAAGATTGGAGCTCGAATGGAATGCAACATTGGACTCAAACACACCCATAGTACATGGCAAAGCACAATTAAAATCTTGGAGCACCTCATGCAAGCAGTGGCGTGCGTTTCATAAAGACAGAAAGACACTGCCTACCCTAGGTCTGATAATAGATCCAATACCTATTATTTTATCAATAAACAAAATAACATAAAAACTTAAATCATAAATTAGCTCCACCGATCGATTTCCGGTGGTATCATTAGATAAGATCGACATGTAATTTGATTATTTAGCATCACCGATTTGCGCTGCACTAGCGCCGCCTCGCCCTTGAGTACCAAGTGCCACGGCAAAGACACAAACTATGAATCTCTAAAATTTTGTATGTGTGTTCTCGTGGTAAGTCGCGGTCATGCGGATTTAATGTATGTGCGTTCCTGTAGCTACGTGGGCTTTGCTGACACACAATGACAAAAATCACGCACACAACTGCATGAGAAGCCAGTGTCTTTTTTTGTAGATTCCTTATAGGTAACACGAAAAATTACGACTCTTACCGAACATTTCCGAATGAAAGTTTGATAAGCAATGCAAATATTTTAGAAAGTAGGAACATTGTTTCATTGAGTTTTATACATTTTGGTGGCAATATTTTTTTGTCGTATTATATTTCTCTTTTTTACTACTAATTTCAATAGTCAATAGTTGCCATATTGTTTGATGTGTGTTGTGTTTGTGACTACGCTTTCAGATATTTAGGATTTATCGTTGTTAATAAGTGAAAAATTGATAATATTGTCTGTGAAAGATGTTTAGATGGTGTGTGTATTGAAAAAATAAAAAATGATACTTACACCACCATCTTTTCACTGCTTTCATTTAAAGTTTGCAAATCACACAAACATTACAAAACATCATACAAACGCGCCGAAAGGCCACTTCGGATATTCGTAAATTGATATGTCTATAAAATCAGTCAATCTATGGATATTGAGCTAGCATTTGGCAATTACCTACATTATCAGTCGACAAGACGATGAACCAAAACCAAAGTGTTTTTGGTGAGTGAAATTTTCTGCCTACCCTGTCTAAAAACTGTGTGCACGCCACTGCATGCAAGTCTGCGAAAGGTTTGCTTCTGAAAGAGGCAACCATATACTCGTTTGCGAAACAGAAGTTTCTTAATTTTAAATTCTCTTTCCACAAATTCAATGGTCTATGTCAGTGTTTCCCAATCATTGTTTTGCCATGACCCGGTAATTTTCACATTGGCCTTTCGTGACCCACCTTAATCATTTTAAACTCGAGCGGGTTCCATTAGGTTCGATAATACTTATTTATTTTTACAAGAAAATAAGTTTTATTATTTATTGTAACAATTTTACTGCGAAGTATTGAGCAGTTGCTTTTTTTTACTAAAGTATCCAAGTTCGCAGTAATTGACATAAAACAAGGCGGAAATGTTGCGACCCGGTATTTTATTTTGATGGCTCGGTACCGGGTCGCGACCCGGCAAATGGGAAATACTGGTCTACCGCCGTCAGATTTTATGGAAACTGTATCTTTCCGTGGTCTAGTCAATTGTAAACCTGGTATTATGGAAAAGACTTAGAGCTTTGAGCTTCAGTCAATCCATCAAACAACGTTTCTTTGAAATTTAATACTTCAAAATATCAGTCCTGCCTACAATAATAAACAACCAATTTGCAAAGGTCACGTTGGTCACAAATTATCAAATCTTCTCAAATTACACCATAGTTTTTGTATGAGTAATTGCATACGACCAAAAACTTTTCTGACCGTTGAATAAAAAAACGTAAAGCGTGACTCGAACGGCCGCATAGTGGGTTCAGTTCAAAATCTCCCTTCTTGCCACATTTCATGATTTTGGAACTCTGATTAGTACTCAATACTACCTACTAATATTATAAATGTGAAAGTGTGTGAGTATGGCTGATTGTTACTCTTTCACGTAAAATTTACTGAACAGATTTGTATAAATTTTGATAGGAAGAGAGATGATATACTAGATTAACGAATAGGATACTTTTTATCCCGAAAAAACGCGGGTAAAGTCACGAGCAACAGCTAGTAGGTTATAATTCCCGAGCAAATAGTTAAGACATAAAGCTAAAATGGTAGTTTATTTTATTGTTTTCGAACTACTTTACAACTAGATTTTTATAAGGGCAGGACGCATAGGTATTTTTTTTATATATTGCCCATCAAGATTGACCTCATCCCACCTGATGTTAAGTGGTAATGAGGTCCTAGCTTCAGGGTGACAAGTGCAGCATAATAAATCTGTTACTGGACTTGTCGTCCTTACCTTGAAGGCTTGACCCCTGCTACTAATGTAGCACCCCCAAGAGCTCTGGAAACCTTACTCACACGCAGGAACACAACAACACAGAAGTGATTGTTATTTGGCTGCATTCTTCTGTAAGGTGGAGGTATTTCACCAGTCGGGCTGCTCCAGTTCGAGCGATAAATCGCTATGCCCTACCCCTCTTAAACATTTGATTTTAAGTTTAAATTGCTTGATGTTATAGCGAAAAAGGTTTGTACAGAGGCGGATCAGACGGACCAAACTACGGTGTCGATGACATAAACATCGTACAGTCAACAGCACATCAAAGTATACTTGCAATTCGATATTCGATGTTATGCCGTTGGGTTAAGGATGGTACAAACTCCAATATGTATAAATAGTTTCGCTTGCTTTTCACTGTGTTATGTCGTATGTCAATAACTGTTGAAAGATATCGATAGGTTACAAGGACACATAACACTTATTATCTACGTAACATGTCATTATCGTAGAGAACCTAACTTAGCAGAGAGGTCATAAAATAGATTTCAAGGACACAAACATTTTACTAATGGAATAACATGTAATTATGTCATTACAAACACGTGTTAAACTGAGCGTTCTAGTATTAATGCTTGTTGGTTGATATTTGCATAAACTAAAATTTTTACGATGAAGATGGAGTAATATAATTCATGAACCCGTTTTATTATGACAACAAGAGGCATGCATAAATTGTTTGTATTTAGCATATTTTTTATTTCACATGTTCTGTATCGTAGCAAATAGCGTAGAATTTATTAAGTAACTAGCGGCTTGTCGCACACTGGGACGGATTCCGGATTTGCGGTCATAGGACTTTTTTGTTACATATAACGATTTTCTTTATGTGAATAGATAGCTCTAATTGATAGCATCCATAAAATACTCATACATGGATCATTTTGGTATGATTCTCATCGGAAAAGTTTCTGAAGAGATTAACGAGGATGACTCTTTAAATGTTTTTATTTTATTTATTTCAATAACTATATACTTTTTTTGTTTTTTTTTCCAACTGACAAACTAACTGTATGTCTTGGTGCAAAATTAGTAAAAAGTTTAGCTTTTTAATTGTAAAAAAAACTACTGAGTTTCTTGCCGGTATCTTCTCGGTAGTTATAGGGTTCGAACCGGAGGTTGCTTCATTTGCATTATATAGATACGATTCATAAGTATTACAAATGTAATCTACATGAATAAAAAAAATATTGACTTTGACTTTGACTTCTCTTTCCTGAAGCTGATGCGAAATCCGTCCCAGTGTGCGTTGCTTACTCTCCCCTTTTATGACACATTTTCCAACTATTCTTCGCTCCTATTAATTGCAGCGTGATGTTATATAGCCTAAAGCCTTCCTCGATAAATGACCTATTCAACACAAAAATAGCTTTTTTATTTAAACCAGTAGTTTCAGATATTAGCTCATTCAAACAAACAAGAAAACTCCTCAGCTTTTTAATATAAGTATAGATTTCATAATCATTATGAAACTCATTTGTGAATGTGTGCATATTGTTACCTAGAAGGTGATGTATAAACATGTAGGTAGTAATACAGATTTTATTTTGCCTAATTTTTTTATGATGATGTTATGTAATCTTGTGTTAAACTCCACACTTGCACACAATGATTTGACTACTTAACAACATCATGGTGTAATGCGACTCAGTCAGCTCGTGACCACGGTTTGTGCAACCTAACCGAAACGTCGGGCAGTAAGTAGTTCGTGTTAACTACTAAATAAAAATGGTGTCGCGTTTTGACCCGTTAAATTATTTCAAATGTTTAACATCATGTTGGTAGTAATTTATTGTAAGCTTGATTGTGGTACGCATATATAATTAAAGACAAAAATATTTAAATCAGTCTACGCTTTTTACAAAGGTCACAATTATATTAGAATAAGGATAACACATAAGGCTTAGGATGAGAATTTAACATAGCTTGTTTGTTTATATATGCGTGTGCGCATTCTTGTGTGTGTAGATAGTGTGAACGTATGATTGGATGAATGGAAAATGTATGTGTGTATTTTTTGTTAAATTATAATTAACTAGTTAGTTTTAATAATTAATTAGCGGCTCCGATTATATATCCTATGTATTAACCTAGTAAGTATAAGATCGATGTTTCGATCAAATTTAATCCAAATAAATTCAGTAGCTTTAGCGTGAAAGATTAATAAATCGCTCATTAAATGCAAAACAAACGCATTCCCAAATAACTTTATTAAACAGGACGGCTAAAAAAACAAAAAATAAAATGAATTGAGGTACTTACGAGTGTTATAGGTACATCATTGAACTGGAACTATCAAAAAAAAAAAATACCTCTTTTTGTTTTATTTATTGTTTGTTTTCACGTCCTGTAAAATAAAGGTATTTTTGCATTTAATTAGCAAAATATACATCCAGACATTTATTTTTACAGCTAAAATGCGTTTATATAATAATATTAATAGGATTATCTTTAATTCTAATCTCTGGCCGTATTCTGGCGTTTGTACAATAAAAAGCGCGTCAGCCAAGATCATACGAGTATACCTTTATGTGTCAACCATAAAACTAATATTTAACTGTTAATTTTCACTTTTGATACGCTTCTGACCGTCTAATACATATTACGATGGAAAATGCTAAGCAAGATGCTTAAGTATTATATCGTCGACGCTCGTGCAATACCGCGAATCAAGCGTTTGCCATAAAGATTAATTTTGTCTGTTATTTCATATTATTTCAATCCAAATTAGAACTTACGGAAAAATCTACTGCTAAAGCATAGTATTATATAGCAGGTATTATTATTAAAGCATTCATATATCGCGTTCCGCCAATATATCGTGACGTATTTTTTAAACACTCCGCGTAGTCTTTCTTAAAAACGGTATACCTACCTATAAATGTTTTTCTTTATTTCTTTCTAGTCAACGCGTGTCGTAGACTTATCGATGAAATTTTACGAACTAAATTGTTTATTTTTATGCTTAATAAATAACTGAGAGAGCTACATTCTCAATCACTCACATTTCAAAGTTCGCTTACAAACGCACACTGACTCGACGTCACTCCATCAGACGGAGTATATTCGTGGGGTATAATATTATTCATTTTTCGTACAAAACCCTGCTTCCTTTCACTGGTAAGCAAAATTACAATACATATTATTATTTTTCTTTTTTCTTATTTCTAGCTAATTCATATTATACCATTACTATTATTTTAGTAGACAATATTATGTTTAAAATCAACACTTTCAAATTCAAATTCAATATTCTTTTATTCATGTAAATTACACCAGTAATATTTATGAAACGTCTATATAATGCAAATGACGCTTCCTCCGGTTCGGAACCTATAACTTACAGAGAAGATCCCGGCAAGAAACTCTGTCGTTCATATTACAAATATAGCTGAACTTATAACTAGTTTTGCACTAAGACATACAGTGTAGTAATTAGATAAAATAATGTAGTAAATTGTAAAAAATAATTAATTGATTCAAAGTAATAAGAAAAATTTAAAAACATTTACATTTAAATTAAAAAAACTGTAGGTCCTAATGCACATTGTGCTTAATAAGAATTTTGCCAACTTGCGAGTATTTGTCAACGTAAAGAAATAGGTACCTCTTGCTGAGTTTTAATAAATATAAATTACCTAATTAAATATAATTAGTGAAATTTAATTAAATATAATCACTGTCTTTAATTATTGTTTTTTATCATAAACTTAGTAATACAGTCGTTTGTTAATTAACTAATTCTGTACAATTCCTAATTTTAGGATACCATAAGGTGCCTTTTAATCAAACTCTCAATACTTCGTAATATTTTCAAAGTGCCAAAAAAATTATATACCTACAAAGATATGGTCGAATTGCTGAACCTTCTATTTTGAAGTGCGAAACCATTTCTTTCGGGAAGTTCTGACGTCAATCAACAGGCGACTTGTCAAGTCGGAGGGCCCGTGAAATTGAAATGAACTTTGAGTGTCGCCTGGCTCTGACGAGTGACGTCACAGGACAAACAGTACGTACAATCCGTTACAAAGGAAACAATTGAAGATAACTAAATGTATAAAATTGCGTCCATAAGTACACTATTTAAAAAATCTTTCTGCACCCTTGTGCATTTTAAGAACTAGTGTAAACACTACTTAAAGAAACAGGAAACCTTCACCTCTTCTTGCGATGTGTGATTCGAACTCACGGCCTTCACGTATCACTACTGAGTTGGATGAGTATCCAACTGAGCTAGCCGCAAGCTTATTACACCAAATGCAAAAAAATCCCTACAGATATTCCTTCTAGCTGCGTCCTATGAAGATACAAAGACATTACTTAAGGTTATAAGTTAATAAAAGTATAAAAAGTAATATCCTAGTATAATAAGTGGTTAATTTGTTTAAGTTTTAATGTGTTTATATTTGTAATATTATTTTTATCCTATATTGTTTGCCTGAAATACAGGAATTTCCTAGTTCAGGCACAAGTAACTTTAAGTTCATATGTTTTAGCCCTAAGCAGTATGTGGACATTAAGTATTTATAGAAAAAAATAGAAATAGAAAAATATTTATTCAGTGTAAGTATAAAATTAGTTACATGAGAAAACAAAAAAGAACAATAGGTACAAAACACTGAAAAGGAACATACTCAGCATGTGTCGGGGGGCCGAGGACTCCTCGACGCTGGTCTTCCGTATGTGCCTAGAGAGATATTTAATAAATTTAATTTTTCTGGTATAATTACGTGTTAGCCGGTTAGTGCCCTCTGCTGTTTGAGTTTATAACACCATTCTAATTAGTCTTGGTTTACCGGGGACAAATGCATTGACGTACCGTACTGTCACCCAAGGGAGGTGACGGCGTGTGTGGAACTTTCTACCCTTATGCGGGCAGAAATACCCACTACAGCCCCCCGGTGGACCTCATCGCATTGATGTTGATGCCGTGGGAACAGAAGATATTTTTGTGTTGGATACGCTATTTATCAAAGAAGGTTATATAACACTGAGCGAAGAATTTGTGGAAAATGTGGTGAAAACGGGGATAGAATGCGTGTAAAAGATGAAAGAAGATGTCTGGATGTATGTGTTTTGACGACCTACGTAGCCGAGAGGCAAGCGTACGGATTCTGGCGTCGCGCAATCTCTGAGGTTCCGGGTTCGACCCCCGGTCGGGTCACTATGGAAAACGAACTTTTCTGTATTGTCTCGGGTCTGGGTGTTGTGGTGCCGTCGTTGTTTCTGATTTCTGTAGCACAAGTGCTTTAGCTACTTACCACAGAATCAAAGCAATGTATGCGATGTTGTCCAATATTTATTTATTTATTTATGTGTGTTACTATTACACGCAAAAACTCAATAGTTTTCCATTCAGTAATGGATTTGTATAAAATGTGATAAAAAGCCAGACGCGATACTAGATTAACATTTTTAATTTTTTTTATATTGCACTTCAAGATTCACATATTCATAAGTATTACTAATGTAATCTATGTGAATAAAAAAGATTGACTTTGACTTTGACTTTGACCTCATCCCACCTGATGTTAAGTGGTAATGAGGTCCTAGCGTAAGGGTGACAAGCATAGCATAATAAATCTGTTACTAGACTTGTCGCCCTTACCTTGAAGGCTTGACCCCAGAAGTTCTGGAAACCTTACTCACACGCAGGAACACAACAACACAATTAGGAAAGAATGCGAAACGGCTGGAGGTAACATCTAGTTTGATCCTAATTGCATTAAAAGGTACAAACAGCATAAATTAAAGTGCTAAGCTTAAAATCGTGAAGTCTGTTTTTCCGCAGAAAACAACATTTTTAAATTAACCTCGTAATTTCGCTCAATTTACGAGCCAACCCTCTTACCACCGTCATATACAATTATGTTTTTAACCCCTGACCCTAAAAGGGATGTAAGTTTGAGTAACTTTTTAGGGATTTGTTGACGTTTTGTTTCAAATACAAATAGGTGTTTAGCCAGCTCACATCGTGGTTAGAATTAAGGATATTTCTATACTGAGCCTTTTTAGGGTTCCGTAGGATCACTCGCGTGTCTGTCTGTCCGTCCGTCTGTCACAGCCGATTACTCTGAAACCACTGGACCAATTGAGATGAAATTTGGCACACATATGTAAGTTAAAGACCCAAAGGTGCATGTGTAACGTAAATAAATAAATTATGAATTTGGGGGTCACTTTTGCAGGGTAAATCACAACATTAAAAAAAAACTCGCTAACCATATCGTGTGACATATTAAATGAAAGATCTTGCTGTAAGGATTGCAAATATGTATCATTTATAATCTTGAAATAAATAGTTTTTAAGTTATTTAAGAAAATAGGCGAAAATTGACCATTCCCCCCTCCTTATCTCCGAAACTACTAGGCTAAAAATTTTGAAATTAATGCGGAATATAGCTCTTTACCTATAGATTACAGGAAAACCTATGAGAAGTACATGGATTAAAAAGAGGGTTGTTTTGTTAAATTTACGTTTTTAAACGGTTTTTTTTATTTTTACCTGCCTGTGCCATGTGATAATTTTCAGCCATATATAGTTTTTTCCTGCGAGTACTTACCAGGTTCCAGAAGTATTTAATTATCTAATAACCTTTTACCATAAACACGTTTAAAAGCAAAGTAAATTAGCTAAAGAATAAGAAGAATTAATTACTTAAAAAAGCGACGTCAACAACTGTAACTTATTTACCTACATTTGATAAATAATTGTTTAGTTTATTGTGACCTATGAGCCCAATGTACGGAACCCTCTCCACGCGAGTCCTACTCGCACTTGACCGGTTTTTTTATTATGTCACAGTATAGTGGCTCTTCCCACGAAGAGAGGACGTCACCGTTTTTTTATGATTTTTAAAGTGTTTTCTGTTGCACAAAAATTATCTCCCCTTGCGGTGCGGGAATCGAATCCACGAAATTTTAAGTAAGAAACCTCTCGTATTAAGTCTCATAGCCAAGAAAATACTTTGTTACTACTTTATATCCATACATACATTATCACCATTTTGTATTTCCTACAAATAAAATATTACTATGCAAAGATCGTTTTGCTAGGTATTCAAATAAAATCTATGTGCACCAAAGCCATTGACCTAAATTGTGATGAAATAATTTGGATTGGCATTGGGTAAGTCCAAATGTTTTTTTTTTAAAGAAAACGGGATCATCCGCTGTATTGACCAGTTCCGCAAATGAACCTCGCGGGTAACGAAAAAAACGCATATTTTGCTTCGATTATGTGGTAATAACGAAAACACAACATCACCCAGATTAGAGACAATAAAGAAAAGTTTGATTTCCATAGTGACCCGACCGCGAATCGAACACGAAGGCCCTCTAGTTCACGGCTATGGAGGTCGTGTCACCAAGATTAACTGATAATTATTGGCTAGCAGTTTCAACATTATATCATTAATAAGTTTTAGAAAAAAATCCGTTAGAAAATTAATAAATCACCCGAAGTGGCGAACTTTTATCAAATGTAATTAAAAAGTAATTTACATAAAACACACATGCATTTTCAATCTGAGTGTTGCAATCAACTCTTCATGCCTAAATTGGTGTTTTAATGTAAAAAATATGCAAATTCTGGTTTAAAGTGAATTCAGAATACAATGTTTTACTGTAAAATGCGCTGAAATATTTACAAAACAAATCTGTATGAAATGTTTCAGCGGTTTTTGCTTACTACGAGTGCATAGCTATTCAATAGGATTACGGATCTAGAAGAATTTATAGCTGACAAGCAAAATAAATAAGTGGAAACAGACACACAGAATTACTTTAAAAAATAAAATTTAACGGGTCAATCATATGCATTGATGTACCTTTACATATATGGTACTCTTTCAAGTAAAAGATACTAAATCGATACTGATTGAATGTGTTCTACCAGTTATGATGACTTCCGTAGCTGAGAGGCGAGTGGGCTGGATTTTGGACTCGCGCCGTCTTAGAGGTCCAGTGTTCATTCCCCAATCGTGTTAATATATATTTTTTATTATGGCACTTCAAGATTGACCTCATCCCACCTGATGTTAAGTGGTAATGAGGTCTGAGCTTAAGGGTGACATGTACAGCATAATAAATCTGTGACTAGGCTTGTTAAGAGGTACGAACTTTTCTATATTGTCTCGGGGCTAGGTGTTGTGGTATGTGAAGCTGTCTGAATACTGATTGATTTATTTATTTATACATAATTACGTTCAAATTGTTGTCGACGGGCCTGTTTTAAGGATAGATGTATGTCCAATAAACTTTCATGTTAAAACTACTAAATGAATATTGATTGAATGTACCAGTTATGACAAAGCTGCTGAAACGTGGACGCTCTCAGAAGGACTTGTCTATAAGTTTAAACTTGCTTAATGTGCTATGAAGGGCTATACTCGGTATCCCGCTAACACATCCTTTTAACGAGATACGATACATGACCTAAAGATTTAGTTTAGTAGCTGAAGTGGCAATGGGCTGGTTATAACTGTCGGAGAATATACAGACATATAGCAGATCAAAATGGGCAAAATGATCGCACAATCTTTGGGTGGAAATCGCGTTTAAACGTAGTGTAGGACGCTCAACAAGCCGTATTGAGCTATTGGCGTGATGATATTGCTGATGATGATAACCAAGCGAATAATGTCTTTATTTACGATAAAAGCATATTACAAACATTTTATGTTATTAATGTTTCTCTATTTTGCATTTTTTAATCATCAATTGTCAATTAGGAAAAAAAAAGTTTTTTGAACGAGCTAATCGAGAACTAGTGGTTCGTTATATTTGTGTTAGATAGTCCATTTATCGAGAAAGGATTAAAACTATATAACAATACGCCATGACCAGTATTAAATAATAATAATTTTATATTGACGACCTCCGTAGCCGAGAGGCGAGCGTGCTGGACTTGGTGTCGCGCCATCTCTCAGGGTTCGATCCTCGGTCGGGTCTTTATGGGAAACGAACTTTTCTGTATTTTCTCGGGTCTGAATGTTTTGGTACCGTCGTTGTTTCTGATTTCTGTAACACAAGTGCTTTAGGTACTTACCACAGAATCAGAGCAATGTATGTGATGTTGTCCAATATTTATATTTATATTTAATAGGATCGACGAAGCGGTAGAATTGTGGAAAAAACGGGGATAGTAAACCATGCCGGGCTGCCATTAATTAATAGACAAAGATTGTTAAACAAAGCCTTTAATCCAATGTCGAATAGGTCGTGACAAATGTAGCGGTCTGATTGGAAAGTTCTTCTCCATTAAACGGCTGTCACAATAGCTATATAATGGACGTCGTTAAGTCGGATCTGACGGTTAATTGTAGTGTTGTCGATAATGGAAAGTAATCGATATTCTATCGACATGATGTTAGTATTACTATCCATAGTAGAAGAATTTTGACAAAATAGATACTCGAAATAAGAAAAATAATTTGATACTTTGTTACACTGTTTTTTTTTTAAACTTTATTGCCTAAAAGGTGAACTTAGCGCGCAAAGCATTATCTACCAGGCAATCCTTGGGTCATGCAGATAGTTTGTTTATGGATACGGTACCAGTAAGAATTTGTGTACGGATTAAAACAAAATTAGAAACAATAATAAACAGTAAAAATATGTGATGTTGTCCAACATTTATATTTATATTTCTATATTATACTTAAAAGTACTGATGCATTGTCTATAGATTGCTTATTACGAGAAAAAAATACACTGTCGATATAATCGAAAATATGGATACACCAATCGTTAATCTGCCTTTTTTTTAACAGAAATGGTCGATATTTTGACATCCCTAGCTGATTGTCACTTTAGCTTGGGTTGGGTCTAATCACGACTTGGCAAAGGAAAACAATAACGTGTATTTGGGCACGTTTGAAATAGTATTAATGCCAGTTCCTAAAAGGCAGGCGAGTTTATTGCTTTAATCTGATCTTACTTCTAGATCCCAACTGGAATCGTCCTTTAACCAAATTTTGAGGTTAAACCTTTATAGGGCTCTGTCGTCTATAAGACCACTATAATTTGAACCTTACACATTAAAATTAAGGTCCAAAACCAATGGAAAATTGAAACATGCTTTGCCGTATAGCAGAGTAAAACCTCGGTTCCTCTTTTTATTGAAGGTTCACCTGTTCATTAGGGCTTTTAGTTCGATTAATTAATGCCATCTTCTACAATATTGAGCTAATTGTCATTTTTGCACTAATAGTGAACAGCACTCACTGATATCGGTAGGGTGCCTCAAAACATTTCCACTCCCTCCCCCTTAAAAAAAGGTTAAAAGCTCGGTAATGATGGCAAGGCTTCAGCCATCATCGATAGTCAAATCGGAAAGAAAACCTTAAAACCATTTTCCTGAATCCCACTTCGCATCGCTGGTACTAGAGTCGCTTTCGTTTTTGTTATGTGTGCAATGATGATTCAAAACTGTTATACGTAAATGTATTTTATGAAGAAATATGAAATTAATTGATTGAGGATGAAAACCATTAGTACTCTACCGTCGTCAGTAACTTTCGAAGCCCAACTAACGCGATAATTCCTTAAATGTCAAGTGTTTTAAAAATACACATTCTTCGTAAACTGCATGGTGATGAGGGTTTATTAATTTCTGAGGTAAGATCTTCGGTTTCACACTTCACTTTTGTATCTACTTTGTATCAAATTTAGTTTATTTTATCAGAACAACTGAAACTTCGGCATAAATTACCTTGTACTCACAGCACAAAAATCTCTATTGTCATATTTTTTGTTTATATATTTTATTACATCAGTAACACTTATAAATCTCTAAATCATATGATGCTACCTTTGGTTCGGAACCTATAACTACCAATAAGATACCAGAAAGAAAATGAGTAGTTTTACTAACAGAAAGCTAAACTTATTCTAAAGGACATTTATCTAAAGGATAAGATATTAAACATTTTTTGTTTGTAATTCAATTGTCAAAGATACAGTCAGCATTAAGTTACTGTCAAACAGATGTCAGAGTATAAATATGCTAAGCGGTTGAGAATAACGTGACAGTTATTAAATGGCAGGAGTCTTCTATTCGCTGAACTTACGCTTAGCATTATCAAATTAACAGGTTACTGTTTAATTCGGTTGAGGGTACATAGTTGAAGGAAAAGCATAATAGAACTGGTTTATTAGTTTATATTTGTCATTTGGTGAATATTAATGCGTTATTGTGGAGTTGATTTGTGAAGTAATATTAATTGCTCATTATTAATTGTTAAATGATAGATTCAATAAAGTAGGTACATCAGAATCAAACGTGTATCGAGGGGCAAGCGATTTGTACGACTTAGTTTAGACTCAATTGTGCCTTGGGCTTAAACGGGATCATTGGTCTCCATAGAATCTTGAGGAAAGCTTTAGGTAAAAAAACCAAACTTCTGTGTTCTATCTTAAATAATGTCAACCCACGCCAAGGCAAAAATAAACTTCACTACTTAGAAGTTTTCTTACCATTAAAAGTAAAAATATATATATGGGGTCGAATGGAGAACCTCCTCCTTTTTTTTGAAGTCGGTTAAAATTAGTTTCAACTCAATTAATTGACACTGAAAATTGTCAAATTGAACTTTTTGAATACTCAAATCCTTTAAACCATAAGAAACGGTTGAAATAATAAGAAACCTTAGAATAAGGAAGATATAATGTATGAAACACACTAACTACTATATATTATGTACTTTGGCAAAAGTAAGTCATGGTAGGATGAATGAATTAATTGGTTTTTTAACTCATTCGCTATTTATTTATGCTGTTCGTATAATCGTACACAATCCAGCTTATGATAAAACAACATGGCGTATTGCAGTTCGCCACAACATATTATTTTTAATAACGGCACTTAAACAATTTAGTAAATGTGGTTAAATATGGATGTTGGTTGACGCGAACTGGTGATTGAGGTTTCTTAATTATTATAACCGAACACGCGTTTAATCAACTCTGCGTGTGGCTTTGTCCATTACGAATCCAAAAATTGGACACAGGAATTGTGTACGAATTTTATTATTAAAATATAAAAGTACTTCCTCTCATGAAATACGGAAACCTGTGTTTTTTTTGTTTATTGACGTCAAATTCATATTAGCCGTACAATTAAAAGTTTTAGACTAATAATAAAGAATGGTTTATTCGAGAATATATAAAACTAGCTGTTGCTGCCCGCGATTTCGTTCAAGTTATTTCGGTATAAAAACTATCCTACAGGTATGTTACTCTTAATATCTAATCTATCTAACTACAAAATTTCAGCAATATCCGTTTCTTAGTTATACAGAGTTTGTTATTCTTTCTTAATAAACCCACGGAATGGAATATAATAAAATATGAAAGACAGTCAAACGAAATAACTAGCATATTCAAACATTTATGTTCAATATTTCAATATTTGGTATACCTCAGTATGTTTTCATTTTTTACTTTGCAGCTAATGTAAAAGCAAGAAGAAAAAAACTGGTAGATAGGTACAAAGATGTGTTATGTTATCTTTTAAACAAATTTTATTGGTACAGATAAAATAAAAGTATAGTTTTTTGTCAATCTTAGAGCTAGGTTTACAGCTAAGAAAATAGCTATAAAAATAACTTTGCTTGTAGGCTAATAAATACAAGAAAGAAATAGAGTTCAAGACTTCAAAATTCCCAAGGGAGGGTGACGGCGTTTGTAGGGCTATCCTGACTTCGGAAGTAAGTACCGACTTACCCCTCAGCAGGATCTCATCGCCTACTCTTTCTTCATTATCTTAGAAAAGCGAATTGATGGAATGAAGTTCGATGAAATTGTTAACTTGCGGATTGAAAAATCCACTTTTAAATTAGAACAACGCTTATAATGTACCTACGTCGAAAAGTACTTGTGGTTTGAGGAATCATACAAATTTAACCTCGATTTGCACTTGCTAAACTATTGGTTATGTCAATCCCACAAAGAAGTAACATTTTGTATTCGTCAATTTACTCCAATTATTTGCTTAAGTTGCGATCACAATGGCAAAATCATAAAATACAACGAAAAAAAAATGAAAAAGAAAAACCTTTTTTTTTCCTTAATGTCTATAAATGATGGCGGCAGATGGCCTTTTCATCTTCACCGAGCTTGAGGGGGAGGGGAAGGCTCTCACCCCTAAATAACGAAATGAGAACCTCTTCCCTTCTTTAAAGTTGACTGATAAAGAAACCAATAGTTACCCATAGGTTAAATTTGCCTGGAATACAGACGTACGACGGTTTAATAATTCACAACTAACTCCGTATTCTCCACGTCATCGTTATTCAATCGTTATCGTCCTTCGATTTATCGCTAGACACAACGGAAGCCTACGTCCTCAGAGCAACGACTTCATTCAAGTAATTTGCATAAATTGCAACAATCTAGTTAAGGAATCAAATTATAACTTTGTCTGCTTGCGTTAGACACGTGCTGATATTGATGATACGCAGACGGAGCGTACTAACCGAAACGAACCTGTTTGATGCACTTATAGTCGAAATTGGTGCATTTATTTATTTATTTAAGAGAGGTAGGGCATAGCGATTTATCGCTCGAACTGGAGCAGCCCGACTGGTGAAATACCTCCACCTTACAGAAGACCGCAGCCAAATAACAATCACTTCGGTGTTGTTGTGTTCCTGCGTGTGAGTAAGGTTTCCAGAGCTCCTGGGGGGTGCTACATTAGTAGCAGGGGTCAAGCCTTCAAGGTAAGGGCGACAAGTCCAATATCAGGTTTATTATGCTGTACTTGTCGCGCTTAAGCTAGGTCCTCATTACCACTTAACATCAGGTGGGATGAAGTCAATCTTGAAGTGCAATATAAAAAAAAAATGTATGAAACGACCAAAAAACATATTTACGAATCACACCTAAAGTAAAAATGAAAGGGAGGAGATTGGAGTTCTTTTTTTTTTCCTATTCGTTACGAAATTTATCGAGAAGAGATTTAAAATGCAAGCCTTAGTGACACAAATTCACACATAGTTGTTTTAATTAACTAAAAGTAAGGTAAGTAGACGCGAATACATAATAAGTTCAAGTATGTATAAATGCGCAAAATCGTCAATTCGAGTGAAAAGAGTCATATTGATAATAATATTTAGTTTAGGAAGGTGAAGTTGTTCAAGTAGAAGTAGTAAAATCTCATCTCATATCACGTGTAATAACAAAGAACTGAATCAACTTGTTTCGGGGTAGAATGAACTGAAGATCGAATAGATTAGTTAGGTGAAGTACATACTTCAAATTAGTAATTTATTGAGTAACTACCAATCTTCAATTCTACAAACGTGTACTATATGTAGACCGAAGAACCGGAAGTATTCAATGACGATTCAAAAGTGTTATATGTAACCTACTTGAATAAAGAAATATTTGAGTTTGAGTTTGAGACACACGTAAAAATCTTAGCGTGTCCAGGTGACGAAATAATAACTTATATTATTTTTTTCACCAACTAGACACAAAACCCAATTATTACTGCAAAGTTATCGCTTTGAAGTCTATTAACTATCATGACCACGACCATGCCAATTTAGAAAAACGGCTTTAAACTTTATCACCTTCTAGCTAGCAAGCTAAGTCACACATCAGGTAAAACTCTTTGAAGATAAATGAGGTAGGTACAGATATTGGGGAGCCAAACCGACTAAAAGGGGTGCTTAAATCATATCTTAAGGTTCACGTAATCTAGAACTAAAATCAGAAAATTCACCTCTAACACAAATTAAAGACGTAAATATAATTTTTTTAGTTCACTTGATAAAAATTCTAAGCAAATCATAAAAAATCCTTAAACGTCTCACTACATAAAAATCGGCCGAAATATCTTGACGGATATCCTAAAACTGAATTCCTTACTTAACCCAATTCTATTTCGCACCTAAACATTACCAAGTGGAGGAGCGTGCTATGAATACTTAATATCGGAGACGTTTATATATATTTAGAGGCAAATGCTTAACTCTTACCAATATACTGGTATGGGCGAGCACGGTAGAGCGGCATTGAAAAATTTACCCTTCTCGCATCTTGGAGAAAATTAAGTTACAAGCAACACATATATTGCGGAAACTCCACATTCGCTCTCATCTCCTGGTACCTATACGAGTATATAAGAGGGTTGTTTCAAGAAACTTTGAGGTACTTCTTTGGCAAAAACAAATTTGGCTTGTAGGCATTCATATGACTAGACATCTTACTTCAGCAAAGGTTTCTTCAAACAATTATTTTTAATCTTTTAAACCAAAAGTGATTCTTTTATTGGAACCATTAAAAAAACTTTAACGTATGTTAATCGAATGTGTCAATCTTAAATTTCAAATTCAAATGATTAGTTCCTAAGATCGGCTAATAGATGGAGTTACATCGCGGTGACAAGATTTTCTGTCGGTTTAATAGGTAGCCAAAGTTATTTTGTTAAAATATTCCTAGATCAAGAACAAACAGTGGTTTTATTTAAATAGTGCAAATAAGTCAAATAGGTCAAATAGTGAGTGAAGTGAGGGAGGAGAGTTCAAAAGTCCAATTTAAGTTCTTAATATTTTTTTAGTCAAATAGTTTTATTCCGATTTTAAATTTAAATAACAACAACGTCAAATGATGTATGACGTTCACATTTTGTAAATTACTAAAGTTATCAAAAAAAAAAATATAAGCTCGGCGTTTCGATCGTCTTATGTTTTTATAATCTGATGTTGTGTTCTCGCGCGCTATATTTTTTGTCATTTAACGTGTCTCATTTACGGATTTTGGTAGGTGAGTGTAATGATATTATGTTAAAAATATATTTATAAAGTTTTCTACTGTCTAGATTCGCATTTATTGATTTGAGATTTTAGGCAACACATGGACAAAGGCAATAAAATTTAATTAATAAATATCATTGGACAAAGGCCACACTGTCAGCTTAAAAGTCATCATCACATCAGTCCTAGAATTTATTAAATAGCTACATAACCATTTTCAAAATAATATTTTTAGTATCAAATACAGTGTACAAAAACTTAATTAATGAATAATAAAAAAATCCGCGATGTAAAAGGCCGATGTACTTCAATACGGGACAGAGGGCTTGACTTCAAACAGTTTCGCAAAGCAACAAAGACACGTAACACGGATTCGGGACACGCTGATAGCATCTAGGCCGCAGCGGCGCGACTCGAGAGCTCTGGAGATGACGTGATACTTTTTCTTCGTGCCTGGAGTTGGGTTTTTCAGCATATTTTATAAGTCAAAGTCAATTTACTTACTCATGTATATTACAAGTAACACTTATGCATCGTCAGAATGAACACAAACCAAAATTGCTACAGTCAGTTCGGAACCTAATCCTACCGAGAAGAATCCGGCAAGAAACTCAGTAGTTATCCTAATCTTTACAATATATAGAGCTAGAGAACGTGAAACTATGGTATGCGAGCGAACAGAAAATCATATCCATATATGTCTATCGTTTATATTCATCAAGTTTATAGTATCCATTTCGCATTAAACATTATTTAATATGGATCTTAAATCTATGCATAGATAAGTCAATACACCACCACCAGATATAAGGTTATTATTATAAGGGCGGTGCAAAGTCCAAAGCGTGTAGTTTTTATTATTATTTATTATTATTAATTTAATAATACTTCTTAAATTAAAAACATAGGCCTCGCAAACCACTTTTGAGTGGTTGTCTGCGAGTGCGAAACTAAACGAAACGAAAACAAAACAGAACATTATTTAGGAATTATTAACTAATATAAAAAAATAACAAATATCATAAACTAGCTGTCCCGGCGAACTTTGTAACGCCTATTTTTTTAGTTTCTAACCTTTTAAACCTTCCCTGGACCTCCACAATTATTACAGAACCAAGATTAGCCAAATAGGTCTAGCTGTTCTCGAGTTTTAGCGAGACTAACGAACAGCGATTCATTTTTATATATAAGATATTATGTGGTTTCCTAAAACACACAGCGTTGATGTGAAGAAAGCTGATGTGAACATGCCTTAACTCTATAAATCCATGGTTATAACTTACCAAATTGTCTGTGGTAGTATACCTATCTCTTTCTATCACCAGCATGCGTCCCTCTCACACTCGTGGGGACGCCGGCTCTGTCAGACTGACAGCTCATAGCGTTTGTGAATTTTGCCGGTAAAACTTGCAAAATTTTCTTAAACTTATAAAACTTTAAATATTGTTGAATTTCTTATAGATATGCGTTAATTAGCACACAGTGTTTCGTTAAAGTGATAATTGTGTTGATTCTTAACGATTTAGTTTGTGTTGTGTCGGGATGAGTCCCGGTAATAGTGGCGGAGGTGAAACTTCGAGAGTTGATGCTCCGCAGGGAGATCATCTCTCAACCAGTAGATCTTCGGATAGTTCTCCATCTTCATCATCCTCGGAGGATGATGAACGGACTACCTCACCTCCACCACCCAAGAGACGGCGTAAGTTCAGTAAGTACCGAAATGTTAATACCGTTTCTGACCCGCGCGTCGATACCTTGATTCAACAGGTTGGTTATATATCGCAGTATTTAACACAGTTGCCTCATTTAGCCAAGAATCACATGGATTCTGTGGAACAAACTTGTCATTCAGGTCCATCTACATCTCAGGTGGTGAATAGTTCATCTAATTCACAAGTCGATAACACGCCTACTTCTCAGTTTCTTACTAATCCATCTGCGGCTCAGATTCTGTCAAACCCAGCTACAGCTTCTTGCAAGCTGTCCTTAGGAGAGTTAGGTACTGAGTTTGATGAGAGATGAATTGTACCCTTAGCAAATAAGGAGCGTTTACAGGAGTTGATTAATCTTCAGAAGTTTGATACACCTGCTTGGAAGGGTATTAGGTATAAGAAAGCCTTGCAGTCCAGTATTGCCAGCCCTGGTTTTACAGGGCTGAAATTGAATGAAGAATTGTGTCATCTTAACAAGGGTAAGGATTATTTAGCATCAACTGAGCAATTGTCAGCAGGGTTGTCTAATAACATATTGGAACAAAGGTCCCTCTTAAAGGCCGGTCTACAGGAATTACTGGACTGGGCCTCAGAAAGTCCAAATAATTTAAATTGTAACTTGTTGTTTGAAAAGATAACAAGTACTTTTGGGCCAGGTTCACCATCTTACAAAAAATCTGAGACAGCTATGCAAATTATATGTGGTAAGAGAGCAGAATGTATTGAAGTAAGACGGGATAGGGTTTTAAAACAAGTTGAAAATCCTAATTTGCGTCTCACCCTTCAAAATATTCCACCAAGTGAGGAATATCTTTTTAGCCGGGATGCATTGCATCCGGTGATTGCATCTCTTGGAGGATCTCAGACATGGCTTAATACACCTTCATATGTTAGGGAAAGGAGATCACAGGTTGTAGGTAAAAAAGTTTACAAGTCACAGCCTAGAGACATAAGGCCACAAAATAAAGATTTTAGACCGCACAACAAGGATTTATCTCAGAAAAAACCTTTTCTTAAGCCAAAAAATAATCAGCCCTTTCGTAAAAACTATAATGCCAACCAAGCAAATAGCAAACAGAGTTGACTACCAGGCCAATTCATTCAGGGGGGGCTGTCTAAGGGAGTTTGCTCCTTTTTGGCTTCAGAGGGGAGCAACCAAATACATTATGAGCTTAATAACCGGAGCTCGAATTCCCTTTCTAAAAAAGCCCCCTTTACAGTATCCAAACAGCGGGACTTTGAAAAGATTTACCACCAAAACATCAGCGGACATGACGGACATGATCTTACAGCTAAAGGAGAAGAAAATACTAGAAACTCTCCCCAGCATCAATCCAGGCTTTCTATGTCGAATGTTTTTGGTAAAGAAGTCAGACGGTGGTCTTCGCCCAATTTTCGACCTAAGACATCTAAATTCATTTGTGTCGGTAAAGCATTTTCAACTGATTTCACAAGTCAGTGTAGCAGAATTTCTACAGACCAACGACTGGCTAGTGAAAATAGACATTCACCAAGCTTATTTTCATCTGCCAATTGCAGAGTCTCACAGACGATTTCTCAGGGTTGTTTACAACAACGAGATTCTGCAGTTAACAGCTCTCCCGTTTGGCCTAGCTTCTGCTCCAAAAATGTTTGCCACTGTATCGAATTGGATTGCGGAGATCCTTCGATTCCAAGGTTTTTGCATAATAGTATATTTGGACGATTACCTTCTGGTCAATCAAGACAAGACCACTCTAACAATTCAGGTCGCGGAGACACTGAGTACATTAGAAACCTTGGGTTGGCATGTGAACCGAGACAAATCTGTTCTAGAGCCTACTCAGCGAATAGAGTACCTAGGTCTGGTATGGAACACCTTAAAAAACAAAATATGTCTTCCTCCAAAGAAGGTAACAAAAATAAAATGCTTGATTATAAAGATGTTAGACTGCGGGAACAGTTCATTAAAAGAAGCTCAAAGTTTGTTAGGTTTGCTCAACTTTGCAAACTATACGGTCCTCAAGGGGCGACTACATTGTCGCAGAATGCAACTGTTCCTAAGGCTTTTCAAACAAGGCAGACCAAGGGAGAGAAAATTTCTTCCACCACGGGTTCAACAGGATTTGAGATGGTGGTTAGAAACTGTGGATCACAGCTCAGCTCCAATAGTAAAGATGAATACCACTCATTTTCTCACAACGGATGCGTCGGACGCAGGCTGGGGAGCTCAACTGAACAACTTCTTCCTATCAGGGAAGTGGGCTCCTTACCAGAGAACTTGGCATTCGAATTTGAAGGAAATGTACGCTGTTTTCGCAGCCATAAACAGTCACCAATTGACTTTAAAAAATGCCCACATTCTAGTACAGTCCGACAACCGGACATTGGTCGCATACCTCCGAAACGAAGGGGGAACACGATCCCTGGCGTTGCTGAAGTTAACAACCAGGCTTCTAGAGCTTACAGAGAAGTTGTCCATAACTCTCTCAGCCAGTTATCTCCCGGGGAGATTAAACGGAATTGCGGATCACCTGTCCAGGGGTCGCAGGGTTCCAGAGTGGCATCTGCTCCCCCAAGCCACGGAGGCAATATTCAAAAAGTGGGGCGTCCCAGATGTCGATCTGTTCGCATCAAGGGAGTCGGCAGTCGTACCAGAGTACGTTGCATTAGATTCCAGAGACTCTTACGCAATGTTTTGCGACGCCTTCAGCCGCGAACGGGACTATCAGCTGGGCTGGGTATTTCCCCCACCCAACTTAATTCCGAGAGTATTGACCCATCTAAACAAAGCGAAAGGGTCTTACATCCTCATAGCCCCGGAATGGACAAAATGCTTTTGGCTACCGGATCTGAAAAAACGAGCGTTTTCGGAACCGCTCCAAATAGAGAACCTGCAGAAGGTGTTAGTGGACCTGACAACAGGCGTGTGCCCTCCACAGGTAGACAGATTATCTCTACTGGCTTGGAAAGTTGGGGGTGGGCTGAGCAAGTTGCCCACTGGTCTTTAGAAGAACAAAAGTTACTAAAGAGTAGTTGGCGGACATCTACGTTAGTAACATATAACAGCCCCATTAGAAGGTGGCTTACCTGGTGTGAAGGTCATTCAATCAACCCAAAGCAGCCTGAGGGTAAAGAGATAGCTAGGTTCTTAGCTGGTTTATATTTACAAGATAATTTAGCCTATAGAACTATTCTTTTACACAAGTCAGTAGTCTCAACATACTGTGCGAACTCAGGTAGAGATCTTTCAAAAAATTTCTTTATACAACAGGTTCTTAAAGCCATTTCTCTGGCTCAACCGCAGGTTCAAAAGTTACCAGTATGGGATACTAAGATTTTGTTTGAATGGCTTTCGGACTCAGTAAGCTCAAATTCATTATTTGAAATTTCTAGACGTACTGCTATAATACTACTGTTGGCCTCTGGGCGCAGGATACACGATCTCACTTTGCTGGATATAAGTCCTCAGAATTTAATAGTTAACTCAGAAGAGATAGGTCTATGGCCAAAATTTGGTTCCAAGACTGACTCAAGTACCCATCGACAGTCGGGCTGGTTGTTGCGGAAACATTCTAACAGCCAAGTTTGTCCTGTTGAACATATCAAGGAACTCTTGTTGAAGACTGAAATTCGAAGAGGGACTAATAGAGAGGTCACAAGCTTATTTGTATCATTAACAGGTAAAGCAAGACCTGCATCAAGTACCATGATTGCAGGTTGGGTTCGCAGTGTCATGAAAGAGGCTAAAATAGATGCTTCACCAGGCAGCATCAGATCTGCTGTAGCTTCTAGAAGCTGGCTAGAAAATAGACCGGTGCAAGAAATATTAAACCGAGGGAATTGGAAGAGTATTGAAACATTTAGAAAATTTTACTGTCGTCCAGTGATTACTAAAGATAATACATGTAATAATGTTGATTTGTTACAGTCTAATTTTTCTGACATATGATTGTTTATTTAGATATAAAACTATCTTTTAACTTAGGTTCAACCTAAGCATAAAGTAATTTTCTGTTATTTTATTGATCTTGATTATTCTATAAAAGTTTAATTAATGTCATATTCGAAGTAGAGTTTTTTTTATTGTTAAATTGTTTTCTTTTGGTATAAATTTTTTAATTTGTTTGAGTTTACAGAATAAAACTATTACTCTCAAAGTTGTTTTAAGATATCATTCATCATAGCGTTTGTGTTTCCACCAGCAGATACCAAACAGGTCTTCACATCAACGCTGTGTGTTTTAGGAAACCACATAATATAACTGTTTTGCATTACAACAAAACAGGTATTATGTGTTGAATAAAACACACAGCGTTGCAGCAAGGTCCTTGCTGGTGATATGAAGACGCTATGAGCTGTCAGTCTGACAGAGCCGGCGTCCCCACGAGTGTGAGAGGGACGCATGCTGGTGATAGAAAGAGATAGGTATACTACCACAGACAATTTGGTAAGTTATAACCATGGATTTATAGAGTTAAGGCATGTTCACATCAGCTTTCTTCACATCAACGCTGTGTGTTTTATTCAACACATAATACCTGTTTTGTTGTAATGCAAAACAGTTATATTATTTATAAAAGTTATTTTATATTTTTTCTAAAAAGTATCGTTTAATTTTATATTTAAAGTCATTAGATGATAGTCGCGCAATTTCGGGTGGCAGCACGATCAGCAAGTATGGCAAGCGTTTGTCCAGTGTACGGTCTCCATAGTAGTTGTGGTTCTTTTACCATTAAGTCAAGCATGCAGTGGCTTAATCATTTGGCTCTGAACTCGGCGGTCGTGGGGTTGAATTAAAATACCTAATAATAGTAACTATTGGACCACATCACATTGCTCTAAACCTGGAGCAAGTAGCTGAATCACTTGTGTTACAGGAACCAGAAACAACGACGGTACCACAACAATACTTAGACCTGAGACAGCATCGAAAAGTTCGTTTGCCATATTGACCCAACCGGTAATCGAACCCGGTACCTCAGAGAGGGCACGACGCCAAATTCCGGCCCGCTCACCTCTCGGCTACAAAGGTCGTCATTCTGCTCAACATCATCATCATTCCGAACACGGCGGTATAATACTGAATTTGTACTGATAAGTGCTGATGTAAAGACATGAATATGTTCTATTTCTATTCTTAATTTATTATTCTTATTTTTTAAGAGAGGTAGGGCATAGCGATTTATCGCTCGAACTAGAGCAGCCCGACCGGTGAAATACCTCCACCTTACAGAAGACCGCAGCCAAATAACAATCACTTCTGTATTGTTGTGTTTCTGCGTGTGAGTAAGGTTTCCAGAGCTCCTGTGGGGTGCTACTATAGTAGCAGGGGTCAAGCCTTCAAGGTAAGGGCGACAAGTCCAGTAACAGATTTATTATGCTGTACTTGTCAATCTAAAGCTAGGAACTCATTACCATTTAACATCAGGTGGGATGAGGTCAATCTTGAAGAGCAAAATAAAAAAAGAATTACGTGGCTGTCTCGTAGAAATTAGGTGTCGTGTCTTCAAAGCACTTATATGCGTTGGTTCTGGCTATGATTCATGATTCGGATTGCATAAGTGATAAGTTTCCAAAGTTAGGATCATAGTAGTTATTACGGACAGAATCCTTTGTATGAGCCTTTTTATAGTTTTTTAAAATGCTTTTATCTGTCATTTATGTTGTTCTTTCTGTTCTGTCAAAATTTTCCTCTTATTCAGCTTGGCTTCGGTAACAGAATGACCTGATCCTTTACTTTTAATTATATTCTTAAAAACTACTCTGAGCTCCTTTGTATTATCTTCCGCTTTGACCATCCTGTTTGAAGAATATACCAGATTTATCATATTTATTGTAAAAACTTTAAAAAAGCTCCTGCAAAGGAGTCAATAACAGTCGTCATAGGCTCCAGTATGAAAAGGATAACGGAATAAACGTTAGAAGAAAGAAAAACCTACATATGTTAAAAAAAAGGAACTTATTATTATCACAAAGTCCATAAAGAAAATAGGTACTTTATGTCAGTCAGTCAGTAAGGTAGATGTCACGTTCATAAACTCTTGTGTGAAAGGACGCAAACACGACATTCTTAATGGACACAAAAAGAAAAAACCCTCCAACTAGGATTTACTCATTGTGCGGATAAAAGCCCGACTGAGGAACGTAAATGGTGCACACTAGCGCCGTAGATGAAAAAAATAGTAAATAATAAGTAGGTATTATTTTTGTTTTACTACTAGACTTCTATGTGATCTTCTATTTATTTCTGCCAATGTGGCGCGAAATATTTACATACTTTTGGAATTTTGGAACACGGGTGTTCGGTGTTCTAAAGATTGTCAAGGAATCTGTGGAGGCCAATGATCCAGTTTCAGCTGTTTTCAATTTTGATTTTTTGAATGGTCTTGTGGTGGTATGTCAGATAACACAGACGTATGTAACTTCTCCACTGTCATTTATAAGAGCAAGGAGAGGAGCTTGGCTCCAGTAACAGAATGAGGTTTATCCTTTTCATTTAGCTTTTAAGTTTTGTTTTAATTTTAAGATATTTAAAAAAATATATAAGGCAAATATATTTTAAGTAAGTCATAAACGTGTTACAATCTATACGTGGATAATTCGCTTGACTCTTGATGCATGTTTGAATGCGGTCCACTTAATATATTATCCGATTTTTCACTTACTACTGCAGATTACTCATAAAATCAAAAACAATACTTATATTTAGTATTCTAATATATTATAGGCTTAGCTCTAAATCCATCCAACTTCATTTTCATTTTCATTCGTTTGAAAGTAATTCAAACGAATTTCCTCTGCCATAATATTCCAAATGTTCACTTTTTAAATCTCATTTAGGTTTAAAAATATATTTCCGCTTCCGTTCCTTACAAAGCTTTATTGGTTTTTTATTTGTATTTCCTACACTTTTTTTTAATCATGTGCGGCCCTAGTAAGTTTATTTGATTGTCTTAAACGTGGTGCTAACAATGTACTGCCAACTAAAAGATGTAAGCACTTTTGTTCTTACACTAATGCAATAAGACCCAATTTCCCGTGTCTTTTTGAAGGTCAGTTTTTGAAGTATGATAAAACTAAATATATACTATACGATAATACTCCTAATAAACGAAATTCGCTTTTTGACCTTTATTATAATCTGTATGTAGACTTTTGTAATTAAATATTACTTAGTTTTAATAGTAAGCCGTTTTGGTAAGTTTTATCGTTAAATAGATTCAAAGTGTTTGTCAATAGTTTCTCATTATTTTTTAAAGATTTACTAACATGAAATCGGAATAAAATGGTCCATTGCAAAAACACTTACAGGTAAATTCAACGTGATATTAAAAGAAAATACGCTCTATTTTTTCATTTGTACCTCTAGATTATTGATTATAACTGTTTTTTTTTATTTCTTTGGTATTCAGTAAACCTCTGGATATCACCTTAAAGCGTAAGGCTTTCACTCTTATATTCTTATATTTTTTTTTATTCTTATATTTCAATATTCCCGTCGATATTGTCACCTACCTACTGTTTTTGAGGGTACCTAGCCTGTTGGCTATAAAATAACAAAAAAATTATTAGCAACGCCCTCAATACTTTCACTGTTTGGTAGAAACCAACTTTTAGTTTATCAGTAGTTTAATGTCTTCTATGACACCTAACATCAATTCTTTTTGTCCAAGTATTTTGGTCTGTTTTTAATATAACGTTTTCTGGCTATATTTCGGGTTATTATTTATTGCGTACAATCCGTCTGCTTCAAAGATTAAACATTAATTGCTTATTTTTATACACAAAGTTCTTTCAGAATAAACCATTTAATTTGAAACAGAAAACCCCTTTTTTGCCAACATCCGCATCGTTTCAGAAACACATTTATTCTCTGTCTAGAAAAATGATTTCTGAAAAAGAATACAAGCAATTAACTCTGTTTTTCTTTCCTTATTGCTTCATCGTGGATTAAAACCAACTTAACTCGTAGGTACTTGTATGATGCCCAGAAAAAGCTATAATGTTTTTCTTATTACTAAGGGTTTCAATTCACGTTGAGCAAATTAAGTAATCGATTTGAACCTATCAGGGATTTGTGATTATTAGACATCTGGCAAACGTAGAATTAAATCACTTTAAGGATGTTACGGTCAACCTCTTAAAATGCCAGCAGAAACGGAACCACATCCTCCCCCCCAATCCCAAACCAGCATAAGGCCTAAGGCCTAAGGCCGGTCGGTTCTTGAGTAGAGCGAGTGAACGCTAACTAGGCGGCACTAGTGCTTACATACGCTGTCCAGAACCACTTATTCCCCTTTTTTTTGAGGTTAGAAAAATGCATTATGTACCGGACTGCTTGTTGCCTTGGGAATGACAACTGCGTGTGTGGGACTGCCCCGTATTAAAACTTCACCCACCTTCTCATCGCCAAGTGATGGCGCGGGAACGACCGCCCTGACGCTAAACCACTGTGGCTTGATTTCAATGATGAAGGGCTTTTACATATAAGGCTGACATTTCCATTTGGGGCTATGTCGCCACTACAAATAAGATTATCCCGTCTCGATGATGAATTCGATCCCCTTATAAGTAACCCTTATTGCCTCCAGAAAGTTTAGTATTTGCCTTATAAATTTTTAGGAATTCCAGTTCAGCATCACTTATTCAAGATGCTGTGCTTGTGAATTAAAGATCCACATTCACAAAAGATGTAAGGTAATTTTCATTTCCTGGAATCTGCAAATGTCAGAGTCACTCAGGTTCATGTGAAAATGCCTTCCCAAGTTGCAGAATTTAGTAGGAAAGTTATTTGGTTGCTCTACTGGTTTTGTGTCAGTTGAACTATAGTAATTCTTTGTTCCATTTTGCGAGCAGCTAAACACAAGTTCCTTAAAGTGTCTTAAGCCTGATTCTTACTGTCATATATTTTTCCTCCTATAAATCTACCTGCCATTATATTAATGGCAATTTAAATACAAGTATCGTCCTTCAGTCTTCTAAGAATATTTACGAAGCAAAAACGATACAAATTAAAGGCCTACTATGTCGATACATAGTACATAATTTATTATGTATTAGTCCGATGACTAATACATAATAAATTACTTTGTTACAAATAGGACGTAACATGTAATAAGATTAGTATGTAATGATCAATTTAAATATTACTTACATTAGGTATTTATGTCTTCGTGGGAAGATCGTTGAAGCAATTATTTTATCATTAAAGAAATGAAACGACTACAGTTTTTTTCATAAGCTTTGGAAAAAATATTAGTGAACAGGGATAAAGATACTCGTATATGGCAATAAGCAATGATTATATTAATTTCTTCAGTTAGATTTCCAAAATATAATGAATACATACCTCCTACGCATTAAAGTTCAGTGGAAATGCGTCACTATTTCGTAGAAACTGTACTAAAAAGTGACGTCCTCTAAATTTTAACGCAATGGCGTTTAAATAGTAAATTTTTGTTGTTTATTAATCGATTACAAAGAAAAGGGTACCACAACAAACAATATTAGAGCAGTTAAAAGAAGCTATCAAAGAAAAACGGTGAGGAAACCTTTCTAAAGGATCAAAAGACCAAAGTCGAAAGGAGCGCCGTACACAAGTGCGGGTTCGAGTCTCCTGTCACCCACCATAGATTCCCCCAGTGATTTCTATTTATTTCCAAATTTGAAAAAATAAACTTTGTCTTTTCTGTGTCAACTGGTTTTTGATAGAACATTCAGTCTCACGAGATATATATACATATACATGTAATGAGTTATCTTCTTGATTGGAACTTTTCACCCCCATCTATGCTGCTATCTTGGATGGTCAATTTGGCGGTTGGAGTTGGAGCCATTGTATTACGAGTGTTCAAAGGAAACAGTTGTGGCCGTAAACAGTTTAAGTAACATTGGTGCACAATTATTGGTAAACTATTTTTTTAACAAGACATAGTTTCGGATCAATTTAAAAAAAGTAATATTTTACGAAATTGATACCTACTTTTAAATCTTTTGTGAATATTGTCAACATTCCAATTAAAATGATCTTACAAAGTGTCGAAAGAGACGCTCAATAAAAGTTTGCATTATTCGGTTCCCTGAAGTTCCATTGTGAACAAGTAGGTGCAGCAATTGTACTCCTGCAAGATTTCCAACTTGCAAAACTTGAGATAACTTTAGAGTATAACTGTTTGCATGCAGTATTACAAGAGCTAGTGGCAATTGTCGCATGACGGTATGACAATAGCACTTTAAATATTAGAAACAGAAAAATTTTATCTCCCCTTGCGATGAGCACTTTAGCTGGTATAATTACAGCTAATTAGCTGAAGTAAAGATGGTACTCAACATTATATAAGTGTTAGTATTAAAGAAACAGACATTGTTTATCTGCCTTTACGGTGTATATTCGAACCCACTACCAAGTATCGCGCATACGAAAGTTTCAGTTGGAAGCGATTTTTTCTGTTTCTTTCAAGTGTGTTCGCGGTTATGTGTAATCCGCGTGAAGCACTGTAGAAATTTTAAAAACCTACCACTGCGCTTATTAAGCAACTTTAAGAGGTTAATACATCGCCTATGATAACTTTTGGTTAGGTTACTTGGAAGAGCAGCACGCGCGATACGTGAAAGTTTGACTCCCATACCGCAAGGGGAGATGAAAATATTTAAAGTTACCTAGTGCGGCGTGAAACACTTTAGAATAATTGTATTGTCACCAAAATCCAAAGTGTATACAAAATTTCAGATTAATTGGTTACCCGGAAGAGGGTGAAATTTGAATTACTAAATTTGACCCAAGAATAAATAATAAATAAAACAACCGGGGTGAGCTAAACAAAAACCGTTTAAAAATATAAATCAACTATGATTACTGATTAGTGTTTGACCGGTTGAGTGTTTTTTTAATATTAGGCAATTTTAAAAGTATTTTTTAAGCTACTTAACTGAAATTGCTATCAGAATATATGGACAATCATTTTTCGTGCAGACAAATAGACAGTCACGCGATATTGTAATTTAAGCAAGAGGCCTTTTCTAATGCCAGTATAATGTAGACTTTTAAACACTAGGCTCACAACAACGCGCGTACAATACCGGTAAATGCAAACTTTTTTGTAAAATTCTCTCGATTAGAACCATCCTCATACTTCAAGGAGATTCCAAAAAAAAAACGTATTAGCGAAATTGGATCAGCGATAATGCTTTTATATTATACATAGATTAGTTTAGACAGTCAGGGTGCGATTGGCATGCCCAATAGTTGGAAGCTCTTGGTCTACAATATTTGAAATTTCACAAAGCCTTGAAAGTGTATCGTGGTAAGTCGAAATTATAAGAAAGGAAACCTTTTCCTTCACAAATAGATATTTAAGACGTTAAGCGAACGAAACGTGAACATTATGAGCATCTAATGCTATTCTAGTAGGCTTTCGAAATTACTAATAAAATTTAACTTTCTTTTAAAAAAAAAACTACTGGGTTTCTTGCCGGTATCTTATAGGTAGTTATCGGTTCCGAATCGGAGGTAGCTTCATTTGATTTATGCGGAGATTATTCATAAGTGTTACTGAAGTAATCTATATGAATTAAATGATTTGACTATTGACTATTGATATGACGACCTCCATAGCCGAGAGGCGAGCGGGCCTAACTTTGGCGAGCGCCATCTTTGAGGTCGGGTCAATATGGTAAACATACCTTTCTATATTGTCTCGGGTCTGGGTGTTGTGGTACCTTTGTTGTTTCTGATTTCTGTAACACAAGTGCTTTAGCTACTTAACATAGATTCAGAGCAATGTATGTGATGTTGTCCAATATTTATTTATTTACTAATCTGTTAATTTACTCAGTTGTCGTAAATACTTGTTGTATGCCAATTTCACAGGCTTTGATACGGTGTTTAATTATCAACATACAAAAACTGTGACCAAAACAATAGGTTACCTAAAATAAAATCTCAATAATAGCTTCAAACATTTTGGCTTTAATCTAGATGCGATATGTTTGGACACGTTCAAACACTATTGGGACACTATCGGGACGGAACGGCAAGGATTTTAAGTTGACTAACAATAATGTACTTTATCCAATTTTAATAAGGTTGATATCTGCAATGTTTATGGCTTTAGCATACTGCGGTTCGCTAAAACCTTTAACAATGCAAATATCATCCTTAGTGGAATAATCATATAAATAACATTACATAACGACGATGACCTGGGTGGCGCAATGGCTAAGGTAGGCGCCCAAAGCGCGTAAGGTCCCGGGTTCGATTCTCGGTCAGGTCAATTTGGAAAACGAACTTTTCTCAAATGACTTGGATCTGGGTGTGCTGGGATGACGCCCCCAGTTAGTATCCGTCGTCTGGTACTCATAGTACAAGGGAAAACCTTAGTTTGAGACCAGGTGATTGGTGTGATTGTCTGGCGCATTTATTTATTTATAAGGTCCCGGGTTCGATTCCAGGTCAGGTCAATATGGAGAACATACCTTTATATTTCAACTCGGTTCTGGGTTTTGTGGTACCGCTGTTGTTTCTGATTTATGTAACATAAATGCTCGAGCTACTTACCACAAAATCAAAATGAATATAAGAGATGTCGTTAGTTCTAAAAAAAAATACCAAAAGCCAATTATTGTAAAAAAAAACTAAACTTTAATGATGGAGACTTTAACACTGAATATATTTTATTTACTACACTCGCTAAATATCAAAAGAGCAAAAGCATGAAAATGGATTAAATTAATCTGATTTAAATACATTTTGTATATTTGAAAGACAAATATTATCCCGTAACTGTTAATTGAAAAATTCGCTGAATGCAAAAGGCATTTACTTTTCCCTCCATTTTATCTACCTTTTTGGCTGTGTATGAAAGTATTAATGGAACTTGTACAAAAATACGCGTGCAATTGTTTTGTATTATCCTGTAGGTACACTTTTGATATAGGGCTTTCGTATATGTTATTCAGTTTAAAAATATTTTTAAGAAAGCTATTGGTAAGACCGCGTCATTAAAAAAAAAAGAAAATTTTTCATTGTTTTAATTGTTATTCTATTGTTTTTATCTGTTACCGAAACCTGGCCTATTTGACAGACTTTAATAGTCATCAATATAATATTATAATATTATGTTCGAGTCTTAATTATGAATTTAAAATAAATGCTCGTTTTATTTGTAATAGTTGAATTATCGCTCATACTAGGTCTGGTTCAAGAGAAATAGCTTTATGTTTTTTGATGCTTTTATAGTTTCACGTCAAGTTGAAGTACAAATCAATAAGTTTATATTAATGTACATTAGACATCTACGTATACACTAATATAATAAAGAGGAAAGATTCGTATTTTTGTATGTTTGTAATGAATAAACTCAAAAACTACAGAGCCGATTTCAAAAATTGTTTTACCATTGGAAAGTTATTTTAACCTAGAGTAACATAGGCTATATTTATTGCTAGAAAATATTATTCTTTTTAAACAAATGTGGGTCCAGGCGTACGAATCCGCTAGTTAATAATATACAGTCATCAATAAATAAATATAAATATAAATAAATATTGGACAACATCACATACATTGCTCTGATTCTGTGGTAAGTAGCTTAAGCCCTTGTGTAACGGAAATCAGAAACAACGACGGTACCACAACACCCAGACCCAAGACAATATGGAAAAGTTCATTTCCCATATTGACCCGACCGGGGATCGAACCCGGAACCTCAGAGATGGCGCTCGCCAAAGTCAGGCCTGCTCGCCTCTCGGCTACAGAGGTCGTCAACAATCAATGAAATGTAAACACTTAAACTCTTATGACGTTTCCATAAGGTTCACCTTAGAACGAGCTTGTATATGTATTAGTGCACGTGACTGTACCTTCGCTCATTTATAAACTCCATGCCATTAATAAAGTGCAGCGTTGCACAGCTGTTTTACGAACTAATTAATAGTTTCGGAGACCTGAACTTGACTGAAATGTTCAAGCGCACATAAATTATACGAATAGTAGGTTCGTTATTTCTGCTGTCACGACCTATTTGGGAGCGTTATATTACGTAACGTTACCATAGTAGAACAAGTAGGTAAACTAACGATAACTGCCTATACCCCTAGGGCTGTCAGTGAATCCTGCTTAAGTTGAACCAGTGAAAAGAAGTGTACTCATTCTTATTCTAAGAACAAGTAGGCATGATGGGCATAATGTTATGTCATTTTGGGATACTAATAAACAAGCATTTAAAACCACTGAATGATATTGCCAATACATATCTTTCTATGCCAGCAACTTCTGTGAAGTCGGAGAGGGTGTTTTCAGCAATACAGTAATAATGTTGCCTATTATTTATGATCGGAGAAGTCCGCTGCAGTCTGACGCTGATGTTATGCTTTTTAAATGAAAACTTTAAAATCAACGAATAGTAAAAAATATATTTTTTTGTCACAATAGTAGCTCTAGGCGCATGTTAAGACTTCATACATATATTTTTCGTTTTTCTGTTAAATCAATATTAAAATTATCATTTTGTATCTTTTTGTAATGTTTTGCATTGTCCATTAAATATTATAATATGGTAAATTTTTGATTTAGAAGATAATTTAAAAAAATAACAAAATTATGCACAATCTCCGGTGATTCACCGGTTATCAATCGGTTATGTCAAATTCACCGGTAATTTTCTCCGGTGCAAAGCCCTAACTGAGGTGACTCTGAAAGATTGTGAATATTTGTCAGTGTGCGTGCGACGCGCGTCGGTATAGGGCGGGGCGGGGCGCGCACACATAGTCGCCACACTCCGTGCGTTTGTTGGAGGATTACCTACTTCTCTCTTTCTACTATGACGTTACTGTAGTATAATAAACTCTTTACAATCGAAGGAATTGTAAACGATAAAATAGAACAGTTGCCACAGCAACAGGATTTTGTTGATTTTTAAGCTTGTCAAAATATAACGCTTTTTTACAATGCGACCATCTTTTGATTTGTGATTTTATTTACTTCAGTTACGATGCGTTACAATTAAAAATTAAGAAATGAAACTCCCAATTGGCAACCCTTTTAGTTTCCCTACGGTTACCGGGGAATCCCCCGATTGTATTAGTGTGGTCGTCTTTTTTAAAGAAACGGGGAGGGGGAGTGCAGATAAACCGTCTAAAATTGCGTTATTACGTAACTTAAACGCTCCCTTTGATAAATTTGTACATTGGGATTTCGAGTATTGTTCTGATTTGATGCGACCGACACGTGGTTAGGTTAGTGTGTGGTTTGCTCGAAACTATTGTGTACCCATTTCAGACTTCATTAGAGCTGCATTCAGATTGAATTGACGGACTAAATTAAATGATTAATGGACTATGAACTTAATATACTAGACAAACTCACGCAATACTAGAGTTCATTAGATCAAATTAGTATTAACGCATGTATTGTATTTGTGGTTAACCATAATACGATAAATAACAAATCCTAATCCCTTCTGATTAAACAACCCTAACACAAAATAGATACATGAAAATAATCCAAGACCATTCAATATATTTAAAAAACGAAGTAGGTAATTTTAGTTAATTAAATTTAATTATAAAAATTTAATTATAAACATTGTTAATAGTAAAAATGTAATTAGTAGTAAAAACAAATTGAAAAAACACATTAGATTAAGTAAGTTCATTAGAAGAACTGAAAAAATATTAAAACGTGAAAAATGCTTCCACAAAAACATTAAATTGAGAAAGCAACGTTTAGACTTATTTGACAGTCTTGAATTATATAGCAAAAAATTAGACAAAAGTAGGTTAAAGTATAATAATGACACACAAGAGTTACAAGCTGACATCTCACGACTGCATGAGTCTCTTAAGAGAATGACAGACAATTATAAATTGGCTCAAGTTCAAATTAATGAACTAATATTAGCCACAAATAAGTTCACTGATCCATGCAGCTGTAACCATGGTGTTGGCCCTTCTGATCAGCACCTGGTGGATGACAGCATTCAACTCTTGTCAGACACCATGAGTGAAACTCAAAAATGTATTTTACCCACACATAGTGCCAAGAATAATGTTTTAGTATTTTCAGACAGAATAGGGGTTGGCTATGGGCCTCTTTTGAATAAAATAATAAACTGTTGTGTCACTAATATATGTATGCCTGACGCTCCACTTAGCAAAATTTGTGAAAAAGTGGAAAGTTCTAATTATAACAAAAATTCAATAATAATTATAATGATGGGTAATGGCTTGAACACTAATAAAAAAGATATATTGAAAAGCTTTTCTTTTCTTAAGGGTTTAGTTGTCAAAAAACTGATATTGTGTGCCTTCCCATTTTCAAAATATTACACATCAGATCAAAATAACAGTATTCACTTATTGAATACATTACTTTATAATTTGACATGTAGTCATAGTGACAATTTTGTGTTTTTTGACACAAACAAATTTATTCATAATAATTTAATATTGACTGGCAAAAGCTTTTATTTGCCTACTAAAATTAAATCTCGATTGGCTACTTTGTTAGCTTATAATATTAATATTTTATTTAGTGAAACGTTGGAATCTGTTCCAATTAATTTAAATTTAAACATAAGACAATAGAGAATAACTCTGGCAATAAAATAGAAAAGGAAAAACTCAATTTCCTAAACATTGTGCACCAAAATATACAGGGTGTTTCTGGCAAAGAGTTAGAACTTGAATTATTTTTAAATAATGAGAATATTCATATATTATGCCTCACTGAACATTGGTTGAGAAAAAACCAGGTAATGCTTAACATTGATAATTTTATAGTTGGTAGTTTTTTTACAAGAGGTTCTGCTATTAGGGGTGGATCTTTGATTTTAGTACAAAATAATTTCCTATTTAAGGAACGTAAGGACATAGTAGCACTTTCAGTTGAACGTAATATTGAACTCTCATGTATAGAGCTTGAGCAGTACATTGTTATGTGTGTGTATAGACCACCATCCGCTAACTATTTATTATCTGAGAATATTATAGAAGAAGCCCTTGGAAAAGTTTGCTCTTCTAATAAAAAAGTAGTTGTATGTGGTGATTTTAATGTTAACATTCTTGATAACTCACATAATTCCATTCGGTTCCTGAATCTTTTTAAATCATACAACTTAAGTCAACTGTATAACGAACCCACACGAGTCACTGCCACTTCGGCTACTTGTCTCGATAATATATTCTGCAATTGTAGTACAATCTCAAAATCGATTATAAATTTTATTAACTCTGACCACAGCGGTCAATTAGCTGTGTTCGAACATCATCGTGCCCCTCAATTTTCATATGTTACTTGTAGGCCTATCACCACAAATCGCGTAGAAAAATTTAAATCAAATGTATGCGATAAAGTGTCTCTGCTAAACTTCAAGCCAAATAACAGCATTGATCACTGTTATGGAAAACTGTTTCACACCGTTGAAAAAGAATTTCAAAGTGTTTTTACTAAAAAAACTATAAAAATAAATAGTTCAAAAACAAAATTCAGTGACTGGGCTACGTCAGGTATACACAAAAGTAGACGTAGATTATTTGAACTGTATGATTTAAAAGCAAATTCAAATGACGCTTCAATAGTAGAATATGTTAGAAAATATTCGAAATTGTTCAAGAAGGTTTGTGCGATAGCTAAATCTAATTTTCTCAGGGACAAAATAATAAAGGCTACTAATAAAAGTAAAGTAACATGGCAAATAATTAACAAAGAGACTTGTAAAAACAAGATACAAACAAACAAGCTCTCTCTTAGAATAAATGACAGTATTCTTGAAAAAGATGCTGAAATAGCAAACGCTTTTGAATCTTTTTTTTCTAATATTCCAGTCACAACAACTAGCGTTTTATCCTCAAGTCCATATATTGCTGAATCCCTGCTCCAATCACATGTGGATGAGTGCATAGCTCCCTTCAACTTTGATTATATTGATTATAGGACAATTTTGAAAGCATTCAGGGAGCTTAATGTGAAAAAATCTGAGGATTTGTGGGGTCTTTCAGTAGAAGTACTGAAAAACATCATACATTCTATTGCACCTCAATTGGCTTTTATATTTAATAAATGTATCGATGAAGGTCAGTTTCCAAATTTAATGAAGATCAGTAAAATTATACCTTTATTTAAAAACGGGGATAAAAGTGACCCATCGAATTTTAGACCCATATCCATTTTACCTGCATTTAGTAAAATATTTGAAAAAATTATATTTAATCAGATACTCTCTCATTTTTCAGTTAACAGGTTATTCCATAAAAATCAATATGGGTTTACTAAAGGCAAATCCACAACTGATGCAGGAGTAGCTCTCATTAAGCATGTGTTTGATGCATGGGATAATAAGCAGGATGTTGTAGGTGTTTTTTGTGATCTATCAAAAGCGTTTGATTGTGTGGATCATAAAACAATGGAATTGAAGCTGCGGCATTATGGTGTTTTGAACAAATCACTTAGTCTTATTCAATCCTATCTGTCTGACCGAACTCAAAAAGTCAGCGTGAACGGATCAAACTCTTCTGGCGCTCCTTTATTCATGGGAGTGCCCCAGGGTTCGATATTGGGACCATTACTATTTTTAATTTATATCAATGACCTGCCCTTTTTCACAAAAGACTTATGTGAGATAGTATTATTTGCTGATGATACATCTCTCATTTTCAAAACGGATAGACAGTGTGACAATGTTGATGTAATTAATCATGCCCTTAATAAAATACTTCATTGGTTTACATCTAATAACCTTGTGCTTAATGCCAAGAAAACAAAATGTATAAAGTTTACAATGCCTAATGTAAGGCAGGTCAATACCATAATAAAAATGAATGATGAACACATTGAACTTATTAACTCCACAATATTTCTTGGCATAACTTTAGACTCAAAATTACAGTGGTCACCCCACATATCGAACCTGGCTGGAAGACTGAGTTCGGCTGCTTATGCGGTCAGAAAGATAAGGTATTTAACAGATGTGGAAACAGCGAGATTGGTTTATTTTAGCTATTTTCACAGCGTTATGTCATATGGCCTGCTGTTATGGGGATCTGCGGCCGATATTCAAACTATCTTTGTATTACAAAAGAGGGCCATCCGAGCCATTTACAAGCTAGGACCGCGTGACTCGCTGAAAGAATTATTTAAGGAAATTAACATCTTAACAGTCGCATCTCAATACATTCTCGACTGTTTAATGCATGTATACAAAAACTTGCATACTTTTCCAAAAAAATCAGACAATCATAGCATTAACACCAGAAATAAAAACAAGCTTGCTGTTCCTAAGCGTAGACTACATAAAATAGGTAATTCATTTGTTGCTTTAAGTATAAAAATGTTTAATAAACTCCCTCAAGTTATTGTTGAGTTACCTTTATACAAATTTAAGCCATTTGTCAAACGTTGTCTTTTGAAAAAAGGCTACTACAAAGTAGAAGAGTATTTGAATGACAAGAACGTGTGGATCACTACCTAGTCTGCTCGCCTGTACTTGCGTGTTTTATATTATTTTTAAAAATATAGTATGACACATTTTCTCAATCAATGTCAGTATTGGGCCCGTTGACGCATGTAAGTCCTACACAGTTAATTTAATTTAATTTACAAATACTTTTGTTTTATTTATTTTATTTTCTTTTCAATAATTTATTTTAATTTTTATTTTACAATTGACAAACTAACTGTGTGTCTTAGTGCAAAATTAGTAATAAGTGTAGCTTTCATTTGTAAAAAAAACTACTGAGTTTCTTGCCGGTATCTTCTCTTTAGTTATAGGTTCCGAACCGGAGGTAGCTTCATTTGCTTTATATAAAGACTATTCATAAGTATTACTAATGTAATCTATGTGAATAAAAAAGATTGACTTTGACTTTGACTTTGAACATAGGAAGTTCATTTCCCATATTGACTCGACTGGGGATAGAACCCGGGACCTCAGAGATGGCGCAGCGCCGAAGTCTGGCCCGCACCCCTCTCGGCTACGGAGGCCGTCTTATTTGGTATTGATACATTATGGTGTGGCAGTTTGAAACATACAGTCACGTGCACTGATATGTATATGTCGCAGTCATCTGGTTGAAACAGCTATTTGATTGGATCACTAGCGCGTTCATTGAATGACGACGTTTAATTGAATGACTAAAGGACAACTCGTCAAATTGTTTAATATAACGTTCAACTTCTTGACTGAACGTCATTTAGCATAGTCGTTGAATGGGATATAGCTGACAGACATGACATAACACACCTTAATAAGATTTTTTAGTATGTTTTAACAATTTTAAGTCTTAAGACAATTAGGCTAAAAAAATATTTTTTTACGAATAAGTCACTTTATATCTCAATTTCACTCTAAAAATAATCAACACAGTGCTATTCGATTATATCTGTACCAGCTGTTTGACGCCATCTTTGTTTTGATGAGCACTAACGCCGCAGTGGAAAAAAAATGAACTAAATTACAATCACCTGACTGATTACGTCCGCTATGTTCAAAGGGCTATGTTACAATCCGCTAACTTGTTGGACGTTCAGTGAGTCTTATTCATTCAACGTTCGGCCTAGTCATTCAATTAAACGTCGTCATTTAATAAACACGCTAGTGATTCAATCAAATAGCTGTTTCAACCAGATGACTGCGACATATACAACCTAATTCCAAAGTGAAGTTTCAAGCTGCCGACGTAAGAGCTCAAGTGATTACATTTTATTGCTCGTGACTGTACATGTAATTTAATTATTACTAAAAATCATGTGTAAGTATAAAAGCTTACCAGAGCCCCACGAATCAAAAGTAATCAGGTCTGAGTGTCGGCTCCTTTGTAATTACCTGCAACAAAAACCAAAAGAATGATTAAGATCAACAATCTGCTCACAGTGAAGGCAAGACGATTAGAAAGTGGTCAACGATACACATATATTTTCTTAAAATTTTCATACAAGATGCAATTTAAAAAATGCCCGCCCCTTATAAAGAATGCACGAAGTTTCTTAGTTAGACATAGGTTAACAAAGGCAAATGTCACTTTCTAAGTTTAAGTCAAGTCATCGTTACAATAACGGATACTGGCTAAATCCCTATGCTTGATGGAAACCATAGCTGTGTTTGGATAATCCGTAACATACTTTTTTAACGGGAGGAAATGTTATTGGATCGTATCGCCGCCTCAGAGAAGGCAACGGCGTGATTGCTTCCAGGGACCGTACCATACTACCCAGCAACGTTCTAAAAAGAACGGGACTACCCACTATCCCGTACTCCCATGCGTTTCTGAGGGCAGCAGACAATGGAGATCGTTAGTGAAATTCCCGCTGTAAAGTTCAAGATTGGCATAGCACCGTCTTCCACGAAACCTTCGTCACCTCCTAAGTGCAAGAGCGGCAGAACCATTTTCCCACTCACGCTCAGTCTCTTCTTTCTGTTTCCTAACATCTTCACAAACATATGTTGCTTCGGTCCATACCTCTTCGCTCCTTTTATGTTCGATTACCCTCTCCCAACAACGGCCCGAGCTGAAGTCCGAACCCCTCTATGGGGCCTTCCCTGGCAGTTGTTTAAATTTTTCCCCGCAAGCTCGCAAGATTAAAAGGCCATCAGCAGCCATTATTTATAGTCAGTTATGGAAAATAAAAACCTCTTCGCTCCAGGAAACTCTTAAATTGTAATATAGTACTATACCACTAGATCAGCGAATTGATTGTTTTAGACTTATTATTGACAACATATAAGCACTGGGCCGTAATGAAATACGGCATGGACCTAATTTCAAAGCACATTTTGGTTTAGCTGCATCGCTCGCGCAGTGCGGGCGCGTTGTCGCAGCAACGCATGCAACGTGCACACAACCGCATGTCAGTTGAGCAATTAACTGCTCTGGGGTTTGGAAGGATTTAATGGGTTATGACGTCTGTGTATTTTCGGAGGCATGACTGACTACGCTTCGCCTGTAGCTTCGGTTGCACGAATTAAATAATGAGGGCTTCTTCAACTCGTGCCAAATTTTGTTTATTTCAAGTACGTTGCAGGCTGTGTAAGAGTAAGTTGTATTAACCAAACACTTTGTGTTAGATTATTGCTAAGAGATGGCACCACTTACTATGCCTAATCACGACCTATTCACTCATATTCGTGTTCGGATTATACTGTGTCTTTTCAAACAATCTACATGCATTATCTGTAATATATATACTAAAATACTAAAATGCCTGGACCACAACTAAACGATTTCGAACTCACAACAACAGAAGAAATTATGAAAATCATAGATAGTCTGGATCCTAATACCGGATGCGGTATTGATGGTATCAGTATTAAGACAATTAAGTGTTTAAGAAGTCTTATTTCAACTGATCTAACCCTAAGCATTAACGAATGTCTTAAACAAGGTACATTCCCTGATAATCTAAAAATAGCAAAAGTAAGTCCCATTTACAAGTCTGGATCTAAACTCGACCCTAGTAACTACCGACCAATTTCGGTACTCCCGGCAGTCTCTAAAATTTTTGAAAAGGTTCTGCATGCTCGTCTTGAAGCATTTCTAAATTCAAACAGCTTTTTTTATGATAAACAATATGGTTTTCGTCGTAATTCAAACACATTGGCAGCTACTATGAACTTAATTACAAACATAAAAAACAAAATAGACCAAAAACAAATTGCACTAGGCATCTTCATTGACCTTAAAAAAGCATTCGACACGATAAGTCACAAAATATTATTAGAAAAGTTGTCTAATCTTGGTATTGGCGGTAGCGCACTCGGGATTTTGGAGTCTTACTTACAAAACCGCAAACAACTGGTCAAAATAAGGGATCATCAAAGCGACCTTCAACCCGTAACATGCGGGGTTCCACAGGGTTCTATTTTAGGCCCACTGTTATTTCTAGTTTATATCAATGACATTCACCTAATTGACCTTGCAGGAGACTTGACTTTGTACGCAGATGATACAGCTATATTCTATTTTGGCAAATCAACTGATGAAATTGTCCTACAAGCGCAAACTGATTTAAACACACTTAATGAATGGTTCCAATATAATTTATTAACGATTAATACAACTAAAACTAGTTACGTAATTTTCTCGTCAAAAAATAAAAAAATAAATGTAGATATTGAGCTTACAATTAATAGCCAAACATTAAATCGCAATTTCAAAGAAAAATACTTGGGTATTACTCTAGATAGCAATCTTACTTGGAAACCTCACTTAGAAAAAATAAAATAAAAACTGACATCCCTCACCGGCATGTTGCACGGTATCATAAAATGCCTTCCTAAACAAGTACGGTACCTGATATACAACTCACTAGTGAAACCTCAAATAGATTACCTGATTGAGATCTGGGGCACAGCCGCAAAAAGCAACCTAAAATTAATTCAATTAGCTCAAAATAAAATTGTTAAGATTTTATTTAATTACAATTTTCGGACGCACACAAACATTATCTACAAGGAAACTAAAATCATGAGCATTAGACAAAGTTACGAGTAATTCACATGTTTACTAATACACAAAATATTAAGTAACGAAATAAACATTAACTTAAATTTCACAAAAAAAAGTAGTCAACAAAGAATGAAATTAAGAAACGCTAACCACCTGGTCTCCCGACAACATAGAACAAAAACGTATGGTAAAAAAACAATTCAATATGAGGGAGTGCGATTATATAACAAACTGCCTGATTTGATTAAAGACGCGAAATCCACAAATAGTTTTAAAAAACATCTTAAATCATTTATTGCAAACCAAAGCGTTTGCAAATAAGTACTATGCATTCAAAATCTACAAATAAACAAATCCTACAAAATAAATGTATAATTAAAACAAAAAAAAAAACAATAAAAAAAAGAAATAAATAAAAGACTATGGAAAAAAAAAGAAACCAAAACGACAGAAGAAATATTTTGAAGAACAAATACGAAGATACCAACCATGCCATCAATGCCGCATCCACGCACGAGCTGCTTATTACATCCATGTTAAAAGTACTGTGTGCTGGTGTGCCGTGGTCAGTGCAAAACCGGCACCGGCCGCTTACTTCAAGTTACCCTCTCAAATAAAAATCTAAGTGTTCTCGCCGTCGCAATAGTGTAATCTAATTATTTGTAAATGTATGTTTCTCAGTAAGCCAATTTTCTATATATTCTTTTTGAGAAATAAATAAATCTTTAACCGTTATATCAGAAGCGAATTATTCCATCCTTGTTTATTTTGCACTCATTTTTGCAGTCTGCAATCATTGGTAAAAAAAGTATTTATGTTGTATTTAAAATATCCAATACGTTAAAAAACTGCAGATTTGGCATCACAGCTAGACACAATTTAAAATAAATAGTTTTCCAAATTAAGCGGTCTAAGAATTGAATCCAGCACCTTCTGCCATCTGGATCCTCAGCTCAGCTCAGCTCACTGAGTGTGTCGTCGTTTGGTTAACATCTTCTATTTCATTGACTAAATATCTAAAAGACACGACTCAGGTTAAAAATAATTTGAATTATAGTAAGTTTTACATAACGTATGTATAAACGACTTAAAAAGAAATTAAAACATTGCCTAAGTCTTAAAAAACGAAGTATGAAGCGCTTTATATTTGACACTTAATAATTGTATCCGAATTCAGTTGTTTTATAAAGAAACCCACATTTTTAAAAATCTCACTTGAGATTGGGGGATGAAGGACGGGGTTGAATAATATCTCACCAGAGGGGAGGGAGAGACAGAAAAAAAAACACCTCATGTAATTTATGGACGCCTCCATAGTACCTCTATCTTCCGTATTCCTTTTTATGTACCAAATTTAGTCCGCTATTCAATTTCAGCGTTTCCCGTGACAGTGTGTAACGCCCGTAATGAAATATCGCGGGAACAATATCAAAGCGTATTTTGTGTTTGCCTTTGTCGGCGACCTCGCACAATGTGGTGCACTCTTGCGGCAAAACGCATGCAACATGAGTGACACGTTAGCGATTAACTTGCTTTGCGTATTTGATGGATTATGATGTCCGCGTATTTTCGTCAGCTTTATTCGTCGTATCTGAGTGGATTGAGGTAGTCGGACACATATTGCTGAATTTATTGTATTTTACGTAAGTTTCAATCACTAATTCTTATTATTGGGCATCAAAAAATACTCACCTAACCTAAATAATAGGTCGGCCACAAACTTAATTAGTGAGCTACTCGGGCTTGGACGATTTGTGGCTCAGTCAGTATTTCTATCGCCCAAATTAATAAAAAGGCGCCTGCGAAATTATTTATTTACCTTTGAAAATTATTAATTATTATGCTCGAACTGGAGCAGCCCGTCTGGTGAAATACCTCCACCTTACAGAAGACCGCAGCCAAATAACAATCACTTCGTTGTTGTTGTGTTCCCGCTTGTGAGTATGGTTTCCAGAGCTCCTGGGGGGTGCTACATTAGTAGCAGGGGTCAAGCCTTCAAGGTAGGTAAGGGCTACAAGTCCAGTAACAGACTTACTATGCTGTACTTGTCGCCCTTAAGCTAGGACCTCATTTCCACTTGACATCAGGTGGGATCAGCAATCAACTTTGAAGTGTAATTTTAAAAAAAATCCTGGTTCAATGATGTGTGATAATGTGGAATAAAAAACCAAACACATTGAAAATATTTTGAACTAACAATTGGATATGTAGTCAAAAACAGACCCTTATGGACTATAATGGACCTTGCTGTTTGTGGTTCTAAGGTTATTATTTAAAAAAAATAATAAACTTACGACTCTCTTAAAGAGGAGGCTAAGAAAAATTTTAAATATTAGGTGAGTTGTATACTTAGTGATTACCTTACAAATGTATGGCAGAAATACGGCAGCGATATGTTACTCTTGCTATGGTACAATCAACCAAGATTTTTACATCTACAATGGTATGTACGTACACCGTTTGTCTTCCGTTTTTTCCTTATACAAACAAGTGTACTGTGAAATTTCCGGTGACAATGTGTAACGCACCGGCTTGTAATGTAATATTGTAGGAACAATATCAGAGAGTATTTCATAGGCTTTGTCGGCGACGCTCACAGAGCGCCGCACAGAGGGACGGATTTCAGACTTGCGGTTATAGGACTTTTTGTTGCATATAATAACTATTTTATTTATGCTAATTGATATTTATAATAACGGTAATTAGATGTTATTAGGGCATTTTTTTTGTAAATTTAATATTGAACGAGATAAATTGAATATTAAAATAAATGTATGGAACGAAATCATACATGCTCTATTAGTTCCAAGTCGTAGCAGAGCTCAGCTTGACATTATAGGGTTAATCTAGAAGTGTTTATACATATATAGATCCACATATTAGTAATGTCCCGGACTGCCCCGTGTAGCTGATTTATTAAGCGAAATATTTACAACGCTAATAACATCTGATCACTAAAATTAGAGCTATCGAATCGCATAAAATAAATTCATACACACATATACACACACTCACTCACACACACGCAAATTCATATCCATATACCAACATGCACAATTATCCACTCACATCTACATTAAAGTTGTACAGTTATTATATTGTCTTGTCTAAGAGGAATCACTGACTTTTAAGATACAGGTTATATCCTAGTTTAAGAGTCAGGGGCTCGTAAGAATCTCAATTTGTTACATTTAGTTACAACTCTAGTTATAAGATCTACAATGTTTACTGTTTTTAGTTGAATAAATTTATTATTATTATTATTTATTATTAGTATTATAAAGAAAATAAATGTATTTCCGATTTCTGGTCATAGGACTTTTTAACCTTATTTATACATATGTAACATAAAAGTCCTATGACTGCAAATCGGAAATCCGTCCCACCGTGCGCCGGCAACGCTTGCAACGTGCACGCAACCGCGCGTCAGATTAAGTGATTAACTGCTCTGCGGCTTATTAGGGATTTATCTTTCAACTTTCAACCGTATTACATAAACAATTTGGTGGAGATAAATGATGTGCGATCAACTTTGCGCCGTTTTATGTCGTTTGCATTAAAACGAATATCGAACTGCAAGTACAACCTTGACGTGCTGTTGACAGTTCCTAAAACAGTTTGACAATCGTTGAAAAAGCTTTAACGCGCTTTAGAACTATAATGGTATGTCGCTTTAAAACTTTATCAAAATTCACGTTGTCGCCGCCGATTTTTTGTAACAAATGCTTCTAGTAAGCATTTGTTACGTTGAGTAATATAAGTATTTATGTAATTGATAACAGGAATAATTTTAGTGCTACAAACTATATTTTTAAATAATAATAAAGACTCAACAGCAAAAAATATGAAGGGTACACTGCAATAATGACGAATTTCTAAAAAATATTTAAATCTAAGAAAGTATGTGCAGCTAGTATCGTTTACAAACTCGGTAGTATTCCAGTTGCAGACCTTAATTAAATACGTTTCTACTATTTGACTTCACGTCTCACTCAGAGTCGCAGGTATTCAAGGCTATAAAACTGAGTTTTGTACACCGTTTATGAACTTAAAACTCAAATACCTCCTATACTCAAATACTCGGGTCTGGGTGTTGTGGTACCGTCGTTGTTTCTGATTTCTGTAACACAAGTGCTTTAGCTACTTACCACAGAATCAGAGCAATGTACCTATGTGATGTTGTCCAATATTTATTTAACAGTTATAAAAAAAAAAAATACATGTCAACAGAAACCAAAAGACATTCATCATTATTGCAGTAGACTCATTCTATTTTATGTTAATCAATCGAATGTTTGACAAGACGTGCAGGGAATAAAGATATAATCACTTAGACACGAGCTATTAGTATGATCAATAATGTATTCTCAAAAGCATATCGAACTAATAAACATTAAACTATGCTACGTAAGAACTAATCCTTACTTTGTTTGTTTGTTCTGCTTTCACGTCGTAACTACTGAACCGATTGCTTTGAAATTTTGCAGACGTACAGTTAGAAGTCCGGATTAAATAATATGGTACTTTTTATCCCGAAAAAAAAAGATATTACCGAGGGAAAATAAAAATATAGTTTGCTTGATGAATGGATTGGAGATGAGGTATGCGATAGATGGCGATAGATGGCGCTAGATGATGGTAACGATGTGCTTTTTAAAATACATAAGAAGTGAAATGATAGCTTACACTATTTAGTTCTTGAGGTACGCGAAAGATGGCGCTGGGTGTTTTTTAAAATAGTAAGAAGTGGAATGATAGCTTACGCTTTTTTTGGTTCCCACCAATTTACATTGAATTGCGTATGTTGTGCTTTATACCACAATATAAACGAATTCCACGCGGGCGAAGCCGCCGGCGGAAAGCTTTTAATTTAACTTAATTTAACAGCAAATTATTTACCGTGACATCCTTTTGATAGTACCTACCTTTATGGAGAAGAAACAGGTATGTTTTTTAAAACAAAACAAACTTATGTAACTGTCGCAGTCATCTGGTTGAAACAGCTATTTGATTGAATCACTAGCGTGTTTATTAAATGACGACGTTTAATTGAATGACTAGGCCAAACGTTGAATGAATAAGACTCACTGAACGTCCAACAAGTTAGCGGATTGTAACATAGCCCTTTGAACATAGCGGACGTAATCAGTCAGGTGATTGTAATTTAGTTCATTTTTTTTCCACTGCGGCGTTAGTGCTCATCAAAACAAAGATGGCGTCAAACAGCTGGTACAGATATAATCGAATAGCAATGTGTTGATAATTTTTAGAGTGAAATTGAGATATAAAGTGACTTATTCGTAAAAAAATATTTTTTTAAGCCTAATTGTCTTAAGACTTAAAATTGTTAAAACATATTAAAAATCTTATTAAGGTGTGTTATGTCATGTCTGTCTGCTATATCCCATTCAACGACTATGCTAAATGACGTTCAGTCAAGAAGTTGAACGTTATATTAAACAATTTGACGAGTTGTCCTCTAGTCATTCAATTAAACGTCGTCATTCAATGAACGCGCTAGTGATCCAATCAAATAGCTGATTGAACCAGATGACTGCGACATAACCACTATATCCCTTGGTGTCAATACTGTCAATGTTCTTAACTATATACCCATCAAAACAATAGTATTATAGTGTGGGAATATCACAGCCCTATAATTTGTATCAGTAAGTCACTTTGCTAGCACTTGCCTACCTTTTAATTTAAATGACAATTGAATTGCGCTGGTAGAATAAAGAATTTGTGTCATTGCCAAGTATATGTCACCGTAAGATTGTAAAAATCGTTAGATTACAATCTACCTCGCGAGATTGTAAACTGTCGACAGATTGTGAACCGTAACTGGGGATTGCAATTTAACGGATTATTTTTCGCTTTATTGTAATCTACCGAAGTGAAACCGTTAAATTACAATCTGTTAGACGTCAAACTGTCAACTGTCCGAAAGCTCTTCCTGATTGGTCGGTTTATTGTATGAGCGACCAATCCCGACCAGCCTTTGTATGTCCGCGTAAAGTAGGATTGAAATTCAATTCAAATCATTTCTTTTATTTAAAGAAATAGAGATGTCGTTTAAATAAAATAAATGCACTTCAAAAAATCTTCAAGTACATATTTATTTACTATTTACTAGGTAATCAATAATCCTGACATACGTTGAGAAAGAATTGTACCGAAATATTTATTCTTCAAACACTCGAAATTATAATTGAAAATTACAATAAAATGAAACAATTATTTTGTCTTTTAACACAAATTAAAATTAGAAAATTTTAAGAAACTTTTATAAACAAATATTTAGTCCTTTAAACATACCATAAATTAATAGTATAAAGACAACAAACGAAATAACAAACAAATATGGCGAATGACGGGGCGGCGGGGGGCACATAACTCTCAACCAATCAGCGCGCGAGATGCATTTCGTTCTACATCAGTTCACAATTTGACCGATTCCCATCGATAGATTACAATATAACGAAAAATAATGCGTTAAATTACAATCATAATGTTACGGTTCACAATCTGTCGACAGTTTACAATCTCGCGAGATAGATTGTAATCTAACGATTTTTACAATCTTACGGTGACATATACATACCAAATTCCAATTTTGATAAACAGTGTGGTATAAACGGTGAACAGCATTGTTCGATTTCAGATCTTATATCCACAATATAAGGGCGGTACATAGTCTAAAGTGTATGTTCTGACGTACTTTTGCCAGTACAGCCACAAAAGTGGAAAGTTGCCATTTTAAATGTTTTTGGAACACTTTTTAAGACAAAAGCAGTGATGAAATAATAAAAATGCTAATTAAATTTTTATTAGAGATCGCATTTTTAGGATACCTACCTACGATAATTATATAAATGTCACGTGAACTTTTTAAACAATATTTTTATTAACGAAAATATTTTCAAAACAAAAGTTGTTTTTGAGTTTAATTTATAGTGTGAAATAATTTTAAATTTGAAAAATTGACCTACCTTACTAAGTTAGAATGCTTATTCTTGAGAAAATGATCTACCAATTTTAAATGTGATATCAGAAAGTAGTGGTTTTATTGATTACTTTTTTAAACACGATATAATTATTTATATGCTAGTTTTGCTTAAGGAATCAATGAGGATGATGTAAAAACATTTATATTTATATTTTTTGGAGTTAGGAAGAATATGGGTAACTCGTGTCACGGAACAAAGACGATTCCGAAGTTAATCTATGCATGTTGCGTCTCGGAATTGGATGGGTATCCGACCATATTCAGTGACAATATTAGCATTTCTTTGCTTCGAAAGGCACATTAAGTTTTGATCCCGGCTTGTATTACATTATTTTACTTTTCTTCAGTCAGTTTAATAACATAGGTACAACTCGGCATGCTTATCTAATGCATTTTCATACCCGCAGCCGTTAGAATTTTATTGTCTGTAATTAGTGCTAATTTGCTTGGTGCAACAAAGAAGACTGATGTTTTAGTAGGTGGAACTCGAATTACACATGTACGTTGCAAAATTATAAATATTACGAATTAGATACATTCTAAGCATTTTATTCGAAACAAATGTACAGTCAAAAGTATGCTAGACTTTACACTTCGTACTTTATATCGCTTTTATGTTGTTTCCATGGGTACTGATATTGCACTGCAAGAGTTGGTTTACTTACTATCAATCTCAATAGTCACTTTCAGTTCGTTATTTTTTTTTCTCTCTTTATTATTAAGGACTTTTGTCTTAACATAGACATGTCAGTCCTATTGTAACTTAAACAAAATATACACAAAATTAATTTTACAATAACCTAATAATAATTAAAGACAATAAGCGAGTCCACACAACATCCTCGCCATATCAGATGTAGGATAACCCAAAATGCTTTGAATGAATCCGACATGTAACCGGTTCAGTTCGTTATTTTATTTTAGCCCATAAGTCCGAAGTGCATATTAAAAATAATTATAGATATAAACTTTTCGATTGATGTAATCAAAAATGCAATCGGCTAAATTATACAAATTATGTACCTATAATTATAAATCTGAATATTAATAGAGTTAAATCATGGAAACTTCATTACGTACATTTATTTACGTACAAATCAATATCTTTACATCATCGGGTATTTATTTTAATTAATAAAGTAATTATACATCTAGAGTAAGAAATAATCTTAATAAATAATTTATAAATAAAAATCGATATAAAAAAAATATAAAAATATAAATGAATCCCTATTTCCCTTGGTCACAGCATCATGCGTGAACGGCTGGATCAATTTCACTATTTATTTTTTTGTAGTGTTGGTTATTATCAGGAGAAGATTCTTAAAAACGAAAAAAATATTATAAAATAGTCTTCGTTGAGACAAGACAACGTTTGTCAGGTCAGCTAGTTAGAAATAAAATAGAAATAAAATTGTTTTCTAAAAACAAAAAGGTGAACACTATTATTTCATATGCCGAAACCATAAAGGCAGAATAGAGTTCAAAGTGAACATAAATAAACTAGTCTATGATTTTTAAAGCATTCAAACGAGCTTTAGAGTGTCAAGCCACTTGTCCACGTGAACAACTCGCTTCAGACCCGATCGTGCCATGAAACAAAACTAAACTGAAGATTGCCCTTCTTGAAATTCCCGAAAAGCCACAGAGACTGAACACCCGTGTTCTATAGTGAAGTTGCTTCAATATTCATCTTGCGTTACACTAATAGAGGAAGACTTCGAAAAGAAACTTGGTTGGTGTTGATTCATATATTTTACAAGCTTTTATTGACTGTAATTTAACGGGTCAAAACGCTCACAGTCAGCTCGTGACCACGGTTGGTGCAACCTAACCGAAACGTCGGGCAGTAAGTAGTTCGTATTAACTACTAAATAAAAATGGTGCCGCGTTTCGACCCGTTATATTATTTTAAATGTTTAAAATGGAAAGCAAAAGTCTTAAAGTTTTTATTTTATTGACTGTATCAACAAAAAAAATATTCAACAGCATAAACAAGCACATAGATCAGAAGTTACGAAAAAAAAAAATTTATAATTATGAACTATGAAGTGTGCCCTCTTAATATAATACATATTAGTAAATCTAATTAGCTAAAACGTGTTTTGTGCCAATTAACTACAGAATAACAGATAAGGAATTTTAACATTTGAGATAAGATATTTATAAAAGGAGGAAGCTGGTCAAAAACCTTTGAGAACACGTTTAGATATGCCAAAAAGTATTTCTAACACTTCAAGGTAGAGTCTAAAGAGGGTTTTTGGGCAAGCATGCAATATTTTAGCTCTACTTTTGGCTTTGCATTTGCGGCAAATTGCTTCCCACTTTAAGATAAATGAACCTGCTTTTGAAGCAAAGTGTTTTCCTAAAAGATGATCAAGAGATTACTAATACTTCAGCCACTTAATTACTTAAGTGCAGTTACTCAGTTCCCTTTTTAATCGGTTTAAAATATTTAACGATTTGAGAAACATTTTCAAGAGTAAAGTATCGCCCTAGTTTATTTCTCAATGCAGGGCTAATGCCTCTATTATTATATTTACTTTACTGTTAAATTGTTATTATCTATGGTAAACTTTGCGCCTTTTTACATTTTTGTCTATGCTCTCTCTTACTCTGTGAATGTCACTAAGCGCGGTCGTTACTCTGATAAGTGTCCGAAATACACAGTTATTCAAGTTTAAAACCTTCTTTTAACTAAAACCTCAACAACTACAAGAAGTATCATAATTCCAATCCATCATAATTAAAACAATAGTTATTGGAGTAATCACTGGGCTAGCTAAATGGGTGATGGTGTTCACAAGTTTGAGCTAATATTAAAAAAAAAACGAAATATTTTTAATCGACCAGGTAATTTAGCCCAAAACCCCGGGATCATGTGTTAGTACATACGTTAACTGAATCGTTTTTTTTATCTTTCATGTTAATGGTAAATTCGTCTAGCTACATTTAACCACAGTATTTGTGCTTTCAGTTGATACAGGGTACTCACATTACCGTGTTGTCAGTTTATTTAACTAGCAGGCTACGCACAATAGATATATTAACTGTGCTTCTGTTATATCTCGCAGGATACGTACAGTACCTAAGCTTTCAGTTAATATGTCTCACAGGCAACACACAATATCTGTGCTTCACTTAATATGTCTCTCGGGCTACGCACGGACCTGTGCTTCAGGTAATATATTTTGCAGGCTACGTACAGTACCTAAGCTTTCACTTAATATGTTTTTTAGGCTACGCACTATTGTACCTTTGTGGATACTACACTTAGGAACTGCATCTACTATCGGGTCGGGGCGGCAAAGGATTTTAAGTATCGAACAGTATTGTACCTTATGCTTATTTACTGAAGTTGCAATTTGAAATATTAATGATTTTACCAAGCCGCGGTATTATAAAATCATGAACATATGAAGATATTTATCCTTAACTTACGTAGAATATTGTCTTTATGATCCTTACGTTTGCACGTCACTACGGACAAATACCAAACCGACTTCGTACGATAATTTATCTGTTTGTAATTATTTCAATCATTAATCTAATCGATAGTGTGGCGTTTTAAAAATTATTTTAACACTAAAAATTAACGCCATTAAAAATTTAAAGTGATGTTTAATTGATCTCTCCGTCTACCGAAGCTCGACAAATTACCAACAGCGAGGAGGCCAGAATTAATTACTTAATTTCTTTTACGTTTTGCTCGAGCGCATTGAGAGTAATGTCGACAGCTATGTTATTAGTCATACGTAATATTACTATTAGGAAACTAGTGATGTGCTTCAAGAGTTAAGGAAATATTCAAAACGATTAAAAAACGTAGATTCGTGAATTGAAGCAAAAAAAAAATGTTTGTTTTTTCTTTTTAGGTTCCAAGATAGTATGCTATAAATTTTATCAATTCAATAAATATGTAATAAACATACAAACTAATTTTAGATATATAATAATGTTAATGATTTTCAATTGTTCTCGATATTTATCACTCTCTTTTTTTTATAATTTACTTCAAGATTGACCTCATCCCACCTGATGTTAAGTGGTAATGAAATCCTAGCTTAAGGGTGACAAGTACAGCATAATAAATCTGTTACTGGACTTGTCGCCCTTACCTTGAAGGCTTGACCCCTGCTACTAATGTAGCACCCCCCAAGAGCTCTGGAAACCTTGCTCACACGCAGGAACACAACAACACAGAAGTGATTGTTATTTGGCTACGGTCTTCTGTAAGGTGGAGGTATTTCACCAGTCGGGCTACTCCAGTTCGAGCGGCAAATCGCTATGCCCTACCTCTCTCCGATAGTTAAAAAAAAATTAATGCTGAAACAAGTTCAATTAAAGACTTTTTTTTAAACAAAAAGAAAACTGTTTTGATTTTTATTTTATTATTATTTAGACATAAGTACGCATGATGGTTCAATATGAGTTTATGGGTTCCATATAGTCTAACAAGGATTTACTTGATAAACATAATAATATGTTTGTCTTGTATCTGGCTGTTAATATTTGCGTAAGCTTTGGAAATAAGGTTGATGTGTCTGATGATGACCAATGATTGAGATGTAGTCTAATATCTAACCCTTGATAATTTTGTTCTGACAACCTAATTACGGAGCGTGTATACAGACCTCCCAGTAGTTTATTTACCATACCTAAGAAAAAATAACAAATAATTTACGTAAAGCAAAAAAATGAGTTTGCTAAGAGAAAAGAAAATGAATTATTCGTGAATATAAAACACCGCAGAATATCAGTCTCGTTACCAAGAGTCCGCAGACTAGGCTCAAACTCATTAACTGTGATCATAGTACTGATTTGCCTAATGAAATAACTATGTTGATAAATAGTAAACCAACTTCATCTGTGAGAAAACACTTGCAAAGTTACGAAATAAGAAGGTCTACAACATCATACTAACAAGAGCTGGAATTGAATTTGTAAGAGTATAAAGGTTGTTCTAAAAATAAAATCACAAGGCTTCGGTATTAATTAAATTGTGATGCATGAGTAAGATTACCGGTCATCAACTTTTCTCACTAGAGCTTTACGCAGTATATAGCGCCGAATCCCATAAACTTTCAGTAGAATCCCGATTATCCGAATATGGATTATCTGAACATCCGATTGTCCGGCCTCATAAGTTTCAGCTCTAATTGTTAATCTCATTATCAAAAAGACGCATATAAAGAAGCCATTACATAATAAATATACATTTTTAAATTCAAATATTATTTGTTATGCTTTGAAATCGATTATCTCTTTTTTTATTATTCGGGATAATCGGAATTCCAGCCAGCATCATTAGTTTGTATACAACTCAGTACCTTGTCATAACAAACCTCCGCGTAACTAAGCAAGTCAGATAGACAGTGACTTAATATGACAAGGTACAGAGTTGTTCATGAACTATAGCTACTGACTGTACCTATGACCAGCCGAGCCTAGATCAATACGAATTATCAATTTGTTGTTTCAAGGCCTTCACGCAATGTCATTTTTACAAAGTATTATGTTATAGATTCAATTTGGAACAATAATATCGTGTTCATTGTAAAAAGTACTGATAATAATTACCTACGGCTAGTCGTCGGCTGAAATACAGTCTGCCGATACGAATTATATTAATGTTTACTTTAATAGTTTTTGCTATATTTCTACGTCATGGTTTTCAAACTAAACGGAAAGTGCACTTATAATTATACTTTAATTTAGTAGCTAGGCGTACAAAATAGTAGAACTCGTTACAAATGTTTTATCTTCCCCTGCGGAGGGGGATACGAACCCACGACCTTCACGTATTCGAATACTGCTCTTCCAACTAATCGTAAGTTATCATATGCGATGAATTTTTCTGTTATATCGACTTTATGTAATAGCCCATTCAAGGACTATTTAGTTACGATAATCGAACATCATTTTAACGTTTCTGCTTTTAAGGTCGTAGGACCCAAAATTGATTTTATATTGTGTCTGGCTTGTTTAAAAGGGCATTTGGCCGACGTTAATTCACTAAATTACGACAGTTTGCCCTCTCTGTTTTATGTCTGTGGCCACAAATACTTACGAAAAGTAGTTAAGGCGAATTCCGATCACAACGTATAGATTCCTAATTTCTCGTCCCATCACTACAAAATGTGGCAAGGCGGCACTATCAAAGAGAAAAGCATTAAAGCGCATCTTTACGACCCAATATAGCTTAGCTAGAGTTGCCATGTTACATTAGACATTCAGGATATAATCGGACATTTTCAATTACAGAATTGAACACGTTCACGTTCCATTTAAACGTTGAATAAATGTACAACGAGTAACTCATAATAATTATAACAAAAATGACATTTATTTGAAAGATTAAGATTACAAAATTATTAAAAGATTGCACATCTATATCATCTATATTGCACATAAATGTAAATATTTATTTGAATTTGAATTTTGCGTTCTCGCCATTAACATATTTTACACATACATACATATTTTAAAACATATTTTACATTGAAAAAGAATATGATAAGATACGGTTCAGATTAATAGAAGCAAAATAAATCCTAGACTAGTTTGACCACTACTTGACTTTCAATCAGTCTGCCTTTTATCTGTTTTCGTAATCAGACAATACACAATTATTATTCTCATAGTTTGCTTTATACTTTTATTATTTATCTTTTATATTTTAATACCTTCGAAAAATATCCGGATAACTGTGTGTATCTGAACTTGGGTATTTAACTAAAGCTAGGCCCTATAAATTGTACAAATCTGGCCAAATCCAAACGCATGGTAACCCTGTCATTGAAGAAGTAATTAATTCATCAGACGATTAAAATAAACATTACACAAGTAGAAGCATCGGCTGTAGCGTGTTACACGGCTTTCGACACGAGCCGACCCTGGTTTGAATTTACACCGCTTTTTTACCAACTTTTGATTAAGTTTAAAATTTTTATCAAAAATCGAATTTCATGGGCCGGACTCACTCGTAAATATTTAATTCGGGTCTCATTTGTTTTAAGACACTATTTCATTAGGGCACCATGGTGGTGCTACCGTTGTATGGCAGTTTATTCTTGAGTTACTAAGCAAGTAGCTCCAATCTATCAGATTTGGAATGTTGTCAGAATCCACAAATAATATTAATGTCGTAGGACATTTTTTTTAACTGGGTAAATGCTTTCAGACCGTTAAGCGTTAACCGTATCGTCACCCAAGAGAGCTGACGGCGTGTGTGGGACTCCTGCACCTACCCATTAAAACTCCACTCGGTTGGATCACTTGGGTTGGTTAAATTGTAACCTAAGTTGCTTTATGCATTTATGTTTAGTAGTCGGCCTTCCATAATATGGACAGATGACCGTTACGAGGCAATGGATGCAAGTGGCGGTAAGCCAAAAGAGGGGTGAGGACGACGTGACGATGAAATGACGTTTCAATTTAAAATGTTGCGTAAGCAATACATAGTTTATACTACGCTTAAGAAGTAGAGGTGGCAACATTTTTTTTTCTTTTTTTTTACTCTTTAAGATTGACCTCATCCCACCTGATGTTAAGTGGAAAAATCCTAGCTTAAAGGTGACAAGATCAGACAGTTCAGAAATGTAGCACCCCCCAAGAGCTCTGGAACTTACTCACACGCAGGATCACAACAACACCGAAGTGATTGTTATTTGGCTGCGGTCTTCTGTAAGGTGGAGGTATTTCACCAGTCGGCCTTAATAAATTTGCGGCGGTAAATAAGTAAATCCAACACTGAACACAAGTAGTTAGTTACATACTTACCACAAAATCAGAGCAATGTGTGTGATGTTGCCTACTTATTAATAAATCCCTTTAATTTGCCAAGGGTCGTATAGTCGTATATACTTAGTGGAATATATTAGATCGGGAGGCAGTCGGCATACAAAAGGGCTTTAATATGGTCAGATAATGCGCTTATATCAGTTTGGGTGATTAATATTCATGCTCTCTCCCACGTGCAAACCCAACGAGCATTCGGGCAATGATTACCATTTTATTTCAGGATACATTTCTGAATGCATATTGGTTCCGGTATTCCATTTCCGTTACGTCACATTTACTAAGAGCTATCGACACTGAAGGTATGACAATCAAATTCTAGTTGGAACAATTTAGAGTTTTGCCTTTTATGAAGGAACTACCTGTTTCCCGTGACTTTGTTTGCGTTATTTCGGAATAAAAACATAATTTATGTTAATCTGTCTTTTTACGAAATTTTATTTAGATTCAGTCCAGACATACAAACATATTTATAAACTTTCAGGTTTATATAAATAGTAGGATAATAACAATAGGAAGCGGTTGTTCAAAAATACCAGATTGTTTTGGTCCCGTAAATAATTATTAGAAAATATTAGATAGTTATTTTATTATTTGCCAAATTGTCGTACCTAATAAAAAAGTACCACGATAAATCTATGCCAAGTTGCGAGCTTTGGGCTTGGTACACACTAATGACATCATGCGACAATTTAATTCTATGAAGAGTCTTTATTTTTTAAATACAATATTACGTAGCTCATACTTTTGGATAATCCAGCTTACAGGTTAAACCAAATTTTAAGTCAGCGTCCCTATTCAAACCTTTGCGCCGCATTGCTGGGCACAGGCCTCATCTTCCGCCTCATATTAAAGATGGAACCTACTCGTATTTCATCATGTCCTTCTCATCATCAGCATGTACAGATAGATACAGATACACAGATACAGAATTTATTTAATCACTTAAGAATCTCATTTTACAGGTGCGTATTCCATTTTGTCCGTGGGGTAGGAGCTTTTGAAATCTGTCCTAATTGTTTCCTCAATTGCTAGTACTTATATAATTTAAGTTGAGGGGGATTAGCCCCAGCGGCATGCCGCTTGTTACATCATCAGCATGTGCTGTAGAGTATAGCCTACCATATGCCACGTGCGGGCCCGTAGATTCATGGAGAAGTGTGTAATCAATATTACTGCCAAATGTTCTCAATCCGTCAAATAGACTTTGCCTAGGTTAAAGACTAATATCGTATACTAGTCGCAATTAAAACCTTATCGTGACTTCCGAAGCATGAACATTTTCGTGATATAAATATTTCGTATTTATTTTCTGTAATAGTTTATAATTTGTTTTTATTAATTCTGAAAGTCTTGGGGGTGAGAGATTTGTCCCCACAATAAGTACTATTATTACTTCCTGGGGAATAATAATAGTACTTATTCTGTACTTGATGTTATTGGTTTAGAACAATGAATCGTGTTTTATTATTTTTTTTAAAAGCGGTTGGGATTTAAGGTTACCTATACCAGCGTGCTTGAAACGTTCGGTATCGGCTCCAAATCCAAATCCTTTAATTGTTTTATAGCTACAGGCATTTTTACTCTATTCTGAGATTATTACCAAAGTAAAATACCAAAAGTTGTCTGAATTTTTACTGCCAAAATATGATCGTCACGTTCGATAATTCTCTAGCTCTAAAACTAGTAGTGAAGACTTGATCCACCCCAAGCTTGTCAATTCAGCCAATATCGGGCTAATATTGGCACTGTGTAGGCCGTGATTACATCGATATCTACTGGAACTTCTGAAACTGAGAAGGTTTTAAGTATCTATTTATGGAGTTCACAGAGATGAATGAAGTTAATTTTGCTGTGAGTTGTTTAAAACGGTTTTAATTTCTAAAACGAAACTGAGTACACAGAGGAAATGGTTTGGAGCTTTAGTGTTTTAGAGCGAATTCATTTGCGAATTCCCGATGGAAGTTTGACTCAATTTTTTGTTGAGGGTCACAAGTTAGTTTAGTGCAGAATTAGTGACTAAAGAAATCAATTCTAAAATGACAGTTGCGCATACAAGTGATAACAACAAAACAAAATTTATTTGTTTTGTTGTTATCACTATACATATATATACGAGTCCAACATACTGATTATTTATTTATAGACTTAATTACTTTGAAAAAGCATATTAAGTGGACTTAACCCTAGGAGCTACTTAACATAGAGAGAACCCATTATCTACCATTCAACCATTAGGTTATGAAGATTGTTACTGTAGTTTACGGTTGCAGTAACAGACAGAATATGTGTATGGATTACAAAACAAAATAATAATTAGATAATATTCATTTTAAAAGTTTGGGATAATAACACAGCGATTTTTTTATAGTGGATACACCTCTTAAGGTAATGTGAAATGCACAATGACTAATATGAAATAAAATGAAATAAAAAGATTTATTTCTGCAAGTGTATTTACAATGAATTATTTTGCACGTCAATATTTGTTTTCTACCAGCGCCTCGACGTTGGTTCTGTTGAAAAGAAGTGCCGCAACAAACTCAACAGACATCCTCTCTTAAAATAAATTATAAACATAACAATATTACATTTTTAAATTAACAATAAAGATTTAGGCTAGCAAACATACCTATTTAAAGTGACGTAGAGTTATATAGCTGTACATATTATGCAAAAAGATATTTAATAATAACGTTACAATAGAATAATAACAATGTGATTTGTGACAATGGGACGCAAACAATAAGATGATATGTTATCTTATGAGACATAATTCAATGTAACGTTTTTGTCTCTGCTCCTTGTCCCTTTAATCGGTTATTCGGTAATGGTGAGTCCCAGATAAATTGAGTGTGAGGAAACAAGAACTAAATATAGTTTACTGGTTTTAAACGCTTATCTTATTTCCAACTGATTTTACTGAGATTAAACATGAAGATATAGTTTTGTGGTAGATACGAAAACATTCCGGATAATGTATTTTTCATTCCCAAAAATAAAGGCGCTTTTTCATTAACAATATGAGCTTCTCTGATGTAGGATATAAGTATCCCGTGTTTATCAATTCTGTGACCAAAGAATGTGACGCTTTTGACGTGCGCACGTTTGTGATCGACTTTTTACTATAGCCGTCTTATAATCTTGGCAAAACACTTTTTACGCTTGCATTTTGCTGTCCTGTGACCGGATATAATCAAAGAAATAAACAATGTGGTATATGCATGTGTATTAGGTGCATGATTCATTGAAAACGAATTAATTTGCGCATTGCGAAAACAATATGGTGCAAAAGATATTCCAAAAGGCAGGAGTTTGTATCGAAAATAACCTTTGTGTGCTGATAAATATCCCATCTCACCTCCGTCTCCAATTGTAGCAGAATATAATCATAAAATAAACAACAGTCGCATTTTAAGCAAACGTGGTATTTGACAAGATCAAAGTAAAACAAGCAATATGTTGCCATGGCAAAGTATTCTATTGTATGTACATCATTTGTATCTGAAGACATTATTCTACCCTTCAGCACGAGGTTTGAAACAGTGATCTTTATATATCGTCATGATTTGAGCCGAAGTATTTCTACTCTTTGACTATGGTTCCAATATTTGAAAAACGATCCATTCTAGTTACGTACGGATAGTAATAAATTATAAAAGGCGTAGGCTAAAAACGAGTGACAGACGACTGATGACAGCTAATATGGAAAGTAGATTTAAAATTAAAATTAACGGCTCGTAGAAAAATGGATAGTCATTTTTTAAATTTAAAAAAAACAGGTTAAAACTACAATCGCAGTATTGTTTGGGTTTAGTTCGATAATTATTGACAAAACGAAGATGAGATAATGAACGTTTGTAAAAGAGACTGCCTTATTGTCACTTCTTTGTTTTTTGTTAAGGCTGTATGGTTTTATCACCCAGTAAATGAACTTTCAGTGACAAAGCCTAATTAATTCGACTGGCGTTTTAATTCCAAGTCATACCACGAGTTTGGAGTTCAACTGGCGATCTGTGCCAGCTGTAGCAGTGTTTGTCGCTAATGTTGTGTAGTGTACAAGTTGTTCGGAAGTTTGTGAGCAGTCACAGTGCAGATTAATAAATAAGTCAGAGCGGAACATGTTGCCTTCTTAAGGCACAGTCCGGAAGGATTCGCAGTGAAGTATAACTAGGACTGTACGATGGGTAACTTTATTTATATAAAAATTTAAATCCCGTGTATTACCGATGACTTGAAATGCCTATTGTAATACAAACTGTATAGTTCAGAAATTATAAATTATACTTTTTTATGCGTATTCTACTGGCTGTTTCCCCCGACTTTGTTCGATTACTTAAAGTATGTAATCTGTTTCTGCTACCGTATTTCACCCAAATCCATTTAGAATTTTTTGCGGCCAGTGGTGTGGGGGTAGTTTTGAGTTTCCCACAAAACACCGCCATTAAGGAGATGAAGCCAACTGCGATTTTTGTGGGTAGGCTTGCACTCGTAGGAGTGTCCCACGCACACCTTGACCTTCCTCGGATAACGTTATGGTGCGTATGGCATTTCCTCCCGCTAAAAAAAAAAGTAAAAAGCATACATGCAGAAAACCACCGCTTTTGAAAAACCCTTGCGTTTATAATATTGGTAGGTTGAAATATGTTACCATATCTGAACAAAAAAAAATGTACCTACTTGCATACAATTTTTAAGCTATTGTTTAAAAAATCAAATACTGATTTTTTATAAAATAAATAAGAGTACCTAAATATCTGATTATTTAACTTAATTTATATTTAATTTGAGTAATGTGAGCAAGGGAATAAAAATTATTAACAACGAGACAATAAACGGAATTTATTCAAATAATTTAGGTTCAGACTGAATGTGCCTCACTCTTCATCATTCACTGTGAACCCAAGTCTTATCTCAAGAGACGAAATGTTCAGTTATATCTATTGTTGGGGCTGGTTTCAATGCTTTGGTAAGATGTTATATTACTTGTACAAGTTCCGGCTACTAAATGTGTGTTCCCGTGTTATGGAGCTCCGAAAACTTAACTGAAACTATTGGATATCCTTAAAAATATTATTTCCCAATAAAAAAAGCCATCCCAAATCGTAACCGCCATAGTACAAGCTCTGTTAAACTATAACAAAGGATTACATAATGCTGAGATGGTTGCCTTTTTAGCACACTATTAGGGTAAGCAGAATTAGATGTAAGCTGTTACCTGTTTAGTTTAATTTGTAGCTCTAAAATAATTCCTTGTAACATTGTTTTTTTTTTCTTTTTTTATATCGTTTTTTGTGTGCTGAATAAATACTTTCACTTTCAAATATACGTAAGTATGTAAGTAACAAAAAATATGTAACTCCTTACCTTTGACGACCTCCGTAGCCGAGAGGCGAGCGTGCCAGACTTTGGCGTCGCGTTATCTCTGCCCGGTCGGGTCAATATGGGAAACGAACTTTTCTGTATTGTCTCGGGTCTGGGTGTTGTGGTACCGTCGTAATTTCTGATTTCTGTAACACAAGTGCTTTAGCTACTTACCACTAAATCAGAGCAATGTATGTGATGTTGTCCAATATTTGTCCTTAATCATTTATACTAATATTATGAGCAAATAACACGAAAGTTTATTAAAATGTCTGGATGTGTTTTTGTTACTCTATCACACAAAAACTACTAACGCCCGGTTCAAATATTTAAAAAACGAATCGTTCTAGTTACGAAGTTAACGACAAACGGATGACTGATGACAGCTGATATCGAAATTAAATTTGAAATTAGAATTAACGATTCGTAGAAAAATGGATTGTCATTTTTAACACATTACGAATCGTAAAATATTGGAACCGTGCATAAGTGGATTTGGATAAAACTTGGTAGGAAAATAGATACAAAATGTCCATGTAGGATACCGTTTATAACAAAATAACTAGTCGAAGTCGCGGGCAAAAGCTTGATCTAAATAATCAAACGAAATGAGGTCCACAGTTTTGAGTTTAAAAATACTTTAATTGGTTGACAGCTTAACCGACACTCGACATGATAATTAAAACACTTACTTGGTGCACGAAGATATTTTAGGACCTTATGATTCAACTACACGATCTTTATAAAACTTATTAATATTTTATTCAGATACCTACTTTCAGTATCTAAAATGTATCAAGTATTAGAAACACCCCTTGTGATGCGGGAATCGAACCTACGACCTTCACGTATCGCGCGTGCTGCTCTTACCAACTGAGCTAACCGCAAGTTATCGTAAACGATGAAATTTTTCTGCTGTATCAACCGTTAGCCTCCGGTATTACATTTAAAGTTTCCTAGTACGGCGTTTAGTACTATATAAATAATAAAATCGATGTATCAATTAGTTGACACAAACTAAGGGCAAACATGAGAAGGAAGAGTCTGAGGCATTCAGTCCATAGTAACCAGATTCCCTTCAAATTTTATAGTGCGTCCTGACATTTCCATATTTACAGTCTAAACTTTATCCATATAATCAAAATTTACTATCGGGACTGCGTGCCACAAGAGCTTAGTTCTAAGAAAAGTAGATCCAAGTATTTTATTACCAACAAGAACACTATAACATACTGTTATAAATCTTCAGTAACGTACTAGCGGAGCTTTGCGCACTTACAATATATTTTACACTGTGCTACAGATATAAGACATACCAGTACTTGTAGAAAACAATCTTTCTAATCTCGGTATGACTCAGCATACCAATGTAGACCGTTAAGGTGGTTATACGGTAGTTGCACGACAGTGTGTTTTTGTGACTGTTGTAGAGTAATAATTATGTTATGCATACTACATACTACTTTTTGTTTTAAAAATAAGGATGGATGCGGATTATATTGTCCTTAAAAGTTGGAAAAAAAATATTTTTTTAGTCAGAGATATAAAAATTGGGATCAAATATAGCACAAAACTTGAATTAAAATATAGACTACTTTTTTTAGAATAATAGGGAAAATAGGGGTAAAACCGACTATAAATAAATAATAATAAATAAATAAATAAATATTGGACAACATCACATACATTGCTCCGATTCTGTGGTAAGTAGCTTGAGCACTTGTGTTACAGAAATCAGAAACAACGACGTGACCACAACACCCAGACCCGAGGCAATATGGAAAAGTTCGTTTCCCATATTGACCCGACCGGGGATCGAACCCGGAACCTCAGAGATGGCGCTCGCCAAAGTCAGGCCCGCTTGCCTCTCGGCTACGGAGGTCGTCAAAAATATACTATGAAAGTATATTATATATATATAATATATGAAAGTATGAAACTATGAAAGTATATTGTATATAGTAAACCTGTAGTCTACGCGAACGAGGGCACAAGCACAGCTAACTGGTTATAAAAGTGAACTACTGATTTCATTTTATGTTGGTGCTAAGCGAATCCACTACCAACCGGCGAAAATATAAAACAAATGATTCATAACCGTACTTTATGTTACACGACTTTATAGTTTTATTTTAGTACTGTAAATCCTTCATTGCTTACCTAAGGAAGATATTGTTTGTAAACAGAGAACAGCGCATATATCGCCCTAGAGGCTGATACATAAACAGAATTGATTCCGTAAACAAAATGCTTTGTCTCTGTTTATTCGTTAAAGTAAGAAAAAAAGCATTTTTCGAATTTCAATCCATTTCCTGTTTGCACGCTTCCAAAGTAAGTTGGTACTTGTGCTATGCAAACTTGAATCAGCGATGGAACCGCAATATATACTTCAATTATATATAAGGTCATAAAACAAACACAAATGTAGGTACTAATACGTAAATGTTTAACTAGAGAATGGATCAGATCTACTACCCTTAAAGCAATGTGAAAAATTAGTAATAAGTTTAACTTTCATTTGTAAAAAAAAACTACTGAGTTTCTTGACTAGTTTTTTACTGGCTTGCTCGCCTCTCTGCTACGAAGGTTGTTATAAAGTAAATCGTTTTTTTTTTTCAGTTAAGCATACAACAGTACACAGTTGTAGCAACGCTTCGCCTTATGGACGATTGAGAGTTGTTGGGCAAAATAGCTGTCAGATTTTGGGCTCTTGTAAAGTCTACCAATCATTACGATGTCAGACTCAATCTTCTAAATAGGTAATAAGAGGCACACTGTCATCCTCGTCCCATCTTTAAGTGTAGTACAATTAGGGTCAACATTAGCCAGCACGTTAATAGTGATAAGAGACTGACTCACAGAAATATTCTATGATCTGGGGATCGAAATACGATGCCGTTATTATTAGGTACACTAGCAGCGGCCCGCCGCAGCCTCGCATTCGGTCGGGTCAATATGGGAAACGAACTTTTCCATATTGTCTCGGGTTTGGGTGTTGTGGTACCGTCGTTGTTTCAGATTTCTGTAACTGTGCTTAAGCTACTTACCACAGAATTAGAGTAATGTATGTGATGTTGTCCAATATGGTCTAAAAGCCTCCCTCGAAAAATCAAATCGAACCAATACTTTGAGATCAGCGCGTTTAAACAACCAAAAAACTACAGTTTTATGTCTTGAGAGGCGGTGTTTACTTTCCAAACATTAACCGATATAATATGTGATTTTTTTATTTCCAAATTCAAGAATATTATATACATTCTTTAAAATCTTTTTGTGCCAAAATAGATTGGTTCTTCTGTCGTTTTCCAAGACTCGAAGTTGGGATGCACGGTTCACACATTTGATCGCGCGACCGATATTGTTTAGGTAGTTTTATGTGTCAAGAAAGCTGAATGATATTGAGCTTTAGCATCGACGAAACAAGGCACAGTTTTGTAAGCCGTATCAGAAAAGCTAGGTTGAACTAGATTACTCCCGACAGGCTACTGCAGTGAAGGTATATGACTCTGTACAAATAAAGGCCAAGCTTCATATTGATGTTAGAGGGAGCAAATCAGCTAAAGCAATTGTAGGTTCGTCATATTTTGTTGAAGTTAGTTAGGTCCTTTCCGCATTGGTTTTCGTTGAGAAGCTAGAAAAAAATCGAGACTTTCGCGTTTCATTTTAAACATTTACAATATACCACGGTTGGTGTAATCTAACTGTAACGTCAGGCATTAAGTAGTTCGTAATAACTACTAAAAAATGTCGCGTTTTGCCCCGTTAACTTATTTTTTAATTTTTGATATGAGGAACACATTCCAAGATCGTTGCTACCAGTATTTTTTAACATATATCTTTGAATTACTGTACTTGAATTCTTAGAAATCTTATTTCAGATGAGTTAGATTTAATCAAGTTCCTACTTGATTAAATCTAACTATTTATTATGACGGTCCTCCGTCATAATATTGAGAGTAAGGAAAATTCTAGGAATCCGTTGATTGCTCGAATAATCTAAACCGAAGAAAAACGTCCAATCAAAACAGTTCCTTGAGTTATCCTCGATTTTTCTATTATTCTTTTTGTATCTGAAGACTTAGTGTTGGCGGTCGAAAGTTCAACCGCAATAAAGTATATTGTATAATATCGATACTATCGAAAGGCCAGTATGGAAATAGAATCGTTTAAAATCGAGTTCTGTATCGATAGTTGAAACTATCAAGAGTGTTGTAATGATACTATCGACATTATATATTTTCTAGGTTCGTTCAATTATCTATAGTTTGGTGATTACTGCTGACTAATGACTGTTAAAAAAAAACTACTTTTACACGGAAATTCAACGCTTACATGCTTAATTACTAAGAAATTTCAGGATACGTAATACGTCGTGATAATTACTCATCTAGTTTCCATTTCTGATTTCAACAGAAGAATGAAGAATTGAATGTGGAATTAAAATCGCCTAATAGGAGTCGAAGATTTTCATTGATTCGAATTTCGCTTTAAGTAAATAATCTTGTTCGGTTTGGGTAACGGATATTTGAATCTTTATTGTTCTTTTAAAATTATTATGATTCAGATATCTGATAGTTTCGGCACGGGTTTAGGTAACCGTTTTGGAGCTTCATGATATCCAATGAGACCATGTTGCGGAAGAGCAGCAGATAGCGTTTTCTATTTAGTTATTTAATGAAATACACTCTTAAGAAAAAAATCTTCAATTTTCTGAAAAAAAGTAATACAACTGCAATGAGAACTGAATCAACTGAGGGTCTGTTTTTTTTATCAGTGTCATATCCAAACCTTTAATATTCAATAAGAATATTATCCTCTGCTATAAAACATTTATATAAATATAATAGTCACCTTCTTTAAGTTTTCTATTGCCCAAATATTAAACTAGGATCCGTTGTCTGAGTCCCTCCTGTAGCAAATCTTCCAATTCGCCGCATTTCGATACTTGCCTCACATATACAGATTTCCATTCAGTTTTCATAAAGCCTGCCTTTTGGAGAATTCCCCTTAATTGGCCCCACATTGTAAATTCAGTTTCGTGGAGCAGTATTTTGGTAATTATATTTATCAACCTTTCAAACTGCCTGCAAAAGCACTGTCATGATAGAGGGCTACCGGTACTTACTGAATAGTACCTTTTTATAAGACGTTGTATAATATCGTCTGTTCTGTAGTTTCTTATGTAACGTGTAAAGAAGTGTGGCGGTTAGCAAAGTAAACAACGTAGCGTGGGACGCGTCGAGTGGGCAAATGAAGTGATCCGGATATACACCTTGGATGTAGGTGATATATCCCGCACGCTTTGGTAAAGAAGAGGCCAAGTTATTAGTTAACAAATACGTTTATTTGTTAACAAGCAGTCAAGCTTGTAAATGTCTAAATCCAGCTTTGATTGTGTTGCATTAATATTGTAGCCTTTATTCTCACTTAAGACGATTCCTGTATCATTGCATATTTTCTAAGATATAACAATTGCTATTGTTAAATAGAAACAAAATAATTAGTATTTTGTAGTTCTGCAAACGTTAAAACTACAGTTATTAACATCGAATAGAAATTTGCATAACTAATATTAATTTAATAAGTTAGCAAAGCAAAATGTTGATTTTTAAAACAAGCATATGTATTTACAGCTGACACACTACGTATAGATATTACGATATCACTTTACACAAATTTAAAATAAATTGTTAAATTGTTTTATTTCTTTTAGTATGGAACATTTTATAGAAAATAATAGGTTTTGTTAAATTTTATTTTCATTTAATCATGTTGCTCTAAAATAAAATAATTAAGATATTTAATTTATGGAAAACAAACACTACGTAACTGTAGCTGTATAGTTTAATATCGAATCTGAAATGAATTTTTCTTCAACTTTGAATTGTTTATAACATATGTTCCTAAAGCAGCAAGTATCCATTCTCAAAAAAAACATACGATGTCATTATGGAACTATTTAAATGTGTTTATGATCGTCACTATTGTTTGATAGAGTTTCCAGCCTTCCATGTTTTATTTTATTATGAAGTACCTGTTTATGACTTTTAAAATCAAACTCAGATATTAAATTGCATATTCACAATATAAGACACTTAGACACAGTTGTTAAACTTTGCTTATTACTTTCAATAATACATAATTTAGATGTTGAAGTTAGTTCACTGGATTAGCAACAGGGTTTGATGTTCGGCCACCTTTAAAACGCCAGATGGTGTGAACATTCTCCAGAATATTAAGCTGCAAATATTTCTATTACAGCGGTTTTATTTGCCCGTCATAAATTTGAAGTAAAAAGTATTTTTCATTCATGTACATTCTTCGTTTGATTGTATTAAATTTAATGTGTTTAAATTATCTTTGTTATTCATACCAATTACCTAACTGCTATCAATCTATTGTTTTTTTTGTACTAAATTACTAATAAAAACTAGATGACGAATTCTAACTAAGGTCATAAACCTAGCATAAAAGCCAAGCAAACTTAAAAAGTTGTCTCGAAAATAGACCTAACAAAGATTCAAACGGGCCCTAGCCTTAGCCCCTTGGACGCCTATATTAGACAATGCACCGTCAAGATCATCCATATGTAACAGGAATTTCAATTGATTACCTGGCTAAGCTTTTAAATATCTTGGGACGCTAGTGGAGAGATAGGTTCAACTAGTTGTGTTCATAAATTATTGATGGACGCTCAGTCCGCTATCTCTTTGCATAGGGATCTGAAAATTTAATACAAAATTATTGCTGGTGGTTTAAAATACTACTTTTCGTACATCGCAAAGACCCGAGCTATTTACTAGGATTTCCCAACGGGGCAAACAATGGATTATGGTTAGTCTCCTTTAGTTGCCTGCAGCAAAACTTTTGATACCACAGGCACAGATATACAATTCCTAAAGTAGGGAGTAAACTATCTAAATAAATTAAAATGATTTTTTTACCATTCATTTCATCTAAAAATATATTCTAAATTGCTAAGAATTTATTAGAACGCGTTTAATCTCTGATTACTAATAATCTCGTGTTTAATTATTAAAGAAAGCTTCAGTACTTATTCTGTTAACAAAAGGGACAATTTTAGTTGTGCTTGGCTTGAAGATATAGTTGGCAATTTTTTTAGACAACCAACAAGTGTGAAAAGATAAGAGAAAATAGTTATGTGGATAAATAATACCATTAATTCAAAAGTAACAACTGTGAAAGCTTTAATTAATTTTAGATAAAGTTTCTTATATCTATTGGTACCAGTCCTTTCGATAAACCATATAATGTTTGCAATGCTTTAAATAACGGTATAATGACATCAGAATAAAGTATGTTTTTGTTTAGATATACCATCAATTTATTTCTTTAAAATTTTCATGATTTAAGCTCAAACTTTACCAATATCTGACCTTGTTGGTACTTTGTAAAGAAAGAAACAAATATAAACGACCGCTGGGTACAGCCAGCCGAGACAACATTGAGGTTAGTCCGAAAACGTTATTGAATTTTTGTTATGAAACCTACGTGTGAACGTGCTTTGAATTCAAGTAGCCATCTTGAAGCATTTGATACTTTTCAGTTTAAATAATACCTACTTTTAAACTTAACCAATATGAATATAGAGCTCACAGTATTTACTACAAACTTAAGTAATTTGAACATCCAATTATAACAGAAACTTTGACCTTGCTAATAATGAATATGTCTTTTTTTTATTCTCATACAAAATAGAAAAACAACACAATTTTATTTTGATAGCTTAGATAAATATGTTTATGAAGCAATATTGTTATAGAGATCATATTTAGTTTTCAAAGTAACTACAAGTCTTAATATAGTAGCCTTCCACAATAAAGTAATCGAAGTATGAAGAACTATTTTAATGCTTAGATTTTTTTAGAGAATCACGCTTTCAAACTCTGAATAAGTATATTTGGAGATACTACGGGATTTTCCCAGTTGTAAGAACATCACGTGCGGTACGTAAAGGTCGCAAATGCAAGTCCCACTATTTTTTTTTAAATAAATGTGTGATATGTCCAAATTATGTAATAAATGTTATAATTAATCAATGGCTGTGTCGTAGATATTTTGGATACATTCATTGAAAAACTTCCTCTAAGCCTAAAATGTATTTTACGTACTAACTACAGAACTTAAAAAATTAAAACAACAAAACAGCAAAATTTTAAAATATTCGCCAGGCCTGGTGAAGAGCCAGCGAAATCCTTAATCGTAAATATCTGTTTGAGGCTTTTAGTTTTACTTATTAACTATCCAATTAACCTTACTGTAACCTAAGGATTTTAAAATTGTGCCTATAATAAGTTCTGACCTTTGCTTAAAATTATGACAAGACGACCTTTGAATAAATTAACTAAAGTTTGTCTTCGAGTCCCATCGTGTTGTAAATTTCGATGAACTTTTGAGTTTAAATATTTAAAATCTGTCTTCGTGTGGATTTAAACTGACTGGTGTATACAAGTAGTTGCTAAATAAGTTGTTAAAACATCGAAATTGCCTGTCGAAATAGACAATAGTGTACAATTTTTTTTAATGTATTATAAATCTACAAAGACAAACTCTTGCATTTGCAAGTCGCTTTTCGAACTGAACTGGGCTTGCCTCACTCCTCTACCGTGCGCCCTTAGCCGCCGAGACGTTGTGTAGAAAACCTCGGGCGGAGTATTACGTAGAGACTATTATGATGGAGGGCCCTCGAATTCGTGTTAAGGGTAAGGTTTTGTATGGACGACAACGAGTAGTTTTTACCTGTGCCCTCAATGCTCCGGTTTTATTGTAAGATGGACTCTGTATTATACCCAATCTCGATGTACTTGAACTAAGCGGGAGTCTGATCTTGAAGTTGGGAAAATGGGATGGGTAAGAAATTTCAGCGTATTTCTCGAATAAGCTTTCTCATCTTCAAGAGCATAAAGACAAAAATTTGACAGCCGTTAAGGTTTAAGGATCTTTCCTTAAGCCTCTATTTGACTCAATTGTCCTAAGGACGGTGCTATTTTTAATTGAAAACTCACCAGCAATTGACATCTATTTCAGCTGATGATAAATAATTTTATTAAATGAATATTGGTCAACATTACAGTTTACTGACATCACTGACTATGTTCTGGTTCTGAGTTAAGTAGCTAAAGTACTTGTGTTACAGAAATCAGGAATAAAGACGGTACCACAACGTCCAGGGCCGTGACAATATAGTAGAGTTTGTTTTCGATATTGACCTGACTAAGAATCGAACCCAGGACTTCAGAGATGGCGCGACGCCAAAGTTTGGACCACTTGCCTTTCGGCTATGGATTGTCATGTACATCCTACATAAAGGGGGTCTTTCAGATAAAATATAACTGCGCGATAAAATCAAAGAGTATATGTAAGTCTCAAACATATATAAGAAACATTTTTTTTTAAATCAATTTATTTTTACTCCACAAATGACATGTATGAATATACAGAGCTATTATTGTTATCTAGTTAAAGATATGTCATTCGTGGGAGACCATTTTAATAAATAAATAAATGCGCCAGACAATCACACCAATCACCTGGTCTCAAACTAAGGTTTTCCCTTGTACTATGAGTACCAGACGACGAATACTAACTGGAGGCGTCATCCCAGCACACCCAGACTCAAGTAAATTTAGAAAAGTTCGTTTTCCAAATTGACCCGACCGGGAATCGAACCCAGGACCTTTAGCGCTTTGGCCGACTACCTTAGCCACTGCGCCACCGAGGTCGTCAAAAAATACGTACGAACCATTTTCACGTGTTGACTTAAACGTATCGATCATCGGTATAATCTCACAATATCAAGACGAAATATATTCCATCTCCAAATATTCTACAACTTGAGAATTTGTAAATTGATCGAGACAAAACTTAGGCCAAGTTGTAACCTATAGTTTGGAAGTTTTATTGCTTCAGAAGCAAGACGCGAAATGGCCAATATATCCGCTTCAATTCAACTTGATCTTCTAATCAGATGATAATAAAGGAGGGAGAGGGGGGCTTAAACCCAGGAAAACGCTACAAAAAGTTAACTCCAACAACTAAAAAAGAACTAAGAAGTTACCGGAATGCTTGGTTAGTGAACCTTAAGGCGCTAATAATAAGAACTTAGTTTATTTGTTATTTCGTTAACAAACATAATTAGGTAGGCTCAGCAGCATGTTAGGTAAACACTTGCAGTTCAAAGTCGTTGCAAAGTCCATCGTACAGTCAAAAGTATGTCAGACTTAGTATGTCACTTTTATACCTACCATATGGCGTGGGCATACGATGGGTATAAATGATGTGCCATTGTTTGCTATGAAAAGTTTAAGGGCCGGTGTCCGTTAGTTTGGGAAACACCGTTTTTCGCCGTCAGAGAGTGTCATACGTTAGCGTAGCGTGTATTTGTTCGCATATACATATATATATTTTCCTGTGACTACGACTAAATAAATTGGACAATGCTAAAATGGAAGGTGACTTAAAATATTTAGTTTGTCAGCAATAGTTAGATTAATATTTTTAGGCCTACAGCCAAAAAAATAAACGAACAACCAAAAAGTTTCGTTTTTTAAAGTATAATCGGATCGATAAAACGAAAGATCGGGAGTTTTAAACGTGGTTTTGATTTGCGTCCATACTAATATTAAAAATGCGATAGTAAATCTGTCGGTCCGTCCGGCTTTCATGAAATTTGGCACAAGTATAGTTTCAAACTTAGATTAAAATATAGACTACTTTTTGCTTCAAATATTAAGGGGGAAAACCTGTAGTCCACGCGAACAAAGTCGCAGTTCGAGCCCAAGTTAGATGTGAGTTAATAACGATTATGAGCATTTAAAAATTGCTATCCATTATTGGATGCGACATGTTTCGCTTTTGGTAGTAGACATGTTTCCGACGTTTTGCGAATACGCGGACTGGTCACGATAAACAATATAAATTTACGAACAGCGAAGGAATCTAATATGGCCCAGTTATGTGCTACGAACAATAAATAACGCCGATAGCCAAATAAACGAGCGAGGCTGTGGGATCGCGTGACGCGGAGACAATTATATCATAAATGTTGGAACGACGCGCAGATTTATGTAACGTGCGTGGGGTCGAGGCCACGACACAGCAACAGTGACAACAGTAATGTAACTCGAAACAAAACAACAACAAAATTTGTTTGGTGCTTCAGGCCGCACTAGCTTATGTTTGTAGCTTTTAACTCTTTGATCTAACTCGTTGATGGGTATGCTCCGTGGCACGACTAGATATTTTCCCAAGGCGAAGCGTTACATTATAAATGACTCTCTTATTAACTCTCACTTAAGTTATCTTATTGAACTTTGGGGATCTGCTGCAAAATCAAATCTCCAAACGTTACAAGCGACACAAAATAAACTAATTAAACTATTGTTTCATTTGGATTTTCGTATGTTAACTAGCTTAGTTTATAGAAACACAAATATTATGCTAGACTAGAAAAATTATGTTAGATAACCAAGTTAAAAAAAAAAGATTTTCAGATAAAGTACAGTCCAAATGGATTTAATTTTAATGAATACATCTCACGCCGAATCCATTGCGACCAATAGATAGGATAAGGCTACTGGCCATTCGATACGTAATGGGTGACACCTAGCATGGAACCGCTTAAGAAATTCATTGTAAGCCTACCCACTATAATTTCATGTTTTATTGTGTTAGTCTCGAAGTTTATGTAGTATACAATAGTTCAACATTGGTTTCTGTTTTAAATTACACTGCGTTACACGATTTTGGTACCCACGTAAGTGTTAGCTGGAATGAATAGCTAATGAGTCACAGATTAAATGTTCCAAACATATGTGGTATCTATCACGTTTAGTTTTCGAGGTACATGCCAAATTATTTTTTCTATTACCCTCACGAAACACAAGACTGGCGTTTATTTATTGATGGTTCAAAAACAAGTCTGAAAGCGGTATTGCTGCACAATGGCAATAAGTATGCGTCAGTACCAATAGCATATTCAACTGTTTTAAAAGAAACGTATGAAAATAAGAAAGCTATATTAAATTTAATAAAATACAAAGATTTCGGCTGGAAAGTATGCGCTGATCTCAAAGTTATAGCTATTTTGCTCGGATTACAGGGTGGATTTACTAAATACTGTTGTTTTCTTTGTATTTGGGACAGCAGAGCCACAGAAAAGCACTATACTACAAGAGCATGGTCAGAGTTTGTTTGTGGAAAATCTAATGTGAAACATATACCATTGATAGATCCTAAAAATGTCATTTTACCACCACTCCACATAAAACTTGGTTTGATAAAAAAAATTGTAAAGGCTATGAATAAAGAGGGAGATAGCTTTTTATATTTAAAAACAGTATTTTCAAAGTTAAGAGATGCAAAACTCAAAGAAGGAATACTCGTATTTGTACGACCATAAATCCGCCCATTGATGAAAGACCCAAATTTTGAGAAAAAGCTTACTGACAAGGAACTTAATGTTGGTTATCGCTGAAAGCAGTTATTAAAGGGTTTTTAGGAAACCACAGGGCCGAAAATGCGAAAAATCTAGTTGACGACATGTTAGAAGCATATAAAAAGTTGGGTTGCAGAATGTCGTTCAAAATTAACTTCCTTCATTCTCACTTTTCTTTTTTTCCATCTAATCTTGGTGCAGTCAGTGATGAGCAAGATGAGAGGTTCCACCAGGATGTAAAGAAGCTTGAAGAACGATTTCAAGGGCGTTGGGACACAACTATGCTAGGCGATTACTGCTGGCGTTTAAAACGAGAAGATCATTCAAAGCACAAAAGAAAAAGTTAAAGTTTTGCGATCTTTTGTGTTAAAACTTTTTATAATGTTTTTTTTAACCTTAATGATAAAATTAAACTAGGTTAATGTGAAAAAATCTGGTTGATTTAACTAATTTTCTTTAAAATATGTTTTAGCATTTAAATTTTTAGTAGAATTTGGCACATTCTTATGGAAGAAAAATGAGACGTGATGACTGGAAATTTCTTATGTATTTTTAATAAACTATAAGTATTCATAAGAAAACATGACATTTCAAAGCGGGTACTCAATTTTTTTTTTCATTTGTAACGCAGTGTTATTGTATTGAAAAAAACAAACTTAATAATAATTAACTAACATACGCCGCGGCGCCGTTCCGGCACCAACGATACTAACAAATATTTTTGTATTTCTCAAACAAATGAATTGTAAATTCTTTTGAGTAAATAATTATCTTAAACCGTAACTCATAGTTATACGGCAGAATGAGCATAGATGAACGACAGAGTAGAGCATAATATGAACGACAAGAGTTTCTTGCCGGGATCTTCTCTGTAAGAGGGACCCCACACTAGCGTCTTTCGAGCGTCAGCGTCTTGCCGGCGACCTCCCCATACTAGCGTTGGTTGGGCGTTGCGTCGACGCGGCGCCCGCACAGCGTCGGCGCGGCGTTTGAGCGGCGCTTGCGCTGGGCGTCCTCTGCACATCGCGCTCGAGCGTCGCGCCGCGCTGACGTCATGTACAGTTGTTTCGAAAATGGAAATGTAACATTTGAATAACGCACAATATAATGTTTTATATTGCAGTGATAAATTAATGCTTTCAACTTGTAAAGGAAAAAATATATTTTACCTATTTGACACATGGCCCGAATAGGCAACTTTAGCATTTATTTGCTCGAAAACTAAAAGTACTTAATTGACAAGGGGTTTCTTCGGCAATATGAGTTAGTATTTTAAGCTACATCCATATTTGCTATCAGCTAAAAAGTCTTCTACCTACTGATTCTAAAACACGGGCGGGCCGAAACAATTGTGTTGATTATTGTACTGGTGACAAAATAAACGCTGCGCAGGCGTCGGGCCGGCGCGGCGCCTGTGGAGCGCAGTCCTGGCGTTCGTCATTTCGACCGCGCCGCTGCGCCAGCGTTGCGTCGGTGTCGCGTCGACGTCGCGTCTGAGTTGCGTCGGCGTCGACGCTCAAAGAACGCTAGTGTGGGGTTACGCTAAGTTATAGGTTCCGAACGGGAGCGTCATTTGCATTATATAGACGTTTCATAAATATTACTGTTGTAATTTAGATGAATAAATGAATATTGAACTGCATATTGAAGAGGGCACCTACTGAAAACTAAGAGGATAATTTAACAGAAAAATTCAGCGGTCTCAACTAACGATTAGCTCATATTGCGGCGCGACTGACCAGGCCAGCTCCAGGCCGGCAAGGCAACTGGATGATGACGAGACTATGATACGAGTTTGAATATGAACAGAACGGATGACAGCGACAAGACAAAGGTGTGTTTGTAAATAGTGAGTTTATTTTTAAGTATTTAGGTATAGCTAATTAAAATAGACTTATTCGTGATCAATTGCTTTTTACTTGAAACGAAGACAAGATGTAACAGCTCAGTTAGAAGAGGAGCACATGCGATACGTGAAGGTGCCTTCGATGAAGTAGTTTTTGAACATTTCTGCAACTAATGTACCATGAGACGATTATTATGTAGATGTAAAATCATACAGCAGAGGGCACTTACCCAAGGCTAAGAGGTGATTATAACAGAAAAATTCATCGCCCACGATAACTTGCGGTTAGCTCAGTTGATAGAGCAGCACTCTCGATACTTGAAGGTCGTGGGTTTGAATCCCACACCGCAAGGGCAGATAGTTTTTATTTTATATTTTAAAATGGCTAGTGTGGCGTGAAAAATTAAAAAAAAAATATTTATGTGGGATAGCGGATGTATCCGAACGTTGTGCATGAGCGACGCCTGTACGTTTGAATATCCGAATGAAGAGAATGACAGAGAGTTAGATTTGAACGACGAACGACGATGTGGAAGACGTGTGAATTGTGTATTTAATTTTATTTGGCTTTAATATATTTCCATTATTTACATTTGCTTCTTTTCATTTCCCATTCCACTACATTTATATTACAAGAAGTCTTTGATTCCGTAGTTTTTTAATATTTCTGCAACCAATGTACCACGAGAAAATAAGTATGTAGTTCTAATCTCATATGGTAGAGGCCACTTATTGAAGACTAAGACGTTATTATAACAGAAAATTCATTGCCCACGATTAGCTCAGTTGGAAGAGCAGCAAATACGTTAAGTGATGGTCGTGGGACCTACACCGCAAGGTAGATGAAAAACAAATGTCTGTTAAGTAATTTCACTAATCCATTATATTCCGCAAAAAAATAGTTCGTGCCAAATTTAATGCACCCTTGGTAATTTTTTTTTTACTTGTACATGATGTTATAAAAATGTACGTTTTTTATTTTGTAACAAGCTAACAGCCGGACTAACCAGAATTTTTCAGCTATGTAGCCTATTAAACCGGACATTGCCCTATTTTCTTACTGCGCTATTCGTTATCTATACTGTGGACCTAGTAAATGCAGATTCTAGGCTTTGTATCATTTGTCAGGTAGTAATCGCTTCACCTGAATCATAAAACAGTCATGTTTTTGGGACCCGGAACAAAACAAAAAATAAACAATTTTGAAGGCACTGGGAAGCGCGAATGCATTAAGCTATTTTTATTTAAACATGACGGTAGGTACCGTCATACCGTATACAGGTTCCAGTTATATTAGTTACTAGCTGAGCCCGCTACTTCGTTCGCGTGGACTACATCCTTTCGTGGTCATTTTTACTCCTGTCTCCCCTTATATTTGAAACAAAAAGTAATCTATATTTAAATCTAAGTTTAACTTAAAAAATAAACATTTTCCCATATAAACTTTCAAAGGTGGTATTACCCCCATCCCCCCTTATTTTCTATCAAAAAAAGCCTATTTCCGTTCATGAGGTTCAACGTATACCTACCTATACCAAATTTCATGAAAATCGGTAGAGAGGTTTAAGAGGGAAAGCGTTACAGACAGACAGTTATTTTCGCATTTATAATATTAGTAGGAATTGCCAGAGGTCAGAATTGGGTGAAATTATTTAAGTACTTGCATCGGTATTAAATCCGATTAATATATTGATATTAATATGGATCTTCACGGGTTTTTAACAGACAATTCCTTGTTGCTAATCTCGTACATTTCGGTGAGCGAGTTGTGCCTCACATTTCCATTATTGTATTCTTTTGTTTTTACAATATATATTGTGTGAACTTCAAATGTGGCAAACCCACGTGTACAAATTGGTATTTTGTAAGCTAGAATATCAAATTGATTGATTCAAGTTTGGCAAGGTCACGCGTGTACCTACCTACTTACATCATTTATTTCTAAAAGTACTTAATAATTAGTACGTTTGAACCCTGAATATAATTTAATAGCAGCATACAAACAGTTTCAAAGCTCCAAAACAGACGTCGAAAAGTATTCGCGAGCGCGCCAGTTGTAAGCTTTCGAAAGCTAAAGTTATTTGCAAAAGCATTCGCCACACTTTCAGCGGCAACGAACGAGTTATGGCATATTATATAAATAAACAAAAGCAGAATGGTCCGGAATGTAAAGCAGCAGCGGAGGTGGCCCGGACCATAATTAAGTCACGAATGAGAGAAAAGCTTTCGCCTGAAAAGCTTGTTAACGCTTTGAAACCCGTATTTATAGACAAGCTATTTGGGCAAAAGTAATAACTACGGAACTATTTTCATTAATATGGTCAAATGAACTCCTGAATACCTATCCACAAAAGCGGGCCACTGCGAGCCAGAGTGCTTCGATGAATTCGCATTTCTTAAGTTCGCAAATGGAAAGATGTGAATATGACTGGGTATGTCGACCTGTCAAATTTTAGAATTAAATTTGTTATCAATAATCCCGGACGTGTCTCTCGAAGCACTTGACATTGGCGGGATCACAATAATAATCCGCATTTCGTGGGCCGTGTTGTGAATAGGGAATCGGACTAAAAATCGATATTTTGTCCATCTGTTAGATTACCCAAAAATATTAGACACGTATTTTTACATTTTCCACCTAATCAAAAAATAACGGCGATAAATTGAACTGAATTGTCGTATTACATCATTAGTGGGAACATTTTGTACCCCCGTTGTGACGTTACGAACTCCCACCTCGCAATTTGGCAAATCTAGTATTTTTAAGCCAGTCCTTTTACTAATTATATTGCGATTATTAAAATCAACCTCACGAGTAAACAAGTCTTTTCAGATCGACCGCAAGACTTGACAACGTATTAGAAACGATACCGAATGTTCAGCTATCCTGATGCATGACCGGATTTAATACATTTATCAAAGGCATCTTCATAATTCAGAAGATTCCTTGAACTTTTGAGTTGGTGATAACTCGCCATCTGTTGTTAAGCGAATTTGTTGTTAAGATGTCATTTAGCGGATTAGGAACGTTTGACAGTAACTTTACATAATCGTCGTTGGGATTTTTGGACGGTGCACAAATTTGTATGATACCTGAATGCTGAAATAAAACACAAGTGCCCTCTCTATTTTATCACTCACATAATCCAATACAGCGGTAGACCAACACGACCGGAGAGAGGTCTGACGCTTCGCCGAGTATTTTACCTTCCAGCAAACTCAGATTACGAGCGTAAATTCATTACCACAGGACCGCAGAAGCATGCATACCATTTTATCGAACGCATCGTTGGATGCACAATACACTATTTATCCAGTGATAAAAATGGATGGAAGATGACGTTTAAACTCGCATTAAGTTTATCGTGCTAGTGGCATTGGCTACTAGCTATGAACCTTTTTTTTCCGGGGGAAATGCATTGATGCACAAAACCGTCACCCGAGCGAGATGACGACGTGTGTGGGACTCCCTGCCCTTATGCGGGCAGGAATACCAACTAAAACGCCCCGGTGGACCCGCCTTGATGGTGATGCCGTGGGAACAGAAGACCGGTCACAGCATCACTGGCGTAATGGCCGCTAATTAAGCAGCCCCGTCATCTCCCCTAGAATGGTTTAGATGAAGAGTCTATGGACCTGATTGTACAGTTAACAGGACGTCAAGGTAAGCACTTGCAGTTTTATATTAGACCTTATGTGCATGACATAAGCGCGGCGAGAAGTCTGGTGTGCTTTTGAACGTACCTTAACTCTTCTAGTCCCGGAATTTTAGTACTACATACAAATGAAAGACAAAAATTCCGAATTGGTGTTTTTAGTACATTTCTGTGTCTTTCTGTACTTTTCCTTTTCGCTTTATACATAAAAACCACTTTGTATCTTTTATATTCAAGAACAATAAAGCATTCGTTTTCAGTGTAGTTAATCGTTTGATGTGACGTATTAACTAAGAAGGTTCAAGGTACACTACAGATAAGTGCCTGTTTGCTAATGACCAATCTATCGAACTATACGAAGATCAAAGCTGTTTGCGAAGATCTTTCATAAAAATATTTCCCTCAAACAACCTATAAGAAAAGTCAGATAATGTTTTTTTAGAACCTCTGAGAACAGTATCAAAAGATCCTTTTAAGTATTTTTTTTATCAAAGACAACGATTTCTTTTCACTTATAATGTTTCATTTGTACATAGGTAGTGCTGATATGGATTTATCGTTCTTGAATGTCTGAGGGATCCTCAATGAGGAAAATAATAACTATGGAACAGTTAGCTGCCAGCAATAACTTAAAAATACCTTCAATTTATGTACATACCTACATCTTATGTTATATAAGCGCGTTCATTAAAATCACGTCACTATTATACTTTGTATCGCTCTTATATCGTTTTTAACGGATAAAATAAGATATTGGACAACATATAATACATTGTTCTTATACTGTAATAAGTAGATAAAGCATTCGTGATACAAAAATAAAAAAAAATACCGACGGTACCACAACGCCCAGACCCGAAAAAATATTGTAAGCTTATTGTATTTTCATATTTATAAACTTTATTGCACAAAAGGTAAACTTAACCCTAGGAGTATTTTATACCAATTAACCCTTAGGTAATGCAGTTAGTTAGAGCAGCACGCGCGATACGTGAAGGTCGTGGGTTCGATTCCCGCTCCGCAAGAGGAGATGAAATTTTTCTGTTTCTAATAAATAAAAATGCGAAAGACAATCACACCAATCACCTGGCCTCAAACTAAGGTTTTCCCTTCTATGAGTACCAGACGACGGATACTAGCTGGGGCACACCCAGACCCAAGTTAATTTAGAAAAGTTCGTTTTCCCAATTGACCTAACTGGGAATCGAACCCGGGAACTTTGGCCGCCTACCTTAGCCACTGCGCCAGCGAGGGCGTCTAGAAGGGATACTAAGTGTAAGAAGGATCGACAAGACTCTCAATTCAAGCAAGTATCTGCTTATCAATAAAGTTAAAAGTAAGAATGTATGATCCCTTCAACTATATGATGAACGAGCCACACTCTCTTAAGAAAGTTTTCATGATCCTCTATTTTTACCCCTAGCACGTATCCCGGTTTTTCATCCATTATTATACCATACCATATGATCTCAATTTGTTAAGCTTGATTTATATTAAAGCGATGGCCAACTGACAAATGACCAATACAGCCTTAAAAGGGAAACCACCCTTATTTAATTCATTGTCGCCACAAACCTTAGTTTGCCTTCCAAAGAACACAATTATTTTCGGACAGACAAGCAATTTAAGCCAGCAATTGCCTTTTTTTTGTTTTTTTTTTTTTGACGGGTGAATATGCCTTGATGCACCGTAATCCAAAGTGGGATAACCTCATCAAGTGTAAATACTGCTTGCGGGACTCAAAACCTCAGGTTTCGGGAGGCCAACGCCCCAAAAAAGTGAAAAAATAATCTCACAAGAAAGCCGCAAGATATTTTTCGCATAAAATCTTGTCTAAACAACATCCAAGTATTCAGTGCTCAGAGTAATTCATAAATATTAATGAGTAACAATTTAAATTTTGCCGGTATGCTAATGATAGGAGTCTTTATAACGATGTAGTATTTTCCACCTTTTATTCACCTTTGGGGACTGGTCTGCTCCAGCTTACCTCTCGAAAGTAAAAACTTACTTGAGTACTTATTTGTTTCATCACTCATCTAAACCAAAACTATATGACTTGGCCCAAAGTGAGCTACACATAGCAATAAGTTAGATACTGATACTGTAAATGATCTGCTGAGTTTCTTACCGGTGTCTTCTCGGTAGATATAGGTTCCGAACCGGAAGTAGAATCACTTTGCATTGTATTCAATGACGATTCAAAAGTGTTATTTGTAACCTACTTGAATAAAGAAATATTTGAGTTTGAGTTTGAGTTTGAGTTTGTTGTTGAGCTAGTGTTGTCATTTTAGACTCGGGCTGGGTCACATTCTTATAATTATCTACATAAGTCGTGCGAAAATAGCACCTTATGTGAAAATATTTGCGAAATTATCGTTAGAGTGATCAGATTAAGATTTTTAGAGACTCATTAATACAAAAATAGTATGATAATAGTTACTTGTTATAGATTTTAGTAAACCTGTTCATTTTATTATAATCATAGTTTACTAGCGAACCCCCGCGGCTTTTCACGCGTACTATCCTTGCTTTTTAGGGTTTCGTAGCCAAATAGCAAAAATCGAAAACCCTTTTTATACCCTAATTTTTTTTTCATCAAACCCATACATGTGGGGTATCTATGGCTATGGCTTCAAAAATTATATTAAGGTTTCTTATATATTTTTTTTCTAAACTGAATAGTTTGCGCGAGAAATGTTTCCAAAGTAGAAAAAATTTGCCCCCTCCCTCTAACTTTTAAAATAAGAAAAAGAGAAAACTAAAAAAATATTTGATGTACATTTCCATTCAAACTACCAGCGAAAATTGGTTCAAACAAGATCCAGTAAGTAGTTTTTTTTAATACGTTCTAAATCGAAAACCTTAAAAATATACACTGTTATAAATTATGTTACTTGCTGCTAAGGAACCCTTCATGGGCGAGTCCGACTCGCACTTGGCCGATTTTTCTATACATATATTCCACTGATAGTTCGCCTTGATTGATCACAGCGTGATGTTATATAGCCTATACGTGATGTTATAAAGCCTTCCTCGACACATGGATTATTCAACACAAACCAAAGGCTATTTAACAAAGAATAGAATAGAATATTTGTTTATTTAGCACACAAAATAAGACAGTACAATTAAGAGAAAATAAAAATAAAACAAACAAAATATGTGCTAAAAAGGCTCCTCACTCAGTAATATGTCGGGACACCCATAATTGAGTCTCACGACGCTGATTATCAGTGGTCGTCTGTTTAGAAGTAAAGTAATTACATAACACAAATTAAAATACGGCACGATGGTGATAAATAAATCTTACAAAACACAACATCGCATAACCTAACACACTTACACAACATAAAAAACATTAAAAAAAAACATAATACATACACTCAAGTGCCAAAAGGACAAAAGCACCAGTGGAAAATGTGGAAAAAACGTAAAAATCCGCATGCAAACCCGCAGCGGGCTACTAGTTTACTTTAATATGTTGGTAGCTTGCCTTCAACTGATCTCTTAACCAAACCCATCTGAGCTCACTTGGTGATTACCTTTTCATCTCACTATTAACATTAGGCCTATGTTCAGCAATGGGATTTAAATAGATGAATAATTAGATACAATTTTGGCCAGACTTTACTTGCAGGCTAATTTACAAGACGAAACCGCGCCCAAAACACGGTGCATTCTTTAATAAAAGTATTTAATCCATCATTAGCGCAGTCCAGACCGGGCTTAACTCCCCAAGATTACAGGTAATCCTAAGTAACAGGCGAGCGTCCTCGTAACTTAATCTTAAATCAACGTAACGTTATTAATTTTCGTAAAAAGCCTCCGTAATCTTATTCGGGCTGAAATGTTAATGATATAAGTTGGTTGCATATATATTTAATGGTATATCGCCATCTTGCTAAGCAAATTGAGTGTTGGGGGATTATTTTTCGGGAAAAACGTTTTGTGTTTTTGCGTGAAACTCCGTTTTTATGGTTCCTTTCCTGAAAAGGTGAAAAGGAATCCGTAAAAGGAATCAGTTTTTTGAACGTCTGTTTATCTGTCTATTAGGAGCCTTTTATAAGGAACGCGTTAAGGTACTGTTACGCGCCACGATCGATGTAACCAGCGCCATCTAGTGTGGAAAGGCGGGACTACAGAGAGTCGAGACGCGTACGCCAGAATTTACTAGAACAATGACCTTGATCGAGCGTACGGCCGGTCAAGGCCGCACTGCGCGCGAATGTTCCGGATGTTTCTGCGTTGGAAGGTTCGGGAACGGCCGCGGCAATATAAAAGGCCGGGATTCACCGCGACCGGGACAGTATTGAATTAGCGATACAAGTGATTACTTCGAAAGCGATTTTGAAGTGCGACTTGGGAGCGATTATTGTTTTAATTAGTGCGTTTTAAGGTTGTAATTAGTGGCGTTCAATTAAAGTGTGACTTTTGGTAATTTTATCGGCTGTTTTTATTGTCACGAACCCGAAGCTCGTAACAATTGGTGTCAGAAGTGGGATTTAAATTATGCCGATTTTACCTAAAGACGACACGGAGGGTATCCGTACCCGGAGTCAACGCCAACTGGAGACGGACCAGAGACGTTTTGGTGGAGCCTTGCCGCAGGAGTCGCAGAGTCAGTTATTAACCACGGAGGCTGGCCCGTCCACAGCAACACCAGCAGCATCAGCAGCACCAGACCTTGCTGCTCAGGAAGAACAGGCTTGTCGGTTGGAAGAACAGCTTAAGCGGGACAAGGAAGAACAGGCTCGCCGCCAGGAGGAACAGGCTCGCCGCCAGGAGGAACAGGCTCGTCGTTTGGAAGAACAGCTTCAGCGGGACAAGGAGGAACAGGCTCGACGCCAGGAGGAACAGGCTCGCGGCCAGGAGGAACAGGCTCGTCGCCAAGAAGAGCAGATGCTTCTTTTGAAGGACCTTCACGCTACCTTCGGGAAAGACATAAAGGAGGTGAAGGATAAGGTTGCTCAACATGACAACCGCCTGTTGGAAGCTGAAATACGGATCGACCAAGTCAATAATCGGGTTGACTACGTAGTGGCTGATGTGAAAAAGACCGTGATGGCAGACGTTAAGAAAACGCTGGATTGTCTTAAACTTGGAGAAGCAATTGCAGCTCCCGTAGCTTCAACACCTTCGCTACGTGGATTCAAAGTGCCATCGTTCGACGGAACTTCTTCATGGTCGGCCTACAAAATCCAGTTTGAGGCAGTCATGAAAGCAAACGGCTGGAATAAAAATCAGGCCATGACTGCCCTCACCCTAGGCCTCCGTGACCAGGCCTTAACAGTTTTGGAAGCTCTCGGTAAGGAAGTGACTTACGAGCAGCTCCTTGAGGCACTGGAGGCTCGATATGGCGACGCTCACCTGGAACACGTGTTTCGCGCACAGCTTAAGGACCGCGTGCAACGCAGCAGCGAAAACTTGCAGCAGTGGGCCCTTGAAGTGGAGAAGCTGGTGCGTAAAGCTTACCAGTCCGTACCAGCTCTTATTGATGGGAACCTGGTGCAGGCGTTCATCGACGGCATCCGCGATATTGAAGTTAGAGCTGCTGTGAGGCTCGGGCACCATGGGACGCTTAAGGACGCCTTGGCCCATGCACTGGAGGTGGAAGCTGCGCGACAGGATCATCGATCCCATCGCGTCAGGGAGGTTGTAGCGGCTACAGTTCGGCACTGCAATAAAGGATACCGCCCTAGATGCTACGACTGTGGGGAAAGGGGCCACCTTCGATCCAGTTGCCCTAAGCGAACTGCAGAAAGAGAACTACGGCTACCTGCAGACCTGATCATCAGAATACCACCTGATGCTCCAGGCAGTATAATCGATTATGCGAATAACTGGCGGTACAAAATAAATGACATTTGTGAGCACGTCAGACAATCGGGCCAGAAAATGTCGGGAAAAATGAAACCCCTTGGTGACCGCAAAGTGAACAGTAGAGTGTTCGACGAGGGTCCACAGATGAGGTTGCGCAATCCAGTCCACAGCAGAGGGAGATCTCCTGGGCTTCAGTCTAGATGGGAGGGACCATACCAGATTGGGACTGGGGGCAATGACGTAACCTACCGGAAACAGAAAGGTGCAAGAGGCACTCCTAAGATTGTTCATGCAGAGAGATTGGCGCGTTATTATGGAGCCGATAATGCTCGGGACGAGCATGTCTTAGGAGGGGGCAGTGTTACGCGCCACGATCGATGTAACCAGCGCCATCTAGTGTGGAAAGGCGGGACTACAGAGAGTCGAGACGCGTACGCCAGAATTTACTAGAACAATGACCTTGATCGAGCGTACGGCCGGTCAAGGCCGCACTGCGCGCGAATGTTCCGGATGTTTCTGCGTTGGAAGGTTCGGGAACGGCCGCGGCAATATAAAAGGCCGGGATTCACCGCGACCGGGACAGTATTGAATTAGCGATACAAGTGATTACTTCGAAAGCGATTTTGAAGTGCGACTTGGGAGCGATTATTGTTTTAATTAGTGCGTTTTAAGGTTGTAATTAGTGGCGTTCAATTAAAGTGTGACTTTTGGTAATTTTATCGGCTGTTTTTATTGTCACGAACCCGAAGCTCGTAACAGTACGTTGAACATTTTCACCAAAGTAAGAACTTATAGTTGAGGTTTAGTTCTTATATCTGGGCGATAAGGGCGTTAAAAAGTCTAAAGTGTGGTCTGATATGCTTTCAACCGTACTATTAAGTGAATTTTATATCAAAAGTTAATGTTTGCGATCTAATTCAGGTTTTTAACTTACACTTTAAAATGACGTACCTATCTTATAACATTTCCCATAGGCATCAAAACCTATAGGGCACTTCTAAACAACTAGAATAAAGAAATGCAAAAAATATATATTTTCGCTGCGTTTATAAAGAGTAAAGAGAAAAAAATTACAATTACTTTGTACTTAAACTTTGTACCACTCTTATTACATGAGCATAAGAACGTCTATCGAACTGCAAATGTTTACCATGATATGTATATTGTTCACCGAACAAGTCAATACGGGATCCTCGGTTCAAGAATCCAACTAGAACTTACCAGCCTTTTTAATTAAGTAGGTTTCACTTTTGTATGTTTTCGTGAAAAGAAACGATTCTTGATTTTGCCCAAATACCTATTCATTAAGATTCTGATAAATGGATTAAGGCCAATTGGGTCGAGTTGAGACGTGTTAATAAAAGGAAGTATCTCAATGTACCTACAATAGATAAACGGCTGACCAATTCGTCTAACTAAACTGCTCTCTATTCTTTTAACGTAATCATGTTGTAATAATGACAGACTTAAAGATTATTAGTGGACAACAGAACAGTTTTACCCAAATTCATTTAATAAAAAATTACTATAATTTAATTAACCAAACTTTTCTCTGTGCCATGCCTGAGCAACGATTAGGAAAATGAAAAACAATTTACTATCATGATTTCATGCATTGGTCTCACAAAAAAATTAAAAATTTAATAATAATTTTCCGAACGTATCACATGGTTGGAAACTGATAAAACCTATTAAGACAAACGTTATTGATCGATATATCTAACCAAATGATGACGCTGAATTTGAAAGTCAGGATTTTCTAAAACTACCTGACTCTCACTCACCTCCTCATGAAAACTTTAATTCTACACAGACTAATTAATGGGCGCTAGCAGTAAAATGTTTTTGATGAAAAGTCATGCTAACATATTTTTTATTAATCCAGAATTTAAAAAAAACTAAAAAGATATTGATCTAACTTTTTTTTAAACATTTTGTTTAATTTTTTTTTGAGTGATTAGACTTATTCCGGACTTTAGATCGATGACAATAAATCGTAAACAATAATTCGCGGTAAGCTCCTTTCGATTTCAAGCGGAGCTTTTAGTCAACAGAACAGGAAAGATCATTATAACACATAAAATAATCACTTATAATTTTATGACTAACACTACGGTTTAAAAAAAAAATGTACAAACCTCTTCAAAAACAGTTTCCAAAAAACACAAATCACAAAAACTTCACAAGTTTCAAACAATCACAAGTGTTGAATCGATCACGAAATAACAAACGTTTCCCGCAAAATCACAATTAAAAAAACAAACCAGCGAAAACTTTACGAAATTCAATATATCTAACACGTCAACTTCAAGCGCGTTTAAATTCAAAAGCCGAGCACGTGCGTCCCGCCGCAGAGCTGAGGCAATACTGACCCGAGCGTTGTTGCCTTTGCTTATTCACCCGAACCAACTCGTCGGTGGGTCGCAGAAACGACCTAATAATATTTTTATGGCAGCTTTTTTTGTACACCGAAGTGGCTAGCTTTATTACGAAAAAAACTAGTTTTTAATCAACAAATATCCTGCGAAAAATAAGTGCGTGTAAGGTCAACTTTTCACATGCTAAACTTTCAGTCTTTGATCGGGACCGTTATTCAAGTAAAATTTCAGCCACCAAAAAGGACTCGGATATAATAACAAATTGAATTGTCACTGACTGAAACTATAAAAATAATGCTTATTGCAAAGAATTCTGTACTATGATTATTATTTGCAACGATCAAGTATAATAATTACATATATAAACACAATTATCTATATTATATAAAGTGTCTGGCGTCGATCGCCTTCCTTGTTTATTTTAAATGGTCAAGTATTTTATTATTTTAACCTTGTGCAAATACAATTTTATATATTTCTGGTAATGCTGTGAGTCCTTTTAAAAGCCAGACACAATCGATTTTCTGTCATGTTTGCTTTTCTTCTTATTTCCATTTATATTTAAGTTATTCTACGTTCCTAAGTTCTATTCATTTCATCTGGAAGCCTTAATTTCTATTACTTTCTTTCTTTCTCACATAATTTGAAGAATAACACGAGGAGTTCAACAAGGTGCTAGTTTAGCTCTATTGTTATTGCTGAAGCTTGACTTGCGCCATTTACCTGAAACTTACCCATTCAATCCACCTTCTACATTATTGTACCGTGTAGTGTTGCCTTAGTATATGTATACAGTACACAGTCACGTATGTGGTTGTTTTTCCATAACTTCATTAAAAAATGAACCTTACAACGTAGATAGTAAAGCTAAATGTTTTCAGTGGTTTATACTCGTAACTATGTGGAACGCGATAGTTTGATACAATTATGATGCCAGTGCAATGGAATTTGGTTCATCAAAAAGATCTAACCAAATTACTTTAATGCGCTCTGAAACCGGATGTTCAAAGGCTTTGCATGTGCACAAAACAGGAGTCGTAATGTTCCATCTGGTTTATTATTTTTAGTAACCATACGTTTATAGCCGGTTTAAAAAAAGAAAGATCTCAATTCACTGGAATCTTTTTTATTAAGGCTTGAGCCAATTTAGATTTTTTTTTTGAAAGGGTTGGAATACTTTCCAGGCGCTCCCAAAATATCAGATCAGAATCGGATGATGATATCGTGAAAAATTGAGGGCAATCTCCAAATCCTATTGGGACACTTGTGTTTCATTCATTTATATTAAAATAAAGAATAATATTACTTTTTATCGCTCAAGAATATAAGGCGTATGAAAGTATGTGCAAAGAAAGAAAAATTTGAACCTTCAATATGCACCATAAAAAATACACCGCAAAATTATTATATTAATTAAATCCTATAGCGATAAGTAAGCTACTTAAAATTTCTCAATTTCAATAACTTTCTTATCGCTTTTTATTGTGAGGTCTATTTTTATGCCGGCGATGGTGACCACGACAGTTTTAAAAAAAATCCCACAGCATTACCATTATGAGGATGAGGTCTCCAGGGTGTTTTAGTGGGTAGGCCTGCCCTTCTTAGGGCAGGAGAGTCCCACACACGGCGTCACCTCCTTCGGGCGACGGTACGGTGCGCCAAGCAGTTCCCCCCGCCAAAAAAGAGTCAATTTTTATGAAGGTGATTATTTACATGATAAAAATGAAATCTCTTTTTTTTGTGCGATCACTAAATCTTAATGAGCAAAGTCAAACTTAATTAGATATTATCTCTGTTTGAGACGCCTTGTAGGTGTCTGGTCTGGTTATTTTGGGAGACCTACTATTTTTGTAGCAATAAACGCGTGGAAATGATAACGTCTGGGCGATCAAATTTAGGGGAATTTATTACGAACAGTTAGTTCTTCTGAAAGTACAGTCGAAATCACATCACATACACTTCGAACTTTATACCGCTCTTAAATAGTCGGCATAATAACTGATATTGAACTGCAATTATTTACTTTTACTAGCTGTTCACCGTACGTTGTGGTCGTGGTTGAAGTCAGTTTAAGTATAGACAGAAAAGTTGACAGCTTGAGAACATACCGGAATGGGCACTCTTACACTACGGGCCCAACTAGTCATGCAGGGATTTAAGACTATCTTAGAAGAATTTTACTAGATAAGCGTAAGACATGAAAGGGCGACTGCCCAAGATTGTCCATCTAAATGGGCTCTAAACTAGAATTTTGGATGCTGGAAGAATTTTGCTCAAGGCGCTGCTAAGCCTACGAAAGGCATTGAAGAGATAAGGCCTATGCTCATAAGTAGATATGTGTTTGAATTTGATTTTAGACGTTTGCAAAAACGTTTTAAGGTTAAAGTATATAGGTACTTTGAAAGAAAGTAACACGCGCCTTTTCATATATTTACTTGAAACGCAGTGTAGGTGTCCTTATTTTTTAGGGTTCCGTACCTCAAGAGGAAAAAACGGAACCCTTATAGGATCACTCGCGTGTCTGTCTGTCCGTCCGTCTGTCATAGCCGATTACTCTAAAACCACTGGACCAATTGAGATGAAATTTGGTACACATATGTAAGTTAAAGACCGAAAGGTGTATGTGTAACGTATATAAATAAATTATGAATTTGGGGGTCACTTTTAGAGGGTAAATCACAACATTAAAAAAAAAATTCGCTAACCATATCGTGTGACATATCAAATGAAAGATCTTGCTGTAACGATTGCAAATATGTATCATTTATAATCTTGAAATAAATAGTTTTTAAGTTATTTAAGAAAAAAGGCGAATATTGACCATTCCCCCCCCCCCCCCTTATCTCCGAAACTACTAGGCTAAAATATTTGAAATTAATGCGGAATATAGCTCTTTACCTATAGATTACAGGAAAACCTATGAGAAGTACATGGATTATAAAAAAAAGGGTTGTTTTGTTAAATTTACGTTTTTTATTGTTACCTGCCTGTGCCATGTGATGCTTAATTTCAAAAGGTCTGACACATCAGTCTATGAGCAGATTACACATTATTTCATCAACTACGGATTGCCCCACGAAGGGGGGTTTGTGGGGCGAAGAATTAGGGCCAGGAATTTGGTATTTTTTTTAAAAGAGAGAGATGGAAGATAGAGAGAGACAATTAAGATTTTTCTTTGTTTCTCACAATCAAGTGAAGGCAGTTATTGTGACCTATGAGCCCAACGTACGGAACCCTCTCCACGCAAGTCCTACTCGCACTTGACCGGTTTTATTTTAATTTAACAGTTCCTGATGAGATACGTACATCGCATATATTACCTCTGTCTAACGTTCATGTTTTATTGAAATAGAAACAAGAAATAAGTTTGTATTTACTTATTTCTTTAAGCGAGTATCACCGTCGGTATCCTTTATATAATTATGGGATCCTCTACGATAAAGGTTCTAATTCAACATTTGGTTATTATATACTAGAGACTGTTATCTGACCTTCGTGACTTTGACAAGGGAATTTAAACTTAGTTTAATCATAATGGGAACTAACAGCTTAACGTGCCTTTCGAAGAACGGAAAACTAATCATATATTCATATTGACGACCTCCGTAGCCGAGAGGCGAGCGTGCCGGACTTTGGCGTCGCGCCATCTCTGAGGTTCCGGGTTCGATCCCCGGTCGGGTCAATATGGAAAACGAAGTTTTCTATATTGTCTCGGGTCTGCGTGTTGTGGTACCGTCGTTGTTTCTGATTTCTGTAACACGAGTGCTTTAGCTACTTACCAAAGAATCAAAGCAATGTATGCATAAACATCACATTATGTTGTTGTCCAATCATGTTACATTGATGTACCGATCCGTCACCCGAGGGAGGTAACGACGTGTGCGGATCTCCTTGCCCTGAGGAGGGCAGGACTTTCCAATAAAATGCCCCGGTAGACCTCATCGCCTTAAGTTGTGTTGTTATGGGAAAACAGTTCAACCTGATCAACCACAATAACGGAAAACCTGTAATAAAAACTAGCTGAACTGTCCTGAACTAACTAGGAGAGGGGATTTGAGGCCTTATGTTCTAACCACTAAAATACATAGCCATTTACTTTTTGAAAGACTATATAAATTATGCCATTAACCCCTAAATAAAGTCATTCGAATTAGTAAATCGTCAATCATAACACCGCGTTGAGGGGAATTACGGAAGCGCGACCTTGCTCCGGCGCTATTCGACGTATCCGAGCGTGTCCTTAGGTGATTGATCGCTCGAGATGCATACCGATCCAGATAAGATCGAATTAACTATAGTTGGGTATTTTGATGCAAAACGCACTTCATTTAATCCTTAGGCCATACTTTTTTACTGTAAAACAGTGGGCATATTGGCAATTACTGAAATTCGATATCGTTTCATACAGTGTTTTTCCCAATCTTAAGAAGCAAAGCAGTGTTACCCAAATAAATTTAATATGCGTTGTTTTTAAATTTACATTTAAGATTTGTCTTTTCGACTATATTTATGTATTATTAAAATTCGAAACAAATTAAATAAATTTGGATTGAGGGACGTAGGGCATAGTGATTTATCGCTCGAACTGGAGCAGCCCGACTAGTGAAATACCTCCACGTTACATAAGACCGCAGTCACATAACAATTATCTCAGTGTTGTTGTGTTCTTGCGTGTGATTATGGTTTCCAGAGCTCCTAGGGGGTGCTACATTAGTAGCAGGGCTCAAGCCTTCAAGGTAAGGGCGACCAGTAGAGCATACTTGTCGCCCTCAAGCTAGGACCACTTAACATGGATCGGCCATCCCCATTCTCCCCCCGAACACTGTGGGGTGAGTAGACGGAGCCGCGTAAGCGGCTGTTCCGCCGGCGGTGTTGTGGAAGTAAAGGCTCAGCCGATCCCCCACAGCACCGCCACTAAGGCGATGGAGGTCCAACCGGGGGGTTTTAGTGGGTAGTCCGAGGAAGGTAGGCAGGTGGGAGTCCCACACACGCCGTCACCCTCCCTCAGGGTGGCGGTACGGTGCAGAACGTCGAAACGTCGGGCAGTAAGTAGTTCGTATTAACGACTAAATAAAAATGGTGTCGCGTTTTGACCCGTTAAATTATTTTAGATGTATGGCAAAACCTATAAAAATAAAAACTCAGCCTCTTTCATGTTTTACAGCAGAGATAAATCTTTTATCATTGAAATTTAGTCATCAATACAACAAAGGGGGCTGGCTTAATCACCACTTTACTGAAATGCGTACGTTCGAATCATCCGAAACATAGTTTGCTCGACCTGGCAATCAAACCTAGGTTTTAGCCCGGTACCAATTAGAACCATTTGAAATCGGGACGAAAAGTCATACCTCTGTATAATAGCTTGCTAGCATTTTTTAACAATTAATTTTTGGACCAGCCTTCTTATTCAGAAATCGCATAGGAATTCGGGAATTATGTTTTGTCTCTTTTATATTAGAAACGATTAAACGAATACAAAACGTTTGAAAATCATCCTTCGAGACGAATTTTTTTTTAATGCGCTCCAAGATTGACCTCATCCCACCTGATGTTAAGTAGTAATGAGTTCCTAATAATGGGCGAAAAGTATAGCATACTAAAACTGTTACTAGACTTGTCGCCCTTACCTTGAAGGCTTGACCCATGCTACTAATGTAGCACACACTAAGAGCTCTGGAAACCTTACTCACATGCAGGAACACCGGAGTGATTGTTATTTGGCTGCGGTCTTCTGTAAGGTGGAGGTATTTCACCAGTCGGGCTGCTCCAGTTCGAGCGATAAATCGCTTTGCCCTGCTTCTCTTATTTCTGATCTTTTACGATTCCGATTTCTATATAAAAACATATCTGGTAACGTATCCGACAGCTGAAAAGTTTCGTTAAGTAAGAAGTTTAAAGTGAGAATTAACATTGCACTAAAACGTCAAGTGATCTTAAATGTATATCTTAAACATTGTAAATTTATCGAAACTTCATCGAAGATCGTTTACATTCACTCGTCAAAGGCCCTCCCTTTCCCAGTATCAATTAAAAATCGAGAATTCTAACAATTCCTACCTCATTTCCAGTGCTTCAATTATAGCGCCTAAACCTTTCCATTTCATTCCAAAACCTAAATTACCTAAGTGTTATTTTAACCATTTGCGAGTACATGATGAAATAACAATGATAGCTATTCCAAAGGGAATCCTAAACGTATTATTGGGAGCAAGTAATATAATTTCGAAACACTAACGATTATGTGGAAACGAACCAGCAATGGAATTTCCAATTTCGCTTTAACTGAACGAGATCCTACGCGTAATTAGCAAAAATCCGGAACCATGTTATCGTATACAACATTGTTTTCAACAGATATGCATACCTTAATAACTCTAGCATGTATTCTATTATAAATTGGGCGTTACTTACATGCTTTGTTTCCTTGTTAGTAAAAAATTCTGAGACGATGTTAATTTAGTTTCAAAGTCAAAGTTATTTGTTTGTAAATACAGGTTATATAAAGATGTTCATTGAAATATAAATATTCCAGCTATGTTTGCCTAATAGTAAAGGCGTGCAAATATTATCCTTATTAGATTTATAATTTACCAGTTTTGCAACATAGTTCATTAAATATTTAATTAGTAATTCACCGTTCTTGAGTAAACAGCTTAAGACACTTTATGTAGACAGATATAATTTATGGTACAAAATATCACAGAAATTGGTTCTACAGACAAATTATAGTACCTACTATTTACATTTAGGTCTTATTTCTAGCAAGCCATCTCTTCCATATTACCTTTATGTAGATGATATAGTAAAAGAGGAGACTGGAATATATGTATAACAGTTCAAAATGATTTACCAAATATAATAGAATGGATGGCAAGAATTAATTTAAGACTTGTGATAATTATATCTAGATTGACAAAAATGAAGACTTATTAATTTTTAAAATGAAAGTTCGTGAACACTTCTTCTCTCTCGCTAATACATAAATCGTAGACATGAATTTGTCAATTGCTGAATCCATTTCTTGTCGTCATTACTTATTTAATATTTTTAAATGGTATTATTTACGTATGTATATATATGCTCATTATGTAAATACATATAAGTAAAGCTTCATATTTTATATATATTATATTTATTCATGTATGTCTATGTATATTTATTTGTTTCCGAAATGACTTTTGTAACGCTTGGTAGTTACTATTCTCGCGTATTATGTTTTTATTTTTAGATTACTTATGCACTTTGTCACTATTACCGCACCCATAAACTAACTCTCCGCATGACCCAAAGATTGACTGGTAGAGAATGCCCATAGCATTAAGTCCACCTGTTGTACTTTTTTTGTGCAATTAAGTTTTTAAATAAATAAATAATTAATAACTTTTGTCAACGACTTTGTTCAATTGCCTTATAGCACATTATTTAAAAGTTAAATTTGAAACCTCAAAAAACAAACGTATTTTTTAGCACCTTCACAATTAAGAAGATTGTTCTTGTTGAATTGAAAAGAGCGTTGTTGTTCTTATTATGATAAACAACGGTAAATAGTTTAACTTGCAACATGGACGCATCAATCCTCAACTAGAGTGTAGTAAGAACAATGGTGTGTCCAGTAGCGCACAACACAGGCCAAATTGATTGATCGTATCGACAACTCGACCACGTAGATACTGTCTGTACACAGTATCTATGTGGTCTAGTTGTCGCCCTGCAGGGTGTGTTATACCTACAATAGTACAATATCGAGCAATGAAGCAACACTTGAGCTCTTGTGACGTTATCATAAGGTTCGCTTTAAAATTAGTGTGTATACATTAGGGGTCATCCATAAAGTACGTCACACATAAAGAGGGGGGAAGAGATTCGACAAAGTGTGACATAGCCTGCTAGCATACGCCACGCGACTAAATTTTATCGCGTGCTTAACAAACGTCAATATCGATTAAAGTCAGTGCGCCAGCTGCTGATTGGCTGAAAATACGAGTGCGGTGTGCTATTAGCCAATCGACAGTATCGAAACTTTTGTCGTCTCATGCGATAAATTTGACGTATTGCGCATGCTAGGCCTAATAGTGTGTCAAGGATGTGACGTACCAACTTTAAGAATGGCCTGGCCCCTTAGTGCACGTGACTGTACGAATAGACGGGCGAGATAGTCTAATGGTAATAGGTCGAAAGAGTTGGTGAACAATTCATATTATGGTATTTATATTTACTGTTAATATTTTCTTAATAAATATTTTGCACGGCCGCACCTGTTTCTCGATATCTACTATTTGCTCTACCTAAAGGTTGTCTGGAAGACATTGTTTTCTAGCAATAAGACCGCCTAAATTGTACTTATTATGTCTGTAAAACCAATTTCTGTGCAATAAAGTGTATCTATCTATCTATTATATATAAAATAAATAAATGCGCCAGACAATCATACCAATCACCTAGTCTCAAACTAAGGTTTTCCCTTGTACTATGAGTACCAGACGACGGATACTAACTAGGGGCGTCATCCCAGCACACCCAGACCCAAGTCAATTTAGAAAAGTTCGTTTTCCAAATTGACCCGACCGGGAATCGAACCCGGGACCTATCGCGCTTTGGCCGGCTACCTTAGCCACTGCGCCACCGAGGTCGTCAATATTTTAACTACAATTACTCTACAACTTATCTCGCCCAAGCGCTCGTTTGTATATTAAGGAGTATGTGTTTTGAAAATTACAAATTAAACAATTTCTGGCACCATTGTAAGGTTGCTAGAGACAAAAGTGAATTGAGATCATCATTTCATATAAGGTAGCCTATTTAACACGCTTTTATTATTATATCAAATAATAACTTAGATTAATTCGTTCTTATTGTAATTACGACAGATAACAAATCAAAACGTAATAAATCTAGTGTTGGGCACAGCCAGATCTCGTCTAATTAAGAACTAACTAGATGGAATGACTGAATAATTGGAGAATTAATTGAGTATTTTTACAGAAACTCAAAAATGCTTGTAAAGAGAATAAAGTTTGCTAGATTAGTAATAGTCTATTTACTCTTGTCTTGAAAGCATCCGAGTCGTCGTGAATAACTAACTATACGTTGGTAGGGTGAATAATGGAAACTCTTAAAAAACGTAAATATAACTATACTAGCTGTCCCGGCGAACTTCGTAACGCCTATTTTTTTAGTTTCTAACCTTTTAAACCTTCCCTGGACCTCCACAATTATTTTAAAACCAAGATTAGCCAAATCGGTCTAGCTGTTTTCGAGTTTTAGCGAGACTAACGAACAGCGATTCATTTTTATATATAAGATTAAAACGAAGTATACTTAAAATCACGTACAATATAACCTATACTTAAATTAAATGAATGTCAATCAATAATAAAAAAGAAAAGATAAAACCAAAGACAAATGAATAATAAGGTGCGTTGTGGACCGTTGCATTTATTCATAATATGGATATTGATTTTATCACAATAAACATCAATGTGTACTTCATATCATCCACCTTAGTTTAAAGTACACTTACATATTTAAATTTAAAATATGGTTGTGTAAAATATACTATAATTATTAAAATATTTTTTTTATTTATTTGTCCAATATGTCTCTAACATCCTGTATAGGAGAGCATCAAACAAGAACAATTTTAAAGGAACGTCTAAGCTACTTATACAAGTTTCTGCAACAATAGTCGGTTTCTAGTTTTGTGTTGTGATACAGTTTTGTAGAAAGATAGTTTTTGTTAGAAACTAGAAACTAAATTAAAAAGTTAAGCTGTTTTTAACCGACTTCAAGGAGTTTCTTCGGAGGTTTCTCAATTCGACCATATATCTTTTTATGTAGGTATGTTCGTCGATAACTTCGTCATTTAAAAAGCGTGTTTGATGTATTTTTATTAGAATATACTTACCTATAAATAAATATTGCGCAGCACATACATTGCTCTGATTCAGTGGTAAGTAGCTTAAGCACTTGTGTAACAGATATCAGAAACAACAACGTTACCACTACACCCAGCCCCCAGACAATATAGAAAAGTTCGTTTCCCATATTGATCCGACCGGGGATCGAACCCGGGACGTTACAGATGTAGATTCCTTGTATTCGTTATTCTAAGGACTGTTCGCATTAAAATTAAATACACATCAGCCATAGACAACAATCCCGTGCAGATTGACAGTAAAGACTACTTTTCGCGATGCTTTTAGTGAGAGGAAGAAAATTTACGAGAATTTCACGCAGACAAGGACATCAAAAGGACTCGTTCTTTTTTCGGCTTCTCTTCACATTACAGGCTTAATTAATTATTGTGCCGCAAAAAGTAGTTTCAACGGACACAGGCAAGTCTTGCCGAGCGTAATGCGAGATTAGCCACTTGAGTTGCCCTTTATCATTTGTCATCTTTTTCCGGCGACAATGCTTTTTACTGACTTAAAGAAGTGACTATTGCTGACGATTAAAAAGTAGTGTTTTATGTTTTTTTAAAGGACGAGACGATGTAAAGCGATTGCTTGAATTTTGACCACCTCCGTAGCCGAGAGGCGAGTAGGCCACTCCCGGGTTCGATCCCCGGTCGGGTCAATATGGAAAACTAACTATTTAATTGTCTCAGATCTGGGTGTTGTGATACCGTCGCTGTTTCTGATGTCTGTAACATAAGTGCTTAAGCTACTTACCTCAGAATCAGAGCAATGTATGTGATATTGTACAATATTTATTTATAATTGAATCAATTTTTACCAATTTTTCAATCTTTCAATCAATTAATTTTTTTAGACAAAACATGAATATAACGATACTATAGTGGAGGACGGACCACAGATCATAACAGTTGCTAAAAAGGATTTAAGTAGGAGATATTCACGATTGAAAAAAAACTTGGTCTTTTTAAGAACATATTTCACATCATCATATACATAGCTCGGATTACGTGGTAAAAAGCTAAAGCACTTATGTAAAAGAAACGATTCAGTTTAATCAAATATTTTGTGGTTTGTACTCGATTGCGGGACTTCAGTTATAAAAAAATAGATCGCCCAAGCATTTTCTTTCCCCTCCAATAAAACCCCTGATATTTAAGTTCTCAATGGGCTTACTGGTGAGGGCTGTGGTACCCACGGTGATAGGTATAGATCCTAAACTAAATTAATCGTTTTTAGATAACCGTTTCAAAATAAGACCACGGTGAGGTCTTTTCTTATCATTTTCTGTGCCATTGAGCAGCATAGCAATTAATCGTCAATTTACCATGTTCCGCCATTTTGACATGCCTTTCGTCTTTGTCATTTTTTGATTTCCTTGAATTTGGTAACTTAAAAACTTACCTGTTAATTGGAAGGTATATATTTACTACCCGACGGTTTGTATGTTAGTATGTTTCATCATTACTTCTTTTCTGCAAATCGCAAGCTATTTTATAAGCTATGTGATGTCACAATCAAAATGGCGCCTTCTCTAGGCCTTAAACTTAATGAACATTAAAAACTTATTAATAAATTTCATGCCGTCACAACTCAAATTTCTGAATGAGTACAGTCAAAGGCACGTCAGTCTACACACTTTGGAGTTTGTATCGCCCTTATAACGTGGTCATAAGAACTAATCTCAAACTGCAAGTGATTACCTTGATGTGCTGTTGACTGTGCATTTCTGCAAATAATTACATTGTTAGAATTTACTTAAGGATTCGCTTGTATGCTTTTCTAACATTTTTTTGCTATCAAAATTTTGAATCTAACAGAAAATCTATTATAAACATAAATACAAACGTTTCGATGAATTAGACCGTAAACATACGAGTACATCTCCGACTTAGTTTCAAGCTTCTATACTACTGCAGTTCCCAAAAATCTAAAGCCAGGGCCGGCGTTAGGGTGGCGCGCGGTTGGGCAACAGCCCAGGGCGCTCGGACTTGAACGGGCGCTAGAAAGCTACCCTGAGGTACCCAGATGTATTCCCCTAAATCGATGTAATGATATACGCTTTTACAGGGGCGCTGGCGGAAATTCGTCCAGGGCGCCAGTAATGCTAGAACCGGCACTGTCTAAAGCTATAATAAAACGATGGAATGGGAAATTCAAAGGCTAATAAAGAATGTGTCTTATATTTTTTTGTAGTAATGGATCATACATTTTATTCACACAATAATTTTTAGTCATCCTCTATATTGATTGAGTCGAGTCTTTTTATTTATTTAAAAACTTTATTGCACAAACAAGTACAACAGGTGGACTTAATGCTACCCGCATTCTCTGCCAGTCAACCCTTGGGTCATGCAGATAGTTTGTATATGGGTGCGGTAACAGTGGAGAAAGTGCATAAATAACTAGTACTAAGATATAAAAACTAGTACTCTGATAAAAAAAAAAGAAATCGTGATAAACAACAGTAAATTTAGCATTAAAATATCATTACGGTTTCTATTTAATATACAATGATGCATATACATACTATTTAAATTAAATAGAATATATCTATGTCTTGAAAAACACTGTAAGTTTTCTTTTTAATTGGGTTCTCATAGTACGCAGTTGGCGGCATTTGTTTTCGACATACGGCTATAATATATTGCAGAGAACGATGCGCCACTCACTCGATGTTGAGTTTGCATCCTAGAAGCTTTTTTTCAGTGGAATATGAAAGGTAAGACACAAAATTGTGCTTACATATCTGATAAATTATTATAGAGGTATGACTGAAATACCTAGATGTTATTTTATGGGTAGTAATGGGGGTAAAAACGAGGTTGGTCCCATTTATTGGGTTTTTATTTATGACTAGCTGTGACAGCGACTTCGTTCGCGTGTACTACAGGATTAGGTTTTTATTTATGAAATTAAATTATTTTTCCAAAACAAAAGTAGCCTAAGTTACTTCTTATTACATCAGCTACATACTAGTAAAAGTACTGTCAAAATCGGTCCAGCCATTTCAGAGACTAGCCGGAACAAACAGACAGAGAGACAAACTTTGGTACAATATTATTTTGGTATATATACCGTATACATATATATTAACAACATCACACGCATTTCTCTGATTCTATAGTAAGTAGCTAAAGTACTTGTGTAACAACACGTATACTATGTCATATATATATATATAGACGTAAGGACTACTCTAGTTGTCAATATTGATGTTTATTCTTAGAATGGAACATATTATACCGTATTTACACTAAGTAATATACGTTAATAAATTAAATAAGTTATGCGTGGTAGTAATTTTCTCCAGAATATATTTGAAATAGTTATTATTAATAGACGAACAATATTTAAAAGATTATTACTTCTTGGTAAAATGCCTATGTAGACTTTAATAGGCAGGCAATATTGAAAACACATTGAGAGATGGGCTTGATATTAAATCGAGTAGGTACCTACTATGTGAATAGTTATAAAGACCTATTTGAATTAATATTTTGTGATATTATACACTTAAAAGCTCAATCATATCTACTAACTTCGTAGAATAAAATTATAGGTTTGGGTAACAAACAAATTTATAGATAAATGATCTATACGAGTATAGACATTATTTTATAGTATGAGGTTTGTAAAAAGTCATGTTGCATATCAGTTAGGGATGGATTTAGTAACCGAAGCTACAGCTTAGGGGCCTCCAAAAAATAGGGACCCCATAAGACTTTGGATAAAAATTAAATGCCGACTGGTAAACAAGCAAGGAATCAAAGTACCGATAGTATGGTGGTACACTTTATTTTCTCGTAGATAGGTAGGTGTACCTATGAATGATTTCTTAGAAAACTTACCTTTTTGATTTGGGGCGGAACGTGTAGGTACGCGATACTGTTAATATTAAGTACTTCACTATCTTGTTACATTAAAACTCCACACAACTAAGTAAGTCAGATAGAAAACGAATTTAATGTGAAAAGGTTAAAGAGAGGTAGGGCATAGTGATTTGTCGCTCGAACTGGAGCAGCCCCACTGGTGAAATTCCTCCACCTTACAGTAGACCGCAGCCAAATCACAATCACTTCTGTGTTGTGGTGTTCCTGTGTGTGAGTAAGGTTTCCAGGGCTCTTGGGGGGTGCTACATATAAAAAAAAACTAAAGCTGTACATATGCGAGCATGACATCATTCATAACCAAACGGTCTTCTTGAGTAATATACACACCGCCCTAAAGAAGATACAGGAATAAAAACACCATCTTTGTCTGTCTAAAACGGCTCTCGAATGTGCGATTCCGAGGTGATGCGCTTTCGCGAGGGTCGCGTCTAGGGAAATACCTCGCTACCTTCTGTTATTTATAAGCAGCAACTGACGTAGCCTGTTGAATTAAAAAGGTGGTAGCAGGTTAAGAGTGGCCGGGAGACGGATTGCCTCTGTCTTCAAACAATTTACGTACCATCTAAATCACTGGCTCGGAACCTTGGGGCTTCTCTTGAAACCAAATTGAGATAGAGGAATCATTCTCATTAATGTTGCACTAAAATTTGAAACTGCATTACTCACCCAGCTTGCCAAATACGGATTCGTGATCACAAATACTCAAATCGTAAGAAAATCCGTAATACACTTTACTAGACACGCAAAACCCCGAGATCTAATAACAAAACAATATCTGTCAACTATCAATGCCATATAATATCGCATCCCTAGATAAAAACTCCAGGAACTGAAAATATTTTTTTTTGGATATGACGGAAAATTATTACAAAAATATTTGTATGTTAAAAATCTAAGGAAGCATTCTCAAGAGTAACGTTTCTTCAGCTTGTTTAATTAGCCTTTTTGAGAGTTAGGTAATCTCAGTATACACATATTACACATTCGAGAAAGGAATTCATAAGCCGCTAACTTGAAACGCGAGTTTGAGTCCCAGAAGTTTATAGCTAAAGTATGTTTATGAAGATTGATAGAAATGATTAAATGCACAAAAGATGTACAATATTTGGTATTAGGGTGCTGTTAGATTTGTTTATTTTTAGCGCGTATACGGTCATCTTTACTCTTACTCGCTCGCTACATTAATTATAATAACATTTACTTACAGGCTTATTCCTGGTATTTTGCTCGAACCGATAGAAATTATTGAAGGAAGTTTTGGTTATACGTGCTTATAAGCACGTAAGAATTTATGCGCGTTTGCACAGGTATAAAAGGCTCGGCTTTTCGCTTATTCCTACGCGATTTAAGCAAAAGGCTTTTACGGGCGTAAAAAATGCTTTAAAACGCACTTATATAAAATTGTTGGTACCAAATATCGAGTATATTGGCTACCACAGATAGAAGAAATGTTAGATAAAAATTATCCTTCTATTTGAAACTAAATCATAGGTTTCAAAGCCTACTATTTCGCTAACTCATTGAACTGTGTGAGTTATATTTGAGGCGCGGAAATTACGATTTACTGGTATATAGTATAAGTTTTCATCCAAAAAAAAAGATCGGTGTTTGTTTAGGTACCAAGAACTGCGTTAACACTTCTATATACAATATTATGTATAGGATATTTTCAATTTAAATAAAATGAACACAAAGCCTAATTAAAATAATAACGTTGTATGAATATTTATGACGTGTGTAAAGTTCGCCAATTTTTTGCTTGCTGGTTTAAAAAAATCCGATGAGTTAAACTTTGACACTTAATTAAAAGATAATTGGGCAATCGATGAAATTTTCGTCCGCAATATCCGTTTATCGAGTTTTTATCTACCTACTCATCTCTGTTATGCCGCTTCAATTATGAAATTACCCGTTCAATTACTAGACGCCTCCATAAAGGGTTTTTATGGGAAATAAATTGATAGCAAATATGAAGTGATGTCTTTTATGTGTTCTATAATTTGGTGATGACGTCACCGTGCATGCTGGGCAGGGAGTGTTCCCTATTTGGGGACATAATTTACGGATCACAAACGGGATTGGTCTTTTGTCAGGTTGGCTCATTGTCGCCCTAATTAAGGGCGGCTGATTGATGATCCTCTGATATAGACGCTGGATGCGCCCTTTACATGAATGGAAACCTTTTGATAACTTTTTCTTTCAGAACAAATTACTGGCTTTCATTTTAAGAATAATACCTTTGTAAGGAGGTCCCGTTGTTTCTTTTATTAAGTTTAAAAAGTGTTCGCATAATATACTTTTAGGTACCACAAAGAGAGAATACTTTTCCAATTTAGTAAAAACTTCTTTCGCCGTTGGTCTTACGAGACCGAATTTTGCGGGAACATGTGAATATATTAGACAAACCATTTTCAAATACTTAGAGGATATTATAAACGCGAAAATATGTAAAAAAGTTTTACTCTTTTCCGCAAAACTACTTAAGGGATTTGTATGAAACTTGATATTTAGACAGGTTGGATAACTAGAATAATAACATGTTAAGAATTTTTATACCGAAATAATTCCGGAATAATAAAAAGTTTTTGCAACAGTTGGTACATACTTTGTAAATGGAAACTTGATCTTTATAAAACTAAAAATGTCATCATTTAAGTCAATACTGTTCGAAGCAACGAAACCCATCTGAACAAATATAACTTTCTATATTAAACCTCGCTATAACAAATGTACAGACTGGTAAAAACCGGCCAAGTCCGAGTCGTGCTCGCGCACGAAGGGTTGCGTAACAAGTAACTTAATTTAAAATTGTCTTGGAGTTAAAATTGATCGTTTTTTTTTCTATTTTTGTAAAAAATCTTAATACGGCTTACATAATACATCTACATACCAAGTTTAAATAGTTATAAGTCTTATAGTTTCGGAAAAAAGAGGCTGTTACGGACTGACAGACAGACAGATATAATGCGCCAGACAATCACACCAATCACCTGGTCTCAAACTAAGGTTTTCCCTTGTACTATGAGTACCAGACGACGGATACTTACTGGGGGCGTCATCCCAGCACGCCCAGACCCAAGCCAATTGATCGAACCCGGGTCCTTACGCGCTTTGGGCGCCTACCTTAGCCAATGCGCCACCGAGGTCGTCACCGAGATATGACGGGTATTTATGCCATTTGGCTAAGAAACCCTAAAAAGTAGGCAGCAATCAATTTCATTGATGATAGCAAAAGACATTCACATAGTGTTAATACAAATATAGTAAATACAGCATCATCAGTACTAGCTCCCAGTTCTAATCTGACATGATCTTTGAATTAAGTAATCAGTCAAACCATCTACGAAATAAAATATAGATACCCTCCCTAGCTAACGAACCTAAAAAGTATCAATTTCATTGTTTGTTTATTACGAATCGTTATAACAGCCTCTCAATCAAATTCAAATTGTATCTCGGAAAACCTAAATTCAATAAACCAAGTCTTTCTCCAAAACTTACCAAAATAGGAATTCTATTCCAATTTTATTTCTCGTTTATATTGGAGCAAGCCAGTTTCAGACTGCCTTTTAGATCTAAATGTAAAAAAGCTTTTAAGCAGCAGCAATAAGTATTGAAACCGCAGTTCGCAAATGAACATCCAGGATTATTTCTATATCAACGCCAAAGAGCAATAAGACAGCTGTAAATGAATGAAGTGTTAGGCCTCCTTGAGGAAACCATTAGGAATGTAGACAATTAGACAAGATAAACAGCAGAAACGAGAGCGAGTGAGTTTAAGGGCCCTTCCGAGGAATTTACGACTTTATAAAAGCGAGGTATCGACTATAAAAGACGTGTTTCATTGCGTTTCGGTTTTTTGGACGTTACCTATTGATTTTGTGTCACTTCTGGATGAAGATTACCAATGTGAAGAGCAGTGAGGGAACTCCGCTTAGCTTTTGTAGAACTATGTGAAGAAGTTTACGTAGCAACGTAAACATGTAAGCACTTTTGGCTTCAAAAAAAAGGTTATAATTTGATATTTAAAAATTATTATACATTGAAATGGGCAGGTGTTTCGCCGTAATGTGCATTTTAAAAATTATATAGGTGGTTTTAAATACTTAAATAAACATTTTAATTTATATAATACTAGCGGTCCCGGCGAACTTCGTTTCACCTTAGAGGAATTTCCCGCTGTTCTGTTGACATTTTTCCTGAATTTTCTTTGCTATAAACCTCACGGAGCCCGAGACCTTTCCAACGAATGCAATACCGTGGAAATCGGTTCGTGCGTTCTGGAGTTATAGCGTCAGGGAGGAAAACCCGACTTATTTTTATTTAGTAGATATATAAGAGCAGGGCCGGATTTAAATTTGTGCCGCCCTGGGGCACTGAATAAAATGCCGCCCTCAAATTTGTATAGAAAAATTTTTCTTACTTTCCTAATTTTGCCGCCCTAGAAAATTTGCCGCCCTGGGCACTAGCTCCGACTGTCCCTAGTGTAAATTCACCACTGTATAAGAAAACGTTTGAAAGCTTTAGCATCAAATATGACAACGTTCATTGATATGTTTTTATATATCAATGACAACGTTCTATGAAAGCTTTCAATGTCTATATATATTTTGCATCAATAAAGTAAAATGGTTTACTACTAATATGTCACATAACCCCTTACAACTATTTTTCGTGATAAATCGCTATGTTAATAATTTTGGTTAAATTAGTGTACCCGTTTTTCGTACCCTTGATTCAATATTTACTTCTACATGGATCTAGTAATTTTAAAAATTATTAAAGTCTTCTACTTTTATCTAAAATTAGATAATGTTTTCAAAATATCCGGAAAAAAAACGTGTTTTTGATTATTTTTCTAGTTACAAGTGAGTGTTCGAGAAAACTGTGAGCATGAGCTAGATGAGCCTTTAAAAATAATTTATTCTTGGTTTTACTGTCCTTGTTTACACTGTGAAAATAGAGACGAGGATTGTTAGGACATAATATAAAATAATAGTAGTCGGTGTAGCGTGCCTTTCCATAATTAATATTGACGCCATTTCGTAAATTTGTAATGAAAATTACATTTTACATTGCGTCAAGTTACATAATAAATTATACATGTTATTGACTAACAGAATATAGTCTCACATTGACGATTGAGTGCCTGAGTCGTGTATTGTCACCAATATTATTAAAAACTACGTTTTTTTTTCATGGGAAATGGTAAGTAGAATAATTATTGAGCGAAGTACATTTCTGCTAGAGTCGCGTGAAAAGTTGTATACCGATTTCTGAATAGAGCACAGGTGTATGTTTAACTAACCGACTTCAAAAAAAGGAGGAGATTCTCAATTCGACCGTATTTTATGTGAGTTCGGGCATAATACTCTTTAGCTTTCAAAGGTGTCCATAGAAACTTATAATCTAGCAAAGTTCCTTGGCACTTGACGTGTGTTTGAAACTGCGATCAATTAATGACCGGTGCCAATATTTGAAAAACGATCCGTTCTAGTTACGTGTAGTAATACATTATACGAGGCGTAAGCTAAAAACGACTGACGGACGACTGATGACAGCTGGTATGGAAAGTTAAACTACGGAACGGTATTAACGACTCGGTAGTCGGTTGGAGAAAAATGTATAGTAATTATTGACACATTACGAATCGTCAAATATTGGATCCTGAAATTAATTGATTTATGCTTTATGCTATTATAAGCGGAAGGTGACTAACTGAATAATCTATCAACGCATGGCCTAAACTTTAAAGATAAGAAACCTGAACTTTTGAAATCATGAAAGACATGTAAAATATTTTTTAGAATATCATCTCTTGAGGGAGTAAAACGGGGGATGGAAGTTTGTACAATAATAATCCGTTTGCACAATACCATAAATTATGTTGGCTCCTCCCAGCCTGATGGTAAGCAAGAGAGGAACCCACATCGCGATGACAACGGATTTGATCAAAATATCCTCTGTTAGCATCGCCATACTGGCCCGCAAAATGTTTCTTCACGCTCCTTTTGAAGGAATCCATGTCAAAAGAAGGGGGAAACACATGTGTCGGCAACGAGTTCCACTTCTTTATTTTCCACTTTTTTTCTTTTTTCTTCTTTTGTCGAGAATGCGTAACATCCCGTTGATATAATTATATATGTATTGCAGTAACAATAAAAAATGAGTACCAGACTACATCGCAATCATTGACCTGATCCTAAGATTAAGCTTTATTATTATACAACAAAAATGTTTAGCACAAATGTTTTTTTTGGATGTGGTTCCATCCGACGATCCTAGGTTGAACTTGGATCAGCCAGACCAGTCCAATGTAAAAACATTACCCGCTATTCTTCAGCAGTCGGCTAAAATCAAATCAGTCCTTTGTTAGTCTATACTTGCTGAAAAGACTGCTCGTTTCTGATTCTAGATCAACTTTCAAAGTGAAGAGAAAACAAAAAAAAAGAAAACGGTAAATTGTTAATAAAAACGTTTTCGCTGGTAATGCGATAGTCCGAAATTGTCGGCAAATTGCCGCCCCTTTGTACCTACTTACTGGAAATATGCCGCAGAGCTAAGTAGCTGCTAAAGTAGCGATGTGACTCACGAGTTTTTTCCTGAAAATATCGATACATATGTGAATCGATTACAATCGTCGCTTATCGAAAGATTCTGACAGAAAAACCTAACATTCTGCTAATCATACATTTATATGTTAATCTTATTTAATTATTAAACAAATACACTGAGTGGAAATGACGAACTCGGTAGCCCAATAATGAGCTCGAGTTGTCTCTGGGCAGGGTGTTGTGGTATCATGGTTGTATCCGATTTTCATAACACAAGACCTTTCCACAGAATCAGTCATATGTACAATATTTATTTACTGGCTGCATGCACGAAAAAGATGACGTCATTGTCAAGTTACGCTCATTTAGGCCTAGCATGCGCAATACGTCAAATTTATCGCATGAGACGGCAAAAGTTTCGATACTGTTGATTGGCTAATAGCACACCTTACTCGTATTTTCAGCATCAGCAGCTGACGCCTTGACTTCAATCGATTTTGACGTTTGATAAGAGCGCGAAAAAATTTAGTCGCGTGGCGCAAGCGAGAGCGTGGAACGAACGAGAGAGAGTCATGATCGGCTTGAGCGAACGGCCAGCATTGTCACGTCAAAATACCGGCTGTAAACCGACTTTACAGACAACCAATTTTTATTTAATAGGCAGAATACCGCAAAACAGTAAACAAATCTGTGTAAGTTTGGATTTTTGTTTTTTTTTTATATTATACTTCATGATTGACCTCATCCCACCTGATGTTAAGTGGTAATGGCTTAAGGGCGACAAGTACAGCATAATAAAGCTGTTCTGGACTTGTCACCCTTACCTTGAAGGCTTGCCCCTGCTACTAATGTAGCACCCCCCAAGAGCCCTGGAAACCTTACTCACACACAGAAACACCACAACACAGAAATTATTGTGATTTGGCTGCAGTCTTCTGTAAGGTGGAGGTATTTCACCAGTCGGGCTGCTCCAGTTCGAGCGACAAATCACTATGCTCTACCTCTCTTCTCTTGGTTTCCATAACACACCTGCTACGCTACTTACTCGTATTTCGGGTAAATTCGCTGTATGTATGTGACATTGTCTGATGTTTATTTATTTTGCATTTATATAAAAAATAGCTGTGCCCGCGACTTTAAAAGGTTGTATTACCCCCCCCCCCCCCTTACTTTCTAACAAAAAGTAGCCTATGTCCGTTCTTGAGGTTCAACGTATGCCTATGCCAAATTTCATCAAAATCGGTTGAGAGGTTTAAGCGGGAAAGCGTAACAGACAGACAGAGTTACTTTCGCATTTATAATATTATATATATATATATATATATAGTAGGGATTAGTAGGGGTTATATGAAAAACCCAGTTGAAACATGCATAATGATGAACAAGAACTTAACTGTTTAAAAATGAATGGTTATAATTTACCCATCAAGCAAGGTAACTTAAAAAGCTTGTCCTCGTTATAAAAGTTTAATCCACAAAATGTTTTGCTCAATCGACTTGTTCGCCATCCCTATTCTTAAGAATTTAATCTCGCACCAAGACAAGCCGCTCAGTTACTTATTTCAACGTAATCTATCAACGGTATTGTTTCACTCAGATTTCAGTTTGAATTCGTGAGTCTTGATGGAAATTTAATACTTTCAAGTGACCGGATTGAACTCCTCCAGTCTCTAGATAGAAAAAGAAGGAGCCAGGTAATATAGGAAACTAAGATTTTTGAGATATAGCGATTTAGAGGGCTTTTAGTATTAATGCACCACTACAAGGCAAATGTTTCTAATTGAAATCAACTCATCGTTAAAACAATACCTTTTACAGATTGAAGAACACAGTCCGGAGTGTTTTAGTGGGTTAGTCACTGAAGATCTCATTCCCCGAGGATCTTGTCCCGGATGAAAATGAAAATGCGAGACATTCTGTCTAATCCAAAATTTGGTGTTACATTATTCGAGTTTAATCATGGGTTTTTCAACTTTTTTGTAAATATCCTATATTCATCAGAGATACTGTAGCTTCCCATATTTTTTCAAATCGCCCTATTCAGTGTAAACAAAAAACCAAAAAATACACTGAAATCTTATGCCTCCTCCACACTACTCGCGAAGTTGAACGAAGTTAGACGAATACGATAGTGTAGAGAGGCACTTTGGCTCGCCTCGTGCTCGCCGCGGCAAACTTTGCCTCGCCTCGGGCGAACTTCGCCGAGTAACTTCGCCAGTAGTGTGGAGCAGGCATTACTCTTTATAATTATTTAGCCTGTCTAAACTAAAAAAAATTCAAACGTGACGTGATGATGACTTGTGTACCTAAATGTCAACATAATATTTTGGGGCTTGCATATTTCAATAAAAATAAAAGGGTATGTTGCCTGTAGACAACGAAATAGATAAATAAATCTGCTTTTAATATCGTCAAACGTGAATTGATTCATTAATCTGGTCACGCTGAATCATGACATCCGCAGCTTCGAATTAGATATTTTAGAACCACAGTTCCATTAAAAAACATAATTGGTGTTTGTATATCATCACAGGCATTGCATAGCAAGCCTAAAGTGTAATATAGCTTAACGTAGTTGAAACCTTATGTGAATACTATAAAGTTGAAATAAATCATTTTTGACGATGCGAATCACAGTGAAAGAAAGCTACTGCTAGATGCCTTATTTTGCCGGTGCCATTTTTTGGCGCTCAATTGTGCTACAAAATAAGGCTACACAAAATTTATGGAATGTTTGGTCACATCGTGAGGTGGTCAATTTAAGGATCTGGCCTCGACAGCTGAAGTAATTCGATGCAGCCATTTGAGCCAACCTTGACCATCGTCGGAAGGAAATCAAAGTTACCCTTGACTCCAGGAATATCTTCCTACAACATCACCACGTGGTCAACGTCACGCACACCAAGCCCTGTCATTATGTCGGCAGTTAAAATTATAAATGGGGGTTGTGATTTTAATTACATACAGAATTAAGTACATTTTTGGTCAAGGACCTTTAATTCATAATTTACTCGTAACTGTGGATCGTAATGTCACTAAAACAATGCTAGTATAATTATTACGACAGGTAGTTATAACGAATAACTTTATTCACGAAAGTGGTGGTGGTGGTGTAGATTTGAGCGCCGGAAGAATTAAGATATTGATTTTTTGTTCTAATTTTTTGTGTGGCCAGTTAACTACTTATTGAGTGTTTAAAGAGATTTCTTAAAGCAACGCAAAGACGTAGGTATACATAAAGATGTATTGTCAAAAATGGAAGAATGTCCATGTTACACTATCGTTGTCAATAAATTGTATTGGTACCTATTATTTCCTGTCAGTCCTTTAGTTATTCTAATTTGATCAATACAAAAACAACATATGTCATGGAATTTAAGACTTTTGCGTTCCATTTTAAGCATTTAAAGTAAGTTAACTAGTAATAGGTTAAGTAAACATTTATTAGAGTTAATACGAACTGTTTACTGCCCGGACTTTTCGGTTAGGTTGCACCAACCGTGGTCACGAACTGACTGGTCTAGCTCGTCTTTGTTTGTTCCGGGGAGCTCGCAAATGTTCATGCACCCTCACATTCGGAAACGTCGGGAAGTAAGTAGTTCGTTATAACTACTTAAATGTTGTCGTGTTTTGAACCGTTAACTTATTTTAAATGTATCTTGGAATTGCGTTTGGCATATAGACTACAAGCCATTTTTATATACAACTACTAGCTGTGCCCGCGACTTCGTTCGCGTGAACTACAGGGTTTTTCCAGTTTTTTCCCGCTAACTCCAGTTGCCGTAGGAATTTAGCAATATCCTGTTGCAACTAAGCTTTGAGTTTACTATGATACCTGCATGCCAAATTTCAAGCGTCTAACTTAAGCGGTGTAGATTTTTCATACAAAAGGATTTTCCCGCTAATTCCCGTTCCCGTGAGACTTTCGGGAATTCCTTTCTTAGTGCACCTCTATGGTACCTAAGCTACGTCCCTTCTAAATTTCAAGTGCCTACGTTTAGCCATTTAGGCTGTACGTTGAGATGTAAGTCAGTCAGTTTCTCCTTTTATATATTTATTTGCATTCATGTATATACAATAAATTAATTACATATGATGTTTAGAAGTAATAAAAGTTAGTATGCATGTACCCTGTTAGGGCGTCGCAATAGTTAAATGGTTTATAACATAAGTTTGTATTTAGTCAGTTTCAAAAAATCTATAATAGATCAAATAGATCAAACCGCAACCTTTGTTTTATTATGTAAAAATAAGTTCCTTGAAGATTTTATTTAATTTCTTTCTTCAAACATACCCTAATTAGCGTTATGGCGCAGCTATCCAATAAACCATACCGTTAAGCGACCCGAATGCCCACGTCACACACTTTACACTTTTTATGATGATAGAAACAGACAAATCTGAAAATAAAAATCCAATTAATATGTATGCGGGTACTAAAAACTCTCCAAATCATAAACAGGTGCGAGTTCGGAAAACGAGGGGTAATTACATCATTATCGTAAAAAGCCCAATGATTCCCATAAAACGCTGGTCCGTTTTGAATAATAATTAAGAGAATAAACAAATCGTCAACCCAATGGGGCGCGACGTTCCGTTCGGTTTTTAATTTTATAAAATATGTAATGGAACTGCTAGCAGATGGAGACGGTAAATTTCGTAATTAATGAAATGTGAAGGACGGTAATGGGTCGCCGACGGAGGCCAACTGCTGTGAAATAAAGTTTGTAGAACTTTGTTGAACGAACAAATAGATATGTGCATACGATTGATATATTTGTGACAGATTTTGTATTATAAAAATTAGCTTAGTATTGGATTGAAACGTTATAAACTACCCTCAAACATTATGGGTCAAAAGAAAATTAATACACTCAGTAGCTATAGTTGTTAAGCAATTCAGTACCTTGTCGCATTAAGTTCACTGTTTATATCATACTTAGTTACGCGGAGGTTTGATATGATAAGGTACTGAAGTGTATACAAACTAATGATGCCAACTGTAAATGTCGCACGTGTAACAATGGACAGCGAATCTATCGGAAACGTTAAGTCGAAAGCACGTCACATTATGTAAAAACTGAAATCGAAATGAAATTGTTTAAGTGATGTGTTAGCCACGCACTCTAAACACACATAATGCCATGCTAGGTAACGTCCTTTACGGCAGCTAAAGCAAATCGATGGACGTTGAATCGTTCAAAAATCAAGGTTTAAAAATCTACAAACAGCTGTTTTCGACCTTTAACATCGTTTCGATTAGTTAAGTCAAAGGTAAATATAGGATTTACAGCGCAAACAATCCTAAATCAATGCGTTTAGTACGGGATTGACATTTCACTTAGAAAAATAATATTGAAATGTCAATGGTAGGTATGGTAAATGGTCAGTCTAAATCTAATCTAAAAGTTCTATAACTTCGATACCATTTTGAGATTGACCATTACTATCTGCGGCTATTTTTACACAATTAATGAGATAGGGCATTTTATTTTAAAATTCTCATTTTATAACTGTTCCAAGCCAAAGTTTTGGAAAAGCCCCAATTATGTATTGTTATGCTAGAATGTGGAAAATAATATAATAATAAATATTTATAGTAAGAGATTTTAACAGTATTCGGAAAAAAATCGTTATTTATATTACACAAATCAAAAGTGAAATTAAAACCATTTAAAAAGTAGATTTAAAGATATAAAAAAGGGTGAATTCTTTAATATTCCCAATTAAACTGAATTTTATAATTCTTTCCAAAAGTTGTATTTAATATCTGTTTAAGATTGTATGTGAAGTATCAAGATTTAAATTTATTCCATATGTGACAAATTATATTCAATCAGTTGTGTGTCTTAGTGCAAAATTAGTAATAAGTGTAGCTTTCATTTGTAAAAAAAAAACTACCGAGTTTCTTGCCGGTATCTTCTCTTTAGTTATAGGTTCCGAACCGGAGGTAGCTTCATTTGCTTTATATAGAGACTATTCATAAGTATTACTAATGTAATATATGTGAATAAAAAATATTGACTTTGACTTTGTTGTATAGAAATCTATTGCCGAAATAAAAAGAAGCCTCTATACTATTATGATGTATAGGTTCTTACACACACAATTCTTGCACTACCATACATTCAATATTCATATAGCATCAAATGTAAGTGCACTGGATTGGAAGCGATATCAAGCCATCACGTTTAAAATATTGGTAGAAACTTTCAGTTTTCCTTTCTCCCTTTTAAAAATGTTGAAATTTTACCTTTCATACAAGCCAAAGTATGGATGAATCGTTTGGCTGCAACGTTCAAAAGACTACACGATTCACTGCGTCTCTGAGCTTTACACTTGAAATGTTGTGCATTCGAATCCTTTTACACACGTACGAATTACTTAGTAAGTAATATTGACATACTTGTAAATGGCGAAATACGTAAATACATTATGTGTTTATTCACGTCTCTAGTTTCTAGGTTGACAGAGACCACGGTATACTGCGGTATCATCAATAGGTATGAGTAAGACAGGGAGAGGAACAGCAGAGTTTTAGCGGGTAATCCCCGCTCTTCTCTGAAGGGGAGTACCCTACACGCTGCAGTGGAGGGTACTCTATGAGGCAAATGAATTTTCTCTAGTGAAAAGACGGATTTATCTTCGTGCCTAGTAAATAAGAGACGTGATTTAGATATTTGGATTCCTGGTCTGTTTTTAAGATACATTCCATTCCCATGAGTAACAAGTGAAATACATATAATTCATCTGACAGAGTCTCATATGCCAAGTTAGCCTTGTCTTGGGTCCCAGGACCAAATATCTTGACTCAAGATGCCTCATAAATGCATACGTCGCACACTGGTCCGGATTTTTAATATGGAAGACTTAGGACCCAATGTCAATATTTCGGGCTGAAAAAAATCATGTGGATAGATAAATGAACGTTCATCAACGTTTGTTCTAGCAGTTTTTATGAAATTGGTTATTTTTGCGAAAAAAAAAACATTGAAAAAAAATTTGTATGGAGAAAAAGTGAAATATTTTTTTTTTTCGAAAAGTTCAAAACTGTTAGCAGTGAAACCTTTTGTGTGTTATTGTATTACACTTATTCGTTAATTCCATATTTTTTTTATTTGCATATACTTGCAGCCTTGGCCAAAATATGCATCGGAACTTTCATTGTATTTATTTCAACTATTTGTGACAATTTAATTTTTTTATTGATTTATAGTCACATAATTTACGCATATTTTCAATATAATAAATTTTAAAATCCATTAATGATTTTGAAAAATAGATTACAATTAAATTTTAAAAATCAAAATAATATTTTACTTCTTAGTGGTTAGCTGTTGCTCAAAGCGCAGTTAGTGATCGAATGAGGCATTGCCTGCTAATATTCCCCTCCCATTCCCTAATATTGCTATCTCTTTCATTTCCTACTATCGCTATCTCTTTCATTCCATACTTCTCTCTCTTTCGCTCCTTGAAACCCTTGCTAGTTGAGCGCTTATGAATCAAATAAAACAGACGGGAGCTCATGTTGGAGCGTCATTAGACATTCAACCCTTGAAGAGTCAACATACCTGGAAATTTTAACGTGAATAATCTAGCAACTTGATCATGGCTGGATTTGGCACTAACCTGGACATTTACGTGTTTCTGCGACAAGAGGACCTCAAGGATTACAAACGACTGCATCAAGCAATTTTGGATTGCGTTTTGCTTGAAATTTCGCAAGAAGATTCAGAAAAATTATTGAATTTTGCAAGATCTTTTACTGTGAACTTAAATCGTCGATGGACCGAGGCACACAGGGTGCAAAAAACATTCATGAAGAAGCATATGAACTGGTTGGAAACAAGAATTAAGTGGCCTGAATGTGAATCAGTAAATCTCACCGAAATTTTTGAAGGGACCGAAAATTTGGATCCTCGTTCTACAGAAGAAGAAGCAGCTGTTCAACCCATTCCATCTACTTCGAAGGCGACTAGTGACATTGGAACATCTACAGACATTGCATCAAGGAAGCCATTTGAAGACTTGGGGAATAAGCAGAAGAAAAGGCGATCGGGTACATTACTCGACTATCCGGAAGAGGAACTGACTTTTGCTTTTGTCACGAAGCTAAAGTCTAATGGGAAAGAAGGTCTTGCTCGCATCATCGATCACCTTGTGAAGAATCCTGAAAAGGTTGAAGCTGTCGAATCACTTTTATCAACAAACGAGAAGACGGACACTATGCAGGAAGATCAAGCGTTGGCCCTTACTGCATCATTGGATCTGTCAAAGTGGAAGTATCTTACTTTACGGTCAGCATTGTCACAGCAATTGAAGCTTCCGTCTTACTACAAGTTGTTGGAAGCTAAGCAGAGGTGTTATCCAGATACCAGAGATATTGAAGTATCAGAACATTTAGTGAAGGTGAAACTACAAGCACTGTTAGACGTGACAACTCGAAGAATACTGCAAGTCGTTGGTGATGATTTAAATATGTGCAGTGAAAACTTGAAGCTTACCTCCAAGTGGGGATTCGATGGATCTTCAGCACAGAGCAACTACAAGCAAAGAAGTGAACTGGCAGAATTCGACGACTCCTCTGTGTTCATGACGAGCCTCGTTCCTTTGAAGCTCGAGAGCGGCAATGTTGTTATTTGGAATAATCCAAACCCATCTTCAACATCTTATTGCAGACCTATTAAATTTCAGTTTGCGAAGGAAACGACCGAATTTGTTAAGCAAGAACAAGCGGCAATGGAGGAAGAAATACGAAATTTGACTATTTCAAGTTGCGGAAACTTGGAAGTTACTCATGAGTTGCACATGACAATGATTGATGGGAAAGTGGCTACAATTATTACAGATACTCCATCTGCAGCTACGTGCAATGTTTGTCTTGCAAAACCTAGTGAGATGAATAATCTTTCAGAAATGTTTTCAAGACCTGTACGGGACGATGTGTATCAATATGGACTATCAACACTCCATATGTGGATTCGAAGCATGGAGTGTCTTTTACATATTTCATATAATTTAGATTTCAAAATGTGGAGTGCACGAGGTGACAACAAAAACCTTAAGAAGTTAAGGAAGGATATGGTGCAATCGGAGTTCAAACAACAAATGGGACTTTTGATTGATGTTGTAAAGCAGGGCTTTGGAACTACTAATGACGGAAACACGGCCAGAAGATTTTTTCGGGAATACAAAAAAAGTGCTCAAATAACGAAGATTGATGCTGATTTGATAAAGCACTTCGCAGTTATATTGCAAGTGTTATCTTGTGGAAAGGCTGTCAATATCGATAGTTTCCGTGAATACTGCAAGGAGACTGCTGAGATCTTTGTACATCACTACCCCTGGTACAATATGCCTTCCAGCATACACAAAATGTTGATACATGGCGCTGACATATGCAAACATTTCTCTTGCCTTCCTATCGGAATTTTGTCAGAAGAAGCAGGAGAAGCAAGAAATAAGGACTTTCGAAATACCAGAGAGCGACACACGAGGAAAACAGGAAGACTGCAAAATAATGAAGACATTATACACAATTTTTTGATATCATCAGATCCATATATATCTCATCTGAAACCTAAATACACCAATTTTAAGTCATCAAGGATGTTTCCAGAAGCTACGCAGTTGATATTATCAGATGAATTAATAGAAGTTGAAGAAGAAATTGAAGTTGATGAAGAAGCTCCAGAAAATGTGCCAGATCCTTTAGAATAAGTTTTAAGTTATTTATAACTATTATTTTGCGTGTTATATATAGATAGTTTTAGTCAATAACTTTAGTTTTAATTTCATTTTAGTTATTTTATTATTATTTCCTATTTACTAAATTAATGAAAAATGTATTAAATTTAATGTAATGTAAACAACCTTCAATTATTTTCTATTGTAGTTTTAAGTTATTTATATTAATTTGTATGTTATGTATAGATAGTTTTAGTTAATTACTTTATTTTTAATTTAATTACTTATTTTATTATTATTTATTATGTACTAAATTGATAAAAAATGTATTAAATTTTATGTAATTTAATTATATTAATTTATTATATTGAAAATATGCGTAAATTATGTGACTATAAATCAATAAAAAAATTAAATTGTCACAAATAGTTGAAATAAATACAATGAAAGTTCCGATGCATATTTTGGCCAAGGCTGCAAGTATATGCAAATAAAAAAAATATGGAATTAACGAATAAGTGTAATACAATAACACACAAAAGGTTTCACTGCTAACAGTTTTGAACTTTTCGAAAAAAAAAAATATTTCACTTTTTCTCCATACAAATTTTTTTTCAATGTTTTTTTTTTCGCAAAAATAACCAATTTCATAAAAACTGCTAGAACAAACGTTGATGAACGTTCATTTATCTATCCACATGATTTTTTTCAGCCCGAAATATTGACATTGGGTCCTAAGTCTTCCATATTAAAAATCCGGACCAGTGTGCGTCGGTATGGCAGATCGACGGAATAAGGGAATAGGGGGAAGATTTGGAGCCTTACAGGAAAATATTTATCTAGGCAACAAAATGTACGTCCTGTAATTTTTGTGCATGAAACGGGTTTCGGGAGGTGCCAAAGTGAAAATTCCATGACTACGAAACAACATAATATTCATTAGTCAAACTTATTTTGGATTTGTTGAAGTTATGTCGATACACGCTTGCTTTTTTTAACTTCTTAAAACTTAGAACAACTACAAAATTAAATAATGGCGTTTTTTTACGGAAAATTAATCTTATCTGTAAGAGCCTAATAAAATACACAAAAGCTAATTAATTAGTACCAAAATTATCGGTCTAAAATATGTAAGCGTCTATACTGCTAGAATACATAAGTACCTATAATTCGGTCAAAGGCGAGTCTTTTTCCCGGAAAAGACGAAAGACTTTGAGTCTTAGAAAAAATCTTTTAATTAATTTAATAAACAGGTACTTTCATGTCGTGATTTGAAGTACAAAAGACGTTTCATAGAAGAGTTTTTGTTACAAATTATTCCCGAGTTTCTTGTTTATCTTATCTATTATCACTATCTTCTTATTAGGAGCTGTTTTTAACTTAAGAGTGTTAGCTTTCACTTTTCTATTGCTTTTTCTCCTGTTTTTTTCAACTCTCTCTTCCGCAAATTGCTATTTTTATTATTTTTATTTATTATATTATGTTTCTGCTTAATTTTGATCATATCTGCTCCTTCACGCTAATTTTTATCAAAAATACTTCTTGCAGGCAATATTTAGCAAAAACATAATCATAAATCAATTCATTCATTAATCTTGGTTACAAGTAACACTTATGCATACAGGACCAATTAAACTTGATATTCCGTTTGACTACTAAAGTAACAAAATAAGAACTGTATCTAGCAGAGTAGATTTCTTTGTTGCACTCCATCTATTAATAAAAAATGCAAATTACGTACATGAGTGCGTTACTTCTTATTTTGTAATTGAAAAAAAAACTCTACAAATGAGTGAAAGAGCAAGTTATTTCATTATTTAAAAAGCACAAGCATGTTCGCCATTTTTATTCGTGTCGCCTTTTAAGACGTCGAAGTTTATGACATTTCAGTTGACGCTAATTTGCAACAAAATTACAAACCAAAGTAACGTTGAACAAATTGACAAACAGCAAGAAATATTCCAGCACAAGTTTTGAACTCCAAAGACCCGAAAAGTTTATTAGGAAATGTCGTGCAAAACTGAACTTTATGCCTTTGGACTAAGTCACATTAAAGGCAATCGAGTGAAGATAATGTTTATTTGAAGGGCGGGGTTTCGGAAGCGGTTTTGTTTTAAAGTTTGTGTTTCATTAATTTTTTACTGCCGGCCACCTATCTTGCGGGAACCGGTGCTACCGAGACTTTTTTTAAAAGTCATTGGTGTTGATCGTTTGGACTTGCTTTCGGTTGGACTGCGATTGCTTTTTGCGGTCAGAGAAAGATTACCACGTTGTCGGAGAAGCCAGGCGTTAACAAACGCTTTTTTTGAGAAATCAATGGACTACGTACCTACCTACTATTCTGTTTTTCCCCTTTCTAATTAGTTACAAGACAGATACAACAAAAGTTACGAATAAACAATTTGACCTACTGCAAGAATAAACTTAAACTTAAAAAATTAATGTAATGTTTCAAAAACTTTCTTCATGATATTTTAAATGAAACATTATATCAATTTGATGGCTAAATTCCTTTATTCAACTTGAACATTTGTATGTTAGATCGGCAAGTGTGATCCTAAGACAATGCGACGAAGTGGAGGACAGAATGGGTGATGGCCTTTCGTATAGGTCTAACAGGAACGCTAAAGCTAAACATTTCAACAACTCGGTGCATTAGGTATATATTGTTTCTCAATATTTAAAAAAAATTGAAAAATATCATCTTCCCTTGCGGTGTGAGACTTGAACTCAGTTAATTAAATAAGATTATCTGGTCTAGAATATCTCGTCGCTTTGATAATTTTGTCACATTGCATTGTTTAAGAAGAGTTTCATAATTGACAAATGTAATTTGCATGCCCACTCAGTACTATAAGTGTCGGAGTAAGCGTTTTTTCATTTCTTTAAGTGTCCAAAAATGTGTTGAAGAATTACAGCAGTAACGGAGGAAAAAGAGTGCGAATGTGTTGGGTTAAACTAAAACTTGGTTGGTTGTAGTAAAGGTTAAAATTGATTTCCTCCAATTTATAGTCACAACTTGCTTTTATTTAGGGAAACCACTTAACAGAGCAATTTTACATCCATTTCTTTGGTTTTCGATGGTCCTTCTGTCGTATAAAAGTAGCAGAGGTCCTAAAAATACCAATTAAAACGACATCAAGAAACTCCCAAACATTCAATTTCCCTAAAATCCCACTCCAATTACTTCTCCCCGAATTTAGGAACACTAGTGATATGTGAGTTCGTTCAAAAAGAACAAACCAATATGTTTACTTCTTTGTGCAGAATCGAAGTATTAACTCTGCTATAAAAACAGTTTGCACGTACAAAATACACTAGCAAAACTTTTCTATTTTTCAATTGCTAATTGCAGACATTTCTCGCCAACGCTGAATCACGTTTTAAAGAGAAATTGGACTAATTTTCTCCGTCGAGGTAATTAGACATTGCGGGATCGTTCAGTCCGTCTAGATTAGAAAATTAGTCTATATTGAGGGCCCGGTATGCCCACCACGTCCTACCCTCGACTGTGGTTCTTTAAGTAGCTAGTAAGTTTCCAGAGAGCACTTATATACTGGCGATCTGAGAGCAGCACGAACTGGTGGTTAATTTTAAAGTGGATTAAATTCTAAAGTATCAATTTTAACATCCTGCATGGAAAAGTACAAAGTTTTTCTTTGGATTCATTAAGTAATTATATAATTTTTTCGCGAACTCCGTAGCCCAAAGGCGAGCGGGCCGGAATTTGACGTCGTGCCATCTCTGAGGTCGCCGGTTCCATTTCCAGTTTTATTACACAAGTACTTTGGCTACTTACGATAAAATTAGAGCAATGTATGTGATCTGGTCCTAATTAAATCAATGTGCCAGACACCGAGCTAAACAAATAAACTGGTCTCAAGCTAAGGTTCAAAGTGTATCTGCGGGATTTGAACCAACGACCTCCAGAGACTTTGAGGCTACTGTTCTAAAATGGTTTTAACCACTACCCGACATAAGCAGTTATGAACATGATTTATGGTTCTGGGAAATCAATTAGAAAAATCTTTATTACCTACCTGTTTTTATTTATTTTTGGGCCCTGAGGTTTTATCATAGGCCCTCAAGTTCTGTATATATGTATGTATATTCGTTATTCAGTACCTTAAGGATCTACAAACTCCGGCTTAGTAAGTACACGTTAGACGTGCGTAATTTTTAAAATCTAAATAAAAACAGTTATTTCAAGTTAACACATTAAAATGATTGAGGTATCTACTTATAAAATTAAAATGACTCAATTAATTAAACACGTCACTCCATCATTATTAAAATGTTTATACACGAATGGTAATTGAATGGCAGACAAGTAATATTGCGGATGAACTTATAAAATCATAACACAAGCTTTAATTACGTTATTGAAATTTACTTTAACGTAATAACATTTCGGAGCCGAAACAGTATTACATTATATTAAGTACGAACATGCTAGGATTTCGTGAAATTCTGAATTACGATGACTTGAGCTTGAGTCCCTAGGCAATATTCGACCCCAATTATAAAGTCCATACTTCATACCTACAAACCTACGCAAAGCTAGTCGGTAAATATTGAGTAGCCACTATTAAAGGTAAAGTGAAAACTACCTTACTAATATCATAAACTCAAAAGCTATACTACGTATAAACGTCTTTGGAATGATCTGCCCGCTGATACTCGACAATCCCTGACAAAGGGAACTTTTAAAATGAAAGTTCGTGAACACTTCTTCTCTCTCGCTAATACATAAATCGTAGACATGAATTTGTCAATTGCTAAATCCATTTATTGTCGTTATTATTTATTTTATATTTTTATGTGGTATTATTTACTTTTCTCTATATATATATATAAGTATAGCTTACGTACCTACATTTAATTGTTTCCGAAATAACTTTTGTAACGCTTGGTAGTTACTATTCTCGTGTATTATGTTTTTATTTTTTAGATTTCTTATGCACTTTGTCACTATCACCGCACCCATAAACTAACTCTCCGCATGACCCAAAGGTTGACTGGTAGAGAATGCCCATAGCATTAAGTCCACCTGTTGTACTTTTTTTTGGCAATAAAGTTTTTAAATAAATAAATAAACGTAAGGTTAAAAGAATGTATAGACATCACAACTGACTTATGGAAACTAAAACCAACAGCGATACCTCAATATTAACTTAAACACATTTATAAACACCCAGATACAGAACAAACATAATTGTTTGTCCTGAATGGAGATCGAACCCGTGACCTTTGGTTCCACCGTCAGAAGCGCTAAACATTCTTCTAACAGGTTAGTCAATATTTTTTTTTAAAAAGCTGTATTTTTCTAAAATTGGACAGGTTGTTGTGTTCTTTCTCACATAGAAATAAGATGTTACCAAAATATTAAGTCGAAACCTCGAATCAATCCATCCAAGTAGCTCTCTTGAATCCCATCAAATTAATTGGTTATGCAACCAATAGTGTTCCCTATTATATAAACATTTATGATAGCAATCAAGAGAGCAGCCGATCAATTGCAAGTCGAACTCGTGCATTGAGGGTTCCGTAACGTCCATTTTTTCTTTTTCCAAAATTGTATTTCGTATTTTTCACCTTTCAGTTGAAGGATTCTAAAGCTTACCAACATTTTAATACCACCAGTAGCTAGAAATATTAGGTAAAGGTGTTCAAATAAATAGTGGCTATTTTCGCTAAACAAAATTGTCCAGTTTTCACTATATTTGGGTAAATTATTAAAAAATGTTTGGTTCTACAACAAGATTACCCAAAAATATAATACACACTTTTTTATCATTATAAGAAAAATGCTTAGATACATTGAGTTAAAATGTACCTCTTTACTTACACTTATTGCACTTCAAGATTGACCTCATCCCGCCTCTTAAGTGGTAATGAGGGCCTAGCTTAAGGGTGACAAGTAATGCATAATAAAGCTGTTACTGGACTTGTCGCCCTTACCTTGAAGGCTTAACCCCTGCGACTAATGTAGTACCCCCCAGGAGCCCTGGAAACCTTACTTACACGCAGGAACACAACAACACCGAAGTGATTGTTATTTGGCTGCGGTCTTCTGTAAGGGGGACGTATTTCACCAGTCGGGCTGCGCCAGTTTGCCTTGATATGCTTTTGACCGTAACATTTTCATCGTTGCTGCTCTTACATAAAACCTTTGATCTTTGTTTCAGCGTAATACCTCCATGCGTTTTAATATAATAAACAAATAGATAAATGGACTGAAGTAATTAAAAAAAAGTATATTATTTTATTTCTTTTAGGTGCGTGGAACTCCAAAAAAACTCGATTTCTTTATCGCAGTCAGTGTGCTACGGTGGTTCCACAAAACGGTGCCTTTTAGAAAGCCGTTTGATAAGATTGGAATGAGTATCACATCGTAAGATCTAAGATCTACTGACTCGGATTTGTTATTGTAGTGGTGAAGATGGGAAACTTTCGATAAGACTAAAACCACATGGAAAATTTGTATAAACTATAATTATTAATAATAAAAAATAATAAAATTGTTTATTTTTCACAGTTTACACTTACATGTTTTGGTAAAGGTACAATTATAGTGTGACTAGAGCCTTAGGTCGGCCCTGTATTTCAGGACTCTAAACTGATTTGAATCGCTTATAAGTATAGCTTAGTGTCACATTCTTGGACGGAAACCTTTAAAATACCCATTTTTCAAAAATTTTAATCATGTAAGTTACAAGTACCCATCGATGTTAATCAAATTTTATTCTACTAGGTATGTGTTGTAGGTCGCCTAGCCGACATCTTTAATAAACCTAAAAAAAATTATTGAAAAGTCTGTTGAGAAAAATAAACTACCCAGTAAAGGCTTATTAAACCCTAGCGGCCTGCCGCGGCTTCACACGCATAGGTACTGTTACGAGCTTCGGGTTCGTGACAATAAAAACAGCCGATAAAAATTACCAAAAGTCACACTTTAATTGAACGCCACTAATTACAACCTTAAAACGCACTAATTAAAACAACAATCGCTCCCAAGTCGCACTTCAAAATCGCTTTCGAAGTAATCACTTGTATCGCTAATTCAATACTGTCCCGGTCGCGGTGAATCCCGGCCTTTTATATTGCCGCGGCCGTTCCCGAACCTTCCAACGCAGAAACATCCGGAACATTCGCGCGCAGTGCGGCCTTGAACGGCCGTACGCTCGGTCAAGGTCATTGTTCTAGTAAATTCTGGCGTACGCGTCTCGACTCTCTGTAGTCCCGCCTTTCCACACTAGATGGCGCTGTTTACATCGATCGTGGCGCGTAACACTGCCCCCTCCTAAGACATGCTCGTCCCGAGCATTATCGGCTCCATAATAACGCGCCAATCTCTCCGCATGGACAATCTTAGGAGTGCCTCTTGCACCTTTCTGTTTCCGGTAGGTTACGTCATTGCCCCCAGTCCAAATCCGGTACGGTCCCTCCCATCTAGACTGAAGCCCAGGAGATCTCCCTCTGCTGTGGACTGGATTGCGCAACCTCACCTTTGGACCTTCGTCGAACACTCTACTGTTTTCTTTGCGGTCACAAAGGGGTTTCATCTTTCCCGACATTTTCTGGCCCGATTGTCTGACGTTCACACCAATGTCATTTATTTTGTACCGCTAGTTATTCGCATAATCGATTATACTGCCTGGAGCATCAGGTGGTATTCTGATGATCAGGTCTGCCGGTAGCCGTAGCTCTCTTTCTGCAGTTCGCTTAAGGCAACTGGATCGAAGATGGCCCCTTTCCCCACAGCCGTAGCATCTAGGGCGGTATCCTTTATTGCAGTGCCGAACTGTAGCCGCTGCAACCTCCCTGACGCGATGGAATCGATGATCCTGTCGCACAGCTTCCACCTCCAGTGCATGGGCTAAGGCATCTTTAAGCGTCCCGTGGTGCCCGAGTCTGACAGCAGCTCTAACTTCGATGTCGCGGATGCCATCGATGAACGCCTGCACAAGGTTCCCATCAATAAGCGCGGGTACGGACTGGTATGCTTTACGCACCAGCTTCTCCACTTCAAGGGCCCACTGCTGCAGGTTTTCACTACTGCGTTGCACGCGGTCCCTGAGCTGTGCGCGAAACACGTGTTCCAGGTGAGCGTCGCCATATCGAGCCTCCAGTGCCTCAAGGAGCTGCTCGTAAGTCACTTCCTTACCGAGAGCTTCCAAGACAGATAAGGCCTGGTCACGAAGGCCTAGGGTGAGGGCAGTCATGGCCTGGTTTTTATTCCAGCCGTTCGCTTTCATGACTGCCTCAAACTGGATTTTGTAGGCCGACCATGAAGAAGTTCCGTCGAACGGTGGCACTTTGAATCCACGTAGCGAAGGTGTAGTAGCTACGGGAGCTGCGATTGCTTCTCCAAGTTTAAGACAATCCAGCGTTTTCTTAACGTCTGCCATCACGGTCTTCTTCACATCAGCCACTACGTTGTCAAACCGATTATTGACCTGGTCGATCCGGATTTCAGCATCCGACAGGCGGTTGTCATGTTGAGCAACCTTATCCTTCATCTCCTTTATGTCTTTCCCGAAGGTAGCGTGAAGGTCCTTCAGAAGAAGCATCTGCTCCTCTTGGCGACGAGCCTGTTCCTCCTGGCGGCGAGCCTGTTCCTCCTTGTCCCGCTGAAGCTGTTCTTCCAATCGACGAGCCTGTTCCTCCTGGCGGCGAGCCTGTTCCTCCTTGTCCCGCTTAAGCTGTTCTTCCAACCGACGAGCCTGTTCCTCCTGTCGGCGAGCCTGTTCCTCCTGTCGGCGAGCCTGTTCCTCTTTGTCCCGTTTAAGCTGTTCTTCCAGCCGACGAGACTGCTCCTGCAGCATCATCATCAGGGCAGCAAGGCCTGGTGCTGCCGATGCTGCTGGTGTTTCTGTGGACGGGCCAGCCTCCGTGGTTAATAACTGGCTCTCCGACTCGTGTGGCAAAGCTCCACCAAAACGTCTCTGGTCCGTCTCCAGTTGGCGTTGACTCCGGGTACGGATACCCTCCGTGTCGTCCTTAGGTAAAATCGGCATAATTTAAATCCCACTTCTGACACCAATTGTTACGAGCTTCGGGTTCGTGACAATAAAAACAGCCGATAAAAATTACCAAAAGTCACACTTTAATTGAACGCCACTAATTACAACCTTAAAACGCACTAATTAAAACAACAATCGCTCCCAAGTCGCACTTCAAAATCGCTTTCGAAGTAATCACTTGTATCGCTAATTCAATACTGTCCCGGTCGCGGTGAATCCCGGCCTTTTATATTGCCGCGGCCGTTCCCGAACCTTCCAACGCAGAAACATCCGGAACATTCGCGCGCAGTGCGGCCTTGAACGGCCGTACGCTCGGTCAAGGTCATTGTTCTAGTAAATTCTGGCGTACGCGTCTCGACTCTCTGTAGTCCCGCCTTTCCACACTAGATGGCGCTGTTTACATCGATCGTGGCGCGTAACAGTACTATCAATTTTTTTTTCAACATTTACATTGATTTCGCTCCTGTTGCTCACAGAGTATTAAATCCGTAGTACAGGCTATAAAACCTAAAGTCTTCCTAGTTAAACGAACTATACAAAACATTGTTTTTACTTCTAACCAGTAGATTTTTAGATTAGCGCGTCCAGACAAACTAAGAAACAACCAAACTCTTCAGCTGTATAATGTTAGTTTAAATTAGCTAATATTTGTACTTCTGTGCTCTGTACAACCTCCAACTGTTCGAAACCTAATCCTATCTGGAAGATTCAGGTAAAAAAGTCGATAGTCAACCAATTTTTATAGGACTACATACAACTTATGAATGGAATAAAAAAAAACAAAGATTTTAAATTTGCGACTCAGAATAATTTAATTTAATCAAATATCCTTGCCCAATGTGGATCCGGCGTTATCTTACCAAACTTTAGGCAAATGTTTCTACGCTTGTATTTCGAAGGTAAAAGGTAGACGAATATTTTACGCATCCTATCCCTTTGACTACGCTCGAACTGTTCCGAAGAACGCCACCTGCAGGTCATTTTGTGTTAAACTGTTGTCGTTAGCGTATAATGTATATGTTTTTTAATGTATGAGAGGTCGTTTGGTGACATACATAATTATAAAAGTACCTAAAACGTATACTGTGAATATTTAGGGAGGTTATTTTCAAAACTTGACTATTACACTTTCGACAAATACATTTTATGTTTTTAGTTGGTAACATTGCAGTGAAGATGCAGCGAATATGAAATTAGACCAAAATTTGATAATATCACCAGACCACCAATCATACGAAAACATAATTTCGTCGAAATATGTTCCACCAGAATACCAGCGCCCCTCCGCTGGGTTCCGCATCTTGTCGCGATGGGGGGGCTCAGTAACCCTGTGGTCCGGGACGTTGAGGCTGGCCTTGTCACCCAGCTTCTGATACCGCACAGGGTGAAGCCAAGACAGATCCCGAGATGGGCAGCGGAGAGCAGGTGGCTCTCTGCGGCAAACCCCAATTATGGACCTTAATAATGTTATGTGTGTATGTTATTTTGTTTTAACATTATTATATTGTTCGGTCAATAATGAATTTCTTTCTTTCTTTCAAAAGCAGATTATTCCACTTCAAAATGACGCTACCCGATCTTATTCAGACGACCTCTGTAACCGAGAGACGAGCATGCTGGAATTTGACGTCGCGCCATCTCTGAGGTCCCTCTGTTCGATCCCCGGTCCTGTCAATATGGGAAACGAACTTTTCTGTGTTGTCTCGGGTCTGGGTGTTGTGGTACCGTCGTTGTTTCTGATTTCTGTAACACAAGTGCTTTAGCTACTTACCACAGAATCATAGCAATGTATGTAATGTTGTCCAATATTTATTTATTTATGATTCATTTCTGGAACGAAACATGTTTTATCCCTTTATTTTTCACTCAGAACTTACGTTCCTTTTCTTTTATATTACGGTAAGCTAAACTTTCTGGTTTTGAATAAATGTATACACACCCGCAACCATAGAGATACATTTATGTTGGTGTACCCTTTTATCAAGCAGAATAAAAGTTTATATTCGTTCGTGACAGAAAAATGTGGGCTCAATCTCGCGTTGACAACAACTTTGACGATTACTTGCTAGGGCCTTTACAGTTCAATATTAATATGACAGTGTTGCATCATAGCTTATTAAACTAGAGGTGCAATTTATGGACTCTTTTGTGAATGGGGCTGGATCAAGGGTCCTTTTCATATAACCGACACGTGCCGGGTCGCTTTTCTCCCCAAACGTTCGTTAGTTTACAAAGTGCTAGTAGCAACTCGAGCCGAGGTTTGAATCCTGTCATAGGAGCGAGAGCCATCTGCGCTCCTCCTAAACCTCGGTGAAGATGATAAGGCTTCGCAGCCATCAGAGATAGTCAGATAGGAAAAAAAGAAAAAAAAATAGCTTGATAGCATTCACACCAGACATTTTCTCATCCGAATTCTTGAATTTTATCTTAATTGCTTTTTTATCATTATCTAAATGATATAAAGAAATAGATTTCTTAAATTTCTAATCGCTCGAGCTCGCGGGGGAACGAGATCTTTTGTCAGTTCATTAATCAAGAATGCTGTTTGTGTGTGTGAGAATCCATAAAATAATCACGATCTTCTGATTTGGAGACAACTATTAGAGCCGTTCACTGATGATGTAAATTAACCTCCAACCTATAGGTAATCTTTATTGTATTGTGACTTGCCTTCGTAAGCTAACGTTACTATTAATCTATTTATTAAAGCGAAATGTATGTAGGTATATTTAATGTTCCTGTTTGCACTCCAAAACCATTAATTAAGAAAATGTAATTAATGATTTTAAGTGTATTAAAAGATTGAATTTTGTTACGATCTGCTGGGGCTGTTTACGAACGAAAGTGTTCGATTCGATACTATGAAACAAATATATTATTTTGTTTCAAATGAAACTTTTTCATAATTTTGTAACGTATTCAAAGATATATCGACACGACATTGACATAAGGAAGGCATATTAGGTAATAATAAAGACACAATTACAACTGATATTCAATATTATAATGTTATAATTATTACAATCTATTACATTTTTTGAGATCTATCAATTTATTTGAAATATATAATAATATATATATATATGAGAAATAGCATATTTATCTGAACAAGTCAAGTAAAAATACGACCATTTTAAAATGCAAAACGTTTGAAATATACGGTTCGTTGAAAATTAAGTTGAATTAGATAGATGTAAACTAATATTTTATAATCTGTCGTCACCTGATACCATGATCACTCATAACGGGAACACATTGTTGATAACTAAGCCATACTTAACATGTTTTATAGCGAACAGTTAACATTTCCCTTAGCAGTGAAATCAAATTTGTGTGACCATAAAGAGTTCGTCTTGAATAAAGATCACATTAAATTACGAACATGAACATTAATCGTTGTCCACTTCCGTTGAGTGAGTGGTGGATTAATAAATAATTATGAATAATTACGGCCCTACGGTCCTCTGTTGAAATGTTATTTCGATAGCAGTAGAAAGGTCAAGCGCGAGTCGGATTTATAAGTTATGGGTTTGAGACAAGTTGGTGGAAATTTGCTTATGATATCATCAGTAGTATAGTGTAGTTATACATCTCGGTGTCAGTAGTATAGTGTAGCTATATTGTATTTCACGAATATTTTAATTTTTAACGAATAGTTTGTTATTTGAAAAAACACAAAAGTAACATGCATAATTCTAGTTTTTGAGCTATTACAATCAAGTTAAAATCAGAAATTGCCCACTTTTGGAGGAAGATACTTGTGGCATTGAGTTTTCTTTACCTTGGAAAGCTATTAACAATTTAACATCAGCTATGCTCTTCTTATTTTATTACTAGGTTTAATCAGCCTGTTTTATTTTATTACTAACTCTCAAAAAGGAAGAACACACCCCTTTTCGATTTAAGCAACACTGGAGAAGTCCAGTTTCCGGCAATGCCGGCTATCGCTTCTTTTGGCGGTAATTAAGAAACTATGTCGACCGGTCTGAAAACGATATCCGAATTTTACATTGGCCTAAGACTCTTTTTTGCACACGAATCGTAAGCATCGTAACGATACGACTATTCGTATTCGACTATGCAATGCGTACCAGACTTGCAGTTTACCGCACACTAATTTCTCATAGTATGTTTAAACATTACTCGCTCGTTCGTATTGAACTTGTGATACGCACGTATAACGATACTCTTACGCTACGACGCCGTGTACGAAGGGGCTTAGTGATCTGATAAAAAAGAAGAAGAAAGGAGATGAAATATTTTTTTATTTAGTGATATCAAATAGCATTTATAGAACAACTTAAAAATAAAATTAAGTCACCAAAAAGGCAAATACTCAGCTTAAGTCGAGGTATTGGAGTGACACCTCGACACTTTATTTTTAACCCGAAGTGTAAAAATATTAACTAAATCCCATAATCCATTCACCTTGAAATTTGAGAGATTTAATGAACTAAGTGGAAATGATAGCTTAGGTAATCGAATTCATGTGTGTCCACATTCCTTTAAATGTATTAAACAACCAAATAAAGGAACACAAATAAATCCAAATTAACCGGTCACAACTGGTACGAGCAACGCTTGTTAGACAGGGACAAACACAAAACAAGGCTTTTTGTTGCCCGACCACAGTACCCTGCCTTTGGCTCCTCGCTCACAAAAAAGACCACAAGTTGAGTGTTCGACGACTTAGCCAGGGCCGTAACCAGGGGCGACAGGGGGAAGCGTCTCGGGCGCTGATTGAGTAAGGCTCCATAAACTAATGCGAGCTGCCAAAATGATTATGAGGTATTTTTGTAACGATAAGATAAGGAGAATCGCTAATACTATGGCGATAAGCGAATTTCTAATCCTCAAACGCAAGAACACCAAAGTAATTATGATAACGTTTCAAACCCTTAATGTTTTGAACGAAATTATAAATAAATAAGGCACAACAAATGCATACTTCAATCAACCATCAAATGTTATTTTAAATTTTGGGATAAAAAGTATCCTACATGTTATTCTAGTATGTCATCTCTCTTTCTACTAAATTTTCAGTAGTTTTGGCTTGAAAGAGTAAGAAACATCCAAACATCCATATTCACAAACTTTCATATTTAAAATATTAGTAGGATAGCGGACGCTTTATGCGTGACGTTTTTTTAATCCCTTATTTATAAAAAAATATACCACTGCCATAGGCGCTAAAATCGAAGTTACTAGTTTTGCCCCCAATTTATAGGGGCGCCAATTTCAAGTCCTGCCTTTGAAAAAAGTGTGAATCCACCACTGGACTGCGCTTCCTTTCACCTATAATTATGTTGCACCGAGTTCGGATGCTTTATAATTAAATCCCATTTATCAGCACTTGTCATCACTTAGAGTAATTAAAAAATAATCACTGCTTACCGAAGCTCGAAGTGTAGGGAGGGAGCGCGTATTTATTATTCTGAGTATTTGAGACGCACTGGGTGAGTCGGTAACTTTATTTACTTGGCTCAGCAATTTGCCTAGGACAAAGATAAATATTGAATGAATAAAAGCACTAACTAAACACAACAATCAACGGGCTCCAAATAAATGCTTTTGTAGTAATATGAGTAATTAAAAAAACATTTCAGAATTAATCTTATCGATTTCAAGTCGGAACCTAAAGCGTTTCTGACGCTTTTTCGCTATCGTAGTCGCCGATGTTAGTAATCACATTTATTTATTTGTTAATCAGCTATCCTGGCGACCTTCGTACAGTAAGTAGCTTTAGATCATGAACAACTCTGTCTGTACCTTGTCACATGAAGTCACTGTCTACCTGACTTGTTTAGTTACGCGGAGATTTGGTATGACAAGGTACTGAGGTGTATACGAACTAAGGATGCTGGCTGTAAAATGTACTATTGACGTGACAACGTCTAATAACTCGATACTACAGGCTGCATGCACTCAAAATATGACGCCATTCAGGCCTAGCATGCGCAATATGTCAAATTTATCGCATGAGACGACAAAAGTTTCGATAGTGTTGATTGGCTAATAGCACACCGCATTCGATTTTCAGCCAATCAGTAGCTGACGCACTGATTTCAATCGATTATGACGTTTGTTAAGAGCGCGATAAAATTCAGTCGCGTTGCGTATGCTAGGTTACGCTCATTGTCGCGTTCCGCAAGCGAGAGCGCGGCAAGAACGAGAGAGAGGCATGATCGGCTCAGCGTTGTCACGTAAAACTACCGTCCTTAAACCGACTTTGCAGACAACCAATTTTTATTTTTATTTTTTATGGGATGTAATGTATTTAAGCAACGTACTCTCGCTTGAAGGAAGGCGACGGCGTGTGTGGAACTCTTCTGCCTAGAAAGAGGCAGATACTACATACCTACATACTAAAAGCTCGGCCATACCCCAATATCAAACAGCCTAACCGCAAGGCAATTTGAGAAATAGGTTAGAAGAATAAAAAAATAATGTTCGGAGTAACAGTTACATTACCAAAATATATAACACTAGCGGTCCCGGCGAACTTCGTTTCGCCTTAGAGAATTTTTCCCGCTTTTCTGTTGAAATTTTTCAAATTTTACCAAAGATCCCTAATTTTGTAGCCTATGTCAAATTGGAAGAATGTAGCATTCTATTGGTGAAAGAATTTTTTAAATCGGCTCAGTACTTTTTGAGCCTATTCATTACAGACATACAAAAATAGGTACAAATCTTTCCTCTTTATAATATTAGTGTAGATACACATTTTTTCTTTTATCGTGTAAGCAAAATTGACTAAATTGCGTTGCGCTAAAATTTATCGCCACGACACTTAACTTAAACACACCCCTTTGGAACTTCAATGCACTGAACTATGATTATACTTATTTGTCAAAGAAAAAAAAAGCCTTTTTATTATTTCTGAAAATCTAACTGACTAAATATAATCACTATCACCGAGTCATCAGCCATCGAACCGTTCGTTGGCGAATCTGACTCGAAGCTCTTGAGCTATTTATTTTTAGATCCTAAAAAGTCTTATCTAGAAACCACTGAGAAATTATCTTAAAATGTTGTAATCCCTACTAATATTATAGCGAAAGTAACTCTGTCTGTCTGTTACGCTTTCCCGCCTAAACCTCTCAACCGATTTTGATGAAATTTGGTATATTTGGTACGTCGAAACTCAAGAACGGACATAGGCTACTTTTTGTAAGAAAATGGGGGGAGGGGAATAGGGGTAATACCACCTTTAAAAGTTTATATGGGAAAATGTTTTTTTTTTAAGTTAGAGGTATGAAATTTGGCATAAATATAGCACAAAACTTGGATTAAAATATAGACTACTTTTTGTTTCGAATATAAGGGGAGATAGGGGTAAAACCGACCATGAAAGGATGAAGTCCACGCGAATAAAGTCCCAGGCACAGCTGGTGATATATATTTAGTCCCTAAACTTTCTGAACCAAAATCGGTCGTATTAATATTATAATCTACTTATCATTCCTCTTCTCAAAAGAAGAACATATTATTTGCATTGAGGTTAACATACACCCTTTACGTTCTACCATGATCCTTATATTAGATTAGTCGGGTATTCTGAACGTATCCTAAATCAACGGAGACCCGTTGATCCTGTATAATTTCAATGCGATTTCAATGTTTAATTCTGTCTTTGCCCAATGCAATAAACCTTCGAAGCTCGTGACTAAATTTGGAACTGGAAACTAGACTAACCTGCGGTTTCGCTTGGATCCCGGAGCAACTTTAGCCAGAAAAGGTTGTTAGGGAGACAAGTTTAGCGCTTAAACTCTTAAACAAGATGGTTACAAAGGCTTAGTACATACTTGGGTAGACTTTCTTAATTAGTAGTATCCACTGAAAGCATCTTAGCTCTGTTTAAATATTAACACGGTTTTAAAGGAGTGAATAACGGCTGAAAGAGTTACTTACTTTTATTGATGCGCACTAGGAATTTTTCCTCTTTATGAGCAAACGTTTGGACGAAGATTGAACCAATATATCGCGTTGCTTTAAGAGGTTCTTAAACAAAAAGTTTATAATAAAAAACTCAGCAATAAACGTCTTTTAATTAGTGACAAACAATTTATTTGAAACTAGGTTCCAAAAGAAGACCTTACATTGTTCAATATACAGGAAAACTTATATAACTTATCTACGCCTAAAAACAGATCTCACTTAATATCCAGCAATGTGTAAACGGCCAAAAGCACACCACGGTGAATACTTGCAGTTGGATTTGAATTCTTATGTACATAACATAAGGTGGTACAAAGTCTAAACTGTACACTTTAAAATGTTCTTGACTGTACTAAATATTTCCTACAAGTTAAATTAAGCTAATTGATAAAATTCATTGATTTTGCGTTATAGCTTATTGTGTTGTCTTCCCTAAATAACATGTATTATTCAAATTTTATCGGATACTATTTGTACTGTATAGTTGTAGGTACTATTGTCCGCGACTGCGCCCGCGGTATTCCGGGATAAAAAGTATCCTATATGTATTCCATCTCTCTTTGTACCAAATAAACCAATAATACGAAACTACTGAACGTAGTTTAATCGTGAAAATGTAACATCTTTAAAAACATTCTTAAAAACTTTTGTAACAGTTATTAATTGAATTATCTTGATATAATTATTTATTACTGCTTCATCTATCACCGATCTCTCGTAAATATATCATACAAATCTAAGTGTTCAGTAATCCCGAACAAGCACACTTATCAAACATTCGTGATCCCGACCCGCTACAAGCTATGGTTAAACCTAATCCTGTCGAATAATGCCACTATCTTATTTATCTACATGTTATTCAATTACACACAAAGGCTACGAATACTATAATCACGCAAATAGGACGAATAACAGACTAGCATCTAAATATATATAACTCAAAGGTGACTGACAGTGATCTATCAACGCACAGTCCAAACCGCTGGACGGATCGGGCTGAAATTTGGCATGCAGGTAGATGTAATGACGTAGGCATCTGCTAAAAAAGGAGTTTTTATTAATTCTACCCCAAAAGGGAAAAATATGAGATGAAAGTTTGTATAAATCTTCATATATTTTCAACTGATTGAACTGAAATGAAAGATTAGAGCTATTATTATAAAGACGTTATTCCACCCCCATGGGGATAAAATGACAAATTTCAGGGCACACTAGGTATCATTTTTTAATTCAATAGTGATTCACAAACAAAATAATACCTAATAGTGGGCTGCATTGAAACGAGTATTGAGTGTTAAGTGACTTGTCACGTTGACCATCTCCTTTAGATACGATTATGCCGTCAAACGATCTTCCATTGGAACATTAGCTTCTGCGAAATCCTTGGAATGAAGATACCGAACACCTGTTATATATAACGATAGATTACGTAATTTCATGAAATTACGTATACGAATTTTCACACGGTGTTGGCAGAAATAGAATTTTGGAAAAAAAAATATTTAATTTTAATTTTATTTATATTATTAAACATAAATAAACGCAACGACTTATTAGATAAAGAGAGGTAGGGCATAGCGATTTATCGCTCGAACTGGAGCAGCCCAACTGGTGAAATACCTCCACCTTACAGAAGACCGCAGCCAAATAACAATCACTTCTGTGTTGTTGTGTTCCTGCGTGTAAGTAAGGTTTCCGGAGCTCCTGGGGGGTGCTACATTAGTAGCAGGGGTCAAGCGTTCAAGGTAAGGGCGACAAGTCCAGTAACAGATGTATGCTGCACTTGTCGACCTTGAGCTTGGCCTCCTTCTGCGAAGACGTTATGTCGCAGAAGGAGGCCGCAGAGAGGGAGCGGGAAGAAGATCCTTGTGTTAAAATTATGTGTGTCGGATTTCTTATAGAACAAATGAAGATTTTTACGTACATACATGATGCAATCAAAGATGAATTGGGAGGCTACAGTTAAAATATTAATTTCTTTAAATAATTCTTTAAGTGAATCACGCGATCTAAGGCCGTAAATAGATCGAATAGCTCTCTTCTGTAATACAAATATAGTTTGTATGTCAGAAGCTGAGCCCCACAGCAATAGACCGTATGACATTAAACTATGAAAATAGCTGAAATAAACTAGTCTCGCCGTTTCAACATCAGTAAGATGCCTAATTTTTCTAACTGCATATGCGGCAGAACTAAGTCTTCCTGCCAGAGCACATATATGAGGACCCCATTGTAGCCTCGAATCTATAGTGATTCCTAAAAAAAATAGAAAAAATAAAGTCTAATCAGTAGTTTTTGCGTGAGAGAGTAAAACATTCACAATATTCTGTTTCCGACTTTGCAATAATGGATTTAAGGTTTAAACTTATATGCACGTCAAAATCAAATTGCTAGAGTTTTGGAATCGCTTCACTGTTTCCCCTGTATTGTGGTATTAATTTATCGAAGGAATCAACTGCGAGAATTTGGTTCGTGAGTGTAAATAATGGTTCATTCGTCAAATGGGAGGGCTTTGACAAACAAAGCGCGCCTTATGTTTGATTGAGCTATCGTATAGCTGCGGCTACGATACCGATTGGGTTGTTAACAAAATTATTGGAGCTGATAAAATGATCTTAATAGGAAAATATAACAAGTGTTATTTATTAATTTGGATTCAGTGTTTGTAACACTGTTTGTTAGAACTAATATGTTGTCTATTAAACGGGGTTATTCTTGTATTGTAACCATACGGCGAACAGGAGGGGGCTTTCTTCTGGAGGTATCGGCTATCGCTCGTAGCATGACCATTTTAATAGTTCCAATTACTGTTACTAATGAGCCCTACTAAAATGGGCCCTTCTACCAGTCAAAACCATTGTGGAGTGAAAGGTAAACCAATGAATAAATTAAAAAAAGACGCTATCACATAATTTTTTCTGATTCTGTGGTAAATACGATGGTTTGACCCGACCGGTTATCGAATTCTCAACCCGGGTGCTCGACGCTTAGCTACGGAGGTCGTCAATAGTCAGCATTTTTATGTAACAAATAGTTAACTGAATATGACAATGTAGGTACTCGTAGATACTTGTACACATCTCAATGGTCGTTTGAAGTATTGGGCACACTTCTGTCTCGTCAGTGAACAGAATTCAAAGTGGCTGAAGCTACTGAAAATCTCATACCAACTATATCTAAATAATATAAAATATAAATTGAATCACATCATTGAATCATATTTTAATTGTTATGTATTTTGTGTATTCATCACGATATGGTATTTTTCTTTTCTGTTAATATTTCTGAATATATCTACTATTTTCTGTACCTAAATGTTGTCTGAAAGAGATTACTTTCTAGCAATAATTGTTCTTGAATAAGCCGGAGACACCTTTTTTGGAAATGTGTATAAAAATAAAAAAATGTAGTTATAATAAGGACTCAATAATTATTATTATGATGGCAGACGGCTTAAATACTTGTAAAAGAGACATTTTAAGAGGCTTTTCAATACTTTTAGGACTTGATGTAAAAAAAGTATTTTTGTGTGCCTTTCCTTTTTGTAAATATTACACTTCTAATCAGAACAACTGTATTCACATATTGAATACTCAATTATACAATTTGACATGTAGTCATAGCGACAATTTTGTGTTTTTTGACACAAATAAATTTATTAATAATAGATTAATGACTGGCAAAAGTTTTTATTTGCCTTATAAATTTAAAAAACAATTGGCTAGCTTATTAGTCTACAATATAAACATTATATTTAATCAGACATTGGAACTCGTTCCAAATAATTTAAATGCCTGTTTAAGACAATAGAGGATCACTCTAGCAAACTTGTGACCAAGGAAAAGTCCAATTACCTAAATATTATTCATCAAAATATACAGGGCTTTTCTGGTAAAAAATTAGAAATAGAGATATTTTTAGAGGCAGAGAATATTCATATCTTATGTATTACAGAGCACTGGTTGAAACAGTACGAATTAATGATTAGTATTCACAATTATAAAGTTAGTAGTTTTTTTACCAGAAAATCCGCAATAAGAGGCGGATCACTCATATTAGTACGTAAGGCCCTTAAGTCTAAAGAACGGAAAGATGTCGTTTCTCTTTCGATAGAACGAACAATTGAATTAGCATGTACAGAGACAGAGCAACATATTATTTTATGTGTATACAGACCCCCTTCATCTAATTACATGATCTTTGAGTCTGTCATGGAAGATGTTTTAAAAAAACTTTCTGAATCAAATAAAAAAATCATAGTGTGCGGAGATTTCAATGTCAACATATTAGATGCGACTCAAAACTCAACAAGGTTTCTGAATCTATTTAATTCATTTAATTTGCAACATCTTTTTAACGAACCTACCAGAGTTACTCCCACAACAGCAACTTGTTTAGACAATATTTTTTGCAATTGTGTTGTGTTGGAAAAATCAATCATTAACTTTATAAATTCAGATCATTGTGGTCAATTAGCTGTTTTGGAACACCGACATGCCCCCTCTTCGTCAAGTATTGTTTGTAGACCAGTCACCGCATCGCGTGTAGACAGATTTAGAGAAAAAGTTTCTAATAAAGTATCTTTTCTGAGTTTCCATGGTAACAATGTTGATCAACTATATGGAAACCTATTTAATATAATTGAAAACGAAGTTCGTGAGATTTTTACGAAAAAAACAATTAAAATCAGTAGCACTAGTTCAAAATTTTGTGAATGGGCTACAACAGGTATATATAAAAGTAGAAGAAAATTGTTTGAATTGTATGAAATAAAGGCGAATTCAACTGATCCTTCATTAATAGATTATGTTAGGAAATACTCAAAAATATTTAAGCAGGTATGTTTAATTGCGAAATGTAACTATTTGAAAGGAAAAATAATATCTGCTCCTAACAAAAGTAAAGCAACATGGAACGTTATAAATAAAGAGACTTGTAAAAACAAAACACAAATCAACAAGTTCTCTCTCAAATTAGACAATAGGAGTTTTGATTCCGATTCAGATGTTGCAAATGTATTCGAATCTTTCTTCACAAATATACCTGTCACTACGACGAGTAGCTTAAACTCCAGCCCCCGTCTTGCTGAGTCTCTCCTGAAATCTCATGTAGATAAGTGTCAAGCTGATTTTAACTTTACTCATATTTGTCCTGCGGAAATTATAAAGAGTTTTAAGAGTTTAAGTATGAAAAAAACTGAGGATTTATGGGGCATTTCCATTGATATACTCAAAAACATAATTCATGGAATTGCACCTTATTTATCCTTCATATTTAATAAATGTATTGACGCTGGTGAATTTCCTAATTTAATGAAATCAAGTAAAATTATTCCACTTTATAAATCAGGCGATAAAAGTGATCCGTCTAACTTTAGACCAATTTCCATATTACCAGCACTTAGCAAAATTTTTGAAAAAATTATTTTCAATCAATTATTAGCTCATCTTACAGTTAATGCTCTGTTACATAGTAAGCAATTTGGATTCACTAAAGGTAGATCTACTACGGATGCAGGTGTGGCACTTATCAAACATGTTTTCGATGCTTGGGAGAGAAAACAGGACGCCATTGGAGTTTTTTGTGATCTGTCAAAGGCATTTGATTGCGTTGATCACCAAACGTTGCTGATGAAGTTGAGGCATTATGGTATTGTAAGCACTTCACTGAGTCTTCTACAGTCTTACCTTTCTGACAGAACTCAAAGGGTCAATGTGAATGGAACTAACTCTTCTGGTGCACCTCTAGCGATGGGAGTGCCCCAGGGCTCAATATTGGGACCTCTGTTGTTCCTTATTTATATTAACGACCTTCCTTACTTTGCGAAGGATCTCTGTGAGATTGTGTTATTTGCTGATGACACTTCTCTCATCTTTAAAGTTGATAGATGTAAAGAATCATTTGAAGATGTAAATAGTTCTCTCTCACAAGTGCTACATTGGTTCACGAATAATAATCTCCTGCTTAACACTAAGAAAACGAAATGTGTCAAATTTACAATGCCGAATGTTAAAAAAGTCAACATCAAATTGTCTATGAATGGTGAGCCTTTGGAAATAATTAATTCTACAGTATTTCTCGGCATCACATTAGACTCTAAATTGCAATGGGGACCCCATATTGTTGCCCTGGCAGGAAGGCTTAGTTCAGCTGCATACGCTGTAAGAAAAATTCGAAATTTGACTGATATTGAAACGGCAAGGCTGGTTTATTTCAGTTACTTTCATAGTGTTATGTCATATGGTCTCCTTTTGTGGGGAACAGCTGCTGACATTCAAAATATTTTTGTTTTACAGAAGAGGGCTATCCGCGCCATATATGGTCTTAAATCACGGGATTCTCTCAGAGACTTATTTAAAGAAATTAACATACTTACCGTAGCATCTCAATACATTTTTGATTGTATTATGTATGTACGCAAAAATTATAATCTACTTTTTAAAAAATCTGACTTCCACAACTTTAACACTAGAAATAAACACAAACTTGCTGTTCCATATCTAAGACTACATAAGATAAGTAATTCCTTTGTGGGTTTAAGCGTTAAATAATTTATTATTTAACAAGTTACCTGAAAATGTTATCCAGTTGCCCATGCATAGATTTAAGTCTCATGTTAAAAATTGTTTAATAAAAAAGGGCTACTACAAAATTGATGATTATTTAAATGACAAAAATGTATGGGTCTAGTATAACTTTAATTTTCGGAAATGTTTTATATAAGCTTTGTATATTTTATTTAAGTACCTAGCGTAAGGGAACATTGTTACATTGAAAAGAGTAAGTGTCGAGTTTCTTGCCGGTTCTTCTCGACATGATCAACATTCCGAACACGGCGGTAGAATACTTTATTTGTACTGACTATTCATAAGTGCTTTTGTAAAGTTTACATGAATAAAGATGATTTCTATTTCTATTTCTATTTCTGTAAAACCAATTTCTGTATTTTTTCTGTGCAATAAAGAGTATCTATCTTCTGGAACCAATAATTTCTGTCTATATGATACAGGTAAGAAATTGGGTACTATTTTTCCTATTTTCCCTTGCGCGCAATTTTTTAAATATACAACAAGGGTTAAAACTTACAATTCCATAATTGTAAAGGTATTTTCGAAAAATCTGGAAGACTACTTCCGTAACTGACCATACATATGCATACGATTACAAACGTACTCTTCTAATATGCGCCTCTTTGGTTTTGCTTTGTCCTAACAAAAGTTACTCAACACGCCTCTCATAAGCGTAATGGGTCCCTTAAACACATGTCTCGTTTCATTAATTTGGAAGCCACATAATAGCGGGCTTCCATAGCAAGATACGGGATAGTTGGCAGTTCTCGCAACTAGTTGACCGCTTCAGAACCGCCTATATGAATTCCCTCGACAAATCCGAATAACTCTCAGTTAGGCTTAGTGCACACTGTGTAAAGGACAAAAATAGGCATATTTTATTTTTATTGCACTTAAAGATTGACCTCATCCCACCTGAGAGTGATAATGGGGTCCTAGCTTAAGGGTATACAGCAAAATAAACCTGTCACTGGACTTGTCGCCCTTACCTTGAAGACTTTACCACTGCTACTAATGTAGCACCCCCCAGGAGCTCTGTAAACCTTACCAACACGCAGGAACACAACAACGTTGGTAACTTACGTTGTTAACTGGGGTAAAGCATTACATGGATAATGAACATTGAGCATCTCCACTTTTGAAGTCGGTTGAAAAGTCATAGTAAGAACTGTTTAGGATAGTACCAAAAAATTGATTAGCAAAAAAAAATGTTTATGCGCATTGTTTTTAGTAAGAAAATTCTTGGCCATAATTAAGATACATCATACTAATATTAGAAACCCAAATGTTTGTACAAATGTATGGATGACTTGATGTCTTTACTTTTAGAGAACCTAGGAGAAAGATAAATAATACACTTGATTATTATGTAGGATAATTTTTATCCTGAAATAACGCGAGTCGGGCGGGCAACAGTTAGTTTAACATCGATGTACACACGGCTTAAGAACAAAACGAGCGGTTATGCCGGTGCGGTTGAAAACTGTTTTGTACCAACTCGAAGTTAGACAAACTCGAGTACAGTCACAAACACAACAGACCTTGAACTTTGTACTGTCCTTGTCTCGCGGACATAAGAACTAATTTTATACTGCAAGTGTTTACCGGACATTATGTTTTATGATGTCGTATTAAACCGTCATTTTTACGTATCTAATCTGTCTGGCTGCCAAAGTTCATCTGAACCCATTAAGTAGTTTTGCGTGTAAGACAAAACGCCAAACTTCAAAGATTTGAAATCTAAAGTGAAAAGTGTTTTTTTATACAAAAATAAATAAATAAATCTATTATAAAAGTGAGATACCTACCACTCCCTTACCGACTGACTTACTAATTCATCACGAAATCTAAATGATCTCCCTTTTGGGGTTAAAGGAAACTAACACTACGTTTACGAAGTCGCTAGCGGCTACTTATAGTTCCTAAGGTTTTTAGACCCAGATATAGAGAGAGATATATGTAGATTATATAATAGAATATTTAAAATAATTAATCTGGTCAAAACGCGACACCATTTTTATTTAGTAGTTAATACGATCTATTTACCTACTGACAGACGTTTCGGTTCAATCAGCTTGTGACCACGGTTGGTGCAACCTAACCGAAACTTCGGGCAGTAAGTGGTTTGTATTAACTACTAAACAAAAATGGTGTTTCGTTTTGATCCGTTAAATTATTTTAAATGATCAAAATGGAACGCCAAAGTCTTAAAGTTTATATAATAACATTTGTGTTTGACATTATTAAAGACTTTCGACCTTACGAGGCATACCTTCAATTATGAAAAATTACGTTATCGGCATAAACCATAATAATGTCTACATACCTCCTATCGATACTCCCAGAGGCCGTTAAAACTTGTCTACATTTTAAAATCGAATGAATCGGTGACATTTTATTTAAAATGCTACCGGCGTCCGCACCTGATATATTGTTATATTCCGTTGCAACAAATCAATGGTCACATGATACAAACCGATGGATACCACCATCTGTACGTATCGGCATGGAATATCTCACACATTTGTCACTGGCTTATCCATTTATTTATTGTGTGTTGCAGTAAAACACACATAGCCAACATTTTTGTAACTTTCTAAAATTTAGAATTCAAGGTAGGCACTCAAGCGTGTGGTAATCGGTTCGATTTCCAGTCAGGTCAATTCGGAAAAAGCTTGGATTTAGATGAGCTGGAATGACGCGCCAAGTCAAATCTATTTTTTTTTATTCCTATACCTCCTATATAGGACACTTATGAATCGTCTGTTATAAACAACATGATGTTGGCTCTGGTTCGGAACCTATAACTACCGAGAAGATACAGATATATTCGTCCCTTAGTTTGAGACTAATTTTGCAGTGGGGCAACAAATGTGATGCTACTTACGTACGTAAAAATCTAGTAAAGGCTAATTTAGTAATACACTAAATTAACGCGCATTGTGTAGACCACAGTTTGTTCATAACTCAGCCTATGTCTACAAAATTCACACAGTACATTTTACATAGATACATATGCTGATTGCACAGACCATTTACAGAAACACAAGGGTACAATTTAGGCGGTCTTATCGCTAGAAAACCATATCTACCAGACAACTTTCAGGTAGAGGAAGTAGTGAGTTACGAGAAACGGGACCAGTGTAAAAATATAAATCGAGAAAATGTTAATGATAACTACTACACGTAAAATTATTACTTCAGTCCTTTGAGTACTGATTAACGAAACGAAGCAAAAAGTACGACAATCATAACTTGACCAAATGAAGCCAAAAAGCCTATATAAATATTTTACTTCAGAGCTAAGAAATAAAGTAACGTAGAAAAACTCCCTAGTACCTATTATTCAAAAGGGAACCTCTTTCGGGCAGACTGAAACACAATACAAACCACTTTCAGCTGTAGTTAATTAATTTACTCCGTCCTGCTTTGTTTATTTTTTCTTCATTGAATCCTTTCTTTTTTATATTTTTGGACGTCGCAGGTGACCGACGTCTAAATGTTTATTCTAGTTTGTGTATAATATTGCAGGCTTGAACATCCTTTAAGAATGCGTACAGGCTTGAATCTCCAGACCATCCTATAAGAATGCATGCTTTGCGAGTCATGTTAAATGGCTGGTCTCAAATAGTATCCGAATTCTATAGTTGTAGAATTCAGGGCGGGGTTCGTTGAGGAGAACAATAAAACACTTGTGGATCTGAAGCACAAAACTGTATTCGCTGTCAGTCTATTACACTACACTTATCACTAGAGTATTGTCCAACTGTCCTAACTATTCTAACTAATTTCAACGTCTATTTCGTACACTGTGCCTACACAACAAAGGTTCACAAACTGGGCACGGCACTGCAATCCGATACTGTCACTAACACTAAACTGTTCACTAACACTAAAACTGTTCACTGACTCTAACTTTTACAAAGACTTTTTCACTATACTGCACTGTTAACTTGACTGGAACTAGAACTGTCTTGACTATATGGAAGTAACTATAACTGGAACTGTCTGGAAGCAACTGTAACTGTGCCATACAAATGCACCTTCTAATATTCCACGATTTAATGTACAACTAGTCCCTAGTGGCGGGAGCAGACTAACAATACATGGTACAACTAGCGACTAGTGAGAAAATAACCTTTTGGTGCTAAGTTAGACTATCCTAATTCACACATACATAGATAGCTTACATCTAACTTAACCTATACATTAACATTTTACAATACAATTTCTTAACAAGTAATTCTGCCGTCTACAATAGTCAATAGTCAGATCTTTTACTCATATAGATAGTTTACACCAGTAACACTTATAAATCATCAGGTACGTGATTTATATCATCAGGTACGTGTTAAGGGGTCGTCCATTAATCACGTGAGGCTTAAAACAGGGGGGGGGGGGGGGGAAGGGTCAAGGAAAATATAATCCTCAAAATCGAGACACAAGCATCAAAGATATTACTAGCGTCCATACGACTTTTATCGAAAAATCCATATGCATTAAGCGTTCGGTTTTTTATTTGTAAAAGATATAAATCACTACCGCAGGGAAATTTTTAAAAACCATTTTCTGTGAAACTCTTTATTCAGGTGGCATAGCCCAGTGACAGTTAACGAACTTTAAATTAGTTTCGACAAGTACAATGAGCGATTGAAATTTTAAGATCACGTATTATTATTATAATACGTGATCTTCTCAAGATCACGTAACTTTTCGAAGTAAAATGTCAATCCATACATTTTAAAACAATATAAATAATAAATAAATTTTGGACAACATCACATACATTGATCTGATTTTTTGGTAAGAAGCTCAAGCACTTGTGTTACAAAAATCAGAAACAACGACGGTACCACAACACCCAGACCCGAGTCAATATAGAAAAGTTCGTTTCCCGTATTGAACCGACCGGGGATCGAACCCGGGACCTCAGAGATGGCGCGACGCCAAAGTCCGGCACGCTCGCCTCTCGGCTACGGAGGTCGTCGAAAGTTCCATATTTCCTCTGTCCTTCCAATACAAATGTTGTGTTAACTTTAATGTTAATATGACGTTTGTGTATGTTTTAAATACGGTGAACCGCACATTAAGGTAAATACTTGCAGTTCGATTTCAGTTCTTATGCTCGCTACATAAAGGCTTTGTAAAGTCCTAAGTACATATTGAGGATCTCAAGCTAAGAATCAAAAGGAGCGTGAAGAAATATGTATCTTGCGGGCCAGTATGGCGACGCTAACAGATATAATATTTCGGTATCAAATCCGTTGTCATCGCGATGTGGGTTCCTCTCTTGCTTACCTGGCTGGGAGGAGCCAATATACTGCGCTACTATAAAAATAATAAAAAAAACAAGAAATACTGCGCAGTCCTCTTTTTTTGACATGTCTATGTCTGTCTATACTAAACATTTGACATTCATGGCGGAATCACCGCGTTGTTTCTGTTCTAAACTCGGGAAAGAGACTCCTATTTAAAAAAAAGGTTCTACAATCCCTACTTGGATAGCCGCTCAGATATCTCTACTTTTCTTATTTATGCTTTTCATATAAATTTGGAATCATTCCCACTCGGATCTCATCTCAAACCCGACATGTTCAACGCAACTATCTGAAATAAGGACCTATCTGTAGAATATCTACCAAGTCTTTAATTTCCCATATTGCCAGTAACACATGTTTATCGGAAGTTTATGTTTTATCGCTTCCCCGCGCCTCACGTGTTTACCTGCCATTTATTTAAAACGGGGCCGAAACGACTTAATGTGTTTTGTTAATCATTTTTTCCATGCCTCAGCGGACTCATAACTTTATTACTCACTTGCACCTTAATAAAAATTTACTTTTAAGTGTACGGTGTGAAAGTGAGTTGCAAAGTAATTTATGACTTCAGTTTAAAAGTTATTTTACCTTTCGTTTTAACACTTAAGTCCCATTTGAACTGGGATAAGTTAATTCGAAGAACAACGACTTACTTTTCGCTAGAGTAGGTTACACGAATTACATTTTTACCTTTTACCTAAGAGTGTTTACATAGAAATTCAATATCCTAGACGGTTTTCATATTTTTTTTTGTAAAAAGGATATGTCAGTCCAAAGTACTTACATACGTCTAAAGGAAAGTACCTACCTATGCATAGATAAGGATAATGCGAACATTACTTTAATTATATAGGCTTTTATCTACAAATTTCCACATTCAGTATTAATAAACAGAGAAAGAGTACTAAAAAAACAGTTTATGAAACTGCATGCTAATGTAAAAAAGTAGTAGCTTTATTGCATTTAATGCAATTTATTGCGTTTTTACTTTCATCCACCATTTTCTTCATTAATTTATTGGTCTGTAGTTGGATTGTACTACATATGTATACAGGCACTTAATAATAGTTCCTGAAATTACAATTGCCGTATAAAATGTTATTTTATGACTCGAACACCTAGTAATTATAGGTACACTCGTAGAGTCATTACCTCCTATAACGACACTTTTAATGAAATTGGACTTACGTGAGCGGGTGGGTAGCAATGATTTAAGGCCTTCAGGTAATCAGCAGTAAAAAGTGAAGAAAACCGATTCCCAATACCGACGACAAGCGGCCACATAGACCTCTCATACATAAACATGACCTCTGTATTGGACTCCTGGACTACACTGACAAACCGCCAGAATTGAAATTGCACCCTATCTGCTTCATTGAAAGTTCAAAGTTTGTTGTCCAGTCTAAGGACTACTGTGATCTTGCAATGAGGTAGGCCTGTTTCGGAGATCGGCGACAATTATTCGCAGACGGCGCCAAGATAATCCACCCGACTTAATCTCAACTTTAGCGCAACGAGCAAAGGTTCCAATTCTATTGTTGTAACATCCCTCAGTATTAACGTTCTCGATTAAAATGTACAAAGTTTATCGACGAAAGTTTATGGCTAATAGCAATCGGAAAGCGATAAAAATGCTACTGGAGCTATAAAACAGTGCAACGTAGAGGCACGGGAACAATACAGTGTGCTAATGAAAGTTCCAGACGTAACTGTTTGAAGGATGCCATGATGGTTGACAGTTAATTTCTACTTGTGGTGTTACGTTATTAATGACTTTAGAAACTAACACACTGTTTGATAAATCTGTGAACTATAATTTTTTTGAAAAATAATATTATTATTTCTTTTTTTGTAATCAATACGCACTTTCTTACTGTTACTGCACCCATAAACTAACTATTTGCATGACCAAGGGTTGACTGATTCTCTATCAGTCTCCTAACGTCAAGCCTATATTTTGTCCTTTTTTGGGCAGCAAAGTTTTCAAATAAATAACTTTAAAAGTCTCTAAGACTGGTCGACATGCAATTTAGGCTTACTATAAATTTGGTTGCATGATTTTTATTATTTGAAACAATATTAAACAAATGTTATAAATAAACATATTTTAAACTAAATCACACTGCTAAAACACTTATGTTACATATAAGAAACAAATACGTTACCACAACACTCCAACCCGATACAATGTAGAAAAGTTCGTTTCGTTCATTGTCCGCGCATCTAACCTTGGACCACAGAGGTCTTGCGACGCCTAAGTCCAGCCCGCTTGCCTCTTCGCTATGGAGGTCGCCGGCAGGGCAGGAGGAAGATAATGATAAAAGAAATAAAAAAGGAACAAAATTTAAATCAACTTATACAATTCCATTGATGTTTCATCAAGCGATTTATCAATAAGAGCGAAACAAAATTAAAAGGTAGGTATCATTACTAATGATGAGCTAGACTTCCACATAACTCGAGTGTTATAAAACAAAATAATAGATATTACTGAATCAGTAAGATAATAAAGAATAATAAAGATGATGACCATAATATTCAAGTAATCAGTCGTGAATTACGTTTTTATTCCGTAGTTGGATAGGCATTTAATAAAATCCATGCTAGCCTCATTGTATTTCCATCTCCTAAAATAGCAGTTTGATACGCAACAAGATAACTTCAGAATGTTTTGATGGAAAAAATCATGGGATTCAAACTTCCGAAGACTTGTGCCTTACAAAGTTTAAATCCGTGTGTCGCAAGTATAACATTTTTATTTCAAAGAGGCATGTAATGACATTTTAATGGCTCGGAGCTTCAATCGTACGAAGCTCATTCGAAGGGACCATTAGAGCGGGTTTAAACAAACTTTGTAAGCTCAATTTACCATTGCATACACTGATTGTGCTTGCGTTACTCGTAAAGGCCATTCACGCAATATTTGTTTTAACAATCATACTTATCTGAAATGATTGCGATAATAGCAACAATATCTTTATTTGATATGCGAGTTCTCGGAAGAATCAAACACGTGCTGTATTATTTCTCACGTTTCGACGGAGGCATTTGACTTTGTTGATCATGAAATATAAATGCCATCCTGCTTATATTTTAAACAAAAAATGATTGGATGCATAGATGGATGTTTTTACTCTTTCTCGCAAAAACTACTTAATTTGAATGAAATTTAGAAGGCGCAGAGATGATGTACTTGACAAACATATAAAATACGTTTTATCGCGAAATAACGCTTGCGAAGTCGCAAGCTACAGATAGTATCCATATTAATATTACAAATGCGTAAGTAACTCTGTCTGTTTGTCTGTCCGGCTTTCACGCCTAAACCACTGAACCAATTTTGATGAAATTTGCTATAGGCATACCTTGAACCTCTAGAACGGACATACGGCCTTTGAGAGTTTAAAATGTGGTTTGAGTAGGAAAATTTTGATTTTTTTAAGTTAGAGATTTGAAATTTGGTACAAATATAGCTCGGAACTTGGATTAAAATATAGACTAATTTTTTGTATCGAGTATTAGGAAAGATAGGGGTTAAACTGACCATGAAGGTATTATGTAGTCCACGCGAACGAAGTCGCGGGCACAGCTAGTTTATTATATTTTTCTTAATTTGTTAGTCATGAAGGGAAATCGTTAAAACATTGAGTACCGCATTAATGTACATGCAAATTACATGCAAAATACTAGTTCACTCGAAACTCATTTTGATGTAATCGTTTTTCCTAGCATCAGTTAAAAACTTTAAGGAGTTCTTTAGGGGTTGGTGTTAAGTCCATAATTGTAAAAGTTTTTGCTGCATTAAATGTTTCATCTTTAGATAAGTTGAGCTTAAAATTGCTAAAACGAACTAATCAATTATCCCTTTTGTTCATATTATTACTCCAAGATTGAAAAAATACTTGTACTATAAGTGAAACATTGGTTTAACAAAATTGCGAACCTGAATACAGATTTAGCCTAAATTAGTAGTAATATTTTTTATCATTTATTATTTAAGTCCCAATATGTTATTTTTTATTTTAATAAAATATTATTTTAACATGCAGATGCAAGCAAAAAAACTAAAATAAAGTTATATTGCTATTACTATTGGGAACTATATACAAACTAAATATTATCTATATAACAACTATCCTTCACTAACTGAAATAATAATAATAAATAATAATAATAATAAAAAGTGACCAAACAAAAAATATTTTAGTTTAATTTTTAGCGGCAAAATCATTCCCAATAATACTTAAACGTAATTGACTGAAATAAAACATTAGGTACGTACTTATTGCCCGTTTGTTTAAAGCCGTTGCTTTTTATTCCTTAACATAATGAACCATTTCAAATACTCTTTGGAAATTATAACAACCTAAAGGGTTAGTCCTATTAAACCGTCATATTAGTTATTGTACCAAGCAACGTTTGTTTAGCGTTACTACCGCCCTGGTAGTACTTAGGTTTTATTGAAACAAGTAGTATTAAGCGTAATACGTTGTACCTATTATGCCAAAGTGTTAATGAAAGTTCGAGCGTGTAACATTTCTTACAATCTTATTTGTAGAACAAGAGATACTTAAGTTGGGGTATTTAGTTTTATTTTGTTCGTCTAAAATTGGTTTAAATCAAGAATAGTAAGCTGTCCACTTTTTAGAATTTAAAGTAGCATACTTTAGAATTCATATATTCAATAGGGTTCGATCCCCGGTCGGGTCAATATGGGAAACGAACTTTTCTATATTGACTCGGGTCTGGGTGTTGTGGACCGTCGTTGTTTCTGATTTTTGTAATACAAGTGCTTGAGCTACTTACCACAGAATCAGATCAATGTATGTGATGTTGTCTAATATTTATTATTACTATATTGAACAAAAAACATAAATTAAGACCGCACCTATACAACCATCACTTCGGTGTTGTGGTGTTCCTGCGTGTGAGTAAGGTTTGCAAAGCTCCTGACGGGATGCTACATTAGTTTCAATGGTAAAGCCTTCAACGTAAGGCGACAAGTTCTGTACCTAACAGTTTTATTATGCTGTACTTGTCGTCCTTAAGCTAGGTCCTTAAGGAATGAAAACTACAACCTCCGGATTTTTTTTTATCCAGGATGCCCGTTCCATCTTCAAATATCATAATCTCTATCAGTATACATAATAAGAAAACTGAACCTTGTACCCATACTCATAAAACTTAATGCTAACCGTTGTTTAGACCCTAACACGTCTATAATTAATTTATACTTCTTCATTACCTTAAATTTCATGTCTGATCTGCAGGACATGTGGCTATTTGCGCGAATTTATTTGACCGCCATAGCTGGGGCTAATACAAACTAATGTAATAGGATATTGACTGGCTAATTTACTGAAATACCTACTTTAAATGTATGTCCAAACATGATTCCTTTTCTATGTAGAATCTCTGACTTCACAATTTTACATTACAACACACTAATAGTAGTTTTGGAACATTTTCAAATAGTATTTTAAAGATAATTTGCAAAGTATCAATGTGGCAAACATAAAGTTCTAATTCGAAGTAATGATGCCTTAAAATTATTTATGAGTGTTGCAAATATAACACCCGATAATGTAGAAAGAAAAATGATTTTTTAGTGACATTGTAAGCCATGTAAAGAACAGCAACTTAAAAATAAAATTAGTGTCAAAAGTACCCATTATCTCTTTGACATTATTCCTTTTCAAGTTCCCCGCATTCTCAACCTTAACTAAGTCTTAACTGTTTCTTCGTATAAATATATAAAATACTAGCTGTGCCCGCGACTTCGTTCGCGTTGACTACAGGATTTTTGTTTCGCAATAAAAGGTAGCCTATATCCTTTCTCAGGGTCTAAAGATTGTCTATGCAAAATTTCATCAAAATCGGTTGAGAGATTTAAACGAGAAAGCGTAACAGACATACTGAGTTACTTTCGCATTTATAATATTAACTAGCGGACCCGACAGACTTCGTCCTGTCAAAAAGATTTGGAACGTGGCTTGACTCTAAATTTTAGTAAGAAAACGTTTGTATGGAAAAATAAAAGGGCTGTCTTTAGAATTTTCCCGGAAATTATTCGAATTTTTCTCATCGTAAAAACCATCCATGAACTTCAACGAACATTTTAAAAAAATAATTGTCAAAATTGGTCCAAGCGATGTCGAGTAATGCGCTTACCAACACATTTTGCGATTCATTTTTATATAATAGATATAATTTATGTAACTATATTAAATTACTCTTCATCCACAAATGTTGTGAAAGAAGAAGGAAAAGTAAGAAACATTCTTTCTTTGTAAATGTTGTGCTGTATTTAATGTATTGTTTGTGTTTGTTTTAGGTTCTTCAGCAGTCTCCTTTTGTGTCTCTCTAAACGCTTGACATTGGCGTATCACTGCGATGTTTTTAAACGCAGGATAGAGACCATAAAAAAAATATGTTCCTAAAAAGGCAAATGCTCATCATAAGACTCGATTTTTGAAAATTGACGGATAAGAAATAGGGTTTATATTAGGGTCATTCGTATTAAGTACAATACGACTTAGTGTAAATGTTATCATAATATTCTGCACCAAAATACCTACTTCTATAACAATTTCTGGCGTTTGTAAATTTGCCCTAAAATGGAAATGAAGATCATTTCCATATTAGGACAAATTTTTCAAACATCATTCTTAAAATAATTTACAGTGTTCCACAAGCTATTGTGGCCAATGGTTAAGATAAGCGGTCGAAACATTAAAAATCCCAGGTTCCATACACGATCTAGTCATTTAGGAACAAACTTTTCTAAACCGGCTTGGTTTAGAGTGTGCCTACAGTTAGCCAATGCCAGTTGTCTGCTATGACAAAAAAACCTTATATTGATAGCGGTAGAATAGAAAAATTCTTAATGGTTGTTTTACAAAAGCATTTGAAATTTTCAATCTAAAGAAAACTACCTTCTAAATGTGTTGGGAAGGTTGCTTCTACCAAGAAGAACTGGAACGAAATTGGATAGACTCTTTTTTTACAGATTTATAAAATTATCTGAAAAAATTGAGTCCGACTAAGACTCTTTTTCTCTTCAATTCAATTTAGTTTTCAACAAAAGTTGCGGGGTAGAGAAAAGGCTCTCTCAGCCCTTTCAAATATACATTTCTGATTCGATTATGGATTAGACTAAAACTTTATCGGCTACTAGTATTTTTAATAGTCACTTAGTAGGTAAATGAGTAATTTTGAAAGAGAGACGCTATTTACATATTATAAGCACCCTTTTTGTCGTAGCTAGCCAACGACCACTTACTTCAAAGTTTACTTTTAACAATAAGGGGAATGGCTCTTGAAATTACTTATCCTGAGGGACACAGGTATCCGGTGACACACTGAAAACTCGAAACATGAACCTTATACCTAAAGCAATACTGACAAACGTAATAGTTGCTCTCCACTTAAGACACGTGCATTATCTCGAAAAGCCCTTTGTTTGCTCTTTTAATCGATTCTGATTAAATTCGAGTGGCCGTTACGAGAATTCTAATCGATTATCGTGAGATCGTATCACGGGTGGTATTATGCTACTTGTTAATTAAAAGACGAGAATTTGATAGTCTGGGGATTGTAACTAAAGTGTTTAGCGATATGGTAACAGCAACGTTTGAAATCGATAAAAATTTGAAGGAGCGCAGCCATCTAGTACTAGATGGGTTTCCACATCGAATAATTTTGTTAACATATCAGTAGAGGGTGGCTTATCCATTTACGTGCCTTAGCGTAAAGTCTGTACCTACTGATATAATGAGCCATATTTGACCCCACAGAACTTAAATAACCAACTATATATTTCGTTACCTACGTAGTTATTATTTAAGCTACCGTATATCAAACTTTTTTTTATATTACACTTCAAGATCCCACCTGACGCTAAGTGGTAATGAGGTCCTAGCTTAAGGGGGACAAGTACAGCATAATAAATAGGCATGTTACTGGACTTGTCGCCCTTACCTTGAAGGCCTAACCGCTGCTAATAGTGTAGCACCCTCCAGGAGCTCTGAAAACCATACTTACACGCAGAAACACATCAACAAACAAGTTTTTGTTATTTGGCTTCGATCTTCTGTAAGGTTGAGGTATTTCACCAGTCGGACTGCACCAGTTCGGAACAAATTTTAAAAAACAATCACAATTTTTGTTTATTTTTTTCGGTTTATGTACCGCATATATATTCAAATGCATATTGTAAAAAGCGGTTATTTCAATATGACAGACACTTAAATTTTATCTATACTAATATTATAAAGCTAAAGAGTTTGTTTGTTTGTTTGAACGTGCTAATCTCAGGAACCACTGGTTCGAATTGAACATTTTTTTTTGTGTTGAATAGATCATTTATCGAGGAAGGCTTTAGGCTATATAACTTCACGCTGCAACTATTATGAAAGTTTTTATGGAAACCGAAATCCACGCGGACGAAGTCGCGAGCGGCCGCTAGTTTATTTATATAGAGTACACTGCTGACCGCTGCCGTGGTTTTGCCCGGCCTTATATAAGTACCTGATGACGAGTACCTACTATAAACTCCTTTTAATACCTTTTCCTCGATAAACCACACGACAACAAAGTCAAGGTCACTGAACTTGTAAGTAATTGTAATCCTCATACAGCTTAAGCCACGAACTTTAGGATTAACTCTTCGACGTGGTTATCCAAAGCTCTTTACGTGAATATGCGTGAAATATCAATTAGTTGCTTAAGCCGACTATCTCGGAAGGTACACATTCGTGCAAAATATTTTGATGCAAATATGCCGAGAAATTTGTAGCATTTTACAGAGTAGTTTACTCAACATCTAAAATAACGAGTGTTGGAGTGTTAGTTGACGAATTGACACTTTCGATTTCCAATACTTAAATAAGTTAACGTTGGAGAACAGTTTATTTATTTATTTATAAACTTAATTACTCAAAAAAGTACAAAAAGTGGAGTTAACGCAGGTTAAACGTCATGCAGATAGTAGGTAAGTTTAGAGGTGCTGTTACCGTACCGTATACAGTATATCCTAAGAATGTATGGATAACAAAAAAATACATAAGAATAAATGGCAATAGAGTAAACTATATATATATATATAGACTAGCTGTGTCCGCGACTTTATTCGCGTGGACTACATCCTTTCATGGTCGGTTTTACCCCTTTCTCCCCTAATATTCGAAACAAAAAGTAGTCTATATTTTAATCCAAGTTTTGAGCTATATTTGTGCCAAATTTCATATCTCTAACTTCAAAAATAAACATTTTTCCATATAAACTTTCAAAGGTGGTATTACCCCACCCCCCCCCCCCCTATTTTCTAATAAAAAGTAGCCTATGTCCGTTCTTGAGATTCAACGTATACCTATACCAAATTTCATCAAAATCGGTTGAGAGGTTTAAGCAGGAAAGCGTAACAGACAGACAGACAGAGTTACTTTCGCATTTATAATATTATAGGAGGGATTAGCAGGGATGTGGGATAACGGATGTATCCGAACGTAGTGCATGTGCGACGAATATAAATATACGTATGAATATCTCTTCATTCGGATATTCAAATCGTTCAAATCTAACTCTGTCATTCTTGACAGAGTTAGATTTAAACGACCAACAAAGACGATGTGGAATACATAATGTGTGTGGTACATTTAATTTTATTTGGCAATGTATTTCGATAATTTATACTTTGCTTCTTTTATTTCTCATCCACTAGATAGATTTATTAAAAGAACATTCATGGACATACCTACGAACTAACATGATAATTAAAATAAATATGCATTAAATAGCAATTGTATTGCACGATTTGTATTTAAGCGCGAAATTATTATACAATATCTTAGCAGATTAGTTTCAGTTGAAATGCTAAGTAAGTAGTCAAATGGTACATCGTAGCTTAAATAAATTAACAAGGAAAAATGTTCACTTAATCGGTTACAAAGAATTAATACAACTTTAGCTTAATATGCGTTTCCTAATATAATATGACACTTAAAATAAATGTCGTTGCTATTTCTTTCTGCAATTGAAATTTTTGTTTGAAACACATTAAATTGCAATGTTGCTACATTTTTCGGAAAAAACCCCAATATGATTTTACATAGCTTATTTTAGGACAGAAAAAAAATACCGCAGATAAAATTTGTTAATTTTACAAAGGTTCATACCTTAACATTTAATTCATTTGTTACAGGAGGTAACTCTATTTATTCGAGGTTGTATATTTTTAACTCATCTTTATTCGTGCAACCATTTAGTCTGCTGAATAAACTAAAAACTAGTTAATTTGTATTAATCTTACATTTAGCGCAAATTTAGGCAGACATTTAATTATGCAATGCCGTATTATAAAGTTATATGCATTCCGTGTCTTACACTATCTCTATAGAGGTACAAATGTTATACATGATTTTATTCGGTTGATTGGTTCTGGAATAGTTAAATAGAAACTACCATTGTAATAGTAAGGTAATATCTATTATTTATTTTGAATTCAGCACGCGATAATGGAATAAGACAGTAAAATTAATATTTTTATTGGACAACATCGCATACTTTGCTTAGATTCTATGGTGATCACATAACCAAAGCACTTGCGATACAGAAATCAGATACAATAACGGTACGAACATATTCAGACCCGTGAGAATACAGAAAAGTTATTTTTCTATATTTATTCGACCGGGAATCGAACCCGGGGCCTCAAAGCGCGACAATAAATTTGGCCCGGTCTTCATAAGACTGTTGTATAATTAAATAAAACTAATTTCCAACAATTAAAAAAAATCCTTTAGAAAGGTTCCGTTTGAAGTTGTTTTATCCCATAATAGTAAATGTATTAGCACCCTAAGTCGTCCAGTTCACAAATTTTAATAATATAATTTATGCAATTAAAATGATAACGCCACATCAATTATTTTATGAAAATCTACTGTGATCTATGCCAACAAACCTATTTATATGAAAACCGTGCTATTATTCATGAGTTAATTTGTAAACTTCATCCACAATGACTCAATAATAATGGAAATGCGACACCTATGCAATAAAAATCCAATTATATTGTTGTGTCACCTACAACTTCATTCGAGTCAAGGGTCACTTTCTCGTCTCACCTTTGAATAAACAAAGTTATTTCAATCGCACTGTGTTAAGTTCTTTGTAGTTGATGACACTTCAATTTAAAAGTGAAATGTGCTACCAAGAATTCAGACACTTACTACTTTATGAGTATATATTTAAATTAAATATTATATGAACACTTCGAAGAGGTACAGTAAACAGCAAGGTTTACACTTGCAGTGCGATTTTAGTTCTTACGCCCGCGAAATAAGGGCTGTACAAAATCCTCATTGTGTGAAGTCTGAAATGCTTTCGAACGTATGTACTTATAGCGCAGTAGCGGTAAAACTAAGGTTTAAAGAGAGGTAGGGCATAGCGATTTATCGCTCGAACTGGAGAAGCCCGACTGGTGAAATACATCCACGTTACAGAAGACCGCAGCCAAATAACTATCACTTCGGTGTTGTTGTGTTCCTGCGTGTATATAAGGTTTCCAGTGCTCCTGGGGGGTGCTACAATAGTAGCAGGGGTCAAGCCTTCAAGGTAAAGATGACAAGTCCAGTAACAGATTTATTATGCTGTACTTGTCACCCTTAAGGTAGGACCTCATTACCACTTAACATCAGGTGGGATGAGGTCAATCTTATAGTGCAATATAAAAAAAAGCTGCTTAAGATGTGCTAGAAGAAAAAAAAAGACGGGTAAATTTTATTGCGCTCTTTACAAATATCAAAATCAATGAAATTTAGTGCTATCAGCCAATCAACATTGTCGAAAGTTTTGTTGTCGCGTTCGAGAAGTTTGACGTAATGAATATGTTAGTAGGCAAAATCACCAAAATAAAAAGTTGTGCTTTGCAAGTGTGGTCTAGTACATTAATGACCATTTTAAATTCTCTCGTGTTTATGCACATCGTGCTTAATAAGGCGTCCATAAAGTAACTTATTTATTTGTTTATAAACTTAATTACACAAAAAATTACAAAAGATGGACATAACGCTAGGAGCATTCTCTACCAGACAACTCATGGGATATGCAGCTAGCTAATTTATGCATGCGGTAACAGTCTTATGTGAGTATAGGTTAGATAATAATAATAATATTTATTTATTGATAAGTTCATTGCACAAGAAAGTACAAGTGCCCTATATGCTAGGAGATGCAGAGGTTTGTAGGTATTTTTAATTAGTTTTAAGTGGCAGTGTCATAATAATTATTTAGACAAACGGCCCAGAATCAGACTAAATTGGATTTCTTGGAACATGCACGCTTTAATTGGAATTTCTTAAGACTTATTCAATCTTAATTTAACAGGTATTTATCCCAATTTCAAGAAGCTTGCAATTTACTTAGACTGTAGGTAATTTATAAACGTGTGTAATCTATACTAACATTTAAAATCCCCCCTAATCTCATGAACTACTAGTTTGAATTAAAACAATATATTTTTGTCATAGTTTATTTATCGAGAAAGGTTTTAACCCTTTACGGCGCAAGAAAGTTTTTTTATTTATTTTACTGAAAAAAGGTCGAGATTAGGGTTCTATTAATGGGAAAAATAAAAAAGAAAACCGAAATTTAAAATATTCAGGGTGTTTTATGCGGAGAAAACTATATTTATAGAAGCATCTATGTAATGGTGAGTGGTGACCGAGATTAGTTTTGCATCTTCGAGTATGGAAAGTTCTGACAATCGGCTTGCGGGGAATATTAAAAAGTACTGACACTTTGACACGTTCCACGAGATCAGGACATTTTATATCTGTAAAAAGTTTGCTATATGAACTCTCATGTAAATTAAACCTATAAAAACTATTTTATTTTTTAACAAATTACTTTTATGTCATCGGCAAAACAATTCAAAGGCAGAACTTACTGACCAAGGTTTGTACAAGATATTTATTTAAATTTTAAAAATAAATTGACTAATCTTAGATGCGTATTTGTGCGATCAAAGTGAACGGTTGTGCAAACCAAATCTTAATTCCACGAAATAAGACATTATATTTTGTAAGTTTCTTTTGAAGTAAGCTGGTACTTGACATGCGAAATTTTCAAGTTAAATACCTTTCAAACTTTATACTTAAGTCAAAAGGGCAAACGTACATTTTGAAATGATCTGAAGAGAGGTAGGGCATAACGACTTATCGCTTAAACTAGAGCAACCCAACTGGTGAAATACCTGCACGTTTCAGAAGACCGCAGCCGAATAACAATAACTTCTGTGTTGTCGTGTTTCTGCGTGTGAGTAAGGTTTCCAGGGCTCTTGCGGGTTGCTACATTAGTGGCAGAGGTCAAGCCTTCAAGGTTAGGAAGACAAGTCTAGTAACAGCTTTATTATACTGTTCTTGTCGCCCTTAAGCTAGGACCTCATTAACACTTAACATCAGGTACATCAGGTGGGATGAGTTCAATCTTGGAGTGCAATTATAAAAAATAAAACCTGCATCATCGCCTTTAGTTACAGTCTAATGTATTCAGACTATAACACAATGTATTACATTTTGACCTTGTATCGTGAACCTAATAACTTATGTCGAAATGCAAGTTTTCAGCGTGATTCGACCGTACCGTACGTATTTGACGACCTTCGTAGCCGAGAGGCGAGCGTGCTGGACTTTGGTGTCGCGTCATCTCTGAGGTTCCGTGTTCGATCCCCGGTCGGGTCAATATGGGAAACGATCTTTTCTGTATTGTCTCGGGTCTGGGTGTTGTGGTACCGTCTTGTTTCTATAGCACAAGTGCTATAGCACTTACCACAGAATCAGAGCAATGTATGTGATGTTGTCCATCTCATCTCATCATCTTTATCACCTTACAGAAGACCGCAGCCAAATAACAATCACTCCGGTGTTTTTGTGTTCCTGCGTGTGAGTAAGGTTTCCAGAGCTCTTGGGGGGTACTACATTAGTAGCAGGGGTCAAGCCTTCAAGGTAAGGGCGACAAGTCTAGTAACATTTTTACTATGCTATACTTTTCGCGATTAAGCTAGGAACTCATTACCACTTAACATCATGTGGGATGAGGTCAATCATGGAGTGCATTATAAAAAAAAATCTTTCATCTCACCTGATTGCTTGTAAACAATTTAAGTATCATTCATTATTATTGGCAGTAGTATTATCATCTTGACGCCATATTCACTTCAAAACAAAGTTTTAACACAAATATTTTGGGAACGTTCGAATGAAATATTATTTTAACTTAGACCTGTATTAAGCTCTCCATAACTAGATCATCAGAGGAAATGGGTTCTTGTTTTAAAAAAAATACTAGGTACCGTTTTGTACACTTGGCGATACTTTATATACGAGTGAACCTGTCAATTAATACTTTATTTGCATAAAAATAAAGTCGAAAATGGACTAGACAATTTTTACAATTACGATTTATTTTGGTAATAATTTAGACATTCGTTCTAGAATTTATTTCGCGTGTAATTTTAATGCCCTACGCATTAAAATTACACGCGAAATAAATTCTAGAACGAACAGCCTTTCATTTAAATGGTGTTCTAAAATAGGTTCGGGATTTATTCTATTTTTGTGAAGTTTAATTGATTCTGTCTACGAAAAAGTGGTATTCTTTTCGTGGAAGGTACTATTTAAAATCCTTTATCCTGTTACATGGGAAACGATAAGTTAATTAATTGCTGGTTAACTTAATACCAGCTAAAAATAAAACTATGAACGAAACGTTATGAACTTTTATTATATACTTATTTCACAAGCAGATCTTTTATTACTTTTAATTTAAAAGCATCTAACCATAAAGTAGGTTATATATTTCAGGTGGTTTAGCATTTACATTGTAATTGTTGGTATTTCTCATCCGTTCCGAAGTAAATAACTGAAGCACTTGTATTTCTGATATCAGAAACAGTGATGGTACCACAACACGTTATTGATTAGACTAAGAATTGAACCCGAATCCTCAAAGATTCGACCCTAAAGTCCGTCCCGCCTTTTTGCTACAGGAATCGTCGTTGACGTGCTAAAATAAAACCCTGATGTCGCCATCAGGCAGGGGTACATTTTAAACACATTTCTTCATCAAAAAACAATATCACAAATTCCATAGAGTTCATTGCCTTATTTACAAACTAGTGACGTAACACTTCAGCTTCATCTGCATCTCACCAGCAACCAGTTCCTCAGCAATTAAAACTCGCCATCGGCATAAACAACACAATATCCATTCATTCCCCTATTGCGGGCCTGGTTTGTTTAACCACGATAAATTGTAAGTAATTAGGAGTGATGTAATCTCGGCATCTTAGTTAACCAGACATTAGTTGGCCGATCAGTGGCGTTGATTGCATCGGAAATGGCACCATAATCGGCCACTTTACGATTTTTAAACAGTTTTACACGTTAATTTCTGATTGCTTGTGGGGTAAACATGTCAGATTGTTTGCTCTGCTTGTGGATCTTTGGCTAATGAACACGATTTGAAATTGAAAAAACATTTCAAAGGCACGTGAGTGTTATTACCAGATGATTATTTACGTAGTTGTAATTTCTGCTTCCGATACTAAAATAATAACTACATGCTCATGAAATAGTTTCTTATAGAATAATGTAGTGGAAAGATACATGTACCTGAAGTCCAATTCTTAAAGAATAGAAAATAGAATAGAAAATATCTTTATTCATGTAAGCTTTACAAAAGCACTTATGAATAGTCAGTACAAATAAAGTATTCTACCGCCGTGTTTGGAATGTTGATCATGTTGAGAAGAACCGGCAAGAAACTCGACACTTACTCTTTTCAAATATAACAATGCGTCCTTAAACTAGGTACTTAAATAAAGTATACAAAGCTATAGTAAGATTTCAAAGAATTAAGTTATTCTAGACCCATACATTTTTGTCATTTAAATAATCATCAATTTTGTAGTAGCCCTTTTTTATTAAACAATTTTTAACATGAGACTTAAATCTATGCATGGGCAACTGGATAACATTTTCAGGTAACTTGTTAAATAATTTAACGCTTAAACCCACAAAGGAATTACTTATCTTATGTAGTCTTAGATATGGAACAGCAAGCTTGTGTTTATTTCTAGTGTTAAAGTTATGGAAGTCAGATTTTTTAAAAAGTAGATTATAATTTTTGCGTACATACATAATTTTTGCGTACATAAAAAATGTATTGAGATGCAACGGTAAGTATGTTAATTTCTTTAAATAAGTCTCTGAGAGAATCCCGTGATTTAAGACCATATATGGCGCGGATAGCCCTCTTCTGTAAAACAAAAATAGTCTGAATGTCAGCAGCTGTTCCCCACAACAGTCAGGAATCCATGATTTTATTTGATTGGGTGATAGTTTTTTCTTGCTCTTATTTTGTTAATTTTAAATATATCAAGTTTTTGTTTTCAGAAATAAAAATGTATATATTTTCAAAATTCCGTGTAACTATTCTACACAGACAAAAATTGTTAATGATACAGTCACAGTTCGTTATCCCTTCATAGCGACACAAACCAATTCGGCTTATAAAAAGCCTATGAATGTATTTTATGATGTGGACATCTGAATTCATTTCGACCATAAGAGCATTTATAGCGTGATGGTGTTAAGTTATTTTGAACCTTTTTGCCAGGCAGCGAGAATTGAAAATATACTCTGAAGTTAACCTCTGTTACAATACCTATCTAATCCTTATCCTTACCTTGAAGGCTCTGGAAACCTTACTCACACGCAGGAACACAACAACACAGAAGTTATTGTTATTTGGCTGCGGTCTTCTGTAAGGTGGAGGTATTTCACCAGTCGGGCTGCTCCAGTTCGAACGATAAATCGCTATGCCCTACCACTCTTAAAAAATGTATACTAGTTAATTACTTGGCCGAAAAAATCGTGCGTAGCGTGCGTATCATGCGCTGCTTATGATTGGTGCTGTAACAGACCAATTCACTATTTTTTCATTACAATTCTAATAAAAATTCAATTTTTATATTTTAGAGACGAAATGAGACGCATAAAGATAAAACGATAAAACTCACTATTTTATCGAAAATAATTCTCATTAAACTGCGACCCAGTGTCAAATCCTATCTCCCAATTGATTGAAATGGTGTAATTTCCGAGAGTTTTAACTACGCTTAACTAAGAAACCATTGATTATCTCTGGTAAGTGTGATTACATCTCTGTGATCTTAATGAGCCACTTTAGGTGACGAAGCTGCCCTCTCTATCTTGGTTGACTGTGGAATAGTGTTGTTAATAGTCGATTATCGATATTCTATCAACAGCCGACTGATGACTGACTTCCAACCATAAAATCGTTAGTGTGCAGGACACACGTGTAATTGTAATCTTTCATTTTATAAAAATTGCCTTTGGTACATTTAATTATTTTTGACTGACATTTTTAAAGCTCAATAAATGTCGCACTATTTTCGACTAGCTTTTCATAACTTGTGAAATGTGAAAGTCGATTTTAATATTTCAAAAGAAAAGTTAAGCTATTTTCAGAAAATATTACAATAGGTATAAATTTATTGCTAAACTTGGTAACAATGTAAAGAGAGGGGAGGAGAAGCATCATCGATAGAAATATTATTTATCAATAGTTTTGACGGCACTACTATGGCTTTGTCTGTGTACAAATGTTTAATTCAACAAGTTGAATGAATGTGTAATGCTTTTGGGAAAAAGAGCTAATTTGGTCGTTGGGTATTGCTTCAGTTTAACATAAACTAAGTGAGGAATCCGCTGCCACAAAGTGGTCCCATAAAATTTTATTCCGCCTTTTCGCTGTTTATATAAGCCCATTTTAAACCAATAAAATAATATATGAGTTTTAAAGGTACTAGCTTCATTTGTCTCAAATAAATTAATTTCTATAGTATTATTTTAAAGAGTAGGTAAATATTTATATTTCTATTTAGATATTTATAATACACAAACACCAACTACTGGACGATTATGGAAGTTCTTTAGTATTATAATAAATAAAAATAATTATAAAAAGAGTTCACTATCGCAAAGCCAGTGCCGGTTCTAGCATTACTGACGCCCTGGACGAATTTCCGCCAGCGCCCCTGTAAAAGCGTATACAAATACATCGATTTAGGGGAATACATCTGGGTACCTCAGGATAGCTTTCTAGCGCCCGTTCAAGTCCGAGCGCCCTGGGTTGTTGCCCAACCGCGCGCTACCAACCCACCCTAACGCCGGCCCTGCGCAAAGCTTTGGGCAAAAGTAGTTTTTATAATAAGCTGATTCACTAGATTAGATAGATGGTTTGTATCTCTAGTAAAATTTTATGAATATGTTATGTTACTAAATTTTTTTCTCTACTAGCTGACCCGACAAACATTGTCCTGTCTTAAGGACCATTATTTTATTCGAATATTTTATTCACCCACGACGAGAATAGTATTTTTAAATTTTCTAATTTTCCGCGCAATTTTTTTTCTTTCATAAGAACCTCCTCCCGACAATAACACACGCCGCCATTTTGATATGTTGTTTTTTTAACAATTAGTTACGTTACCATGAGGAGTGAGGGAATTAATTGTCATTTGCGGAGCCCCGCGTATCTGAAGAATTGTAGACATTTTATTAATCAGTTTGGTAGTAAATAAAATTTGTTTCAGGGCACTTAATTTATTCATTTACTTGCATCATACATTTTGTTTTTCACGCAAAAATGGTATTGGTCCAATGTACAGGGTGTACCTATAATTCAATTACCATATATTAATTCATTTCACAAAATGTCAACATAATTAACCGAAAATAATTAGCCTTTTAAGTTCGATGGTTGGCTAATTTACTTTTAAGTTTGTTGGTTAGCTTAGTTAATTGGTATTTCAGTTCAAAGTTAATAAGATTTTAATGCAAAATTTTGAAGAAAATATGCCAAAAATATTTTAAAATACGTCTAGTATAATATTATCATCGTTAACCAAAAATAAAGCCAAATAAAAATGTTCGCTTTTGAAGACCACGAGGAATGCTATTACAAAGCGTATTGATAAGAAATATCTGTTACTATTTTCTCACAGTTTATTTAAGGTTGGTTTGTTGTCGCTGCCTAATATATTGAAATCAACGCTAACCCTGATCAAATAGGATGGGAACCACTGGATTACTGAACTGCGTCAATCACTTTATTTTAAGGTAACAATGCCACATCAGTGATATCACGCATTTTTTTTAAATATTGATATATTTATAACTAACTAGCTGTACCTGCAACTTTGTTTGCGTAGACTACATAATCCAGCCATTTTTTTTTTAAGACAACATCACATACATTGCTCTGACCCTGTGGTAAGTAGCTTAAGCACTTGTGTTACAGAAATCAGAAACAACGAAGGTACCACAACACCCAGGCCCGAGACAATATAGAAAAGTTCGTTTTCCATATTAACCCAACCGGGGATCGAACCCGGAACCTCAGAGATAGCGCGACACCCAAGTCCGGCCCGCTCGCCTCTCGGCTACGGAGGTCGTAAAAAATTTAAGAAAACTAGAAAAAACAGACAGACATAGGTACAGAAAAAAATTGTAAAAAATGTTTTTTTGGTGTATGTGTTACCGGCAGTTTTGGACCACGATAATTATACCAATTACCAAATTATAAAATCAGCTATATTGCAATACTATCAAAAGCAATATGTCAATGTCATGTATGTCAAAAATAACCAACTACGTATTATACAGATGCCCAGATGCCATCGCCAACAAGTCAATCATCCCCTTTAGACGTCGGCAGACGCGTCGCGGTAATTTCCTCGTCTGCCGATATCAAATAACTACCACATACGAGCTAATCACACCCACTACAAGTCGTCGGACGCGTCCGCCGATGCCATTTGCAGAGAAATCTGTCTACGTGTAGAGGAGGCATTAGTTGGACTGTTGGACCTCACGGCCACTTCATATACCACCATTTTCCCATCCAGCCGATTATTCTTGCACGGTATCAGTGATATGCCTCATTCCTTTGAACAGAGTTTTTAAGAGAGGTAGGGCATAGCGATTAATCGCTCGAACTGGAGCAGCCCGACTGGTGAAATACCTCCACCTTACAGAAGACCGCAGCCAAATAACAATCACTTCTGTGTTGTTGTGTTCCTGCGTGTAAGTAAGGTTTCCAGAGCTCCTGGAGGGTGCTAGCAGGGGTTAAGCCTTCAAGGTAAGGGCGACAAGTCCAGTAACAGATTTATTATGCTGTACTTGTCACCCTTAAGCAAAAGGACCTCATTACCACTTAACATCAGGTGGGATGAGGTCAATCTTGAAATGCAATATAAAAAAAAACAGACCGAATCGTCCTTTCTTTTCTTGTAAATAGTGTTATAAACAATCGTTACGTAACAAGAATAATCAAAAGAGTTCAATGACTTTCATGGTATTAACTATGAAGATTTTGTTATTAGTGGCAAATTAGCTGAATTTCTTTCGAACCTCTTTAAACGACTTTTTACGCATATGCAAATAAGTTAATTGGCTCAAAGAACAAAAGTTCAATGTCAACTATTTAAAACTCAGTGTGTGGCTAATAATAGCGTGCTTCTTCTGAATCATTGAATGAATGGTGAGTGCACATTTAAGTTTCATTAAAGCTTGTTTGATTGCCGTACATCAAAGTAATTAAGCCTGTCATTATCTCGGTACAAATCACAGGTGTACCGACTATTAATTACTTGAGATCGAGATTAGAAAACATTTGCTTAATGAGACTGTGAATGACTGTATTTATCAATTTAAATAAATAATGGGGTAGAATTTAGTTCAAGATTCTACTTCAGTCAGTGCTAGTAATCGACTACGAAATTGATACAAAATATAATTTTTAAACGCTCAATTGAACTTAGGTATGTAAAGAGTTTGGGTGCCTTTAGATTACCCACTTTTTCTCCCAAATAAAAAACAGTGAAATGTATAATTTAGTGGTGCCTACATTAAGCAAAACTTATCCTGTGGGAAGCAGGATAACATATACGAAAATCGTTTTATTATTTCAAAACTAATGATATGCATGCAATACACTTTAAGCTCAATCGGTTGATTTTGCTTCTAAATTAAGTAGCAAGATTCAAACCAACAAAAATTCATACATACATTGTAAGTTACATAAAAACTTGTAAATAGAAAGTAAAACATGATACACACAACAATTTTACTAAGCTTAAATTTTATTCATCACAAAACGTGTTCGTATAAGCGAGCGTCAAAAAATCGATTGTTCACAAACTCGATTATGCCGTGATATTAGCATACTCTTTTTGTATCGAATAAATAAGATTCCCATAAGTTTCACGTTAAAGTAATTACGTCGGTTATATAAACAAAACATTAAAAAAGTAGCTTTCAAACCAAACTGTGTTTCAAACTTTGGTAATTGATATATTAGTTCACCGCTAATATAAACTTGGTTTGTCAGAAATTCACAATATTGCGGAAATTTATTAAAACGGTAATTGGGCATTACATACCTTGTCAACGAAAGTTTTTCAAGAAAAACAAAATACGTTGTGTTGTTTTGTTCCCTCCTGACCCGGCTTACAGTCAAAAACAAAATATCTCCGATCCCATGACAGATAGCAACTTTGAATTCTCACAATCACCCAATAATTGGCAACGATTGTGAGAACTCAAAGTATTCAAAGTAAAATAACAATCATATCATGTGTACAAATCAAAAACACGATTCCCATTTTGATTCCCAAATTTTCGCTTAAGCTTCAACGAACTTCAACGAACGAAACCTTTGTTTCTTTCGTTTTTGTTCATTTCACTTTTGATTGTAAGCCAAATTTTACTGTACTTAATATTTTGCAATTATTAGTCACGTACACTTTGATCAACATTTTTGTGGATGCCTGAACGTAGAATTTTTTTTTCATAAGTATGAAATGAATATATATTTTTTTCTCTAGTTTCCCTTAAAATAATTAAGAAAACTTAACTTTACTGAGATAGATAGATTCTTCGAAAATATATGACTACATAAAAAAGAAAAATATTTTCAATAAACGTTTGACTGGTAGAGAATGCTCCTAACATTAAGTCCACCTTTTGTACTTTCTTTGTGCAATAAAGTTTTTAAATAAATAAATAATAAAATATCTGCTCATTTGTACTCACAGCAACAGAATTAGACTAAAAATTGAGGATTTTAAAATAAACATGAAAAAAAATCATATCTCTGAAATGGCCATCCATTAGTCTATTATATCCTTAAGTTTGGCACGCTCTTTTTGGGACACCCTGTATAAATTTTATAATTTTTACCCTATGATATAGAAAGGTTCTAACAATCGAAATGTGTTCACTCCGTTATTCTTCCATTTCTTATCAACCCGGCTTCCGTTTAGCTTGCGTAACCGACATAGGTAAGAACTCTTCTATTCCACATAAGCTAACATGCATATTGCATGGCCAGGTCAAGGCATGCCACACCACGCAATAAACCGGCTGAATGGAATCCACCATTTTTCCAATTCACCGCCAACCTCGCATTATGAATAATGATGTGGATCTTTCGTAACGGGTCTAAGTAGGAAATAATTGCATGATACATGATTGTATGCAGATTTGACATGATTATTTCATATGTCACGATAGCAGCGTTAGTTTCGCCCACTCAGTTTGGCACAGTCGGGTGCAGAGCAGTGATGCATCTTGTATTGAGATCATCGAATATTATCGACACGAAAAATCAACTATCTGCATGATAGTCTAAATCCTATTTTATAAACGTGATTTTTGTAAGTATGTATGGTTGATTGGTAGATTTTGGTCCTAGCGTTAAGTCCATCTTCGCACAATAAAGTTTATAAATAAAATAATAAAACAACATAATAATAATGTGGTTTCATTATTGTAATTTATAACATAATAATTAAACATGGAATTACATTTTAGGCTAGACTTCAAGCTGTTGTATTCTGTGAGTATTTTACAAATAAACAAGAAAGTCTGTTATTTATCGGTATAAAGATTAATAAGTGTAAACATAACAAACGTCGTATTTTGCAATTCCTGACAGACGTCCATCCTTTATTAATATTTTGGTCAGCTTAAAAATAATCTGAACTGTATGTGACTATCACTTTACCTTTAATAATATTTAAAAAATGTGCGTAACAGCTTGCATGTAAGTGTTTTTAAATCTAGTGAAGCGTGATTGGCTTCACTGTTAGTCTTTCTAAACTATAGCTTATTTGACATATGATTTTAATAAACGATTGGATTAAAGTCAAAACGATTGCATGGTTGAAAAATCTGCCTAGTTGTAAACTGATATGTTTTCGTTGATGAATAAATATGTAGGTAATTGTATTGTTTCATACTAATTACTTATTATGTTAACTGAACACCCTCTATTGTCTAGTGAAAATAATCGATCAGTATCGAGAAAGTAATCGGTATGATTCTCAAATGGATTTCAACAAGTTTCATGTTTTAAAATCAGTCACACCACATATTGGGTTTTTTATTTTATGTGCATCACGCCTAACTAGCGAACATAAATTTTCAAAACATACAAAGAATTAACATGATATTAAATTAAATTAAATATTAATATTAAATATTGGACAACATCACATACATTGCTCTGATTCTGAGGTAAGTAGCTTAAGCACTTGTGTTACAGAAATCAGAAACAACGACGGTACCACAACACCCAGACCCGAGACAATATGGAAAAGTTCGTTTCCCATATTGACCCGACCAGGGATCGAACCCGGAACCTCAGAGATGGCGCTCGCCAAAGTCAGGCCCGCTCGCCTCTCGGCTACGGAGGTCGTCAAATACGTACGGTACGGTCGAATCACGCTGAAAACTTGCAGTTCTACATAAGTTCTTAGGTTCACGATACAAGGTCAAAATGTAATACATTGTGTTATAGTCTGAATACGTTAGACTGTAACTAAAGGCGATGATGCAGGTTTTATTTTTTATAATTGCACTTCAAGATTGACCTCATCCCACCTGATGTACCTGATATATAATTATAAGAACTAACACTTTGAAGAGTAACGCTAGAACATTTTGAAAGTTAAAGGAAAGGAATATATATATATTTTGTTGTATGAGAGCACCCCTTAATTATTTTTATTTCATTTAGTTGTGTATTTAAGCATTAAATATGTATTTTGTGAAGATTTCATGTGCCTGTTAGCCGCCATTGTAATCGGAAAAAGGGCAAAAAAACACGTTTATTGTTTGGGAGCCCCCTATTAATATTATTTTGTTTTAAGTGAATTTGTGTATATTCCAGTATTTTTAATTGTTGTAATAGCTCAACAGGAAACCATAATTTGTGAAAACTTTAACTGTCTAGCTAACACAGTTCATGAGATACAGTCTGGAAACAGGCGGACAGACAGCGATGTCTTAACAATAGGGTCCGTTCTTAACTCTTAAAAAGCAAAACATATAACCATATTCTTAAAACGATAGCAAATCCAACTGGAAAGCAATTTAAACATCTCATGATCTATTTCACGAGGTAGTAAGTTTCTTGTTCCACCGGGAACATAAATAACTGAATAAGTGCCCATCTTGTCGGCGCCGACACTCTAAACACGTCGCCGCGCCGTTACTTACCCCATTAGAGTAACAACTAAATTGCATTGCATACACTAACAGCTCGCAGTTTGCAAACAAATATGCTTAGAATTATTTCACTGCGGCTCAGGTCGACGGGACAGGCCTATACATCAAGCTGGATCTACGAGTAATCCGTAAAAAGGGTTGTTTTAAGGTTGAGATAAGAAGGATATGTTTATCTGTGGCCAACGAAACCTCCTTTAAATCTTAATCGGGCAATGGGATAATAGTTCCCACCTTAAATTGAGCCTTGTGATCTTTGCTTACCAGCGAAATTTTTGGATACTGCATTCCTTATTAAGGGTTAACAATACCTTTTTGGAAGAGTTCTTAACCTAAATTGCATATTAACTTAAGTTTTTTTTATACTCAAAAATGGTCACCACATGGTATTCAGTTAAACCATGTCACGTTACCAATTACGCAATTTTAAAGTAAACTCACTGTTTTTTTATTTGATATATGTACCTATTTTAAATTTATTTCAACAAAGGATATACCCTTGAATGTCGCAAAAGGAAGATAAATATGAATACAGTATTACAGTTCAAGACGTATCTACTCGGTACTTACTCTGAATTATTTTACCCAGTGTGTGGGAAGCGATTCGTAAAAATCGTAAAAGTGTGAAAAGTCGATAAGAACGGATTTTCTCCCATAGGAATTCAAATAACCTGCCTTTCACGAATATTTTAAAAGTTTGTTTATTTTGTTGATTTTATTGAATTGATCGACACCCGTAGTGTTTTTCTGAATCGTTAATACTACTTAATTAATCCATAATATACTAATATTGCAATAGTATGGCGTATAATGGTCATAAATAAATAAAAATTCCACAATATCTCATACATTGGCCTGATTCTGAGGTAAGTAGCTAAAGCACTTATGTCGAAAACTTATGTTCCTTTATTTTGCCATTCGCTTACGGAAGCTTAAAAAGGGTACAGATTAGGTTGTTTTAGATATAATGGCAAATTAAAGATCAATAGAGAACAGTAGAAAAGTGACAAATAAGAATTTTCTAAAACTACAAAGGAATCCGTAATCCATGTCACGATATAACCTATTTCTTGGCTCTGGTCATGTGAAAACAAAAAGTAAAAACGGATGGTAGCCCTATAACAGATTAAGGTAAATAATCGTTTGAGTAAGTAATCTGCGAATAGTAGCAGTTGCACGCAGCTGTTTTATTTACTGCAATCGATTATGGTTGGTGATCTCCAGTTAAGATGTGGAAATAAGTCAACCTATTAGAAAGACGTCTTTATGGCCGAAGAAGTGATAAAAATCTGGGAAGACACATGTTTTCATCCGCGATTTATTCAACTTCAAGCACGCTTAATTACTACTTAGCTATCAACAAATATAAGTTTTTTGTTTAACAAAATAGCTCTATACTATGTATTAGTTAAAGGAGGGGTACTCTCAAAAACGAAACGAACAAACGAAAGGTTTCGTTTTTGAAGATTATTCAAAAGTTTGAGAATGAAGACGTGGTTTTTGATTTGCATAAATAATATTTTGTTTTTGAAAACGCTTCATTTGCATTCGAAGTAATTTCTTTATGATTATGAGGATTAAAAATTGCCATCCGCTGTCGGATCCGACATATTTCGTTTATGAGAGTAGACCCCAAGATTGCTTATCTCGGCACTACTTGTCTGCATACATGTAAACATATTTATATGTTTTAGTAATTTTTTATAAGGGAGCGTTCAAGTATTACGTGACGCTATTTGGTAAAACGTTACGATGAGTTTCAATAAAAAATTAAGAAAATAAATCTTAATTCTTTTATTGAAAGATTTCTTGCGCCTTCTCAGACGTAACAAATCTTTTCAAAACAATTTAAAAGCGAAATACAAGCGAGCAGACTAGTCAGTAGTCCACACGTTCTTGTCATTCATATAATCTTCTACGTTGTAGTAACCTTTTTCAAAAGATAACGTTTGACATAATGTCTTTTATTTGTACAAATGTAACTCAACAATAACTTGAGCAAGCCTATTATACATATTTATGATTAAAGCAATAATAACACTACCTATTTTATGAAGTCTTTTAGTAGTCAGGCTTTAATTTTTGATCTTGTGCATATTGGAAGAAATCGCTAGCGATAAGATCGCCTAAATTGTACTATAATTAATCTGTAAAACCAATTTTTGAAAATATTTTTGTCCAATAAAGTATATCTATCTATCTTTATATTATTTTTACGTTTGCACAGCCCTCGACGGTGCGGTCCTCTGTAATTATCGACACTGGTCGGCAAAGCGATGTTCATGGTATGGATGGTGCAGTTATTTTCGTCAATCTGATCGTTAAGCTCGATTTATCGTCATGTTTTGTCACTACTATATGCTAATAACTTATAACTAGTGACGATAAATCTTTTATTTTATACTTACGACCCCTGCAGCTGCGCATGCGTAGAATCCCCTTCATTACACATTTTCCACCCATTGAATAGATCTAAACTACGTGTAAATGAAACCACGGTGATCTTTTTTGTTTCCTAACTGACTATAGATGATGGCCGCAGATAGCCTTTTAATCTTCACTGAGCTTGACGGTGAACTTTAGGTAATTTCTCAATATAGGTAATACTTGCAACCCCGTGTTATTTTAAAAACCAAAAACACAATGATACCGCGATGTAAACTACTGGCAACGCCATCTATTGAACTTCTTATAAACTAAACAAGTAGACAAACCCTAACTTGTAAAAGCACTTGGCTTGAAGACCCATTTTTCGCTATTATTGGTCGCCAATCCAATTCAAAAATATTTTTTAATAATTCAAACCAGTATGAAGTTCCTAAGATAAGCGCGTTTCAACAAACAATATCTTCAGCTTTATAATATTAGACCGTAAAATATAATTATTATAGCTCTGATTTTGTTTCAAGCTCATAAACTACAGCAGTTTCTAACATCGAATTAGTTAAATTAAAACGAAAGCTCCTAAACAATCAAAAGGCTAGTAAACACTTAATAGAAAACTAGTCAACAAGACTTAATCCCTACTTATATTATAAATGCGAAAGTAACTTTGTCTGTCTGTCTGTCTGTTACGCTTTCCTGCTTAAACCTCTCAACCGATTTTGATGAAATTTGGTATAAGTATGCGTTGAATCTCATGAACGGACATAGGCTACTTTTTATTAGAAAATAAGGGGGGGAAGGGGGTGATACCACCTTCGAAAGTTATATGGAAAAATGTTTATTTATGAAGTTAGAGATATGAAATTTGGCACAAATATAGCTCGAAACTTGGATTAAAATTTAGACTACTATTTGTTTCGAAATTTAGGGGAGAAAGGGGTAAAACCGACCATGAAAGGATGAAGTCCACGCGAACGAAGTCGCGGGCACAGCTAGTCAATAATAAAACTGTAGTAAAATCGTAACCTAAAAAAATGTGCACAAAATCTTTTTAGCATCGGCTATTTTCAACAGTAAAAGCTTTTATATCCGAACTCTCGTCAAAAGTTTTCTTTTTACAATAAAAAATTCTCCCGGAATATTTTACAATTCAATAGCGAATGTAAATACCACTGAAAGCTATAAAAACACATTTGATAAGCCAGATCCCGAATTTATAATCGAGTCACGTCTGTGAACTACAGAAAACCACTCATTATCATTCTGGACTTGTTATTACCATGGACACAATGGATATAAATTGGATCTCTAATATTCATGTTGGATTTAAAATAACTCAGTCGTATAAACTGCTCCGGTAACGTTATCATTTCATTTGTCTTTATTGCAGCAGGCTTGCTTATATTATTATCTCCGGGCTGTCAAAAAACTAGAATCAACAATCAGGAAAAAAATCCGCGTTCGGATGCTTTGTTCTTGAGATATTATTGTGAACCTTAGTGTATTATACCTATACATTTTAGACACTTTATGACGTGACGTATTTGTTCACAGTTTCCTTAATATTTTATTCCATTATAAATAAAATTCTTGTAAAATATATATTGTTAAAAAATATTGCGATGTATGCATTGAATGAACTAGCGCAAATTATTTTTTTTCCTATCATTCCCCATACATATTAAAGTAATTATTATACTACACTTAACCAACCATAATCGGATTGCTTATTTACAAATTATTTTAGTTGTTTTATGTAGGTTATTTTCGTTTTGGTTATAGTTATTTTGAATTTTATATCAGAGTTTTCAATGAAACATAAATAGTCGGATGTAGTCCCCGTAAAATAATTTGACAGACGTCCGCCATATTGAAAAAATATTAAAGCAATGGTTACAAATTTAAACAAATAGGTACCTTGTGGTATTTTGAAGTAAGTGACTAGATGGTCTAGAAGTTTAATTTCCAGTTTAAAAATTTTCATTACTTGTATGTTGTTCTATGATATTATTATACTCTTATAGTTTTCTATGATCTCATGGTCCTAGCTTCTAGAAAAAAATATTTTATATATAAACTTTTTCAACATATTTCTAGTGTTTAATGACCGACCTGCATATTAATAGTGATTAAACTTTCCTTTGGTATTTATGTATCGATATCTTGATTTCAAAGTTGAAGCCTTGCCAAATCATTAAATAGGCTGCTTTTATCACTTTGAATTTACATGTACAATTTCTATTTGTTTTACACAGCAACACGATTCCTGCTGTCTCTAAAAACGTTTTGTTTTTTTTGTCCAAACCTAACGATTGGGAATTTGGTATGCTGATGTTGAAACAACAATTCCGAAATATATTTTTCCAATGACGTAGAATTTAAGCGCTGGCCCTGCGGCCGAGTTCGCGTCCAGGTTGGTAATATTTAGGGCGTGAATTTTTCAAACTGGACATGAATTTTGGTTACGAGAGATAAATCAGAAAAAACAATACTGGTGGTATGTGCTTTCAGTCTAAAACTAAGAGGTAGTACGTTAGTGCTTTTCTTAAAGCATGTACCTTATTTTAATAGGTTTTTAGTTTATTTCTAGTGGCAGGAAAAGATTTGTATGAAAAAAATTGAAATTTGCCAGGCACGACGTACCGCTAATTTATTCCACGGTGACCGTACCAAAAACTTATTTTTGCTAATTATACGAGTTAATCTAATCAAAAATAGTACCTAACAGTAAGCGTCAAAATAATAAAGTTTTCGTCATTGAATTGTTTTCCCAAACTAAAATGTATTTAAGGAATAAGATCTTTTCCCTACTGATTAAACTTTTAGCTCTAAAACTTCTCCATAATAAGAAAACATTTCATTTTTATTACTCACTTCGTGAATAAGCAAATTTAGCAACGACTATAATCTCAAAGTGGTTCTCCTAAGGGAAATCACTCCATAGAAGTGCCCACTAAGCGATTAACTTAATTATTTACCGTTTGGAATGTGTTGTAATAGTTTGACACTTGTTGTATGTAAAATTTGCTACTACTATATACTGCATTTATTTAAGTATTATCCTAAAATACCTCATTAATTAATTCTGCAGGCTTCTGTTTAATTATAAATGATAGTTGAAGAAAGAAGTTTGTTTGTCAGCCGCAAGGCTCGGATTGCCAGGTGTACAAAGATGTATTATATTATAATTAAAAAAATTTAAATTTTATATTATAATTATTTAAAAGTAAATATTTTTATTTATTGGTAAAATGGTGTCGCGTTTGGACCCGTTAAATTATTTTAAATGCTTAAAATGGAACGCGAAAGTCTTCAAGTTTATGTAGATATTATCATTGCTGACTGGGCAACCATTTTTTTGATATTTTTTATGACATGTTTTTAAAATGATGTAGGTAGCTGCAATTTATTTTACCTAGTTTTCTATTCTATTTCAATGTATACATTTTTTCATGGCTTCTTTGACAATTTCCACCGAGAAGCAAGCAGGCGGGAATTTGGCGTTGCACCATCTTTGGGATCCGGGGTCGCAGTTTAATGTCTAACGAACTTATATGTATATATTGTCTCTCGGGTATGGGTGTTGTGATACCCGCTTTACCTACTTCTGATTTCTGTAACACAAGTGCTTAAACTACTTACAACCACAGAAGCAGAGGGTTTTTTGGTAATGTTGTCTTATGTGTAATTTAATTTACTAGCTTCGGAAAATGATTTTCCTCCCAAGGAGTCCCGTTGGTCAAATAGTTTGACATTCGTTCTTTTAGAATGATGTCACACTTGTGTATCATACTCGTATAATAATTCAGACGATAACGTTCCATATGAGCTAGGTATCAAGATTTATGTCAAGAGATTCCTATCACTTAGAGACATAATAAAGCGTATTAGATATTCTAGCCATCTGTAGCAAAATTAAGTTTTCATAAAGTTCGCTGAGTCTGGCGGTAACTTAGACCTAGAGAGAATTACTTAGGTAGTAAAATAAGTAGTGTCTAACCGAAACAAGATTTGTGATCAGAACCGAAAGATTAGCCGAAGTTTCGGCCTTGGGTTTCCGTATTTGATACATACGTAACCTTTGTTGTATAATATAAGTAATAGTGGCAGTAATAAATTAGTACATAACAGATACCATCACATGGATAAAAACAGCATATCAAAGTAAATATTGGCAGTTCGAAATTAGTATTTATGACGAAGAAACTTAAAACTGGGTTTGGTTCGAACTTAAAATTCTTAAAATGGATACAGTTTCATTATAACATGACTCATAGTGACTCAAACAAGCAATCAAGCATAAGGCACAGCTGATGGGGCCACTCAACCATTACACGTACATCGCCAATCTTAAAAATACAAAAAATATCTACTTGAAATCCTATAATATGGTTGAAGCTCACTCTTGCAGTTGTTTTAACTTTGTATGAATGCAGCTCAATTAAATCTTTATTAAAGTAGGTTACATGTAACATTTTTGAATCGTCATTAACTATAGGCGTTGCTTTTACATATTTGATTAATTACGCCAGTGTTTAATATCGCTGCCATTTGCGTAAGACTGAAAACGTTGTCCAACTTTTCATAATCATTAACGAGTACAAAAATATGTGATTTAGGTTGGAGCCGAAACTATGGCCGAAACATGGTTTTGGGTAAAACCGAAACCGTGCGTTCTATCTGACACTAGACATAATCGCGTCTTTGATCGGTTAGAACTCGTGATGTTGAATTAGTCGCTAATGGGCTCTTCAATTAGTTAAGTAGTTTGATTTTCAAGTTTTCTTGTAATCGTTTTACAAGGTATTCTAGCTTTAGTTGTAAATTAAAAACGTACTTCAAAACATTGTTACTTTGCAACTAATTTAGAGGAATAAGGCATTTTTGTATGCAATCATGGATCTGTGTAGCCGTCATTGGCATAATTTAAGAGGTTTTCTAACCGTTCTTTTACTCTACGAAAATAGATATCATGATTTCATTAGCTTCTTTGAAGCTTGTAGTTTTTAATAAAGTCTGTACGTATTTCTATTTTTATTATATTTCACCATTAAATTCGTACGCAAACAAGTATACCATAAATCACCCGTATACCTAATTCAATCAAATTAATATAATAGGCTAAATATTTCAATTTTACGTTCCTAATGCTTATGCAAAGGCGATTAAATCTCTACCAAGCCGCCTAATGAGATTAGGCTTGCCAGTTACCTCTTCATATTATTAAGTCATATCGTTTGTCATGAATGTGTAATAATAGGAGTTCAGATGATGAAGATAATTAAATGCAAGTAGATGTTTAAGGCTTCGTCGACTATTATTATTACTGTCGTCTTTGATGTTTTATATGGTGATCGCATAGATTATTTTAAAGTCATTTAACTCGTGGAGGGAACACAAAATTACTCCACCTACTTTTTTGTGTATGTGACGGCTATAAAATGATTAACTAACTAACTATCCTTGATATCAGATTACTAAAATACCTCAGTGATTTTTTTACTCAAGATGTGTGACCTAAAATAGTTTTGTGATGTATCAAGGTGACGGACAATCTACTATATAAAAATAAGTCGGGTTTTCCTTCCTAACGCTATAACTCCAGAACGCACGAACCGATTTCCACGGTTTTGCATTTGTTGGAACGGTCTCGGGCTCCGTAAGGTTTATAGCAAAGAAAATTCAGGAAAAATTTCAACAAAAAAAAACCGGAAAATCCTCTAAGGCGAAACGAAGTTCGCCGGGACCGCTATTATAACAACTAGTTGTTGACTGCAAAATTTTGCGTTGTTTCGGGATAAAAGTATCATATATTATGTTAATCTAGTGCTTCATCTATCTGTCTTTTAAATTTCATCCAGATGCATCCAACAGTTATTGCATGAAAGTGTAATAACTTAACGCAAACAAATTTCGCGTTTATAATAAAAAAAAATTAAATAAATAAACGTTAACAAATAAGAAAACATGAATCCTTCTGTTATGCGTAAATCTAGTTAAACCTCAGTTTAGCTATGGGAAAATCTCGTAAGAACTGGCCTTAAAATGCGGCTACACCGCAATTTAAACAATTCCCATTATCAATAACCAGATACAAACGATGGCATGCGAGCTTAAGAAAGTAACTTCAATTAATTCGAAATTCCTTCTATTCAAATTAATTTCCCATCACAGCTGCCGTATTACCGTATCCCAAATGAGTTAATAAAGTGACTTAACGAATGAGTTGACGTGTTTCGATAAAAAAGCCCGTAAAATTTCTCTACGTTCGCCGATAACCTTCCGATTGCCGGACCGTAACATGTTTCGATGAAACCTGGCCTGGTGCTGAGGTGATGTGTATGTTCAAAATGTAGGACGCATATTTGCAAACCATATTACTTTTTATGAAGATTCAAGTATTTATAAAAACGTTATCTATACAAATACTTTAAAGGTGAAGAGTTTCCATGTTTGTTTGAATGCGCCAATGTTGAAACTACTGGTTCTAATTGAACAATATTTTTGTGTCGGATAGTACATTTATCTCGAAGTATTTGAGCTATATAACATCACACTGCGACCGATAGGAACGATGAATCAGTGAAAATGTAGAAGGCGTTGTGGGCCACTATCTAATTTTTTTTGTATAAAAGCGTTAGAAAAGGCAAACTTATGACTTATGGCATTCTCATAGAGCATAAAACGATTATTTATATTTTAAAAGTTTTAGTTACTTAAATAGTTTATTATATAGTTATTTTATAGTTAATAAATGTACATGAGAAATGATAAGAAGCAGTTGGATAGGGACAAATGAATGAATATGTTATTTAGCTTTATTTTAATAAAATAATTTATAAAGTGGGTCGTATTAAAACTTGCATCGTATGTCTTACAACTTGTCTACCTGTAAAACTTAGTTTAAATCTGATTGTACATTAAAATTAGCTTAATAGAATCATTGGCCACCACAGAATCCTTGGAAAGCTATTTGAACTGTGTCCAATCGTAATTAATTATAAAATTGGCAGAAACAGAGTTCACTAAATAAGTCTACGTAAAAATAATTAAGTACCTATTCTACAAAATTAAATGTATTATCATTGGTTGATTGATAAAACAGACATCTTAATTCTAAATAGACGAAGTTACGGGAAGCCGGTATAATAGAAAACAAAAAGTATTATACCTAACCTAATTAAATAAAAACAGAAAAATATTTTAAGTTCGCCGGTCCGTCTTCACGCCCTACCACGGCGTGAAGACCTATAAAAATAAAAATAAATGAAATAAAGATTTATATTTAAGCTCCAACTTCCACGCGGACGAAGTTGTGACCTCACAGATGCAGAAGAAGAAAGAACAGTACGTCAAATACACTTGCAGTTCCATTTTAGATCTTATTTCCGCATCGGTACAAAGTCAAAAATGTGTAGCAGACGTGCTTTCGTCGAACAAGCTCGTCAAGTGTTAGTAAAGACGCATCTTTCATCGCGCGAGGTGTCCAACTGGTAAATCGAGAACGCACTTTAAATTAAAAGCTCGTTCCGTTTTATGTTGAGCGTAACAGGTTTACGGCGGTACAGCACAACTTTGAAGTCAGACTGTAAAGATGGCGCTGAATGTTCTGACTTCGTTGTCTTTTGTAATGCGACTCAAATTTGGAGCATTCCCCAAAAATAGCTGTGGCAAGATGGGATTTGTGTCAAAATAGACGTCATGTTACGTTTTGGTCGTTCCAAGTATGCGTGTCTTACTTAATTATTTTATTTGGTCGTGTAAGTACTTTGCTTTTAAAATTTTAGTAGGTATGTATTTGCTGCAACTATCTATCGCAAAACTGATTATTTTTATATATGTTAAATGCAAGTACCATACTTTTGCCTGGTGTTTTTTTGCTAGTACATTATAGACATTAGACAACCTACTACCTACTTAGTTATTTAAATGTGGTCGCAAATAAATCATATTTTATGATAAATAAATAAATAAATATTGGACAACATCACATACATTTGATTGCTCTAATTTTGTGGTAAGTAGCTTAAGCACTTATGTTACAGAAATCAGAAACAACGACGGTACTACAACACCCAGACCCGAGACAATACGTAAAAGTTCGTTTCCCATATTGACCCGACCGGAGATCGAACCCGGAACCTCAGAGATGGCGCTCGCCAAAGTCAGGCCCGCTCGCCAAAGTCAGGCCCGCTCGCCTCTCGGCTACGGAGGTCGTCAAGGTCAAGGTATGATAAGCTGTATAGTACGCCTAATTGTGTCCTTTTTGTACGCCTCGTCGAAACTCTATATATACCTACGAGTAAGCGCAAAGTCGTCATGGCCTGGCGTAAAGGCCTGGGTAAAACACGACCACAGTCGACACAAGAAAGAAAAATAAAAGCCAGTATATTTTTAAAATCTGTATAGTTTTTCACGCCGCACCAGCATAGCCCTTTGCGGTGTGGGATACGAACCATTTTACGTATCGCGTTTGTTTCTTTAAACTAATTAATGCCAGTACACAGCCACTAGAATACCAGTGCTGTTGCGGTGTTAGAAATAATGACGTAGCAGCATTTGCTGAGGTGGAACCTGATTGACCACATTATATTCTGTGTGTACATATTTCTGTTTTTTTTTAATTGTATTGTGTGTCAATAAACATATTTCTATTCTATTCTACTTCGTTACTTTCGCTGCTTTGAACAAACCTATCAAAGAAAATTATTTGTTTGACACAAACAACATGCCAAAAAGCTCCCAACAATAAATTGTACCGAAGTAACTTTGAAAGGGCGCGCTAGTTTTTAGTCGTAGTAACAAAGAAAAGATAGTAGGATGAATGAACTCAGACTTGTTATAAACTTCAAGTCCGACATTTGAGCTCGAAGGAGGATAATGTCGTTAAGCTCATAATTATTAACTTTAAGGCCCAATACGAAGAGAATTAGCGAAACTTCATGTATTTCTGTTCACTACAACGATGACCTCAAGTAATTCTAAGCATTAAATCACTTTTTGTACGTTTATTCAGATATTTTACAAGGTCGTCGCCTTCTTGAAATTTTAAAATAAATGAATATATAAAAATTATACCGTTTTTAAAAAATGTTCAAAAATGATTTCTTCGAATTATTTTTCTTCCAAAACTCTGTAAATATATATTTAGAAAAAAATATTTTTACTAAAAAATTTTAGGGTTGTGATTCCAAAGGTCGCCGCCTTCTTCGTTTTTTATACAATCTATTAGTTATTAAAATAATTCATTTTAAACACAAACGCCTGATTAAATTGCATAATTCTTAGATATGAAAGTTTGCCGTTCAGGTGCTTCGATGTGTAGTGTTGACAGGTGACGGCAGTTAGTTGTCTGTTTTGAAAATAGTAAATAAATTGGTTTACACGCGTAGTCTTTACGCAGCTCGAATTGCGCAAATTCCATTTTGAGATTATATTTTTTGTAAAATACTTTTTTGTTGGGAGGCTGCTTAGGCTGCATTATTAGGGTTCCGTAGTCGACTAGGAACCCTTATAGTTTCGCCATGTCTGTCTATCTGTCTGTCCGTCCGAGGATAATCTCAGAAACCGTTTGCACTAGAAAGATGAAATTTGGTACAAATATGTATATTAATCACGTCAACAAAGTGCAAAAAATAAAAAAATGATTTTTAGGGTACCCCCTCTACACGTAAATTGGGGTGTGACTTTTTTTTATTTTAATCCCAACATGTGATATATCGTTGGACAGGTATTTAAAAATGAACAGGGGTTTACTAAGATCATTTTTTTATATTTTTAATATTTTGGGAAATAATCGCTGCAAAAGAAAATAAAATTGTGTCCCCCCTCCTCTAACTTTTGAACCATAAGTCAAAAAGTATGAAAAAAATCTGGAATATAGAACTGCATAAAGGCTTTCTAGGAAAATTATTTTGAACCTGATGGGTTTAATCGTTTTTGAAATTTTTGAAAAAATATTTTTTTAACTAAAGTTGTAATTTAAGGATACTTAAGTATTGTGATGCTTTGAAAACTACGGAACCCTACACTGAGCGTGGACCGACACACTTTTGGCCGGTTTTACTTATTTACAATAGCCAAACTGATCATTTATACGTTTCTAGGCAAGTGAGAAACTCAAAAATGCAAATCGTCGACGCGCGTGCAATACCGCGTATGTAGCATTTGCCATAAAGATTAAAGTGGTCTGTTATTTCATATTATTTCAATCTAAATTAGAACTTACGGGAAAATGTCATTACGCGGTATTGAACGCGCGTCGACGAAATATCACAACCGAATCGGAAAATAATGAACAGAGTAAGTGCAATCACAGAGACGGCAAATAATGTCATACATTATCATAGGGGTATGATTGACCGCTTGGAGTCTAGTAAGAATTAATACACTCAGGACCTTACCCCCACTTTGGAGAAAACAGAATAAAGTTTTTAATTTTTAATTTTTGCAATTTTTACAACGACATTTTGTAAGACTCACAAGTACAATCATTTCAAAGTATGTACGTGAAGTTATTTTTCGTACGATGCATCTATTAAGAAAATGTGGTCGCATGTGGCTAAAAGCCAATCATAATCTTCAGTAGGCATCTGAGATGGAATTGACCGATCATGATCGCCATGTATACCTGTCGGTAGCAAGTTTGATGTCTTGAGAGCAGAAGAGCTCTGAATTTAGCTTACTGAATGCCGCGACTGCAGCACTAATTCTGCTTATTATTTCAGCATCGAGGTTGCACTTGGGTGTTATTGTACTCCCAGGTAGCGGAATTTGTCAACCCGCTTCAACTAGTCCTCACCAAGTCTTCATTTCAGTGTCTCGCGACCATTAACGTCCTTCGACAGCCATTCCTCTTTTTGATACTTATTTTTAGACCAAATTTTTGGCAAGACGGTGAAAATCCGACATGATTTGCTGCAGGGTTTTGGGGATTCTGCCACGAAACAAAGGTCATCTACGTACAAGATCTCATTAATCATAGCGTGTGTAACACGTTCGTGCAAGCCCTGAGTGCGGAACCGGATGCGAAAACCTTTCGAAGAAGTCCTTGAGACATCCCTGACATCCAATGCAAAATACAGCGCGGATAGTGTAGGCTAGTACATACCCTTGCTTCATGCCACAGGTGACGGGGAAAAAAGTCAGACTATTCGTCGTTGACAGAACTGCTCCGTGCATCATAGCTTCCCTAGCACCATCTAGAGAGCTTTCCGGGGCACGCTATCGAGAGCCTTCTCGAGGTCAACTTCTTGAAGATGACGCACTGAAAAATTAGCTTTGCACGTGCCCCGATCAGGCCAAAATCCAAATTGGGTTTCAGGCAGGTGCTCTTCGGTGTGTTTTAGGAGTACTCTGGCAAAGATTTTCCCAGGGGCTGATAATAGTAAAATACCCCGGTAAGAGGTGCAATCGATCAATGCGAGAAACTGTAAAAATGCTAGGACTTGGTCTTTTTCCCACAAAGTACAAAAAGGCTCCATATAGCCGAATGAAACCCGTCACCACCGGATTTAAGTAGTTGCTCTCCCGGTATCAAGTTGATACCAACCACGCGCTATTTTAGTTGTTAACTGACCGCAAGAACAATCTCAGCAAGAGTCAGCGGCTTATCCAGCTTAGCTAGAGTTGGGAGTTCAGATATCAACAGAACATATTCAAAGTCAAGAGACCAGCGCACGTTGAGTAGAGCGTTGAAGTGTCCCATCCATTACTCGAGCACTTTCTCCTTTGTTTTGAGAAGTCCTTCACCATTCGATGGTTTCAAAGGAGCTTTTGAAAAGGGGATCGTGCTAATCAACTTTCGAACCTCACTGTAAAACACCCCAAGCTAGTTTGTGTCAGGAAACCACTGCATGTAGTGAGCTTTGTCTTGCCACCACCGATCCTTTCCCAAGATAGTCGACGAAACTTCAGGTTACTCTCGTCGTATTTCCACAACACTTTCAGGGTGAATTGCTCTGCTTTGTCGATTGCGCTAACTATGACTTTATCGTTTTCAACAAACCAATTTTCATGTTTTTGGTTGTTAGCCCTTGAGTGAATTTAGCCGTGTCTAAGATATGAGAAGATATAGCCAACCAGCTCTTTTCGATATCACTGCTCTCAGGGCTTACAGACGGTTAACTGATTGTTAGCGCTTCAGCATATGTCTTCATTGTCTCATGATTCATAAGCCTAATACCGTTTAAACATGCAGACTTGGATGGACCGGATCTGCGAGGACGCCGGAAGCAAAGACGTAGTTTTATAACGTCAAGTCTGTGGTCAGTCTAGCAGTGACCACCACGCATCCCGCGGGTGATTAGGACTTGGGAAACGTCTCTTTGCCGTACTTTCGCATAGTCTATTAGATACTAATATTTGGGCCTTGGGTGCTCCATGTAGTTTTATACTTCGCGGGGAGGCTGAACAAAGTGTTTGTAATCGCAAGAATTTGTGCACATAAATTGAGCAGTAGCTGACCATTCTAGTTCATGTTACCCACTCCGTTTCTGCCTAAGATTTTAAGCCAGCCTTCATAGTCTTGAGCCATTTTGGCGCCCAACAAGAGTACCAGCTCGATTGGACGTACACTCTTGATACTGCGCGCTAATTCTTCGGAGAATTGCTAAGTTCCCGAGAACAATTGCGGTTTTCCGTTCTGGATAGGTGTTGGAGTTGTGATCAAGTAGGGTTAGCACGTTCTACGCGCCTGAAGTCATATTAGGTGATTTTAAAAACCGTATTTTATTGTATCGTCGACTACGAGTGAAACGATGCGGAGGCAGCCGCGGTTACTACCATCCGTGTGGGTTAGGGTGAACATTTCTTTAGGGCATCTTTTCTAGCCCCCTCCCCGGCTGAGCAGGCAAAGCAGTACCCCCCTAAACAGGCCACCTTTGTCACTAAGGTGCTGCCGAATCCTCTTTATCTCCCCGGTGTAGAGTGAAAGCGACCACGATGTACCAACTACACCCCCAGAGCCGTCCAAGTGCAAGCCTCGGACAAAGCCCAGTCTGTATGAAACTGGACCTCTGCCCTATCAGCTTGCCCTATGCTTATCAGCGTGGACTGCCTTTACCGCCGAGTTAGACTTTGTACACAAAGCAGGAGGTTCCACCGCAAGACCTGCCAACCGAAGCATGCAGGATTCCTCATCGGGTTTAGCTCACAAGCCGACGTAATAAGCCGGGGTGTGATCGTTGTGTGTACCACAGCTACTTGGAGCCACCGATGAGGATGCGTGTACCGTCTGCAGTTCTGCACTTCATGTACACAACCTTTTGAAAGGTCGGTTAGCATACACGCTGCAAACGCTCAATTACACCCCATATATCGATGTCCCCAACGAATAAACGTGCAAGAGCTCTTGCCCAAAAATTTTTTTCGTTTTTATGGCATAGAATACGCCTACACATTTTTTTTTGTAAATTTTGGACTTAAAATAAGACTTTTATAGCACAAAATTCGTTTATTGTAGGGAAATTAAATTTCTTCATATATCATGAATAACAAAACATGCGTCTATTGAATCTAATTGTTTCTTTGAGTACACCAAAATAAACGTATTAAATCAATCTGCCGCTTGTGTCTAACCTTTCCTTTGGGTGATAACTCCTACACAAAAAAAGACACGATTATTCGTGTAAAAATGGAAGCTACTTTTATTAGTAATGCTTCATTACAGACCGCAAAAATTTTAATACAGCTATCCTAATGTAGAATTATTATCTTTTACTTATTTGTAGAATCGTGTATCGTTTTACTACACTTGTTTATGCTTCATTTATGACACGAATAAGCGTGCAGTGATACATTTCTGTTAACAAGTCACATATTATTCATTAGAATAATAAAATTATATGTTTTTTCTTGAATACTGAGATAATCGATAGTTTTATTTTCTTAAAAAATATATGATCTGAAATATTTTTAACCTTTAATATAATTATACATTAAATATATCTATTCATTACGAAATTAAAGTAATGTGATTTCAAACGTTTTTATGGTTTCCTGAAAAGTAGTAGTTTTTCGTTTGAACGTTTATTCGTTGGGACCATCGATATGTTTGTATGTATGTAACGAATAAAATACAAAATTGATAATCTATTGGTACTTACTAATATTACAAAGTAGTAAGATTTAATAAATTATACGTAAGCAATGCTGTCTCTAAATCAAAATTACTCTGCACAGAATGACATGTATGTATTAGTACTACATGGCATTAGCTCGTACTAGCACCGCACACTCGTGCTGCGCTAGCACGAGCTAATGCCAAATGCGTTCAATAGATGGCGCGCGGTTCGCCGCGAAACGGGTAATGTCAATTGCTTCGTATTGGGCCTTAAGTGAAGGCTGAACGTTAGCTCGAGCCGACATCGGACCCTCTGCTTTATATCAGTTAACAAGATGTTTAAGTAACTTTTAAAAGAATACGAGTTACTGAAGTTGGAGTGTTATACGCATCCTGTGTGTAAACGTTGGTGAAGATACGATTTTGATTAAAGCAAAACATTTACTTCTGTTTACACTGTAACAAATATTTTTTGATTGATTTATCCCTTTAAGGTTGAGTCAAACAGCCAGCGTGGCTTAGCGGGGCGGAGCGGCGCGGCGACGCGACGCTGAACGAGAAACGCCATACAGCGCCGACGTTTACCGTCACGCTGGACGGGACGCCTCTGTATAGCGTCTCTCAGAATAGCTAGTACATTACTGCTGCTCAACGTCGCGTCGCCGCCCCGCCCCGCCACGCAACGCCGGCTGTTTGACTCAACCTTTATCACTCACTAGAAGATTATCAATCAAAGACGTTTGTCAATCAAGTCGTCAAGTAAAGATGCAATTGTTACTTTGCAACCATTGGTTTTCAGTCAATCATCAATTGTTAGCAATGTTCAAAAGCTAATTCATAAACACAATTACATACATCACATACATTCCTGTGATTTTATGGTAAGTAGCTAAAGCACTTGTGTTACAAAAATCAGAAACAACGACGGTACCACAACACCCAGACCCGAGACAATGTAGAAAAGTTCGTTTCCCATATTGACCCGACCGGGGATCGAACCCAGGACCTCAGAGTCAGGCCCGCTCGCCTCTCGGCTACGGAGGTCGTCAATGATGATGCACAGCAAATACAATGACAGAATAACAATATTATTGTTATTCTGTATATAAACATTTAAAAATTAAAAAAACATAGTCACCGTTAGGTATAGCCAGCTGTGACGTCAGGAAGCTGCTATGTTAGCAAAAAATGGTTACGGAAAACGCATTACATCGCATTTGATCCTTATTTTTAATCCAAAATGCGATCGGCGCGCTATCTTCACTAGCTCTCAATCCATATCATTCACAACTCAAACGAACCCGGTGGAACTAATGGGAGCGCATTTTTGTTTGTCTGTCCGTTTGATATAATAAATCGGTCGAATCACCGTCTTTAACGATGTTTTGTGTTCGGTGAAAGTTTCGTTTCTGTTAAATGAGAGGGATAACACACCAATCAAAGGGATTTTAAGGCCTTTGTTCGAGATGAATGCAGCGTTGCATCTGTTATAATGTGTTGATCATCTGAGTTTGATGTTAAAAGAAGAGTTAAGGTGTATTGTTTTACTACCGTCTTTTTAAGGGTTTTTTGTAGAATATAGAGCTAGGGTTAGGATTTTAAGGCTAGGAATCTTTTGTCCTCTGTTTTATGGAACTCCTTAAGTACAACACTTTTGAAGAGGGATTACATTATAAAGCCTAAGTTAAGGTTTGATAGTAAATTAACAAGGAATGGGAAGGTATATTTAGAAGATATAATGAATGTGATATAAGATTAACATCAAGTATACTTTTTATATAGAAGTAACGTGAACAAGCTCGCAGGCACCAACTAGAAGTTAATAAAATAAATAATGAATATTACCAACGCAATAAAATACTACCCTATTTATAATAAGATTAAACTCATCATTTTTAGAGACTTGTATACTATAGATAATACCAAATGCAATGAAAAAACAGAGGGAAGATAAAAACAATCATACACCTCCACACCATGTTTAAAGCATACATTTTAAATTTCAAGTCTCTGACTTCTAAGTCATAGGATTTTCATACAAACTTCCAACCCCCTTTATGTCCCCAGTAAAAGAGTTTTGAAAAATCCATTGCAAATGTTTACAACGAAAAAAGAACCTACCTACCGAATTTAAACTTTATGAGTTTTATGGTTTATGAGATTTCGTGATCAGTCAGTCATTGAGTGGTATTTCGCTTTAATATATACTCGTATAAAAATTATATAGGTACCTAACATTAATACATAACAAGGAGGATCAAAAATCGTTCTTTTTTTTAGTAGGTAATGTAGCCCAAATCAGCCTGTAGGTATAATAAATATAACAAAACTCCTTAAAAATAGTTTTCAAAGATAACTACACTTTCTAGTTTCATAAATTAAAGTTTACGGTACACTTTTAGTTTCTCTTTTCCTTTATCAGGCAGGGTAGATAGCTGTTTCAATGGTTTATTTAATTAATAAAGTATGGTATTCATAACTAACGCGTAACTTAAAGGAACAAAGGAAGAACCCATTAATTCGAAGCAAACAAATTACCTATTAGTGTAAACACAAACATTTCCACGTTTCCGGGAGTCGAACACGTAACCCGGAGACGAAACACAGGTACACCTGCCTACTCCGATGTGGGTCAACGCTTGTAGAACGATGCGTTTCGTTCTATTTATAGGAAGTAATGTTTCTGAATGGATCAGTTATATTTAACTGACCACAGTGGATCCTAATAATTAACATACAACTACACTCAAAGCTTGTATCCTTTATTTTTAACGCACCGCTGCGTTGGGGAAGCCAGCAGCGTGTGTGGGACTTCCCCGCGGAGCGGAGACTTGATTAGAGTGTTAGGGCATAGCGATTTATCGCTCGAACTGGAGTAGCCCGACGGGTGATATACTTCCACCTTACAGAAGACCGCAGCCAAATAACAATCACATCGGTGTTATGATCCTGCGCGTGAGTAATGTTTCCAGAGCTCATGGGGGTACATTGGTAGCAGGGGTCAAGCCTTATGCAATACTTGTCGCTCTTAAGCTATGACCTTATTACCATTTAACATTAAGTGGAATGAAGTAAGCTACCTGAACGGGTGCCTTTTAGATAGCTCAGCATATGTATTGGTAATGTTGTGCGATCTACAACGCTTGTATTTTTCGGAAACCTGAGGCAAAATACGACGAACAATGAGTTAAAACAATTATGTTTGAAGGGTTGATAGTTCCAAAAGGGCTGTCCACACCAGATTTGATTGCGCACAAAAAAATTCTTGAAGCAAAAAAATAATACACGACCTCGATTGGCTGTGAATAAGACGCTAAACAGTAGTAGGAACTTACAAAAACATAGTGGTTGTTTAGGAATCAGATTTCTAATTCTATAATCTCGTATCTTTCACACCGTTAATTTTATTCATTTGAAAGGAGATATTAGTGTGGTGCCATGTTAAGGAGACCAGGATCTGATGATGGGATCCCAGAGAAACTGAAATTAACTTTCGAAAATCATTATGGTGGTCCGTTTGTAACTTTCTTTAATATTTCAAAGCACACTACTATTACATGAAATTCGGTAGTCGGTCAGATGTTGGAGCCAAAAGATAGTTGAGGAAACTCATTGACCATTTATAGAAGTAAACTGGACTGGACTTCTTTAATTTCTATTGATGAGTTCTTTGCTCTTGTATGGCCTAAAAAGCCACAGGTTTGATGATGGACCATACACAGTCGCGGAAACTCATCCACAATTAAAATTATTTACATAGCATTTAAAATGAGTTATTGAATATTATATAGAGATGGCTAGTAAATTAAATCACACTGAATATATTCTAATACTCCAAGTCTCTTTTAATAACGCGAATAACACTTTTTTCCTTATCCCTCAAAAGAATTCCAAGTTCGCGGTGTTTTTGTCAACATATTTTTTGTGAGGATATTAAATAATTCCTCGAGATGACAAGGTAATAAAACCTCATTTTTCGGAGGTTAATTGAAAAGTCGAGATGTTTTTAACAGATTGACTGTCTGGCCCAATGCTTGGTTTAACTGGGATTTCCACAAACTTAAACTCTAGTTTTGGATTAGATATTGTTTAGTTTAGTTTTTTGTTTTATTCGTTTGAGATTAAAGTTGATTTTTGTAAGGATACTACACTCTGATTTAAATGATTTAGGATTCAGGAAAAATCCTGTATTATACACAATGTGAAAATCTGATATTAGTAATTTATATAAATCTTCATAGTAATAAAATTAACATAAGTCTAGTTGATGATAAAATAGGGTCGAACAACATTTCGTTACCTACAGCGAAGTTTAGAGAGTCCATTTTGATGAATGACTACAGATTGTACAGTCATTTAGAAAAGCTGTGTTTATGTTAATTCTGTTAATACGTTTTGGTTAAAGTGTGATAAATCAAACGGTTTCTCTACTAATTACTACTAGTCCGGAACACTCACAATCGTTTTTTTTATTAAATACGTATTTTCATAGTAAGAGTCTTCAAGGCGGAAGTTATTTTCCGAAATTTATTCTTGGTGATATCATCACTTAAAAAAACAAACCAGTGCTTCCTCTCATTCTGGAGATAATAGAAGCTTTGGATCGATAATTCATTTTAGGTGATTAATTTGCAGTTTATAATTAAATCGCATGATGAGTGGTCACGTCACAGTACACGTACATTATTACGGTAAAGAGACACTAGTTAAAACTTTTTGATCTTTAGACTTTCGAAGGTTCAACAAAGATTTCACAAACACTAGTAGTAGCAGAAAACAGAGACTAGATTTGAAGAGAACTGGAGATAAAGCTAAACCTCTACCATACCATTGTGATAAAGAAAAAGGCTATGTCTAGTTATAGACTTGTATACGCTGACCATTGCATATCGTTGTACTATAGAAGAGGCCTGTTGCCAGTTGTACAGTCTGATTTAGAGAAAAAAAATGCGTTTTGAAACTAAAAAGATAACGCTTATTCCAGCGAGTGTACAAGACCCGTCAATGCGCCTGCGCACGTGATTTGTGGCGCCGCTCCGCCCCGCGCTGCTACTGCTGAACAATCCTGCGCATTTACGACTTCTTTCCCCGAACTAAGGCTAAAGGGCTCTTCACACTCCACAAACTATTCAAACTGTGCAATTCGGAATACTTAAGGGGCACTAGCTTGCAAATGAAGATGGTGGTGGTGCGAGGAACTATGGCTGTGGTATTATAAAGAAATAGAATAATTTTATCTCCCCTTCCGGTTTGGAGTTTGAATCTTCACCTTCATGTGCGTGCTACTCTTCCAAGTGATTCTTTAAATTTTTAAAGTTCGCTAGTATGGCGAAAAGCAATATAATTTTTTTTTTAATCTATGCCTGTGGTTCAAAACTGCCATCTTTCCTGGAACTTGCCTATACGACTAAAAATTTTAAAAAACCTATGCGAAAAATACCTCTAATGAAATCGTTGTTTAAGGAACGACCCTTGATAATCGAGTAATTATACGCCAAAACTGCCGTACATTATCTATGAAACAAGGCAATACTCCTACTCTACTGGATTGATATCAACCTAAAACAATCGCAAGTAAACTTGCTTTTAAATAAACAACTGCATCGATGGATCGATCGATCCATTCGTTCGAGAGTTACGATGCCTCAGACAGATACAAACATAGAGACAGACAGAAAGCCATTTACATCCTACTTATAACTCTTTTTTCGTCAGGGGTTAAAACTAAATTGCACCGTTTAAAAATCTTTCTGGAACCACTTGACCAATATTATGTTAGAAGTGTATATTTTTAAATTATTTAAAAGTTATTAAAATAAGTTACTTATATGCTGACAGTTTCAAATTAGTGGAAATTTTAATATTCATATTCTAAATTTCAAATTGTAAATTTACATAGAGATATTCATTATTCTTTCACGCTATACGAATTTCTATATATCGATGAAATTTGGTAGGTACAAACTCGCATAGAGATTAAATACTAGAATAACAAAAAAATAACAGCACTTCTAGATAAACACTTACAGTTCGATATTAGTTCTTATGCCCAAGACATAAGGACGCGGTGCAAAGTCAAAAACGCATACTCTGATATGCTTCTGATCCTAAAATATATCGGTCACATAAAAACATCCTTATACTTAAACAAATGTCATGTAAGTTATGGACGCAATGTCGCGGAGTGAAGGATCTAAATTTATGGCTAAGCTTCAGTTCCTTTATCTAGAATTTCTAAAATTTTAAAATAACCAATTGGCTGAACAGAATGAGTGCAGGACCAAATCAGACGATAAATGCAGCTGAAACTACATGAATATTAAATAGTTTAATTAAAACGTGGACTAAGAGTTAAAAATAACGTATCTCAATTAAAATTCATTAGACGTCGTTCTCGTATTCATCGTACTTTTTTACTACAATAATAGAAGTGACTTTTATTTTAGAGTAGACTTTAAGAATACACTACATTTGATATACCTATTTAATCAAAATACATATTTTATTGTATTTGACCTCCGTAGTTGAAAGACGAGAGGGCTGTACCTGCACTGGCGTCGCGCCATTTTGGCATTAATGAAACATTTTGGCTAAGAAAACTGGAAAAATATAACGAAATGCAGTCGTTTATGCAATACCTAAAAACTATGTGGACAGAATCAGCAATTAAACTGATTTAACATCTCAATAGTATAAGTTCCAGAAAAAAATAGACGGTACTACGTACGCCGGGACAGCTAGTTATTCAATAAAAATCCGGCTTTACTCTCTATTGCAAGCAAACCTCGGCAACGAGACTGAGGAAAGTGGGCTACGTCACTTATTAAAAAATTAACGATGATATTTAAATAAGCAAACGGATCCCATAATAATTGGCGTTATAAACTTTCCATCATAAAACCATTAGGGTGCGTAAATCATCAGTTCAATGACTTACTCGTATGATCGGCATGTCGATTGATCAAGTTTACTGCATAACCTTAAAGTGAAATAAGTGGGCAAGTACCACAGATAAGTACCCATAAACTGTTATCGAACCTGTCTCCGAGGAACCATTAAATTAAAGTAATAGCATATTAGAGTCCGAATGTTGGGCTAAAGCATCCATCATTGATGCCTATCTATGGAATACCATCTGCCAATTTAGTTGTCGCTTTTAAATGAATCACTGTCGCTACGATTGGACAGCTTGGCTGCATTTTATGTGCATTTAAATGATTAACTGTGCAGAAAAAAGAAAATATCTTGAAGGAATATTAACAGGAATAATTGGCGTAACTACATATAACAAACGTCTTATACTTACTCCGCTTAGGATGCGCCACGTGAGTAAATTTAATGGCTAATGTTAATAAATGTCGAAATAGATAAAGCGCTGCTGAAAATACGAGTTCGTTGTGCTATGCTTGCTAAGAAAATTTAAGTGATATAACATCAGTGCTTCTTTAGAGAGAGGTAGGGCATAGCGATTTATCACTCGAACTGGAGCAGCCCGACTGGAGAAATACCTTCACCTTACAGAAGACCGCAGCCAAATAACAATCACTTCTGTGTTGTTGTGTTCCTGTGTGTGAGTAATGTTTCCAGAGCTTCTTGGGGGTGCTACATTAGTAGCAGGGGTCAAGCCTTCAAGGTAAGTAGTAACAGATTTATTATGCTGTACTTGTGACCCTAAAGCGAGGGCCTCATCACCACTAAACATCAGGGTAAGGTCAATCTTGAAGTGTAATATAAAAAAAAGATAAGAGTTTGGACGCTTAAAATATTTTTTAACAAGTTTAATGAATTACCAACGAGAGATAGTAAGAATTATCGAAACTCTTAAGAGCATCATTTTACTATTATTTTATCTGTCAATACCATTTTTCACAGTACTACGCAAAGATGTCCTGTCAATCCAATTCAACGTTTTAGAATATATATATATTTTTGAATCCATTTGAACGACCCGGAAATATTAAATCTTCCGAGTACTTCCCGATTATCTGAAACAAGACATTTGATATAAAAGACAAACAGTTTTAAAATCCTTTCATCCTTTTATTACGATTAGCTTTTCATTCAAATAAACATTTCGCAAACGTTTTGTTTTTCTTACCTTTCTTGCTTTCAATGAAAAGATTAAATAAAAATGAGAGGAAATAAGGTTTCGAAACTCAATACGGGAGACCGAGTTGCTTTTAGGGGGTGTGAGCCCCTTTCCCTCTCTCCGCTCCACCGAAACTCCGGTGAGGATGAAAAGGCTGTCTGCGGCCATCATCAGATAGTCAATTAGAAAAAAAACCGACTCACACTTGGCCAAGTCTTGTTTTACAACTACCATTCTATTACTTTGTTAGATATTGATATTTATTCATTGTGAAGTCTCCCTAACATATGAGGTTAAAAAAGTAACAATGAAGCACTTCGTACAAAAATACATTCACTGAAGCGATATTGGTGCTATGATTTATTTATGTATAGTCGCGGTCATAATATTTCGTCAAAATCTAACCTTTTGATTAATTGACGGTCAAATGACCGCAAAAAATTATTGTCTTTTGTATTTATATCGTACATAGCAGTTGAAGACAGAGCATGGTAAATCTGAACAAAGAAAGCATTCATTTCAGCGATATGTGTACATCTTACTCGTGATGACTCAATGAATTTATTAAAACAAGCAATGAGGGAGATCACACAAACTCCTCACATTGCATTGTAAACTATATCGATCTATCTATAATCTATAACGATCCAATCTAATAAGAATAGCATCTAATACTAAATGTACATTATAGTAGCAATAAATTATTGAGTATTCAAGCCGCAATGGTTTTGCGGGAACCAAATGACCGCTGAAAGCTTGTTTGCTAAGCTACATATGATGGCAAATGAAAGAATGTAATCTCTGCTTACTCCTCCAGGAGAAAGTCGTTATTGAGTAATTACGTCTTACTGCTAGAAACAGGATGAAAAAATGTGTGTAAGATAAGTGGTCAGCCAGCCATATTGTAACTGTTAATGTTGTTCGTCTGTCAAATGGCCACTGGCTGAGTGCGAATATATTTTTGCTATTTGTTAAGTAAGTAAGTAACATTTGACCTTTAACGGAAATTATTACAATTTCCTGAAAATAGTTTACTTCATCACGTCGCAATTTTAAGACATTAATTTATTTATTTATTTATTTATTTAAAAACTTTATTGCACAAAAAAAAAAGTACAACAGGTGGACTTAATGCTGTGGGCATTCTCTACCAGTCAACCTTTGGGTCATGCAGATAGTTTGTATGTGCGTATGAATCTTAAACTACCCGTACGATTTCAAACGTTGCGATGGTAAACATTTTATTACCGCAACTGTACGTACCATAAAAGCATGAATAACAACGCCAGTGATTTTAGCAAATGGTTTGTATTTTTAGCTGTTTACGGCTACTGGTACAAGAGTCTGCCGTACTAAGATTTCGTTTGAGCACCTAATCATTTATTTTAAAATACAAGCATGACAGCTATAAACTAGCGGTCTTATGAGTTGTAACAAACGTATTTGGACTTAGGAATTTCTAAAATGAAGTCTTTAATGTCATGAAAGGAGATAGAAATAGAATGTAAAGCGCTACGCTTTGAAATATTGTTTTTGAAAGAAACAGTACAAAATAATCTCTCTTCAGACATCAATATAGCAAACCACAACCTTTTCATTGTTTTTTCAAGTAATCAACCGTTGTTGTAGGAGACTTTTTTTCTACCCTAATTCTGGTGTGGGTGAAAAGCATAACACATAATTTAAAGGTCGTGGATTTGAATCCCACGTTGACGGGAGGAGATAAAAGTAATCGGATCATTTTTAAAAATATAGCAAACTTTTTTTTTTTATGGACTCTATCTCGCCTCTCTAGATAACGCGATGATTCCGCCAATGTCAAGTGGTTAGAGAGACTAGCAAACATTCAACAGGCACCTTTTAAGTCATTTGGGTGACAGAAATACAGACTTGAGTCACAAGTCGCCCTAAGTGGCTTACTTATTCAATTTGTGCTTGTCCCATTTTTAAGGTTAGTATTTTTATGATACTCGATACAATAGAACCCATAAATATATATAGGTATGACTCTTGTGCTTTATACAGAAATTCGTTTCCTTCATTTATTTAATGAATGGAAAAAACAATGCTTTTTCTAATAAGCATATCGGTTATAATCATAAGGGTTAAAATAAACCATATATCTCATTAAAAGTAATACTTAGATGACATAATAAAAAAAATGTTTAAGTTTCATTAGATAAGAATGTGTGAGGCTTATGTAAAGTCAAGACGTATAAGAAGATGTTTAATACAGTCAACACCTTTTCAGTAGACTCTTTATTTACATGAAAAATGTATAATTTTTAATTTTTATCTCGAAATAACTAACAGGCGAAGTCACGAACAACAGCTAACAATTTACATAAAGCGGAAACAAATAGTAACTAACGGATATTTAATAACTAGCCGACAGGGCGAAATTTGTTCAGCCTTAGAGACAAGAAATGAGCAGACTTCAAAAAAAAAGGAAAAAAGTAATAAAAATAAGTTTCCAGCCAAATCTATTAAGCCGTTTTTGAGTTATAAATAGTGTAACTAGCACGACTTTCTTTTATACAGGTAAACTAGCTGTGCCCGCGACTTCGTTCGCGTGAACTACATCCTTTCATGGTCGGTTTTACCCCTTTCTCCCCTAATATTCGAAACAAAAAGTAGTCTATATTTTAATCCAAGTTTAGAGCTATATTTGTGCCAAATTTCATATCTCTAACTTCAAAAATAAACATTTTTCCATATAAACTTCCAAAGGTGGTATTACCGCCTTTGAAAGTAGCCTATGTCCGTTCTTGAGATTCAACGTATACCTATACCAAATTTCATCAAAATCGGTTGAGAGGTTTAAGCAGGAAAGCGTAACAGACACACAGACAGACAGACAGACAGAGTTACTTTCGGTTTAAAGAATTTTATTTCTCAAAAAGAACATTTTACATAGTTCACTAAATATGAGAAACTTAACAATTTTTAATATTATGTACAAATATGGGTTCAATCTATCATAGTTACACAACAGATTCTAGGTAGGTACACCATCAATCTCTTTTTAAAAACATGAATAGATTCAGTCTTTTACAAATTTCGGTAATTTATTGTATAATTGAGCTCCCTCAAATTGTATATTTCTCTTTCCGTACATGGTTCTGATCTTTGGTAGTTCTAAATCATTTCTGTTTCTAGTATAGTGGTGATGTTTTTTTGTTTAAATGTGATTTGTATGTGAATGTTATCATTTAGTATTTTATTCATTAATATGCAGGTGTGATAGGTATAGAGTTTATTTATATTTAAGAGTTTTGTCTTTTTATAAATTTCTTTAGTGGAAGTTAAAAATGGAAAGTTGAATAGCACCCTGATTAGTTTATTTTGTGTAATTTGTAAATCATGTATGTGTGTAGGCGCGGCCTGTCCCCAAACTTGTATTAAATAACTTTCGCATTTATAATATTAGTAGGGATAGATATATTAAATAATTGGCCTGAACAAATCAATCCAAGTAACTTATTTCCCTTAGGACTGAATCTTACTGTCCAATTAGAAAGAACTTATTTGATACCATAGCAAAGTTCAAAGATGCTTTCCGCTTTGTATACAGTTTTATTCAGTACTTAACTCCATTCTATTTCTTCATTGTAGTCGCGCTCATTAAAATAAAATCTGTATCCATGACAATTTCTCATTACGAGGGATTGTGACTGGACGGGTCGTAATTGTTATGATTTATGGAGCTCCTGTTTCGAATCTAATCGAAATATCTTTGCACTAGTTTGATTAATGAGAAATGTGAGATATATGGGGCGTCGTGATAGAATATCATAGGAAAACATTCGTAGGTGCTCTGTCAATCAGAACGGAGGAAACGCGTGATGAAATCAGATCCTGCGAAATGTTTCCACTCATTTCGAGTGCCGTTTTATGGCAGATAGCATCATATATATACATTTATATGTATTAACGCTAGCAAAAATAGGGAACTTACCTATGTCTGACTGAGTTTTGTCATAGTCATGTTAAAAAAAATGTATCATATAACTAGATGCGATTAAAGTTGAGTGAGTAAATTTAATTTTTAAGGTATATTTAAAAAAAATATTTAAAAGTATGTATGTGATTTTGGTAATCTCAGGAACTCATTATTTGATAATTATTTCAGCTATGTTTGTTGAATTAAGATAGTTATTTCTAAAACAAACCTCAATTAATGTTTATGAAACTACTCACAAATTTTAGATATCAATGTCGTAAATTAGTGCTTTATGTAACGTTGCAAAATATTTTTAATAGCTATTTTAATACCCACCATTTTGATAGCCAGTGCGTCGGTAACTACCGCTTCATAATCTTATCATAGTTTCATATTTACGAATAAAATGTAAGTAGGCACAGTATCAATTCAGACAAGCATTAGTAATTAGTATAATATTCCTTATTACGCTCATTTATGTTATTATCACTAGTATTATTTTTTACATAAGTCCTACGTATGAAACACAAAACGCCAAGTTGTTAATAGTTCATAAAAACTGATGCAAAAATTTACAAATATCACCTGCGATACAGACTATATCTAGTGTGGGTGGGACAAGTATTCCCCTTCCGGCATTAATTACAATAAACAGTGTACTTACTTAGTAGTTTAGAAAGCAACTTTTATATGTATATTATGTTCTGTACAAGTTTATTGAATAAAAACATTTCTCATTTTCGTTTAAAAAATCTCCATTGACTAGCTCGTCATCATTACTATTGACATAATTAACAGCATCAGGGTAGATACTGATTTACAGTTTGACATTGGTTTGTATGTCAACAAAGTAGTAGGAAATATTCAAATAGATTATTTTGCTAAGGTCCAAAACACATTTTAGTTACCATACCTCCTCTGGCAGAGGTCGTGGGTTTGAATCCATTCAAAACCAACTGTAACATGATGAGTATGTGTTTATTCTATGTATGGGGTTTTCTTCATTTTCAAGAAAGCTTTTAATAAAATTTAAAAAACCGGCCAAGTGCGAGTTGGACTCACCCATGAAGGGTCCCGGAGCAGCAAGTAACACAATATAAAAGTTTATATTTGAGTTGATTGAATTAAAGGTAAATTGCGGCTTACGATTTATGACGTATTAAAAAAACTACTTACTAGATCTCGTTCGAACCAATTTCCGCTGGTAGTTTGCATGGAAATGTAATTTTTTTTTCTCATTTACTAAATGTTAGTGGGGGGCCAACATTTTTCCCCTTTGGAAGCGTCTCTCGCGTAAGCTTTTCAGTTTAGCAAAAAAATATATTAGAAACCTTAATTTTTTGCAGACCTACCCATAGATAACCCACACGTATGGGTTTGATTAAAAAAAATTGAGTTTCAGTTCTAAGTATGGAGAACCCCAAAAAATTTTGTATAAAAATCTTAATGCGGTTCACCGAATTCATTTAATTACCAAGTTTTCACAGTATAGCTCTTAGGAACAAAGTGGCTGTGGCATACGGACGGACATATGGACAAACAGACATGACGAATCTATAAGGGTTCCGCTTTTTGCCATTCGGCTACGGAACTCTAAAAATCCACTTTGTTACTAGGACATAAGCTTAAAATGACTTAAAAGCCATGTTCAAGTTCATGTCTAATGTCCGCTTTTTCCTACCTGAGACTTCTCAGAGATTGTGACCCGTACGCTATGTCGAGGCTACAACAAAAGCATCTTAAAATACTTGACTCGGACGCACCGTGGTTGGGACGTGCGCCTGCGCAGCGCAACGAAGGGTCAAGTGGCTCGGCGCAGCAGCAGACCGGCTCTGGACACAGTGAGGTTATAACAGTGAAGTAGGTGTGATAAAGCTACTTCGTGTTGTTACAAAATAGCTGTCAATCGCGTCCGCATCAAAAAATCTGTAGCCGCATATTGCGTCAGTAAGAACAGACAGACAGACAGAAAAATCTTATCTGATGCACTGATCTTGTAATTCTTACTATCAGAAACTTCTTATGGTGAAGGAAGAGATACAAAAATCTTATCATTATAGAATCTCGGTCGTAGCTCTAAATATCACATTGCTGTATCAAAAATACTAAAATACATTTGAAAAGCCAAACTTTATAGGGTTTGCCTTGATAAGCATCCGAAGCATTGTTTTTTTCAAATATAACTTAGTTCAAGTCAGGTAATGACAAGGACGAGAATGCGTCTTCAAAAACCCTTTACTTGAACATAAAAAGCGCATGAATAAAAAATCATATTTGAACAATTAAAAACTTATTATTAACAAAGAACTTTATGAAAAGGTGAAGTTCAATAGATATTTATGCGTATACCATAAAAAATTTCGTTAACTAAAATTTTAGATTTCAAATTCAAAACATAGTTTTTATTAACGAAGTTTCCTTACTGTCGTCTGCTACATTGTAGTCGAAGCTAGTGCATGAAAGCGTGCGTAAACGCGTTTCACGGATGTTTGCGCATGCTCAGATGATGTTCTGCCCGAAGAACAGTATCGTTGGCGACTCAAATTGTAAGAAACTGTTAGACGGAACTCTTGTGATTATTCACAGATGAAAAAAAAGTACCTGTTGACCTGTGGATCTTTGACCGACTTAGTTTAAATGTGAGGCTATTGCCGAACTTACTCGATTTCAAACGGCCCACAATACGACTAACACGCAACGCGACTAAATTTTAACGCGCTCTTAACAAACGTCAAAATCGATTGAAGTCAGTGCGTCAGCTGTTGATTGGCTGAAAATACGAGTGTGGTGTGCTATTCATTTAACAGTATACGATAAATGTATGCGATAAATTTGACATATAGCGTATGCCTTTTAAAACTCCCTTGATGTTTTGGATGGATCCAGACTTTCAAATTGGTTTTTAGTTTGCCTGTTATATTATCCAAGAATATGGGACATGTATTTTTGCATTCCAACTAATCAAAAAATAATGAATATGTACATAATTATTTTAAAGAAACAGAAAAAAATATTTATATAACTTCGCTAGTGCGGGGTAAAGCACTATAGAAATCATAACAATTGATTTTGTAAACAATGTTAATTAAGTAAAAGTAAGTAATGTCATAGTATCCGTTTTTTTTAAATTTTTGACAAATAAGTTAACAACATGCAACCAGATATTCAATAGAGAAATCTTTAAAAAAAACTTTTAAAAAATTAGAGATAAACTGAACTGCACGCGGGGAAATGCTTTGACGCACCGTACCGCCACCTGATGGAGGTGACGGCGTGTGTGGGACTTCCTGCCCTTATAACGGCAGGACTGCCCACGAAAACCCCCCGGTTGGACGTCATCGCCTAAGTGGTGGTGCTGTGGGAAATCGGATCAACCTAACCAACCACAACAACGCATAGGTATACCTAGTGGATCAAGCCCTGAAAATTAGTCACGCCTCTTGTTGACCTCTTTAACCAATAATTGATGATCGGTCTCAGAAAAACACGTATACTTATCTGATACCTCATCATAATCTTCAGATGCCTATTATCCAGCTACAATAATTTCTGGGTTTTTACACAATCTGCAATTACTGGCGCATCATTACCATTCTCGATTTCAGGTAATCTGCAAGGTGATTTTAACTGATTGGATATTGATTGTTTGTGTGAATCTTATGAGTAAGAACGAATGAATGAAAATAACGTAAATTAAGACTCCATAACCATCATATAGTATGAAATAAAGTTGTTCCTTGCTGAATGTCCGTGTGTATACAATGTTGGAACTTGAACACTTAAAAGGATTTTGATGCGGATTTTTAATATGTATTTAGAAATTCAAGAGGAAGGTAAATATGTATAATTTTTACATATTATAGAATAGAAAAGCTGAAAAATACGTAAGATAATATCTTTATTGTAACCGACGGGGGCTGATACGGTCAGCACGTCAAGCCATAGTAAACACTTGCAATTCGATATTTGATATTATATATTAAAGCCCAAATTATAAAGTTAACGTGCTTTGTCCACACATAATATATCACCAACCAAAAAGATAAGACATACCTTATCTTTGTTAACAATAATTTGTGTAGAGAAATTAATATTGAAAATGTTGACAGTTATGGCAAAAAAATTGAAAATCAACCAGGCCCGCAGTTTAAATTCTGACAAATCTGCAGATTGATGCTTGGTGTTGGTAAACTTAGCCTTATACAACTCAAAAATATACGACAACAGCAAAACTAAGCTAAAAGCAGGTTCCAGCAAGACTATTCCTGAGATATTAAGATTAAAAGATACCATTCAACTTTCATGTTTCAAGTAAACAGTCCATTTATCTAATGGTTCAACGGAAAAATGTTACTTACTTCAACAGTTCCCGGTGCTGTAAAACCTAGAGCTTTACTCTGAACTATCTTTTGTGTTTTCATTGTTGAATTCTTGTTAAAACGATTTAGTTATGAAGAGAGCTGCTGTTTCACCTTTAATGGAAGTGTCTTAATGAAACTTCCTGAAGATTTGTTTTATTTTTGTTAATTAGTTAATACATTTAATCTGTTCCTAATGTTTTACGGAAAATCATTATTGATCTGATATTATTTCGCTACCATAATCATGTATTTTAGAGACATACCTAAAACACCATGTATTTTTATTAAGAAAATAGCGAAATCCCAGATGTTGGTTTATGGTCCATTATGGAAATGTGGGAAGAGATATTTTCGACAGTGACGACTTCGTCATAGTTATTTTTATCATGGTGTGAAAAAAACTATCTCTCTTGTTTCTTTACGTATAGCTTGTTCAAACATTTAAAACAAGATACTATAGTATCTATAAAAAGCGAATTTTACATTACTATTTTTATCTATCAATCTATTTGAAATAAAAAATTTAATATCTATCGAAATCAATGTAATAATTTTTGTTATGAAAACGACGTAGGTGACATTAAAATGTCTTTCCCGTAGATAAGCTTTTATGTAGATGCGAAAAGTAATATTTCTTTGTATCTATTGTGCCGATCACATTACCTACAAGTCGACACAAATACAGCGTCAGCATAATTGGCGTAGTAAGCAACGCTCCATACATAATGCACAATTGGCCAATAAATAACATCGATCCTACATCGCGATGTCAGAGTTTTCGTCGCCACTAGCTATATACAACATATCAAGGTTGATAGTCGGGCCTCGGTCCCCGAGCAGATAACACCTAGCTCGGCGGAAGTACTTCCACTTTTAGTAAAGAACGAACGTTCCTTACACAATTTTATTGAAATTTAGATATTACACAAAACTGGCAGCAACACATTTTGCTCAACTGGCAGCTTCAATGGGCTTAAAATTTACATTATTTGAATGTTTCCGAAAAAAAAAACAGTTATAAAACCGATATAGGCTACACTCCACTAAATCCAGAATGGATTTGTCCATAGATCTTAGAGTGGACACTATGGAAGACCGCTCAAGTGAACTAGGACAAGTTTAATCTGCTTATGCAGTTGCATCACTCACCGGCTTGCGGCTAATGCAGTGGAATACAATAATGCACCTCTCTGCAGAGTTATTTACGGTTGATTTCGATAAAACAGAAGTTAGGTAGATTTACTGAAATTTATATCGTGATATTATCGTTAGTATTTTGAATTTCAAGTTTAAATTGTTACAGGGACGAAATAACTATTTGCAAATGTAATTTGCGATTGTGTGGGTATATAGAATTTAGGGTGTAATGTGTCGAAACTATAATATAAAATAAGGAAATAACAGTAACACATATTTGGTTGAATTTGCTCTTGTTGGAAAGCCAAATAAACTTACCAAGGTTAGTTGCTAACTCTGAGTACATTAACTTTCAACTAGACTTATGTCCGGTTCCATTATTTAACAAACGACCCGTTCCTACGGATAGTAATATATATATATATATTGCACTTCAAGTTTGACCTCATCCCACCTGATGTTAAGTGGTAATGAGGTCCTAGCTTAAGGGTGACAAGTACAGAATAAAAAACCTGTTACTGGACTTGTCACCCTTACCTTGAAGGCTTGACCCCTGCTACTAATGTAGCACCCCTCAGGAGCTCTGGAAACCTTACTCACACGCAGGAACACAACAACACAGAAGTGATTGTTATTTGGCTGCGGTCTTCTGTAAGGTGGTAATTATACAAGGCGTAAGCTTATATCGACCGACAGACGACATATGACAGCTGTATGGAACGGTATTATTTAACGACTCGTAGTCGGTTAAAGAAAAACGGATAGTCATTTTTGACGCAATACGAATCGTAAAATATTAGAACCGCGCATTAGTGACGAGGAGGTTATGTATCAGGGTCTTGAGGTGTATAGGTGTCATGTTTTGATGGCTGATGAACAGTGAACATCGAGGTAAACACTTGCAGTGTGATTTTAGTTCTTATGGCTACGACGTTAGGTCGTTACAAAGTCCAAAGTGTTAGTCTGACTTGCTTACGACTGTCTTGGTTGAGTGTGGGAACCTGTTGAGTTTATCTCTCTATCTCTTGGAATTCGTTTTAAACATATATTAAAAGAGTGAACATAACAGTTTGCAAACCGAGGCCGGCCTGGTGCCCTTTTAGACCTCCACCGGGCATAGTCTACAAGTTGGAGCTTCCGTGGCGTTTGCAAACTCTATATCCACATGTAGATAAATATAGCAAGCATAGATTAGTTTTCACATAAAAAAGAAATTCTTTTACTTTTTCCAACACACAGTAAATGATTTACTAAGTCGATTGAAGTAATTTCTTTAGGATATTTTCTCCTTATAGAAATTCGATCTAAGATGGTAAATAAGATTCTTACTCCCACTCAAGGCTTCTACGATATCCTATCTGCATGGAGTAACGTACGAGCTAATAAAATTCCACACTCTATCTTGGAGACAGTGTACGTAATTTACTAGACTACCATTTTATAGGTCACGAATGCGAATAGAACTAGAATGAATACCAAATGCCTGTGTTTATTTTTGTATGAATATTAAGGAGGTATTTTTAAAAATACTTGAATAAAATTAGAACAAAAAAAAACAAAATTTAAATACAGCTTTGCCCGCTTATATTTAAAGGAATTTAATGCGAACTAAACTCACAAAGGACAGCTTTTGATATGAATATGACGGTTTGATTTTCGTAAAAACATTTCGTTGTACAAATTTCACAAGTTTCCGAATTGGTTCAATTATCTGCAAGTAGGTACATAATCTGTAAACAAAACTAAAAATGTATGTTCTAAACCAGAACCTGCCTGTAGAAGTTAAAGTCATATTTCGCTTCTAAAATTCTGGAAGATCTATACTTAATTGCAAAAAAAACTTTACAGAAATAGGTTTTACAGATTATTTATAGTACAATTTAGGCGGTCTTATCGCTAGGAAGCGATCTCTTCCAGACAACCTTAAGGTAGAGGAAATATGTAGTAGATGGCGAGAAATGGGTACGGCCGTGCAACATAAATAGAGAAATAAAGCTTTATTATTTGATCTGTTAACTGTAGCCATTGAGTCCTTTTGTGTTTTATATCCAATTCAAAGGGGTTTACTGGTTTGGTGACCCGTATAATAGAGATATCGTCGCTATACACAATACAAATCAAAACATAAATCTATGAAAGAGAATGTCATCCACGTACAGTGAACAACACAACAAGGTAGCACTTGCGTTTTAATTTAGTTCTTATTGCGGTGACATAAGGATTATACAAAGTTCAAAGTGTAGTCTGACATTGCTTTGAACTGTACACCTATTTCTGGTTCTGGTTTAGATGGCATTTCCACCGCAATTTTATTAACATATTTTGGACGGGACTATTTGTAAAACGGATGGCATCACAAGGTATTAGTGCTAAGTCATTGTTTTGTTAGTTTCAAAAGAGTTCTAGGCTAAATTTAAATTAGAAGTGTTTTTCACTTGTTGTATGGTGACAGCACGTTAAGGTCAACATTTGCAGTTAACAATAATAAATAATATATTTTTTTATTTTTCACAGTTTACACTTATGTACATGTTTTGGTAAAGGTACAATAATAGTGTGACTGGAGCCTAATAAAATAGACGTAGCCAAAATAAACAAAAAAAACCGGCCAAGTGCGAGTCGGACTCGCGCACCGAGGGTTCCGTACAAACCTGCAAGGTTTACAAAGTTCGTTCATTACGACAATCGAGTCATAACTATGGTATTTTTATTGCAAAATGAAATTCATAACATTACAATGGGGAAAGATGGAGGAGCATAAAAATTTTGTAATGTAACTAAAAATTTAAGGTTTTCGGAATTTTTCCTTTATGTGTGCTATAAAACGTTGCTTCATGCCAAATTTCAAGATTCTAGGTTGACTGGAAGTACCCTTTAGGTTTTGATTCCCTTGCGAGTACTTGCGAGTTTCAAAATATGCAGCTTAAATTGCTGTTTCTTTTGATTGCGTTGACATAGAAGTTTGATTTTGTTACAGCTTAAAGGTATTATAGACCTGAGTATTTGGTATGAATTTCAATTTAATACCTCTACGCGTTTATGAGGAAATGGGTAGTAAGTTTAAAATGATAAAAAAAATATATATTATGTGATGTAACTAAAAATGTATGGTTTTCGTAATTTTTCCTTTATCTATGCTATAAGACGTTGCTTCGTACCAAATTTCAAGATTCTGAGTTCACGGAAAGCACCCTGTAGGTTTTGATTCCCTTGCAAGTGTCGAAAATTTGCGGCATAAACGGCTGTATCTTTTGATTGCGTTGGCTTAGAAGTTTGATTTTTTCACAGCTTCAAGGGACAGTAGACCTGAGTAATTGATATAAATTTCAGCTTCATACCTCCACGCGTTCCTGAGAAAAAGGGTCTTGACAGACGGACGGACAGACGGACAACAAAGTGATCCTGTAAGGGTTCCGTTTTTTCTTTTTGAGGTACGGAACCCTAAAAAGCCACTTAAAGCTTGTATTTGATTGTGCATCTACAGATATGTAGTCTATGGATTTGGAGCCCAACCCATAGACTACCCATAGAGCGTAACCAAATTGAAATTACACTCAATTTCAAATAGGACTACGATAACTTACGGTTAGCTCAGTTGGAAGAGTAGCACGCGCGATACGTGAAGATCGTGGGTTCGATTCCCGCACCGCAAGTGGCGATGCAATTTTTCTGTTTCTTTAAAATATTCAAATAGGATAATTTTTAATGTCCTTATTATAATTAGCGATGGGTCATAATTGGAAAATCACTTTCTAATATTAAAAAAAAAATCGTTTGCAATAAAACTGCCAATCATCATTTTTAAGCGGAATTTCAAATCGACAAAACAAATGCTATCCCACGTAACCTAACTTAACATGAGGACATCATAACAGCGGTGCACGATTGAGATGTAAGACAAACGCGCAGTACTCATAAAAGCACTACCGATGCGTGTGCGCAGGTCAGAGAGTGTGACGGCCAATAGCCATGGCCGAACGCGCTTGTTTCTCAAGTCGAGCGGGGAAGGTCAATAAGACGGACAAATATCACTTTACACACATTATATGGTCATCTACATACACATTATGTATGGGTATTTTGCCGTAAAGCCAGGCGAACTCCGGCCGATATGTTGGCAACTCCCTTTCATGTTGTCGGTGACTTAATATTTGTTTTAAGAGCCCGGAGTCACAAGACATACCTACTGCATTAACTACTGGTTACTTTACGAAGATAATTCTTAAACTAACCAGTAGTTAAAGCCCTGTTCCAATATTTAAAATAATTTAACGGGTCAAAACGCGACACCATTTTTATTTAGTAGTTAATACGAACTACTTACTGCCCGACGTTTCGGTTAGGTTGCAACTAGTAGTTCGTATTAACTACTAAATAAAAATGGTGTCGCGTATTGACCCGTTAAATTATTTTAAATGTTTAAAATGGAACGCGAAAGTCTTAAAATTTATATTACAAACCTGTTCCAATAGTTTACGATTCGTAATATGTCGAAACTGACTATCCGTTTTTCTCCAACCGTTTGAAGAAAATTATCGTGTCATCAGTCGTCCTTTGGTCGTTTTCAGCTTACGCCTCGTTTAATTTATTTCTATCTGTAACTATAACGGATCGTTTAACAAATAATGGAACCGGACATATTAAGTCATTTTTGACATGGCCACCTTGCATGGCCATCATCTCCTTAACAATGGAGCGGATATGCTGATGTACAATGAAAATAAAGACTGCGTAAAGACTAACATAAGATGTTCTAGAATTTAACTTACAGAGAACAAAGTATGTATGGCAGTTTAAAGACTAAGAGCCTATAGTAAATGATTGTATGTTGATCATGATCAACAGTATTAAATGCGTTATAGAAGTCGATCAGGACATATAATAGTGTATCTTTGAGCAACTAAACATGTAGAAAAGTTACAATCATATCACATACTTGAGCATGAGGAAATGAGGGCCAAAATATGTCGGTTTGCTTCTTTTTAACCGACTTCAAAAAAAGGAGGAGGTTCTCAATTCGACCATTATATTATTTTGTTGTATTGCTTTATGCAGACGAAGTGCACCTACTGATGGACGCAGGTTGCCCAAATAGCTCACCACTGAGCGGATTCCAGCACTATCGAGCAATATAATAATAAATTATATAATAAAGATAAATACACAATTACAAAAATAAAAATTAATTTCAATTTACTTACTTTCTACGTCATTTACAGATTTTATTTAAAATCAAGTTAACGAGTCGGCTTTCTTTATGCAGACTGATATTTTAATAGGCAACCCGGGGGGAAACTCTCGTTGGTTCCTATGAACAAAGCTTTCTATATTTGAATACAAAACGGCAGTACAATAATAATTGATACCGAAACGTAATTAAAATGGAACATCTAAATACACTTAATTAGCCGTTATAATTATTGGTAAACAATAAACTGTTGTTTCATTCAAGGAGCTTAATATTATTCATAGCAGGCAAGGTAAAATAAACATTTGAATTAATTAAAGTACCCTTTTTATTAGTCTGTCGATGCAAGCCTCTGATTATTAAGAATTAATTGCACAAGAACCCGCCCCCTCTTAATAGCACGGCAGACCACTTGATACAATATTTTAACAAAGTTACGATGGCTTTTTGGAATAAATGGAAGAATTTTTATGGGCCACAAAGTATAGTGACTACGTATTAAAAAAATATTTTTAGTTGTTTTAATGAACTTGTGACTTCGTTAACTAGTTAAGTCTTTATTTTTCTTTCGAATGCTTGAATCTTTAAGTTTTAACACGCCAAAATGAATACAAACCAAAATTGGTACCACGACACGGGTTTGGAATTTAATAGTTATCCTATTCCCCACAATATATTTTTTTAACAGTCGTACTTACCTACATATATTAATGAATATTAAAATAAAATAAATTACCTCACATTTGCAAGCCGTGGCAGCATGTACTACGAAAAATACATGCACTTAGATATTGTTTAAAGTATACATTATATTTTTTTTGTATAAAATTTACTTCCAGAAGACCGCCGCCAAATAACAATCACTTCTGTGTTGTTGTGTTCCTGCGTGTAAGTAAAGTTTCCAGAGCTCCTGGGGGGTGCTAGGTCAATCTTGACGCGTATTATAAAAAAAAAAAGATTTGTTGGTTGTCCTATATAATCATATCCATATACTTATTCTCACCTTTTAAATAGCCTGTTTTCATAAGTACTATTTAATTTGGACATCCAGATATCATTGAACATAGACACAACCGCTACGAAAATTTTATAACAAATCGCCTATACTACGTTATACCTATCATATCCAATAAAATCTCAATTCATTTATTCATATAAACATAGGTTACAAGTAATACCTACTTCGTCAAAAATAATACATACACCTTTGAAGCTATCACACCGATTCGAAATCTAATCCTACAGAGAAAAATCGAGGTAGAAACTCGAGAGTTACCTAAGTTAGGTATCAATACATACATTGATACAAAGAACCTATTTGCTCGTAATCTTTATTTAGTAATGCTTGAAGTACTACAAGTTCCGTGCAATAATTCAGGTTGCAGGTTTTATAACATCACTTGATGGTGAATTGTTCATTTGTTATGTTTGTAATTTTTTAGGAAAGGGTTTGTAAAATGTTTATTTTTATACAAACGGCTTGCCTGAATGTTAAATTTGAAGAGTAATGTAATACGAATTGTTTTTTTTCTTCGGAAAATTCTTGGCATTAGAGAAGTTATTAAAAAACAAATCCGGCTTTTGGCTTTCAAAACTGGCGTTTACTAGCAATTTGAGATAATTTACTGTCAATTTTGATTTGAAGCAAATTTTAGGGCTGGATTTTGCAACTTCTGTTTTTAATTTTTTTCAATGTTTTTTTTAGGTAGGTATATGAAATTTCTATCAGAGATTTCATTAAACCATAATATTGACACCAGCATGTGCAGAGACGGGAATACTCCCCTCCTTTAGATAAGAGGGCGTAAAGGCCAATAAATCCAAAGAAGATCTACTAATTAAATCTTTTTAACTACTATATGTTTAAGTTGGCGTTAGTTAACTTTAGTTTTTTCCACCCTGCGGCAATCCGCCACTGCTCTAGACGAAATACCTATATAAAAGGAGGATTAAGATGAAAAAGTTTAGTTTGCAGTGAAGTTAGAACCCTTGCTTCGCTTTGAAAGTGAACTAATCTATCAATATCAAGCACCGAACTTTACACAAAGAACTACTTAGGTACCTTGGGGTGCTGCAATGTCTGACACTTAGGGAGTGGCCACATTGAAAACTATCATGATATAGATTGATACCCTGGTTGCTTATTTATATATTTATGTAGGTATTGTTAGACTTTGTTGTCGTATTGTCTCCGGTCAATATGGGGAATTGAATTTTCTACTTATATAGGGTCGACTCTGAGTGTGGTGGTACTGTTATTGTTTCTGTTTACTGTTACACAAGTGCTTTAGCAACTTACTTTAAAATCAGAGCAATGTTTGTATGTGATGTTATTGTGATGCCACCATAGGTTCTAGTTTCCATAACAAAAGGGCCTATGCTACTTGTACTTACTTTGGGATCAGGTCATTAAATGATATTTGTATTTATTTATTTTATAAATGTTCCACATCCGTGGACGGTCAAATTGGTACTTACGACTTAGAATAGATCATAAAATGTATATATTTCTTAAGAAATCTCGTAAAAAACTTTCGTCCAAGTTTCCGGTAACAAATAGGACCACAACCTAAGATTCTGGCATAGTCTTAAAGTATTACTGATCATAAGAAACTTGACTGAGAGTAATAAGGATCAAAAACTGTAAAAAACGGCAATTTTGACAATTTACATCTGTATTTTTTTTTCTTCTCATCTGTACTTTTGTAAAACTTTACTTCTACTTCATCGTAGTCCGATGGTGATTTAAAACCTGCTTAACCTCCTTGAATCTGGATCTTTGACCTCCACATCTTGGAAAGCTATTCTTCTAACACATTGAATTTTATCGAATTCTTACGCGACATTTGCAGAAAGTCTTCATTAAAGAAGTAATAAATAGACCTAGCGAAGAACCGTTAGTTAAGCGCACATAAATTGAGTAATAAGGCTTTGGAATTGTTTTTTTTTTCTATTTGAGAATAAGACCGGAACCAAAATTAAATTCCAGAGGTTTCAAGATTATCATCACGCATGTATTCGGTGCACTGAGTTGCAAGGGGCGATGTGTCATTTCCTGCATCCACGCTCATAGTTTTATTACGATATATGTTAATGGTCGCACCATTTTTTTTTTATTTTCTTGCTACTAGAACATAGCTTTGTACTACACTACATAACTACAGTATACTGGTTTCTTACTCGGGTAGGTTAAGTATTGTGTTGTGCACATGCTTACACACCTACCATTATTTACCTTAATTGTATTTTAAGTAAAGTTTTTGTAAATGCTATGTCATGTTACTTAATAAACCTTTTTTTCTTTCTTTCTTTCCTTGCCATTTGCCGAATACGTTGCCAATATACCTGTGCCCTTACATCAGAAATAAACAAAGCACGTGTCTAGAAAGCAAACGTGAGGTTTCCTTCACACTGCGCACTATATTTGGAGCCATGAACTTTTAAAGTGGACACATTTATCATTAGATACGGTCGCTACATTTTATTTACAATGCTGCAGTGCACAAACTGCATGAAATAAAAGAATAAAACGTCGTAATTTTCACATTTTTAGTGCGATAAGACTAGCGAGATAAAGCTTTGAATAGGAAATGGTTTTCAAAATTACCTAGTACGCAATTTTAAGCCAAATTTACTATAGAGACTTATAAAATGTTATGTTATTTAGCTAGAGACATAAGTAGCAGTAGACACTAACTAGCTAATGAAATTAAAAGTACTCCTAATCTCCTATTTGTATATTTACAAAATGAAATTTGAATTGATAATCCAAACTCATCTTAAAACCAGACACAATATAAATTAAACGTGTCTGTCTTTTAAAAAGACATTCGACCTTACGAGGACATTCTAGGTTAAGTTTTTTATTTTCATTGAGGATTTATATCTTTGACATGATAAATAAAACGTTAACTAATAATAATTAAAAATCTTATTAAGTTTTTCTCTCACAAAGACTTAAATATATCTAATTTACATATTAAATTATGTAAATCGTAAGAGACTGGAAACTGTACCTACCAGGAGACCTGTGTAAAAGATTGATAGCCTCTCATCAACCGAACCAAAATATTCTTAAACACGTGGTTGACACAAAAATATTGATCAAATTGATGAACGATTGAAAACTTTCAACAAATGTTTGTTATGTCCTTTAAATTGTTTTAATCAATATTTTACACATGCTACTAATATTTATGAACGTGAAAGTTTTGATGTAAAGGTGTATGAATGTTTCCTTTTAACACTAGATAGATTAGATACAAGATTAACATATAGGATATTTTTTGACGACGTCCTTAGTTGAGAAGCGACTGCGCCCTCGCGCCATCTTTGAGGACCCGTTCGATTCCCAATATTGACCCGATAAACTTTTCTTTAGTGGATCTGGGTGGTGCAGTACCATTGTAGTTTTCTATTTATATCACATAGTGGTCTCGGCGAACTTCGTTTCACCTTAGAGGATTTTCCCGCGCAGTTTTCAAAACAAGGATCCCTAATTTAGTAGCCTATGTCAAATTAGAAGAATGTAGCATTCTATTGGTAAAATATTTTTTTAAATCGGCCCAGTACTTTTTGAGCCTATTTATTACAAACACATAAACATACAAAAATAGGTACAAATCTTGCCTCTTTATAATATTAGTATGAAGAGTACTTTAGCTACTTACCACAGAATCAGAGCGATGTAGGTACATGATGTCGTCCAATCATGTATCTTAGCTTTTTTTAATGCCGAAAAAGCGTGAACGATTTCACGTACAGCCAGTAATGAAATTGTTAAAATTATTGTCTACGGACATCATATAAAATGCTATCTGTCATATTTTTGTTATTATTGGCAACACTGAATAAAAGTAGTTCTCTGCAAAGCGTCCGTTGAGTAACACGAGTGTTTTTATTTAACGTCCCATCCTCAAATTCTAATAGGTCATGGGCCCAGTCCCGTAGTTATTTTAAAAGGTTATTGTTGTATAGCAAGCTAGCGTAGGAATCGTGTGTCAAGTGCACGAGGACTTTTTTCACTGTAGTGAACTAACATTGTGGTGCACGTGCTTGTACAAAACGCCGGTTGTGATCAACAGACATGGCTTTCAACACTAACTCCGTTTTAGCCAATATACCAAAGCTCAAAGGCCGTGAAAATTATAGTGAGTGGGCGTTTGCTGCGGAAAATCTGCTAGTACTCGAAGGAAAACTAAATTTTCTCAAAACTGAAGGAGCCGGTGCAAATATGGCGGACGATGCTATGACAAAAGCCAAGTTGATTTTAACATTGGATCCGTCGTTGTATGTACATGTTAAAAGCGCTGCGACTACGAAGGAACTATGGCAGAAATTACAACAAATGTTTGATGATTCGGGTTTTTCTAGAAGAATCATGTTACTGAGAACACTCATCTCAATACGTCTAGAAACATCGGATTCTATGACAAGTTATATTACTCAGATTGTTGAAACGGGGCAGAAATTGTCAAGAACTGGTTTTTTGGTGAATGATGAGTGGATTGGCTGTCTTATGCTCGCAGGATTGCCTGAAAAGTATTTTCCAATGTTGATGGCTATCGAACATTCCGGTATCGCCATTACGGCGGATGTTGTAAAGTCTAAATTACTTGATTTGACCGGAAATGAAGATTCAACGGAAACTGCATTATACACCAGAGGTCGCCAGCATGTCAATCAGAAATCGACATCATTCAATAAATCAGTACAGTCATTCAAAAATGGCGGAACGTCAAATGGTCAAAACAAAAACAAAGTCATCAAGTGTTATCGATGCAAACAGATTGGGCACTACAAAAATAAGTGTCCACAAGCTCAAGATACGAAAACAAGCAATTCAAATGCTTTTTCTGCAGTGTTTTTAAGCGGAAACTTCAAAAGAAATGATTGGTATTTGGATTCAGGTGCGAGTGTACACATCACGCCAAATGTAAACAATATTCGGAATACATCGGAAAACTTAAGTATTAAGCAGATTACAGCGGCTAATAAAGGAATTATGCCTGTGTTGTGCTCGGGTGATGTTGATATTGTCACAATTACATCGAAAAACAGAAATACCATCACAGTAAAGGATGTATTATGTGTACCTAGTATTGCTACAAATTTGTTATCAGTAAGCAAACTAATTCAGAATGGGAACAGAGTTGACTTTCAGAAGAATACATGTTATATCTATAACAACAGAAATCAACTAGTCGGAGAAGCCAGTTTGGTTGACGGTGTTTACAAACTAAATGTAGAGGATCATGATGGGCATTGTTTGTTTACGGTACCTGACAGTATTAAGAGCGAGTTATGGCATCGAAGAATGGGTCATTTGAATAGCAATGACCTTAACAAAATGAAAGAAGCAGTTGTGGGAGTGGATTATAAAGATACAGCAGTGATCAGCAAGAATACATGTGTTGTTTGCTGTCAAGGTAAACAGGCCAGATTGCCTTTTAACCACATGAGCACCAGGAGTGATGAGGCACTCAGCATTGTTCATGCAGATGTGTGCGGACCCATGGAGGTGACATCAATTGGCGGTAGCAGGTATTTTCTGATTTTAATAGACGACCACACACGCATGACTTTTGTTTATTTTTTGAAAGCCAAGAACCAAGTGTTTAAATATTTTAAAGAATTTAAAGCACTAGTTGAGAATCAACAGAATAAGAAAATTAAAATATTTAGAACTGACAATGGTCTTGAATTTTGTAATGCAGAATTTGATAATTTCTTGGCAGAAGCGGGCATAGTGCATCAAAAAACTAATATATATACCCCTGAGCAAAATGGTGTAAGCGAACGTTCAAACAGGACACTGGTAGAAAGGGCACGTTGCATGTTGTTTGATGCTGGGCTGGAGAAGATGTTTTGGGCAGAAGCCATAAACACGGCAGTTTACCTCAAGAACAGATCACCAACATCAGGATTACAGAATGCAACACCATTTGAACTTTGGACAAATAGCAAACCAGATGTTAGTCATGTTCGGGTTTTCGGAAGCAGAGTTATGGTGCATATCCCGAAAGAGAAAAGACATAAATGGGATACCAAGTCAAAACCCCACATTCTGGTTGGATATGCTGAAACCATCAAAGGGTATAGGATTTATGATACTAATAAGAAATGTATCATTGTGAGCAGGGATGTAATAATACAAGAAAACCTGAAAAGTAATATAGATGATAATACTAGTTTCAGTGGGGGAAATCTCAGAAACGCAACAGATTAAGAGTGAATCAGATGAGCCAGTTGATATAGCTGCTAATACAGAGCCTGCAAATGATAATAATCTAATGGATAATATTGACCAGGCTAGTAACTCTTTATTGCAGAATGTTGAAGAGATTTCACCGCCACAGGAACCAAAGAGGATTAGGAGGCCACCTCAGCGATATGGTTTCACAAACTTGTGCTTGCAGTCAAATGCTGAAAATCAAAATGACCCAATTAGTATCCAACAAGCACTACAAGGCTGTGACAAAGACAATTGGGTTGCTGCGATGAAAGAAGAACTTCAAGCATTTGAGGAGAATGATGCATGGGTAGTAGTGAATGAAGTACCGCAAGGAAAAACATTAGTGCAGTGCAAGTGGGTTTATAAGAAAAAACTTGATAGTGACAACAGTGTGCGATATCGTGCTCGGTTAGTGGCCAAGGGGTTCACCCAGATACCAGGCATAGACTATGATGAGACATTTTCACCTGTAGTGCGTCACTCCACTCTTAGATTATTGTTTGCACTTTCTGTACAATTAGACTTAAATGTGACTCACTTAGATGTTAAAACTGCATTTTTGAATGGTCAGTTAAAGGAAGATATTTATATGGCTTATCCAACAATTGATTTAGAAAGTAATAATAACAGAATAATTGTAAAATTGAATAAAGCTATATATGGCCTTAAACAGGCGTCAAGATCATGGTATGAAAAAGTTGATCAGTGTTTGACAGAGTTAGGCTTTAAAAGAAGTGAAATAGAGCCATGTGTATTTACAAAATTTCATGGTAATGTTAAAGTTATTATTGCCCTATATGTCGATGATTTTTTTGTGTATTCAAATTGTAAAACAGAGACAGATAATTTAATTTCAGTATTGAGTTCCAAATTTAAAATAAAAAATCTTGGACAGGTAAAGCAATGCTTAGGCATGCGAGTGAATATAGATAACAAGAATAATGTTTGTACTTTAGATCAAGAACAATACATAGATCAATTGTTGATTAAATTTAATATGCTAGATTGTAAAGTGGCTAGTACACCTATGGAGCCTAAATTAAAGATTGATAAGATTGATAATATTAATGATAGTAATATTCCTTACCAACAGTTATTAGGTAGCCTTATGTACTTATCTGTGTTAACAAGGCCTGACATAGCCTTCAGTGTTAGTTTCCTAAGTCAGTTTAATTCTTGTCATACAAGCACTCATTGGAGTTATGTCAAACGCATTCTCAAATATTTAAAGAAAACTAAGCATTATTGTATAAGGTATGTAAAAGGAAATGCAAATTTATTAGGATTTGCTGATGCCGACTGGGCTAATAATGGTATTGACCGGAAATCATATACGGGGTATTGTTTTATGATGTCAGATGGTGTCATATCTTGGGAAAGCCGAAAGCAAAGGACTGTTGCTCTTTCGAGCATGGAAGCCGAATATATGTCGATGGGAGAGGCATGTAAAGAATCCATGTATTTAAGAGTCTTATTGTCTGAGGTTACTAACCAGGTTGTAGGTCCTATTACCTTATATAATGATAGCCAGAGTGCTCAAAAATTTATCTGTAATTATGCTTTAAATAGAAAAAGTAAACATATAGATGTGCGTTATAATTTTATTAGAGATGCTCTTAACAATGATATTATTAAAGTTGAATATATGTGTACTAATGATATGCTGGCAGATGTTCTAACTAAGGCACTTGGTGCAACAAAACATTATAATTGTATGAATGCTATGGGACTTGTTAGTTTATAAAAATTGTTTCATATGATGTAGTGGGGGTGTTAAAATTATTGTCTACGGACATCATATAAAATGCTATCTGTCATATTTTTGTTATTATTGGCAACACTGAATAAAAGTAGTTCTCTGCAAAGCGTCCGTTGAGTAACACGAGTGTTTTTATTTAACGTCCCATCCTCAAATTCTAATAGAAATGATTGAAGCTTTCGAATGCAAATAATCAGTATTCTGCGCTTTTTCCAAACGTAACAAGCGTGCAATTACCAGCGCAGCGATTGCAATTACAAACGCCATACATTGTCATTAGCTACACATTTAAAAATAACATTGCCCTCTTAAATGCGGTGCACCCAAGATCGTTTGCAAGATATGGTGGCTCACCAGTTATTATTTCAATTACACCAGTTACTTCAGCTCGAGAATGGCTCCTTGAAGAATAATATCGCTCCTCTGGTTGTAATTGAATGAGGAATTTTCTCAACCTCATATTTATGGCGATACTTTTTTTAAACATTGTAAACAATCATTTCAAAAACAAAAGAAACCGCATTACAGAGGATATTTATACAAGTTACATGAAAAAGCGCTAGACAAACACCAATTAACTAGTCGAAAAGTAAAGTTTTCACTTATACATTTAGTACCAAAAGCAAATCTAGAAAATTTCGTTTCTTAAATTGACCTAACCAAGAATAGAACCCGGAACCTTTTACGCTTCTACAGGCCTGTCTTAGCCACTGCTCTATGGCGTTCTTTGAAAGAAAAGTAAAGAATGAGCATTAAAATAGCAAAACTAGATAGGTATGTTTGCTTAGAGCTAGAACGTTGTTCACCATTATAATTACATTTATTATCATCATCATCATCATCATCAGCCTGTTGCAGTCCACTGCTGGACATAGGCCTCTCCAAATGTTCGCCACTTCGCTCGATTTTCGGCGACTCTCATCCAGCGGCGTAGCGTGGGTGTCGGCCGCCCGGGGCGGAAGACAATTTTGCCGCCCTCTTATTTAGATATTTCAATTTAATGTATACTATACATTACATAACATACATTTAAATAAAAAAGTTTATCTAAGTTTTACAATCATTTTTATTATACATTGATAAATTTTTATAACAGGTACACTCAAGAACGCGTCAACCTATACACTTTGGACTTTGCACCATTCTTATTAACAAACGCATAAGATCGAAACTTGAACTGCGAGTGTATAGCTTGATGTGAGCTCGACTGTACAATACCTGTCACCGCAGATTAGGTACAGCTGTCGATTGTCAGATTGACAAAATTAAATAATTGGAAAATTGAATATAAAACGCAAATAAATTTTTAATTAAAAATTAGAACAATAACTACTATTATAATAAAAGACTTTGCTCTTAAAAAAAGTAGACGTCAAAGTAAATTTATACGTCTACTTTTTTTAACCCATTGACCGCCATTGACGCTTTAAAGCGTCATCAAGAATTTTGATCCAGACGCCGACGACGCCTATAAGCGTCATTATTTGCCTTATGTTTGACGTTGAAATAAAAAGTAATGAACACCATCTCGTATACATATTTATACACACCGCGCACCAGGATACGATAGATTATTATTATTGATGTCTAAAAACGTCCTACAGCATAGAATTGAGTTAAAAAATGATAAAAATCAACAACTAAAATTATTAACGTAAAATCACACTGCACGACGCCGTGGACGTCTTAAAGCGTTAGGTAGTGATGTGACTAAGTGGACATTTTTAATACATTTTTTATTTTTATTTAATATGTAGGTATTAGATGATAACAATAAAATGTGATTATTTTTTTATTGTTCTACTGCTAGTGTATTAAAAGTGTATTAGTAAATAACTATTATCATTATCTCTGCCTATACACATACTTGATAGATGGATTGATGATGCTCACTCGTCATATGGTTAACGTACGAATTATTCGTCTGTTTATATTTTACCTAATTATTAATGTTCACAGTCAATTGAGAAAAAGTTTGTAATAATAAACAGATGACATGCCATTGTGAATTAATTTCATGACTAATGTTTTTACTATTTATTATTGAATTTAATCTGCTTAAAATATACCTTATTTTTTTTTCATAAAATTTTATGTTATCGATATACCCACCTAACTCCACTATGTCATGTTCACTTTAATGTACTGCCAACGCCAACGACGCTTTAAGTCGTCCGCCTGTGACGTCATAAGCGCGTATGCTGCTATTGATAGTGTTGGGAGTTGAAGATAGATAAAATATATTTTTTTCAATTACCATACAAAAGCTAAATGCTACTGAAGTTATTGTCCGTGTTTCTATATTGTAGACTTTTTGAGTAAAAACCCACAAATACATTATTTACGAAAATAGTTTAAATAATAATGGGTTGGGTTGAACTTTTACATATTCTGGAAGTAGTTGATGATGATGATATTTTTAATAAATCTTCGCCTGATTGTGAAGTAGGAGAAGTGTTCCTTTCGAGGCACTTATTTATTTTAATCAAACTAAATTAATGAGCATGACAACCGGATCAACAAATTCTAATTATTTCGTGAGTTATTCCATAAAGATTATAATACCCATATTTATTGTTTACTCAATCAACTGAAAAAAACTATGTATGATAAAGCTCATAAAAATTCAAAGTTCACTATGTCGCTGCTAGTTTTAAAATGTATCTAGATGTGACGTCATACGACATTTCAACGAAACACTGCACCGTGATTTTTAGATTTATTAAATAAAAAAATATGAAAGTTTATCGTTAAGTGTATATGCACCGTAAAAACCGGGAAACATGATTTTGGTGTAAATTTGTAAAACGCCCCTTCGTATAACATATTTTGGTTTCAGGTTATAGAAAAAAATATACAATGTTTTGTTGCTCTTCTTATAAAAAAAATTTAATCATAATAAGTTCAAAAGGTGTACTTATTATAATTTCATCACCGACATTAATTAATATTATTTCGTTTTTGACCAACACAGTGGCGTTTTTTCCAATTACATCGATAAAGTCCTTAACACTATAAGAGTAGGTAAAATTTGTCAAACATTTAGGTTGTGATCGCCGATGACGCTTTAAGGCGTCGACTAGTTGCGCCAAAATTTCTTGCATACTTAAAAAAATCTTGTGATAATTTTCTGATTACTAAGACATATAAAATTACTATTGATCTATTATTACTTATTACGTTCAGTATGTATGAGCATTTATTTCTTTATCCTTAGTAATAGGTAATAAGGTTCCGAAACAAACGTTTATTCTTATCGCTTAGTGCAGCATGTCACATCACTATCGTATTGGGCGAAAATTCTAGCTAATAATACGCATGGCGTCGGGAGCAATATTTTCTATTTGAAGTCCGGCGGTCAATGGGTTAAAAGCAAAATCTTTAATTGCACCATCAATGTCTATAGCATCACACATTTCTTGCTCAATAGACAAGATAGCCAAATTAGTTAGTCTTAAAGTACTCATGGTTGATCTTAAATAATTTTTAATCAACTTCAATTTTGAAAAACTTCTCTCACAGCTGCCATTGCTTATGGCAACTGTGAAAAATATTCGTAGCATTATTAAAATATTGGGCAGAGCATCTTCCAGCTTGGACTCCACAATAAATTTTAATAATTCAAGTGAGTCTGCATTAATTAATTTATTTTCGTTACCTGTAGCAGCAACGAAAGTCCGTAGTCGAAGTCGTTCCAGCTTGAAATCCTGCTCGTCAATTTCGACAGATGCGTAGTCCAGATTACATTTAGTGTCGTCTGGATCTAATAATATAGCCGGCGATAGATAGTCAGTCATTCTCGCTGTTCTTTTGTTAGCCATAAACAATCCAAGCATTAAATAAAATACGGGGAATCCCCGCAAGTCGTAGACGGTGTTGCCAGCAGTCACTACAAAATATCATTCAAAGAAAGGGGATTCCCCGAATCCGTTACAGAATAAGTAATGAAAAATTCCATGCTCTTTTAAATTGGTCCTTTGTAGTTGCGTTAAAAATATGAAATGGTTCAAATATTTTTATTATTTATTGTGAAATTTTGCCGCCCCCTAAAATGTGCCGCCCGGGGCGGGCCGCCCCTGCCGCCCCCACTACGCTACGCCACGCACTGCTCTCATCCAGCTCCCGCCAGCCGTCCTGCGCAAATCGTCACTCCACCTGGCCTGAGGGCGTCCTACACTACGTTTACCGAGGCGTGGTCTCCACTCCAGAACTCGTTTACCCCAACGGTTGTCGGCTCTGCGGCTGATATGGCCAGCCCACTGCCACTTCAGCTTGCTAATCCTGTGAGCTATGTCGATGACTTTAGTTCTCTGCCGGATCACCTCATTATGGATTCGATCCCTTAGAGAAACACCGAGCATAGCTCTTTCCATAGCCCGCTGAGTGACTTTAAGTCTGTGAACCAGTCGTGCCGTCAGTGTCCACGTCTCGGCTCCATATGTCATAACAGGTAGAACGCACTGATTGAAGACTTTTGTCTTTAGGCACTGTGGGATGGACGATGAGAAGACTCGACGTAGTTTCCCAAACGCTGCCCAGCCCAGCTGAACCCTTCTATCGTTGTTTCGACCCAACTGCAATTTTTGCCCGAGGTACACATATTTTTGAACAACTTCGAGGACGGCGCCTTGGACTGCAATCGGTTCCGGTAGAACATGTTCATTAAACATGACCTTGGTTTTATCCAAGTTCATCCGTAGGCCGATGCATACAGAAGAGTCAGCCAGGTCATTCAGCATCTGTTGTAGGTCTTGCAGCGTCTCTGCCATTATGACGATGTCATCTGCAAATCGCAAGTGAGAGATGTGTTCGCCATTTATGTTGATGCCACGTCTTTTCCAGTTAAGCGTCTTGAACATATCCTCCATTGCATTTGTGAACAATTTCGGGGAGATCACGTCCCCTTGTCTCACTCCTCGATGCAATGGTATAGGCCTTGTTTGCTGATTTTGTACTTGGACGGACATGGTAGCGGCTTCGTAGAGATATCTCATCACTTGGATGTATCGCCAATCGACTTGACATCGCTGCAGAGAATCCAAAACAGACCAGATTTCAACCGAGTCAAAGGCCTTCTCATAGTCTACGAATGCTAGACACAGGGGCTGATTATACTCTTCGGTCTTCTGTATAATCTGTCGCACTGTGTGGATGTGGTCTATGGTGCCGTATCCGCTCCGAAATACATTTATTAAAAAATCACATAATGGCATGATTTTATTATCTTTAAATATTAAACCATTGGAAGTGATGTGGTATAGAATAATGTGTAAATCCTATATTGGTTACTAGTCCTATTACGAAAAACGAAATATGTCTGATCTAATGTTATGGCGATTTTAAATTAGCTCACTGTTTGCGACTGCTGTGATTCTACCTCACAGGCCTTTTGCTAGATACAGTTTTATACTTCGAAAAGTCTTAGTTTCTACTTGTACTCCTTATCTTGCTTTGTCAGTGTGTGTTTATATCTTTAATAAGTTGCTATAGTCAATACACCGTTCACGAGCATAGAACAAGTTTTATTAGTTTAAAAGTTTCACACAGTCTACCTTTTCGTTGCGTTCGTTCCGTTCAAAAAAATAAAATACTTTTGATACAATTTAAAAACCACATTGAACTAAGAAACTTTTGATTAATCTGTGCCCACCTATCACCTGCAAGTCGACACAAATGCAGCGTCAGCGGAATTGGCATAGTATTGGCAAGATTGGTAGTTGGACCTTGGTTCCCGAGCAGATAACACTTAGCTCGAGGGAAGTACCTACTCCCATTTTTAGTAAAGAACATACGTTCCTTACATTGGTGACACTGACGATATAAAAACAAAACCCATTGTCCGTTTAGTTTCACAAAGAGAGTAGTTCTTAGGGGCCTAAAAATACCTGGGTATTTTTTCATCTTGCATCCAGATGCTTGTTTAACCACAAGTGATATGACAAGGCGACAATAAATACATCAACTAATTAGCTTCAAAAATCATTGTGTGTGGCCAAAAATAATTTTCCTTGTTTAAACTTAGGCCTTATCTGTCGTGGGACGACATACAATACTAGTGTGTACAAGTAATAAGATTTGACAAGATTTTCCTTGTTTTTAAAAACTACGATAGTTAGGTAACTATCGTAGTTTTTTTATTTGAGTAGGTTACTCAAATACTTGAAATGGGATTTGAAGTGTTTAACTGTACGTGACATGAATGTACAAACATCAATAAAATCCATTATGTCTATACTAATTTATGTCGTACATATAATACTTGTATTTAAAAAAAAATTAAAATATGTATTCGTATAAAAAAAAAGTTTCATGCCGGTTTTTCTCGACATTTCGATTATGGCGGTAGTATACTGAACTTGTACTGACGATTAATAAGTGATTTTGTAAAGCTTACATAAATAAAGATTATTTTTTATTTCTATTAATTAAAACTATACCTTGCTTGATACAAATACACAAAACTATGTCGTAGAAAATAATGTCAATACCCCTACTTATCTAATAGACTATTTTTTCATGATTTACAATACATAAACACATCTAAAATCGGAAACTTTCAATTCATTGGCATAAGCTTATGAAAAAACGTAAGTTTACAATTTAGCGTACCATCTTAGTCGCTTTTCGCTTAGTTTTAGGAAAAAAAATTGTGTTTTAACTCCGGAATTTTAGTGCCTCGTATGTTGGTATTGTTTGCACTGAGCTGCAAACGCAGTTCTGTCATTTCGGTCGAAACGTGACCTCATACGGTTGCCTTGGCGCAATTTCGGCCGATACAGAACCTGAAGCAAAATTTCAACTTTGCCGTAAAAACTAGTTTCATTCGGACGCATGGTTTTATGAAAAAACCGCGTCCGATCCAATTTTTAACCAACTTCATAAAAAGGAGGTTCTTCATAATTCTGTATATATATAATAAATATTCTTTCTGATAGTGACTTGGACGACACAGTCAAATCAAACACAACTGAGTTTCTCTGTAATAAAAGATATATTTTCGTTATTTTACAAATAAGCCTATAAGTACATACAATAAATGGTGACCAAAACATTAACAAAACAAACTTTACCTGTAATAAAAGAAACGACATTTAATGTTATTAATAACAATGTCGTATCTCAAATCACTATTTTATATAAACTTAAATGAATTATGCAACAAATAAAATTATTAAATTATCATAACGTTCATTGACGTTTCATTTTCTATTTCTAATTTTACCACAAATTGTAGAACGAATCCGTGAAGGTTTATTGCGATGAGGCGTCAGCTATAATTGTAAGAAAATCATATTTTCGTTACATCCCCCCCCCCAGGGATGATATAACAATAACGCCACTCACTCATTCTCTTCATAGCTTTCAAACGCAGGTGCTGGAGTTAGTTTCGAGATATGGAAGAAGTTCGACTTTCTGTGGTTAGTATTTATCTTAAAAATTGAATTTAATATTTTTTCTATTATTTGAAAAGGTCCGACTCTCAATTCGTCGAGCTTTTTCCTATTAAGTTTGTTCCCATTATCCACAAAAACGGTATCCCCAACTTTGAAGTCCAAATGACTTCGGTGTCTATCGTATCTCATTTTGTTATAATTATGTGATCTTAATGTATTTTCCATAGCTTTTGCTCTATCTTTAATCAAATCATGATATGTCTTTTCAAGTTTCAGCTCATTTGGCAATATTGTAGCATCTGTGCCATTTAGAAGATACTCTGGAGCATAACCAGTGACAGTATGCTCCGTTTTGTTGTAGTTTTTTATACAATTTTGTGCTATAGTTGTCCACGCCATTTTAGTTTGACTTTCGTTTATCTTGCATCTAATTTTATTAACTATCGTTTGATTTAGCCTTTCGTTTAATCCGTTTGAGAAGGGCGAGTCCACAGCAGTAAAAATTATTGTAATATTCTTTTCGTCCAAATAATTCTTAAATTCCCTTGAATTAATCCCCGGATATTGGTCTGAGAGTACCATGTCAATATTGTTGTTTTCCGCACAGTTTCTCACTAATTTAATAAAATCGTTTGCATTTTGTGTACTCGACGTCAAAACATAAGCGTACCTTGTGAAATGATCCGTTAACAGGTGCAAGTATCTTTTTGTGGACCTTGAACCACCAAATCCCCCGATTGTGTCAATTGAACAGATCTCAAAGGGTCTTGTGGCAGGACCTAAATGGGACAATAATCCATATTTGTTTCGTCCTCTTGATTTGTTCTTTATACATATTATACAATTTTCACAGATTTTTTTTATATTTTTTGTTATATTTTCTGCTGTGTACCATGAACTGATCATTCTTTGCATTTGTGCTACTCCTATGTGTCCTAGGTATGTATGCACATCTTTCATTAATTGTATACTAAATTTTTCCGTCAAAATGATCTTTTCTCTTTTCTTGTCTTTCTCGTAATAAACGTTGTTTTTTGTTATTAACTTGTCTTTTTTGTTCTGTATTTTTTCATTCTTATCTTGATCTTTTAAAATATCTTTTAGTGTTATTATATTTACTATTTTCAATTGGTTCATCTAGGTTTTCATTTTCTTCTAGGACTGGATTTCTGCTTAGGCAGTCAGCTTCTATATTGTATTTTCCTGGAGAATATTTAATTTGGAAATCATATTGTGATAAGTAGTATGTTAGGTCTCCCAACTCTTCATCGGTTCTTCACTTTATATTCATATTCTCCAAAGGCTTATGATCTGAAAAGATAGTGAATTTCTTACCTATTAACAGATGCTGCCAATACTTTACACATTCCTTTATAGCCAAACATTCTAAGTAAATAGCTTTTTTCTTTTTTGGACTTCATTCAATTTTTTTGAGAAGTATGCTACTGGTTTTTCTTCATTATTTCTCTGTGGTTGTTTTAAGACTGCTCCAACCCCTAGAATACTGGCATCTGTGTATATGTGGATAGGTAAGTTTGGATCAAAAATGGTCAATATTGGATGAGAACATAAGATTTCTTTCATTTCATCAAATGACTCTTGGCATGCTTGAGTCCAGTTAAAGTTTTGTCCTTTTCTTAGAAGGTTATGTAATGGTTCCAATTTTATTGCTATTCGGGGCACATACTTATGATAAAAGTTTATTTTTCCTAAAAACTGTCTTACATTTTTCCTCGTCTTTGGGGTAGGGAAATTTTTTATTGATATTAAGTTGTCTTTTAGAGGTCTGACTGAATTATTCTGTATTATGTGTCCCAAGTACTTGACTGAATCGGCTGCGAACGTGCATTTAGAAAATTTTAGTCTAAAACCTTCACTTTTTATAGCTTGGAATAGCTGTTCTAGATGTTTGACATGATCTGAAAAGGATTTTGAGAATAATAATAAGTCATCAATGTAGCATACTGTGAAATCTTGAAGTTTGTGTTTCCGTATTATATTACACATAATTCTCTGAAATATAGCTGGTGATGTTTTTAAGCCAAATGGTAAGTACGTCCATTGATAATGGCCCTCTTGGGTAACGAACGCAGTTTTGTGTCTGTCTGTGACACGCAAAGGTATTGACCAAAATGCTGAATTTAAATCCAGTGTGGAGAAAAACTTGCAATCTCTTGTTTTTACTATTAGGTCCTCAATGAGTGGGAACAGTTGTGATTGCGGAACGACTATTTTGTTAAGGTCTCGAAAATCAATGCACAATCTTGACTTTCTATTTTCATCTCTTTTATAAGCTAATGTAACTGGAGCTGCAAATGGACTATATGATTCTTTTATAAGTTTTTTTTCCAATAATTTTCCAATCTGAGTTTCAATTTCCTTTTTATCTTCAATTGTACAACGATATGGCCTTTTACTGCAATATTTGTCTATCGACAGATCAATATGCGCTTCGTAATCCGTTACCATTCCAATGTCATATTTGTCCTTCGCAAATACAGATTGATTGTTCAATATTAAGTCATCAATAACTGCTTGCTGTTGAAAGTCTAGATGATTAACCCAAATTTTGAAGTTGTCTTTGGTAAAGTTTTCATTAAAGTTTATTAAATTATCAGATCTAATTTCCTTAGAAATTTCACTGTCTGACTTATTTGTTTCCTTAGAAAATATTTCATATTCTTCTTTAGGGACATTTTGAATAATTTCTAATTTTTCATTCTGAGTTAAGAAGAATTCTTTTATACAATCAAGTCCGATTAAAAAATCGTAATCAAAATGTTCATTATCTATAACGAAAACATTCATACTTTTTTCCACATTGAACATTTTTATGTTTAGTGCTACCATGCCCTTTGCCTTTTTAACGCCATTAATCGTTTTTAAATTAGTACTGCCAAGATATTTGGATTCATTATTATTTATCTTTAATAACTTTGAATTTATCAATGACACATTAGAGCCAGAGTCATAAATTCCAAACACTTCAATATTTCTATTTAGTACTAATTTTACTTTAATTAACGGCGGCACTATTAGTTTTTTGGGTCCTCAGACTGTAGTTCACATTCCAATTCTGAATTATTAATATGTTTTATTTGTTTATTACTTCTTTCATTCCCAGTATCCGTTTTTGTTTTGAACCAACAGGAAGCTTCTGAATGATAGCGTGTCCCTTTTTCTAAACTTTCACAAATACTGCATTTTTTCTTTATTTGTTTAGTGTTTTCTTCTTCTTTTTTTGTACTTTTTTTCTTTGTAACAAAGTGTTCTAACTTGCCAAGTTCTTTAAATAAGTCTGTGGTTTGCAAAATTTCTTCTTTGTTAATTCTATCTGTTATAAAATCTGGCAAGCCAGCAGCAATTACATCAATCAATGTACCTTGATCTATGGTTTTTCTTACTTCTAGCAGTAGTTTTTCTTTTCTAATAGCATATTCTAATAACGATCCTGATTGATACTTGAAATATAAAGCATACTTACTTGTAGACCAACCTTTATTAGCAAAGGTTTGCAAAAAGTTTGATTTCCATTCGTGCCATTCCGATTGTAAACTGTGTTTAATTATCATTGAAGAATACCAATCAGCACATGTTTTTTCAAGGAACAATCTAAAAATTTCTATTTTTTCTTCATCCTTCACTATCTCAAACCTTGCACACTCCTTCTCAAATGTTTCCATCCAGTTAGAAGCATTTATATTTTTTCCATAAAATTTTTCAATTACAAACTTGTCGGCCAACTTCTTCATGCTTTTTTTTTCTTTGTCTTGTTGGATTTCAATTATTTTCTCCATGAGTTTCACTAACGGTTCTTCCAAACCCATTTTATTACCAGTAACTGACTGTTCTTGGGTAATTTCTTCAAGATCCTGGAAAATCATGTTTTCATCTTCATCACAATATATTTGTAATAAATCTTCTGACATCTTTATCCATACACTTCTATATTGGTATCTTATTTTTAATGTATTTTTCACTGTAGTGAAAGCTTTACAAGTTTGGATTTGTTTATGATACTGTGATACGGCTTGATATTCCTCAGGAATCAAGAATACTTTGTCTTTTTGTGTAGTAATTGAGGTTATGGCAATGAAGTTAGACTTCCCTTCTATAGTTGATTTTACTTGAAACGTAAATTTTAACTTTTCCATTTTAAGACAAAAAATGTCGTTTTATAATAAATATTCTTTCTGATAGTGACTTGGACGACACAGTCAAAACAAACACAACTGAGTTTCTCTGTAATAAAAGATATATTTTCGTTATTTTACAAATAAGCCTATAAGTACATACAATAAATGGTGACCAAAACATTAACAAAACAAACTTTACCTGTAATAAAAGAAACGACATTTAATGTTATTAATAACAATGTCGTTTCTCAAATCACTATTTTATATAAACTTAAATGAATTATGCAACAAATAAAATTATTAAATTATCATAACGTTCATTGACGTTTCATTTTCTATTTCTAATTTTACCACAAATTGTAGAACGAATCCGTGAAGGTTTATTGCGATGAGGCGTCAGCTATAATTGTAAGAAAATCATATTTTCGTTACATATATAATATATTTTTTAATATGTTTACTGATATGTCTGTCAATTGTAGTCAGATTTTTAAAAAAAATCCAGTTACCAGCCTAAACTAGCGAGTGGTGCACCACAGAAGCAAAGCACACTTTCTAAACCAAGCATTTATTAATACATGTCCTACGTTGTCTCAGAATTAAAGATAAATATTGATGTCCCGTAATCCCGGAATCCTAGCTGGCCACACTATCCGCCAGGCGTCATCGGCTGTCAATATAATTAAATCGCCACCACAGGCGGAGCCGGATGAAAGGGCTTGTTAACCCGTCGTGTGGCTCATTATCGGCGCACTTCATCGTAACGAGTTGGGGATGAGACGATCCGCCGTATACGGTCAGCAGGTTAAGCAGTAAAAAAAAATATTCACTATAATTTTTTAGTTCTCATAAATGAGAAGAATTTTTTGACTTTGAACAGTTTTTGAATAATTTTTACTGAATATTATTTGTATAAGTATTGATAGTATTGATTCACATTAAAAGAAATTAAGATAAAATGCAACAAGTAATGGCAGAAATGAGAAAGATGAAGAAGACCAAATAAATTTGGTAGTCAGCTTAGACACTAGAATAATATATAGGATACTGTTTAACCCGAATTAACGTGGACGAAACTGGTATAAGAATAGGGTTTGCCCTTACTATGAGTCATAGATTACCAGTATTAATAGGGAGCATCAACCCATCAAACCCAGACCCTATTCAGAAAACTCCGTTTGTCACATTGGCTTGACCGAGAATCGAATTCAGCTCCTTTCACGCTTTAGTCGCCTAAGTGAGCCACTGCGTAACCAATATCATCAAAATGTTAAATGGACGATCCTATCCCACAATACCTGATTCAACACAGTGCAAACAAGTAATTTTTAACAACGCAATTACCTTTAAGTTAAATTACTGATAAAGTAAATTGTTTAGCAACAACGAAAGCATTCAAAATAAATTATGCCATTAAATAAATTGTTTGCCGAAACAAATTGTAACAAGGGTATGGGAGCGTCGTTCGTGAGAATCCGCCAGGCTTGGTAGCCGGCGTAACTCATTATCAGCGCACTTCATAACAGACGCAGGATAAGTAGACGTAAGCACGGTCAGCAAATAAAGGCTTTAAATGTTTATTAGATAAAACAAATATACCTATTTTATTTATTTATTTATTAATAAAGACATACTGACAGCCAACTTATTATTATGGTTAAAAAAATTGTTAAGACAAGATATGTTATTCATAGCAGCGCCAAATAATAAAAATATGCCGAAAATACATACATACTAGCTACATACATAATAACATTTACATCAAATTAAGTAAACTAATGGATATTTCTAATTTAATTGTAATAAATAATGATTTGGTTATTTTTTTAATAAAATAGTCTTACGTGTGACTTCAATATTGCTTGATGGAAGAGGAAGATGAGTCTGAAGACGATATACGTTTGTCCAGATTATAATGTACCGGAAAAACTGATCTCAGCAGAGATGCCAAGGGCCTCGCCTAGTCTTCCGTTAATGGAAAAAATAAGGGGTGTATCAGGTTGTGTAAAACCTCCTCCCATTCACTGAAATGTAAGCTTTAAAAAAACTGAAAACTGGTCACTTATCTGCGGTGTTTGAGGCTTAGTATATTACCCCCCTCATTTCCTATAGATAATTCGAATATGGTATAGAATTTTTATTTTATTAATTCTTGCACAAAATTTTACAGTTGGCCTCAAAATGATGGATAAAAGAGAACCGACTTGATTTATCAGTTTAAATGAACAGCGTATAATGTTTACAGCGAAAACTGTTTTCGATAGATTTTATTTGACGGCTCCATTTTCAAATATTTTTGAACACTCGATTTATTCATATCAGTAATAATATCGTTCTTGTACCTTATAATAACTAAATGAAATTGATAAAATAAATAAATAAGTATTGGACAACATTACATACATTGCTCTGATTCTGTGGTAAGTAGCGACGGTACCACAACACCCAGACCCGAGACAATATGCCGTTTGCCATATTGATCCGACCGGGGATCGAACCCAGAACCTCAGAGATGGCGCTCGCCAAAGTCAGCCCTGCTCGCCTCTCGGCTACGGAGGTCGTCAAATATAAAAAAACATTTTGCCAATTTTTTATTCGTAAATGTTTTTATATACCTATACATTTTACTTATTGAGGAACAAGATATCGATTTAAGGCCAAAAAAACCAACCAGTAGGTACTTCGTCTTTTATTTTACTAGGAGACATTAGTATACAGCTGTGCAAACATGTGACGAATAAAACTGTTAAGTAGTAACGAAACATCATTACCGAAAGAACAAAATATTGATAGCTTAGATGTTTTTTTTTTGCTGACTGTTCCTCCCGCAGGACGGCTTATAATAAGCACTTAAATTTTTATTAGGTACCTTCCCGGTAAAAATACAAGCTGGTACAATGTTGTCAGGACCTAAGCTGTGTAATTAAAACACACCCTTTTTTGCATGGTTCAAGAAGGATGAGGTATGATATATTTATGCATGTACCTAGTTATCTCGTAAAACCTAAGTACGTTTTATGGCCGCATTTCGGTAGGTGATAAAGTTTATACGTCATATTTTATGATAATTAATAAGATTATATAGTGATATCGTGCAAAATTTTGAATAAAAAACATTGAACGACAAATAAAAAAACTCAAAGCTTCAGCGAGCAAAGAATAAAATTAGCGCCATTATCGAGATGAACGTGCATAGCCTGTAAGTGAAAAATTTTCACTGCAATTGTCCGTGCGCGTCTCCGACGACCATTTGAATGTGGCATATAAATTTTATTAGGATTATACTTAACTTGGGAACGAACTAGCGCAATTCAAAATTCAAAATATAGCTGTTTTTTGTCTCTGACATGATATGCATGGCAGGCCCCCAAATAACAAGGAAACTTATTTACCTACACTTTCAAGCCAAACTTCATATTGCATCTACGACTCCCGTGTTACCAAACGAACTAAATCGTACCTACATAAAGTCACGTTTGTGATTAATTCCCTTTGCTTTCCTATTAAACGCATGCTTGTTTGAAAAATTAATCAAAAACCCAAAACTTATTTGTCAGTGTGGCACAACGGGCACCCATTCATTATTCGGGCGGAGATAAAACAAATAACATTCCTCCAACATCGGATTACAAGCGCCGACGGTGCCGAGATTACGTTAATTTGAAAAATGACCGACTATCAAGCACACAGCACGTCTGAGGTGCGGTAAACCCATTGTAAAGTAGGGATGCACCGAAGACCGGTTTTAGTACAAGAAAAATGAACTGCATCTACTAACTTGGTATGGTCAGCTAAACATATTACTAAAGTCTACCACCCTACGATTCAATATCATTTGTACGAATAGTCATAGCGGTATACTATGGTTTTTTTTCTTGCAATTTCTTTCATCCTTAGAAAGACTCGAACACTTTTTAAGAGAGGTAGGGCATAGCGATTTATCGCTCGAACTGGAGCAGCCCGACTGGTGAAATACATCAAAAGACCGCAGCCAAATAACAGTCACTTCTGATTTGTTGTGTTCCTGCGTGTGAGTAAGGTTTCCAGAGCACCTGGGGGGTGCTACGTTAGCATCAGGGGTCAAGCCTTCAAGGTAAGGGTGACAAGTCCAGTAACAGATTTAAAATCCTCTAAATGACACTATACTATAATATAGTATAATTTTATATTAGTGTGAGGTCCAACTGCTTCGTGATTGGTGATTAACATGTCATTTGACACATCTGTTAATATCATGTCAAATATAACCAATTATCTTAGAATAAGGAGGAATTTAATATATCTATGCCAATTATTATCTAGCAGTTGGACCCGCCCACGTAGTGTCATTTAGCGGATTTTTCATGCGCGGTAGGCCACATTGTAGAATTTCACATTGCAATAAATTTATCAAGTACTGGTTAAGTTGGCACCTCCTATTTAGACAAATAATTTGAAGGTATGCTTATTGCATTACACATCAACCTGCCTTCATCTGTCTAATTTCCTAATGATAACTGTATTTTTGTTAAATCGCAACTAGACATCAGAACTTTATCTTGAATCTTTAAGATGACGTACTTTGTAGCAGTAACAGCATGTTCGCTAGGTAGTTATCTTACATATTCAAACATAAATACTTTAGCTACTTACTTTAAGATCAGATCTATGTAGGTCAATTTGCGACAACAGAGACTTATACTTTAGCCTACCCGCAAATGCTTACTTGTAGCATTTACAATTAGGTTCCTTGTTTAAAATACCCGATTTACAATTTTGGTAGGTTCGAAACCTCTACGCGAATGAAGTTTCGTTTTTGTTTGAGGATATCCAAATTCAACTAATTAAAATGCACACGAAAACTTGCTTTAAGCACGCGTTGCCTTTGTTTTAAGGCACTCGTAAACGTCATGGTTTTTTTAGAATTTGTGTGCAAATAAAATTATTGGCGATGACGGCGCCTTTCCTACATCGGTGCACAAATTAATGTGACCATTGAACATTAAACGGGATTACCTAACAAAAACTTACATAAGTCAAATCACGATAGACAACACTACACATCTCACCGTAGGTTGATAACTTTCGCTCGCTGTGACCTACTCGCGTCGGAATCTTCGTTTTGTTTACTCCTCAAGTAAACAAATGTTGCAGGTTATTTAATGTTCTGTTTTACGAGACTCTTTTATAGCCGCCGAGTATTTACAACCGGTGGAAATAAAGTTTAAGTAATTTAACCGCAATAAAACGGTGGTGAGGTGTTGCGCAAATTGTTCTGGTAAATCACAGGTGGATAGTGATGTTTTCATCGGCGGTAAGTTACTTTGATGTACACAGTACGAAAACAATACATATACTTTGAAGTATTATTTTTGTATTAAGACAACTTTTAATATTTAGATTATTATTTATCTTTATTATATTTGGCGCTAAGCTAACCAACCTAAATTTTGTGATTGATTAAAAATGTTTTAGCTTTTTGTTGGGTTAGATTTTGGTTTTGTTTTTCCGTTATACCTACTCACTTTATGATTACGTCGAATACCTATATGTACGAAGTAAACTCAACAGTTTAAAAAAATAAATGCGCTCCTTTGAACAAAGCTTTCGAGTTAGATTGGTTAACAGCGTTCGTTCAAAACAGTTTGCTAAGTCATACAATACATTTTCACTTAACGGGCCATGACAGAAACAATCAGAACGTTAAACAAAACGAATATAAATTCATTTCGTGAAAGTGACGTGCAAGACGTCGCAACCTTAAAGATATCATTAATTCTTCGTAAGTTCGTAATGAGGTATCATTGAAACTCGAGACCACAACACAGTTGATGTCAAAGACGGCACCCCTGATATACATTACAGAATGTGTCGCGGGTAACGACTTCAAATTGAAAGGCGCCTATTAACGTGGTTATTATGACAAAACATTACTGAACAAGCTAGGCAATTTTTATAACGTACCTGGATGTCAGTAAAAGAACTAAAAATCTTGTTTTTATATCGAATGCCAACCATACTTCATTTACAATTACAGTAAAGCGTCAATTTTCTGAACTTCGATCCACCAAACGACCGCTCATTACCTACTTCCGATAGATATAAAGGATGATAAATAAATTTAATTGCTACGAATCACATAAAGACAATGGATTTGGAAAAATTACGCTGATGGATAATGACGTTCGTACTATTGCTACATATTGTGTTTGATTAGATTTCCTATAACACCGCCACTCCGGCGATGAGGTTCAACCGATGGTATATAGTTCGGGTAGTCCCCGCTCCGTAGAGCGGGGAAGTCCCACATACGTCGTAGGCTTCTCCGAGGCAGCGGTAAGGTAAAAAAATGTATTTACCCCTGTAATCTGCAAGGCGGGACTTTATATAATATTATCTGCGAATGTCCACCCAAATAAATATCAGACCATATTCCAAATGAAATATCTATTCTGGAAACAAAAAATAATTTTAATGTGGAAACTGGAATTAATGATGAAACCACAAATTACAGATGGTTGAGTTTCAACAATAAACAAATATACCAAAAATATTTGTTACGGCTATTTGGTATTTAGCATAACCATTTTTACTGTTTTAATAAAGAGAAGGCATATTGATTGTAAAAGCAACTTCGGAGAAATCAGTAGGAATCGGGCAGTGAATTGTTATTTATAAGGTCAATTCTGTTGAGAATAATTTAAGAGCGGAGTTTTAACGTGTTCACAAGGTATTGTACGTGTTATTGAGCATTACATACTTAAAATGTTTAGTTTATTCAAATTAATTTAATACGCGCAAGTATTTTAACTTGCAAAACATGTTTTTCAACGTTCTAATGTGTTTTGTTTGTGTGTATATTCATGTTAACATCTAATTATATATCAACATGTATAGTAAACAGAAAAATATACAGATATTTCATAGGAAGCACGCCATCAACGAAAAAAATTAAAAAAATGTGGAAGACCAAACGCGACTGGCACAAAATGAAAGCATTTTGTAAGCATGTTTCGATATTTAGTTTTTCCATTTATTTTTGAAGCTGTATTTGTGAAAATATCAATTGCTAGTTGAAATTCACGAATCTGTCGGTACAACAGACGTGTGTAGTTAGTATCCGTGATCGGTTTTCAAATATTTACCATATTTAATGTACTGCGTCGCAATGCAGAGTTCGTTTCGATATATGCATTGCAATTTATAACTTTTAATTAATCATTTAGTTTGAGTACTCCATAGAGAAGGTGCAGTTTTAAATTAAATCGAACTGTGGGTATTTGTCTATCCATATAATTCTAACAGGCATTATCCGATGCTTGAATTTCTGATTTAAATAGGTGTTTCATAATGTGAAGGTAGTTAAAAATCAGCTAAACTTTTGAAATTGTACACAAGTTTAATAAATCTCCCAAAAATAATAAAAAAGTTGAAGTCCAATTTGTACAACTTGCCCTCCATCTTTGATCAAGACAAAAGTCATAAAACTTAAAAACAACGTAGGATTTGTTTTTTGAATCGTCTTGGAAATGCTTGAATTTGAATCGGCTCTGCATGTTTATTACTTGAGAATTTCTAAGTGTCCGGAAAGAAACCCGTAATCTTTGATTTACCTACCAACTTAATATCCAGATGAACAAATATAACCTGTATTCCGCAAACATAAGGGACAGTGAAGTGATCCAGGAACGACCCGATGTTTATCTACCAGTCGCTCGATCTCAATTTATTTCAATTTATTAGCCTCTCGAACCTTATTACTACTTGAACTCGAACCTTATTTTGAAAGTTTACTTGAAGAGACCATTTGGTTGTATCAAATTAGGATAAAATAAAAAGTTATTTATAAGCACACAAATATATAAACGGTACCTACACAGATATTATTATTATTTTATACATTATATTTTTTTCCCTTAGTTTTTTTTATCATTATAATTATATTAAAATAAAAATAAAATCATAAATAGGCCAAACAACCACACCAATAATGTGGTCTCAAACTAAGGTCTCCCCTTGTACTATAAGCACCAGCACACCCAGACCCAAATCAATTTAGAAGTTACTTTTTCAAATTGACCTAAATGGAAAAATAAAATAAATACATTTAAATTCAAAATATATATACAAGTTCACAAATATTACTAATACCCCACACTAGGCTAAGCTTGGGAAACATAAAGTGAACGAACAAAAGATAAACAGTAAAAGTAAAATAAAAAAAAATATAATTTTACTCTGACTTAGTAAAATTATGTTTTTTTTTATTTTACTTTTACTTACAGCTGATTAGTTAATAATAAATTTCAAACTCTTAAATTGTTGGTTTATGCAGCAGAAGCCTAATTTCATATTTCTAGGTCACCCAAAGGTATCCCGTTTTATTGATTATGTTGTCCAAATACACTAAGTGGTGATAACTATTCAGGCTTTAAAATTGGATAACGGATTTTCACCCGTTAAACGGGGTTTCAAAACGTGATAACATTTTTAGTAGTTAATACTAACTACTTACCTACGGCTCCACATTTCGGTTAGGTTGCACCAACCGTGGTCACGAGCTGACTGGTCTTGTTCGTTTTGTCTGTAATAGGGAGCTTGCAAATCTTCATCCACCCTCACATTCTCGCATAAAAAATGTTATTGAAGTCACTTCGACACACTTTTTTTTTTTTTTTTTTTTTTTTTTTTTTTTTTTTTTTTTTTTTTTGTTTCCCGGGAGAAATGCCCACGCACCGTCACTCTCTGCCACGGGGAGACAGAGAGTGGTGTGTCGGACTCGAACCGACTAAAACTCCCGGGGTGGTCCTACTCTGCGCAGTGGTGGGGGGGCCGGGAATCGCCATTAAAGCATTACGCAATCCCCCCCCTAAACGCAATTGCCGCGCGTGGCGCAGCGCGTCTCGGTGCGGCAGGTGGAATTGCCGCACCACGGGGCATGCCGGACCACCCAGCATGCCCCGTCACCTCGAGCGACGCCAGAATTCCCCGTTCTGGCGCCTCCGGGACTCACGGCCTTAAGGGCCTACTCCCCCGTCATCTGGACGTCAGGGGCGGGTCGAGCTGGTTGCGACGGCGGCTTGTCGCTATTACCAGCGGCCCGTCTCTTGGGCTTCGCGGTCTTGCAGGCCCTGCCGCCTGCAATATGGTCGGCCTTCCTACCCGCCGCAATGCAAAAGGTACAGTGCGGCTCATGCCCACAGTCGCGGGCTAGGTGGCCGTCTTTACCACACCTGTAGCATTGGGTGCTACGATCCACCTCAGACCCACACTGCAGCCTGACGTGCCCCTTTTCGAGGCACCGGAAACAGCGCAGGTCCCTGGTCTCAAGAAGTAGCACCCTTGCTACAGACCAGCCTACCAGCAGTCGACCCGATGCGACCAATATTTTTGCCACCGACGCAGGACAACGAGCCCAGCAGGCCCCCATTCCCCTGCCTGCTCGGCGTATCGGACCCAGCTTGATGTCCCCCGCCGAACACCCCCCCGCTTCTGCAATTGCGGCAGCGACCTCCCCGGTGGTGACCGAGTCGTCCAATTGAGAGATGCGCAATTCTGCGCACCTCTCAGGCCGGGCGAATCTCACGCCATCCACCGGGACGGCCTCACGCAACTTTTCCACTAGCTGGTCCGCCTTACTGCGGTTCTCAGCTTCGGAGCCGCCGCTAAGCTCCAGAAGTCGCCCCCCCGTCAACGCTGGACGAAAACTCAACTTTTCGATCCCCAGATCTCGTATGGAGAACCGCTCCTTCGCCCTGGTGAGGACCTCCATATACGTCAGGCCCCGCTCAGCGGCCTCCGGCAGTATCGTGATTGATACTGCCGCCGTCTGAGTGGGGCGGAGGTTCGGCAGTTTTGGCCGTCTCTTCTTCTTCGCCTGCGGTTTGAGCGGAGGCGGTGGGGCTTCCGTAGCCCTTGCTGCCCTTCTCGTCCCCCTCTTAGTTACCGTGGACCATGCCGCATCCATAGACGCGGGTGGAGGTGGCAGGGGGCGGGACTCCCTAAGAGGGGGAGGTTGTGTAACTCCCCCCTTTTTCCCCTTCTGGGGTTTCGACGCTGGCGCTGGGGCGACGGGGTTCCGCACCGCAGAAGTGCTGCTGGCGGGAGTCCGTGGTTTGGGCCCAGCGGCCGGGCCCTTCTCTATCATCGGCCGCGACGACAGTGGTGTCCCACTCTGCTGCTCTGCAACCGGTGGTAGCCGCTTCTCAAACTCCCGGAATCGGGAGTCGAGGTAACTGAGCAGCTTGGCTTCACTCACGCTCTGCTTCTCGGGGGCTCTCTGCGCCACCATGCTCGCCCTTAATTCCGCGATCTCTGCTCGCATTTCTGCCAGCTCCTTATCTTGGCGAGTCAGACGCTCCCTAAGGCGATCGTTCTCGTCCGTTACTCGCCTGGTTGTCGCCTCTAGCGCTCTCATTTCTTCCGTGGAGTTGCGCCCATAGATCTTGTCAGCCACTTTTTCCCACTCGTCGGCTGCCAGTTTAAGGGCCTTAACGTACGTGCCCTTTAAATTACTGGACCCCCTCGCTATGCTTCGGACAAGGTCCGACGTCCTCTTTGACTGGGCGACGAGGAGGAATGAAGGCCGGTCTTCGAGATTTCTCGACGCCTCCTCCCGCATTATAGTCTCTGGCGAGAGAGTTCTCTCGACATAGGCGATCTTCTCTGCCGTACGCTTAACGTTCCCGATATTTGTGGAGATGGTCTGGTCCCAGTTTTCTGCGGCCTTCATCTTCTCCAACTCCTCAATTTGTTTTTTATGCTGCCTTTTCGCTTCCGCCACACCCACATACTTGCCGGTGGTAGGCGGACGCCCGCGGCCCCTCTTTGCTTGTTGTCCCTTTTGAAGGACAACATCGCCTTCCTTCCCTTCTTGACTGGGCCGTTTCCGCCCAGCCAACGATCCCGCTCCGTCTATGGACGTGCAGCTGCTGCTGCGGCTTCGAGCAACGGCGCGACCAGAGCGCCGTGGTGTTGCACACGGTGTTTCCACGTCCGACACATTCATTCCAGACACGTCCGAAACGTCGTCGTCAGAATCGACCACGCTATCTACTCTTCCCCCCCCCCCCCGATTGGTTGTTGATTTTTGGTAGAACTCATAATTGTTCCCACGAGCTATGCTGGAAACGGTGGTCACCCCGTGCAGAGCCAGTTGCACGGGGAAGCCTAATACACACCCGGTGTCGGCCGGTGCCGGGCGGTGGGGTCGATAGGAGGAGCTTTACCCATCTCCTCACCATCCCTCCGAGGGAGAGATGGCCCCGACGTCTCGTGCCACTCCCAACGTCGGGCTTAGGGGGTTTTTTTAATGAGGTATCCTTCCTCTTGGGCCGGCCGATGAAGGCAAGCCCCCTACCCCTCCCCCCTCCCCAGGCCTACCTGGGCTACAGAGGGAAGGAACAGGTTTGCCGGTGGTGGTCCTGAAAAGGACCGCGTCTCCCCAGCCACTTTGGCCAGTTTGACACACCGAGCCCTAACGCCTACACGCCTCGCCCTCAACTGCTCTTCTCAAACCGAGAATAGCAGAGAGGACGGTATACCCCACCCCCCCCCAAATTCCCCACCCCCCCATTCCCCATCCCCAACCCGCCTACCCCACCCCCCCAGTGTGTTTGGTCCGCGGGAGCTAATCTCCGACCGCCGACCGCCGTCCGCAGGGCATCCCTGTAAGCGGGAGTACCCTCCGGGCGGCAGCCGACGGCTTCCCCTATCCGCCGGCCGGGGGACGCGCCAGGTAGGGGTATCACCTCCCCCCCTGGTACTTCGACACACTACACTGACAGTATCCGGAATTGTTTTATTGTTTTAACCCCGGTAAACATTTGTTTATCACAGGATTCCATGCCAATGATAACTTATATGTATGCGTTATCTCTATTTATATTTTTTTTTTTCAATAGCTTCACGTAAGAACGTGTATGTTGATTATCGGTCGAGAGGATTTGTCGTGTCAAACCCTCTCGAAAAGAAAGAAATGAGATCATTTCTAAAAGGTTTTCTGCTACCGCGGATTTCTTAGTCTGACGATTTTTGACCGCCGTAATACGTTCTTTCAATCTTAAATAGAAAGAGTAATTGTTTAAAATGGAACGCGAAGGTCTTAAATTCTAAATCATTGATGGTGTCGTCTAAGAACCTTTATTAACACCTGTAAGGGTTCCACTCACTCCAACATTAGGTATCAACTTTAACTTCATACCTCTACGCGTTCCAGTGATAATGGGTCTTGTCAGACAAACAGATAGACAACGAAGTGATCTTAAACGGGTTTTTTATCTTCCTTTGAAGGTACGGAGCCCTAAGATACCTACTACACTATTATTTTATCAAACTAAGATTAAAATACACATTACGAGATTGAGGTTATGGAACAATGGTGGTTCAATAACAATTATCTTTACACCATCGATCTTTCGGTGTAATATGGAATGTGGAGTGATGGAGTACCTAATTAGATCATATCTATTGACCTAATGATATTTTAGGCAAGCATAATTGCTGCTCTAGTGTGAGACAAACCATTAATTTTAAATAAGTGGAAATATTGACGACCTCCGTAGCCGAAAGGCGAGCGGGCCGGACTTTTTGAGGACCGCGTCATCTTTAAGGCCCCAGGCGAACTTGTACATATAGTCTCGGGTCTGGGTGTTGTGGTACCGTCGTTGTTTCTGATTTCTGTAATACAAGTGCTTATGCTACTTGTCCCAGAATCAAAACAATGTAGTTATGTGAAGTTGTCCAAATAATAGTTTAAAAAGTATATACTTGTTTTGGAATATAAAGTATTGCTAAAAGTCAACTTATATTCCAACTATTTTTCTAGAAATTTTGATCCAAATTCAATCTGTAGATAGTTTATTGCCTGAAAAAGTAACAAACCGATATAAAAAATAAACTAAAAACTTGCAGTTCGACTTTAGTTCTTATGCTCTCGACATAAGCGCGGTACAAAATCCAAAGTGTGGAGGTATTCTGACGAGCTTTCGTCCCTACGACAATTCTAATCTGGTATCCTAGATTTGAACATTCATTTGGTAGATAACTAACCAATTGCCGGTTTAAAAATTTGAAAAACGATCCGTTTTAGTTACGGATAGTAATACATTGTACAAGGCGTAAGCTAAAACCGACTGACGGACGACTGATGACAGCTGATATGGAAAGTAAAATATTGAACGGTATTAACGACTCGTAGTCGGTTGGAGAAAAACGGATAGTCATTTTTGACACATTACGAATCGTAAAATATTGGAACCGGGCATAAATCAAGTCTTTTTTATTATCTTTATAAATAATATACCTCAATGTAATACCGGAGGTACCTTCATTTGCTTTATATAGAGACTATTCATAAGTATTACTAATGTAATCTATGTGAATAAAAAAATAAATAAAAAAAAATGCAAGGGAAATATACCCGAGATTATATTGAAGGAAATGATTAAAGGTGAAAGCAAAGCGATACCGTCAGTTAATTGTCGATCTAATTACTTTAGCGCCTCAAACGAAATATTGCCAATATCGGAGAGGTGAGACCCTTTTTGATTTGATTGATTACCACTTCGGTAAAGATTATTACGAGTAGAGTGTATTCCATTAGCTTTAGTGCTGTCGCTTGATTATCGAGTATCGATACCTATGTTTCTAATAGTAATTATTTACTATGAATCGTTTAACTATTTATTTATTTTAATTCGTAAATGTATAATTAACTAGGTGTGCCCTATCTCTCCTTCGAAATAAAAAGAAGTCCATATTTTAATCCAAATTTCATACCTCTAACTTAAACATGATAAGTGGCTTTATTTCTGTAGTAGTTAGTGTTTATAAATCTTTATTTTTTTTTCAGCACGTGTAGATAATAGCAAGGATGTCATATTCGACACTATTCGTCTTTCATGAAAGCTTTCTTAAGACTGATAGCCAAAGCTTTCATATAAAATAGGTACTTATTCATTAGAAAGCGTCAATTTTACAAATGAGCAACACTAAACATGATTTTAATGGTCATTTTGTGCGATCGCAATTTATGAGTATTTCACCAAATTGCCCGGGAAACATGGAGGCTTGTAATCTGACCTATTCTATCTCCCCAGAGGTTGCTTCGCGCCCGAATTTAAAAAGTCTAATGATCAGTATAAATTACAATACTCCGTTATCAGGCGATCTGGGCTCGAAGGGAATCCATCAAGGGGGGCTTATGGACAAGTTCCCAAACTGTACTTTCTTTCTGTAGGCTTTGAAAAAAATTATCTTTCATTTGTTTGCCTTTTAATAAGGTCAACAGCATATCATGGTAAACACTTCAAGGAAGTTCTTATGCCTACGATATAAAGGCGGTACTAAGTCAAAAGCGTGCTTTTCATTATACTTTCCATTACTCACTTTAATACGGTAAGCATATCACGGTAAAACTTGCAGTTTCACATTAAGACTTATGCCCTGTATATCAAGGGCGACACAACGTCTAAAGCAGTAGTTTTTAACCTTTTAGTCATGAAGGACCATTTTACCAAATATTTGTTACGCCGGGGACCACCAATAACTACAAGTGACGACCGGCAACTCGCACCGCTAAAACAAATAACGAATGGACTGGTTAAAAACCACTGGCCTAACGTCCAGCCAAATCTTTTCACTGATTTTTTTTTCCAATATCACTAAATATATTTATTTTGATCTGAAACATAGTAACGTACACATAACGTGGGGAGTTGTTCATATGTTTTTCTGTTTACCTAAATGTTGCAAAAAAAGACACTTATTCAATTGTTATGTTCATATTATGACCGTTTATCAGGTGAAGAGTAAAATAGAAGCCGGAATAGTTATATGTTTGTAGAATCGGGTGTAAAATGTGGCATAGTGTGGGTATCGTGCAATGAGAAATCTTGGTAGTATAGTACTGAATTTAATCACAACTATTCACCAAGTTACGAAACCAAGGCACTAGGCGACACGTGGAACAGTTCCGTGGCGACTTCTTTACTCCTCGGCTGCTCTATTGGAAGTGAGCTCCGTCCAGTCCGAATCCATCGTCACGACTCTGTTGAAGCGCGCACCGGAAATCATAGTTGTGCGGACGAACCCCTTGGTGGCGCGCTTTCGTTTCGTTTAGTGTACTCTTGACCGGATGCGACATGTTTTAACACAAAATTGGATCAGATATTACTTAGTCAGAAAAATGGTATGACGTTGCAGACGTTTTTCTTTGTATAGTAGCTCAATATTTTGGCTCCTCTCAGTGTAATGGTAAGCAAGAACCCACATCGCGATCACAACAAATTTGATACCATATCATCCCATCCATTTTCATCACCATACTGGCCCGCAAGATGTTTCTTCACACTCCTTTTACAGGAATCTATGTCAAAAACGTTGTATCCAGGGCAACTTTGAGAAACACTTTCCCAGAGGAAATATAGAGACCATTCAAAGAATGAATGCCTCAACAGGAGGAATGTTAATTCGGCCCATTACACCCGGGCTGTCTGATCGCCGTTTGATTGCCCCATGACGGTTTGATCTCAAGATATCTCTGTTTAAACTTGACTTTTCCACTCTTTGTTAGTTTAAGATCAAATAGCCAATGAACTCATTATTGGATGTTTAGAGACGTGTGTTGTTTTGGGTAATCAAATAAAGCTTAACGATTTCATGTTAAAAACTGTTGGAACTTGTATTTTCCAACAGTTTTAGATACCTAATTATGTTTCCTTAATGTAGCTGTTTTAAAACAGATGTCTAAGCCTTCGAATGTTTGCGGACTTGTAGTATATTAAGTAAGTAACTATTAATACGGCAGACTAATATCTTAATATCATTTAGCGCTTTATACTGTATCTGATTAAATGTTATCTCGTACATGATCCTAAACCAGAGACGTCCACATTACTAAGTCCACAAAAGTAACAGCTTCAGAAATTCGTATATGATATCTTTTATATTTCCAAATCCTGTGGGTGTAACTTCTGGAGAAACCATAATAAAGGATTAGGGATTCATGTAAGGATAATTTATCATTAATGTTGTCAATTATATATAGAAATAAAAATTAATTGTCAACATTTATGTAGACGCATAACTTCAATAATACTGGACCAAATATGATAATTATTTGTATGTTATATTCATAATTATTGTCCGTACAAGATTTGTAAAAAAGTTCAAAATTTATCGGGATCGTAAACGCGCGGCGCCGCGAGCATCTAAGTAATAGATAAAAAACTGAGACAGCAAAAGTAACCTATATTGTAGGTAGATCCTCTGACCCCAAATTAAGATTATCCCTTTTGTAGGGAAATTTACACAAAACGAACATATCACAACATTCTTAATTAAGTATCCTTGTACTGTAGGTATACCTAGCTAAAACTATTCCAAACTAAAATTCAAACAAGAACTAGGTACAATTCAAACCAGATCCACCAATTATAGGTTATAAGGTACATTATATACCTATGGTTATATTATATTGTAGGATTGTAGTCATATTGCTAGCGGCAATCCTACTAATATTAAACGTGATAGTTTGTACAGACTAAACCATGTCAGACTACATACCTTGGATTTTGAATCGCCCTTATGTCGTGCACATAAGAACTAAAATCACACTGCAAGTGTGTTGTCTGGCTGTAAAGTTGTTACTCTTTCACGCAAAAACTAATGAACGAATTTTATGGTTCCCCAACATGTCCTCCTGGTGGGTTCACGGGAATTTATTTTACTCGTTGTCCCACTCTGTTCTGAACCGTTCGAGGTAATTTACTTTTTACATGTTCCCACCGCACTTGTAAACGTCACAAGTCACCTACATATATTCTTGAAAATATTAATACGAGTATTATGTACGGTTGTACCTTAGGGATATCGCGTAAGCCATATTCCTGAGTTCATATTTATTTGAGAATAAAGATACATCGAAATATATAATTGCAAGAACATTTTTATTTTATCTTCACATCATGAATGTGAGTTAAAGTCGCTCATATTCTCGTTTGATATTTCACCCCAGGAGGGGTACTCTCAAAAACGCAACGAACAAACGAAAGGTTTCGTTTTTGAAGATTATTCAAAAGTTTGGGAATGAAGACGTGGTTTTTGATTTGCATAAATAATATTTTGTCTTTTGAAAACGCTTAATTTGCATTCGTTGTGATTTCTTTATGATTATGAGGATTAAAAATTGCCATCCGTTGTCGGATCCGACATATTTCGTTTATGAGAGTAGAGTACCTAGTAGATAAATATTATCGGACGGATAATATTTATCCTGGATGTGTCTGGTGTCTGGGAATCAAACCCACGTCCCCCGTCTTAGTTTAGCCAAAAACGCTTACCATTCAAAAGTGGTCTACTTAATTTTTTATGTTATTCGATTAATCTCATTCACATTCCAAAGAGATTCAAATAGCAGTTATACGTGGTCTAGCTTACTCGTGGCGTTTAGAAACAAACCAATAGATTGCAATTTAAATTTGGGAGAATCAATAACCCACATTTATTGCAAAGGGTTAGCTTTTATTTTTGGTTTTCCACAGGACAAGATCAACAAATGATTATGATAAAATGTATTACTTATATCTAAAAAAAATATATCGTAATGTTTCAATGGAAATAGGTACCAGACTGTTCGAACCTAATCTGTTAAAACAGCTCATCGAAGTAAGCTTTGTTCAACTAAGGTTGGCAAAAATGTTATATCCAGATGGCAAATACTCTAAATAATTTTTATAGCTAAAAAAAAAATATACACTAGCCTATTCATCTTGGACATTATTTGATAACGTTACGTAATCAACACAATCGATTTATAGCCATTGGATTCCACATTTTTAACCAAGAGGTGCACATGGATAGAATAAAAGAAAAATTCAAATAACCGCTTCTATGTATGTATATATTCTATAACATATGCATTTGCATTTAGTATGAAGTCCCGACGAACTTCTTTGTATTATCTTGGGTCTAGTTGTAATTGGTACCGTTATTGAGTTTGTACAAATCAAACACAAAAATAATCTAGGTAAGCAACTAGTTAATAATCAAAGCAATGTATGTAATGTTATCCAATTATATGCCCGGGTACCGAACCCGGGTGCTCAGAGATGGCGCGACGCCAAAGTCCAACCCACCTCTTGGCTATGGAGGTTGTCATCATGAATCAATAACACCCCATATGCAGGCCATTTATGTAGACCGAAGAAACAGCTGCGCGCACTAACTGAGTGCCTAATTCCATCATCACTCACGGATAACATAAACCACCGCGGACAGGCCAAAGATATTACATAAAACCTTAAAGAATCTCTTTAAAAACCTGTTAAACATGACTACCCGAATGCACAAATGCTTCCGCTTATTGCTATTGAAACAAAGGTTACGCGTAGAACAAACAGTCATATCATGATAAACCTTCGTGTTTTAATGTTTTTTGGAACCACGGTTGGTTGTTGTTTCTGTATTACAAGTGTTTAAGTTCATTTTGGATCAGATCAATGTCTATTACGTTGGTTGATATTTGTATTGGATCAATATACCTGCCTATTGGATTTTTACTGTATTTGTATACATATGTATGTAGTGCTAAACATATTCGGCAGAGAGCACTTACCGGAGGCTAACGGTTGATACAGCAGAAAAATTTCATCGCCTACGATAAGTTGCAGTTAGCTCAGGTGGAAGAGCAGCACGCGCGATACGTGAAGGTCGTGGGTACGACTCCCGCAAGGGGAGATAAAAAAATTCTATTTTTATTATGTATTTGTATAATTATAATATTGAATGTAGATTTATACACGTGATTTCGTAATGCTAATAAAAATATGAATGTGTAGTATTTTATAATATTAATATACTGCATGACGATGAAATTATTGCATATAGACTATCGATAAAACATGCGATCTTGAAATGTGCCACGTTTTATGTAAATAAATATTTATGATTTATAATTACTTATTAATGTAGACTGACAACCCTACAAAGTCCGATATCTGCGGATGCTTTGAGACTGATTGACTGAACAACTAAACAAGGGGATTAGCGATAGAAGTGGAGGCTCTTTCTTTGCGAGCCAATTGCGATGTTACTGACGTGATTGTTCGACTATAGGTACTATAGTTTTAGACTATACTATTTAGCAATGTCGATATTTTCTACGACTCTCTCCAGCAGTTTAAATTGAAAATCCATGAGTTGATAAGGGAAGAGTAGGTATCATACTTTGCTGATGAAAAATATTGTTGTTATATATATTTACCCCTATATATTTATATCTATGTATCTGTAATTTATTGGGCCATTCTTTAAAATTTTTACTTTTAATTTAATTTAGTATTTAATTCGTTTTGGTTTAAGCATGATGTGGCTGCCTTCAAAAGATTATTACATTTTGTACGTTTATTGTGAAAGAAAATTTTAAAGTTTTTTTAATGTCATTTTCTCTGGCAATCCAAAATAAATAAATAAATAGGTTTATATAAGGCATTTGTATAAGACTTTGATTTAACTACACTTCTAGACCGTGGATTCGCCTTATTGCCGAAGATAAAAAGGACATAATATATTTTCTATGAAGTTAAAACTCAAATATTTCTATACAAATATTTCATCTCCCTTTAGCAGTTCAAAGAGCAGCATGCGCGATACGTGAAGATCGTGGGTTCGAATCGTACACCGCTAAAAATATTTAATGTCCACTAGTGCGGTGAGAAGCATTATAAGAATTGGAAAATCTATTCATACTCATATTCAAAATAAAAATAGCAGGTACTTTATACTAATTCAAACGCGAAAGTTTGAATTTTTATATATAGGGAATTAGGTTTATCAGTTTATTAGCATTTCAACCAAAATTATACCAGGTACAGTTAAGACGGTCTTATTGATAGAAAGCGATATCATCGATCAAGGGATGACGTAAAATGGTTACACATACATAGAGAAAATAATTTTAAATAGGTATGTATGTACTGTATGCAAAATAACACAATGTCTTAATAACCACACATAAAATACTGAATATTGAATTTGCAAAACAGACGCAATCCCAAATACTTTATATGTATATAAAAAAAGGAAATAAAAATAATTGAGGTATTTTTTATTTTTTTAAAGGGTATCTATTTGTGTTATACATCATTGAACAAAAAAATAATAAAAAAATAGCTAATAGTTTTCACGTCCTGTAAAATAAAGGTATTTGGGATGCGTCCGTTTTGCATTTAATGAGCGATATGTATTAAAAAGCAAACAAAAAATTCATTACAATAAGAATGTACCTAATTGAATATTCTCATTACGACGATGCTTTAGTTTAATCATGTTAATTTGTTTAGTTTATTCTATACGAATATAATCGGTACCAATGCTTGATCAAGCTTTACATACTCTCTTTTTTTTATTCTTTGTAGGTACTAAATCTACCTTTAGAACTTAGACTGCCGAAAGTAGTTTCTCAACTGTAATTTATCTTGTCAAAGTATGGGTGAGGCCTTATACGCAAAAAGGCTTTCTTTTCAAATAAAATGTTCAATATTGTGCCGCAAATGTATTTACCTACTCTAATAGTCGATTCTCTTGATGCAGTCACATGGTGAATAGATCAAGGTAAACAGTTACCGGCTCGAAATTAGTTCCTATGCCGACGACATAAGGGCGACGTGCTTGTCTGATGTGCTTTCGACCGCATACTAATATCTGTATGTTGCAGGGAGATGTGAAAATCAGAGAAATCCTAGTAAATATCGATGTTCTTTTTTAATACGAACTCTTACTAAAAACGATACGACAAATGTAATTGCACTAAGGTATTTGTAGTTAAAATAACTCGGAGCTTGTAAAAAGTTTCATCCTTATCGAAGACCGTGAAGTGGGTCAAATAAAGAGTCCAAGATTCCGTTATATATTAAAGTACAAAAAAAACAAATTACAAATCTTCAATCAAAAAGTTTTAATTAACTAAACATACCTTCAACGCTACAAGGGACCCAAAAGCTGGCTGGTACCGCGCCCAGCATCTCTCAATCGCCAAAGCGAAGTACCTAATTCAGCCAACACTTTGGGAGAAAGAAGAAACACACTCTTCAACGTCCATGACCCAAAGTCAAAGTCAATATTTTTTATTCACATAGATTACATTAGTAATACCCAATCTCACAAAGCCTTGTTTCCAGTATAACAGGAAACCCAGAACAGAAAAGTTCGCTTTAGTATGCACGAATAATTTTCCCTAACATTCCTTAATTAAATTGCCCGAGCGATGCATCAGTGCTTCATACATAATTAACTGGCCTAATTACTCATTGGGCGGCATTCTGGAGGCCTTTCACCAGATCGATATCTTACAAGTTTTATTGTTTCCGTTGACAAAAGTTATTTGGAAGAGTAATGTGAACCTTCCTGCGTTGACGATAGTTCTCATTGTAGCTTTAATTTTTTCAATTGCGACAGTACAATGTCGGTACGGAAAGGTTGTACCGTACATACTTAGTGGTTTCATCTCCAATTTGTAGAAAAACGAAATATGTCGGATCCGACGACGAAGGGCAATTTTTTATTCTCAAAATCACTATCAACTCACGTCTAATGCGAATAATGCGTTATCAAAAAGACAAAATATTATTTTTACAAATAAAAACCACGTTATAATTCGCAAACTTTTGATTAATCTTCAAAAACGAAACTTTTAGTTTCTTCGTTTTGATTTTGGGAGTAGACTCCCTGGAACAAACATTAGAAAATTATTATCACATGCAAGTGTGATGGTTTTTCTACAAAATAGTATTAGAAATAAGGATTTCCATAGCAAAACTAATGTCACGAGCATAGTTTCACAAAAGCAATCGTAACGGGCACTACATGCAGGCCACGTGACTCGTATAAAAGATGGCTGATGGGGCAGAAAGATTCTTTAAACTGAACACGTTTCTAATCAATTAGGAGTCATCCACTCCTGCAATTTCGGCACACAAAATATTTTTAAGTTGTTTATATTGATACTTAATTTAAGGACTTAATTTTTTTGTAATTCGTGACTACATTTGCATACTAAACATTGGAAATTTACTTTGAAAGCGCAAGGTATTTTTCAATGCATTGACTTTAAAAACAAAGTTTAACCACAGCTTAAAACTTAATTATGAGGATAAATATACCTACCAGTTACCACAATTTTTGAGTAAAATATATATTTAATTTATATACGAACGCAAGTTCTCTCTCCGCGACTGTTCTAGCTCGGAGCTAAATGCTTGCTTTGCCACATTATCGTCCATAATTAGATGTTAAAGTGAAAGACGGCTAGTTATCAGATGTAAGTACCAGTTAATAGTTTGTAAAGCATTTTATTGCCTTCTGCCCAATAATACCTGTGTTTTGTTGCATGTTAATGATGTTTTTGTATGTTTTTTTTGTGTAATAATCTATAATTGGAGCTCCGTTTTTGTGTGAGTGAATGGTTATTGTACAATGTGGATTTGTAGTTAAGCACAATATGTACCTATATAGAGAAGAATGGGATAATCCTATCTACTTGTATGTTAGGTATTTTATATTCGGTTAAAGTAAATAATAAAAGCGTCAGGCAAACACACCGAATCAAAAGTAGGCCTACCACCGAAAACGAAACGAACAAAAGAAAGGTTTTGTTTTTGAAGATTATCAAAATGATTTGTAAAATATTTAGATTTCTTAAAAGTTTTAGTCGCATTTTAAGTGAGTTGGTCGATACCAACCATTATCGATATAACGAATAAAAAATTGCTATCCGTCAACGGATCCGTCATATTTATTTGAAAGGAGACCCTCTGGTCTCAAATTAAGAGTTTCCTTTGTTTTGTTCCTGAGCTTATATACTAATAAAAGGGATGTAGGGCGGCTGATGTGTGCCCAAGTGTGGTGTTGGGCAAGACACATCTACCGTCAAGTGTCCTTCCTGCGTCCACGTCGCACATCCTGGTAATGCTCGGGCCCTAAACAGGCACCACACATTATTATCAACCCTGGGGCCCGAGTAGCTGAAGGGAATTGACGCTATCTCGTCAGTGCACTCCAACACGACGGGTATCCCCTTACCCAATCCTGTGATCCCCACCTCCTAATACCCTATAAAATCCTATACCCGTGAATCCAGTCTAAAATCCTTCCCCCACCTTACCCAATCCAAGGTGTCAATCGAACCGTGCCGAGGGATGCGTGGCCAAGGGGGTGCTTGGTCTCGAACGGTGTCTCTCCAGAAATGGCGATCCTGGGGTAGTAAATAGCCTTACTCGGGTAAGCGGGGCAATGCCCGAGTGGACCTTATATTTCCCTAGCTGCTCGTGGGACCTGCATGGAACCTGATACAAATGGAAAAAATATTACCACACTTCTGGGCGACTTTGAACGACCAGAACCACTAAAACCTTCCGCTTCGTTGCCTGACTTAGCGGAACTACTTCTTGACTCCGAGGACGACCTTAACGACTTGGACCCATCTTCTCACTCCACTCAACCGGCCCTTGGCATAGACGGCGAGAGGCAGACTAAAGCTGACTCAGATCGACCGTCAATCGCCAAGAAAAGGGAGAGAAAGGAGAAGAACCTTTCCGGAGCTCTCCGGAAACGCCTTCGTCGGCTTAAGGCAGAGGGAGTGGGCCATGAAGAGGCCTACAAACTCTGTCTTGAGCACAGAGCGAAGGCGAAAGAGCATGGGACTATGGCTGATTCAGCCACGGAGAGGGGCACGTGCAAACGAACCCGATCCGAGGATGAATCACCAAAGGACCATGCCAAAAAGACAACCCGGCTAAGCGAGGATTTGACCAAAGGGACGCACAAAACGACCTTAATCAAACCACCCGTGACCCGGATTCCCGAGGCTGGTCCATCGACCCTGCCAAATGAGTCTGGTGCCAGGGTTTCTTTCAAAGAAGGTCTCACTGCTGTTCGTGTGGGTGTCTGCAATCAGACACCTATGTCCAATGAACAGATGGGAGCAGTTAAGTATGGCATTCTCCAGGCCATTATGAATGATACTGGGAATGACAGATGTCCAATACTGAAGAGTTGCACCTTCAGATCCGGCTGGCTGCTGATCACCCTTGGGGATGAAGGCAGTCTAGAATGGCTAGAGAAGAGGGTGGGGAACATCAAGCCCTGGCCAGAGGCAGAGCTATCCCTCATGAGAGAGAGCGAGATGCCCAAGGCTAAGGTTGGTGTATTTTACTTCCCAAACTCCGAAGTAAAAACTCCAAAAGAGGCACTGCGTCTTTTGGAGAAACAGAACGGACTGAGGACCAGCCTGTGGAGGATACTGAACGTCGTCGTCGAGAAAGACGGATCGACAGTAGCCGTCTCGATCGACGACGAATCGGTCGGGATCCTGCAGAGGCTGGACTTCAGGCCACAACTGGGCTTCAAGAAAATTCTCGTGCGCATCCGGGGGAAAAATACTTCCCCGGATACACACGAGAAACAAAAGGCAGAGTCTAGCTCCTCTGGAATAAAGAATCTGCCTAAGCAGTTGATCCCTACAGGTGGGCCTAAACAGCCCGGCTCGGGTACTTATGCGGGGCGCAAAAACGTTCCGCAAAGGACTAAAGGCCGGGTGGTAAAGGACCACCCTAAGGGAAAGGGAAACAAGGCGGCAGGACCTACCAAGGCATCTAGGGGCGTTTACGACGAACCTAAGCCTAGCACGTCCACCAGTGCCCCTTAGGACCCTTCGATACACTCTACACCGCACCGCACACTAATACAAACACACATTAACACAAATGACACAAACCACATCAACACAAATGACACATAAAAAAACAAAAAACACTAAAGTGGTCCAGATCAACTTGCACCACGCTAGGGCTGCCACAGCAGTCCTGGAAAACCTCTTCAAAGAGAAAAACCTTCACATCGCTCTGATTCAAGAACCGTGGCTGAGTAACAACAACACGGTATCTGGACTTGGATCCGCAGGCAAGGTAATATATAACGCCGACGGAAACAAGCCAAGAGCATGTATCCTATTCAATAATAATGTTGACTTTTTATGCATACCAGGGCTCTGCAGTGACGACCTGATTGCAGCATTTGTAAATGTCAAGAATGGAAGTGGACGCCTCATAGTCTGCTCCGCATACCTGGACGGTGGGATAGGCGATCCAACCCGTGAACTGGCGAAGGTGGTCGAATATGCAAACGAGCACAACGCTGAACTCGTAATCGGATGCGATGCCAACGCACACCACACCTACTGGGGAAGCACTGACATCAATAAAAGGGGTGAGTTACTGTACGACTTCATCTTGTCCAATTGCCTGAATGTGGTCAATAGAGGGTGCAAACCAACCTTTGTAACCAGATCCAGGCAAGAAGTTCTCGACGTGACTCTCTCCACAAATCACACGGCCAGGCTAATAACAGACTGGCATGTTAGCAACGAACCCTCTATGTCCGATCATAGACTTATCAAATTCGCGTTAGATACAACTAACACATGCGATACGACTACGTTTAGGGATGCCAAAGCCACAGATTGGAGTCTATACAAATCAAAGCTCCGAGAAAAGCTTAGGGACATCCCCAAGACGATACGTACTCTTGAAACTTTAGAATACGCTGTAGAACAAGCCACCGAAGCCGTTACAAGCTCCTTTGAAGAGAGCTGCCCTCCTAAAACCGTGAGGAACAATAGCGTGCCATGGTGGAATGAACGGCTTTCTAAACTAAGAGAGGAAACACGCAGGTTGTTCAATAAGGCTAAATTGACTAAAGACTGGAGTCGATATACCAAAGCCCTAACTACCTATAACAAAGAAATTAGGAAAGCGCGCAGGCTATCGTGGAGAAGGTTCTGTGAAAGTATCGTAAAGACTCCACAAGGAGCCAGAATCCACAAAGTCCTTGCGAAATCGCCCTCCAACCAATTGGGACTATTAAAAAAGCCCGATGGAACCTTCACTGAAACAGCGGAAGAGACACTAGAAGTTCTGGCGTCGACCCACTTCCCGGGATCAGTATTAGATGATCAAACACTGAATACTCTACAAAACAGCCTCTCCAGGCCGCGCAACGAGGACTGGAACAGAGCTGCGTGGATCTTCAGGCCAACAAAGATCAAATGGGCAATAGACTCATTTAAGCCGTTCAAATCGGCGGGTGAAGATGACATATTCCCCATGCTCCTACAGCAAGGGATGGACATCCTAACCCCCACACTGGTAAAAATATTCAGAGCAAGTTATGCCTGGGGCTACATACCAGAAAAATGGACTAAAGTTAAAGTCCGTTTCATTCCAAAGGCTGGTAGAAAGGATTTCTCTCAACCAAAATCCTTTAGACCTATTAGCCTTACCTCATTCCTACTTAAGAGTATGGAAAAACTCATTGATGAATGCATTCGGGATGGACCTCTGCGCGAACAACCACTGCATTCAAAACAACATGCCTACTGCAAAGGAAAGTCTACAGAATCTGCCCTACTTGAACTGACGGACAGAATTGAAAGGGCTCTAGAAGACAAGCAAATAGCCCTCTGTGCCTTCCTTGATATCGAAGGAGCATTCGACAATGTCACTATCGATACCCTTTCCAAGGGGATGTGTGCCAAAAATATAGACAGCACCACTGTTCGCTGGGTACAAAATATGCTCCTTAACAGAACTGTAAGCATAAGCTTGCATGGGACCAAAAGAGGGTTCAAGACAACAAGAGGCTGCCCTCAAGGGGGAGTACTATCGCCTCTTCTGTGGTCACTTGTTGTCGATCAACTCTTAAATGAAGCCTCAACAAAAGGCTTAGATATACAGGGCTATGCGGATGATGTGGTGGCCTGCATAATAGGCCCCTGTCAAAGTACCGTGTCCTCTATACTTCAAAGATCGCTCAATGTCATCACAAACTGGTGCACTGAGAACAATCTATCGGTTAATCCGAATAAAACAACTGTAGTGCCCTTCACCAGGAAACGTAAGTTGGATAAACTTATAGCGCCCACTATAAAGGGCTCTACAATACCGTTTTCCACAGAAGCCAAGTATCTGGGAGTCACAATCGACCAAAAGCTAACGTGGAACTCACATATAGACAATACAATCCAAAAGGCCAAAATAGCCTTAGGAATATGCTCTCGTCTAGCAGGCACGAAATGGGGTCTGAAACCTAGTATAGCCCTATGGATGTACACTGCCATAGTCAGGCCGATGGTAACGTACGCCTGCGTCACATGGTGGAGAAAAACCTCCCAAATGACAATAATCAAAAAACTTGCCAGCCTACAAAGGGTGGCATGCCTTATAGCAACTGGTGCTGTTTCGACTACACCAGGAGCCGCTCTTGATGCTCTTCTTAATCTGCCACCACTACACCTCTTTGTAGCAAAGGAGGCTGAAGCGAGTATCTACAGAGCAAGCATCACGGGAAAAGTAACATGGCACTCTCAAGCACTGAGAGCATCACATGCAGCAGTGCTCAAACTCAAACCCTTAGCAATGACATCTGATGCCATGCTTCCACACTATAATTTTAATAAAAATTACACTGTGGAATTTCCCTGCAGAGAAAACTGGGCAACGAACCAAAACTCTCTAAAAGCAGGGAGCCTCGTGTGGTACACGGACGGCTCCAAAATGGGACTAGATGTAGGATGTGGAATATATGGTGTGAGCCCAAGAGTCAAACACAGTATGAATCTTGGTAAAAACGCCACGATATTCCAGGCTGAGGTATACGCCATCATAGAATGCGCAGAAGCCAATCGTCAACGAAACTACAAAAATCAGACCATAATCATCTATTCAGATAGCCAAGCAGCTCTGAATGCCATAAATTCGATTACACTAAAATCGAAGTTGGTGAAAGACTGCGTCGATAAACTGAATGAGCTGGGACAACAGAACAAAGTGCTTCTGAAATGGGTACCAGGACATTCAGGAATCATCGGGAACGAGATAGCTGATGAACTTGCTAAAGCTGGGGCGCAAAGCCAACAGATTGGACCAGAACCATTCTGTGGCATTTCAAAGAACCAGGCTATGCAACTACTAAAAGAAAAACTAAAAGTCGAGTCGGAAAAATACTGGATAAATCAACCAGGCTTAGAACACTCAAAAACACTCATAGTTGGCTACTCGCGCAAATGGACCGAAGAACTGCTACAACTTAGCAGGCCTAGGGCCAGTGCGCTAGTTAGAGCCTTGACTGGACACTGTAAACTAAAAAGACACCAGTTTCATATGAAGCTGAGTGACTCTGATGAATGCAGATTCTGCAAGGAGGAAAAGGAAACACCTCTTCACCTCCTATGCGACTGTGAATCTCTGATCCACAAACGAAGCATCCACCTGGGACGACATATAGCCCAACCGGATGAATTAAAAACCCTGAAAGCTAGGAAAATACTAGACTTCCTAGAATCGACCCGGCTAAAGGAGTTACTCTAATTGGTGGCGAGTCACAATAGATCTAACAGGTCGCAGTGACCACAGTTCGCTGAACTGCATAGCCCCAAGTACCCCTAATAATAATATATACTAATATGAATATGCGTCAGCCGTGACCTACTGATCATAGTCTATGCTGACGATACATTTGTATGATGATGAATACTTAATTGAAGGCGGCAAACCAAATACAAATCATTTAAGAAAAAATTGTTTCACAAATTGGTATAAATGAGAATGGAACCCAGGACTTTCACGTTTCGAACGTCTACTTCAGCAACTGCGCCACCAGGTTCCCACTTCAAGTGCCAGTTCAAGTAACAGAATGCCTAATTCCAAGCTAGTATGGTAAATTTTTTTTCCGATATGCCTAATAAACTAAAGCTTTTTTTGTAATGGTGATGATGACTGTTTAGCTTAGCATATGTACGCTATGCGTATCATAGTACGTTTTGGTTTAAATTATAAAAGAAAAAACGTATTTTTTTGGTGTTCTAAATGACAGACTAAACATACATTTTTAGTCACCCACCCTATTCTTCCATTAGCCTTTCAAGCTCACGTATTTACTAATTTTCCAGCAAAATTCCTCGAACGACCATTAAATGCACCAGTCAATTTAGCAAAGATTCAAGATAAGCTTCGCGAAAGCTACGATGTCCATCTATACCATGAATTTTCTAATAAATTACGTATTATGCGGCTCCTTTGACCAATCCCTTGGTGTCATTGAACTGCAAGCTGTCATTTATCTAGACATGTGGGCTTCAATATGCAGTTAAGTGTTGATGATTCTAAATTCTCTCTTAAGGACGAGGTAGGTGTGTCTAGAAACTCAATAGTACATACCATCGCGGTTTTATTAGTCAGGTAAATTGTATAATATTAAAATTTTTTAAATTGTTAATTGGAACACAAGTTCATTTAGAACAGGGGTTCCAAATTGTGCGACGCTACGCCCTGGTGCGGAGGAGGGAAGTTTGGGAATCCCTGATTTAGAACATTAGTCGTCAAAATGAGGCCTTTGTAGATAGAGGATGTAGTCAACCCTCATACATATTATATCATAATATTGACGTGACGATCTGGACCGGTTTTTTCATTGTTGACAACATTTGGTTGAAGTTGACCACATGAAGAACGTTGGATGTATTAGTAATGTAACAAAATATACTTGTTGATAACTACTGGCGCCATCTGTTTGGCATTATGTGTATGTTGTTTTTGTTCATGGTATTAAAAATAAAAAAGTTAGTCGTTGAAAGCATTCCGGTTGTTTCATTAGGTTATTGGCCCAGACAACGGGTTTTATCGTATTTATAGTTTGTTTTTCGTCGATATCTTAAGTAATTCGTAAACTTTATATGTGATACCATCGATAGACTATATAATTTTGATCAAGAAAGGTGTAATAACAATTTTGTTAACCGGCGTCGAAAAATCGTGCGTTGTGAAAATAAAAAATGGCCGGCAGTTATATTGTAAATGTGCCGAAGTTAAAAGGCAGAGAAAACTATGATGAATGGTCGTTTGCTGCTGAAAATTTTCTCATCCTGGATGGCGTGGACATAAAAGATGAAAATCAAGACGAAAATAATACGGCGGAAGAAAAAAAAGCCAAAGCAAAACTCATCATGACCATTGACTCATCACTTTATGTACACATAAAGAATGAGAAAACAGTACGGGACGTATGGAAGAGGCTAAAATCTCTCTTTGATGATTCTGGCTTTACGCGACGGATTAGTTTATTGCGCCAGCTTATCTCTATCAGGCTAGAAGATAGTGATTCGATGACTGCCTACGTGACCCAGATAGTTGATACCGCTCAAAAGCTGAAAGGTACCGGGTTTCAGATTACTGAAGGATATTGTAGTCGCAAACAAACAGACGATACCTGTATTATGCGCAGGAGACACGGAAATAACAACTGTGGTCAACGACTCTGAGTTCAACATTACTGTTGAGAAAGTGTTATGCATACCTAACCTAAGTACTAATCTGCTATCAGTTAGTCAGCTGATTCGAAATGGAAACAAGGTAAATTTCGAAAAAAATGTTTGCAATATACGCAATCGACAGAATACACTGGTAGGTAAAGCAGAGTTGGTGAATGGGGTTTATAAACTTAACATCAAGTCAGAGTGTTTGGTTGCATGCTCAGCAATAAGCACGACTAGTGAGATGTGGCATCGAAGGTTAGGACACATAAACAGTAGAGATCTAACAACTATGAAGAATGGTGCAGTTGACGGAATAGTCTTCTCAGACAAGGCTGAAATTGATAAGTCCATGTGTATCACATGCTGCGAAGGGAAGCTGGCAAGACTGCCATTCTCACACAAGGGTACAAGGTGTAAAGAAGTGCTTGAGGTGGTTCATGCAGATGTGTGTGGACCCATGGAGCAAGTTTCAATTGGCTTATCAAGATATTTCTTACTGTTAATTGACGATTACAGCCGAATGGCATTCGCCTACTTTCTTAAGGCCAAAAGTGAAGTCTTCAAGTATTTCAAAGAGTTCAAAGCTCTAGTTGAAAAACAGACTGGCAAGAGATTGAAAGTATTGAGGTCAGACAACGGCGGGGAGTTTTGTTCTTCAGAAATGGAAAGTTTTTTGAAAAAGGAAGGGATAGCTCATCAGAAAACTAACCCATACACACCAGAGCAAAATGGCATGTGTGAGAGGCTAAATAGGACAGTGGTGGAAAGAGCTCGGTGTCTACTATATGATGCTAAATTGAATAAGAAGTTTTGGGCTGAAGCTGTGAATACAGCTGTGTATCTGCGAAACAGGACTTTAGCATCAGGGTTAACTAAGACACCTTATGAACTCTGGACAGGCAGAAAGCCAGATGTCAGTCACCTGAGAGTCTTTGGTAGTATAGCAATGGCTCATGTTCCCAAAATCAAGACTGTCAAATGGGATAAAAAGTTGTTTTCTCCGGACCAGTCATAACATCTTCATAAGTTGTTTTGTTCTAACTTATGAAGATGTTATGACTGGTCCGGAGAAAACACAGTGGCAACATGCAATTGAGGAAGAACTACAATCTTTTAGTGACAATAACACTTGGGAATTGGTGGACAGACCAAAGGATGGAACCATAGTGAAAAACAAGTGGGTATTTAAAAAGAAATACAATAGTGACAGTGAAGTGCGGTACAGAGCTAGGCTTGTTGCGAAGGGCTTTACCCAAAAGAAAGGTATTGACTTTACAGAAACATTCTCCCCAGTGCTCAGGTATTCCACCCTCAGACTATTATTTGCCCTAACTGTTAAACTTGATCTTAGTATGAATCACCTTGATGTACCGACAGCATTTTTAAATGGTTACTTGAAAGAAAATGTATACACAGAAATTCCAGAATGTTCTTCCTATGTAAATTGTGATAACAAAGTGTTGAAATTAAATAGAGCCATCTATGGACTCAAGCAGTCAGCTCGTGCTTGGTATTCTAGAGTTGAGGATTGTTTACTAAATTTAGGTTACCAAAAATCTAAGTATGAACCATGTCTTTTTTCAATATCTAATCAAAATGTCATAGTCTTCGTGGCATTGTTTGTTGATGACTTTTTTGTATTTTATAATTGTAAAGACACATATTCACAACTGATAACTGAACTAACTGTTAAATATAAAATAAAGGACTTAGGTCAGATTAAACATTGTCTAGGAATGAAAGTTAATGTTAAAAATGATTTTATAACTGTTGACCAGGAGCAATTTGTTCAAAATATTTTAAATAAGTTTAACATGTCAGATTGCCATGGTTCAGATACCCCAATGGAAGTTCGTTTGAAGTTAGAGAAAGATGTAAATAATTATTGTGATAAAAGGTATCCCTACCAACAGTTAGTTGGAAGCCTTATGTATATATCGGTTCTCACGAGACCAGACATAGCTTTCAGTTTGAGTTATTTGTCTCAATATAATAACTGTTATCAAGAAACTCATTGGAAACATCTCAAAAGATTGTTAAAATATTTACAAAAAACTAAGAACTATGGTCTCGTTTTTAAAAAAGACAATGATTGTTCTATTCATGGTTTTGTTGATGCAGATTGGGCATCATGTACTTTGGACAGACGGTCGTACACTGGCTTCTGTTTTATAATGTCAGGTTGTGTAATATCATATGAATCCAAGAAACAAAAAACAGTTGCTTTGAGTACGACTGAGGCAGAGTATATGGCCCTTTCTGAGGCATGTAAAGAGGCAGTTTATTTAAATAATTTGTTTCATGATTTGTTGCATATAAATGAGGCTCAACCTGTATGTATTTATAGTGATAGCCAAAGTTCCCTCAGCTTAGCAGCGAATCCATTGTTTCATAGGCGCACTAAACATATTGATGTACGCCATCATTTTGTACGACAGTGTGTACATAATAACAAAGTTAAGCTAGAGTATATACCAACATCTGAAATGCCAGCAGATTTGTTGACAAAAAGTCTTTGTGTCAATAAGCATTAGTTACAAGTTTTTAAATTTAATGGGTATTCATGAAATTAATTAATGTTCTTTAGTCAGGGATTATAGCTTATTTTGTTATGAGGGGATATTAGTAATGTAACAAAATATACTTGTTGATAACTACTGGCGCCATCTGTTTGGCATTATGTGTATGTTGTTTTTGTTCATGGTATTAAAAATAAAAAAGTTAGTCGTTGAAAGCATTCCGGTTGTTTCATTAGGATGTGTATGGCGGAGACTTTTGCCAAGGACCTTTTAGGTGTAGGCTACATAAAAATATAGTACATAGGTATTTGATCTCTACATTCAACTTGTAGAAGTTAGCGCGTCACGCTTAAAATCCCACAGGTCGTGGGGTCAAATCCTGCGTTTTGAACCCACCCAGTTTTTCCATTTATAAGGTTTGCGAGTTGCTGCCCCTGTGGAAATCTCGCAGAAAATGTATGAACTCGACTAACCTAGCCAAAGCCGTGGACAACCTGACCTAAAAATAACTGATTTGGGTCTAGGTCCTAGGCTAGAAGTTCGGTACAGGCGGCAATCGATCCAATGTGATAGATATCACCTAAAAAAATCGACAAATCGGAGTGGGTGAGCCGAGCACAACCGGGATCTGCGCTGGCAGAAAGAAAGAACATCAAATTTAAATTCAACAAATCAAACTCGGAGCCGTTAGTATTTAATAAGATTTCCAAAGCATGTTGGGCATGAATTAATTACAAATCAAGCTCTATTGATGGCGCATTGATGAAGATAAATCATTGGTTAATTGGCGCGGTGGAGCTGACCACAATTGATATTGGTGGGACTGCTCAAATTGTAGAGACACGAATATCGATGAGCAACAAATTGTTAAGGTGCGTTTCCACAGAAGCTGAGCTGCGCGGAGTTGAGAAGAGGCTTATAAAAAGTGGCAATGATGTCCTCGCTCCCTACCTCTCTGAAAATATCTCATCTCTACTTCGATTCAGTGGGAACAGTGTTAGCGGAAGATTTACATTAAAATGTATGGTGCGCGGGGATAAGCAGTGTCGAGCTTAGTAGAGCTGTGAGGGGTGAAAGGGGGCTGTGCGATATAGAGCGGGGATGCGCATAGTTGCGCGGGATGGAGCAAGGGTGACAGACACCGTACTGACAGAAAACAAAATGTATTCACAGCCCCGTTCAGCTCATCTCCACTTTACTGCTCTGCTCCGCTAGCCTCAGCTCTGCTCGGTTCCACTTCACCCGGCTACACAACACAGCCCTGCACCGCTCATCTCTGCGCAGCTTTGGTGGAAATAGGTAGCTATTTACACGCTTCTGATGCGCTCAACTCAGCACAGCTACGCTTCTGTGGAAACGCACCCTTAGGTCAGGTATAGTGGCATCGCTTGGGTGAATCACTGTACCATAAACACAGCCGTTTTCAAAGAATGCTTTTAGACTTAAAAGGCCTAAGGCTATCCTCTGAAACAATTGTCATAACCCAGTAGGCGGATTTAAACGATTATAGTAAAATTCACTCCTTAAATAAAGGCCACAAGGAATAGGAACACAGAAAAACACTTACACAGTTTCCAAAAGCTTCTATTTCCTCAGACAGCATTGTACAAGCTCCAGAGACGTCCGTTCTCCTTCGGCGCTCCGACCAGAATGACTCGATTCGCCTCTTTTCATTTTAAACGCTCGATTCAACGGTCGAGAATTTCCGTTCCGAAACGATATTTTAAAACATTTTATGCTACGTTCAGAAATCTGATAATTTTAAATTTATACACCATAAAAATCGGCAAACCTAACATTCGACCATCCTGACATTGTGCATGTCCTCATGCACACCTAACATTCGGCCAATCGAGTCATTTTACAAAAACCATTCTAATATTAAAACTGTAAACCCACCTTCTTACAGTCATGTAAATAAACAATAAACATCAAAATAATAAATAGTAAACATCCATAATGAACTGTTAACCCTCCTACTTACAGTCATGTAAATAAATAATAATCATAATAATAAATAGTAAACATCCATAATGAACTGTAAACCTTCCTTCTTACAGTCATGTAAATAAATAATAAACATCATAATAATAAATAGTAAACATCCATAATGAACTGTAAACCCTCCTTCTTACAGTCATGTAAATAAATAATAAACATAATAATAATAAATAATAAACATCCATAATGAACTGTAAACCCTCCTTCTTACAGTCATGTAAATAAATAATAAACATCATAATAATAAATAGTAAACATCCACAATGAACTGTAAACCCTCCTTCTTACAGTCATGTAAATGAATAATAAACATAATAATAATAAATAGTAAACATCCATAATGAACTGTAAACCCTCCTTCTTACAGTCATGTAAATAAATAATAAACATCCACAATGAACTGTAAACCCTCCTTCTTACAGTCATGTAAATGAATAATAAACATAATAATAATAATAAATAGTAAACATCCATAATGAACTGTAAACCCTCCTTCTTACAGTCATGTAAATAAATAATAAACATCATAATAATAAATAGTAAACATCCACAATGAACTGTAAACCCTCCTTCTTACAGTCATGTAAATAAATAATAAACATCATAATAATAAATAGTAAACATCCACAATGAACTGTAAACCCTCCTTCTTACAGTCATGTAAATGAATAATAAACATAATAATAATAAATAGTAAACATCCATAATGAACTGTAAACCCTCCTTCTTACAGTCATGTAAATAAATAATAAACATCATAATAATAAATAGTAAACATCCATAATGAACTGTAAACCCTCCTTACAGTCATGTAAACATCCATAATGATATCAATGTATCCAACTAAAATAATTACATTCGCTCTTAGTTACAGATATTAGATAAGTTTCATTAACTCATGTACGTTCCTAGCTCATATTCATATTTTACCAATACTCCATAAAAATAATGAATAAATGTGGTATTCTAATTACAATATGTGAACTTCGCTGGCCTCTGTACTATTATAACTAACAATTAAATCAATATTAATTAACTCTTAACACAATTTACCCAGGAACTGTTACAATCAATATACAAAGAAATTATACGAGTGAAAGCTAACACCGATTTCGTGGAATAAGTTTCGTTGTCTAGTAGACATGAGAGCAAGGAACTAATTTTCACCATATAAGATAATATAAGCTTAACAAATATTTAGATTCCATAATTTATCATTACGTATTTCCTTCTTACATAATAAACAAAAAGTAAAAACAGTGTCACAGATCATAGTTTAAATCACTGGTTGTATGCTTATTAGTTACATAAATTAGATTTCTATTTCACTTTCCTCCGTACAGTTATTCTCATTACCTTTGTTAACTCCTAGAGCGGCCACGTGGACCCAAGGCAACATTCTATACGCAGCGACGGCGGTTTTGCACTTATTTCAAGAGCCACTAAGTCCCGGAATAGAAACTACCCTATAGCGATCATTACCCAATACCGCAACGACTCTGTAAGGGCCTTGATAAGGTGTCCTAAGCTTTTTGCTGTTTCCGTCATTTGCAAATGAAGCTATTTTTTTTTTTGTTTGTTTTTCTTGCTCTATTTCAATCCTATCCTTAACTGATTCTCTGATAGTCACCAAATCTGTCTTTTCATGAGCTTCTTTAACTACGTCATTCAATCTGGGATCAACTTTTGCGTTCATACACACTCCAAACATGATGTCGGTTGGTGCTTTACCTGTGGTTTTCTGACAGGTATTATTCATACCCCATTGACCCTTACCCGCTTTGTCATCCCAATCTCTCTCATCAAAGTTTAAGTTATGTGCAGTTAATGAACTCAAAATTGTGCGATTGCATCGCTCCACTTGAACGTGGGCTTACAACGGCATTCAAAACATGCCTTATATCTTTGTCTGCATAAAAACGCTTGAATGCACGAGAAGTGAACTTTAATTGCAGTTTGTGATTTGGTTTTGCGTACCGGCGTAGTAAAAATAAATTTTGTAAATGCGTCTACTATAACTAAAAGATATGAATTCCCTCGCTTAGATCGCACAAAAGGCCCAAGGTGATCTAAATGGATTGTATGAAAAGGCACATCTACTTTCATTATTGTGTGTAGGAGCCCTTCGTTTGAACTAACCTTTTGGCATAGGCACACTCGATACAAACTTGAACATATTTCTTGACAAACTTGGACATTCCGGGGAATCAGTAGGATTTCCTGATACGTTCAAGAGTCTTTTCCACCTAAAATGTCCAATTTCATCATGCTTCATCAGACAGAACTGCCATCGTGCCCCTTTTGGTACTACCCATCTCAGATTACTTTTATCTCCGTCTACACACTTATACAGTTTGTGATCTTTGATCAAATAGTTTTCCCTAATATTTGCCAGTCCATAAGCGTCTAAGTCTGAACTTAAAATATCACGAATCCTACAAAGTTCCGAGTCTTCTAACTGTAAGGTGTGTAGCCAATCTAACTGGTTAATGGACATCACATTGGGGAAACCATCACAGTAAACCGTGCTATCTTCTTCTCTACTAGGATTCCTAGACAATGCATCAACGTGCGCCATCTTAGTCCCCGCTCTATATTCTATATTTTAGTCAAATTCCCGTAATAGGAGCCACTACTCGAGGGATCAGATCTCGCTTGGAAAACGTTGTGCGTAAGGCACTACAGTCAGTCACAATTTGAATTTTAACTCAGGCAAATAAACACGAAATTTTCTCAGCAAACATACTACAGCTAACATTGGCAAGTCCAATCGGCATACGGTTAAATTCGTATTGACCGTCCGGGGTAACGAAAGGAGGTAAGATGCTTAGATTCTTCTAATAATGGTACCTGATAATTAAAATAAATAAATAATAATAAATATTGGACAACATCACATACATTGCTCTGATTCTGTGATAAGTAGCTTAAGCACTTGTGTTACAGAAATCAGAAACAACGACGGTACCACAACACCCAGACCCGAGACAATATGGAAAAGTTCGTTTCCCATATTGACCCGACCGGGGATCGAACCCGGAACCTCAGAGATGGCGCTCGCCAAAGTCAGGCCCGCTCGCCTCTCGGCTACGGAGGTCGTCAACCCGATGACATATCTAACGTTACAAATTATACCTGTCCTGATAATCGCGCGAACTCGTCTTCGATCACGACCTTCCGGTCTCGTTCTTTTACAGTCAGGGAATTAAGAAGTCTATAGTCTAGGCTTTCCATCCTTCTTCCGCATAAGGACTATCGGACTTGCATATTCCAAAACAGATTCTCTTATGACCCCGAATTCCAACATGTCACCTACCATTCCTCTAACTTGCCGACGTTCCCTATGCGACAACCGGTAAGGACGATATACCACTGGTTGCTTGCTATTCAGCCCTATGTGCATATCAGTTACGTTAGTGCATCTCAGCTCCCCCAAGGATTATGCAAAACAGTGTTTACATCGGTTAAGTAACGACACTAAGTTTTTCTTTTGTAAATCGCTTACAGAGTCACCTACATGAATTTTATCAATGTCGATGCTAACGTCACGTTTATTTCGTCGAAAGCTTATTCACGCAATAAACAAATTGTACCCTAGTACCTCTCCCAATTAAGGATTGCTCAAAACTTTCAGGGATTACATAACGGTGTAATAGAGACGAAAAACTGCCCCTCTTTAACGCTATACACTCCCCCATTGATACAAGTCTGTCTATTTGGTTTTCCAATAACTTTACTATGCCACAAGATATCTCCGTTTTCGATATTCACGCAAACTCTAATCGAGGCTGGTCCATGAACCGTGATATTTTCCTTTGATTGGACCACGATGGCCATGTCCCCAGCATTGTCAGATATCGAGAATGGTAATTCATCACTAAAATTGAAAAATCTTAAATTCTCCGCATCTTTATGTACTACAATGTGCGCCTGTTCAGTGAAGGTTTGTCTCACTAGTAACAGTACGTCTAACAGTTTGTCATCTACAACGTGACACGCTAGTCCTGCATTAACACCATCTATATTCAAATTAATGTTCAACGACCCGAGAGAGTAAACTATTCCATTGCCAAAGCCTTGAATTGGAACGGAGCTAACACTGTACGTAAAACCTAATGATGATGCCGCTGAACGAGTAAGTAGTGTGACATAGCTAAACGAGTAAGTAGTGTGACATAGCTAAAATCTATAAAAGATTTCATTGATATACCGTTTACCCTACATTCTTTGATAAACTTTGCATTCGCATTTGAACTTAGTATGCGCATAGTTTTAGTTACTGGTGCATTATAATTATTTGAAAGATTCCCTGACTTTATATTACAATCGTCTGTTTTATGTCCAAATCTACGAAATTTTCCACATTGCATTAATGACTTAGGACACTTAATGGTTGCCCCTTTTCCTTACGATTATTACAAAATATATAAGAATTACTACTAGTACTAGCCTTTAATCTCAACTGATGGCTAACTGAGTTAATCGTAAAATCATTGGATCTTCCTTTATAATTTCCACGGTAAAATGGTTGCGAAACTTCTTTATTAGACATAAAAACTGTAATAGCTGATCGAGACAGAAACAGCATAACGCATTGGCACTAGATTGCATTGTCTTATCGTTCAATCCATAAATAATACAATCCACCGCACGCTCGCACTCTTTGTCGCATTGGTTCAACAAGGCTTATTTCTCGTAGTAATATACTACAAGAGGTTCATTATATCGGCTACGTCTTTTCAACATACCCTCCAAGGATTGGCCATAATTTTGTTCGTACGGAAAAGCTTCTAAAAGATTTGTTGCCACTCAGACCAACTATATAATATTGAATTTAGACTTTTATACCAAGTTTTAGCCAATCCTTGGAGCCTCTGCATTGCAAAGTGAATCGTAGTCCAGCCGAAAACAGTGGCACACTGGCTTTTCGATGAAGGGTCAAGTCTGGTAAAATATATATATATATATATATATATTTTTTATCTTACTGTTCGAGGGTACTTGTGTAGTCACTGCTGTCGTCTGGGGTTGAGGTTTTAAATGACCTAGCGAATTAATTAGATTCCTAATATCCCTAGCCATAAAAGTAAGACTTTCTGACCGTGTATCTTGATGTGCTGGTGCACCGTTGGTGATGCCTTGACTGGTGCGTGATCTTCGTAACTCCGCCCTAGCGTAGCGACAGTCTTCCCGGTTGCTACGTTCTCGATAGACGCGTCCGTGTTGCTCCTGTCCTTACGCCATGTGGTGAAGTGAATCACGTTCACGCCTGAGGTCGTCCTCCATGATGCGTAGCCGTTGACGCTCGTTGTCAAAAGCAATTTCTTGTTCGTGTAGGCTTGACCACACGCCCTTGGTCGCGATTTACACTCCTTAGCCTGCTGCGGCTACGGTAACCACAGCTTTTCTGAAACTCGAAAACAAAACTGTGTATTTTGTTCTAAAACAATTTAACAACCGGCTCCTGAAAGATTGCGATTCGATATCTGAAAAATATTTGAACTGTAGTACCAAACCAGTAATATTTTACACGACACATTCGTCGGCCTTCAAAAGTATACCCAGGCGTAAACTATTTATGAATTAATAACCTCTAGGTACTTTGTAAAGTGAACTCAAATTTTGTAACTTTGTTTTTCAAATGTCTCGAAAACGGTGCGTCGTAGCTCAAAAATAAGAAAATTTTGGCCCCCGTAGACCCAGGGCGTGCACCGACATAAAGTTTGACCACATGTGTTGTGACCGAACACTGACTTTGCATAATCTTTTACCACTTACACAAGGGGTAGACTAAGTTTGCAAATTTTTATCCCACCAACATTTTAGTCACACGTGTGGTGACCGCCACATGACCTTGCGGATTTGGGTCACGCACATACATACTGAGGGTATAGCGACATTTAGCAGGGTATCATACCACTTCTGAGATATAGTAAAATTCACTCCTTAAATAAAGGCCACAAGGAATAGGAACACAGAAAAACACTTACACAGTTTCCAAAAGCTTCTATTTCCTCAGACAGCATTGTACAAGCTCCAGAGACGTCCGTTCTCCTTCGGCGCTCCGACCAGAATGACTCGATTCGCCTCTTTTCATTTTAAACGCTCGATTCAACGGTCGAGAATTTCCGTTCCGAAACGATATTTTAAAACATTTTATGCTACGTTCAGAAATCTGATAATTTTAAATTTATACACCATAAAAATCGGCAAACCTAACACGATTTATGATCTTTTTATCTAAGCTATCAAATACTAGACTAGAACTAGGTACCTACCTACATCAAGAAACTGGGGATCTACTGACACAAACGAAATATGATGGATAGCAATTTTTAATGCTCGTAATCGTAACTTCACTTCAAATGCATATCAAGCGTTTTCAAAAAACGAAATACTATTTATGCAAATCAATATACCACGTTTTATTCCCAAACTTTTAATTAATCTTCAAAAACGAAACCTTTCGTTTGTTCGTTTCGTTTTTCGGAATAGACCCTCAGAAATGTTTCACTCCAGTTTTGTTATCTTTTTTTTAATATCTTATATGTCTCGGCGTGATAGACTTTTTAACAAAAAAACAGTTAATAATGAATAAATAACCTCTTTCTCCAATTGTTTCTATCACTTTTGTGTTGATCCTGGCAACTGATAGCATTTATGAGAATAACTGATACATTTTTATTGTTGTCATCATTAGAAGCGGTTACCAGCTGAACTCCGCAGCCCCAGTCCGAGTCGGAACCAACGTTTTAAAATGCCTTTTCAAGCACAGTATCATCATTTAAACGGATATCAGGTACTTATATAAAGCCTGAAATGTCCTAATCAAGAGAGAAAACGTTACCCGCGGTTTTCTAATCCTCCTGTATGGAGGCCAACGCATCTGCTAACTATGGTTAGTATATTTAAATAGATACAGGATTTTTTAATGTTACAAGTGGGCTTCGTCTAATATTTAACTTTTAACAGAGTGCTTTTGGTACCCCAAAAATTAACTGTAGGCACTTTATTCATAGGCTTAAATCACTTAAGCCCCCAGAGTAGCCAGGACACGTGTAATTAATGAACAGTCTTTACGCGGAGCCTGCCTACGATGTCGATCCCTGGCTTTGGCGAAACCATTTCATTCACCTGCCATTTATTAGTTCATTGTTTGGTTAGGTAATTTTATAATTTGAAATCTTTCCATCTAAATGGGGCAAAATGTAGGTAGGTAGGTAAAGGGATATAAGATTAATGGAGTGAATTTTTAAATTGATAAATTAACAACATTTTATTAGTAAATATTCATAGCGGCAGTAACCGCTAGCCGTGGTGGTTTTAGTATATCTGGCGCCATGGGCCAATTTCATGGAGTGTCCCGTCTAGTGTGTGAACCAAGATTTTGGTTTGGGGTCTCCCTGTAACATAAGATTTCCGGCGCCCCTTTATGGCTGGCGCCCTGGGAGGTCGCCCTACCACGCTCTCTCCTAACCCCGGCCTTGACCGCTAGGATGAATTTAATAAAAACAATAGAACTAAATAAAGATGATATGAACTTATGTAACAATTGACAAGATCATTATTACATTGATCTGATTCTGTGGTATGTCTTGTCTTGCATCAACTAAAACCTCTCCCATAGCCAACAAGACCGTGGAGGTGTCTCAAATAATTTCAGGCTGCCCCATAGCGCATGTCACAAAGTGGCTTCCCACAGGGCAAAACGCGCGCTAAGGACGTGCACTAGTGATAACTACGTAAACAGTACTTCACAATTTATGCCAAATTGTATGACCTCTTTTTTCGTGCAGTATATACAAAATATTTACAAATTTGCCTGTGGCCGCCTTATTTTATGTTTATTTTATTTAGTAAAATTTAATTCGGCGAACTGTAAAAGGGAGTTCATACAGTGCCATCTATTAGGTCGATAATAAAACAGGTAAAATTTGATGCTTGTCCATTTGACGTTTAAATGCTTACCTAAAAGTTCAGAATAATAATAGATGCCGCTAAAATCGATGACATACACGTTTCAATTTTCAAATATGAATAACAATTTCTTTTTTAAATTATTCTATTTTTTTATAAGAAACTAATTAAATAAAATAAGAATAAAAAAACATTACATACGTAGGTAAATTAAATAAAATTATTTTCATTTAGTCCGAAAAAGCAATGAGAACAAAGTGATCCCTAATTGAATTTTTGTAGCTGATTGGCAGATAGCGCCATGAATTGTACAAACAGCCAATGGCAGTGATTTTATGTGGCATTTGCAGGCGTTTGCGACAAGCACGAAAACACGGTGCTGTGTTAATTTCGTTTGGATCGGATCTCGTGTCTCTGTCTACTGTGCAAGTTCACGATAACAAAGTGCATTTTTATGTGTAGTGCATTGTAAAATGACATGAATAATTTGTGATTAGTGAAAAATCTAGTGGTGTATTCATAAACAAATTCAAATATTACATCGTGGAAAGCGATATGATACTCTCCTTAGCAGTGTTCTAAGATTGTGGTCATATCGTCGAGTTTCATAATAGTGTCGTTTGATAAAAATTTGTGATGGCTTCGAAACCAGCAAATCAGAAAAGAAGGTAAGTTTTTAATTTTTTTTTGGACTACCTTTCCATCCGATTGAACTTGCATTTTGAGTGCAATAGACAGATGTAATCAAAAACAATAATTTCAAATTTTCCTTGTACATTGAGTCCATGGTTCCTGAGTTTAAACTTTCTCTTTGCTAATTAATTTGGCAAGTAAATTATTTACGTTTAGTTCAGCATCCTTGTTTACCTTACTGCATTACGAAACTATAAATTACAAATTTCTAAATTCTTAATTTTGAATTGGGAATTAAATAGATACCCAACCAATAACAATATTAAATGTGTCTACAATAGTAAACATAACATGAAAATTAAGAAATATTTGGTCGTGTTTAACCCTTCAAATCCCAATTAATGATTGGTATGTCAAGAAACCAGCAGTTGAGATTACAAAGAATGTCTGTAGCTTAACACAAATTGATGCTCACATGTTTTGTTAATTAAATTTAATATGTCAAGTGTATGTAAAAACTAGCGATTTAAAACATTTAAATTAATTTGAGTAACCAGCACTAAGTGCAATTCAAGGATTTGTTGGAATCCTTTATGATGTACCTAAATATGCAGACACGTTCCAATCCACAGATCATGCTAAATTGTACTTAGTTTAATCTATTTTGCCACTTTCATCATTTCAGAACAACAATTATTGTGTCAATTTGCATTTTGTTTTTTTTAATTTATTTTGTATACTTACTTTTTTTTTTTTGTTGAGTAAAAATTTTATTTCCAGAAACAATTCATAGTACACTAACTTATTAATACAAACTAAATTTTATATATACAAATATAAACAAATCTCTTCTCAAAGATAACAAATTTGTGGCGTTTGCAGTTGAAACTATGGGTCCGTGAAGTTCCAATGCCAAAAATCTGTACGGAGTTTTGGCAAAAAAACTGGTCCATACTTCAGGCAACCTCAGGGCTGGCACTTACCTCGCACAGCGTGTTTCGTTGGCTATTCAGCAAGGTAATGTTGCCAGCGTCTTGGGATCGATCCCACAAGGCCCAATTTTAGAAGATTTTTACTTTGTATACTTACTTGCACTATTAATAAAGAAAAATAAAATCCATGATGTGCAATAAAGAACAGTTTTTCTAAGCTTTTAAAGTTAAATGGGTAGGTCTATATTGTTAAGTTAATCTTAGATACCAATAAATTTGTAAATAAATTGGTAGGCCCAAAACTCGAGACGGCTTGATCATTTGAGGATTATAGGCTCTTAAGAAGAAACTAATGTTATGGCATGTAAAACCTGTACCTATAGATCTAAAAGTTTGCAGACACAAGCTAGTTTAAAATTTAAAAATAGCTAAGTAACTTATAAAATGATTAGTTACGTAACATTTGTTTCATAAACACTATATTTGAGATTGTTATTACAAAGTTCACAGGCTTTTCTACAAAATTAACTGCAATACTACCCTTTTGGAATGTTTAGGCTATTTCAACATTATTGAAGTGTTATTTTAAAAAAGAGCATGGAAAGTTTTAGTGCTCATAAAGTGAGTCTTTCAGGAATGTTTTTTATATTAAAAGGTCTTTTGATAACAAATATGAAGAAAACCTGCAAATTTCCCAAAAATATTTATGTAAACATCTATTTCATCATTCTTTTCATGATTGAATCATCGTAAGGGACTAAAGCCAGATAACTACATCCTCTTTCAGCTTAAATCAATTTGATTAGAAGCTGCCTTATACTTAATTATTACTGCATAAAAGATTATTGGATTATTTATTGGATTATTGGACAACATCACATACATTGCTCTGATTCTGTGGTAAGTAGCTTAAGCACTTGTGTTACAGAAATCATATACAACGACGGTACCACAACACCCATACCAGAGACAATATGGAAAAGTTCGTTTCCCATATTGACCCGACCGGGGATCGAACCCGGAACCTCAGAGATGGCGCTCGCCAAAGTCAGGCCCGCTCGCCTCTCGGCTACGGAGGTCGTCAAAAGAAGTAAATTATACTTTTTTTGTTTTTGTTTAGGTACAGTTATAAAATTTAAACCTGTTTGAATTACTTTTGATTTTTTGCCTGTTTGGAATTTATAAAATTAAAAACAAATAAGTAAAGGTTAGTTATACAAAGCCTATGAGTCCAAGATATACTCTTTGCTACTCTTGTCTGTGTCGTAACATGAAGAACTTTTCAATGATGGCTGCTTTGGTCATAGGGAATTTATTAATTCATATGTCTGTGAACTTTGGTTATTAAAATATTTAATGTTTTTTAACGTTAACAATGATACTTGAATTTTTGTTTTATCTTTAATTTCTTAGGTACATGTATAACCCTATAACTGGAGTTTCTTAAGGACTTCCTGATAAGTCTTTCTCTGGGTCCACCAAAGAGCTACACTATTTCCTTCCTGCATATTAAAATTAGTTGGTATTTAAATAAAACTGATAAAGTGACACAAATTTCCTGAGTTTCAAAAAATAAATGTTTATTGCTTTACTCTGAATTACAGTTATGACAAACTTAGGATAGAAGGTAAATCCCATATCCCAGGACCAGACTGTTGTGAGACATTGTTTGTTTTCCTTATTAGCATTAGGTAGAACAACAAAGTTTATTACTTAATAAGTTTGATATGTAAATGACAACTTGGAAGGTAATTTTTACATACTTCTAGATTCTTATTATAGAAGCGGACTAAAAATTATTTTATTGTCCATCTGTTAGATGATCCAGAAATATGTGATGATATATATGTGAAATAATGGCGATACATTAAATTGTAATGTGACGTCATTAGTGGGTACATTTTTACCCACCAGTAACGTAACGGACCTCCACCGCCCAACATGGCATCCTTTTATCTCAGTATTTTTAGTTTGCCTAATGAAATAATACGATCCTAATATTTTTTTAATAACTGTTAAAAGAAACAAAAAATAATCTAGTATTATTAACTTAAGTCCGCTTTCCCATTATCGTCCCTTATAGTTTTTAAAATATTTTTTTTACGTGTTGATGATACAATATCCCAGGAACAGCTTGTGACTTGATCAACAATATAGTTTAACGTGAAGTACTAATTTGGACATAAGGTTGGAGTAACATTCTGTTTGATTTTGCCCTGAATATGGAATGCGCCACGTACCGGAAAACGGAAACGATTGCTCTCCACAAGATGCGTCAGATGGACTTGTCAGTGGTAGCCAGGCGATGGATCCAGGTGACACTAGAAGCCAACCTCTGTTTAGCAGTAACTTCTTTTTGACTGACGAGATGAGATGATGCAAGATGCAGTGGGATAATAAAAGTATGTATAAATTAGAGATGGGCCGAGTACTTGGGTGATACTCGGCTTAATCGGCGTATTTTTTACACTCTTACTCGGCCCAGATACTTCAAATTAAATACAACATGTGTTACAAAAATAAGTTGAAGCAAGTAAACAGGTTCAATAAAGAGAACTCTTGAGATAAAGAGATATCTTAAGGGCACATTATTTTAATTTAAAAATGACCTTAGAATTACCTTATCTAATATACCTACTTAGGTATTATTAACAACGAAAACATTAATTAACTTTCACTCTAATGAACATATTTAGACATCGTGTTTAATAATTTCAAATGATTGGCAAGAATGATCAACTAATTCGTTAGAATCAAGAGTCTTTACTAAATTGTTGCCTAACCTGTTCGAATAATTTATGGACTTAAATAAATCTTAAATTTATAACTTTATAACCGGTACAGATAACAGGAAAAATACATATTTCCAATTAATAGTTGGCAATTACATGCCTACCTGATTAATAATACAGTTATTTTAGAGAAAGACTATTACAAATAGTGGCGACTTAAAGTTACCTATACCTATGTTCCTACATAAAATAAAAGTAAATAGTTATACATATGCGTGCTTTCCCTAAAATAGCAAACAAACACATGAACCAGTCATGTTAATAATATTATTGTCTTGAAGATGTTATTCCACTGCAAATTAAATAACTGTGAACTTCTATATTATTATATAAATAATGGTAATGAGGTCTTAGTTTAAGGGTGACAAGTACAGCATAATAAATCTGTTCCTGGAATTGTCGCCCTTACCTTGAAGACTTGACTGCCACTAATGTAGCACCCCCAGGAGTTCTGGAAACCTTACTCACACGCAGGAACACAACAACACAGAAGTGATTGATATTTGGCTGCGGTCTTCTGTAAGGTGGAGGTTTTACACCAGTCGGGCTGCTCCAGTTCGAGCGATGAATCGCTATGCCATACCTCTTAAAAACCGTTTAAAACCAGCATACCTAACTAATGAAAGTTAGTTCAACCTCAGGTTCTAAATAGTAACGTTGTAATTTTTTATCCTAGTACACAAAAATCCACGACATTTATTTATACGGTAACCAGCGATCCGGCCCGGCTCCGCGCGGATGCAATGTAAATACTTAGAAATTTTGGGTTTCCTACTATATACTTATTGCAAGTAAAAACCTTTCTCTTGTAATTGGCTACTTGACAGTTTTTGAAAAAGTATTGTAAAATGTGCGCCCGTTCATTTTATATCCCAAGCAATTCGATTTATCTGGAAATAATCTAAATAACCAGAGAAAAATAAGATTTTGTGTAACACATTTAAAAAGCGCGCGAAAACGCCTAGTCGCGTCATTGTTGCAATTATGACGTCAACGTCCAAGACAACGAACCGATACGCTTAGGAACGACTTAATTAAGATAAACGGAAAATGTTTCAATAAATTCTTTATACGATTAGAGACACAATAGTTCAATTGAATCGGTAAAATAATAATTGTTTCGCCACATTAAAATAAATAATTTTCGCCGACAGCTGTCATTTCCGAATTGCAATGGTGGTTTCCGTTTCGGTTCTTTTTTTCCACAGATAAAAAAAGTAAAATTTATTTTGCAAAAATAAAATACTAACTATGCTTTTTATTAAAAAGTATAAATGTAAAATGATTACTTTACTAATAAGCTAACATATCTAACACTTTTCATATTTTATTGTTAACACTGTCAAGTAGCCAATTGACAAAACCGCACAAAAATCCGTTGCGTAGTTTTTAAGATCTAAGCATTCAAGGTAGGAGCATACAGACAAAGCGACTTTGTTTTATACTATGTAGTGATGTCTCCGAAACGCAAGTCTATATTGTAACGATGTTACCGCTTATTATTATCATCCTATGTAATAAACAAAACCGCTTATTTTTTTTTATATTACACTTCAAGATTTACCTCATCCCACCTTATGTTAAGTGGTAATGAGGCCTTAGCTTAAGGACAAGTACAGCATAATAAATCTGTTACTGGACTTGTCGCCCTCACTTTGAAGGCTTAACCCCTGCTACAAATGTAGCACCCCTACCTCCCCAGGAGCTCTGGAAACCTTACTCACGCGCAGGAACAACACAGAAGTGATTGTTGTTTGGCTGCAGTCTTCTGTAAGGTAGAGGACCTACCGACCTCTGTTACATATTGAATATTCATCATTAAGAAAAAAAACTTTAAAAGCCTGAACGAACGACAAGTAAGGAATCCAGAAGGAGGTAGACCTCTAAATATGTGACTATTGGGCGACTTAAGGAAACTTACAATAAAGAGTCGATTTTTCATCAAACTTAACTAAACGAACGGTCGACAGCCTGTCAAGGGAAACACTTCAGTTAAAATATTAGTTCTCATACGCACGATATAATGGCGGTAAAAAGTCCAAAGGGTTTTAGTGTGACGTGCCTTTTCATGATGGTAGGTACCTACATATATTTAAGTGGTACCCTGACACTACTTATTTAATTTTGGCACTATACCTATGTACCTATTTCCGTTATGAATAGAAACATTATCGCACGTGGTGTTTGTAGTTGGGATTTACCTACCTCGTCGTTTGACGTAATAGTGATTCGAGTTAAAGATGTGACTCTTTATTTTTTGAAGCTCTTGGAAATTGGGTTTAACTTCAATTGAAGTTTTCAATTGAATAGTATTATATTTGATCCTCTAAAAAGTAATCGAAATATCGATTGGCGTAATTTATTTTACGTATTAAGAAAGAAGAAGCATATAAGTAGATCACCAATTTTTTTTTGCTGTTTTAGCAAAATTAAAACGACTATTTATATACCTACATGCTGTTTTTAATGAATTGATCATTTTATTAGATAGGAATTGAAAGATGACTTAAAATATTTTTTGCTTATTTTTGTGACCATTTCATTTATTCATCTAAGAATAACGCTTCAATATTCGGTGTAAAATTAATAATTTAAATATGAAAAGAGCCCTGCTCAAAGTCTGCGTAAAACAGGTATTTAAGAGCTAAATTAACCTTACATGATGAGCAAAGAAACAGACCCATTAAAGGGGACGAAACAATTAGAAGTTAAACAGTCGCAGAACTTATTCGCTGCTTTTTGACAGAGTCAGTCTTTAGATTTTTACATGATCATTGTGTAGTCATTATCCTTACTAATACCTACATATAAATGCGAAAGTAACTCTGTCTTTTTGGCTGTCCGGCTTTCACGCGTAAACTCCTGAACCGATTTTGATTAAATTTGGTATAGGAATATGTTAAACCCCTAGAACTGACATAGGCTATTTTTTTGTTTTGAAAATAAATCCATTCCCATATACACTTTCAAAGGGAGTAATACAATACCGGCTTTAAAAGTTATATATATATGGGATTTTTTTTCATTTTTTAAGTATGAAATTTAGCACATATAAAGTACAAAACTTGGATTAATTATTGTTTGTCTTGAATATTAGAGGAGACAGGGGTAAAACCGACCATGAAAGTATGTAGTCCACGCGAACGAAGTCGCGGGCACAGCTTGTTTTCCTAAAATATAAGCTTTTCAAGGTTGCCACCTTCTTTCCTTGCAATATGACCAAAGTATTCTAGTGTTCTACGTAGACACTCTGATGACAGCCGCAAGGAGATTTTGAGTTATCGCAGTATGGAGACGTATGCCTAATACTGTCAGTTAAATAAACTAGCCCTTATGCCGGTTTAATAGCAAAAACCAAAACTTCACTAGCTAACATTTTAACTTCTCATTGAATTGAAGATGACAAAAATAGTGCTCTTCTTAAAAGTAGGTCACGCATAGCAAATAAACATTCGTTTTAACGATCCCTTTTCATTGCACAAGTCTGCGCTGGTTGGCTAGCAAGAATACAGTAAAGATAAGACAAAATAAATTAAATTGTTAATCAAAACAATCCTATTGTTTAGATGAAGGAACAACTTATTATAAGAACAACTATTTCACTGTTAAACTGTAAAAATGTTTGTATGGATATCCGCCTGTCTGGAAATATGTTTGTAACTCTTCCACGCAAAAACTACTGAATTATGACCACTTGTCATAATATGATTTTGTAATAAACGTAGTAATTTTTTATGTTAATAAACGTAAAGGTTTTTTCTTGTACGTTTAAATGCTTGTGTAATATTGAAATGTTTGTCAACTTTGGGTAAATAGAACTTAATAGAACTACGGTACTTTAATAGCCTCTAGTTCAGTGGAATGCTAGACTGTGCCAAGACACTTTTTAAAAGATGGGCATTATGAACAAAGAATAGAACATCCTTATTTTGAGATAACTTTTTATCGTAACTGATAACAGAAATACCAAAGATTCTTTGATTTCTTGTGCAGCGCGAATCATCCACGTCAACATCACTAATAATATAAGCCGATTGAATAATTAAATTGCACTGCAATAATATGTGATTGCAACACTGACGTCAATTCTCTACGTAAATAGTGACTTAAAGTATCTTTCTATGTTTTTTTACTAATTCAGTCACTTACTGTAGGAATAAAAGCGATAATGTTTCCTATTCTGAACCCTAATTCAAAATATCTAAATCCAAAAATATCTGATAACGTTTTTACTTGGAAACTGTTTGTCGATTTGAAATAGTCCTGTAATATTACTACATGTACAGCGAGCATCATTAGTTTGTATACACTCAGTACCTTGTCATACCAAATCTACGCGTAACTAAGCACTGAACAACTGACTGTGACTTAATGTGACAAGGTACAGAGTTGATCACGAACTAAATCTACTGACTGTACAGTCTTTTACGGAATTGCCTCAAATTATCTGCTAACTCGACTACTATTATGTTCCTACAACGTTAGCTTAATTCTCTGCAATTTGCTATTACACGCAAAGCCAATTATGTGTGAATTGAATTGCATTATTGCATGGGGTTAAACTTATCCGAAAGCAAAATCATTTCAGAAGTACCTTTTATTTATTTGGGCGACAGAAACACTAAATACACTAAATAGCGCCAGATAATCACACCAATTACCTGGTCTCAAACTAAGGTTTTCCCTTGTACTATGAGCACCAAGACGAATACTAACTAGGGGCCTCATGCCAGCACACCCTGACATACTGACAGCCACATCGGCTTATATATATATATATATATATATATATATATATATATATATATATATATATATAGTATTACCCAGGTTAGGTAAGCATTTTTTCGCTCGATTAAATACTCGTAGAATCGTATCCAAACTTAGTCAAAAGACTTAGAAAATAAAATTTTAGCACTTCATCGAAAAACAATGACCTAATCGACGATTTTACAAATGCAGCAAGTTCGTTTTCATTGACGTAAAAGATATCGGAATAAGTTTGATTGGTCGGCTTGGCATTATTTAGATCTACTATCTTGTAGCTTCGATAACAGCAAATTCGATATGTATGTTTGCTCAGTTTGGGAAGTATCTTATTTTGTCTTTGTATTTGATAAGTTATAATATTTTCAAGTTATCTATGACGGCTGATTTTTTAATTAGCACACTAATGCTTGTGATCTATGTATACATGTGATGGTATTGTATAGGTACGATCAAATTCTTCATTGCACTTATCACATTACATTGAAAATGTTTTATAAGTAAGGTATATGGAGGTCATTGGAGGTGTGTTCCTTCGGGCATGACAAAATAAAAGGGGCATAAGATTTATTCATTAAAGTTTGCAGTTTTTGGATGTATGTTAGGAGTCTTCGGGAAAATACCAATCTAAAAAGGAAACTAATCTTCAATGACCAAGAAGATTTTTTGTCCTAACTCACATTATATGACGATGGCCTCAGATGGCTTTTTCATCTTCATCGAGCTTGCGGGAGAGCGAAAGGTTCTCCTCACCCTTAAACCGTGGAGACCGGCTCGCATGATAATTTCCCTAAACTGATTAAAATTTGGTAGTATCCCAAAATTATCTATGCTATTTTAATACTATTACCAATGCTACTACCTATTACTATAAATCTTGAGAAATTAGCCTATTATTTCAAACAAAATCGACATTGGTTCCTTTGGTATCGCAAACCTTAATATAAATATTGATGTTGTCCAATATTTAATATTTATATATTTAATGGGTGCTGGTGATCTCTTAAGATCAGGTGACTAGATTACTTGTTTGCTTCATATTTTATGAAAAAAAAAATTAATTACACTAAAATATTGTAGGCTTATTAATTTGCACAACGTCCGTGTTTGTGCTAGCAATGTTTGTTATCATGTAATTCGTTATTATTAAAGTTTTTGCTACCATACCAGTAATACCGTCGCCGGAGATAAGAACATCTGGTGCTATCAGTCGTCCGCTGATTACGTTCCCTGATGGACTGCTTTGGTGCTCTTTGTATGCTTATTAAACCCCACGTTTTGTCATGTTCGTGAGTGGCGAGCCCACGGTTTCCCAGTGCCCTGTAATGGGACAGTTGCGGGATACGGGATGGACTGGCCAGTGCCCGTTGGCCGGCCCGGGACAATGGAATGTGCAGTCTCCGGATGTGTGCTTCGGTGTTTATAATCAATGTTTTGGTGAACAACCTGTGCAGTGCTATAAGGGCTACTATGACAATGTGCCAGGATATTATCCCGCTCAACAGTACTATCGACCTGTTCAACCCCCTATTCAACCGCCAGTCCAGCTTCCTACCGGACCCCCTGTGATACCAGATCTTCCCTGTCATCAAAATCAGCAATGGAATTATAATACCATGTGCTACAATGTCAATGGTCAGCCTTGTCAATACACAAATGTCGTGGATTTGGAAGATTTTATGTAAGTGTCGTTTAGTTTGCAAATAATAATGAAAGGTTACGTGAAAACAGTTGTGGTTTTGGTCGATTTTAGTCTGGAACAATTTAATATTTGGCGATTCATTTATCAGCATCACAGATACACGATGCATCCACGCTCACATCCATAAACCATACCATAATCTTATCTTGGTGAGATATTATTATGGCCATATGCATATTCGTCCACAAAAATTATTCTTTGTAATCGATCAATAATGTCTCAAAGAAGACTAGACTGAGAAGTCGTTTATGAGGTATTTGTCATGTAGAATCCTGATCATTTTTCTTATTATGATATACCACGCGGAGGCACTTAATGACTTCTTTGCTAGTCATATAAGTACTCGTTAGTATATTATACTAAGTACGTGATTCCCACGAATTATGTGGAATTTTTCCTCCTTCATTAGGGAGTTTTGTTTTTTATGGAAGAATGCCAGATAGTCTCGCGGCTTATCAGCTGATCAGGCAAGCACGTGGTGTCTCAATAGTTAGTCACATGGGCAAAGGAATAAAAGCTCTGACTAATCTGAAGAAATATGCAGGTTAAAAATATATCATTACTATGTTATATTTACATTAGCGTTTTTAAGTGGTAGCTTAATTAAAGATTCGTTGACTATGTTTGTGACTTAAAAATCTAAGTATACACCAAAATTTAAGTAACAAACAATATCCACCTTTCAAATGAATAATTGATGTCTGGTATGCCTTTATTTATGCGATAACCTAATGGGAATTGACCCGCAGTATACGTGCGCATATCCTGATAAGCCAATGTAGATAAGTTTTAATTGCTTTCATACAGTCCTATAAACGTGGTGCCTCTATTAGCAAACTTGTTAAAACTGGAACTCTTTCTTTTCTTCTGTTTCGAGTACCCAAATCAAATTGTAGTATCGTCAACTAAGAACACGCTACTTGATTTACCATAAATAATTGATCTAATATCTTGTCATTTGATCGTTTGAGACAGCATCAATGCCAATTACTACAAGCTTATTTTTTCATCAACAAACACAGTTCGAACATCGTCGATAATAATCGGAATTCCAGTTTATTTTCTGCACATGTTCCAGAAAGAACTTCGTTGAAATGTAAAAATAAACTCATCTATTTAAATTCCTGTTAAATATTGATGATTTGCAGGATGAATTGCATTGGTTTTGTTAAAAGGTGTGAATGTGTGTCCATATGCTTGGCCTTGGGACAGAATTTGTTATCATAACAACAACAGTTATCATATCCTTTTGAAACTTAGGCAACTATGTGGAAAGTATAAACAATTTTTGCATCTTCGTATGATAAATACAACTTAAGGCTTCTCCGGAAAGACCACACGTCGTTACTGTAAACAAGATCGCCACTACGAATTTAAATCTACGTGTATGTACGTACGTCATAACTTAAGTCTACGTGATTCTATTGCAAATTGTAACTGACAGTCCAGCAATTTCAGCGTGGGGACTGATCATTATCAACAATACGGATGGAACGTACAATTTTCTATAATACATATACGTCTGCTGCTCTGTTCAATTGGTAAACGGGGTCGCGAATCCTGATTTATTTAGCACTCGAGACAATGTTGAACTACTGAAAAGGGAACATTTTCATTTAGGTAACTCCAGCAAACTATCAAAAAGGTACATTTGTTAGTAACTAGCTTCCAAGATATTAAAGGTTGTTGATGTTAAAGGACGGTCAACAGCACGTCAAGCTACACACTTGCAGTTCTAAATGAGTTCTTATTGACGCGTCATAAAGGCGGTACAAAGTCCAAAGTACGTAGTCTGATGTGCTTATGCCTGTACTATGTACTGTAAGTTTATCTCTTACTGCTATTGAATTAAATATTATCTTTAAAACACAATAACTTCCTCCCGCTACTTTGTTCAGGTTGTATATTTATTTGAAAATCAACAGCATTAGAGATAGTAGGTCCAAGGTTTCAAGATAAAAAGTATCCTATCTATACTATTATTATAAAGAGGAAAGATTTGTAGCTATTTTGTATGTTTGTATGTTTGTAATGAATAGGCTCAAAAAGTACTGGGCCGAAAAAAAAAATATTTTACCAATAGAATGCTACATTCTTCCAATTTGACATAGGCTACAAAATTAGGGATACTTGGTAAAATTTGAAAAATTTCAACAGAAAAGCGGGAAAAATTCTCTAAGGCGAAACAAAGTTCGCCGGGACCGCTAGTACAAAATATATCTACTTAGTTCTAATCTGTTTTAATCATTGAATATTTTTTTGTATTAGAGTAACCAACTATGCATTCATATGTACTTTTGGAAGTATTTTTAAGATTGGCCTTAAATTTTTATTATTTTGGTGAAATTTGATTTTTTCACGCGCGTAAGCATATTCAATCAGATTATATGTACGTAAACAGTTAACCTTGATACAGTTCATTAGTTGTTTCAGTGGATGAATAGAAAACGTTAATTTCATTGGCATTGGCCTCAAAAGACGACACGACATATTTCATAGATATTTGTTTTTAAAAGACAAAACGTGCGTTGTCGCCGTCAGTTAAATAATGTGAAGCTATTATTATGACTACTAAGTGTATTTTAAGTACATATGTGTTTCCATAATAGAGATCAGTGCTTCTTTTAATACTAATAGAATTAATATTTTTAATTTGAAGTTGCTCATCCTGACTGGAAAGCGAGAAAGTTTTATTGTAAGATGACATCTGATTATTGTAAGATCTTTTTTCTTTATTTAAATGGTGCGATATATTGTGTCTTGTAATAAATTGCTTTGGTTTTGGTAGCGTTATCGAGAATTTAATGACCTTTGCTATTTTGTAACCAAAGTAATTTTAAACTAACTTGCCCATTTCTATTTTTACCTTCGCTCAAAGAATGCAGGCGAAAACCATTTGTTATAGTTTTGTTTACATATAAACTTCATAATAAATAGAAGATTTAAATCTACTGACAACATTTTATTTTTTTCTTTAGTTTTTAAACTATTAACTAGTGCATGTAGCAGAGCAAACCTGCTTAGTAAAAAGGAGTAAACGAAAAGTTGTGTAAAAATATGCATTACGTTGACCCATAATGGATCTTCCAACAGGACTGAGATGATTTATCACGGTAAAAAATACCTTTTATTATTATCCTTTCTCCTAACTTCGTTAACATAAGAACCATATGAAACAGCAGTGTTTTTGCGTTCTAATGCGACAAAAGGTCAAACAAACATATTCTCCCATTTAGTATCTAATTATTAGTAGCTGTAATACACTCTGTTGTTGTTTTCATACAAGCATTTTTTTATATTTCAGAGATTTAGTTAAAGTGTCTGGATCCAGATATTTTCTAAATTGCCGGTTACCAACCGACTGAGTGCTTATCAATAATGTCGAAACAATTGTTTCTGCTTCTAACGACGGTTGTACTGATTTTCCATATCATGTCTTGTCCATATCAAACCTATCGAAAATATCAATACACGTTTACATGATTGTAAGACTAGTGATAGCAAATAAGTCCAAAATAAAAAAAAACTGAAACTAGATAATTTTATCAGAGTATTTATTTAGTTTGGAATAATACCGAATAGTAAATATTTTGTACAAATGTATCACTTGTTAAACTAAGAGATTAGTAGTAGTTCAGCAACCCACAATTTCGTTATAAACGTTAAGACTTTTGCGTTCCATTTTAAACATCCTTATTAAATTATAAAGTGAGTTTGTTTGTTTATTTGTTCCGCTTTCACGCCGAAACTACTAAACCGATTGCTTTGAAATTTTGCAGACGTAAAGTTAGAAGGATACTTTTTATCCCGAAAAAAATTGATATTCCCGAGGGAAAACAAATATATAGTTTGCTTGATGGATAGATTGGAGATGAGGTATGCGATAGATGGCGCTAGATGATGGTAACAATGTGCTTTTTAAAATACGTAAGAAGTGGAATGATAGCTTACAACACTACTTAGTTCTTGAGGTACGCAATAGATGGCGCTGGGTGTTTTTTAAAATACGTAAGAAGTAGAATGATAGCTTACGCTTTTTTTGGGTTCCTACCAATTTACATTGAATTGTGTATGTTGTGCTTTTATACCACAATATAAGCGAATTCCACGCGGGCGAAGCCGCGGGCGGAAAGCTAGTTTAAAATAAGTTAACGGGTCAAAACAGTCAGTCAGCTCGTTACCACGATTGATGCAACCTAACCGAAACGTCGGGCAGTAAGTAGTTCGTATTAACTATTAAAAAATGGTAGCGCGTTTTGACTCGTTAACTTATTTTAGAGGGACCCCACACTAGCGTCTTTCGAGCGTCAGCGTCTTGCCGGCGACCTCGCGACACCGACGTTGGTTGGGCGTTGCGTCGACGTGGCGCCCGCTCAGCGTCGACGCGGCGCCCGCACAGCGTCGACGCGGCGCCCGCACAGCGTCGGCGCGGCGTTTGAGCGGCGCTTGCGCTGGGCGTCCTCTGCACATCGCATTCGAGCGTCGCGCCGCGCTGACGTCATGTACAGTTGTTTCGAAAATGAAATGTAAGATTTGAATAACGCACAATATAATGTTTTATATTGCAGTGATAAAGTAATGCTTTCAACTTGTAAAGGAAAAAATATATTTTACCTGTTTGACACATGGCCCGAATAGGCAACTTTAGCATTTATTTTCTCGAAAACTAAAAGTACTTAATTGAAAATGTGTTTCTTCGGCAATATGAGTTAGTATTTTAAGCTACATCCATATTTGCTATCAGCTAAAAAGTCTTCTACCTACTGATTCTAAAACACGGGCGGGCCGAAACAATTGAGTTGATCATTGTACTGTTGTCAAATAAACGCTGCGGCAGGCGTCGGGCCCGGCGCGGCGCCTGTGGAGCGCAGTCCTGGCGTTCATCATTTCGACCGCGCCGCTGTGCAAGCGTTGCGTCGGCGCCGCTTCGACGTTGCGTCGACGTTGCGTCGGCGATGCATCGACGTCGCGTCGGCGTTGCGTGGGCGTCGACGCTCAAGGAACGCTAGTGTGGGGTTACGCTTAAATCCACAGTTCCTTTGTCTGTACAGACAGAAGCAGATCAGATTACACACTTTGGACTTTGCAGCACCGCTCTTATGTCGTGCGCATAAGATTTGATATCGAACAGTAAATGTGTGTAGTAACCTCCTTATTAATTTTAATAAGTGTGTACAAATTCTATGAACTTTCCGCGCACCCTCAATATGTAATTATAAACAGCAAAAATAATAGTGATGTTGCTTAGGAGCATGACGGTTCATGAATTTACGCGTTACCTTCCTAAATAAAACCAAACAGTTTAGGGGGCATGTATAAATTTACATATTGCACTAAGACTCAAAAAGGATGCATTTCGAATTAGTACATTCAATCTCGAATCCCTACCTACCTATTTTTTTTATAATTGCAACCACGTATACGTAGGACTCTCACCTACCAAAAACTCAACTACTTTTCCCCCTGCGCGTAATTGGGGGGGGTCGGTATCCCGCAGTGCGGAAAAACGCAAGCCCCCACCGACGGAATCCCTACATCTAGATTAACACGCTAATTCAACAAACTAAAGACTTACTCCTGAAATTGTCTCCTTAGACTTTTGATGTGTGCTACACATTCTTAAAACAATTTTTCTTCAATTCTGAAATAATGCTGTTTTGAGTTTCTGTAATTTTCATGTAGAGTTGCGCCATATTATATAGTTAAAATACCATTAGTAAAAGCTTAATTTAAACAGCAATAGTGAAAAAGCTGTAAGAAACTTGACTAACAACAAACTGTGTATAAATGTAGTATAGATCATCCTAGTGTTGTTCCAATTCAATAACATTGCTCATACACGTGAAACGAGTCTCTATGGGCGTTGATATAAGAAATTAATGATAGTGTGCAGTTAATACCGCATAATTCGCTGAATTATGCCATTATTCTCATTATTCTTACGGCTCGATGGACCCATTTTCAAGATTCAATATTTTCCTCATTCTCTCCCATACTTTGTGTTGCTGTCCTTATCTCTGGCGCCCAAACTTGTTTTATCGCTTCCTATTAATAAAGTATTTACTAACTTTATTTTGTTCTAGTTCACTAATTGTCAATCAACTCTTGATTGAGTGTATAATTGATTTTGAAGAGTTTAGTTAATTGTTACAGTAAAATGTATAATATTATTTGGAATATCATATGTTCTCATTTTGTATTTAGGGCAATCCTACGTCCTACTATTATTAAACTCATGTATGGATGTATCTGCATTTATTGTTGTTACTCTATATCGTAAAAACTACTCAATGGATTTGGGTGAAATTTGGTAGACAGAATAGGTAACTATTATAATATCGGAAATGACGCTACCGTGGTTGCAGGTAATAGCCAGTACAGTATAATTGTTATTTTTAATATAGGTACTCAACATATTAGGACTGAAAAATATTAACATTAATTTAGCACTTTGGTAGTTTACCAAGTTCTGCTCTGAGAATCGGTTTCGAATTTACTAAAATATATAGGTATAATAACTATGAAAGGCGATGGATTTTTTGAAGATAAGATCAATTTCTCTTGTCTGTAGTATCCAAAATAACAGGTCAACAATGATTTTGTTGCACGCAAACTAATTGCTGTTTTAAACTAAAACCGGCGTAGGAAAGCCGAATCTGGCTATAAAATACGTCTATCACCTATAGTTTCTGAGATATTTCACTTTAAAATCTTAAAAACAGCTTTTTTGGGTCTACTTTAAACAGATTTAACTATTTAACTTATTATTTTTAGCTATTTTAAATATATGCCAAAGGAAGCAAAGACCTTTGCCATGGAATTCATATTAGATTTACCTATTTATAAATTTAGTTTAATTGAGAAAATATTTAAGTTGTCCTCAGCGGTGTTATTTTCCATACAATTTATTAGTATCATTCTATATGGAAAAAAATGCTGTAGTTAGAATCAAGAATCACTTCACAAATTATAATGCTAGACTGATAATTTAAAATATATTTCAAATACGAGAAGTATTTGTTTATTTTGTAATATTCAATTATAAAATTTACTTGCTCGAAACTGTCTACAGACCATGGTAAAATACCTAAAATTATTGAATTTATTTTTTTTTATGCAAGGTTACTATAAATTTCGAGGTGTTAGAAAAAAAATAAAACTAGATTCATGTACAGCAGACAAATAGCTACAATAACCGTCGACTCGCTTTAAAGCAACATGCAAAACATACAATTTTGTTGCCTTGTGAATTTAGTGTGATGAAAGCCTGATAAAGTGACAACATTAATAATCTGTATCGATGACATGATAATCCTTGCACTTGCAACTAAGAAACATATTGTTGGATATAAAAAGTCGAAGAACAGAATAATGCTATTTATATCTTAATTATCTTTATCTTAATCATTTTCCAAAACAAAACATCAGAAATTTCACGAAGGTTCTATTTAATTTAATTTTGTCTGTTTCATTTTTCTAGTATTTTGTAGAACCTGTACTACTATATTTGGGGTTAAAACTGATATAATGATAGAGTCAGCAGCATTTTTATATTTATATTTTCTGTCATCGAAAATATTGACACAGACATCAATAAGAAGTATTGCCTCTTCTGTCAATATTTTCTTAGGTTTTATCCTCGTAGTAATTTTCTTCCCGATTTCAATATCTTTCTCCAGATTTTAAATAGACCTGATTGAAAATAAAATTCATCCAGATCTATGAGTGTCGTTACAGTTTAGTTTAATCAGGAACAATCACTTCGGTGTTGTTGTGTTCATGCGTGGGAGTAAGGTTTCCAGAGCTCCTGGGCGGGTGCTTCATTAATAGCAGGGGTCAAACCTTCAAGCTAAGGGCGACAAGGGCAGTAACAGCTTTATTATGATGTACATGTCACCCTTCAGCTAGGCCCTAATTACCATTTAACATCAGGTGGGATAAGGTCAAACTCTAAGTGCAGTATAAAAAAAAAAGACATCTCTAAATGAATTATTAGAATAAATGGATGGATGACTGTTTAACTTTATTGAGATAAGATACGATCCAAATGTTGCACCCACAAAATGTTATCAAAATTTCAACAATATTTAATAGATAGATCGACTTACGAAGATATTTGGTCGGACCTTTGCCCTGTATTGGGAGAGCATTAGTGTAATAAAAAAGTATATTAAGATATCTGTATCATATCTTAAAATGACAGAAAATATTATTATCTTATCATCGGTCGGTAATATTGTTTCTAAAGCAATGAGTTCACCGAGCTTTTTTTTTTTAAATATTGTTTTTTTTGTCTTCTTTCTGCAAATTAAAATAAAATGTATGAAATGAAAATAATAGGTATTTTGGTAAAAAAAAAATAAGTTTTTCTTAATATTACTTTTTTTTTCGATTATTCTCTATTGTTAAAACGTATCGTTTTTAATTTATAGCCGCCTCGTTTCCGTATTATGACATCGTAGAGTTATTATTCCTATCACGCTCAGGTAGTGTGCGTCAATGGGCCTAAATTGCGTCGTTCATTCTCTATAATGTCTATCCGTCTATCATTGTCGCGTTTACTCATATATATTCGTAGACTCTCTATAGGCATTGTGAAGAGATACAAAAGGTCGCTGCATCCATTTTACAGGTCAGACCTGTAAAATTTACATTAGGATCGTTTATATTTTTAAAAAAAATTGACATTTATATCATCATCATCATCATCATCAGCCTGTTGCAGTCCACTACTGGACATAGGCCTCTCCAAATGTTCGCCACTACGATCGATTTTCGGCTACTCTTATCCAGCTCCTGCCAGCCGTCTTGCGCAAATCGTCACTCCACCTGGCCTGAGGGCGTCCTACACTACATTTACCGAGGCGTGGTCTCCACTCCAGAAATTATGCGCTAAAACACATACTACTTAAAGTAAATTTAATAACGCCGAGGTCTAAGGGAGGTCTGTATTGGACCAATCAAGACGGCACGGCTAGGGCATTTTAGGTGACGACCCAGTAATTTGCCTTATGTTATAAAACTAAAGTAAACATTTGTAATGTTCATGATTTAAGCTTACCGCAGTTTGCGTAATCAGTATCATCACTAAAATTGTTAATTAAACCTCAGTAACATAAAGTACATTTTTGTTCGTCACCTAAAAATGCTTTGCCGTGACGTCTCGAGAGCGAGTACAGGCCCTAAGAGGGACCCCACACTAGCGTCTTTCGAGCGTCAGCGTCTTGCCGCGCCGACGTTGTTTGGGCGTGGCGTCGACGCGGCGCCCGCTCAGCGTCGACGCGGCGCCCTCTCAGAGTCGACGCGGCGCCCGCACAGCGTCGGCGCGGCGTTTGAGCGGCGCTTGCGCTGGGCGTCCTCTGCACATCGCGTTCGAGCGTCGCGCCGCGCTGACGTCATGTACAGTTATTTCGTAAATGGAAATGTAAGATTTGAATAACGCACAATATAATGTTTTATATTGCAGTGATAAATTAATGCTTTCAACTTGTAAAGGAAAAAATATATTTTACCTATTTGACACATGGCACGAAAAGGCAACTTTAGCATTTATTTTCTCGAAAACTAAAAGTACTTAATTGAAAATGGGTTTCTTCGGCAATATGAGCTAGTATTTTAAGCTACATCCATATTTGCTATCAGCTAAAAAGTCTTCTACCTACTGATTCTAAAACACGGGCGGGCCGAAACAATTGAGTTGATCATTGTACTTTTGTCAAAATAAACACTGCGGCAGGCGTCGGGCCGGCGCGGCGCCTGTGGAGCGCAGTCCTGGCGTTCGTCATTTCGACCGCGCCGCTGCGCAAGCGTTGCGTCGGCGCCGCGTCGACGTTGCGTCGGCGTTGCGTCGACGTCGCGTCGGCGTTGCGTGGGCGTCGACGCTCAAAGAACGCTAGTGTGGGGTTACGCTAAATGAGACACAAATGTACTAAGGTGTATTTTGAATAAAAGTGCTCACTACCCAACAATCAGTTAGGGGCTCGTTGTGGCATCAATCGACGAAAGCGGTGGAAATGCTCATGCGGGATGCGTCTGAGTGGCCGGATTGGTCAACTGCACCAACCAGTAACCAGTTTGAAACTAGCCCTTTATCAACATCGCAACGCTCACTTGCTTGACCAATCGCTGTTTACCAAAACCTGTGTGTATTCAGCTCAGATAAGACTCATAGCTATGCATACACAGTCCCTATCTGCGTTGTTTCAAATGTGTTTTGAAGAAATCCGTACGTTTCTAACAACAGTGTTGACTGAAGTGTTTTTAACAACTGCGTTTTAGCTGGTCATTTATTCGTCCTATATTATTTACAGAACTTTTTTTGCTCATCGAAGAACCATACTTAAAGCAGCCTTTAGATGAATTAATTAAGCCACTTAATTAGTCAATTAAGTTTCTTAGAAACTAGCACTTAGCCGTCGTATTAGTAAGTGTACCTTTGTTAGAAACCTGCCTGACAGCCTAAGGAATCTGTTGAAAAATGCATTTGGTGACGCACTTTAAACATACTATTTGGAACAAGCGATAATGCCATCGGACTTAATGAGAAATTAATGATATACTAATTTAATAACCCCTCATACCAGTAGATCGTCTGGAACGGAGACGTACTGTGTTTGAAAGTAGCTGTGTCAAAAATAATTTCAATACTGTTAATGAAACAATTACTGTGCAAGTGTGAAATATGTGCATACCGGGAGTTACGCATATCGTTGCTGAGAGAGATAAATTGTGTTCGATATCGAAAAGGTACTTGTTTAAATTTGTCACTAAAGCATCAGTAAATTATGACCTTTATTTGTTAAAAATAAAATGTCATCCTTATTAGTACAATAAACATTTGTATTTAACCTATTTGTAAGCACACCAATTCTATAATTCGTGCACCACAAACCGAACAATATATTTTCTAATTGTTCCTGGAAGACTATTTGATTAAAATTCTGAAATATGTATTGCAACCACGGAAATTTAAAAGAATGATAGCGGCTCCATAACAAAACCAACATTACCTTTCAAACTTTTTTATACTGTTTGTATCATTTTTTTTAATTTAAATACGGAAATATTTAGTTGTTCATAATTTTGCAAAAAAATTTTTTTTATAATATTTCGCCAATGTAAAATTTTAACTCATTTAAGAACAAATGTTTAAAATGTATCATCATTTGTCACCAGCTTAACAGAATTTTCTTGTTTGCAGGAACAATGAGAAACGCAAGGAGAAATCCCGCGTGGCGGCTAGGTGCAGGCGCACCAAGGAGATGCAGATCTTCTCCGAGCTTACAGCTGCCCTCCCTGCCAAGAAGGAGGAGGTTGAGCAGCTGGACAAGGCGTCTGTGATGCGCCTTGCCATATCGTATCTGCGTGTGCGAGATGTCGTGTCTATGCGTAAGTACCTATACTGCGATATCACCTAGATGAGCTAAGGAGATTCAGATCTTCTTCGAGCTTACCGCTCTCCTCCCCGTCAAGAAGGAGGAGGTTGAGCAGCTGGACAAGGTGTCCGTATGCTCCTTGCCATATCCTATCAGCTAGTGTGACATGTCGTGTCTATACGTTAGTACCTGTACTGCGATATCACCTAGATGAGCTAAGGAGATGCAGATCTTCTCTACGATCACCGCTCCCCTCTCAGCAATGAAGGAGGAGGTTGAGCAGCTGGACGAGGCGTCTGTAATTCGCCTTGCCATATCGTATCTGTGTGTGCTAGATGTCGAGTCTATCCGTAAGTGCCTATTCTGCTGCTAGCTTTATGCATAGCTATGCATAAAGCTAGCTTTTTCTTGGCGAGGAGAGCAGCTGCTCTCCTCGCCAAGAAAAAGAAAAAGAATGAGAGAACCTGGACATTACGTTTGCGATGGGCCTTGTCACATTGTCATATTCGTGAGTATACTGCTTTATTACTTGAGCAGCTAGCTGCGTTCCCTATGGCGGATTGCTTATTGCAACCCCTCCAAATGCACCTTAAATTACAATCACTATAATATAATATTTGTGCGACCAAAATCGCAATTAATCTTATATGCGCTTTTGATCTCTTATGGCGCAATATACCAATCAGAACGCTTATATTTTTTAGTTTTGTGTTATCATTACCGCTTAGGTTGAATATTGTCATAAACCGCAAAAATAATAAAAAGAAATATCACATTTAGTTACTTTTGACTTATTTCGTCGAAAGACATACGAATTTAAAATTTTTAGTTTTCACTATAGTTACAAGACATCTTTATCAACTTTAATGGGTTGTCTAATCTTTTTATTTGATTAAGTTGACTGCTGTATAAGTAGCGAGTATTTGTAAAGTTTTAGTTTTCTTATCCCAGCATACAAAACTCGTATTAAGTGAATCGTAGTTTAAACATCGTCTTGATATAAATAGTCCTTTGTTAAAGTTTTTTTAAACTATGATAAGCGAAGACATAAAAAGTTGGCATATTAACGAATGTCTTTTTGTAAACCAAAGATTTTTTAAATGAGGTAAAGTTAATGGCAGCAGAATAATTCTGTGTCTTGAAGATAACGCATTCATTATAATGATAATGACAGATACCAATTGACCTTAACCTGCCAATAAAAATATGATAAGATGATGCGTAATAAGGGAGTGTTCAACAAAGTTTTATTTATGACTAACTAAATATGACTGACTAATTAAGGAGCTGTTAATGTGAAATTGGCATAGAAAATATCATACATTTTATGTCTGTGAAATACTAAATCCGTAATACAAAAAATCTGATTTATTGTAGTTACTGTTGAAAGTACCTATATTATGCGTGTGTTTAACGCATTTCGAAATCAGTTCTTATGATCACGACATAGGGCGCAGTACGAAGTTCAAAGACACGTTTTTGATTACACAGTCAACATAATTATATCTGTTTAAAATAAACAATTAATCGCGTATAAAAAAATACTATTTACATAATCCGCTTCAGTCGCAAAATAGCTTTATCTAGCCTTTTTAAAATTAATATTAAGAGTGCCGAAATTTATATTGCCAAATACCAGCAAAGGAAATTCTGAAGCAACATTGCAAAAAATACGTTTAAAAATTAAATAAAGAAACAGTCTAATGTATAAAAGAAGTTTGCCGTCGACTTTACAATCAATTGACGCATTTATCAATGTGTTGTGATTTTTTCTCTTCATTCTACGAAATGTGTATACTTTTCCTGTTACTTTCCTTCTGTAACTGGTTCTTTGAAGTCGACTGTGTATTTAAAAAATGCGTTTGCGAAAACTGTAAATCACAAATTGCGAACAGCGGTTGTGAAACAAGTTTGTTTAGTCTTTAAAATATAATATGTTGTTGCGGGCTACATCTTTAATGGCATTGGTGGGCAAAACAATGTTATCTTTGAATACAACACAGATACAACTTTTGTTGTACATAATGGAAGACTGAGGAAATGACATTTAGGATAGTAAGCCAGGGCTTTTTCTTTAAGAAAACAGGATTAAAAAAAAGATATCTATATGTCGCCCGAAGTGCTAAATATCTACCTACAGTCGCTGGTGAAAGAGGACGCTAATATTTAGTTTTCACTACCGCTTCGGTGCCAGTGTTCGACTTTACCAGCCTTACTAGCATGCGCAAAATGTCTTATTTTTCGCATGAGATGACAAAAGTTTAGATGCCGTTGATTGGTTGCTAGAAAACTGCACTCGTATTTTTAGCCAATCAACTGTTGACGCACTGAATTTGACATTTGTTATGAGCGCGATAAATTTTTCTCGCGTGGCGTATCGTTGCGTTTTGTGAATACTTGTGAGCTGTTAAAACAAGACTTATTGCTTAGTTGAAGTGAGATATGTACTACTATTTTACACAGGCGCCGACACTATTCGATCGATCGGTGTAATACGTCTTGCTTTATAAGCTGATGGTAAGCCCCATGTATCCTTGTACGACAGTACATTTTCGACCTATCAACAATTTTGGCACGCGTTAGCGCCTGATTTTATGAGGTCGCATAGAATGTTAATAAAACCGCAATGTATGACGTCAGCCGCCATCAATTGTTCAATTGAAAACAAATTTGAACGCTGACATAATGACGGGATATAATAAAAGCTTGCACGGTCGTTAAACAATGTTAAAATATGTATTTAAAAAATCGAGATTTATTTTTGCTGTAAGTAAACCAGACAACAATTAAGACTTCAGTGATTTTGCTGGCAGTGAATATTTACTTATACAGTAATCTGTCTGCGTACCTTATAATAAATAAATAAATATCGTCTAGTCATATACCGTAATATAAATTAGCATTTTTTAGTTAAAACCCGACAAGCTTTTAAGTTTATTGTTTGTCGCCTATAAAAAGTACCATACAAGATCACTAATTGAAAAGTACAGATACTTGCGAGTTCGTTATGGTGGATAATGCCCGGTTCCAATATTTTACGATTCGTAATGCGTCAAAAATGACTATCCGTCTTTATTCAACCGACTCCGAGTCGTTAAACAATACCGTTCCATACAGCTGTCATAAGTCGTCAGTCGGTCGTTTTTAGCTTATGCCTCGTATAACTAATACTATCCGTTACTAGAACGGATCGTTTTTCAAATATTAGAACCGGGGATAAGTGAGTTTGAATAGCATTTTTAATTATTTAGCTTCCATAAAATGTAAAAAGCCAGATGGATGGAGCCAGATTTTCCTAAAATAACGATGCATGATTATTTCGTTGGTTATCAATTCGTCTGACAATATTTAGCTTTCTATCTAGGGAATGCGATCCCGACTCGAGATTGCAAATTTGAGGCCGGAATTTCCGGGAACACGTTTAGTTTTAAAAAAATAATTAATTTGGATGACTAAAAAAGCTAATAACTGCTTGTTTGTGAGGTAATTGAAACAACATACCTATTACTCGAAAGAAAATATAAAACCTTTATTCTTTAATCTTGCTAACCAAAAATAATTATCAGGTTTTAAGGAATTAACATAGATAAATTAGGTAATCAAATTTATAAACATAAATATAGAGGAATTAGGAAGTAGTTACCTAAGACGAGTGATTTTAAAAATGAAAATCAAAGAGTATCATCTGCTAAACGGCATCTAATGTACTTTGCAATGTAACCCGCTGAGAATGCCCTCTCCGACTCAACACTGGTTGGGAATAGCGTTCCGAAGCAATTATATGCAAACTGCAAAAACCGCCCCCTTGTTCCTCCACTCTCAAATAACTCCATTTCTTTTTTAATGGTAGACTTTAAATTCCGTTAATCTCAAAAGGGATCTCGGCATATGATGCGTCGGGATTGATCCCGAAAATTTTTTGATAGTACTGTCTAACACAAGTCTCTATGGATATTCTGCTCGACTGGCTTATAATCTCAATAATCCGTTTATCAGCCTTTTTTAATGGTTTACTACACAGAACAATCGAGGACATGATATTGTTTCCTATAAGGATCTGAAACTTATTTGTAAACATCAGGCGATTACTAGTTTACATAAACAAAAACAAGGTTAAAGAGGCTTAAGATATTTTCAACGATTATATAATACCTCAGAATACATAAGTCACGCATCCAGCGTTTGATCAAAAATACATGTGATAAACATTGTTAATGAAAATATCTAAATATCGTGTGATTCGTTCTAAAACATGTTTTATATTCAGTTTAAAACATGTTTTTTAACTGAATATATAACTGAATATGAAACGTATATTTAATACGTAATTTTCTAAATTAAATTCTTGATCAATTCAACAATGATTACTACTATATATGTAGGTATATTATTTTATAGGACGATCTAATATTCGGGTTTTTAATTTATTCTTCATTGAAATAAGTGAGTTGTCAAGTGTACAATTATTGCTGATAAATAAAGATACCTAATTTTTTAATCTGCTACAGATGTTAATAAATGAATAAGCTTTGTTTTTTTTTTGAATCCGTAGATTCTGATTGTTATGTTTTGTGTAATATGTTATTATTTTCAATGCATGTTCCTTGTACGCGAAAGGGGTTACAGTTATTATTATTAGTTACTAAGGCAGACCTTATTTGTTACTTACAAAAATGTGGAATACCTGAAAAAAATATGTCGAAAACACTTATTACACTTACTCTATGGTAATAATCAGAGTAAATGAGACACGTTTGGTATTTCGTTACGTATATTTTGCCTTATTTAGCTATAAATGTATTGCATTGTCATAGGGTTTAAATAAAATATAATAAGAGTATTTCGTTTGATTAACATGATCTTGAAGTGACTAACGATTTGTTTTGTACAAAACTTATTTGGAAGAGATCGCTTTCTAACGATAAGACAGCCTAAATTGTATTATTATGTGTCTGCTAAACCAATTTCTATAAACATTTAAAAGAAACAGAAAAAATTAATATCCCCTTGCGGTGCCGGAATCGAACCCACGACCTTCACGTATATGTGTTTCTTTAAAATATTTAAAGTTCGCTAATGCGGCGTAAAGTACATTATAAATTATATAAATTTATATAAACGTTTTGTCTATCTGAATTTCCCTTTTGTTACCTTCCAGTTCCCATTGACTCGGAGGAGGCAGCTATTCCCAACCCAAAGGGCCTTGAAGAGGTGTCTTCAGAGTTGTCCTACATGAAAGCCCTTGACGGATTCGTGCTGGTACTATCACAGCAAGGAGACATAGTGTACTGCAGCGAGAACATCGCCGACCATCTTGGAGTTTCCCAGGTTAGTAGGAATTCCTTTGTAGTCTATCAAATGGGGAAGTTTGCTCGCATCCTGTTGATAAATCAAGTTGTCACATTTGGTAGCCATGCCATTATGTTAAACCTTTAGCGAAAATATCACCGGCTATCTCGGAGTATCCTGGTTGAGTGCCTGTGGAATTCCTTTGTAGTTTATCAAATGGGAAAATTTGCGCGAATTCCTATTGATAAATCAAATTGTAACATTGGTAGCAATCAAAAGTACCATTATCTAAAACCTGAAACGAGTACAACCGGCTGTAAGCGTCCCAGGTGCGTGCTGTTTAATAATTCCCTTGTTTATCAAATGGGAAATTCGGTAATTTGCTTGAATTCCTATTGTAAAATAGGTAGCCATCAAAAGTTCATCATTTTATAATTAACGACGTCAGTATCATTTTTTTCCGCTACTTTGTTCGCTAGATGCCCACAATAATTTGAACTTTACTTCCTTAAATTAAGATAAATAGATAAACTTTATTGCACAAAAACTTTAAAGAAATAGGTTTTACATCTGTACAATTTATAGTACAATTTAGGCGGTCTTATCGCTAGAAAGCGATGTCTTCCAGACAACCTTAAAGTAGAGGAAATAGTAGATGGCGAGAAATGGGTACGGCCGTGCAACATAAATACAGTTTTCGGCTTATTTAAGACCTTATTTTTCTATGAAACTGATGCTTTACTAAAAAAATATGATAAGATCAATGTGAATACAATGCTCGAGATCCTTCCATAACACACTAAAATATTATTAGTGTTTGTTTGTCTTGATGTTGAAATACATTGTTAGTACCTATTAGTAACTGCCTAATAGCTATTTGATCACACGATCTTTTCTGGGTCAACGATCTGAAGGCGAAGTTATTTTTGCTACCATTGCCAGCAAAAACGTACGCTGAAATGTTGTATTAGAATCATAGTATTATTATATTAAAACTAGCGATCGCCTACGAATTCGTGGAGTGCCTACGTCAGAGTAGTTTTATGCGTGCTAAAGTCTCAGCCTGATTTAATGTTGACAAAGTTTCATACAAACTTGCATACCCTATTTTATCTCCTTGGGGGTAAAATTGATCAAAATTCTTTCTTAGCGTATGCCTACGTCATAACATCTACCTGCATGCCAAATTTTAACCCGATCCGTCCAGTAGTTTGGGCTGTACGTTGATACATACCTAGATCACTATGTCAGTCAGTCACCTTTGAGTTATATTTATTTTAGATAACTATTAATAATGGTAAAAACACCAATGTAAAAATAGATTTCAAAAATTAAAGATATAATAGAAATTCTTCTATTAAATATTGAACAGTTTATCAACGCAATCGATGATTAATTAAAAATGACTTAGGTGAAATAAATACAGTGCAATTTAGTTTGTTACATTGCAGTCATATATGTTATATGATTAAACCTACGCCATACTAGTGAGTGTTTCTCTATCCAGACTAGAAACTAAGCGTCTAAGTTCTCATAACGACTTGATTTGCTGTGTGTCGTGTTTTCGTTCAAAAATCTTTATAAAACAATTAAAAAATATTATAAAAGCTTTTTATGCCAAAGACTGAAATAAAAATTTAAATGTAACTAACTATATTTAGCCGTTAGTTAGAATGATTGCTTTAAGCTAAAAAAAATTTTACTACTTTTTCGTAATTAAAGCATGATATGTATAAAAGTAATTTTTGTTTCTCTTTCACGCAAAGACTACTATTTAATATGGATAAAATTCGTTAGTCAGATATATTTAGATACTAAAATAACGTATAGGGCTCTCTTTAGCCCAAATTAACATAAATGCAGACGCAGACAACGGCAAGTTTATTAGAATTGTTTATTAAATTGCAAGGTAAAGTGCCGTGCTGTGAACATTGGCTTCATTGCCATACTGATCACGAACCATTGCATTATAAGTACACTAATAGTTAAGAAAGTTCCAGAACAAATAAATTAACTAGACTTGTAAACAGTTCCGGGTACTTATTGCACATCCAAATTGTGCGCGTTGACAAAACACTGTCAAGAAATTAGTGTGGCTCAAGTAGGGTTGTCAGGCTACCAAAAGTATAAGATGTATTGAATTCATAGACACAATATAGATGTATACAATAAAAAAAAATTGAGTAAAGTATCAGCTTTTTTTTATATGGATTCTGTCTCGCATCTCTAGATAACGCAATGATTCCGCCAATATCAAGTGTTTATGCTCGGTGACGAGAGAGCCTAATTTATCGTCGTAATGCATGGCTAAAATGTTATCTCGTGAAATCAAGTCATCGATGCAACAATGTGTATAGGCTTAATAGCCAAATGCGATTGGTGATTATCATAAACTCGAACTATGTTCGAAAAATTCGAAAATTGAAATTTTTTCTCGACCCGGAAATAGTACCTCGGTAGATCATCAGGGCATTTACAAAAATGTACACGACACAAATTATTACGATTTTTATATGGGGGACAAGATTTTTCTCTTTCCTTCTTGTTAAGGATAGGTAGACCAGGTACCTACTTTGAATGAAACAACGACATTAAGTTTTTTTTTCTATGTGCTGAAAATGGTAGGTAATGAAAATGCTAGCCTGAAGATGTGTGCGCTAACAACACATTTACAATAGCTAAACATATCACACAATAAAATTTTAGCTGGATAATTAATATTAGTGATGTGCATGGTAATTGCTAACCTTAGGCGCATACACCGAGAGCGTGTTACGCATGTCTGATCAACTCCAACGCATGTAGGTCGACCTCTTTGCGCTCCACACGTACCAATCACCAGTGGATAAGGTTGAAATTACAATGTACCAAACGTATTAATCGACGATTAAGTGATACGGCGCGGTCGACACCTCATGTCTCGACGTCACAAGCGTTCACGCCTAACTAGTGGAAGAATACTATAATTTGAAACGATTATGAACTTTATACTTTGATTGATGACATTATTAAATTACATATAAGTACTTTATAATATATTTGTTTGTATCTGGCGATCGGACCACGTAATAGATTGTTTTTAATTGCTAAGTTAAGCGTTTTGGGCGTGTTCAATTGCTTGCGATTGGGCAAGATTTTCCGCTGTTTTACGCAGGCGTCTTTAATTGAACTTGACTTTCTGCCAACTATTGTAATTGCTTAAATTTTACCAAGTTTTGTCAAGGGTTCAAAAATATGTAACCAAAAGTAAAGCAACAGAAATCCTCGGTAGATTAATAATTAGGATCATTTAACTGTTTAGTTAACAACACCTATTTAGTTTTGGTCTTTTAGTGTGTTCATTAAATTATTAATATAATTATTAATGTTCGTTTTAAGCGTATGACGAATTGCGTATGTGACGAACAGCGTTTGATCCATCAATTAGTCTTGACATTCAAAACAAGGAAATTAAAGCTTAAAATGCTTGTCCTAATCCAGGGGTCTCTGACCTGGTGGCTTTGTACCTTTACTGAGCCAGGTCAACGACTTCTCCCTCCTTTCTTATTATGAGAGAGGTTTAACCTTCCTGTTTATTATTATTGCACAGGAAATTGTGATAAGTTGAGAGACCACATTATTGGCTTTCCGTCCAAAGCAGTTAGTTATTTTAATCCTTTAATAAAGTCTGCAAAGTGTGTTTAAATCCAAAAAAATATTACCTTACAATTATCTTCTGGGGAAGCTCGTCCCATTGTCAACGTCGTTTTGACCTTGTGTCCGGATTGATGTCAAGGACATCCCCATCTACCTATACTAATATTATAAAGCTAAAGAGTTTTTTGGACACACTTATCTCAGGACTGGTTCCAATTGAGATTTTTTTTTTGTGATAGATAGTCCATTTATCGAGGTAAGCTGAAGACTATATAATCATCACGTGGCCAATAGGAGCGAAGAATTAGTAGAAAATTGAAATAACGGGATTAGTACGTTTGCGAAGCCGTGGCGGGTATATTTTACAACATAAAAAGAGATTCAGAAATGTGTCCTTTTATATTACTCGTTTTAGAATGCTGCTGTCAAGTCATCATACAACTAATGATAGATACATCACCATATTTTACTGGAGTAGATTATTCTAATACCATAACAGTGACAGTTTGTTAGGATCGATGTGGTGTATTTACTCTTTCACATCAAAACGACTATAGATTACACATTTAGAATAACTTTTTAGCACGAAATGACGTGAACAAGAACTGGTACATAATGATTCGTATCTTATTCCACATCGAATGCTCGTTTTTGTTGTAAAAGGAAATAGAGGGAGATCCAATCCTAAAATAACAACATCGTTTTTTTTTTATTGGGTTAACAATGCACTGGCGACACGAAAGCACGATGAGTGCACTTATTTCAAGCGCGTACCCGCCGCAGTGCTTCAAGTTCGTTTCTAAATACATACAAACTCTTTACAAAGCATTTTATGTACCGTATTCGGGAAGTGAACCAAGATGATTCCTTTTTTATTAAGATGGAAATGCAATGTGTTGGTAGTTTTGAGTTTTCCACATCACCATTAAATCGATAAGATCCCACGGGTTTTTTTAGTGGGTAGGCTTGCACTGGCAGGAGAGTACCACACACGCCTTAAACTCCCTCGGGTGATGATATGATACGTCAGGATTTTCCCCCCGCAGAAAATGGGAGGAAATTCATTGGTGCACGTTGGTGCTGCCTGAGAAAAGGCAGAGAGGCTCTGAACAAGTGGAGACTATCCATATGGTTAAACTATAATGGCTACTGCAAGAAGCGTTTATTGTTGAAGCATATCCGACTATACACTTTAGACTTTGCACTATCGAATCGCTGGTTTTTATCACGACACGATTTTAATCGCCCACAAGCGCTTGCTACCGGTAAGTTTAATATTCCAGTGTTTGATTAACTTTGCCAACACGTATTGTAATTCACAATAAACAAGCGTGTTCTTTCGATCATTAGACGGTGGTTGATCTTTCGAGATTAGAATCGTCAACTACATAGAACAAAATCAATTCGTCAACTCAATTGAATAGTTTTTGCGTGAAAGAATAAACCAAACCCGTCCCACCATCTATCAACACAAATTATTGCATTTAAAATACTACTGGGATTACAAAATTTCTCAATGTTAGCATTGCTATTTTAAATTAATCGAAAATATTAAAAGGCTTTATTCTAATTCCTAATCATTGTTGTCCGACGGATTTTTAGAATAAAACAATTGACATCTGAAAACGAAGTAGGTATATATAAAAGAAAGTTATGCATTGCTTTGTTAGTATAAGGTTTAGAAAGGTTGTTTGTAAAATAATGTACATTCTAGTTTCAATAGTATGAAAGGATTATGGTTTTTATCACAGTACATTTACGCTTAATATTGTATACTTGTTTGAGTTTCCATGAGGTACTGGTACTGGTACCGCCCTGTGACCGGTCCTTTTAAAAAGAAATATAATTTCGCTTCAAAATGCGTTTTTAAAAAACATCTCATTTGATGTGTGTTGACTTGCCTTTACGTTAAATTCTAACATAATACTGTTTCCGTTCGAACGTTAAGGTTCAAAAAGATACATATCTAATAGGGTATGTATTAGGAATCGATAGAAGCACAACAGAGTACGCATTTTGTACTTTGTATCAACTTTATGTAGTGGGCACAAGAGCTAATGTCGAATGTATTTACCCTAATGTCTTGATCGTACCTTGCCTATCTGACCTAGAAAGAATTAATCCTAATGTACCTAAGGCACCTAACCTTGACCTGGAGATCCTGCTGATAATATTCAGGTTTTCAATGAACAATGCACGAAAATTTACACGACCATAATAAAATTCACCTAATGAATTATTCATTCCAATTCCGCTGTAAACTCCGTGAAAAGATACTGTGGCTTTAAAATACGTTGTACTTCTTAGAATGTTTCCATTACTGCGAACTAATGCGTAAATACTTACTAAGAACGGTTCTATAAATGGAAACTTGATAATTACACTGAGTTTTGTCCCTAAAAGGCCACAGTGAAACAACAAACCAATCAAACTTAACTTAGTTAAAGCATAAGTGTGTACTTACTTGTATTATAAACGCGAAAGGTTGTTACAATTTAAGAATCTATTGATATAGCTATGTTTGTTACTCTTGCTCGCAATAAGTACTGAACGGATTTAGATAAACTTTGGTAGGAAAAGAGTAGACAAAGGATACTTTTAATACCCGTAATGACGCAGGCAAAATTTCGTCATTTCGCACTAACTTTTATTTTTTCTATAGGTCAATTTTTATTACATAATTAGGATTTTGACTATAGCTCAATAATGACTTCTTACTAATAATGTAAACGTGAAAGATTGTTGGAATGTATGGATTTGTCACTCTAATTCTACGTAAAACCTACGGAAGGTGTTGTAGTAATTTGAAATTGGCGCGTTCTACTACGTAATGACAGATGACAGGTCGTTGATTTTTATCTGCGCCATCACTGCTGTAATGTGCATTGTTCTGTTGAAAATAAAACTAAGTAATTAATTATAAAGTCGTTTAATTACAACAGGTTATGGACCCAGCTTGTAATCTGTTTGTAATAAGTATCAGTGAAAAGTAATATCAGTGAAATATCGATAAACAAAGTCGCCGGTCATCATAACTGACACGACCTAACCTAAAAGCCGCGTGGTTTGTGTGAAAAAATATTTTTCGTACAAAATGTCTTCAAATGCAATGACTCTTATCGAAAAGTTAGTTGGTCGAGATAATTACAATACATGGAGATTTGCCGTTATGACGTATTTGCAACATGAAGACCTCTGGCACTGCATCGAAAATGAAGGCAAACCTGTTGATTCAAAGCTCGACCTGAAAGCAAAGGCAAAAATTATATTGTTGGTTGACTCAGTGAATTACATACATATACAAGAGGCAAAAACGGCAAAAGAAGTGTGGACCAATTTACAAAAAGCTTTTGACGACAAAGGGTTGACAAGACGCGTGGGCTTATTGAGAGATATGATTACAACAACATTAGAAAATTGTCAAAATGTTGAAGATTACGTTAACAGAATAATGAGTGCAGCACATAAACTTCGAAACATATCATTTGACATCAATGATGAGTGGCTGGGTACTTTGCTCCTTGCTGGATTACCCGAAGTCTACAAGCCAATGATTATGGCCCTCGAAAGTTCTGGTGTGCCGATTACAGCAGACTCTGTGAAGACTAAGCTCTTACAAGAAATAAAGAGCTCCGAGTCAGTTGCATTGTATGCAAGTAAGCCAAGTAAATATAAACAAAAGGATTGTGATAATTCTCCGAAGTTTATAAAAGGTCCCCGTTGTTTCAAGTGCAACAGGTATGGTCACATAAGTAAAAATTGCAGAACAAAGAAAAAGGACCAAGGCAAAGAGGCAGGCAAAGAAACTGGATATGTCGCTGTGTTCTCGGCATCCGCTGCAGCAAATGACAGTAATAGCTGGTTTGTTGATTCAGGAGCATCCATGCATATGACGATGAGGCAGGACTGGCTATATGATGAATCATCACCTCCAATTACAAGCATCCGTGTTGCTGATAATAAAATGCTTAAAGTGAAGAGCTGTGGAAAAATAGATCTGCGTATATGTAATAGTAAAGGAAAAACACAAACCATACAAGTAACCAATGTGTTGTATGTGCCTGAGTTAGCAAGCAATCTTCTCTCCGTGAGTCAGCTGATAAAGAAAGAATGTTCTGTACAGTTTAGTAATGAAGGCTGTAAAATATTCAACAAATCTCAAGAAGAAGTTGTAGCTTGTGAGTTAGTGAATAACATGTATCGTCTGAACTTGAGTAGTGCACAAGCATATGCTTGTAATACAAAGGAAAGTGACAGCTACTTATGGCATCAAAGGATGGCTCATCTCAATATGACTGATCTGAATAAACTCTCCAAATGTACAGATGGTGTCAAGCTTACAGACAATAAGCTGGATATGATATGTGAATTTTGTCAAGAAGGAAAACAGTCTCGGCTGCCGTTTCCCAAGGAAGGTTCTCGTGCTAAGAAAGTTCTGGAACTCATACATTCTGATATCTGTGGGCCACTGGAGGTGAAATCAGTTGGAGGAGCTCAATATTTCCTCACATTTGTGGATGACTATACCAGGAAAGTATTTATTTACTTACTTAAAAACAAGTCTGAAGTGTTCAGTAAATTTAAAGAATTTAAAGCATTTGTGGAAAATCAACTTGAATGTAAAATAAAGAAATTAAGAACTGATAATGGAAGAGAGTATCTAAGTAATGAGTTTATTGAATACATGCAAAATTGTGGCATTGTACATGAAACTTCTAATCCATATACCCCACAACAGAATGGGTTAGCGGAGCGTATGAACCGTACATTGATGGAGAGAGCTCGCTGTATGTTACTTAATGCTAATTTACAGAAATACTACTGGGCTGAAGCAGTGGCGACAGCTGCGTACATAACGAACCGCTGTCCAACAAGATCCATTTCATATGCTACACCTGAGGAGTTATGGTCCGGGAAGAAGCCAAATTTGAAACACCTTAGAATCTTTGGATGCAAAGTCATGGTTCATGTTCCAAATGTTAAACGTCAAAAACTGGATCCTAAGGCAAGTAAAATGATTTTTATTGGCTACTCAGAACTCACTAAAGGTTACAGACTATTAGATACTAAAACAAGAAAAATTCTTATCAGTAGGGATGTTGTATTTCTGGAAAATTCTGTACAAAGAAAGTATTCTATGGTTCCGCTAACAGAAAATACAAATAATGTTAAAATATGTGCTGATGAAACAAAGAACATTAATGAATCTGTTGGGCTAAAAAATCAAAGCACAAGAGAGTTAAATAACTCATCTATAACATTGTCAGATGACGATGATGAAGAAACATTCTTCTCCGATGATGATCCCGCATATGTACCTGAAAAAGAAATAAAAATTAGTGGACCTAGTAATATAACTCTTAGAAATAAAGTTGGAAACAGAAAACATGAATCTAATACTTATCTCTGTCAAGGTGGAGAACACGAAGAAAATGAGACACCAATGACTTACCGGGAGGCTCTGTCATCACTGGATAAAGATAAGTGGAAAAAGTCTATAGAGGAAGAGTTGCAAGCACACAGTAAGAATGAAACATGGCATTTGGTGAAGAAGCCAGATGGAGTGAAAACTATAGGGTGTAAGTGGGTTTTCAAAGTGAAAGATACACCATCAGGATCACTGTATAAATCAAGGCTATGTGCCATGGGATGCTCACAGAAACACCAGGTTGATTACACAGAAACATTTTCACCAACTGTCAGGTATGACTCTGTAAGAGTTTTGCTCTCTAAAGTGTGTCAGGATAACTTGCAAATGATACAGTTTGATGTTAAAACTGCTTTCCTCTATGGAAACATAACTGAAGATATCTATATGAATCCACCAGATGGTTTAGATGTACCTGAAGGGCATGTTTGTAAACTTAAAAGGTCATTATATGGGTTAAAACAAGCACCCAGGTGCTGGAATCAAAAATTTGATTCTGTTTTAAAGAAATTTGGTTTCACCAATAGTCACTCAGACAAGTGTATCTATACTGGTCAGTTAAATGGTAGTAAAGTGTACCTAATACTGTATGTGGATGATGGATTAATCATTTCCAAGGATAAAAGTGTGTTAAACAAAGTTATTGAAGATTTAAAAGAAAATTTTGAAATAAAAGTGTGTGAACCTAAAAACTTTGTTGGCCTTGAAATTGAGAAAGGAGAAAACTACATATTTCTACATCAGACTACATATGTTCAAAAATTACTGAATAAATTTAATATGATTAATGCTAATGGAAACAGTACACCAGTAGAGACAGGCATCAAATTAGAAAAGAATACATCAGAGCTAGATAGAAACATTCCATATAGAGAGGCTGTAGGCTCATTGATGCATCTAGCTATAGTCAGCAGGCCTGACATAATGTTTGCGGTTAGCTTAGTCAGCCGTTATTTGGATAGTTACGATAGTAGTCACTGGAATGCAGTAAAACGGATAATGAAGTACCTTAAAGAAACTAGTGATTATGGTCTGTACTATACACCTTCACAGAACAATATACTAGAATGTTATTGTGATTCTGACTATGCTAATGATACTGAAACCAGAAGGTCAATGACAGGATATGTATTCATTAAGAATGGTGCTGCTGTTACTTGGGCCAGTCAACGTCAGCAAACGATAGCACTATCTACAACTGAAGCGGAGTTTATGGCTGCCTGTAGTGCTACGAAAGAAGTTATTTGGTTAAAGAGACTTCTTTTAGATATAGATGAATATAATCAGGATTCTGTAATACTTAACATAGATAATCAAAGTGCAATATCTGTCATAAAGAATGAAAACTACCATAAACGATGTAAACACATAGATATTAAATACAAGTTTGTTAAAGAGAAATATGAAAGTAAAGACATTGCTTTAAACTATATAAGTAGTAATGAACAAAGGGCTGATATATTTACTAAACCCTTAGCTAAAAGTAAATTTCAATATCTAAGAAGTAAATTAGGTATTTGTAAGATGTAACTGTACTTATAAAACTTGATTCTGTCATACTTTGTTCAGTAATAGTATGTTTGTATAAAGTAACTACCTTTAATGTGTCGTTGTTTGTTACTATTACTTGTTTAACTGTTGTGAATGAGAAACGCTGCAATTTGGAGAGAGTGTTGTAGTAATTTGAAATTGGCGCGTTCTACTACGTAATGACAGATGACAGGTCGTTGATTTTTATCTGCGCCATCACTGCTGTAATGTGCATTGTTCTGTTGAAAATAAAACTAAGTAATTAATTATAAAGTCGTTTAATTACAACAGAAGGGTTTTGGATATAATTTGGTACGACGAGAGATGACATACTAGATTAACATATAGGATGCTTTTTGTTCCGAAATAAAGTAGGCGAAGTCGCAGGTAAAAGGTAGCTCTACCATAGTTTCGTATCGTACTTTAAGTTCTTATGATGACTTGCTCAGTCGATTCATTTGCTGTATTTCCAGTTAGATCAATGAAGTAGGTAATAAATCTTGCTTGTGCTCATTAATTTTTATTACTTAGAAGGCGATACCGTGATTTTGAGTTCAGGTTGGTGCGACCTAAGTAACTTGTTATTCAATTAATTGCTTGAATATTTGATTAATTTATAATTAGGTCCACTTTTAGGCTTACAGCCTGACATGTCATGTAAAGATGATCAAGTTTTCAACAAATTTTCGGGCGGGATGTGTCTCACCCTTAATTTCAAGCTTTTACATGTATTTATATTGATGAAAGATAATTTCCCCTTATTTTATTGCTATTGGTAGAAATTATAAAGGTCTTTCTATTTTTCGAATCTGCGTATTATTCCCTTTCGCATCTGTTAACAGTGGAATTCATTTGAATTTAGATACATTATATTTTCTTTTGTTAGTAAACAGTTGGTTACATATTTTTAAATATTTTTGATAGTACCGAAAGTTTACAGCACTCTGTCGCACTTTTAGCAGTTCAAATATGAAGGCTTATGCACCATTTGTTCAGAGAAGAGCTAACGTACCTATTCTAACCACTGAACAATTTTATTTAACTAATTTTATTAACTCTTCTCTTTTGAAACTAATTTTATTAACTCTTCTCTCATATATATTCCAGATGGAGATAATGGGGCAAAGCGTGTTCGAGTTCAGCCATCCGTGCGACCACGACGAGGTGCGCGAAGCACTCCGCTCCACCGGCAACGGGAGGCGGGACATGCTCCTCCGCCTGAAGTGTACCCTCACTAGCAAAGGGAGGAATGTGCACCTTAAGTCTGCGTCCTATAAGGTGAGAATCGGAAAGGCACCTAAGTCATTTCGTTTTGACGTATCGTAATGAGAAACAGATTTTAACTACAATGCATACAAAGCGCTTACCCTGTCCTACATAAAAGTTATAAGGATTAGGAGCGCTTCCGGCTGGTTTAAAATCTCACAAGTTTTGTTCATATTGTCCTTGTGTTTATCTGCGATCAAAACTAGAAACACATTCCGAATTATAAAATTATCGCATATATAGAGTTTGCAACTTAAACCAGATGTTTAAGAGAGTCGCTTGATAAAACTATAATTTTTTATTTATTTAAAAACACTTCTATGTATGACGATAGTAATCGCAGAAATGTCGGGGGCTTGTTTACGTATGTTATATACTACGGTATAAAAAACGTTATTCTCTTTTGACAAATAGATAAATTCAGAATATAAACTACTAATATTACGAGTATATCTAAGAGTTTCTATATAAATATGATAACCTTTCACACAAAAACTATTGTATAGATATAGATGAAAATTTACTTGTAAATAGCTGGTGAGATATCAGATAAACATTAAAGAGTATTTTAATCCCGAAATGACGCTAACGCACTCACGGACAACAAGTCGCGATATTTGTTTAGTAAATTATACTATTGCTTATTTTTCGATCTTCTAATTTTATTATTGGATTTTCTACTCTAGTAAACAAATACATACAACAAGATATTACCCAAATTTATTAAACAAGTAGTTCAAGGTAAGCGTGTTGATTTTAATGTAGAACACATCACATTTAAGTGTGAAACTATTATGATGATACATAAACAAGCTTTTAGTTAGATTCTTTTCAACAAAATATGTTTATAAAAGACAAAGATATGTTTCTTTGTGATAAATATTTACTGTTTGCCCGAGACTCCATACTTTATACTTGGAATAGAAAGTATTACTATTCCAAGTATAAAGATTTAGTCTCACCTCAACTGTCCTTCATAGATCCAAATCCACTTCGAAGTTTTTGCATATATAAGAAAAAATATCCATACATGCACATTTTATGTTAGGTTTTTATTTTATTCATTAAAGTGAATCTTTTGTCGACTAAAAATATTCCCCTCGACGGTTTTCAAGGCAAAAATTCACCAAGTTTTCCCTTGTAACCTTTTTTCATTCATACTAGGTTGAAGTGTAATATATAAAGAAAAGTAGTCCATTTGTAGACTTCTTTCTCAGTGATGTTATTATGAGAGTGAAATGTATGCATAACAAGGGTGTTAAGCGTTAGGACTTTTATTCGAATAAAGAGAATAAAAGAGACGACCTCGGTGGTGCAGTGGCTAAGGTAGGCGGCCAAAGCGCGAAAGGTCCCGGGTTCGATTCGACTTGGGTCTGGGTGTGCTGGGATGACGCCCCCAGTTAGTATCCGTCGTCTGGTACTCATAGTACAAGGGAAAACCTTAGTTTGAGACCAGGTGATTGGTGTGATTGTCTGGCGCATTTTTTTTTTAAATAACTTTCTTACACCAAGCAAACAGTGAAATACAAATGTGCTATTTTTTAAGGAATCATTGGAATGTCGACGTAGCAAAAAAATCAAATTACAAACAAAAGAAATCCGATTACAGAGACATTATATACTGATAAAAGTACATTAATCAATTGATATTTACACTAATTCCACTAAAAAAAGGTAATATTCTTTACATTTTGCAAGTACGAATACATTTTAGTTACGTATATTATGAAATGCTAATTATGTTTTCGTTGAATATGAAATTAGCCAGCAGTTTCGAACTTTGGAGCGAAGTTTTTATTACCTACTTTATTTGCAAATATAATTATCTGTTGTCACAAAATACGCAGTTTCCTACAGTTTATTAAACAATTAGAATGTTTATGATATGTATATTTTATGTTATGGTTATGATATTATGTAATTATTATGTTAAAGTACGGAATGTGCTAAAACGTGCCATTTTTGAGTCAGTTTAAAAGTTCAAGGCGGTTACAATAACTAGTTTACTACTTAATTTGAAACCAATCTCATTGTATCCTGAACTATGTTTAATACATCTCTCTTAAAATAGATATATTTTGTACGCAATTCGTTAAAACCGAATTACGTTTTTAAAATTTATGATAAAACGAGATTTAAAGAAATATTTCAAGTAGTTCTATAAAAATTACATAATACATAATTTAAATACAATAACATGTTTTTATTTTATTAATCATTTTCATTGTTGTAATGTTTCTTGGATTGGATCATATAGTATATAGGACATAATAGGCACAAGTTTTCAAGTACTTGCCTTCTTGTGTATTGAATTTTCAACTTTACAAATACTTTCGTTTGCCCTCGGTTGCTTTGCAATGTACGTTTTAGAGAACTTTTCAGTTTTTCTCTACGATAGTATGTATTAAATGTTTAACCTCTTGAATCGCTATCAATTAAAAAAAAACATCATCAAAATTCGTAGCGTTCCTACCCTTAAAGATCTAAGCATACGCACAGAAAGACAATGGGAACCGTCTTTGTAGCTTACTTTGTAGTCACATATTATATTTTTTTTTTCAAATATTTAGATGTTGTCCTGTCAGTGTAATACCTACGTTCAAATATCGTCATCTAGGAGTACCTGTTTGCTCTGTTATTCGACACTGAAATTCTTATACCTACTATTATATCGTTCCGACGACGAACGAAGGAAGGTACCTAAGAAAGAAACATAGTAAAATGGCGATGCGTTAATGTCTTGAGATTATCCACTCTTAACCTATTTCCTTACACGACAGGTGATCCACCTAACTGGCCACATGCTGACTCCAGACACCAAAAACAACAACAATGCTGAAAAAGACGACAAGAAAGACGATGATAAGTTGAAGAACGGGTCTCTGGTCGCGGTGGGGCGCCCCATACCACACCCGGCAAATATCGAAATACCACTGGACAGCAAAACCTTCCTCTCCCGGCACAGTCTCGACATGAAGTTCACTTACACCTATACTGATGCGTAAGTATCTTTGTATCTTCTATACTAATATTATAAAGAGGAAAGATTTGTTTGTTTATTTGTAATGAATAGGCTCCAAAACTACTAAACCGATTTCAAAAATTGTTTCACCGTTTGAAAGCTACACTACCCTCGGGTGACATAGGCTATATTATATTTGCAAAAAAATTAAGGATCCTTAATAAAACTCCAATAATGTAACCCAAGGTGACCTGAAAAAATCCTTACATCGCGTGCGGTAACTTCTTGATGATAGAACAAAATCATGTACTACGACTTTGCAGAACTCATCATTATCTACAAAAAGTGTCGCGACAGCATGTCTAAATATTATAGTTATGTCACAGCAAGCGGTTTTTAATCTAAAAATGTAATTAATATGCCGCTGCTTGAAAAGTATCTTTATTTGTACCTTGATATTAATCCTTATCAAAATAAATTACTTTATATTCAAGACGACTTCAATACCTTTATATAACTTTTTTAATTATTCAATTCGGACAAATTGAGTTTAAAAATGCAAGTATTAGAAAAAAGTCGCGTGGTAACCGCTCACCGCGCTCAGCTAGCCAGCGTGCGATGTAGGCTCCATGTAAGCGTCATGGGGGTACAAGAGGAGTCAATGTAATAAAATAAAGTGCAAGGTTTCATGTATAATACATAAATATTTTAGTACTTAGTGCACCCGTGCGAAGCCGGGGCGGGTCGCTAGTTACTTATAAGAACGTCTACGTGTTCTGCTAACTTATCATAAACTAAATGCCGTTTTCATCATCATTCAGATATTCAACCGTAAAGATCTTGGTTGGCCGTAGTCTTTTCCGATTGTAGTAAACTTGTAAAGGCTACCATTCAATATTCAAGGATCATATACCATAATCAAGGACGACCTCCGTAGCCGAGAGGCGAGCGTGCCGGACTTTGGCGTTGCGCCATCTCTGAGGTTCCGGGTGCGATCCCCGGCCGGGTCAATATGGAAAACGAACTTTTCTGTATTGTCTCGGGTCTGGGTGTTGTGGTACCGTCGTTGTTTCTGATTTCTGTAACACATGTGCTTTAGCTACTTACCACATAATCAAAGCAATGTATGCGATGTTGTCCAATATTTATTTATTTGTATATACCTGTATATTTCAGAGAACTTTTAATGAGCATTGAATAAATAAAACCTACTGCGAAAAAAAAAATTCAATCAAGTAGGGAGTTGTAGGTAGGCCATAAAGTTTGTTTATATTTCGATGAACTAATTGCAACACGAAAACGAGAATTATTTTTTTAATGTAATATGAATGGGGAAATAAATAAACAGGTCTCTTTTTATTCATTTGAGAGATACAAATACTCACTGGGTACTACAGCACTGGGCATGTTGTTCAAGCCCGATTGTTAAATTGGTCACCAACCTATTTAATTGTTATGATAGTATTATTTAATGTTCGATTTAAATAAAACCCAAAATAAATCTAGTGCGGTACATACATATTTCAATGTAATAAATAAAAAAAATCCAAGAAAAGCACAGATTTATTAAAATCAGATGAGAATAGAAACACAGGTGTTCATGTTGCAATGACGGTCAGAAAGATGGCGTTGTTTGACATTCTCCACCGTATAACCTAAACGAATTTGGTAGATGCCTTCGAATATACAACCCGCTTCGGTGACGCGGCTTTTAGAAAACGGGCGGGTAATATCAACAAAAATATCACCTTCAAATGTATGTTGTAGGTTAAACATGATGTGAATTCGCGGCTTTGTACACAGTTCGTGATAAGTTTACAAGTACCGTTCGTTTAATTTCTATCATAGTTTTGTGTTTTGTGATGAATATTGTGTTGTTCTAAAGTGTTTTTGTGCAAAAAAATATTTTGAAAAGTGATTTGATTTCCCGTTCTATTGAGCCCGTGGCGGGTGTTTCAAACCCGGCTCCTGTAAGTTGAATATTATTTTAAATACAGGAATCAAGTAAAATTTGTTTATTTACTAGTTTTATTGTTATAGGAGCGTTAAATGATGGAAGAAATGGCTTATAGTTGAATAGGCGGTGCCGGAAAAGCCGATAGGTCATTCAAGGTTACCTATGTAGGGACTAAGTACCGGTAAACATAACCTAAACAGGATTCTAGGTCACATTGGGTATGACCTTTGGGGAAATGATTGTTTTTATCCGGATTATATTCGTAAATAAATTGAAGAATGAAATATCATATCCAATAGGATAACCTTTGAAATCAACTGCAACGGATGATTACGAACTTGAGGGATTAAGATAAGAATGATATTTATCGAAGATTTTTTTTAAGACACAGTGGCATTCTTAAGTTTTTCGTGTTAATCCAATCTTTAAATTTTGAATCAAATCTGCCACAAAAAGTTTCATTTTTTATACGTTACACATCTCAGCTTTGAATTAATGGCGCAACTTTTTCATTGAAACCAGTACATTTAATATGGTCAACGAACAGCTATTAACCTGATATAAAATAAAATATAGTATGAAATGTAGACTATATTACCTTAATACTGATCATTCGCACTTTCCTTTCTTTCATGTATTTTTTTTTGCAGTTTAAATACAATTTAATATAAAATATTTGACCGTCGCAAAGGCTAACATTTTGCCCGAATTTGAAATGATGACGGCATTAATTGATGTTTTTTGCACGTAATGATTTTTCGCATGATTACACTATTCGTTTATTACTATTTTTATGCCAATCAAAAACAACCTGCTACATTCCTGTCTAGACATTTTTATCATGGTCCTTAATTTCAAAATAAAATAAGATTATACTACCTGTATTATAATACCTGTATTTAAGTTATTATTCTAAAATATTCTTAAAAGATTAAGATTTTTTGTAGATACTAAAAATACGTGATATTGGTTAGTCTTAAACCTCACCATGTATCACCAAGGGGGAGGGAGTTAAGGGTTAATTTTTTTAATGATCACATGATTCATGGATGGCCCCTTATGGCGTGTTTTGGTAGGATTTATGGTTAATCTTCTAACGACTCCAATCAAAAATATAAAATAGTAATTTTTTGTTTTTGTTACAGTCTTCTGAATACCCTGGGATTCGAACCCGACGAGCTTGTTGGTCGTTCCCTGTACGAGTATCACCACTCAGCGGACAGCGCTGCGTTGGCCCAGAATTTCAAGACATGTAAGTAGTTTTTGTTCATGGCTTGTATTGGGTTGATTAAAATTATTATGGTTGGTAAATAGTTTAGTAATAGGCACTGGGACCACGGTTTCGTGTTTCCACCGAATAGATTGATTGATGTACCTATGTTTCTTTTAAAGAAACCACCAAGGAAAAAGATAATTTCAGGCGTTGACGGTGATCATCTTCACCGAAGCTGCGGGTCTCCCTCGCAAGTTTGATAGAGAAAACTTTAAAATATTTTAATATTAATATTTTTTAGCCTAAGCTTTTCTTTTGGATTCCACAATCTGCATAATAAATTTTAATTTGTACTCTATTGTTGAGTACCGAGTTATTGTTTCAGCGCTATCTGTATTTTGTTTGCGGTTTGAATTGAAATCTTTGTGCCGCCATCTAGTGGTTACTTCAGAAAACTATTTAGCACCGTTCATTTTATGAAGATGGCAGCACTAGTCGTGGTCGAGTTATATGTGAAAAAGATAATTTTACCCAATAAAATTGCAGCAAGTAAAGTGACAAATACAATAACGAGTTTGTATTTGGTATTTCTGTGCTGTTATGTTTTATTACATTTGATAAATCACGCTTAAGACATTTCTGGATTTATTAATCTGATTGTTTGATAAGAATGATGAGTTAGGGCGCGCTTCCACTGGAAAAAGTAATCACCAACATATGGTGACCACATAAAACTTTGCAACGTTTGTATGGCTGAGATTCGGCTTTGTTTTGTTGATTCCATCATCATCATCATCTAAATTCATTTGTCAATGTAATGACCAGTCTATTCAAAACAAGATCATAGTCGTAGTTTAGGTAAGGTGAACAGCACATCAAGCTGAAAACTTGATTTTGATTTTGGTTCTTATGCCGGCGACGTAAGGGCGGTAAAAATACAAAGCGTGTAGTTTGATGTGATTTCAACCGTACTCTAGACTCGTAATGGATGCGCAAACTCAACTAATAGGAGAGGAGAGACTAGGAGTAAGAAGAATCGAGAATCACGCTGTTACAAAAGCTTTAGGGGAAAAAAATCGGGACGATGGGACAGCTTAGGGACGTTCGGAGTTTGGTCCAATCAAAATACAATCCAAAATATTAAGAATTATTTTTTGGTTTTATTTCATAAAATAAAATTTCCATACGTATTTCTTGTTTTTACGAGACGCTTTTAATAACTATGGCGTGTAACTGGGTCGGGTGACGTGAATGCACTTATTGATTGAGCCTATCGCGTATTGTTTAAAATCGGGACAAAATCGATAGGTCGTCGGGACGCGGAACAATGTCTTCGAAATCGGGACTGTCCCGGCAAAATCGGGACGGGTGGCAACTCAGAGTCTGATATAGCAACACGATATAACTGAGTGAATACAGCGATACTGCGTAGTAACAAATTATATTTATTTATGCATTGAATCAGCTCGGCTTCAGTCTATAGCATATTTAAGTGTGACATAATAAGTCGGCACACTGTTTTTGGCCTTAATTTGCATTTTAATATGGTCGTTTGCGTTTAATTTGGAGCATTGACCTATAGCGACATTGAATACACTTATCTTGGGAGTGTTTTAACACAGTTGGCTTAGCGCCAGGTTTAGCTGGTGGAATGCATAAATCTAGTTTTTTTTTTCGTCACGTGACTAGTTACTAGTTATGCATTTTATTTTGAACTAACGGTCCGCCGCGGCACGGCTTCGCACGCATTCTATGTCCATTTTGTATATATTTTACACAGATTCTTTGCTTCTATTGATTGCAGCATGATGCTTATTTTATTATGTAACTAGCTGATGCTTGCGACTTCGCTCGCGCTATCTCATAGTTATCTCTCTTACAAAATTTCATCCAAATCCGTTTAATAGTTTTTGAGTGAAAGAGTAATGTTTGTTACTACCTACATACTCACAAACTTTCACATTTATAATATAGGATTATTAGAATTAGAAGGATGAACTTTTTCATTTTTAGCCTGACAGGATAATGTCTCGAACATTTTAAATGGGTAGAAGATTTCCCATTCTACCCGGATAATGACTTTGCTTCTGTCGCAGACAATACGAGCTATTTTTGCGAGCTGCTTATAAATTCCGCCCCTTCTTGGATCATTTCTTTAAAGTGGTGGTCCTTGCGTAACGGAGTAGATTAGGGGAATTTTTCCCACTATCGGCTGATACGGGATATATTTTCACTAAATATAGGTAAAAATTGATATGCTCGGAACGAAGAACATGAGGGACAAATTAATTTAAAAATTTACCGTCTCATTTTTCTCTTTGATTGCAATCTTAAGATATAATTAGAAAATGAAACATTAAAATTAAATTTCGATACTTTCTTCTATTTTAGGTTAGTTAAATTTTGAGTGTGACTAGAGAATTGCCACCATAGTATGTCCTTCAAGTATTTTGTTTTTACTTAATAAATCATGGCTTGTTATCTTTCTTTCATAAATGATATGCGTCTCCACTATATTTTTCAATCAAATATGTGGTGTTGGCTGGAAGAGAAAGCCATTAGGTATTATTTCCGCCTTTTTATTTTATTATATCCGTGCAATAAAATTTAAATATCTAAAATTAGATCTGAAGTATCGATTAGGTATAGTATAGACTCATCTAAAAATCATCTCTCTAGACATCTCTCTCATTTAGAAAACAACATTAATTAATTTTTGTATAGTATATGCTGGTTTCTCATCAATATCGTTAATGCTTTCTTCATTGTATGTATTGTATAATATTTGTTTACATTCTAACGCCACTCTTATGCGTGCTATTTTCCCGGGCAGTTGGTTTCCACCAGAATACCTGCGCTGCTGCGGTGTTATACATGCCGTAGCAGCATTTGCTGAGGTGGAACCCAAGTTGGCCTCACACGATACCTTTGTTTTGTGTAGAATTTCTAATATTTTGTGTGTTCGGTAATTGTGTGATCGTCAATAAATGAATTTTCTTTCTTTCTTTCTTTCTTTCATCTTACAGGCCCCATGTTTTATTTTATTTTTAAGAGAAAATACAAAATCAGGGTGCTGATTAACAAACGTAAGAATCAATTTCGATTCACCTATGTAGGTACCTATAATCGTTTAAGTTAAGAAAGATATAAAACATACCTACTTTCCGAATTCAAATCCGATTCCAAAAAAACTGAAAGTGTTCGTTACTTAAAATCTAATCGATGAGTGCTTAAAACCGTAGAGTTCGTGATCGTTACACTAAATTCGCCGTAAGTGTCTCCGGAACGAAGCCGGGACATTTTTCCCTATTAGGACGAAAGGGACCCATTTGTTTTGATATTCGACGCGCGTCTCTCGGCCCTTTGTACCGGTTTATACCGCTTTAACCGGTAACGGGCGTGTTGTTTGGATTTCCTGGAAGTTTATCGTGAAAAATGAAGGTGCGGTCGACTCCGAGGTCCTCCCTATGTATTCTTACCTATGTTACGTAGTGGTGAAACTTATTTCGCTTCAAAATGGTTGCTTTTCAAAGAATGCCTCGTAGTTTCAGACGTTTTTAAATTTCTTACTACTGCGATTTTTTATTTCCAGATATATATATTTTACAAAAATTAAAAAGTCTGCATTTTAACAAATTAGTTTTTAATCTAAACCTAATACAGTCGTAATTCTGTTGTTGTGTTTAAGTCTCTTTCAAAGTATGTTAGATAAGAAAGAACGATTTAATAATTTCACATCGTACTAAATCTTTAGGGAATGAAATGTGACCTAATTTTGATAAAGCCGCCGGAATCTAAAATTAAAAGGCTGACAAAAAAATCGTTCTAAAAATACATCCCCGAATTTAGGCTCGGCCTCTCTGAACATACAAAATGGAAGTTTGTTCAAAAAGGTCATAATGTTAAAAATAATTGAAAGTCCTTTTGATTCTCCTACAGCCTACGCTGTGTCAGAAGTTTTCAATGTTTTTTTTTGTAGGGGCTCGCTAACGGAAACGATTTTTTTCTCTGATATTGGTCAAGGCTTTAGATGACGTGTTTTTTTTTCGGTAATCGTCGTAATGTTTGGTTATTGAATCCTACTAAGTAGCTACTTATTTAACAACAGAAAACATTACCTTAAGTTATTTCTAGTCAGGAACCATTTGATGGCTTAAAAACACTTGACATTTATGTCTTACTCTCTACTCCACCAATCCGTTCTAGGGCCACATGGTAATGTGTAACTGGATTGAGTGATCCTTTTTTAGTTCAGTTGAAAACTACAACGTAAGTTTTGTTAAAATTGTTAACACTAAAATAAAATGCCACTCAATCGATCTGGGGTATTGCCCAATACGTGAAGCACTCAACTCAGACACTTGGGTAAATGAGTACGTAGGTACATATTTATACATCAAAATTTTGTTCTGAAATTATTTTACCAATATCAAGATATTTGTTACTTAGATGATCACTCAATCCTGACGGACTAAGATTGAATGATCCTATGAATAGATTTCCGGATTTACGTTTCTTTTATAGAATAATGAAAAATGTATTAAATAGTTTGTTGACATATTGTTACATTATTCTACAAAATAAATATTTTTTTGTAAAAGAATGTAAGAAAATATCTACAAATTTTTGATATAAAAATGTTGTTTACAGCCTAATTACTAAATTCCATTCAAAAATTAGCAAATATCTTAATTTGCTTAAGAGTGACCATTTTTTAATTTAGTTATGACTTTGGACATTTTTGACTGTTCGTTTTGGTGTTGTTCAAAACTCACACGTTCTATAGTTCACATACGTAGGTACTTATCACGCTCCACGTGTATTCCGTTCCATCTCATAGTTGAAATTATGTATGTATGTACCCTGACATTTTCAAAATTGGTTACATTTGTTTTATGTTTGATGATGAAAATACCTAGATTTTGTGGAGGTGTTTTTTAAAAAAGCTAACTTGAATATTCATAATGGAAAATGCTTGACTCTTTTATGACGTATTTCTTTGTTTGCTCATTATTGTTTTTATTAAATTTTCTTGTTAATTAGTAACAGCTGTTGACCTTTGTTTTTTTAAAGAGTGTTGAATCGGTTATGTAAATTTTTACCTATTTCAGTTGCGGAAAAATTTACCTAGTTTTCTTTAAATATTTTAATTAACTAAATTTTATTTAATTAGGATATTATTTTACCAAAAAAAAACAGTTTTTAATATTGTGTTATGGATTATTACTTACTAGTATTAGGTGTCAGTACAATACTTACCAATAGGTATGTAATATATACTTACTATTAATAATTTCATCTCAAATTCCATTGGTATCTTTTAAACCCTGGAATTAATCTACTCGCAATGTCACTTTAGGTTGTCAAAGTTGTAAACAAAAATCTTTGGGAGCCCCATAGAGCGTTGTTTGTTTTGTGCGATTCGTGTAATCAACAACTTTTACGACAATTTCGGGGACGAGAAATGTTATATAGATATGTAGACATTGAGATTTATGGAGGACTCGATGCAGTATATCTTTGCCCGTGTAAGGTTTTGTTTCGTCATACTTTTCAAATGACTTCTTCTAGTTTCCAGACTTACAAGTCTTTGGCATACCAAAGTGTCACTTAAAATTGATACATTCTGCTACATCTACGAAACGTCAATCTGGCTTTGGCTTTAATGATTCCATCGTTTTTTCCCAATTTTCCTATCGATTATATGTTGCTGGAAAACCTTTCACCTCATCCTCACAGAGCTTTGGGAAAAGTGGAAGATTTTCAGCTCCAATAAAGTTTAAGCAACAGCCGGTGATTTCCCCCTAACGGGGCTTGAACCTCAAACATTTATATCGTTTTCACATCATCAGACCGATGTCATCTCATGCTGATCATAAGCCATTTCAATAGCATACCTACCTCTGAGCTGGATCTTCAAGTCCTCGTTTCAAGCTGCCACCAGGTACATTGCATATATAGCCATTCCATCCAGCTTGAGGGCTTAGTTAGGGGTGTGAGCCCTCCGCACCCCCGAAAGTCCGGTGAAGATGAAAAGGCCATTTGCGGCCTTCATCAGTAGTCAGTTAGGAAAAAAAATTGAGGGCATACTTCACCATATTTTCCAAGGTGTAGTTCCCCATATGAGTTTATTGCTATCCAAAACACCAACAATTTCAATATTTATTTCGGAGTATCGTGTATCCTACATTTATTTATTTATTTGGTTATTACATAAATTACAAGTTAGCAAAACTATATACTATTAACTTGACTCTATAATGCACTCAAAAAATATTTCAAATGGTTATCTAAACCAGGAAAAATATTATATAGATTTTATCAGAAAGGCGTTATTGTGCTATAAAACATAAATGATACAACATCGACTTCAGGCTGCGGTTAAAACTCGTTGATTGATGTAGTAAAAAAAGGCCTTGATCGTATTTTTCTTGATAATATAAATTTAATTACCTTGATGTTTTTTTTAGCTAAAAACAAACAAGAAGTGACATGGCGTATAAATCATGAAACCACTTGAGATAGAAGTAATTGCGACTAAAGTAATAACTTTCTCGTTAAAATAGTTCTGAAGTAACACCAATGAGTCAAGAAATAGATACCTTCAGTATCACATCAACATAGTTACCCAAAATATGTCCAAATATCTTTCTATTTGAAACTTAATGCTTAGACATAAAAGGTCCTTTATAATATTTTTGTGTGCTTGCTGTCTAATGTATCTATAATGATCTAATGATGACTGAAAAGTTTGTTAGGAAAATGCTTTTCCCTTTTCGTTGAACGTGAAATTCACTTTTCAGTTCGCTTGCTCCATGGTTTTCTGTAAATTCATCTTCACAATTTGACTATGTTCTAAAATACTTTTTCTTATTGTTAAACGGAATGCCATTCAGTAGTTTCTAAATGAACTTTCAATATTTGAAAGACGAATCGATCTAGTTACTGATAGTAAATAATTTGTACGAGGTGTAAGCTAAAAACGACCGACGGACGACTGATGACAGCTGATATGGAAAGTAAATTAATTTGAAATTAGAATTAACGACTCGTAGAAAACGGATTATCTTTTTTGACGCATTACGAATTGTAAATATTGGAATTGAGCCTAAGTTGGAAAGACACACCATAGAGAGCCAGACACGAGGCGCCAGGTGGTATATAATCTCATTGTAACTTTTTTTTTTCATAGAGTATGATTACGAAATCAAATTGAACACAGGCAGCTACTTGCGTGAGAAAAGGGGAAAGATCTTGTCAAAAGGAAAATTGATCAATTGCTACAGTTCGAGGTGTCTGTATCTGTGACTCGCAAATTTTACGATGCCGCATTCCATCGGCGGTAAAACTCGCGAATTCTAAAGGGCAATTCGCAAACAGTCGTAAAGATGAACGATTTTGCGACTATCGTCAAGCTGTCGTTGTCGTTTACGATGATGTCGCGATCAGATTGGTAGCCGGAATCGATTGGGTGTAGTTTTGTCGTAAAATAACACGATTCTTAAGTGCAGACTTGTTGATTAATGGTATCAAATGTTTAAGAAGCATTTTGATGTTTGATTCTAATCTTTTTGTTGATTGATTTTTATCTTTTTGTTGTTTGATTTTTATCAAGCAACAGAAAGTTTCTTCTTTGCATTGGGATGTAATCTGTTTTTGCCAATAACAGATCTCCTTTATACTTGACACTAAATGTTCGGAACTTTTTTCTTCTACCTCAATATCGATGATGGTTTCGAAACCTTATCATTTTCATCCAACTTGTGTCTCCCAGCCTTCGTATTAGGAGCCTTGCTAATATTAAATCTACGGCATTGGATCTGTTCCGCCAAATGAAGAATAATGAAATAAACGGAAGTATCTTTCTAACCTATACAAGGTGCTAGAGTGTTTAAACCTAGACTATGATGTCTACAAATAAGTCTAGCTGTGTTCCATATCGTTACTTACTTTAGCACGCCCCCATCGCATCAATTTTAGCCTACTTAAATTTTAAACATGCAGAGTCAGAAATAAATGCCTCAATCTTGGCTTTTGTGATCTTAACAACTGTTATTTCGTTAAAAGCCAGCAACAGTGTTCCTTTTAATAACGTTAACGCGAACAATGCTCTGAGTCTTATTGTCATCCGTAATTGTACTTACGAGTGTGCCTCTACTTATTTGACAGCACAAATTGTAATACCTTGCTTCTTATGTCTTGATAGTACCTTAATGGTCGATGCAATCGGCGTTATGACTAAGAAAAGATAAGCTAAACACGCCGTCTTTGCGTGGAATGTTCAAGTATTATTTCAAGACGATTACAGCACATTATCAAACGTTTTTTATTATGATGTCATAATAACATCGTCCGATGATAAAATGAGAGTGGTAACAGCGGTTATGATAAAAATATTATGACCGATATAGGTTCCTTCTTCATAATCTGTCGTGTCGTATCTACGACATACTTATATACGTCGTTTGTCTTAACGATGAGAAGGATTATTCAGTAAAGGGGACATTATCTTACAATAATTGGTACTTATTTTTTTTACTTGCATTTTTATGTGAATTATTTTAAAGTATATCAATATTCTCAATGGAGAAGCCTACCAATGGTGATAGGTAGGATTCGAGGTAGGTATGGCCCTATAATGAGAACATGATTTCAAAAAGTGCACTATAAAAAAAATGTCTTCATAGTTCAGAATTCTTTTCGAAAGTAAACTGTCAACTGAAGTGAATTGGGTGATTTTTTACCCGCCAAAACCTTTCACAGAATGCAATCGTAATTTTAGTCATTTAAGCGTTCACTAAATTATGTTCCTTCCTTCTTTATTCTTCTATTTAAAATACAAATGAAAACTCATAGTGTCGGTTTTATGAGAATACTTGTCGGGTTGCTTACGTTGTGTTCTCTCGTCTGGGGCTGAAATCAAGCTGAGCTTGCTTGGCAAAATTAAATTGAATGTCACGCGACGGTAAAACGCCCCTTTAACAAATTTCACACCAAACAAGAATGAATAATTTTACGCTCTCATCTCCCACGGGAACCCTTGTTGGTAAAATTTAACGAGCTTTTTTTTTACGTTAGTGTATGCTATAAAATATATAATTGATGAGAAGTCCAGGTAATTTAAAAAAGCATTTTTTTTTTCACATATTACGAAATATATTTTTAGAATAGATTAATCTTCTTAGTCTTTTGGGAACGTTTTCTTTAGCTTGTTTTCTTTATTGTTTTATTTTCTCCTACAAAATATCGGTCACTATTTATCTGATATGGGAGAGCAGTTTGATACGGCAACGTGATACGTTGATTTCAATAGTCCAACCACAACCCTTCAACTACTGTTTCTGAACCTAGACTTTTATTCATCCACAAAACTCTTATCTCCTGTGTTTTAAATGAAGAGCGATAGTAACATTTTTCTGAAACTATACTGAATATTAAGTTATACACGTAGCGATGCTATATTGGATGGTCTACTCTGACCGAATTTGGTGAAATCAGGAAATCGGTCGTCAAGCCTAGTCTGCCACTGGCCGGCTAAGAGAGATTCTGACAGGCCTGTGCCCGGTTACGTAAATAGCTGAGTTATAAACATATTATATGAGCACGTCATGTGCTAGCGCTTAAATATTAAAAGTCGCGCGACGCACTGACCACAACCCATTACGAATCTTTCGTTTCAGCTTGTATTCGGAATCAGGGAAAATCTCGTATTTTGTTACACCAAATCACGGTAAAAGCTTATATTTAGGTATACATATGTTAATTGATACAGTTACAGACTGCCACGACTTTCGAGTGTGGTTAGATAGACTAATGCTCGGTTCCAATATTATTAAAAACGATCAGTTCTAGTTACGTATAGTAATAAATTATACGACGCGTAAGCTAAAAACGACCGACGGACTACTGATGACAACTGATATGGAAAGTAAATTTGAAATTAGAATTAACCACTCGTAGTCGCTTGGAGAAAAACGGATAGTCATTTTTGACACATCACGTTTGCTAAAATATTGGAACTAGGCATAAAAAAATAAAACATCTACACTCGTTCATAAAACTTAGTTAAACTTCTAAATTTAGAAAAACTATTCGAATGGATTAAGGTCTAAAACCTTCAGAGACAACGCGTGTATTCAAATAACTTATTTTTTTTCCGTACAGCTAATGATGTTTTAACAGGTAAATCATATTTCATGAATATATGTAGATTTATCGGAACAAATGGCGTATTGACGTGTTAAGACAAGGGTCTAATATTCGCAACAAGCGACCTGACGTCTAAGCTACGAAATTTGTACGCAGTCAAGCGAGCACGTTTAAGCGTGACGTAATCGCGTGATAGGACTAAAAGTGTTAGCTAATAGATAAAAAAAAATGTTTTGTTTGTGCCCTGAAAATACATTCGACTTTTTAGCGGCTTAGTCTGGGTAATCTTTGTTTTCTGTGTTTGCATCAGGTATACGTGAATTAATGACGTCTTAAGAAGAGACAATCTGTTTGGATTGGACAGCTGTGAATGTAATGTCGATTGGTTTATTACAACCGAAAATTAAATAATCAATGGTAGAATCTCGTGAAATGTCAAGTATTTAAATTATAAGACGCTTTAGTTAACTAAAGGATTTAACGGACTTAAAAAAGGAAATTTTTCTTGATTTGACCATGCCTATATACTATAGGTATATTTTTCATATTTTTTATCGGTGTGTTTAGATAACTACATAGTTTATAAACCAATTTCGATGAGTTTTTGTTACTGGAAAGGCGATATCTTTATTGTGGTACCATGATAAAAAAAAATGTAATGTTATGATGCCCTCCCTGAGAAATCAAGGAGTACTTACATGTTATCATTCGATTTGTTATTATTTTTGACTTAAATGCTAACCTACAAATAATATAAATATCTGTTAATATTTCATGCAAAAACTTCTAATAGATTAGGGCGAAATTTGATAGAAAGAGAGACATGACATAGTATAGTACTTTTTATCCCGAAATGACGCGGGAAACAGCTAGTAATAAATTATGTGAAGTCAGTTTTTTTTTATTTTTTTTTTTTTTATAATGCACTCCAAGATTGACCTCATCCCACTTGATGTTAAGTGGTAATGAGTTTCTAGCTTAAGGGCGTAATAGTAACAGTTTTACTAAGCTTAAGTATAGCATAGTAAAACTGTTACTAGACTTGTCGCCCTTACCTTGAAGGCTTGACCCCTGCTACTAATGTAGCACCCTCAAGAGCTCTGGAAACCTTACTCACACGCAGGAACACAACAACACGGCAATGATTGTTATTTGGCTGCGGTCTTCTGTAAGGTGGAGTATTTGTTGTTGTTCAGTATTCAGTCATTGTATTTAAGGCTGTTCTTTGTTTGAAGTAGGTCCTTAGTCCCTACCTAGATAGTGCTCTGACATAACAGACAACGGATCACGTATACTTAATAGGTTAAGATGTCCTGATCTGTCTGCCTGTTCCTCATCTTTATTCAGTTGCTTGTCTCGCCAGATACGAATTGAGTTACTACGTTCCTATTTTATGAGTTCGTAGTTAACATGTATTTTCTTTTGGCTCGTCTTGGAAGATAGATAGATATACTTTATTGCACAAAAACTTTACAGAAATAGGTTTTACAGATTGATTATAGTACAATTTAAGCGGTCTTATCGGAAGATGTATGTGGGTAAATTGTGACATAGTAAAAAAAGTTTTTTTGATATCACTACTGCATTGATGTAAAAGTGTATGTTATAAAAATATTGGATATAATCATGACTAGAATTTATCTAGTTAACTGCTTTTTTTACAGTAAAAAAATAATGGATATATTTTCTTTCTGCTGTTCTGGCATTGATAAAAAAAATCAAATTTTATTCGTATATCTGCATTTTTGGTTTAGCTCTGTACGCATATAATTGATTTTTGAGTGTGAATTAAATACTGAATAATGAAAAATTCTGTACATTTTTTGCAACAGTTCAAACTAAGCACGCTGTTTTTGCGTGCCAAACTGTTCAAATAAATGTGTCTTCACTTTCATATTCACAACTATGTTGGCAGAGCATTGGTAATTTACTCCACGATATTGTGTTCTATAAGCCTAGCCCTTTAATATCAAAAAAATACTTCATTTTACGGTATAGTGGGAAACACGTCTTTACGACTTTAATTATTTATTTGTAAAAAAAATGTAAGAATGTGATGGTTTAAAAACAAATTCTTAGTACTTTATTGTTGCACTTATTATCATGTAAAATAAGAAAAATAGTCACGATGACATCTCCTAAAATTGTATTAAAGCGCAACAAAGGTATTTGTTGATTGACACCAGGTTGTTTTATGGCCGATTCCAATATTTTACGATTTGTAATGTGTCAAAAATGATTATCCGTTTTTCTAAGAGTCGTTAGATAGGTAGATAGATACACTTTATTGCACAGAAAATTTTGCAGAAATTGATTTTACAGACATAATCAAGTACAATTTAGGCGGTCTTATTGCTAGAAAGCAATCTCTTCCAGACAACCTTTAGGTAGAGGAAATAGTAGATATCAAGAAACCGTCGTTAATTCTAATTTGAAATTTACTTTCCATATCAGCTGTCATTAGTCGTCTATCGTTCGTTTTTAGCTTATGGCTCGTATATGTAAAACGATCCGTAACTAGAACGGATGGTTTTCAAATATGAAGCGGGCATAAGAAGTATAGATTCAATTTTGTTTTAATATTAGACGATGAAAATCAAATTAAAAATCCACACTCCGATCACGATGAAAACGACCTTGAACTTGAACGCTGTAGATACGAAAATAGTGCGCGAGCCACACTCGAAACATTTTAAACATTTATTATTTTCGCTGACCGCTGGCGCCGGAGCTCTCGTATCATATCAATGTCAACTAAACGTAATTATTTTTTTTTGGTCCAATTATACCCGGCTATAATTGGACCTAATTGAGGTATCCGTCAACGGCGAGGTTCAAAAACAAAGTCATTGCTAAAAAGTTGAATAGGCCCTATAACGTTTTACATTTGGTCCAGTCATTCTAGCGGTGTATTTCTTAAAATTGCTGTGCTAATACCATTTCTAGATTATTATCTCTTATTTTGATGTTCACCTCCTTTTTATGTCCAATAGACAGGTCTTATTATGCTTTCAAATCGACATAATATCTAGTGTAATGGCATGTTCATTTTCAACTAAGGCTTTTGCCGGCTGGTGGGGTCTAAAATACTTACCTGCTTGTTTGTGTTTTTGTCAGTTATTGTAAATGTAATTCAAGTATTAAAATGATCAATTCAGTTGATTGTTCAACTGCTCTCGCAAATTAATACTCCAATTCTATCAATAACGCTTAATGCGATTCATTTAAGATCACGTGCTGAGTGAATGTGTTTTTTATGGTCTTAACTATTGACATGACAATATATGAGCAGTTTTAATACTTTACATACCTAGTTATTTATCTACTGTCTCAAATTGGTATCTGGAGATAGGTATACCTAGTGGTTGTAGTAACGGCGGAAAATTCTTTGTGTTTGCCATTTTTCTTCTGCTTCTCACAGATTTTTCTCAAACATACCTACTATGTATAACTAAAAATCAATTCTCGTAACAAAATTCAGTATGATTGATAAGGTCAAGGGGAATTGATGCTTTCACTCGCGCCGAAGTATTCGGGCCGGTAGTGTCACACGTTGGCATCTAAACAACTTTCGTCCGAAAACATCTTTAGTATGAGCAAGCTAGACCTTCGGGCAACGCTGGGAGGTCGTAGCGTCGACCGAAATATCACTACACGCGTAACAATTATACGTAAACAAAACACCGCTTACGCCTAGTGCTCATTAGATAATGCAACTGCAATATGTTAACTTATTTATACCACTGCTCATATTCACCAACGAATGGAAAATCTATGATTAGTCTCTGTCAAAGTAAGAAAGATACCGTTTACAGGCTAAAGTTACTGCATATCTTATCACTCCCATCTTAGGCCACGTATACGCTTACATTAAGCGAAACTGAGGTCAAACTAAAAAACAAGCTAATGTATAGGTACCCGCAAATATTTCTGAAAATATGAACGATAACAATTTCTGTAAAATTCAATATTAGGACTGCTAAATGTGAACACGATTTCAAAGCAGTGTCAGTGTAATTTAGATAGTAACTTAAATTTTCTTACTTCAAATCTATAGGAGAGATGTAGAAATTGCGAATCAACGCATACGTGACCAATCTGGTAGACTCCTAGAAATTCTCCTAGGAGTTCTTCCTTTATTATCATGCTTTATTCGTTTTTATAGTTAAAAATAACGGCCGAAGAATGTTATGGAGTTAACTGAAAATTTCAAACGGCAGTGATAAGCTAGTTAAGAGATAGAGTTAGTTAAAGTCTGCGGCCTTGTTAGCGTTATTTAAGGGCATAAAGTCACAGGATACTATATCTGTCTAAATGTCATGTTCCAAATTTCATCAATAAGTAGTTTTACGTGAAAGAGAGATCCAAACTTTAAAATTTGATAATATTACTTGGATTTTGATTTATACTACTTACTTACATGTCTATCTCTCTCTTTTATTAGATTTGGAAATATTGCGATGAGATTGCAGTGAGTGGCCTATGTGTGAACGTTATTGAACTTTATAGTAAGAAATTAAGAATCAAAATCCAGCACGTGTCTACACAACCAACACGAACCCTAAAATAATTTTCAAGAGTGCTCAGATAACATGTTTTATGCATACAGTTTTTCCTAAAGGGATGTTATTTATAGCATATACGATAGTTACTATTATTTATTTTAAATTTGTTATTTTTATAAACAAAGACTGAGTTTTCAACTACCGATACTTTTTATCTGTTTACGGGTGGATGTCAACGTTTTAATATGCCAAAGCAATAAATTTTAATTTGTTCCTTTTGATGTATGTATGTTTTAATACCTACACTTAAAATAAAAATACATGCATTGAGATGAGTGCTCATCGGCCTCATTTCATCTACGTTTAGGTATACCAGTAAAAAAAGAAATAGCCTTACAAAACGTAAAGCAACCAATTTCTTAGAGATAATAAAAGCAACAACGAAACCCATCTTTGTAGTATAGTAGTAGTTTTATTTGAATTTTTGTGAAATAGGACCGCAGATAAAACTATACAGAATTGGTTTTGTATAGGTATGTTGACGATTGAAATGCAAAAAGTCTGCGTTACGATATACAGAGCACGGCCCTGTAAGAGAAATGAAAATTCCTAAAGTAAATCGAATTTATAAAATTGGCCAAGTTCGAGTCGCGCATGAAAGATTCCGTATTATCTATTCAACTTTCTTCTTCTTCTTCTTTAGCCTGACTCAACCATTTCGGTGTAGGCCTCCTTCAACATTTTCCACCTTGCTCTGCATTGTGCCTTCTGCATCCAGTTTGAGCCTGCGACCCTCTTTACGTCATCCTTCCAACGCATTTGTGGTCTGCCTTTAGGGCGTTTATTTCCCCAAGGTGTCCACTCGAGCAGACGTTTGCACCAGGAGGACTCATTCCGGGCAATATGCCCTGCCCATTTCCATTTCAGGTGTGCCACTCGCTTTGTTACATCTGCGACCTTGCTTTTATCTCTGAGCCATTTATTTGTTTTATGATCCATCAACGTCACTCATACCAGCTTTCTCTCTACAGCCCTCTGGGCCACTTACAATCTGCTGATGGTGTCTTTGGTGAAAACCCAGGTTTCGGCACCATAAGTGAGCACTGGTAGGATGCATTCAACAACAACAACCATCTATTCAACATTAGGCACAATATTGTAACCTTAATAAACAACTAAATATTCTGTGAATATTTGGAGCGTTTACTTGTTGCTTCATTGGTCAACCTGTTGTTGACATCGAGCAAAAACGGCTAAAAATCCCCCCTAAATAATTATTTTGTTTTTGTTTTTAGTATTTTTTGTTAAAGTGTCAACTGTAAAAATTTCAACTCTCTACCTATCACGGTTCTTGAGGTACAGCCTGGTGACAAGCAGACAGACGGACGGTCGAACAGACAGTGAAGTCTTAGTAAACGTTTTTACGATTTGGATACGGAACCCTAATAAAAATAATTTAGATTTACTATTGGTATTGTGACGAATGATAGTAGATATTTCCTCGTAATTTAATAAATAGAATAGAATCATCAACATCATTTTCAGACTCAATTTACTTAAAATTAACTAAGCATAACTAATCAAAAGATTAGACAGTCGTCTCATCCGAAATCACAGTAAATTACAAAGAATATCTGCAGTATTTTCGGCAAGTAATGTCGGGATTCACCGTGGAAGCCTTTCATTTTACCGTGTACGTCCCCCGAATCTCAATTTGGCTTGACAAATTTATTCTTAAACGCTCGCTGTAGGGACAGAGCTCTTGGCGTTTTCATATACCAAGAGTCGCGTGACTATGAATACTTATTCGTTAATATTAAATAGTGTGTACTTGCTATCTAATATGATTTATCCTTTAAAATAGAACAATACTGTGTCAACTGACTACTTTGATACCTAGAAGACTTTATAAGCGAGTTTGAAGCTTGGCGAATAATTTGCTTTGCTACGATACTTTTCTCTAACGGCGGTTTTTATTTACATAAGCTGAAGGTATGACCGCCACATGATTAGTTGTTTTTGACATCACATTGACAAACATTTAAAAAATAACCTATGACGTAGCATTTGCACCTTTAGGCCTACTAACAAAAAGGAAATGAACAAACTTATGGTTTTGTTTTTAAACATTAATCGAAAGATCGGGAGTAACTAGTCTTTTGTTTTTGTTAAACGCCTTATTCTCGGTTCCAATATTTTAGTATTCCGTTTTTCTCCAACCGACGAATCGTTAATACCGTTCCATAATACTTTCCAAAACAGCTGGCGGACGACTGATGCGTCCGTCAGTCGTTTTTAGAGACCTTGATGTATCATGTGGTCGATATCCCACATTCCTTTTACGGTTTTATTTCCCTTAAAATGCATCTATTGTAATTGACTGTCTTGGTTAATGATTATGTTCAATGATTACACAATTATTATACACTCAAATCTATATAGATTATGTTTAATAGTTATCTCCATGTGAGTAAGGGTATCCGTGTCTCATTCGAAGATATCAATATCAGTGCGGTAACATATTGGTATGGAACTAACCTTTTGTGTACGTGACTAACATCCTTTCGGTAATGCTCTCGTTTTATGTTAACCGTGGTCTATTTACATCGTCGCTTTTATTATAATGGACAAAAGGTTTGTTGACTTTTTTTCATGTTTTTTTGTCTACATGAATATTTCCATGAGACTTTAAAATTAATGTGTTTTTTTATATTACACTGAAAGATTGATCTCATCCCACCTGATATTAAGTGGTAATGATGTCCTAGCTTAAGGGTGACAAGTACAGCATAATACATCTGTTACTGGACTTGTCGCCCCTACCTTGAAGGCTTGACCCCTGCTACTAATGTAGCACCCCCCGGGAACTCTGGAAACCGTACTCACAAGCAAGGAACACAGCAACACAGAAGTGATTGTTATTTGGCTATACCTACCCTATTTCAGGCATGTGCGTAAATACATTGTGAAACCATTCATATGACCGATAAATAGCGTAGCGTCATTACAACTGTTTAATATGAAGACAAGAATATGCTTTTGTAATCATTACAAGGCAAGAGTTAATATGAAATATTGCCTCTGACGACCTCCGTAGCCGAGAGGCGAACATGCCGGACTTTGGCGTCGCGCCATCTCTGAGGTTCCGGGTTCGATCCCCGGTCGAGTCAATATGGAAAACGAACTTTTCTATATTGTCTTGGGTATGGGTGTTGTGGTACAGTCAGCGTCATATAGTTCGTGATACTCAGGGTACTCTAATAAATAGACGCAACTAAAAAGTCAATAATATCGGTACGCACAAAGTTTTCTTATTGTTGTCAACAGTTTTGTCGCACAAAAAGTCGACACACCTAAAATGTCATATAAATCGGCTCAGTCTAACTGCCATAAATATGGTTACAGTCTTCCCGCCAATGGTATCCAAACGTTCTAAGTGTTCAAAAATATGAAACACATTAGAAAAATACGCCAGCATGAAACCTTATTACGCAATCGCGTATTGAGGTTTCATGCTGGCTGATGATTTTCACACTAGATTTGGTGTTTGAATTTAATTCTATTATCTGTCAGTGTATGTCAACTAACCATCAACTACCCATCAGTCGTATCAATGTGAAGTGCAATATTAGAGGCAGTGCAGTGAAATAGCCAAAATAGGTTTATTATGCGATTTGGATTTTTTACGTCTTTTGTTACGTTCGAAAGTAGCTTTATCAGAACTGCTCAGTTTATCGTTAATACGGAATGTGTTCATTTCAGTTAGGTACACAAGTAAAATTAAATACGAAATATACCTAATAATTCATATTCATTATCATTGAGGTTAACATCTATTTAGCTGTAGCTGTTTATTGCTTATATTTTTTTATACCTTGAGACATATCGTCCGTACTGAAAATTCAAGTTTCTAGTTTTGTCTACAAGGCATTTTCGATCCCCTATAGCTTATAGGGGATCGAAAATGGCCTGAAAAGGATGGTACGGCCGTGCCGGTTTTTTTGCTTGACTTGGTCCTCCCCACTGCCGTGCCCCCAGATATCATAAATGGCTATGCAAGAAATTCTGAAGTTCTATACAAAACAAAAGAGAAGTCTATGACGTCGGGCTTAAAATGAAAAGGACAGCAGTAGTTTCTATCGCTTTCACTTTGTGTTTACATTTTTTGAAACTAATTGATGAGGAAAATAATATTTAAAAAGTATAGCAGTAAGGTTTATTTTTCTAATGTGTTTCATATTTTTGAACACTTAGAATGTTTGGATACCAGTGGCGGGAAGACTGTAACCATATTTATGGCAGTTTGACTATGCCGATTTATATGACATTTTGAGTGTGTCGACCTTTTGAGCGACAAAACTGTTGACAACAATAAGAAAACTTTGTGTGTACCGATATTATTGACTTTTTAGTTGCGTCTATTTATTAGAGTACCCTGAGTATCACGAACTATATGACGCTGACTGTACCTTCGTTGTTTTTGATTTCTGTAACACAAGTGCTTTAGCTACTTATCACAGAATCAGAGCAATGTATGTGATGTTGTCCAATATTTATTTATTATTTATTTATTTATTGCCTAGAAAAGTTCGTCGTACGTAGTTCGTAAGATTGTTTTCCTTAATGACCAATAAATAAAATAATAACCATCAAAATAATCCATGTTAGTGCAGTTGTTCAGAAGTAATGCGCATTACGACGATTACAGTTTTTGTTAAAAGATACTGATTAACAAATACCTACCGAAACTTCGCGAGTCATCCTAACTTTTGTTGGAATTTTATTTTTTGATTATATAAATCGTGCTAGCGAACAATACGGGTTGTTCTTATAGCAGTTGAAAAAATAACAAGCGGGCAGTTTTACGAGCGGCCGGCACAAATTGCGTCTCCGAGCCACCGACTCGGCTAGATTTTTCTACAAACAGATATTTTACGATCACTTAGGTATAATCTTGTGACTGTTATTGCGAAGATGACCTCTTGATAATGAATCCTTGATGAGAGTGAGTGAGGTTTTTAGTGAACGGTAATATTAAGAAAAATTGGTGTAATTAAAAATGCACTCGTAAGATAAAACAGTGATTAAAACTAGCTGGAACTACTTCATTAGTTAAAATGTTGTTTTACAATTACTGGATTGGTTATGGTACGGTCAAAAGCACATCAAGGTGAACGTTTGCAGTTGATTTGAGTTCTTACCCCATTGACTTAAGGGCGCTATATTCTTACACTGCTTTTCACTGTACAATGGTAAAGATGCACAAATATCTTATGCTATAGAACTCATGCTCAGTTGGTTTTACAATGAAAGATAATAGAGTTCATGTTTAGAATAAGGAATCCCAAAATTGTGACAATCATTTTTTAAGCTCATTTATTAAATTTCATATACCTACATACATACATATTGTATATAGGTAAAGCTTAGTATAAGACTGCTTTTATCACCAGAGCTATAGTAAGCTGTGTATGTAATGTAACCATCGATGTACGTGTATCCAGCAATGCGGATTGCTTAATAGTACCTGTATCTACTGGCTAAATCTTAACTTTTGTAGCTTAATAATAAGTGAGACAGCTCACTTATTATTACTTACGTGTCTATGTAATCTTTGTAGTAAAAGCAAAAAGCTTATTTAAATTTAAAATATTATATTTATTTTTAACCTTGTCATCTAAATGTTAAAATAAGGTCGTGCCTACTCATACTTTTCAATCAATTTTCTTTCTCACAACCGATTTGATAATTTTAGTCAATTATGCTTTCGGCAATTTTCCCCAATCGATTCGAAGGCGTTCAATTTGCCTAATTGATTTAAATAAATCGACGAAACAGAATCTATAAGCAATTTCGATTAAAATAGCAACTCTCGTATCTACTTTGTTAATAAAAAAGACTAAGTTAAAAAATTTGATAGACAAGTAGGTATAATTGATTGCACATAAAATTTGCGATTGGTTTAACAGGTATAAAATTGTTTATTTCAAATGTAAATATTATGAAAAGTTGCGTTAAGAGACGCACTGTAGTATTTGGTTGCGTCTCACTCCACAAGTTTATTTATGTGTTTACTTTCGGTGGCATGTTTTCGTACTGTTTACTATCCATAATACTGATGGCATCCTCAAAAGGGCTCATTTTATTTGTTTAGTCAAAAGGGCCATTGTTATTATTTAATATATTTATTCAATCAATATATGCTAAAATCAATGCCACTTTTCGTTGTAATTTCATATTTCAAGAACGTTCTCACCTATTTAAACCAAATGTTTAGGCACTGGAATATTTAGTAGATGGTTTATGTGAAGTTTGCACAAAATTGGCCGAGTGCTTTTTCATTTATCATTTGGACGATGCATTAGTGTTACTAGTAACCAACATGAATAAATGAATTGATTATGATTATCCCATTTTTTGGAACAAAAAATGCTTGCGAAGACGCGGCGGACGGACCTTATTACATCTATAGAGTACTAGACTTTATAAATCATTCCTATCGGTAAAATATGTTTGTGCTTTTATTTTATTTTTAACATCTTTTGTACCATATTTTATGCAAATAAATATATTTCTATTTCTATTTCTATCATGAATACAACACATTGACGGACCATATAGAACTTTAAACTAGACACATTTAAGAAAATGATTCTATGATTAAACGATTTGTGGATATTGAAATTTACAAATTTCATAGGTAAAATTTTTACTCATGCATTTCATGATCTGGTAACTTTAATAACGTCAACATAGTATGTCTCGGTACTCACTTTTCATCTTTATTTTCTTGTTCTACTTTTCGTTTGATGATGAGTTAAACAATTTAGTCTACTTGACCCATATCGTCGCCCACTCAATCCCTATTATTATTCATTGCTGCAAATATCTTCAAGAATACTGGGCTGAATTCAAATCAGCATTATGATTCTGATAAATAATCAAAATATGCAAATTTAAATTACAAATTGTTGCATAATTGATCGTCACTGTTTGTATATTTATTTTGAATAAATATTTTTAATTGTACGCAGGCTACTTAAAATAAAAGTCTGTTTCTATGCTGTCATTCGTATGTCATCAAAGGTTTTTTTATTTTTTTTCATATTATTTTTCATGGTTTTCTTTAATTTTTCGTACTCGTCAATCGAAGCAAATTTCCTGTAATAAAGATCCCAAACTTTCACTTGCATTTGATTTTATTTACAACCCCTTTGCCAAAACTATCTCATAAAGATGCAAATAGGCCTATCCAACTTCAGTTTAGCTTAGTTATTCCAATCCTATTTATTATCCACTCACTGGGTAAAATGGAATTTGGAGCTTAGACAAATTCTAATTGTGAAAGTTGAACTGAGAGGACGTTAATGCTGCGATAAATACGGCCCTTAAGTTAATCAGGCTGGAGAATCTAATGAAGACTTTAAAAATGTGAAATGGGTTTTGATAAAACATCATTAGTCAGCTTGTAACCGTTGGCATCATTGGAATCATTAGATCGTGCGATCTTTAAGCTATTTACAATTAGTAGCGCAGTTCAGGGCCTGGGGGAAGTAGTCGAAAAAATATAGAAATTAAATAAAAATTACTCGTGTGAATTTACTAGAGACAATAAATAGCATTTGCCTCTGGTAATGCCTGGTTCTAATATTTGAAAAACGAAGCGGTCTAGTTACGGATAGTAAAATAAAACCGTCCGACGGATGATTGATGACAGCTGTATGGAATTATTTAACGACTAGTAGTCGGTTGTAAAAACGGATAGTCATTTTTGACACATTATGATGAGGTTCGACTCAAGGATCGAGCGGGGCGTAGAGAAATAACGTAGCCACGAATTAGTAGAATACTAGTTATAATTACGAGACTTTGTATGTACATGAAAAAATATAAATCTATCACTATAGTATATAAGTATTTGCTATGCTAGCGAGTGGCTCGAACGGAGCCTGGAGACCGAATGGGGCACGCGCAGGCCGCGGCGTGGACAGGTCGCTGCTGCATTTGTGTGTGTGCGCCGTATCCACCGCTTACGCATGCGTTCGCGCGTTAACACATTACGAATGGTAAAATATTGGAAATAGGCATAAATCGACATGAATTTATGAGTATAGAACGTAAAAGTCAATCTGTTTGAAAATCAATGCTCGGAAATTATTAACATACCAAGCTGTAGTGTAACGTTAAATTGTGCGAATAATCGACTACGGACCAAACCAAAGTATGAGCTGATTAAATTATTCCACTTGATAAAGTTTACGGCTAAGTATTTAGTTCACAAATAGTATAATACTAGCTGTGTATTGCCCGCGACTTCATTCACGTCATTTCGGGATAAAAAATATAATTTATGTTAATTTAGTATGTCATATATATCTTTAATTAATTTCATTAATTTCTATTCAGTAGTTTTTTCAGTAACACTTCTGATTATTATTGGTTAACATATCCATACAACCAAACATCGATATATTCGTACAAACTTTCGCCTTTATAGTATTTATTAGTAGGATAATTAAATATTTATAAAGATATTCTTAGCTAGTGTTAATGAATTGGATAAACCCGTATGTATCAATATTAAAATATCAATTAAAGTTTTGAAATTTTCTATAACCCATAGAAAATATTATTATCGCTTCAGTTACTTTAACTAAACAGTAATTAAAATAAGTGCCTGGGTTATCAGTTGCGGAAATGCTAAGGAATGTACATACATTGTCAGATAAAATTGATCATGCAATCTATTCACACTTGTATTTACAGGCACTATTGATAGTATTTGCGTATATTAAATATTATAATTGTTTCATTATGCATATAGTGCCAATTAATTCGTAGCAATGAAAATAATTATAGAACGTAAGTAACTTATTGTTCTGAGATAGTTACACCGTTTGTTTAATTGTGTTCCAATTTTCACTTAAAATACGCATTATGTATAAGTAACAATATTTTATTATTCCATAAATTATGGGTATTTAAACATAAACTTATAATTCATAGCCATTATGCGTGTTTTGCGTGCATAAACTAAAAGTCAACTTGAAATTATTTGAATTCATACAAGCTAAAATCATTGGATGTACCTAAGCCTCTAATATATTTAAGTCGATTTTTTATTAATACAAACAATTTAAAACAATAAGATCTTCTTAACTGATCCGTTGCAATCGTTTTAATGTAAAGAAGTAACTAACGAGAAGTTGTAAAAATGTATAAGACTCTTTTACTTTAAGCCTTTTCTCTTTGAGTTTTATATCAATGTAATAAATTAGGTCAACATGGTCTACTTCCCTGAAAAGTTCCAGTCGTTGTAACAGATATAAATAGATTTACTTTTGTTTGTTAGTGTTCATTATAATAAGCCACTGAAGAAATCTGAATTAAGAATACGTATTGGATTTTATGCCTAAAACTGAAATCGGTGTACACGTTTTGCATGTTTTTCTCTATTTTCGAATTTAGGAAAGATTCTGCTGATAATATAAGTGAAAGGATAATCTCAGTCCGATAAATCACCTGCAAGCCGACCTTTTATGTTAATGCGTCTTCTGCCCCAAGTATATTATAGCTTGTAATGTTTTGACCTACATTCAGTAAGAGGGTAGGTCTAAGTAAATATTTTTCTTTATGGTAGATATTGCCGAACTCCATCGAAGATAAGTTTTTAATTTTTACAAATAGACCATTCTATTCGTAATTACTTAAATCTTTAATCACTTAAATTTTTAGTGCTTTTGTACCTTAGTGTAAATTTACTCTATGTCTAGAAAAGGTGCCCCAAAATATTAAACTGTAGTACATTCAGGCACTTTTTCACTCTGTTACTTTTAATGACCGAACGTTTTTTTGTGGTGGTCATATTTTAATAACTACTGAAATGTGTAGGTCTAGCGGACGCCAATTCTAGCCAGGACTGATTTTGCCTGGCCTCTGTTTGTACTTAATTTCTGAAAGTGAGTTAAAATTTGTTAGCTTAGGATAATTTAAAGTGCATCTGTGAAAGAACTCATCATTTGAAAATTATAACCCGCTATTCACTATAACTCGGTTCGGTTATAGTGAATAGGGGGTTTCTTTATTAAATGATGAATTTATAAGGTTTAATTTCATAATAGTTACTCCCCGACAGTATAATAAAATATTTTCGTGTTGCAATCGTATTTATTTCAGGATTGCATACAATTTAATACACAATCTTCGTTGCGTGTCGATGTCAAATCAAAATGCATTCAGCACACCGAACATTTCGCTACAGTAAATTTATTCTCAGTAACAACCATAAAAAAGTATAAATTCATCGGTAAGACAAAGTGCATAGTTATATGATATTACAGACAGTACAGTTTTGTTTATACTATGCTAGGGGTTCCCAAACTGTGCGCCGCGACGCCCTAGTGCGTTGTGAAGGGAAGACTGGGGCGTCGCCAGGCGTACCCTAAATGGGCCCCCTCCCCCTCCACCCAATATTATACAAAATTGTGATCCATTTTTCTAAGATGGCAGATATTGGGATCTATCACAACTTCTAGACTTAATAGTAATGGTTTTTAGGCCCCCAAAGTCCATTGCAAGGGGGCGTCTCGCGCTGAAATGCTAAACCTTGAAGTGCGCCGCGTAGTGAAAAAGATTGGGAACCTCTGTACTATGTTATGTGTCAGTTGCACTCTCAATTGTAACTTTACTTAATTTTTCGTGAAAGTAATTATTTTGATTGATTAGAAAAACCTTAGTCAGTGATCCAACTATAAACGTGAAAAACAACTACATAAATTGATTTTGTTCAAATTTGGTGGCTAACATCTACAATTCCTCTAATCACGAAAGTGATTGAACGAAGTCTGGACCAACAGCAAATAACTATACTTGTCTTTAGGTATATCTGATGTTCCGGAACGGTATAACTTTAAAAAATGAATCGTCCTAAATAAAATTAAACTTAGTAACCGGCTAACTAATCAACAGAACTCCGAGACTTGTAGAATTTACTAAAACACAGGACTTCGTAGATAAAACACGAAGTTTGTCAAGCCTGAATTCGCCATGTTAAGCCGTAGTTAGGTACAAAGGGCCCGGGTCAGTGGCCTTGAGTCTGTTATTATTAGGTATTCTGTCTGCACCCTCAGCTCCTAAACGAGCCTATATACCTACACGTGGTCGTCATAACTGACTCAATTATGCATGAGACCCCTGGAGGAGAACCTTAACACTAAATTTATTTTTGAGGTTTTCCATCAAATATATCATTCATATTTCAGCAGCTGGTATTTAACATGCTTTTGTTAAGATTTCTTAAGTATTACCTTAAAATTATTTTTACACTACTTGGACTGTTACCAATTACATTGATATTCTTTTCATAACTGGTTGTGGGGTTTAAAATCATGCTAATATTTTAAACGTGAAAGTTTCTAAAAATGTATGTAGCTCTTTTACACAAAAAGTACCTAATGGATTTGAATGTAATTTGATTGGAAGATGGGGTATTAGATTCATATGTGGGATATTGTTTATCCTGAAATAACGCTAATAAAACAGCACGACATGTAAGCTCTAGTCACGGCTTAAAATATTAACTCCTAAGCCTTTGTTATAAATATACTCGAACTACATCTCGTTTCTTCAATCTCTATCAAAACAATTTCATTTCAGTCTACGAAAAAAATTGTAAATAGAAAGAAACGGCACCATTACCGTGTCGGAAACAAACTATTTCGCCTCTTATCGCCTGGTAAGTTGCGTGACCACGTATTTCTTATTGCGCCAATCCTCGCGAATTAGGTTAAGTGGGTATAGTTTCCTCGTATAAAAGAGCAATGGCATCTTTATTACAATAACTAATGCCTTTGTTGAATCGTCGCATCGATTACGTTTTATCGGCAATGTAAGAGGACTAATGGTTTTCAGTTTCTCGTAGCTAAGCGTTAGAGTAATCCCTGTTCCTGTTGGAATCATCAGAGTACATATGGTGAATAATACACGTACTTTATTCTCTCGTGATTTCAAGATGTAAATTGTGCTTTACGTTCTTTAAAGTATAAACTAAAATGCGAAAAAACGAATCGCCGTTGATTAGGCTTTTAGTTCAATAGGCGTTTGCCTCACAGTAGGCAGAACTTATCATGACAATTAGGTGTATAAAGCTTTATATTATTATTTACATTTAACAACATTTTAATACTTACTCTACATTGTATATTCATGTTTCTTGCAACTTTAGTTTGAATGCTATCGCACTATTTATGCTCGTATTCGCTTAATCACTAGACTAGTTTTGCATTAATTCATATAAGATTCTCGCTAAAAAGAGAGTCACGTTCAATTCTGCATGCGCTTTCAATAGTTTCCATTTTATATACAAAGTAACATATTGCAGCTAAATTGTATTTCAGTGTCAGAAGTTGAAATTCTAAAAGATAACACCTACACTGCTTTTTTCTTTATCAACTGCGTTGCTAACTGCTCTGTTGGCGGATCCCCAACTATTTCAATTTTAATTGAATCTTTTACTTTAAGTAATGTTTGGTCTCCAGCTGCGGTATAATTTGCGGAAACGTCCTATACTTTAAAATTAAAAACTGCTTTTTTTCTGTCAGTTTAGTAAATTTCTGCTTTCACCTGCGTTATTTCGAGATGAAAGAAATCCATCTAATAATCTATAAATTTCATCCGAATGCGTGCTCAGTAGTTTTTGCGTGAAAGAGTAACAAACATACACCATAAATTCTTTCAAACGTTTGCATTGATTATATTAGCAGAATTATTTTATTAATAAACATTTGTTTGCCTATCTTTAGATTGTTTCATTTTTAATTCAGTTACTGCTTTATACTGTTGCCTTTTCGGATAAGCAATACCAGAACTATATCGTTGGTATTTCACCTGAAAGCGTTACGAGAAATATTAAAAATTTGTGATTTTATTTAGAAGTCTTTCGGTCGCCGTAATAAGAGTTACAATAGAAAGTGCGACGCATTAGCGCACGTGGGGTTTCTCCTTATGAGCACGCAGTCGTTTTCATAGATAAAAGTCTACCCTCTTATCTATTTGGCGTGACTCCGTTTCCCTGGCTTTTAGGCTCGGGTTAGCTTGAGTTTACGAGAATTCCACACGACACGTTTCGTCTCATATACTAGCCAAAATGTAGGGTTGCCATTTCACTGCGTTAGTAGCAATGTCACGTGAGGTAATTTAATAAATCCGAAAAGGAATTTAAAATCTTTGTTGTTTGTAATAAAAGCCAATTCCTTTTTACCTTCCACGATTAAGTTTGTGATATCTCACCAAGAAAATAATACTTTTAAGTCGGGAAGTAAAACAATTTCAGTCTTATACTGTGTTTTAAATGGATTTGCTTACGTTTTTGGTTCCATTTTTTTCGCTTATAGTTTTCGGTACAAATGTGGACAATACAAACAGTGCTAGCACGTGTTGCGTTCACACGTTCGATACAATAACCTCATCGAATTCGTTTTATTTGCTTTTCAATGTTATTTTTCGTAAAAGTATGAATACTTTAGGTTTTTGATTTTACCATTGAACTTGTAAATAATAAATATTGGACAACATCATCATCATCATCATAATTTCATGGTAGGTACATATAAATATGTCCATAGCTTATTTTTACCGAATGGTTTCAAGAACATTAATTTTAAAACATGTGTTATTGATTTCATTGTGATTGTTATGTAGGTATCGCACTTATTATTTGTAATGTTTGTAGTATCGCCGTATATTCTGGATGCCATACCACAACTATAGCAAAAATGCTTGAAATTTGTATTAGGTCAATGTTATTCGAACTGTTTGTCCGGTTTTGTTAAATGAATCCGTCTTATAATGAATCGTAAAGATATCTGTACTACCAAGAAAACAATTTAAAGTAAGTAGGTACTTTACAGGTGTTCGTTTACAATATTACTAACAGAAAACGTTACGTAACCTTAATAATTTATTTTTTCGCAAAGATTTTGATCAGTTTATGTGACAAATGCAGTAGTAACAATATAGTTTATGTAGAAGTACACTAGCACTCGTGAAGATCTAAAAAGTGTTTTATATTAGTTCTCCTATGTTTAATAAAAAATCTACAAAGGATCTTACTAAAGCCCTTTCAACATACAAATCCGACTTAGTCCAACCCTATTTTATGAGGGCCGTTTCAAGTTCACAATGCCCTCAAATTATCTACCTACTTACTTATTCCTACGAGCTATATAATGCTATGGGCCTGCAATGGCCGGCAGATATGTTAAAACTGTTATATTATGTACGAATTCAAAGACCAAATTATTCTGACTAAAAGGTACATCTTTATCTCAATTGATACTTTTTACTATTGAACAAATGAGATAAAATATGAAGGCGCTTTATCACTAAGTAAGACTTGCCTGCGTGAGAACTAGATAGTGGTTCAAGGATAATGAAAAACTCTACAAGTCTAATTTAAAAAACCTTAACACATAAATACTAATACTACAAGTTAAAGTAATTTTACAAGTATCCGATTTATCAGGTGAACATGGTCATATAAATAAATAGGATGATAACAAAATACCATTACCTTATGAACACTTGTCGGCACTTATGTAGTTCTTTGATATATAGGCTATCAGATAGTAATTTATCTCGTGTCTTTTTTTCTAATTCAAGCTTATCTCCAGTGAACATTCCTCGTAACACTACATGGAGGATTTAAAGATGGTCAAAAGCATAACACGTTACACAATTTCATTAGTTCTTTTGCCAACACTACAACTACCAAACTACAAGTTCAAAGTATTTTGCCTTACGTGCTTCCGACTTTAGAAGAAAAAAAACCAAAACTTTGTTATTTTTCAATTAATTGATTTCATTTTCAAAACAACCAAGGTCGCATTTTTGGAATAGGTTGTAAACTTAATCTCAAAATAAACTATATTACACACTTATGTAAATCAAAATATGTATTTAAAACACATATTAAAAATGTCGTCAGAGGTCATGTTTTAGTATTAAATGCAGACATTTATTTAACACGAATCACACACGAAAACGTATAGAATTCACATGGTTGAAAAGTATGACATCTGTAGTGTTTTCTTAGTTATATACTGCCACAAAAAGCAATTTTGGATAATTTTATTAAAGTGTTAATAAAAGATTACGTCAAAAATGGTTGAACCAAATACAACAATGTTTGGAGGATAATTATTACTCAAAGTACCCTCCGTCGTAACATAAAAGGGATATGCGATGAAGTGTTCCTTGACCTCCAATTGGTACTTTGCTTGGTGCAGTCTCGTCGGGGAAATAATATACTTACAAATAAAACTGTCGGCTCGGGAAGAATAAACTGATCCCCTGAGATAATGCCTTATTAGGTTCTACGCCTTTGTTGTGTGATCATTAATATTTATCGTCTTTAGTCTATATCGGATGTGTAATACATCTGATAGTGCTCGGTGTTGATAGGATTTTGACAAAGAAAAAGATTAGATCCTCAGATTGAATCATCATTACATTTGCTATTTTAAAGTACATGAAAAGAAGTATGAAAAGATTAAAATCAATCGTCAGACTCGAAGACCCGAAGAAATACATAAACATTAAACAAAAGTGATATTTATTATTGAAATTAACTAGACGTGATAACTTCAAACGAAGTCGTTAAATAAATTGTTGATAAGAGGTTGATGTTGCATGACTACCCGAAAGAATAGTAGCAATATGGCAATTGTTTGAGTAGACTGATATTATTACACTACGCGTACTATCCCTGTTCCACTGATTATCTGCTCCTATTGGTTGCAGAGTGATGTAATGCCTAAAGCCGTTCAAACAAACAAACTCTTGAACTATATAATATTACCTAAATATTAGAAACAGAAAATTTTTATCTCCCCTTGCGGTGCGGGAATCGAACCCACGACCTTCACGTATCGCGCAATTTTTCTTTTAGTACTAAAGTACTATTAAAATAATAAAATCGATTATATAATATTATTTTAGATTACGTGATATCTAGGTTATGTAATTGCAATAAGTAAAAACAAATCTAATCCCAGTATGAAACATCTTGACCACATATTAGCTCTCCTTCACGTGACATTGCGATCAAGTATTGGGCTGTATCGAATAGAAAAATATATTTCAAGAGCTAATCCCTCCCGGTACGAATCAAGCGTGACCAGAGCATGCGAAAGGGAATGGCCCAAATCGTGTCTAACAAATGTCCAGCGGACCTCTGTACTGATCCCGACTTACGGCTCTGCCGTCTCGAGATAAAGAATTCCCTACTTCATTTCCTCGCCTGTTTGAACAACCAACTTCTGGGAGTTGTCCGGTAAATACTTCTGTAATTTGTTTCGCCCTAGACGTTTAATTTTTTCGAATTTACAAAAACAGAATAATGTACTTTCACTGACAATATCTGTCTTGTGCCAAATCTAATTTCGTGAAATGTGGAAGGCGCCATAATATTGGTTGGAAATGTGGTAACCGGTGCCCGCATTATCCTTTTTATTGAGCTATCCCTTCAATAAAATGTCACAATCTGTCATACCGCATATGATGACGATGTTATATCAGATCCAATACAACTTCTTTGGTTCCAATAATACGGTTTTTATCTTTACGCTTGGTAACAAAAAGCACTAAATATTGTAAATAGATACAAAATATTCTTAGCATGTCAACATCTTTTATTCATTAACTCATCATTATCAAACCCGTATCTAAAACAAGTTGATTATAATCGACGTATTTGTAGTAGTCTGTAAATGTGATAGTAATATTATATCAAACGGACAGCAGGAAAAATGTTTTGAAAATCATATTGCAGCAGAAATTCAACTTTAATGATATGAATTTGCTTTAAAATTACTTAAATATAGTATTTTTAGCAGTTACTCTGTTATGACTTCATAAATATTTTAATTCGTTGTTGCAGTGTTGTCGAAGGGACAATGCGAGACTGGGCAGTACCGATTCCTCGCCAGGACTGGCGGGTACGTCTGGGTACAAACCCAGGCCACTGTCATCAACGACAAGCAACAAAAACCTGTCAGTGTCGTCTGCGTCAATTACATCATCAGGTAAGTCTAGACTTAGATTAGCATTAAGGAGTTTCCAATATTTTGCAAAGTCCTTTCTTTGCAAATTCGTGCATTTCAGGACTCTTAATTTAATAAAAATATAAACATATATTCCGACAAATGTTCTTACTAAGGAGAAATTAAGGTAAGTAATTGTTTTGAGTACTTTTACTATCTGTATCAGTTAATTAACTAACTGGTCTGTCGTAAACACCGTCGCCTACATACATACGTAATTATTTCCTATATGTGGTGTTGTGTAAAACTCCTATCTTGATAGATCGCCTTTTAGTCCACTTTCATTTAGTAGAGGACTGCCAATTTTATTACAGGGCTCAGTAAAATAAGCCTTTAGTTGTGCTGCAAAAAATTACGTCCTAAACTAGTTTTTCTATATAACGCCAATGTGACTATACTGTACGGACACTTAAAAATAGTGAATTAAATTAATACTCAATAAAAAGTCCGTTATTTTGCGAGAGTTTTAATGAAAAAGAAAATATTTGGAACGAAAGGTCGACCTTTTATACTTCTGCGTGGACGTTGTGTAAATTAATATCCTTGTCGGGTCCCTTGATATCTGGAATGTAAAGCTGGAACCACCTTTAAGGGTCGCGCTAGTCGATAAAGGAGAGGATCGTTTGAACTTGCGGTCTCATAACGATTTCCTTCGCGGATTCCAATAAAACATTTTGCTTGGTGTTATAGGATAAAGTTTGAAACTTTCTCAACATACATTCGTGTGTTTTGGATCATTTGAAATATTCTGAAGTTGTAATGTACAGAGTCTAAATTAGTGAATAGTGGAAAGACCTATCACAGCAACTATGTGATTGAGCTTATCACAGCGAAAACAGCTAATGCAACAGATGTACAAGGCTTAGATAATCTAGATTACGTGTCAGGGGCATCGCTTTGGCTTCTTCCACTGTAATCGTTCATTAGTTGGCACACTTACTCTTTTTAATATACATACATTGTAAATAGTATTTGGTTATCGATTTTATTTATTACCTTAATGCGTTCATTGAATTAAAGTATGATATAATAGGCTTAACAATGTTTGTGAGTAAAATGATCCACGACTAACGATAGTTTTTTATCATATCATTTACACATTTAATACTACCGTCAACGGCACATCAAGTTGAACACTTGCAGTTCGATATTAGTTCTTATGTCCATTACATAAAGGCGGTACAAAGTCCTAAGTGAATAGTCTGATGACGTTTTGTTCCTTACCTTTATTCCAATTAAATTCCCTTTTTCTACTTCTATAAACGGCAATAGAAAACTTATCTTGTTCACTTTATTAAAACGAAGTTTTAATTAACACCCCATCCATTTTGAAACAACTCACGGACCTTAATGAACTCGATCCAACTTTTTCGGTGTTAACTTTAAATTTATAACTTTTGAAATTTTACTTCGAAAAAATAATAAAGCACCACAAAAATATATTGCTGTTATCAGTTACTTAGAAGTTTGGAAGTCGATGGGTACATTAGGTTGGGGCGAGATGAAATTGTCAAAAGTTTCAACTTCGTTTCGGCCCTTACAAGTTTCATAATTGAACATGACTTGCTGATGCAGCTATAATTCATTCTATGGTTTAGTAAACTTAGTAAACCAAATGTTTTAACTGTATTTAGGTATTTTTTCGTTTTAGACGTCAAACCGTTTTCAGACTTTGTATTTAATTGTGTGCTTAGACTAAGAATTTGTACGGAGTTGTTTGTAGTTATATCCGTTGGTATAAAATGGAAATTACAACTTTTACCTCTTATAACTCTATGACAACAATAACTCTAATCTAGACACCAATTAAGATTTGAACATTATTATCATCATTGTCTAATCATCTGTGTCTTCGCAATCATCCTAGAATATTTTTCAAAATTCAACTTATCAAATCATACTAGTATTAATTACAAAATTTTAAATGTCATCGATTTTTAATCGTGCCGTGAGAATAATCCTCGAACAAATTCATCAGATTATTTGATCCTCAAAAGCGATTGAATTAAACCGTCCCTGATTGAATTTTTGACGATGGTTCTCAAGCATGATTACTACGGAAAATAGAACCCCGTCGCAAATATATACTTGACTTAGTAAACACCAGGTCTTTGTGTGGTATTTTTGTTACCTAGCAACAATTATTTTGGTTTAAGGCACACAGTTTCCTCGTGTTCGTAGATTGGTATTATTAGAATTTATTTTAGTAATAAATTTGCGCAGCCCTTCTCGCGGATGCCAAGAAAAAACTTATCGGAGTCCCACACGGATTTCGTTCTGTTTGAATTTATCACTCTTGATATTAGTAGGTATCACATTTTTGTTTTCGTCAACCTTCATTTTTCGTATCCACGAGTCTTTGACATTTCATTATTTTTTTACGAGGCCATTCCGGGCTGCGATAACTTTTCTTACCTACTTCACTGACATTCGTAACAAAAAACAAGTTTTTGGTTATGGTAGTTTTATTTGACGGCAGTTTATTAATTTTTAAATTGCACGACGTAAAGCGCTGGCTACTTTCCACTAAGAACAAATCGGAAGGATAATAGTTTCTAATGATAAATTAAGATATTTAGATAAGGAAATACGAATTTCAAGAACATAAATATCAAAGATTATTAATATTTTTAGAAAAGAAAATCCAATAACATAGGCATAACGTCACGTGACTGAAAACGCCGAGCAGAAAGTCACAACGTCACAGCACCCGATATGTCATATTTTAGGGGTGTCCACTCTGTAACACAGATTAATAATGAACGTACTATGGATGTTTTCGATTTGAAAAATCGGAACGCGAAGTCGATTATTTTTGAAACATCGTCTAAAAAAATCGATATTTTTGAGTATTCATAATTTTATATTTCCATCGAGACGCCCAGTTCGCAACGAGCTGTGCAGCCGAAATCGTAATATTTTAATTTCAACTATTCGAAAAACCCAAATATTTTACGGAACCCTATTTCTTTTCAAAATGAGTTTCGGATATTATCGATTATTTGTGTGTACTTTTTAGGTTATTGACTAGCATATACTCATAAAAAGATGAAGTATTATTGAATGATCAGATATTAATAGTAACGTTTAGCGTATGTATCGTCAAATTTGTCGCATGAGATGACAAAAAATCCAAATTGTTGATTGTTTCGTATGATATTATATTTAACGCATAATTCGTAATTTACGCTCGTAATTTCAAGTTTTCAGCCAATCGACAGGACGCTCTGAATATTAACGATTTTTAATACATCAAAAAATAATTGTCTAATAAAATTAACAATATCGAGAAAAAACATCATATGGCATCCATCGAACAAACTCGATATAACAATCTATGATCAATGACAGCCCTAATCTTGCTAGGGTGCATTGACGTCATTTTAGGCGCCATGACAGCTTAGAGCGTTTTCGTGGGAAATTTAAAGAGATTTTTTAAAATGAAAAATACATGTAGTAAATATATATTTTTTTGTGAAATATACTTTTCATGCGATGAAATGAGTATCAAGGTTTACAATTAACAAGATTTCAAAATTTTGTCAAGTAGCCATAAAGCATTCTCTAGCAGTCAATTAATGTGATAGCATTTAAATACTCTTATACGTTAAAAGATAATATAAAATAAACTTTTAGGAAAATTATAAGTTTCTTTACACAGTTTTATGGGTATTCACTTGTAAAAAAAACGTTTAATTATACGCGCGTACTTATCACTACATAGTATAAAACAAAGTCGCTTTTCTGTCCCTATATCCCTATGTACGCTTAAATCTTGAAAACTGCGCAACGGATTTTGATGCGGCTTTTTTTAATAGATAGAGTGATTCAAGAGGAAGGTGTTTATTATTTAGTAATAAAGAATAGAAAAGTCAATATTTCTAACATTACATCCGTGTGAAGCCGGGGTGGGTTGCTAGTATTTAATAAATACTAATCCAATTTCCACATAGTTTAGACCGGGCTTAAGAGATTACATTTGAAACGTTTAAGAATTTATTGGATTTGTTAGTGTTATTTATATAAGAGTTTTGGAGAAACTCACTTATATTCAGACTTCCTTCCACTTGTATATCAGTTATTACGATACAAATATTGTAATTACAGCATAATGCACTTTTGACATATATTTATACTTACAAACAAAGAGAGCTTAGTCCTATTTGGCTTGATAAGATACTCGATATTATTAGACAGAAGGTCGCCGAGCCAAGAATCTGGGATGGTTGTAAACGGCACCCTACGAATAAATCTTGGTTTATTGTTTCCTATTCCGTCGTGAGGAATTCCGAACCCCAAAACTGAGTTCAAGGACAGAGCTATCGTGTTTGTTTTTGGCCTGTGATAACTAGCCAGATTACAAACGAACTAGAAATGGTTGGTGAGAAGACGCTATCGATTCTCTGGGATTTGTTTATCTCTTCGTTTCAGTTAGATTTGCTTATTAGATCAATTAGCTTTTCTTTTGTGCGGCGCTTCAATTATAAGATTACTAGCTGTGCCCGCAACTTCGTTCGCGTGTACTACACTTTCATGATCGGTTTTACTCCTATCTCCCCAAATATTCGCAAAAAAGCAGTCCATATTTTAATCCATTTTTTGAGCTATATTTGTGCTAAATTTCATATCTCTAACTTAAAACAATACCTTTTCATTTTTCCATATCAACTTTCAAGGGCGGTATTAACCCCTTCTCTCCTTATTTTACAAAACAAAAAGTTCGGTTCAGTGGTTTAGGCGTGAAAGCCGGACAGACAAACAGACAGAGTTACTTTCGCATTTATAATATTAATATAGATAAATATTATCACAATTGATGGTTTAATGCACATTACAATCTTTCCATTACAATGTCTTCAGTTTAAAAATATAAAAGTCAAACTGTTAAATAAAAATGCGATAAAAACTAAATGTGATCAAAGACGAAGCTAGGAGCTTATGCTTCTGAAGAAATTACTTTACGGATAACTACATATAAAGGATATATTATGATGCAGGTTATAGTTCAATTTTTATCTAACATTAAGGTTGCATATCGCGTGATGCTGTGATGAAATTAAAACGTGATATCGGCATGTGACAACATTTATCATGCTGTTGGTTTCAGTGTGTAAATAAAATATTCATATTCTTGATTGCACTCCGTAAGTACATGATATGATTGATGTAGTTTCTTAAAACTTAATGTATCTACGTGTCATGTTAGGGGTCCTGGTGAAATGGCCATGATAAATATAACATACGTTCTAAATTAAGATGTAAAAAAAACATTAAAAGTGTGCATTTTGTTTTTATTGTGGAAGTTTCAATGTATCAAGTAGCTTCGATTGTGTTATCATGTTAATCATTAAAAATAAATATGTTTATTTATTCACTAGGTCAACATTTTAATGGGCATCAATGTGTCCTGATGAGTACTGATTTAAACAATATTTTTGTGAATTGACACTGCCGTCGCAGTCTACTTGTTCTAAAGAAAAACTGTTTACCTTTGCCAAATAATTAATTGGTAATAGTTTTCTACAGTTAGTCACTTGTAAAAAAAATATTGTCCAGTTTAACTGCCATTAAATCTTTTAAAATAACGATACGGACGCACCATTAAGGAACGCACTTTAGTTAAAACGAGTCTGATGCAAATTAGGTTTATTGCATTTGTTAAATATGTTTTGATGCAAATGTAAATAAAAACACTGTATCGTAAATTTCGCGTAATACCAACGTGGTTATTTTTGCGAGGAAGCCTCAATTAAGCGCACGCTTTCCTTAATTCCTTTGCATGTGGTGTGCGTACGTGTTGGTGGCGCAATATAATGTTTTCCCAAGTTCTTTCCCCATTCTTAACATTCTTAGACGTAGGGCTGCCGACATTTTACTGACTGAACATTTTTGTATTTAACGAAACAGAAAAATGGGTATTCACATATCGCGTGTTATGCTCTACCTTCTGAACTGACTGCCAGCTGTAGATGACGAAATTTTATCTTCTCTAAGCCTTTGGTTGGGGCCTCTTTATTTTTAACTGGCATACTAATAGGATCATAGTAAATTGGTTGCAGGAATGTTTGAAGATTACAGAACCGAAGCCACCTTGGTGTCTGTATACATTTAATCAATTTATAGGGTACCACGCCATACTAGGGAACTTCAATTCTTAAATTTTAAAAAAATCTGAAAAATTTATCTATCCCAGTGTTAATTGAACCGACACTGTATTTTAAGTTCGCTAGCTACACTACAATGCATCCTTTTTTTGTCCAGATATATGTTTAAATTTGAAACTGGTCACTAAAACCTGAGAACGATAAAAAAAGAAAAAACTCTTAACAAGGATTGCGATTTGTAAGACATATCCAATATTCGTCTCGTGACAGTTGACAGCGAACTGGCGCCGTCTCCTTACGGCTCTTCTGTCAATTAACAAATTCCTCTGATGCACGTGATTGCCTCTCTCTATCAGCCCATTATAGGTCTGCCGTCGGAGGTGGGCCTGGTGCCAAAAACATGACTACAACGTGCCATTCGCACTCATGCGTATGCGCATATTAACTTATTTCTATGTTATTTTCGATGTTTACTTACTGGAGTGAATAGTGACAATAGGCAAGACAAATTGACTACACTATAATTATTTGAATACGGCATTTCAAATATACCGAAGACATTTTTTTATGTTTTATCTCTACGTATCAGTTAAACAAATTGATTTGTTGTCTTTTATTAGGTACCTGTTTCAAATTAAAATACAAAAACCTTGAGCATTTCATATTGTTGTAGCATTTCATATTACTGTTAATTGTGTTTTAAATATATATTAAACACAGGTTTTTTTCGTGAACGCAATATTCGCATTATTGTTTATGAAATAACATTAACAAGGGAAGTCATTTTTGTTGCACAAAATAAATACAAAGGTTGGACTTAACGCTAAGAGCATTCTCTACCAGCCAACCATTAATTTATTCTGGAGCACATATAGCTAACCTAAGTCTGAGCTGACATATTAGGCTATTATTTGAGCTATGGGACTTGAGTGTTGGCATCAATACAAAAGTACTCGTGACCCGTCTATCTCCCATTAATCCGGCAAGAAGTCTATCTATTTCTTTTTGTATGTAGAACAATGCACTTTAACGTTGCCATCCTTGCTAGAAGCCACTAAGTCCCCCCCTAGCAAGTGAGTTTATTCCGCGTTCCTCACACATGTGGAGATGTGTACAATCGTTTACAACAGTCGTTGCTTCTCCAACTTTCTTTCCGTCGGCTCAGCGAATATTCCTTCTGACCACGAGCTTTATTATGTTATTTACTTTCTTTAGACGCGCATAATGGTCTTATTTTGTTCTGGTCGCAAATCTCAGAGAGCATAGTTAGTTTTGTGTCTTAGAGTTGTTGTTTTGTAAAGAAATTGTGTTTCGTGAGTTATTCTTCGATCAAGTCTCATTAGTTCGTTACTCCTAAATTACCTTCTACTGGTTATACTTTATGTATTTCTTTTAAAATTATATTGAGTATTGGAAAAAAAAATTGTTTCACATTCCTATGTTTTTGTAGTAGCTAACATTATATAATAACCTATTCTCTAAACAATTTTAAATATTGTGTCAATTTCAAATTACTTATAGGCGATCACCCATCAATTCTGTAATCTTATCATCAAGTATAGGACATGAAAGACTTATAGGTACAAATTTCCCACGTTTCGCTCACACCATCATCAAATCCAAATCGGATGCGAATTTTTTAAGATCTAAGCAAACACAAGGACATACATTGGCAAGCTACTTTGTTATATACAATGTAGTGATGTATAAGTGCTGTAAAAAGATATACCACACAATCGATCTTTTATTACAGAAACAATAGTATTTAAAGTGGGCACCAATAAATTTAAGTACTTTAAATATGGTATTATATCCATAATATTGCCCATAAAGTAGTTAATGATTTGTGTGTGTGCTGCACATCCGGAAGTAATGATCACCGCTATCAGATAAAACTCGATGTGATGTTAATTGGAGTATAAGTGGAAAGTTTATCTTATCTCGCAGTTGACAGCTGATTATGAAACGCAGTGCAGCGTGGCTTCTGGCCAGCCAGGGTTATCAGGGGTGGGCTGGTTGCTATGTCCACAATCTCAATACCTTGTTTAACTTAGAAGATTTAGTGTTCTAAGTTTTTATTGTTACAGGAAATTAATTTCTACGATAACTTGTGACTGATTTTCCAATACACTATTGTAATAACTTTTGCCCGGTTCCAATATTTGTAAAACGATCCGTTCTAGTTACGGATCGTAATAAATTGTACGAGGCGTAAGCTAATGAACAAATGACGGAGGAATGACAACAGCTGTATTATTTAGTCTCGTAGTCGGTTGGAGAACACCGGATGGTCCTTTTTGACACATTACGAGTCGTAAAATATTGGAACCGTGCATTATTGTTGACTGTGGCACTTGTTACTTTCATATCCATAGGGATTTTTATTATAATTCCTTTGTTTACAAAGTTCTACCTTATATATTTGAAAGGGATTGAAAGTAAATAATGTAGATTATTACGATTAATCAATGACATACAGAATGTAGTTGTGTATCGTTCAAAGCACGTTCATTATTCCTTTTGGTAATGGAGCCTTGCCATTAATTTTTAAATCAGGGTACATACAGCAACAAGTGTTAACATTACATAACAAAAAATATATGTATGAACTTATTGTATGACCTTGAAACTTGTTTAGTTTATTCAAAACGTGACTTAAGGATTTTTAAACTTTTTTCCTAGTTTTAATTAAAGACAATAAACAGAAAAGGATACAATTTATTCTTATATATTAAACGGATCTATCCACAGATACATAAACAGCGTTAAAGTTACAATGACCTACATAAATGCATGATGTTAGTGTGTAAGTCAGGGCAACGCGATATAATAAATCTGGGATTCTGATTTAACCCTGGCTGATACACTACTATCATAAAAGTAATTAGCTAATGAAAAGGAAATAACAAATTCCTCAAATGATGAAATCTTGTAAGTATTACACCTATGGTAATTCTTAAACGTTACTACTTAGCTCCAAATCTTAGTTATTCTCAAGAAGATTGATTTAAATGTCTAGATCAAGAGTTTCATACTTCTATTGTTATAAGATTGGTTTTAGTTACTTCAACCATTCTTACTTTGAAACACTCATACAATATTCAACGAAGTTTGTCAGTCTCTTCATATGTTAATTAATTAAGTACCTAATTCCAAACTTGTAACATCGTTTGTATCACTGGGATTAGCAAAGTTTTTACAGTACTTAAACATGTTATGCGATCTGGTCCATCGTGAGATGAAATAACTTTAGAGAGTTGATTAGTAATTAATGTACGGCTTTTGCTTCTGACAGAATTACGGCTATTGGTTGTTTGTTTAGGTCAGTTTATAAGTTTGCCTACATGTATATTCATTAATGTATTTTAAGTACGCTTTTAGAATAATAATAAATTAGTAACACTGGTAGCGACTAGTAAGAGTATTATTATCGTAATTTATAGCAGATTGTTGCAAAAGTAATTAATAAAAAAAAAACATTATTTAATTAGCATGAATTTGTATGAAAATAAGGCATGTCGCTGACATAGTATAAGCTTTTTCAATGGTATCACACACATAACATGGAGTGGAAAACATATAATATTTACCGGTGAAATAGCGGTTCAATTTGTATATTTTATCATTGATACGTTTAATTTTCAGTGGCTTATTTCTGTAAACCAGTAGTACTAACAAATTTGATATAATTGTGAAGGTCAAGGGAAGGATAAAAGAGTTAGAAAATTTGGAAAAACATAGGCGGCACGACGTTCGCCAGGACAGCTTGTCATTAATATATTATCAAATATATATTTTTACTAGCTGTGCCCGCGACTTCGTTCGCGTGGACTACATCCTTTCATGGTCGGTTTTACCCCTTTATCCCCTAATATTCGAAACAAAAAGTAGTCTATATTATAATCCAAGTTTCGAGCTATATTTGTGCCAAATTTCATATCTCTAACTTCAAAAAAGAACATTTTTCCATATAAACTTTCAAAGGTGGTATTACCCCCATCCCCCCCTTATTTTCTAATAAAAAGTAGCCTATGTCCGTTCTTGAGCTTCAAAGTATGCATATACCAAATTTCATCAAAATCCGTTCAGCCATTTAGGCGTGAAAGAGTAACAGACGGACAGACAGACAGACAGACAGAGTTACTTTTGCATTTATAATATTAGTGTGGATTCGCTGATAGTATAACACCTTCATTCTAGTCCAATGCTCTTGATCACAACCTCGATGATCTTATCAGTATAGATTAATATGCTGCTCTAAGTTGTATTTCATAAGTTGTGTATCCAGTATAGACTTATGTATACGATACTTGCTATGTTGAGGGTGACACCTGAACTCATTCGTGACTTACCAAGCCATTCGTTGTCACCGTATGTGGGTCATTGCAACGACATCCATGTTTATGTGGTACGTTCTACTGCCACGCCTACTGTTACTTACAATTAGTGCCTTGGACTATGCTAATGGTCTCACCACCTTACCTTTTTATTCCTATGCAAATGACTATGAGTGTGTGTTGTCATACAACACAAGGATTTATAATCTCAGACCAGGATATATCAATTACCTCATAAACCTCATCGAGACATTAGAAATATAACGGCTACTTTAACTACATTTTATTTTTTTTGTAGGTAATATAGAAAGAAAGAATATACACTGGCGGACAAATAAACCGGGCCACCCTTAACCCTTGAGTTCAAATGCAATTTCCTTCAAATGTATGAACACAATTTTGATAAAAGTGGTATTGTTGGATAGGTAATTTTATAGGCTTTATATTGAAAGTAAATTGTATGGTGTAAGACCTTGATTTACTGAGTACGTGCCACTTGAATGAAAAGTCACTTAAAACAAAAAGTAAAAAGTTTAAAGATTTAATTTTAAAAAGTTCTTAAACAATAAAAAAACTCTGGAAAACAATTAAAAATCAATGTTTTAGTGATGTGTGTTGCCCCCTCTTGCTTGGATAACAGCTTACATCCGTGTACACATTGATCTTATTAATCTAACAATTAAGTCTTGAGGGATGTCGTTCCATTCTTCCTCTATCGCCATTTTGAGCCCAGAAAGTGTTGAAGGAGCCGGAACCCTGGCTCAAACCCTGCGTTTTAACTCGTCCCACAGATGTTCGATGGGGTTCAAGTCAGGGCTCCGTGCTGGCCACTCCATAGCACGAATGCCAACGTCCCTAAGATACTGAGTAACAATTCTCGCAGTATGGGGTCTTGCATTATCATGCATTAGAAGCATCTCATCTCCGATATATCCTGAGTAAGGTACCACATGATCCTCAAGAATATCATGGATATATCGTTCTACAGTCAGTCCACGTGACTGAGCATTGGATTCGATGAAAACCAGCTCTGTTCGTGCTGTTAGGGAAATGCCGCCCCACACCATTACGGAGCCACCACCATAAGCAACAGTTTCTTCGATACAACACTGAGCGTAACGTTCTCCAGGGCGACGATACACTCTCTGTCTTCGATCACTTCCGTAAAGACATACCCTTGACTCGTCAGAAAAAAGAACATGCGCCCATTGATCCGGTGTCCATTCTCTATGCTCACGAGCAAATTGAAGGCGTGCTCTGCGGTGAGCTACTGTTAATTTTGGGCCTGTTGCAGCCCGTCGAGGTGTCAAATTTCGTTCGGCCAACCTTCTCCTGACTGTACGCACGCTTATAACCACTCCACGTTCGTCACGAAGCTGTTGTTGCACCTGTACCGCGTTCAGACGTCGATTTTTCATGACATTCAAATTCATGTATCGATCATCTGCGGAGGTTGTAGCCCGTGGCCTGCCAGTTCCTGGGCGTCGATCAAAGGCTCCAGTCTCCAGGTATCTTCTATAGACGCGCTGCACCGAAGAACGACTTATTCGTAACATTTGAGCAACCCGACGTTGACCAAGGCCCGATTGAAGTAACGCGACAGCTTGTGCAGCTTCCTGAGGCGTGGTATCCATTTTTAACAACAAAAACAACCGTAATCTGCAGACTAATGATAAAGGAAGCAACAACGCAGAAAAGTCACGAAAAAAATGCAACTACCGACTTTTGTACACTCAAAACATGAACAAAAATGTTTGTAATAAAACCGGCAAAATTGTCATATTTTTTTAAACGCGCAGTCTACCCTCATTAAATTAATGGAAAGCGTTTAAGTTTATTATCTCTGTATTCCATATGAGTTGCCCTTTCTGCCAATATAATTTGTATTTAACAAAGGTACATATAATTGAAGGAAATTTCATTTGAACGCACGGGTTAAGGGTGGCTCGGTTTATTTGTCCGCCAGTGTATATTGACCCATCAAGTTTTTACATAATGTAAAAACAAAGTAACAGAGGGAACATTGTATGGGCAATTGGGTTCCACCTCAGTAAATGCTACTACGGCATTTTTTCTATCATCGTAACAGCGCTGGTATTCAGTTAAAACCCACCTGTTTGGACCATTGCCGGGGCACTTGTTATTTCTCCACGCAAGCGAGTGGCAACAGAATAACAAAGAAATAGTTTTTAGTAGTTGTTAGTTAAGAAGAAATAGTTTAAAAACAAAGCAAAAAATATAAAAGAAACAGCAAATCAATAAAGCAACAGTGACCTTTAACAATAATACAGGAACAACTTAGTTCCATATAAATAAAGATGTTGAATGTGAAATCTGAATTTTCAATTGAATGTAATTAAAATAATCGATCCAAATACACAATAACTATCTGCATCAACGCCATCAACCAAGCGTTGGTAGGTAATGTACATAGCATACAAATTTATATTTAATGATCATATTTAATACAGTTTATAATTAAAAAAAAATACCTAAATTCATTATGTATCCAGTATAAAATGTGTGTCGATTCTTTCGTACATTTCACCTATTTAAATACATCATATTACAACAACTTTCAGTATCTTGGCTATGGAAAAGCTGCAATAAAAGTATACAAACCTATTTACTGTCATAGTAAATTAGAATACATTAAATCTAGTAACAAGATAATGCCGAACATTATTCAACCTTAACTAGTTTTAGGTACACATGTACAAATTGTAAATTAAATTAAGTTACACCTAACACTTGTGTTATTATCACCCTATAACTAAAAGGTAATGCAAAATGGAAATTAACATTGTCTTAACTACTTTTGCAGCTCTTTATGTAGTGGTATCAAATGAAAGGAAAATACCTTCCTCCTATAAGAGAGAAATGGTATAGTATAGAGCTTTTTGGATAGAACGGAGGTCTTATGATTTCTGGATCTAGATTTGATCCATCCGATTCAAGTGTCTAGCATAAAGTTCCTACCGACCATCTTTCTTTCTGTTTCTTTAAAATATTTAATGTTCGCTAGTGTGGCGTAAATATCTATAAAATAAAATCTATAAGCGTTAAATCAACCATCTTTCTTATTAAGTAATTTCTAGTTTTTACACATTATTTGAGTATTAAACATGTCTTTAAAGTTACCTGTCAACTACAAGACTGATTGAAATTCATTCATTCTAGTAATCAATACTGTTGGACGCGCCATACTCTGATGGAATGTATTGCTTTTCTATTGTGCCCTAATGCCCCATTACGATGCACATGAATCTACATTCAAATGGTTATTTCGATGGTTCACAAATCCACAACTGTTTAATTTTATCGTTACATTTAAATTTATTTTAAATTGCCCTTCTGCAATCCTTGTTGAGGGATTGGTCGTGGCCCATCATGGTCATGCTTTTATTTTTCGTTCTTGAACAATACAGATGTATCAGGTGTATAAATTTAAGTTATTTATACTAGACGATTCCATGACCATTAGTCAATCATGATTTTTAAGTATGTTTGTTACTGCTAACTTTTCAACTCGATATCATTTATTATTCTGTTCACGATAAATAACGAATTCATAAGAAATAAAATTTATGCTAACTAAACCAAGATAAGTTCAGAAAGCATCATTCAGTTCGTTGAACCCATAGTAACTGGAGTAAAGTCGTAGTTGTAACTTTTAATTATGTTGTAACTCTTTGAATGCACGTGTACCTCTCTACAATCGGGTGCAGGTCTGCGGTCGTCGCTCGGTTTATGCAACGGCGGGCGAGTACATACCCACCTACCACCCCAGGTCTTTCACCCCTCTTCCTACTATGCATTACACTACTACAATAGGGTTGACATAATTTATCTTTTATGTTCATGCACCTAGTCCTACCAGATATTAATTACCAGCAACTCATTGGTCATCAAATTCCACTAAAAAAATCCGCTATATGCAGTGTAGTACCATATTCCACTTCCTTAATGAAATAAATATATCGTGAAAACTGCTAGTAAGGCTGCTATGCTCTGAAATCAGCTGCAAATGTGAAAGAAATTATCGGCACATTATCTGATTTCTCCACTATATTAGCGATATGCAATGATTCACTGAATTTCGCTGAAATATTACTTAAATTTTCTCATTCGTGTTGAGGAAAAAGAGCAAAAAAAGTAATTACATTAAGTAGGTAGATATTTATACAACTAGCTTTATGCCCATAAAGGCTTAAACACCAGAAAATATCCGGTTAAACAAGAATACCTACTTTACACAATTTAGTCGATTAAGATAATCAGACCTACTCTCATTCATGATTTAGAAAGAAAAAAAAGATAAAGAGGGTATTGGTTACCAACCTCCTATTGGTGTCACCACTCCGCAAATAGTAATTGAAAAATGTTTTTTACTAAACGGTTATTAAAAATATATAAGTATTATGTTGAACTGTGTAATCTCCTTTTATTGTAAAATCAAAGTGGTTTGAATATTAGATCCACGAACATTAGTTAAAACCAAAACTGCTTTGAACAACATTGACACCCCTATAAAAATGTTGCAGTTCTCGTTCCAACTTGAATGAGTCGTGTGGGTGTACCCTATTCGTTTCCAGCTCGACCCTGGCCAGGAACTTTTGAAACTTCCACATTCTATTCCCTTTTGTTTCATAGTTTTAGAGAAGGAACGATGGCTTTACTTTTTTCACATTTCATAACACATTATTTGGCCGTTTTTGTCTTTAGTTTTGCAGGCTCAGTTGAGAGTCATTTGAGTAGCGCTTTCAATAGAATGACTTAAATATGAATCAACTAGAAATGCACCTTAAATCGAATCGTTAATTTTTTACCTTTTACTGGTGTAATCCTTGTTACCCATTTTCGTCTTGACGTATCTGTCCAGCTTTTTCGCGATGTCTTTATTGAACCATGTTCATGATCTGTTCATATAGTTCTTTTGATTTCTTTGACGTGAAACCTGAGTGCTTAGTTCTGTTCTAATAGAAATCATCTTACTTTAAACATTTTTGACTTCATAATGAAGTAGTTTTATAGTGAACGAAAGAACATATATAAATCTTTTCTGTATTGTTGCTCGTCTATTATTTGATTTTGTTTAGATGAGAAGATTGCTACGCGAATGGACCCGGGAGGGTCAATGACGTCAATTGTGCCCATTATATATGTACTCGTATCTCTTGAGGCCTTGAAGTCTTATTAAGGAGCATTCGAATCACTTTTATTAAGATTTAGTTGAAATTCCGTTTGACCCTTCGCTGTCTCTGAATGAGACACAACGGTCTTTGTAAACATTCTATCTTTTAATTACTTTACTGAAAGTTTTATTGTCCCTTACAACGGAAATTTGTTACTGCTTGCGGCTTTCTTCAGACTTAAATAATATCTGAGTTGTAACAATAATGAAAGAAACTGGATTTTCAGTATAACTACGTTTCCAAGTCGTCCGTTTTTTTTTTGAGAAGTTTCTTATTTTTATATTTACTTAGCTTTAAAATCAAAACTAAATATTTAGAGTGAATCATAACTGTTAACCAAAGTAATAAAAATGTACCTACTAATAGTAAAATGTTTGAACATGTATTACTTAGTATAACATGTTAAAGTATTAAGACTAAGTCAAACACAAATTAGTCATGATGCAATAACAGACAAACTCTGTTGTTCAAAAAATACTACCACCTAAAGGTTTCATTGTAAGACACATTATAATGGATAAGTAAACTTTAAGGTTTAATCAAAAATGTCCGCTGAAACGTGAAATTACTTGCTCTCCCCATAATTTGTTGTTGTATTTTGCTTTTCATTTACAGTTAAATGCATCTAGTTTAGTGTTACGCGTGTATGTTTAATATGAAATTTTGTTTTTATTTAACTTAGGTCTTTCGATTCATAAATGTTTTTTTGTAAAAGTTTACATGAATAAAGACAATTTCTATTCCAATTTAATAAGTTATATTATCTGCACCAAATCTTGAAGTCGTAACATTGTCTTCGTTCCTAAATATTACAAATTGAATACAAATTCGCCCCGAAATCGTTTCGTAAAATATATCTTATGAACGTACGAGTCCCGTCTAAATACAGATGACGCTTTCTTTTCACATCAACATTCGTTTTTATTTCAGTATTTATCTTCAATTAAGCAGACGACCTCCTTGTTATAAATTTTGGATTGTATAGCTACGTTCTTTGAAAACGTAATGTGTAGTCCATTTTAAATTACAGATATGAAATTCTTTGCACGATCGATCCAAAACCGAATGAGTCATTCTATCTGTAAATAGTTTATTAATATGTTTGCGTTGGTCGACTGTAAATCAATATTGACAGGTCGACGACATTTTGTTACACAATACATTTTTCAACTATCATATTTAAAAACTGAAATTTGCTAGAGAGCTTTTTATAAACCTTTGCTATTCGTTATGTTTAAGTATATAATACTTAAGCTACTATTGTTGTACGTTTGCAGAAATCAAATAAATTTTTCGAAAAGTAGATTTAAAACATTTTCTCAACGATTGGACTAAAATCATAGAAAAATATTTTGATAATTGTTGTTCAATCATGTATTATTGGTAGGTTAATTATAAATTGATGTAGTTATGTATTGAATATACTTATTTATGAAACTATTGAATGTGTGGTTGTCATCTTGAGCATATTTAAATACGACGTTTATCAGATGCATTTGATGTTTCTCTCATACCGTTCCTTCGTGATTTACATGCTCTTAGTGGAAATTTTGTTACATCGTTCACTATGCTGCCATTCATCACATAAAATGCTGTTATAGAGGTAAATTAAATCTTTAAGGACACATTAAAACGTTTGCAAACCGTGATGTAATAACATAATCACAAAAGAAATAAAAATAATAGTTTAAAAAACTAAAAAACACGCTTTTAGCTCGCACTAAAAATTACAAAATAATTCAGACATTTAAGAAAGAAAGCGTGGAGCGTTTATGTTATCTTTACTCTTTTTGGACAAAACGCTCCACGCTTTCTTTCTTAAATGTCTGAATTATTTTGTAATTTTTAGTGCGAGCTAAAAGCGTGTTTTTTAGTTTTTTAAACTATTATTTTTATTTTCTACTTTTTAGTTTTCTCATGTATCAATAATTATATAATTCTTTTTCGTATCCCATTCAGCAAACCCTTTCATTTAATACCCATATCATAGGGGTGCATTTCAAATAGCCTGTCCGTTATCTTGGACGCCCGCCATATTGGATTTGAATCACGTGACTATTTTTTTCGTATTCCTGACAGCAAACCCTTTCTTTTGATACCCATATCATGGAAGTGCATTTCAAACAGTCAGTTCGCCATCTTGGGGAGGCCGCCATATTGGATTTGTAATGACGTTTCTTAGCTAGTCATGTATTGTCATCAGAACTCAGAGCGTGTGCAAAATTTCATCTTAATCAAAGACCGGGAAGTGGGTCAAATTAAGATTCAAAGATTCCGTTACATAGATACATACAACCCGAACTAATAAAAGCGTGTTAAAAAGATTGTTAACATTTTTTTATTATTTCCGTCAATTTGGAGAACATAGTTGATCAACCTAATTTAAATGTGGATTTGATATTTACAATTTATAACCTCATAATAAATCAAGATTTTTCCTTAAATCCATACCTATGCTTCATGCTGTGTCAATATTTGTCTCGCATAACTCCTTGTAGGTGTGTGAGTCTGTGAGATAAGACCTAATGTGCATCGTAAGGTAGAACCGGTCGCCCTGTGCATTTTCCTTTTTAATATTTCTCACCGTGATATTTACGGTATCGTGTGTAATCGAGACCTTGTATTACTGGAACATTACTGCAACAAATTGTTTTAACTGCAATGAAAGATTAATGAGGCGTTGCGTGATCAAGTAATTTGGTGTCACTGAGTAGTACTGTTTGCTTTGCTACTTCTTTGTGCCGTTTCTGAAAAGTATGATCTACTGTACAAGCATTGAAATTTATTTTTACGATTGGCGACATCGCTTACGAAATAGAAGGAACGATTTTGAAATAATGTGCAATTGTGTGTTTTTCAATATTCTCGAAGTTTTCACTGGTTGACTGAAACTGCTATTATTTTGACTTTGACACAATTATTTGTAGGTACTTAAAAATATCCTACTTAGATTACTATTTATTTTACCACCTAAAATAATGTTTCGTCAGCACGTCACGAACGCAAAAATAATCGTCCTTCCTTTTGATAATATTGAAGTACTTCTATGAATTGTAAATCCCCATGACGTTAATGGTCATAAAGTTGGTAGTCACATGTGCATGAGGCCATAGCTGATGTAAGGTGAATCAAAAGCGCGAAACACCGGTGCGGTCACGTAGCCCAACGCGACTACCGCGAGGGGGGTGGAGTCGGTTCAACGACCCGAGTGTTCTCCTTTAGACCCTAATTGCACAATGGAGTGCAGTTGACGAATCGCATCTTGTAGCTCGCGGAATGCTTGTTGTCCTGCGTACGAATTTTGCATAGTGAAATCGAGAAATTATAACACTTATTTAAAACATGATTATGCTTTTTCGTCCCATTGCTGGGCAAAGGTCAGCTCAGCAATTAAATGCACCTTATTTTGTTATACTTAGAAACGAGCCTGCATTCATGTTGTTTCTTTGAGTATCGATCCAAAAATTATTGTTTTGTAGAAGAAATGTCTCAATTTTACAACTTTTGCTTTTTTTCATAATCGTGTAAAGAGGTGAATGAATTTGTAAGATGATCAAATTTAAATTAACTGACATTAAGAAGACAGAACGTAGACAGCAGAAGCAGAAGAAATAGAAATAAAATCAAACGTATTTAGGTTTGTGGCGGATAATTATTAGAACATAGTTAAATCGATTGTCGCGATCAGAGTAAAACGCTAGTTCATGTAATAGGGTAAACAAAATTAATATAGTACCTATTCTTTTTTTGCTGTCCTATTTATTGATACAAACGATCTTAATCATTATGTTCAAGTACTTCTTTGAATATTGGAAAGTAAACCAACTGGTCTTACGCTCCGGTGACGACATTGACTGTGTCACGTACACCAAATTTTGTATGTGGACATGCACTCGTACGCACCATTATAACATGCGTTGCATCAGTTGTTTATTGAGATGCGTTCTGTTAAATGTATAAGGAAATAAACAATAGTTGTTTTGTTCAAATACAAATCTAAAAACGTCGGTAAATTGCGCTGATTTTCCTGATTCCTCCTTCCCGGAAAAGTATAAACATATATTTCAGTGTATATATTTAGGTATTCGATATTTAAAAACAGTTTTTTGTTTAACAACTGTCTGTAAACAAAGATGAATTTAAATTTTTGTGATTTCTTTTGAGAGTTCCGATTTACATCATCCAGGATGTTAAAATTTCACAACGATATGTAAAGGTTCTTGCGCATGCCCGAAGATGCATCTAGTGCCTCTAATTGACTCAGTCTAACAACAATATCTCTAGAAGTAACATTATTTGCCAGAATACTTCAATTAACAACCTAGTTTACATTTATTTTGTTCGTGCTAAATTTGTAACTTTTGCTCTCAAGATCAAGCCAACGGAAACAGTTTTGGTGTGAGTATTTTTGACGTTGTGTTTTTATTTAATTGAGGTAAATCTTTTGGCACTGTTATTATTATCACTACATAGTATAAAGCAAAGTATTTTTCTGTCTATATCCCTACGCTTAATCTTTAAATTTACGCAACTTATTTTGATGCGGTATTTTTATTAGATAGAGTAATTCAAGAAGGTTTTTATAGAAAATCCAATATTACAAAGTATTTACATTACATCCGTGCGAAGCCGGGGCGGGTCGCTGGTTTCATTATAAAAAAAAATATTACGTTTTCTTACAAGCAGTTGTTATCCGCGAAACAAACGTCAAACTGTTAGTAAGTCATCTAATGAAATCTGAATAATTAAGATGAAACCAAATAAGACCTAGACAGGCAAACTGGTAAAAAACAAACACGAAATACAAATTCTTCTTTGACGTCATTGTATTTGGTATTATGGCATATAAGAACTGCAAAAGTAGATTTTTCGAATGCAGTTTTTAGATCCATCGCAATGTTACATTAATAAACTATTGAATTTTGTTGTGGTCTAAAAATTTCCTAACATACCGCGTGTCTTGATTCCATATCAACTTCGATGGCGTTGTGGCTAAGGTCGCTCTAAGCGCGTAAGGATTCTCGGTCAGACCAATTTGGACCTTAATTTGGCATTGGTTTTCATAATTGCGTATTCGTCGTGTTGTAGGTAGGTAGGCACAGTAGCATTCTTCCGCAGCGCTTAAAATATTAACAAAATAAAATCAAAATCCAACAGAGCAGCAGCCTACAGTCTCCATTAGAGGTGGGTGTCGTATTGCGCGGCTAAATTGTGGAACAACGCGGCTTCATTGCGAGCCGTGGATATCAAATGACCGCTTCGGTCTGCCACCAATTTGATAGATTGGTAACGTGTACGTTGATACATAGGATCGGTTTGAAATCTGAACAGCCTACTGTTGTCTTTTAATTTCGTACTTTATCATACTCACCAGCTAGGGGCGTTATGAAAAGAACAGTTTTTATTGCCTTAAGGATGTTTGACAATCAAATATCCCATGTTATTGACGTCAGTATGAGGTTTTACATAGCGCGAAAATTAGCATTCAGACGAATTTGTCATTTTCATTCGACTGATGTACCTAAGTAAGTATAACCTATTTTTATTCCTCCATCGTGTAACCTATTATGGAGATGAAATGGCAATAGAAATGTTGTGATGACAAAAGTGGCCGAATATGCAAATATACCAGAACTCGGCGCTAGAAGCCTCTCGGAAAATAAATTGCTTTTGATAATAATATAAAAAAAAAACAAAAATATAAAATAAGTATTTACTTTTAAATATCAGTTTTCTATAGCAAGCGCTTAAAATCTTCTTTTATGCATAAAAAAACTTATGACTGCAGATGGCTCTGCTCTTTACAAAACATAATTGTGAAATTTTATTTATTATAATTAACGACCTGTTTGTTATTATCTATACTGAGCAGATTACAAATTTGTAAAACAATTTCATACTATGCTTTTTTCTGTATGACCCAGTATGGGAATGAATAAAATATCTTCGTGAAAATGTACTGATGGTTAACTTGTACCTAGAGCGAAAATCCGTCCTCATCATAGAAACATACCACAAATATTGTTTCATAACTTTACTGGGCGACATCAACACAACGAACCAATTTCGGTAACCAATTGAACAATCAAGTATGTATGAAATTTTAATGAACTCAACTCATGGTACTCGTATTGATTTATACTTTTGGAAGTCTTGCCATGCTTAAGAAACGTTCAACTCGCTGTTAGAGGGATAATGTGCGTATGGGATAATTATCAGTTATGGTTTGATGGCTTACATTATTTCTTCATGTTTTTTTTTCTTTCCACGATTACTTCAAAATCATTCGATTTTTCCGGGAGGTTCAAAAACGTTTAAACTGTCTACACGAGTATACTGTCCTGTCACTTATGCCCTAAGTCATTTTTATTCGTATTAGCATTAAATATTTGGCTCCGGCCCAAAGTCTAAAATTCTAATAACAGAACTTCTTGTTTACCTTAAAATCTTTAAATAGTTTAAAAATGTATTCTGTTACCACGGGACAATTGCAAATCAATCTTATTAATCGTGCAGCACCCATCTCGAAGTTTTCGCTACATTACTCTAAACATAATAACAGCAACAATTAAAATGAAACACGTCCGTTTTAGCAAACGAAAGCTATGTTTATACGGAGTTCATTGACTTTAACAGGAGCGCAGCCACCAAAATAACTTGTTTTATCCCTGTCACCACACGAGTTAGGTTTCAGCTTCGTCTAGATAGCGATATGCATAGAATCGCTTGCTGTCGTACTTCCAGTCTTCCGGGCAGTAACGCCGGCACTTATCTTTCAGCAGTAATTTCCCATTGTTGTACGGCCGTTATCAGTGCCTCATGGCTGGATCGTAAACTAAATTACAGTGTGTAAAACGTAGTATCACACGATCCGCTGGTGTACCTCACAAACCTGATCGTGATCGGCCGCCGATAGTCTGCCGTGTGCCGTGAACCCTCTTATCGGCTTGCGTGCTTGCCGAATGAACGGCGCGGCGATCCTCGAAAATTTATCATCGCGTTATGTCGCCGGGCATAATGTGCCTATGTGGGCCGCGTCACGACCACGAGTGTTGCGCCGCCGCCCGCCGCGTATCATTCGCCTCGCGATCGTCGAACCAACCGTACGCCGCTCGGCACGAAACTAAACTCGCGAATCCGATCAGCTGTTCCGAGTTTGACAACACACACCGGTGAACCTATCAACATTTAACAATTTAATACCCCACGTCCTCAGTACGCACCATGGTAAGGATCAGTGATTCAGTGACAGTGTGAAGTGCAAAACAAGTGAATGTGTCCTCTTACAATACTCGTTCAGACGCATCGACTCGAGTTCGCGGAGCTTGTTTGAAATTGTTAATTACTCGATATAGTGTCGGCATTGATAGGGCACGTTGTTTTTATCATATTGAAATCTAAACCTTACCTATGCCATATCGCTCGCGCAGTCGATTTGAATTTCAATAAACAGTATTGAAATGGTAAAGAAATCGATCTGTCTACCCCCTATTGAAATTATAAATAAGCAGCGATGACGTCTTGTAGAATGTATACGATTTCCAGTCATACTTCGAGGAAATAATTGTCAATTTTGTCCGTAGTGGATTCGGTGGTTTGGTTTTGTGAGGTTTTGATCCGGCGTCGTTTTGAGTTCGTTTGTTCTGCAGCTGCATCCGCGGAGTGGTGGTGCGCTTGTGGGTGACGTGCGACCGTCTTGTTTGTGTGATCAGCTAAAATTAGCGGACCCCCTCCCCCGCCGTACGCGCCACAGGTTATGTAACCGCGCCACGACGGCCTTGACTCCCGCGCCGCTTCGCCATTGGCAGATCGATGCGCCGATTCTTCCATTCTAGATTGAATGCGATTAATAAATCTTGCATCGATGCCTCAATAGTAACTGCATTAGTCTGTCAATCGACGGAAATATCCAACTAAATTTGTGATAGGAGTGGTTTGTGCATTACGTACGCACAGAATGCATCATTGTTCACGAGGTGACTTGCATGTATCAATGCTAACATTGTTAGGACCGGTATACCGGCGTTGGTTTACTTTAGTTCCAAGTGCATCGTGTAAATAACAATTCTTAGCGTTAGCGACGCTTACTGTGGAATATTTAATGCATTTTGTTAAAAAAAGAAATATTTACCATAGCTGCCTTCTAGAGATGCTCGTTTTCTTTTGATAAACGTAATTTCCGATGCACACGTATATTGCATTTAAAAGCTTCTGATTTTTGTAAAAGTGTTTAACACACATTAACATGTCTTATTGGGATTTCAGTTAATTTCTCACTCTCTCTCACAGAATTAACTTCCCGATGTTGTCTAGATTTTCATGCACGGCGGATTGGTTTCTCTGGTTCCTGGCCCAAAAGTTGTTCTAACTTAGTTTTTGGGTAAATAATGACAAGTCTCCAATGTATCCACAAATTCAGTAAACGTGGATGCCAATTGATCCAAAAAGCGTAGCTACCGTGATTATAACAGAGGGGATCCCTAGGATGATAAATTGACATGTTCATTTGTTTACCACCATTATTATTACTTACACGCGTCTTATCTACATCACGTCCTTCAAACATTTCCAAATATTTATCAGACGCGATATCGTCGCGTCTGTCTCGACTACTTTTTGCGATAGTAAGATAACTCATCCACTTTCCAGTTTTTCCATACATGGTAGATACTTAATTACTTTTATCAATAGTACTTTAACATTTTTGCTTTAGAAACAGGTTTTCTACGTGCTCTGATCAAATCAAATTTTTTTTTTGTCTGTAAGGATACAGACAAAAAAAAAATTAATTTTATATTTAAGAAAAATAACAAAAACAATAATTTAAAATAAAATTCTTCGTTTTCAAATATTCAATCCACTTACTTTTAAATGTATGCAAGAGTAAAAATTTTGACTATATGCCCTATTCGACTTTAAGATGTTGGCTTGTAAAATAATAATATTGAAGATCAGATCTTCAAGATTTAAAGATAAATTTCACTTGGAAGTAGTCGACAGACAGGCGCAATAAAAAATAGAAAATAAATATCTTTCTGTAACTCTACGAACAAATTTCGTAACATGTAAATTTATTCAGCTAAAGATAAAGAAAGTTCCAGAAAAGTAGTGACAGAAGTAAAGGCATGTTAAATTAATGCAGAATATGTGTAAAATGACGTAACAGCAGACGTCCTCGGCCGTGACAGAGTAATTGTTGAATTGCGTTGCCCGAGCGGTATCACGGCCAAGGTCGCCGCTGCGAACAACTGTTTTAGTTCAACGGAACTTTTACAGACTGTAAGAGTTCTCCCGAAATATAATCGAGATAATGAAAAAGCTAATCTTCCGCACAAACTACTCGCTGATGTAAGATTTTACATAGGTTTAACAGGGCATTTAAATGTTATAAGTGGAGAATAACGGCTTTTCTAAAGGAACATACAAATTGTTGAATTGGCTCTATCGAACAATTCCACTTCATCAAAACGTTTGCTGAAGAAGTAAGAAAGTCTTCATAAGCGCGGCCATTGTTTACGGATTTTTCATTATGGAGTTGTAAATAAATATTAAATGACGAAGCAGAAATCTTTTAAAAATCAGATAATTCGATTGTAGTTCTACATAGGCTTCAAGTGTCTACCTATCAGATCTGTTCATAAGCGTGTATTTTCTACTCAATTTTCTCCGCTGTAAGACGTACCTACTCATATCTGTAACTCATATCGTAAATCTCATCAAATCCATCGCTTTGCTTGAAATAGAATTACAGGCTTTGTGGTGGATCTTTCCAAGCTTCTATTCAATTCTGAGAGGATAATTGCGCCTTTTTACAATGTGCGTTTAACTTTAGTTAATAGACAATTAAGTCTGAGCTACTGAATGATGTCTTAACCTCGTTGTATCTTAAGTTATTTTTGCAAAAATTTTAAAAACACTTTTTATTTTTCGTTAATCGGCGCCTCACTGTCTGTACTGTAGATGCAGTCGCATAAAAGTGGTTCGGGGGTAGCTCAATGAGATAGGCCGACGGTTCGCAATCTCTGGCGAGCAATCGATACGGAACCCGCCGCGTGTTCGGGGTGCGCGCGCAAGCTTTCCACAACAACTTAGTGAATGGCCGGCGTGGAGAAAATGTAGGGGGCTTTTCACAGAGGAGATCGTGCAAGGTCGTTAGCAAGGCCGAACTTACTACCATCAACATATCTCGCTCTCGCGCATCTGCAGCGTATAGGAATGTCCCTCTCTAGTAAATTCACTTCTAGTGATACGCGTAAATGCAACATCCAAATAAAACACACCCCCCCACGGATTATGTCTGGCCCGCGATGAATCGTCAGTTTTCAACGTTTCAGTCTTACGTATCTTATCAATCTGTATGAAGGTACATTAAGAATTAGGCCGTTTTTCTTTGAAAAGTGCACTTTTTTAAGTATTCTTGCTCCTAAATTGAACAACTAAACTTGATTTTAATTGATCTTTAAATTATTTATACCGATATTTACATCTAACCTCTTAACATTTAATATGATAAGCAATATATATTATGTAGTTTTCCATATGTTATGGCTATTTTTATCACTGATTATGGGGTAAATGAAAACCTGATCCTTTGCTTCTTGTCAACAATATTTTCATTATCTATCTACATAGGTACTAATGGTTATCAATTGATATCAATATTGGATTCAAGACTGACGCAAATGTTTTCTTTCGGGTCATCTGATTGATAGATATGCATTAATTAATCCATGTTTAGAATATTTGTAGTAACTGCTTCGAGATAGCTGTTGTTTATTATCTCAGTTATCTATTTCTGTAGTATCCTCACTTCAGATTCATCAAATAAGTGTCAACTCTACTCGAGTAAACACGTTCCTTTGCTATTTTTTGTCGTAATCACAATCGTTCCATTTGTTTGTGACTATTTTATCGTCTTCAAGTTTTCGATAACTTCATGTGACGGTATGTTTATTGTATTAGTATGTATAGAGTACATTATTGAATTATCTTTAATAATTACGTATTCATAATTAAACACATTGTATTAAATAGTTTTATTTGTATCGTGTTATACATTGTCCGTTTTTATATTGAACATGTAGGATAGTAATTCTACTATAAGCGGTACCTACTTCAAAATGTGTTTACGATTATCGTTAGCATGGTTTAATCTTATCAGTAAAGCTGTACAATGTACATAATATAAATATGCGTAATAATTAATCAATGTTAAAAGTACTCATAGGTATAATGTTGTTTTAGGTATATTTTGTTGCATAATTATGTGAGTTCTCACGATAATAAATTGGTATTTCTCTTCTCCAATATCTTTTTTTCGTTTACACATATCATCAATCAAAGTTTTTTGATCTAAGATGCAGTGTTAAGTTATGCGCGTATATTTAGTAACCCTAGATACGAGTAGCTCATCAGCTTCGTCTGAACGTCGACCTTGAGTATTGTTGACTGATTATACCCGCCATTGTATGCTCTAGAGCTAGTCTCAGATGTGTCACACAAATCTAGTGTACCTGTTTATTTTCCATTCACACATCCCGCTCCTTCACTCGTATGCAAAATCAATTAACACACTAATGTTCGATTCTCGGTAGACTAATAACCATGCAGTTCACATTATTGTTTATTACGACTTGTAAGATGAACACATTACGTATGTATGGAGATGGCAGACCGATAATTTTGTGTTACCTGGCTGGCAAAGCTATTTTGCTACTGATTTTTTTTATGTTCACAGCGGTATCGAGTGCAAAGATAAGGTGTTCGCTGCACACCAAGTGCAGCATGTGGACTTAAAGCCGATTGTAGTGCAGACACCTCAAGTCTCCATCGCGCCCATAGAAGTGGCCAACGGTGCTGTGGTAACAGCCACACCACAAGAAGAGGAACGCCCGATTCCAGTAACAGAATCTATATTTGCGCCGCTAAAGGAAGAAATGAACAAAGGATTTCTCATGTTCTCGGAGGACGAAGGTCCTACAAGTAAGTTGAATCCCAAACATTCTTATAAACAAAATACTTTTATTTTTATTAGAACATTACTAATTAAACATTATTTTTTCAGTGCTGAAAGACGAGCCAGTAGACCTTACTCATTTGGCGCCCACCGCCGGTGACTCGTGCATCCCTCTGGAAAACAGTCCGTTCTATATGTTTGATGAATTCATACTGAATGACAATTATTCTAGTCTGTTGAGTGATGACTTGACTAATGGATCGCCAGTTGATTCGTTAACACCGGAATCGTTGCTGTTATCTTCGCCTGAGCCTTATGTGGGTATTCAATTTGCATGCAAAACATTCATTGCATTTATTTCTTTGAATATAAACAACTAAAGTTTTTTCTTTCTTTTAGGAAACTGAATCCTCGTGTGAACAGTCTTCAATCATCGTAAATGATTTATCGTTACATGCATTTGACAGCGCGCGGTCAGACAATGACATAGATGATGGGCACTCCCCGTTCATACCCCTCACTGATGAGCGTCCAGTACTGGAGTCAGCTGTCATGTGGGGAGCGTTACCGGACAGCGTTAGCCAAGCTAGGCCTCAGCCTACAGACATACAGACGACGTCGTCTGCGCCAGCGCTGCAACGCTTGCTTGCAGCACCAACTACAGGACCACCCCCACAGGATCTCATTACAAATATTTATTCAGATCAAGGTAAAACTCTACTCTCACAATCAAGATATTATTTTTGTTACACATTGTTGAGTTCTCCTGCAACTCCATTGTAAATAACCAAAAAAGATCAGATTGAAAAAACATAGCATTTCGGAATCAGAATCATTTATGAAGTTTGTGAATCAATCCTCAGACCTCGGACAATATCAATTTTTAGATTAGATACTCTAGTTGCCGTATTTCATAAAAAATACCTTTTCAGGTTTACTACCCTGTAAAAGTATGGCATCATGGGACACAGGTGTCAAAAGGTTGCATAAACAGGAGGAGGAGCCCACAGCGAAACGCGCGAAGCGCAGCCCATCACCGCCTCCGACGTCGACGCCTTCCAGCACTCAGTCCTCCAGCGTCCTCATGAACCTCCTGGTGAGCGGATGCGACGTCGACGCTGGCTACATCTGCATGGTGCAGTGCCGGCCCCGGCAAAAAACGAAAGCCTGAGGCACGGACCTCATAAAAAACCAAAAACTGTGATAAACGCACGTCCAGTGTTCAATCGCTTCTAGTTATCCCGTGCTTCTCTCACAAACATTCAGGTCGAATTTAATAAAGTTATTGTAACAGTGCCGTCAAAACTTGTGATATTAAACGGGATTGTGTCTGTCGCGTCTCGGACGCTGAACGATGTTCTAAAGACAATAAAAATGGAATCGAATAGAAATGAAACCGCGAAAGCAATAACAGTTGGATGGCCGTTCGAAGGGACTTAGCGCTGGTTAGCTTAGAATGTTACGGTCTTGCAATCTCGTGCTTTTGCCCACGGGCGTAGTTTTAGTTAATTTATATAGTGGTACATTCGTGACAATGTTGTAAAGTTATTATTGAAGCAATTTTGTCTTTAGAGTCTTTATTCTAGTGCTTAAGTTAACATGCGCATATCGTTGTGGTTATGTGATCGTTGATTCGTTCCTAGGTTACTTAGTTACCAGTGGTGCCCAAGCTGGGGTTCCTTGCCGCGCAATACAGTCTTATGTTCGAAGCTCGAACCGAGTCAATATGTCTTAGACTTTTATGTACTCTCCTAGTTTGCTATTTATTCGTTAAAGTAAGTCGCGCTTAGTTAACTATTTGAATTGTTTACATCGAACAATTTAGTTGTCTGTGAAAATAGTCAGTCGGTATAGTTAAACTATAGTATTTGTGACGGTCGTTATGTACATATATTCGGAGTTTAATTAGACTGTGTAGTATTGGAGTTTGTTTGGACACGGATTCGTTTGTTGATCGTTGCGTAACGCGTTCCCACTGCCAAATGATATAAAGTACAACTTAGAACAAAATGTTGTGTATGGTTTTGTTGTATAACATTATGATAACTACAGAACATGTACATTATGATAATACAGATTTGTACTGTATTTTTTTAAACTTGTTACATGTCATTCAAATATTATGGTAGTAAATTAAATCTAGCAGCTAACGTGTATTTGATAGGCATATACATACCTATGCTTAGTCAGGATAATTATATTAATTGAAAGTCATCTATAAGTGATCGGGGAAATTTTTAAAAATCGTATAAATTATGCAGACAATATGGATTTGTCGTCATTTGTTATAATTTTAAAGTTTATATTGTAAATTGAAGATGTGTGTAATAGAAGAAAAATATTTTTTCTGAAAGAAATAAATATTGATATTGACAGAAATATCATACATAACGTATGAAATAAAAAAGATAAAAATATAAAGTGCTGGCAAAAAGGTGCATGTTGATTTCTTTACCTTTCTGAAACCCATCCTAAATCCTACCCACTCACGTACTAGTTAAGATCTTGACCGGCGACGACGATATATGTCACAAAAATGGTGAATTTTTATCATACAGCTACATATTTACTAAAACTATTAACTGTTATACAGTGGATGTAGACATTCATTATAATCATACGCTTAAAATCAGTGATAATGTAAAGTAGGCTGATTAATGAAATTGTTCACAACATGTCGCTATGACAATATTTACATATACAAAAACGCGATTTCACTGCTATCAAAAAGTGAATACAAATATTTTCGATTCTCATCAACATAAAAAAATTATAAGGAAATAGCTATTAGAAAGAAAGCTATGCTTGAAATAATGAACGTTTTAAAATAGAATTATGTTTCGTACAAACTACGTGGTGCGTTTATTTTGGTTCATAGTAAACACAAACTCACGTGACGCCAAACGATATAATCAACGCTACGCGTGCAATCGTTTAATGAGACGCCATAGCTGCGTGTTCTGATACTGTTTTATCGACATATCCCGTACAGTTCAAATTTTTATGGCATCAGCTGCCATAATTCTGGCACTTCCGTTCTGAAATGGCTAACATGATTTATAGTAATACACCTAGTATGTTTGAAAAATCGCAATGAAACCCGAAAATAAATAAACCAAAATGTCATGTCAATATTTGCAATTCAAAAGATTTCTGTTTAAAATATATAGATTGGCTAGCTATTCTCAAAGTTTGTGTCCATTTAAACTTAAGTTAAACCCTTAACCGGGCAGTTTAAATATATTTCCCACCTTAATGTGAACCATTTGTCCTTAAATTAATCACGAAAATCAATGAACATTTTTGGTATGCTCTAGCCATTTAAGGGTTAAAACAAAATTAACCAAAGTCGTTTAAGAAAGTAGACAAGTTTAAAAGTAACAATCTGGCACAGAATGTTGTAAATCTTCTTACATTAAGCAAATCGTAACCAAGATCGTATTAGATGCAATTGTAGTAAAACATCTGAAACACAGATTTTCACCGCAACAACAATTGTGAGTGGGAGGAAAGTTAATCAACGTTTCAGAAATAGGCAGTCAGAGATAAAAAAAATGTTGCGGGTTAACTCTAAGACAATACGTAAAAGAAAAAATCCTTAAGCTCACCCCGGAGCGTAATGCTCGTCCCAGGGAAACTGAGTCTCTGGCTGTTAAAGGCCGTTGACACGGGGTGGTCGCAGCACGCCCCCCACTGCTTTTATATCCATCTTCCCAGATTCAGCCATTTCACTACGCAACATTTAGCCGAGAACATTCTTATTTGTTCAACGGTAGCTGTGCATTTTCAATTCGTTTTGCTTTGAGCATGGTACGGTCTGAAATAAATGCTAAATTACGCGATGGTTTTTCGAATGAGCGAAGTTAAAGATACATTAATTTGTTCATAAAATTGTATTTAATCGCTCTATCGCTAAAGACACGAGATATTGTTTCGTGACTACCAGCAGTCATTAAATGCATACACAAAACAAAAACATTATAATATCGGCATTGTTATTTAAATTATGAATTATCGTTACTTAGAAATAGAGTTTACGAATAGGATGATCTCAGCAGGTTTAGGATAACGGATTGTAGTTCTTGAGAATAAAACTTACCTAAACTAATGCCTGCTTTGAAAAGGTTACAAACTAAGCATACTACGATTTTGGTTCAATAGTTTAGATCAAAGAAACGAATAAACAAATCGACTTGCATGTTTAAGTATTATTATAAACAAAAAAAAACACAATATCAAAATCGAACATTACATAACATTTTTTAATCATATAAAATAAATTTATTACAGTCGGTCATAATAAGTGAAAACATAGTTGAGTATATAATACAATGGCTTTAATGCTAACAAATATAAAAATTACGTCAGATACGTACGTATAGCAAAAAATTACAAACTATGAAAACAGTAGCTAAACTATTTTTCCAAAAAATATTTATACGTCTGAAACCTCTTCATTTTTTTTTGGAAATCACATTGACGGCTGTTAAAGAAATAGCTTCGTGCCCGAGAGCAATTTATTGCGAATACCTAACATTGTAGACACAATTACTCTAAATGTAATTACAACACTGTTAACTAATTGCATTATTTGATACAATCCCTCTTGTAGTAAGCCAAAATCGGATTTTGGTATACAATCTTGTTTGCTACATAGTTTAGCTACTGATTTCAGTAGCTAAACTTATTTTTCCAAAAAAATATTTATACGACCGAAACTCTTCCTTTTTTTTGGAATTCGGTTAAAAAATCAGGACCTCACTCCAATTGACAAACCCAATGCTGTTCCATCGCCTAAATAAGAAACGTGCCGCAGTAAAGGTTCTACCGAAGCAGAATAAAGGGTATATCCGATAAGCGGCTGCAATCTCATGGGGCTCCCCAAGGAACGATGGGAGTGAGTGAGGACTCGCCATTACAGCGGATGTTCCAATTACTTGCCTGCGGGCTAATCTGTAAATACCTACCCGCATTTCTAGTTCCTTAGCTAAGTGAATTCGCTTATTTGGCTGAGTAAGTATTGGACTAAAATTTTGAAAACAAAAGTCTCGTTGGAAAACTCAGAAAACACAAAGTTATGTATATCAGAGCAAATATAGCTAGTCATACTTTTATGACTAAATCAAAGTAAAGTAAATAAAGTGCTACAATCTTAGAAGGAAGGTTTTGTGAAAAGTCACTAGCACTAGCATAACTTTAAAAATGGCAAACAATAATCGTAAAGATTCTAAATGCACTGATTCCAATGGGTTTGTTAGAATAACATAAATCTTGCAGGCCGTCGATAGTTCGGGATCAGCTCGTAGTTTCATTGCTACGAGATATAAAAAGAAATCTGACATTAGTTGACTTTTGTGAAGACTTTTCGTGTTTATTTTATGAAATGCAGACATTTCAAAGCCAATACCAACAATGGTAGAATTTGAAATGGAACAATGAGTTTTTAGTTAGGTAAAATTAAGACTTCAAATAGTAACTTGTCTTCTTTAATGTTGAATGTTTTTGCGGTGAAATTCATTGATGGCTGTTAAAGAAATAGCTTCGTGCCCGAGAGCAATTTATTGCGAATACCTAACATTGTAGACACAATTACTCTGAATGTAATTACAACACTGTTAACTAATTGCATTATTTGATACAATCCCTCTTGTAGTAAGCCAAATTCGGATTTTGGTTTACAATCACGAAAAATCTTGTTTGCTACAAATTAAAATGTAGTGAGGCATAATAAATGAGATCATTTGCATCAGTCTAAGGACTGTTAATTCATTTTTATCGGAGGGATGTACTTGGATAGCTCGGAGCAATTACTTACGTGATTTAAGTCTTAACCTTTCGTTATGATTAGGCATTCAATTCTTGATTAAGACTTTATTACGGTCGGTCGTAAGTGAAAACACAGTTGAGTATATAGCTACTTTCGTATGTGCCACCCTCGCTTCAAGGGCAATAAGACGCGTGCTTCTGAAAATGTTTGAGTATAAAGATCCCATTATGTCGTAAAAAGTAGTACATAACATACAGAGACCATATTTTTCATTTCTCTATGTTATTGCGTAATGTTCTTCTTTGCGCTTTTATATAGACGGCAATATAAGAACAAAAAAAATGTAATTTGCCTTTGTAAAATACTTACTTGCATTTGTAAATTACTTAAATACTTGGCAATTCAAAACTATTAAAGCTTGAATATTTTATTAAGTAAGAAACAAGCTCCTGATATGTAAATTAACGTTTTTGCTGACGCTTTTATTTTTTGCATCCTTGAAAAGTTGTTGAACAAATTTTATATGATTTATTTGTTTGAATACTATAAACCAAGCTAGTAACTAATGTATAGGCCTAATTAAATTGAAAACAAGTACAAAAAAAACCACTTTAGCTCGGGTTCCATCGAAATTGTCTTGATCATTTAAAAGGTAGTTGCTTACACTAAATCTCAAGTGGCTTACACTAAATCGAATACAATCCTAGGGTCGTTGAAACTTTTAGTGAACTAGGCCAGATATCTGATTTGCCTGAGGCATGCGACGGCTGAAGTCAGCCATACATCTTAGCTAAAGTCATTTTTAAAGCTGCAATATTATATCGATTTGTCTGGTGACCCCATGGGTTGCCCGCAATGCACCAACATAATCGTCTATACGTCAAACATGTTCAATTAAAATGCTTTCGTGCGGTTAATCACACGATTTTAGGAAAAAAGTGTGCATTCTTGATAAAGAACTTATTACGAGAAAAGCATTTGCTAATGCAAAGCGTGATTTAATAGAACCTACCAAACAAATTGTATAAGATTTTTGTAGGTATGTTTTAGAATTACTGTGAACCATAATGAACAAGCCTATACTATATATATTTGATCGTTTATTGTATGTAGGTATGTATCAGGCTCTGTAACTAAAATCAATGCTATTACTAGCTCACACCGTATTCAAATGTGCGCCAATGGTGACTCATATCTAGAAGCTCATAAAAATCATCCGACCGATATAATTTAACTAATGTCTATGGTACACTTTATTTGTTTTAATATTGTATAAAGGATATTGGTCTCCAATATATAAACCGATTCCATGATTCTTTGTTGGAAAAGCAATACCCCAACGCACCATGATTTAGAAACCTCCATATTTGTAGGTATTATAACAGTCGAATTGAGAAACGTCCATTTTTTGTAGTCATTTAAAAATAAAAACTTGTGTGTGGTTGAATTTGTACTGTGATATACAGTGTAGGAATGTTGTTCTAGTAGTTAAGTCTAGTTAGTAGGCAATTATTATGATCTTCTCGTCTCTAAACATGTAGGTACGTTCATAATATATCAGAACATTTGTTACGCGGCTAGTTAGGTGTATTATGTAAATGTATGATGAATATTCACCATCGTCATATATATCAAGTCAAGGTCATAGCTTATATTGAGTACTGCTTCACACCTATCTTCTTAAAGTACAACATGCATCTTTTCACTGGTTCTTTCTCCCTTTATTCGAAAGAAATCTGTTTTTTGTATTAATTAAATATTTTATTTAGTTCTAATATTCTATTTTTGTGTGTTTCCAGCCCATGAACCAGTCCAGGCAGCAGCAAGCAACTCAGCAAAGTCAACTACACCCCAACTTCCAGCTTTTCATGAACACTCCGAAGCTACCCGCAGAACACATCAATAAGAACAATATACCAATACCTGTAATAAACATACAGAACCTTCAGAGTAAACAAATAATGCGCTCCAATACTCCGATACCCAATTCAGTTATACGCACAAACTTGAACAGCAATGTTATGCGTCCCTTGAGTGTAAATACAAATAGTCCTATGTACTCCTTACCCTCCAGCCCAAGTACCCCTAATTACAGCCCGATCACGAGTCCAGCTCAAAGGGACAGACTCCTCAGTCCGTACTTCACTCCTCAATCTTTATCTCCCGTGGATAACTTCAACCAACTGTACAGTCCAGGAAGTAGAATTGTGTCTCCGGTAGGAATCTTGAATGGCGGTGATCCGTACTTGAGCAACAAGATGCAGGCTAGTCCGAGCTTCCCGTTTCAACCTGGTGAACTTCTCCTGGACGCCAACATGCCGATGCCCTCACCCATCTTCTGGGGCGATACCGAGATGCTGCAAGGCACAAACGAACTCTTGACGGCATTTGACGACGTTAAACTGGCCTAATTCTTCTGGATCAGGGAATGTTGAGTGATTTCTCAGTTTTTATTGGAACCGTTGTGCAAAGATTGGACGAAGTTACCTGAAGCATTTATAATTTAGTTCCGCGTCAAATGCCAAAGCGTATGCTCGTATTCGAATCTTAACACGAACATTCCATATTAAAAGCAGGAAAGGTGGAAACGTATGTTTCCAATTGAAATCACTCGAACGAATGCAGGGTTTGGTACGGTAATGTGAAAAGGGTAAGATCAAAAGCCATCGGGATTCCGCGCAGTCCTTTACGTGATATGGTGTCTTGATGTTCCCAATTGATTATAACTTAGTTTTATAGTCTAATCCAGACTTTCTATAATCTCATTTTTTACTGTTACCTACTATTGAAGGAATAATATTTATGTCACTGTTGCAAACACGACTTGTGATCAAATTAACTTTCGTAGTCGCAACGAATTTCATTTTCATCTATGTGGATGGCTTCCATATAGTCGAGGAACATTTTAATCGAAACGGGTCTGTTAATGAAATGTAAGGCCTTTTTAATAGTATCTTAGATGTACCTTTGCAATAAACTGATTGTATAGAAATGCGTATTTCTGTGTAATCAATGTCCAATAAATTCAATGTTTTGAATTAAATCTAGTAAATGTTTTAATGGACTGGAATCCTGGGTGATGTATGATGTAACGATGTGACTTAGAAAAATAATACAGTAGTAGGTTTTAAGAGTGTATAGTTTATATGATGTTGTTTATTATACATGTACGGATGGATCTAAGTTAAGTATAATTTAAGAGTAAAATACTATAATTGAAGTCTACCACGACAAAAATAAAGATAAATGAAACAGGTTACTGGAACACAAGATTTATTTTTGTCTGGTTTTGGTAATAACAAGAAAAAATTGATATTATTCGGAGAAAATTGGCGTATGGCTGATCATTTTATTAATTTAAATATACTTTTATTTCACAAAATGTTACATTTTTGCAATTAGTAACTAGTTATTTTAGGTTGTAAGAAAATTTGACATGAGTTTGAATAATGCTATTTTGTATACGATATCAAGTACCTACCGAGTGTAGTTCTTGATAATTTAAGATCAAAATTATATACTCATTTAAGAATTAAGGGAACATTACGTAATGTGTTATTCTTCTTGTTTCCCCAGTTTGTTAAAAACGATTACTAGATTTGAAACAAAATAAGTTTTATTACAAGTTTATACGTTTGTCAACCTTTCCCAAACCACACATTTAATTATAACGTGATGTGTCACAAATTAAATGTTATTGTATTTTTTTAATGGAACTATAATAAAAATTACACTCCATTAAAAAAGCGATAGTAAGTAATAGAAAAACGTTTACAGTTCTGCTCGTCAGATCCGTTAGCCTGATCTTGGCCTGAGACGCTACCGCGTATGTAGATTTTCTTATTTGATCCGTTCGATAGCCGTTTAGGTGTATTTTCCTACTAGTTATTTTCAATTCCCATTCTCGAATAATATTATTTACTTCAATACTTTATTATGTATATATAGCGATTGCTTTTGATTCTTATATCCAACACAAATTTATTTATCTACATCTTTATTTAACAAGTATTACAATTTTAAGAGTAGGTAATATGATACTAATGTGTGTCACAATCTATACCGTACATTTCAAGTACAATCTGATACTAGAACAAACTGATCACTATGACCTTTAATGCAATTACTTTTCCCATATAAATCTCGTTAGATTTATTTTATATAAAATTAATTCGTAAGGGTAACTAATATTAATTTTTAAGATGGGATTGTTATTGTACGAACAATAAAAAGAAAATTATAAACATGGATACAATTTATTTACAGTAGGTATTAATTAATCAGTTAAAAAATATTGAGCAATTGAATTGATTAAATAGATGCTAATTATTTAACTAAGTGTAAATATGATTGTTGACATAAATGTTTCAGAAGATGTTGCTTTGATAAATTAAATGCCTATCTATTGTCTGAAGTATGTATGTTTGTAATTAAATGTTTATTATGTTAGATAGGTAAACAGCAATGTGCAACAACGTTATGTGAATTCAGTCTCAAAGGTTTATCAGAATAGTGCCAAATGGAATATCAAATCAAATGTTGATATGTTTTAATAACACGTACATATTTAAAATGTACATACTCCATAGGTTTTTTGTTCATGAGATCTTGTTAAAGTAGTGTATTCATTGAGGCTAAATATTTTTCGTCACGCATCGCTTGCCGTTTCGTGTGACTCTTAAACAAGAGAATGAAACACGTCTTGACATTTTGTTCAGTTTAAAAACGCGAAGTTTTTCTAAACTTCTTGGTTGCTCGTACACATTGTTCTGTAATGGTGTCGTTTTGTAGACGAAAGCAACTTGCTAAAAGTTTGCTAATAACACAAAATAATGTATTTACTTGATTCGTCATGTAAATCTGTAGAACTACATCAACGATGGCTCGCTTGCATTGTTATACAAATTGGCGTAATTATTAAACATCATTATGTAGCTTTGTAATGGCTTTGCGGTGTCTTCGTTGCTTATTTTTACGTTTATGGTGCTACAAACAGGTTGCAATGGGATTTTTTACCTAAATGCTAAACGATAGAGACCGGTAATAGGTAAAGAAATAATCTACATAATTTTTGCAAAGTAAAATTTCCGTAAAAACGATGACAGATACTTTGACATACGCGTGCTAAAAAAAATGTATGAAACAAAATAAAACTTAGTGCCGTTAGGAAAATAAAATAAATACTTAGTTATTCTGCACAAGTAGATACCAAAGCTGTTGCTGCTTACCTCATAGTTAGGTTAAATTAAGTTATTATTACTTTCAAAACATACTGCCAATTTTCATTACTACAGCACTTTACAGTTGTGTCGTAATACTATCAAATGAAGTCTTGAAGGCGCGTTGTGCCATAGAAATAATAAAAATATTGTATTAAATTAGGTTTTGTTTGAAATTAAGATGTTATATTTTGAAAATGTATATCAAATTTCTTGACTACCAAAACAGCACGTTCATAAACGACAATCGAGTAAGATTATTTTATGCTATTTTGTATGGAATTAATTCACCTACTCACCGCTGCGGCGCCATTAAAATTCCCATACTATTTTGTTGTACTAATTCTCGATTTCCGTTTTGAACATGCATTATGCAACAGGTAGGTACTATCTGAAAATATTTTTTACAAATATTGTAAATACTGAATCAGATTTGTTTTATACATGTTTAGATAATAAATTCTGTCTTTATCTGTATATTATTGTTTTATTGTAAAAAATGGAAGGCACTTATAGGATTCCTACTTAATAAATACTCATTCAAAATTAAGAGCCACTTCTTTATATAGAATCAAGAAATAAATATAAATGTAGAAATGGTCGTATCACAGTCTCCGAGGCTTTCACATAAATTTTAAATTCACAAGGAAGATGTTTTCCGTTTTCTCTTTGTACTCAGCTCCCTACTTGGTTTAATTAATTTACTTGCGTTGGTGTATTTGGTTGTGACCATGCCATGTGCACCAAAGGTTGTGGTTTCGAATCCCATCGAGAACAAACATTGTTGTGATGACTAATAAGTACTTACCTTTATTAAATTATCTGGTTTATTACTTATCTAACATCATCTCTTAGAGTAAGGACTTCTAATACTTACTCTGAGTATCATTGGGTGACTGCAGAAAATTAACTGCTAATGCCATCTATAGCTACATTTAAAAACGATTCGAAGAATTTTTTATTTACTATTTAGTACATACATGTTTAGATAGATGGCGCTAAAATGGTAATACATCATTTAAGACTTCGTTGGAAAAGTACTGATAGTAGGTGTCACTGCATGCCTCACTCTACATTACTTATTATATGCCTCACCCAACCCAATGCCCTCTCAGTTTTAATGCTTGATTAATCTTAAGTAACAAAGGTATGTACCTATAATTAATACATACTTAAATTAAATGAAACGACAGATAAACTTAAATTTTCTACTGTCAATTCTGTCATCATCTATTTAATGACAGATAACTGTCAGTTAAACGTCATTCTTCACCGTTCTTGGTTGGGTTAGGTACGGGCGAGTTTTTGGTGATCGTGATAATGTGTGTTTATTTTTATTAATTGCTCTAATAAAAAATGAGATAAACATTGTTTAATCCCCGAAACGACACAAGTCTAGTGTGGTGAATATTAGTGCTAGTGGCAGTTTTGAAACATGGCTACTACGCCGAAGCAAGTGAACGGATCCAACGGTCCCTTGGGAAAGCGGAAGAAGTCAAAGGGAAGCAAGGGCTCCTACCTGTCGAAATGGCTGGACAAGAGTCTACATCACATACAGGAGGCTACGCCTAGCATGGACACTTACGACGCCTTTGCCAATCCCAATATGAACTGGCCATCGCAACTGAACGGTTCACAATTCTCGCCTGGCTACGATCCGTATAGGTACATTTACGGTTGCGCTGAGCCGATGTCGCTTCCCACGCTCCCAAGCTACTGGAATCCCGGCGTCCCTCCTTTATACAACCACGAATATCGTTACATACAAAGTGCGAATAAGAGCATCCAAGTCCAAAGGCCGAGAATGCGACGACGGAGCGATAATAAAGCAGAGGAAGTACACAGCACTCCGAACAGTACATTGAGTAACTCAAACTATTTGCAACCAAAGAATTTTACGGATAGTCAAGATTTCGCAAGCCTGCCACCAATAGTCACTTCGGTTGCCGACACGAATTCGAACAGTGATATGAATACTAATGAGAAGGATGATGGGAGTAACGCTAGGAGATTTAGTGACCCCTGTGTGCGGGGTTTGCCTGATGTAGCGAGACCAGCAAATGGTGAAAGGGAGTCTGATTCTGAATCCAGTTCTGACCTTTCTGGCAGTCAAGTAGGCAGTAGGCTATTAACACATCTGCTAGATCAGATCAAATGCCTAAAATTGGCAAATGAAAGACTGACAAAAGACTTAATGGAAACCAAAGGTGAGTAACTAAACAAAACCTAACCAATTATGAGCGAATGTTATATTTGATCAAAACAGAATCATCACTTAAAACTCGGCGAAAACTTCTGATTTATATATTAGTTTTAATTATGTTGTTGATGGTTGTACGTGGTTGTACATAATGCTTTAATTACACATGTAAGATATAAATGGTTATGACTTTTTCCTACTAAATTATAAAATAAGTATGAGTTAATTATAACTTAAAGTCTAATGGAAGACACAGTTGTAACTGGTCTTTATTTAATTTGATTTGAAAGTAATTTATGTTAACAAAGTAATTAATTTAATTGCTCTGTGCTAAATTACTGCCAATTTCGGCTTAGTCAGACAACATTCTTCATTCTCTTTTAAATATAAATGAGGTCTTTATGCTCTAACCATGATTAATTTATTATTATGATCTTGAAAGTCAGTTTTGAAACTTGTATTAATTGAATGAGTAAAGTGCCCACATAGTTTACATATTTTATTGAATTCAAACAATCTATAATTTTTTACCGATCTTCATTGAAATAAGGATTCACAGTTTTGGCTTCTATACATTTGTATGAATTAGAGACTGGGGGAATTATGTCAAAAATTAAAGAACTGGAATTTGATGATGGATAGCAATTTTTTATTCTCATAATTGTAAAAAAATAATTTTGAATGTGACCAAACCATTTTAAAAAAACAACTTTATGCTACAAATCAAAACTACCTTTTTAAATATAAATTTTAAGACTTTCGCATTCCATTTTAAACATTTAAAATAATTTAACGGGTCAAAACAAATAAAAAAAAATGGTATCCCGGTTTGACCCGTTAATTTTTTTAAAATCCTGAACTTTAGATTAGTCTTCAAAAACAACACCTTTTGTTTGTTCATTACGCTTTTGGTAGTAGGTCTAGTGATTCTGATTATCAAGAATATACATAACTATACCTAGCAATGTTGAGACCAATAAATAAGTTTTCATATTTTAGGAAGCAACAAAGGTAACCTACCTGTTACCTTTGTTATCCACTGAGGTCAGTTTGGGTATAAGTACCTACTTATACCCAAACTGACCTCAGTGGATAACAATTTTCTGCCCACATGCATCTCAAGACATTTAAAAACATCCAACACCCACAAACAATATATCACCCACACTTAAGTAATGTGAGTCAAGGAGAACCATTCAATAACATTATAAATGGATTTAAATGCATGTCATTTAATCATTGTATTATTATGAATTAAGCATCTTGACTTTTTTTTTATATTGCACTTTGAGATTGACCTCATCCCACATGATTTTAATATTTAATAATAATAATATTTTTTAGAATGATATCTGATGGAAGATACTTAATACAATGATTTACTTATTTAAGTTTTAAAAAAAAAAATTAAATGCTCTGTTGCATGAGTGAGACCAATCAATCTGGCTAGTAAGGATTAAACTATGAAAAAGAAGCTTGTTAAACAATTTTAGCATTTTTACCTGCCATACAAATGTGTATTTTATATGAGGTGGTTATTTCTGATTAATTCCATAATCTGGATTGGCGAAAGTTGGCCTTGGGAGTTAAATTTTTATCTTATCATAAAGTACCAATATTAAGAGACATTTCTTCGAGAATATACCTAAATTTGATAAAAAACAAAATTTCTAAGCTAAATTAATACTATTTTCTTCCTAGGTATCTTTCCAATGTACGTCACAAAACGTATGCAGTGAATCGGAATTTTGTCCTCGTAATTTTGGGAAAAAAGTATCTAAAATATTTCGACCAAGTTTCAGAAATATTATCGTATTTGCGTGATTTAGTAACAAACATCTATTATTCTAATCTGTGTGTAATCTATTCATACAAACTTGCATGTTTGTAATATTAATGAGATCTGAGAAAATGTCTTGACAATAAAACGAGACTCACTGGACTAGTGAACAGCATATTAAAGTAAACACTTGCAGTTTAAGTTTAGTTCTTATGCTCGCGACATAAAGGCTGCACGAATTCATCATTGTGTAGTAGGACTTTGAACTACAATATATCATAAGGAGGGCCAGGGCTGTAGCATAGTAGAAAGAGAGAAGTATGTAATCCTCCAACAAACGCACGGAGCGTGACTATTATGTGTGCGCGCCGCCCTTTACCGACGCGCGTCGCACGCACACACTGACAAATATTCACAATCTTTCAGAGTCACCTCAGTTAGGGCTTTGCACCGGAGAAAATCACCGGTGAATTTGACATAACCGATTGATAACGGGTGAATCACCGGAGATTGTGCATAATTTTGTTCTTTTTTTTAATTATCTTCTAAATCAAAAATTTACTATATTATAATATTTAATGGGCACTGCAAAACATTACAAAAAGATACAAAATTATAATTTACATATTTATTTAACAGAAAAACGAAAAATATATGTATGAAGTCTTAACATGCGTCCAGAGTTACTATTGTGACAAAAAAATTATTTTTTTACTATTCGTTGATTTTAAAGTTTTCATTTAAAAAGCAAAACATCAGCGTCAGACTGCAGCGGACTTCTCCGATCATAAAGGATGTTGCCCATTGAAAACACACTCTCCAACTTCACAGAAGTTGCTGGCATAGAAAGATATGTATTGGCAATATCATTCAGTGGTTTTATATGCTTGTTTATTAATATCCCAAAATGACATAACATTATGCCAATTATGCCTACTTGTTCTTAGAATAAGAATGAGTACACTTCTTTTCACTGGTTCAACTTAAGCAGGATTCACTGACAGCCCTAGGAGTATAGGCAGTTATCGTTCGGTCGGGGCGTTAGTTTACCTACGGTTCTCTTTCTACTATGGCTGTAGTGACTATTGTTTTTTGTCATATACAACCAAAATGAATTCATACATTACAAACATAGACAACACACATATTGAAAGGTAGTTTTAATGACGTCACGGTTCAAGGTTTTTCCGATAGCATATAATTTTTAGCACGATTTAGAAGAAGAATTGCACAGTCATTGCGCTGTGTACAAAAACACACTCAATGGCGCCAGTTAATTAAAAACCCGTAATTGATTTTAATTGAAACTGGCAGTCATGTTAGCAATTACTGGACCCACATTGGAACGTATTTTCTAAGCTAGGGGCGTCCACCGTACATAAATTGCAGGCTAAACAGATGACTACTGTAATACACCGGTAGATAGCAAATCAGATGTTAGAGCCTTGGTCCCACACAATGGGTGTCAATCCACCTAATTGTTTGTATGCAAACGTATTGTCTTTTCGTAATGGCAAGGAATTGTAAATCTTACCATCACCCCTGTTCAGACAATTACGTCCACCCTACTGTGTATCATGCATACGCATGTAGCGTAGTACAGTATTCACTCCATATATTACTACTATGCTTTATGGTTGACTATCAGAGCCCGATACCAGAGGTCTACCATTCAATAAATAGCTGAAGATAGCACGCGGTTTCCTATTATCCCAAGTATTGCCTATATTTTCACTATTGCATCCACCAAGAGTGTGACGACTAAGAAGAGAAAGAAAGATACATTCCTTCAATGGCGACCTTGATTATAAACAAGCGGCGCTACAAAACCGACCAAGTTCGACTTTGTAACGTCATAGGCAGTTAAAAGTTGAGACACGGTACGAGTAAGTTCATTGTCGCTCGTCTGCAATAAAATTACTTTGCGTACATTCGACGTATGTATTTTACTTTAAAGTCAAAGTCAATATTTTTTATTCATGTAGATTACATTTGTAATACTTATGAATCGTCTCTATACAATGCAAATGAAGCTACCTCCGGTTCGGAACCTATAACTACCGAGAAGATACCGGCAAGAAACTCAGTAGTTTTTTTTACAAATAAAAAGCTAAACTTATAAGTAATTTTGCACCGAGCCATACAGTTAGTTTGTCAGTTGGAAAAAAAACACAAGAAAAGTATATATAGTTATTGAAATAAATAAAATAAAAACATTTAAATTAAGTAGGTCCAGCCTGTAGTGATAAGACGTGGTTGTCATGGGACAGTCGGAATGAATTCATACGGACACATTAAAGGGTAGTTTTAACGACCTCGAGGTCAAAGGTCTCCTGGCAACGAGTTTGAATATACAAGTTTTAACAGGATTTAGATAAAGAATTGTAACTAACCGATATTCAACTGGTATGGTGAGGATTTTGCCCCGTAGTACTCATGCTTGGATGATTACCACAGGCTGAAGATAATGTTTTTTTTTCTTTTATTTTCCTAACTGTCTAACTGATGATGGCCTATTCATCTTCACCGGACATTCGGGGTAGCAGAGCGTTCACACCCCTCAAGATGATGAATGCCTTGCCTTAGACAGCTTTCGAACTTCGAATTGCCTCTACTGGTTATCGTACTGAGTAAGCTTCTGTATGAGTAGTATGAAGCCCGCCGCAGTTTCATGTATTGTTTAAATAAATAAATAAATGCGCCAGACAATCACGCCAATTACCTGGTCTCAAACTAAGGTTTTCCCTTGTACTATGAGTACCAGACGACGGATACCAACTGTGGGCGTCGTTCCAGCACACCCAGACTCAAGTCAATTTAGAAAAGTTAGTTTTCCAAATTGACCCGACCGGGAATCGAACCCGGGACCTTTCGCGCTTTGGCCGCCTACCTTAGCCATGGCGCCACCGAGGTCGTCGAGTTTACTTAACAAGTTAAAAAATGTATACTAGTGTAAGCTGATCAGAGAATACAGACTTTGTGGTGGAAGTTAGGAGAAGGTCTCTTTCAGCCTAACTATGAATACACTGAATGGTATCTAATTAGATTTTATATTACAGCGGAACTGGACAATGTTCGTCAGCAGAATGTGATCCTGCAAAAGGGTTCCAGTTCGAGCTTAGGAGCAGCCAACCACTCGCACTTGGATAATGGTAAAGTATATCATACATACATATATTACGTGAGTAATATTAATTCCACAACATGGACGTGAGTACCTATGTGCCCAATTAGGTGAAGCCATAGATTTAGTTAGCACATTAAGAATATTGAAGCGATTATGCGATGGTATACATTTGAGTTTATTATATGCTTTGGCGATGATATTAACATTATGACTGAATAAGATATAGTAAAATCCCTATAAAGAAGCATAAAAAAGTTGTCAAATAGGAATGTGGACTGGGTAGTCAACTGCGATACTGTACTTTAAAATATCTGTCAAAACACAATTCGTTCATATATTTCTATGAAGATCGCAACTTGTGACGACACAATATTATAAATCAACACAGTGACTATTAAATCGTTACAGAGCATTTCAAAGATGATTTGCCTAAAATCGAAATGGCTGATGTAACATGAAGTCATTTTTTACGCATTTGTACTTTTAAAATATTTGTTGTTTAAATGCTTCTATGTTACAAACGGTTAGCCCCCTCTATACTCTATCTCTATAGGGTTTTCAGCCAATCAGTAGCTGACGCATCGATTTTGATATTTTTTAAGATCGCGATAAAATTTACTTCGCGTAAGTACATAATCCTAAGTAGACATGACAGGTACTGCTTTTTGCGTTTCTTCCCTTCTGAGAGATTGACCCTCGTCTCACAAATGTCTAGCTGATATACTAAGTGGGGATCTGTTTACATCATTCCCTAGAAAAGGTTAGGAAAGATTACCCCGAATATGTATGTTCAAATCGAATTTATCGTAATTGTAAATTTAATTGAAGAAACGCTATGAAACATTTTTGTATTCCATTTCATTTTAGATTGAATATTCTCATAATAACTTAAGACTGAACGCTTTCCTGCCTCATCTAAGAATTGAGGTACAATGATGGTATAATTCACGGTCAACAACACTTCATGTAAGGTAAAAATTTGCATTTCGATGTTAGTTCTTATAACCATGTCATAAGGGCGGTAAGTCTGACGTTGAGTGAAGCGATGGCTTACACATACCTACGTCATGCTTGTGAACAGGCGCCACCTTTGGGGACTTGTCTGCTCCAGCTTGCTTCGCAAATGTTAATAGGTACCTAATGTTTTTACTCACCAAAACATAACTATTTGACTTGGTCCAAAGTGGTCTACACATAGCTATAAGATAGATACTGCTACTGTAACTAATCTGCTGAGTTTCTTACCGATGTCTTCTCGATAGATATAGGTTCCGAAAAGGAAGTAGAATCACTTTGCATCGTATTTGAGAACGATCCAAAAGTGTTATAATATGTAACCTACTTGACTTGACATAGGTATCAATGTTTGATTGATTGATACCTATGATACAATTTTAATTTTTAATGCAAAACAATTAACTAAACTGCACTTACCTACTTTAACTATATATAATAAAGCAAGGTGTATAATAGTGATAGAAACCATCTTCAATATTAATGCCGAATGACAATTCCTTTTCAACCTTGAACTTAAATAGGTAGATTGCTTCAAGGTATTGATTTGCGTTTGTAATAATGATTTAAACTAAAACTACCGCAGTAAGTGACATACAAAGAAGTTGTTTGTTGGAATAAGGGTGTTGTTTACATGCTCTAATGTTTGTTGACACTGTTCGTCAGTAATCGTTAAGTTGATTCTTTATTGCCAGTACGCAAACACAGTATAAAATTATCAGTATCTTCTTATTCATACTAATATTGTTTGTTTGATTGTTTATTTGAACGCGCTAATCGTATCAACTGACTGGGTACTAGGTCGATTTAATTAATTATTTTTGTGTTTGATAGTTCAGTTTTTAACCTCCGCCGCAAAAACGACGAGGTGTTATGGGTTAGTTTGACGTGTCGGTCAGTGTGTATCTGACTTTGTCATCGCAGCTCCCGAACAAATGAATCGATTTTGATATTTCATTTGAAAGATATATAAGTCGGGAGTGTTCTTAGCTATGTTTTATAAAAATCGATCCAAGATGGCCGCCGTCACAAAATTATAGATTGCATGCTTTAACACAACTCCAACAATATGGGCATCGTATAAAAGGGCTTGACTAGCAGAATATATTCTTAATGACAAATTTCAAATCCAAGTTGGCCACCGCCAGAAAATATCGGATTTCCTAATTTTTTTCTCAAAATAGGTATCAAATAAAAATGCTTCGGGGGTTTTTTAAATTTTCATTGAGAAAGGTTTTAAAATATCACGCTGCAACCAATGTGAGCGATGAATTAGTTGAAAAAAATGGAAATAGCACGGAAGCGAAGCCGCAGTGGGCCAATAGTGCAGACAAAACACTTCAGACTACTTTGGACTTTGTACCGCCCTTATGGTGGTGTGCATAAGAGCTAAAATCAAACCGCAAATTTTACATTGACGTGCTGTCATCCGTAGAATTTAAAATTATACCCTATCCTGCCTCCGTCTTAACGACGGTTAATTTTAATGATAAACATATATGAACATTATTGTCTGCTCGCTCGCACACCATATTTTTAAGTTCGCAAGTCTCAAATATTGTAAAGATTAGGATAACTACTGAGTTTCTTGCCGGATTCTTTTCGGTAAGATTAGGTTCCGAACCGACTGTAGCTTCAATTTCAGTTTATATCAATTTGACGATGCATAAGTGTTACTTGTAACCAACATGAATAAATGAATTGATTATGATTAATATTATCAATACTGATGATTTTATACTACTGGGCGCTTGTAAATGGGGACATAATCGTATTAACAAGTCTAACGACTCCGTTATCTTCGTAAATAGACAAACAACAGCAAGTAGTTAATTTGTAAGACTACTGTAAGTCAAAGCAGCAGAATTCACGATAATTGCGTGCGTGATGCGAACAAATAGCGTGCGTTACGTGACCTAAAAGATACTTCGTCAAGGTACTACTTTCGTAACTCATTATTAAATTTTTTTTTACGGTATTTTCGTGGGATTCGATAATTGGCTACTTGACAGTGTTAACAATAAAATATGAAAAGTGTTAGATATGTTAGCTTATTAGTTAAGTAATCCTTTTACATTTTTATTTTATAATTAAAAGCATAGTTAGTATTTTAATTTTGCAAAATAAATTTTACTTTTTTTATCTGTGGAACAAAAGAACCGAAACGGAAACCACCATTGCAATTCGGAAATGACAGCTGTCGGCGAAAATAATTTATTTTAATGTGGCGAAACAATGATTATTTTACCGATCAAATTGAATTATTGTGTCTTTAATCGTATTAAGAATTTATTGAAACATTTTCCGTTTATCTAAATGAAGTCGTTCCTATGCGTATCGGTTCGTCGTCTACAACGTTGACGTCATTATTTCAACAGTGACATGACTTGGCGTTTTTGCGCGCTTTTTAAATGTGTTACACAAAATCTTATTTTTCTCTGGTTATTTACATTTTTTCCAGAATTAAATCGAATTGCTTGGGATATAAAATGAACGGGCGCACATTTTGCAATACTTTTTCAAAAACTGTCAAGTAGCCAATTTGTTACTGAGAAGTCATGACATTTACTTTGTATTTAAAGTTATTAATTTGTTAGGACAAGAATGTGAAAGTGTATTACCAAAAGTTGATTAACCTAAGTACCATGTTGTCCCAAATATTTGATTAAATACAATTATTTTTTACTCGTGACATCATTATTGTAAAAATCCTTGTAGAAAAATACTAATGGCAACCGTGACTTATTTTTTAGTTAATTTAGTAAAACGTAATAAATATGCTTAATTTAAAGCCGGTTTTCTTATCATAGTACTATTCATTTTAATTTGAACAAAAACACACTAATTTCCAATTATATCTTCATATTATGTCACACAAATTAATCTTCACCTTATAATACAATTTTAACAAGGTTATGGACCATTTCCCAAAGAAAACGCACCAACTATTTCTCGATTAACTTTGCGAATGGAAAGCTAGTTTTAACCGTAGCAATAAAACTTATAAAATATTACTAGTAGGTAAGTTTTGATTATAGTTAACTATGTTTTGACGTTCATAATCTTGTAGTGCGCTGCATTAATGTGTGAAGTCGATTGAGGTTATCTAGAAATATTTTAATTAAGAAACATGTCTCGTCAAATGAATTAACGTAGACACGCCACAGTCTGATGCTTCTTGTATTACAATGTCGTTACTGTCATAAAAATACTAACAGTGAACACCTAACACATGATTTATTTTGTGTTCCATTGGCTAGCTAGTAAATGAAAATACTGTGTTGATATTACACCGAAATCACATTTAAAATTCATAGTTTCGTATGTACGTATACTATGTATTTACAAATTTTGCTTTAGTTCATGATTAAAACTGTAGATTATACCACAGTCAGTTTTATCATTGTGGTCAAGTTCACTAAAGTTCATGATAAGATTGTCGAGGAAATGAAATGAAATGATTTATTTCTGCGTGTCTGCACGTACCTTATTAAACTTAAAGCTTAATTGCAAGAGGATATTGCAAAATTCCCACGGGAACAGGAGTTAGTGGGAAAAAACTGGAAAAACTCTGTAGTCCACGCGAACGAAGTTGCGGGCACAGCAAGTAAATTGTAAACATCACAATATTTATTTTATTATGGTCTAAAGTTCATAATAAATCTGTCAATCGCTTTATCATGGTCTGAGGTTGTGGTACGACAGTCGTTGTACAGTGAATAGCACATCAAGGTAATCACTTGCAGCTCGATATCAGTTCTTATTTGCATGACATAAGGGTGGTACTAAGTCCAAAGTGTGTAGTTTCTCTTGCTTTTATCTGTACCAATCAGTACTAGTAGAAGTGCATCTTACATTACATACGTTTGCGTTTAATACGAGCATTTCACTACATAGTATAAAACAAAGCCGCTTTTCTGTATGTCCCTATATGTATATATAGGACGACCTCCGTAGCCGAGAGGCGAGCGTGCCGGACTTTGGTGTCGCGCCATCTCAGAGGTTCCGCGTTCGATCCCCGGTCGGGTCAGTATGGGAACTGAACTTTTCTATATTGTCTCGGGTCTGGGTGTTGTGATACCGTCGTAGTTTCTGTTTTCTGTAAACAAGTGCTTTAGCTACTTACCACAGAACCTGAGCAATGAATGTGATGTTGTCCAATATTTATTTATTTATATGCTTAGATCTTTAAAACTACACAACAGATTTTGATGCGGTTTTATTTATTATATAGCGTCAATCAAGAGGATGGTTTTCGTGTTGTTAGTAATTTAAAAACGCATATGTTCGTAAGAATGAATGATAGTTACAGTTCCACTAAAACAATTAATTGATTTGTATAAAATTTTGTAGAAAGATTGACGAGTTTCTAGTCAAGACGTATTAATGTAAATTGGTCATTCCAGGTCTCCTCGGTGGCCAGTACTCGCCCGGCTTCCTGTCAGATTTGGTCCGAGAGATTCGGGAGGCGGCGCGCATGCGCGAGGAAGCCATGTACTCCAGGGTGCGCGCCATGGTCCACGAGAGGAACGATGTAAGTATTTTTTTGTTTTTATTATGAATGTAGCTGTCCCGGAGATTTTTTTTTTTCAATTTTTTTTTCCTTTAATCCTTTTCTAGACCTCCACGATTATATCAAAACCAGTTTTAGACCAGAGTTTTAGCGAGACTAACGAACCACGATTGATAGTAACTGGCTTTATATCAAGAACTGCCCGGTTTAGATTTTGGGCTGACCAAATTAGGGTCCTTAAAAATGTTTTATGATATTTGCGGATCCAAGAATTAGCCTACTACCACAGATTTGTAAATAAATCATTGGTATAGGTAGAATAAAAAAAGATAAAGGTATATAGTAAGTCATTATTGTGTAATTTAGGTAAGATATAGAATAAAGATCGAATGAGTGAACCATTTTAAATTTAAATGTAACGCACCCTAAGCGGCAATTCTCGAACAAAATGAGAAAAAAATCATATTTGTTCTTATTAAGCAAATTAAATTAAATTCACAAGTAACTTCCTGAAGTTCGCGTATGAAACTGTAATGTTCACGTAGTTTACTTGCAAATGTCAGAACTAATTTCATATGCTTAGTCGTAGTAACTAGACCGATTTTTGGATCGCATTCAAATGTACTGTCTACGAACAGGGCAAAGCAGTTTTAGCATTTTTTAAATTGGCACGTTGATAAATTTAAATCTCAAGGCTTTGACATTGCACTTTTAAATATAGATTTGAGGACGTTCTATGAAAATCAAATGTTAGCGATCGAAATAAAACAGAGATCAATATTGGAATAATTTTCGATTAGCTTAATCCCTTTATTATTTTGTTGCCTACATGCTTGCCCAAAGATATAGCAAGGCGGACTAGGAGCACATAAAATAATTAAAATGCAATTTTTTGTGCTAAAGAAAATACCCTGTTTTGTATTTTTGTTAGAAACAAACAATGAATAATAGTTTTAACCTCCTGTTTGCTTGCGTTAGGAGACTTTTCTCTTTCATTTAAAGTGTTGTATCATTTATGTGCTAAATTAATATATAATGTATGTGGTAATGCTAATTTATTATAATAAACATAACCACAGTTAAACAATTTGATATAACATGCAACAATTATACAAAGTATGTAAAAGCCGAATGTGTGCATCAATGACACACTTCTTCCTGTAAGAGCTGCAGAGAATTTTATAAATATAAATGATCCTATGATATGATAAGGGGTCAGTTATATAGGATCATTTACATTTATAAAATTGTCATTAATATTTGACGTCGAAGGAAATAATAGCGACTGAATCCGTTTGATATTGGTTTAATAATGCATGGACCTACTAAAACCAAACACAGTCTACTCTTGGTAAGCTATAAATATTGATGTATTTTTTACCAAATATGTAAGCAATGAAGAGACGATTAATTTAGATTAGATTTTAAGAGAGGTAGGGCATAGCAAGTTATCGCTCAAACTGGAGCAGCCCAGACAAACAACTGAAGAAGACTGCAGACAAATAACAATCACTTCTGTGTTGTTGTGTTCTTGCGTGTGAGTAAGTTTTCCAGAGCTCTTGGGGGTGCTACATTAATAGCAGGGGTCATGCCTTCAAGGTAAGGGCCACAAGTCTAGTAAAAGATTTATGCTGTACTTGTCGCCCTTAAGCTAGGGCCTCATAACCACTTAACATCAGGTGGGATGAGGTCAATCTTGAAGTGTAATATATAAAAAAAATTGCATCATAATATAATGAAACTCTCTCGTCTAACGCATCAAAAAACATCCTATTCGATGCGTCTTGAACTAGATAGTAACCGCACGCCGATTTATTTGTTCTCAGTCGTCGACATGGCCTGCCAAGCATTAAATTTGATATCTATGAAAAAGCAATAAGTTCCGTTACTTATCGCCTTAAACATAGACTGACATTAAAGGATTAATGGCGCCGTTACATAGCGGTTCTTGTAGACGAAATAATATTACTGAGATGTTCCTAATCGTGTAATACCTAAAGATAAGTCGCCACGACACAACTTATGCTTGGCTACAATATTTGAAAAACGATCCGTTCTTATTACGTTTAGTATTACGTTTTGTATTATTATATTATACGAGGCGTAAGCTAAATATGACCGATAGACGACTGATGACAGCTGATATGGAAAGTAAATTATGGAACGGTATTAACGACTCGTAGTCGGTTCGAGAATTGATTGTCATTTTTAACACATTACGATTCGTAAAATATTGGAATCGGGCATTAGAGTTATGGGTTATGAGAGTCTGGAACGGTTTTAGCTTACGCTTCGCTTCGGCTATTATTACTAATCGTAACTGAGAACGGATCGTTTTTTCGAATATTGGAACCGGGCATTACTGGACGTATCGAAAGACAATACAGAAAGAACGGTTTCGCGTTTAGACGCGTCTATTCGTGTTTTGCTAATATTGGCCTCGACGTTAATGTTAGGTTATTATTTCAGTTGCGCAGGTGGCAGTTTGTCATTTTAGTTTGGTATGAGTAAATGCACTAACAGTAAAGCTAGGCCCACACTAAAGTTATTGAGGCTTGTTGTTAAATACGAATATTGTAAGAATAAGAATTTATTTATTAGCACACACAATCAATACACAGTACACAGACATAAAAGTGACACGAACAAACAATAGGTAGGTACAATAAGAAAGAACGGAAGAGAACAGAAGACTAATGAAAAAAAAAGAAGGAAAGAGAGTTTTTCAAGTTCTTAGGACGTCATCTGCACTTAATCCACTTTCATATCCATATTTTCTACTTTTCAACGAACTCTTCGGAAATAGCCAATACGATACTGACAAAATATTTTTAAATGTTTCAATCTATTCGTTTTAAAAACTGTATTCGACAGCTCTAAACGATATCATCTTACGAAAATACTCTCACCTAAGTTTAATTTTAACCTAGTGTAAACCTAGCTCATGCCATTTTAGTGGATTAATAAAAGTATTTTGTGTGTGGTTTTTAAGGTGTTTAGAAAAGTAATTCTGTCTTATGAAATATAGCCTTCATTTAAAACACGACCAGACATTTTTAAAAGTACAATTCATAAAATAACTAATATTGAAAATTGTCTAAGAGTTTATTACTTACGGGCTATTAAGTTTCAGTTCTTTAATTGACTATATTATCTGTCAAGACAACTGATTAATAGCGCATACCTGCGTTAGACGTGGAACACATTTTATAGTCTCATTTATGTTTGCATTTAATTAATTTTAATGTTGTAAATCTCGAAAGTTCTTTGCATTTTTAGTACCTGCAGTCATAAGTAGGTTATGTTTGAGCTTTATTGCCGTTGCCGTGGGTTTATTACTCCGAATTCGTTATTTTAACTGTGCGTATCTTTAAGCCAACTGCATATCAAATTCGATTTGTCAGAAAAATCATTCGGGCGTAGCGTGCCTCAGTTTGTATTGTTCCAAGATGATAAATGTAGCATCCGTTTGTTACTAGTAAATGCATGCCTGTTTTGACGTAATTTGGTCAAATATTACAAATCATACAAGCCAAGCCAGAAGAACGTCGGAGCTGGTCATTCGTAAAAGATGCTCTTATAATTCGTGAAATGACTTTTACTACCATAATTTGTTATTGCGATTTAATTTATAGCTGTTGTCCGCTTTTTTGCAAACGTTATTTCGGGGTAAAATTATCCTAAATATTAATTTAGTATGTCATACTACCATATTTCATCAAAGTCCATTCAGTATTTCTTTGCGTGGAAGAGTGAAAAACATACATTCATAGTTACATTCAGACATTTAAAGATAGCCTTGCACCGAAACTGGAATTGACTTTTTTTTTTCATTTCGTAATGCTTTGTCAGCTTTTAACGGCTTGATATTTTTTCTTACCTGAACATCGATAAAGCGTTCTCATCTTCACTAAGCTTTTAGAGGGGCAGAAGGCTCTTACCCCTCATGAATTTAAGCAACAAAAAGAGGACGCCCCCTGACGGGGCTTGAACCTCGGCTCGGGGTGTTGCTGGAAGAGCCAGCTTACCCATTGGCTCATTTGTAATTTACTTGACATGGTCCTGGTGGGATGTCGACAGCATAACAGAGAAGTCCTTACTTTGTATTTACAAACTTCGTGAGAGGCTAGGTCTTAATACGAGTGGCACTTCTGCAGCGATCAAACGTTCGTTCGTTCGCTACACAAAACGAATTCGCTATTGCTTCTCGAAATATTACGTAGCACCCAAGAACTCGTCTGTAATATATATCGTAGTCTCACTCTTCTACTTAATGTCAAAAATACCTCAACATAAAACCAAAAGTCGTTATCCCCACACAAAATGCTACTTGGCACCCATGAATCAAAATCGACGAAGACGAAGTTACACGCATCGCATCTGGCTCATGCACTAACAGACAATCATCATCATCATCATCATCATCAGCCCGTTGCAGTCCACTGCTGGACATAGGCCTCTCCAAATGTTCGCCACTTCGCTCGATTTTCGGCGACTCTAATCCAGCTCCCGCCAGCCGTCCTGCGCAAATCGTCACTCCACCTGGCCTGAGGGCGTCCTACACTACGTTTACCGAGGCGTGGTCTCCACTCCAGAACTCGTTTACCCCAACGGTTGTCGGCTCTGCGGCTGATATGGCCAGCCCACTGCCACTTCAGCTTGCTAATCCTGTGAGCTTGGTCAATGACTTTAGTTCTCTGCCGGATCACCTCAACAGACAATAATACCTGGATTTGTTCAGGTCGCCGTTCCAGACTGGACATGACATTTGAAGACGCCTTGGCCGAGCGCCAAGTATGCGTCTCGTATTACGTTCGCTTTGCGCTTTCACTCTTCAAAGTACGGTTTGTTTATTCGGCAATTGCGATTTATGGTATTTTTAGCTTTGAGTTTTCTAGGTGAACCTTGCCAAGCTATTTAGCACTGTAAAATATTTGTGTGTCAGTCCACATTGTCAAAGAGATTATTTCATCCCAGACGTATTACCACAACTAGGATGAACTCGATACTACCCGAACCGAGGATGAAAGGTCGCCTTACACTCACTTTACGAGTGTAAGGCTCAGAACGATGACAGGGAAAAACAAGTGACACTTGATTTATCCTCTTTTGGTGCGTTACATTACATGTGGTCGGTATAAGCGTGCAAATAGGCTAGTAAGATGGCTCCGATCCGATTGCTGAAAGTTCAAGAAAGTTTCTAACTTGTTATTGAAGTACCAAACACTCTATCTTGACAAGTTTATATAAATAATCTCTCTCTTCCATTACGGCATTTAAACTTTTTTATATTATACCTACCTACTAGTAATCTACGCCGGCTTCGCAGGTAGATTAGGTAATTTTTCACCGGGAAATTGTAGATTGCCCAATAGATTTTTTTGAAATCGGTTCTGGAGTTTTAGAGTCTTTTCAATGCAAAAATCAATTCTTCTTAATATATGGTGACAAATGGAAATGTCAGTCAAAATATATTTATTTTGAAAAGACCTGGAAAACCCGCTTATTCCGTTATACATTAGTATTATATTTGTAAAGAGTAAAACACTGCACTTTCACATACAACCTAGACATAACAAACTGTAAATTCCAAAAAATATGATTCATAAATTTCTTTATGTCACTGTTAAACGATTCTTTATTGATGTTTGGTTAACGATAACGATCCCTGTCATGCATAAGGGCTTGACCAATTTCAAAGGAAACCAAAGCTGTTTATGCTAATCAGTATGTGTACCTAAAAGTTCAGATACAAGGACTGTATCGTTCGTAAAGTATTACCGAACTATCCACAGTATTAAATCAGAAAAATTCTACTATAGCTCAAATTATTGTTAAACCAGGAAATACTATGACAGGAAATATACTACTTTCGATAGAATTGTTCGTCAAGAAGAATATACTATCACTTTCATGCATTAGTATACGATTTCAGTAATATTGATCCCGAGATATCGACAGTTTCAATACTTTCCATACTATTGATGTGACCTCAACTAGTCATAGACTATGGATCGGTAACATTACTTTCGTCACCTTCACTATTTGTGAAGGCCACTAATCTCCACAAATAGTTTCCTATTAACTTTAATAAAGAAGCCACAAATGAGGTGCATTAGTTGAGTGAAATTTTCAGTTGTTCAGCAGTACTTCAAGGTAAACATTTCCAGTTCAATAGCGCTTAAACTAATGCTGGTTTGTAAAATACCGAAGACGAAATGTCATTACGTATTATGCCGCGGCAAATTGAAGTATAGCTTGACAAAGCTAGGGTAACCATAACATTTGGTTTGCAAACGACAGTATTATTGAAATTTATAAAACTAACAAACTGTAAATTTAATAGTGTTAGTTAGGGTTTAAATAACCTTAGGTTAAGTAATTGATGTTGAATAAAAGTCATTTTTGTTACTTGGATATTTTAATGAAGTATCAAAAGAGGACCGAAACCTGAAAAGTGTAATTTGCTCAAACAGCGTTGTATTCATGGTTACCCCAAAACTACAACCAACTGTTGTCATTTTGCCTGATTTTGCATTTGGCATAGGTATTACATAACAGCGAACGTTTTTAAACAGACGACGCCATTTGTAAACGGCGGATTCAATCAAAATGCCTGCGAGACATAGAACCATTAACATTTAATCGCTCAGTGTGGTGTGTATTTAGTTGTAAATTCCATGCAAAATTAAAGCTATCTTGATCGATGTGTTAACAAAAAAATACCGCGTAAACAACTTTCTTCCGCATACGTGATGAAGACAAATCGTTACAGTTTAATAAATATGATGGTCCACATGTCTATTCATACATTACAAAACGGTACATGTTGATTATGAATCGATTAAGTTTATTAGGTTAGTAACCCTGCAAACTCAATCGATTATGTATTGATTCGATTAGCGTTTTGCGATCGTGAAAGTAACCTTAGTGATATTTATGATCTTGGTTAGCGCCGGTAAGGTTACGTAGTAATTTCTAAGTAGGTCAACTTTGCTGTTGAAATGGATTTCCTACTTTTTCATCTGAACATGCAAATGTTTTCGGGGATCAAATTTTTAGTAATCAAGTAATAGGTACAATGTATAATTTACTGTATATATTAAATTAATAATAAATAAAAATAAATGCACCAGACATCACGCCAATTACCTGGCCTCAAACTAAGGTTTCCCCTTATACTATGAGTGCCAGGCGATGGATACTAACAGGGGCGTCATCCCAGCACACCCAGACCTAAGTCAATTTAGAAAAGGTTTTTTTCAAATTGACCTGACCGGGAATCGAACTTGCGACCTTTCGCACTACCTGAGCCACTGCGCAACCGAGGTCGAGGAGGAAATTAATAGATAAATCCTTATAGTCGTATAGTTGAATTGTATTTCTTCTTTCAATTATATTTATGCCACACAAAATATAAAACAATAATCGATATTTCGCAAAAATAAAACTGGTTTAAGGACTTTTTATTAAAACTATGTCAATGTGACATAAACCTTCATTATATTTTTAAAAGGCTTTTTAACTAAAATGTGTTTAAACTACAAGGTCTTATACATTAAATTTATGACTATTATCCCGATATGAAATTAGTCCTGTGTAATGTCAAAGCTTCAACTGAACATTTTTAACTGTTAACTAAATGAATTGAAAATTCATGTAGGTTAGGTACGCACATCATCTTGCATTATAATTGCGTTAAAATTGTATTCATTCATATAACAATCTCTTGACCTAGACGTGAGGTGAACGACCCGTACATTGTTAACATGAATAAGTATGTTTACATTTATAAACTTGGCCAATATGAAACCATAGTAGTTGCACAGGAAAGTAGTTAATCTCTTGCAATTGTTTCAATGAAGACGCAAAAGTCAGCTGATTAAGAAGTTTTACCTTTCAAACATGCACTGAAACTGATTTTTTTTTGGCTTTTCAATCGTACGTCATAAATATATCTCACATCGATGCAATACTATCAGGCCTAGCATGCGTCACGCGACTAAATTTTATCGCGCTCATCAAACGTCAAAATCGGTTGAAGTCAGTGCGTCAGCTGCTGATTGGCTGAAAATACGGTGCACACCGCACCTAATCTAATGATTAGCTAATCAACAGTATCGAAACTTTTGTCGTCTCATGCGATGAATTTGACGTATTAATCGTTAATCTTTCAAATTTTAATAATCAAAAATAAATATGAAATTGATTAAAGATCTAAGAGAAAACCATCGTCTGGAGTTGCGAGACGCAAAAATTGGTCAAACATTGTATTTCCTTTGATTCATTCATCAATTTCCTTTCGAAAGTTGAATGAGTACTTTAATCATAGCAATTTAATAACATTTACTTTTGTTAGAAAAATCAATTTAAAATTATTATCTACTACTTTCACATGTTTTTACACTGGCAAACCCAACTTTTAAGAGGTTAGATGTGACTCACAATAATCAACTATTTTCTATTTGGATATCTATTCTCATAATGTTTGACATTTCAATGGAATATTTATTTCCTCGCGGCTCTTAGAAAACAGCGTTTTGATAAGTTATGGTTTGGTTTTTCATTGTTTATATTTTTAATTTCTATTTGTTTTCAGAATGCCCTCGCAACGTCAGAAGCAAAATTCACAGAAAAAGCTCTTGAAGAAATCAAGGCGAGTATTGGTTTTCGTAGTTAAATTTATCGGAATCACTTTCATACTTTCCAAAAAGTGATAAATTAATTTTATAGAAGGTTACAATAATTCTCAGAAACTCATAATAACGCCATCTAGTTCTGCAACACCGAACGACTATGTTGGTTCTTGTTCATGTAACTCTACTCAAATGGCGGTAGCGAGCATGCTTTTCCAAAGAAATTAATTCTCTCAGCCGTGAATAGATGGCGTTAAATCGTACTTCACACTAATGACTTCATGCTTTCCGTCATACGTACCGTTTGGATTAAATTTGTAAAATAGATAAATGATATACTAGATGGACATGTAGGATGCTTTCTTTACCGAATTTACACAAGATAAGTCGCAGGCAAAGTTATATGCAACTAGTATTTCATTTTGACAACCGTCGTTTTTTTTTATTTAAGGAAACTTAAAGTTTAACGGTAATGTTTTAGCATTTTTTATCGCGGCTTAACACCGCGCCTAGAAACAAATTTTAAGCTAACACGTAGTTTCAAACAATGGAGCAAAAGCTATCTTATATCTACGAAAGCTTGACTTTGAAATTGGATTAAAAACTGAACAGAATGGCTCTCACCCAAATAAACATCGCTCAATATTTCAGTAAACAATATTGTGTCCCATTTCCAAATAACATTGTCTCACCTCTTTCGGCGGGTGCCGTTGTTTTTTGCGCTCACCTCGATTCGAGGCTATTAACCGTTTATTTGCTGAGCTCGCTGGGTGGTCCGTGGAGTGTACTTCACGCCTTCCCGACGCACCTTATCATCGTGCAGACGTCCGCCACAAAAGTCCGACTGGCACTTTACTACACAGTAAAGCGCCAGTATCTTCTTATTATATAGTATGTATATAATGTGGATGAGAAATGAAAAGAAGCCAAAACCAAATTAAATATTATATGAAATGCTACGTACACATCGTCGTCGTTCGTTGTTCAAATCTAATTTACTGTCACTCTCTTCATTTAGATACACATACAGTTAACGCACATGCACTACGTGCAGCTATATCCACTGTCCCACATATATTACAGTGTGGCTAAGTTTCATAAAAATATTGCCCTATATCCACGTTAAAAACTTTGAAAACCGTCTAAATTAAAACAGACTGGTGAGATCATTTTTTGATTTCGAAGGATTCGTAGTGCCAAATTAGTTGCATAAAATAGAGGCAGTAGTACTGGTTTTCTTTTTTATGTCCTTCATTTTTAATTCTAAAAACACCACAGTCCATTTATTTTTAAAAGAAAACCGGTAGTCAGGGTCCCTACTATCACAATTAAGGTGCCACCATTATCAGAGTAGTTCACTGGACATCTATCTCATGATAAAAATCCTCTGAAACAGAAGTAATGATTTAAATGGATTTTTTTTTACAAGTACATAAAGTTTTCTTTCTTTTGTTCCGACCTGTGGCAACGTGTGGCAACTCTGTGGCGTGCACGATCTTCACCCGCCATTATGTCACGCAATGAATCGCGCGCGCTGACTTGGCATTACTCTGTTGAAACGTTTCGCGTTGTGGACCTGGCGGGCATTGCGTTAAATGTCAAATGCAGTTCAGACAAACAATAAGTTCGGTGATGTTGTCGAGTTCTGAAATAATGTACAGTCGCCATCATAAATTGCGGCATACCTCAGTACCTTCGCCGTAACAAAGTCGAATAGATAGCGATTTAATGCGACAAGATACTGAGGTAGGTATACAAGAACTATTGATGGTGAACGGTCACCATGTATGTACCGTACACATACTAAAGTATTTTGTTAAAGCTACTATAAGTACTAAAACGAACTTATTTTATTTTATGAAAGAAAGAAAGAAGTAAGGGTTTATTAATTACTTATATTGTACTTTCAGAACAACAACATATAAATCAAATTTTGTCACTAAAAAGACAAATACTTAGCATTTCGAGGTACAGGAGTGACACCCCTAGACGTTTATAAACCGACTTAGATTTTTTTATAACGCCATAGCCCTTCTACATAATGATGACTGTAATATGAAGTTACAAAGACCTGAACTGCAAAAACTAACTAACTTTAAGAGAGGTGGGGCATAGCGATCGCTGGAAGGCTTGACCCCTGCTACATTAGTTAGCAGATTACATTAGTAGCAGGGGTCAAGCCTTCAAGGTAAGGGCGACAAGTCCAATAACAGCTTTATTATGCTGTACTGGTCACCCTTAAGCTAGAACCTCATTACCTCTTAACATCAGGTGGGATTAGGTCAATATTGAAGTACAAAAACTAGCAAATCTAACTTTTACTAGAAATAGCTATTCGAACACCCTTCCCTTATATACTTCACATCACCTTGCGCCGCCTCAGCATCCTACGTTGACCATATTCGCGGTTCGCCCCTCCGTGTACGTAATTCACCATACTCACTCCTATTCGTCGGTATTTCGTTCGCGCCCATGGATTATAAAATCACCGTGAGTTGGAATAAAACGAATGGCATCGATTTAACTAGACGCGAGGGCATTCGTACGTTCGCTGGCTTGATTCGGCCGCGTATCACACCGATGCGTAACGAAACATTTTTTTATTCTCAAAAATACTGTATTCTTTCTCCTAAGTTCCCCTCCCTCTTAATTTTACTAATCGATTAACTCTTTCTTCTTTTTCTGTTGCTAAATACTTATTTAATATAATTATTATTAAAATATTATTATAATTTAATTCAATTAATTTTTTTTTTATATTACACTTCAAGATTGTCCTCATCCCACTTGATGTTAAGTGGTAATGAGGTCCTAGCTTAAGAGTGACAAGTACAGCATAATAAATCTGTTACTGGACTTGTCGCCCTTACCTTGAAGGCTTGACCCCTGCCACTAATGTAGCACCCCCCAGGAGCTCTGGAAACCTTACTCACACGCAGGAACACAACAACACAGAAGTGATTGTTATTTGGCTGCGGTCTTCTGTAAGGTGGAGGTATTTCACCAGTCGGGCTGCTCCAGTTCGAGCGATAAATCGCTATGCCCTACCTCTCTTATAAATATCTTTATTACACAATTTAATATATATCAATAAATATTTTAAACTATTCAATATATATTTAATTAAAAAGTCTCTTCCTCTACTAATGTTGTGTTGTCTTTATTGTGTCGATCTTATTTGTTGTAGGTGAAGTGAGAGAATGAAGATCTCATTTCAGATATGAATTAGTTCTCAGCACCGAGCATTTAACTTAATTATAACGCGTCTCTCTAAACACTTGACACTGGCGGAATCATCGCGTTATCTAGAGACGCGAGATAGATATAAAAAAACATATTTTGATGTAAGCACGTCAAGGTAAACAATTGCAGTTCGATATTAGTTCTTATGCGCTCGACATAAGGGCGGTGCAAAGTCCAAAGTGTGTAAGTCTGACGTACTTTTGTTGTACCTAGTTAAAAATGGAACAATGAAGGTCGGGACTAATATCGAAAAAGGACTTTATTTATATTTGAACGAGGTGGTGTACTTGTACAGTACGTAATGTTGGAAATCGAACAGTATGAGTAAAATAAAAGATTCCAAGAAAATTTAATGAGTTCTTTGTTTCATGACTGGTTTGTAATACCACTTTTGAAAGTTTATTTTTTAAGTTAGAGATATGAAATTTGGCACAAATATAGCTCAAAACTTGAATTGAAATAGAATATTTTTTTCGAATGTTAGAGGACATAGGGTTAAACCGACCATCAGGCCTAGCATGCGCAATACGTCAAATTTATCGCATGAAACGACAAAAGTTTCGATACTGTTGATTGGCTAATAGCACATCGCACTCGTATTTTCAGCCAATCAGCTGCTGACGCACTGACTTCAATCGATTTTGACGTTTGTTAAGAGCGCGATAAAATTTAGTCGCGTGGCGTATGCTAGTCCTGCATGAAAGGATGTAGTCCACGCGAACGAAGTCGCGGGCACAGCTAGTTAACTATAATTACGCGTCGTTGTAACAAAACCCAACGTAACTTTGTATTTTGTAGTCTTTAGTGTCTCCCCACGTCGAATCGTTTGAAATATGAACGGGTGCGTGGTGAGGGGTGCTGTGTAAATATTGGCAGATGTAAGTGGATGGCGCTGCAGCCGCGCGGCGCCACCCCTGCCGCGTGACGTCACTCTGCCAGCCGAATACTGGCCTGGATACGGGAAGTTTAGGCTCGGTATTGCGCTAGGATAATTCAGGTACTTTTTTGATAAAAAAATTAATTCTAGAACGGTGAACAGCAAATCAAGGTATACAGTTTCGGTTCGATCTTAGTTCTTATGCCGATCACATAAGGGCGGTACAAAGTCCGCTTTCGACTGTACCAAAAATTATCGAATCTTATCTCAATAATTTAAATGACTAAGTTGTGTTTGTTTTAATAGAGTTTGATTTCCATAAAACAACAATCACAAACAAAAATATTAAAAAAGACGTTGCATATTTTTTTTTTCTAAAACTAATGATTCCTTACAAAGTTAGCCCCACCGCTGTATATGAATGTAAGCCTGTACCTATATTTAAATGTTTTCTAACATGTACTCAAAACGTTTCGCATGTGTTTATATTTCTTTATTTTTTAACTAAAAGTACATGTGCGCTTAATGCTAGGAGCATTCTGTACCAGTCAACCCTTCCCTGGGTCTTACAGAAAGTTTGTTTATGATCCGGTAACAGTGAAAGAGCGCGTTAGTAATAAGCAGATAGATATAACAGTATTTGTTTTTTCATACAAAGTACAATTTAGGCGGTTTTATAGCTAGGAAGCTATCTTTTCCAGACAACCTTAAGGTAGAGAGAATAGTAGATGACGAGAAAAGGGTACGGCCGTGCAACATAAATTGTTTTTTTAAAAAGAAAATAATAATAACATAAAATAATAAAATAAAAACAATAAACTTAACACTATAAATATCATTACCGTACTCTGTTTTGTGAATCCTGATAAGAGAATCATTGCATGACTACTCATATAAACTCAAGTTATCTGTATAAGTGTGAAACCCAATGGGCCTCAGAACCCGTACCCCGTTTAGCACATAACATTAAGCCGGTGTTAAGCAAGTTACGATGTGTTTTTGCACTTCAATTAACTTATTACGAGCCGAGTGCGCTTGCGTCGATGGCGTGATAATTGTTAGCACAAACGCTTTGCGCCCACGCTGGGATAAAAGGTAAAGGTATGTGGAAGGTGGAAAAATTGTTGGAGACTTGATAGCGGGTAGAGTGAAGTCGGTATTTTAACAAAAAATATATTATATTGGCTTATTATACTACAATCCGTCGCCTTCTATAGGACATTCAGCAGCATGTCCTTTACAAACAAAAATATGATTCACAAAGTATTCTACATACTTCAAACACAAACTATGCTATGGTTGTATGTTGTTTTTTTTTTATAATGCACTCCAAGATTGACCTCATCCCACCTGATGTTAAGCGGTAATGAGGTCCTAGCTTAAGGGCGAAAAGTATAGCATAGTAAAACTGTTACTAGACTTGTCGCCCTTACCTTGAAGGCTTGACCCCTGCTGCTAATGTAGCGCCCCCCAAGAGCTCTGGAAACCTTACTCACACGCAGGAACACAATAACACCGGAGTGATTGTTATTTGGCTGCGGTCTTCTGTAAGGTGGAGGTATTTCACCAGTCGGGCTGCTCCAGTTCGAGCGATAAATCGCTTAGCCCTACCTCTCTTGTTGTTCAGTTAAACATTGTTTACCGTAACTTTTTTTAAATTGTATCGTCTGGTGTCGTTTATACGAATTTTATAAAGCTGAAGGGTTTATTTGTTTCGTTTGTTTGAACACGGTAATTATGATGAATACTACTAGTAACTACTGGTTCGAATCCAAAAGTTATTTGTGTGTTTCATAGTAAATTTGTTGAAGATAGTTTAATTATATAATTTTGATATATACCAATAGGTACATAATTTTGGATGATATAATTAGGGTCTAAATTATTGAATTAATTAATTACCTGATTAATTTAAGATAAACAAGGGTGTTCATGTTGAGGACTTAAGTATTCATGAAAAATAAAAGGTTGGTCATTAAATGTTTCATGTATGTACAGCCATAGCACGTTAGACTACATACACCCCCTTTGGCTTTGTTTTTATACCACTCTTCAAAATTGATCTCATCCCACCTGATGTTGAGTGGCAATAAGGTCGTAGCTTAAGAGCGACAAGTATAGCATAATAAAGCTGTTACTGGGACTTGTTGTCCTTGCCTTGCAGGCTTGACCCCGGCTACTAATGTAGCACCCCCCAGGAGCTCTGGAAACCTTACTCACAGGCAGGAAAACAACAACACCGAAGTGATTGTTATTTGGCTGCGATCTTCTGTAAGGTGGAGGTATATCACCAGTCGGGCTGCTCCAGTTCGAGCGATTAATCGCTATACCCTACCTCTCTTAATGTGGCGCACAACAATGTAAAGATATATTCAAAACAATTGTCCGTACATCGCTTGGGATCTTTTGATTTAATATAGTGGGGCTGATTGCAAAATAAAACTTTCTCGCAATGTTGACGCGATATGTATATCTGTCAGTATGTTCGCTATGATGGCAGCTAATATATCAACAGAGTAACAACATGAAACGAGCGGAACAAACAAAATTAGCCGGTCCGCCGGCTGTCTGTCTGTTTGTCCGCGCATATAGACTTAGCCGTGTAATCTTACTTAACGCGGCCCGGTATATAATGGTGCAAGTTATAGTCGAAGATACAATATCGGTGACCGGTATGAAAAGCTAAAAGCATTATTTAGAGCCAACAAAACATTGTAAAGGATATTTGATAAGAAAATAGCCAACATTGTAATATTCATACCTTTAGACTTAATCGTATTAAAATCTTTGAAGACTCATTTTTAGATAGGTGAATAATTTAGAAATGTGTTGATTCATAATTTATCAAACGAGTTAGATTTGTAGAATATTGATAAAAAAACAAGTTGCAAGTTAAATCAATTTGTTCTTACTCTTTTATCCAATCATCACTGTGGTAACCGTCTTAATCAGGGCTGTCCGAACCATGGCCCATTAAATTGTTGCGGCCCGCAGAATCTTATTTTCTTCTTCTTTGTTTAGATACAGTAATGAGCAAATTATTTTTCGCGCGACGAAATTTTGGGAATGTATTTGATCACGCCGCATACATCATTATTCACTCGAAAACTCGACATTCAGAAATCAGATGGCGAAGCAGAGTGTTTGCAACGCTTTTTTCGCTTTAAGTAAAGAAATACCTTTATTTCTAAAAAAATAAATACCATCTTACACTTCCGAACTACAAAAGAAAATGCAAGATTCTCAGTTTCTGGCCGATCTTGCATTTTTAAATGTTGACAGAATTGTAAGAGACAAATTAATGAAAAAGTAGATAATAAAATAATGATACCTATTATACCTGTATTTTACTTTTATAAATATTTTGCGGCCCCCCCAATTTATTTAGCCAGTTTGGTTGGCCCTGGGTCCCATCTAGGTTAGACAGCCCTGGTCTAAATGATTGAAGGATCATTTTGAACTCACCATTTACAGTAGTGACTTTGTTCAGTCCGCCAAAAAAATCGCAAAAGTTCATCATTTGAACCAGTAACAAAATAGCTTCATCGTCGTTCCACAGTTCCATCGTAAGATAATCTCCCGCCTCCTCCTCATTACATACAGATTCTGATTAAAAAAGGGCATGTTCAAACAGTTTGAGGGGTCCATGTTAGCTGGCCCGGTCGTAATCGACTCGCGGAGTTGAATTTGCGAAGCAAATGTTGTCGCTGGTGTTTTGGATACAAGTCGTACTAACGTTTTGTCTATGTTGATTTCGTGTTAGGCAAACTCTTTCGTATCATAATTATGGTAATGTGTAATAAACCGTAAGACAACGATTCTGCTAGTTGCATTTGTAATTAGTGAAGTTTCTAATTTCTCAAGATATGACGATGCATAATTCATTTGTGTGATAAGTAAATACGCAAAAAGGTATTTCTAGTCACTGTTCTGTTATCTTCAATTTGTAATTCTTCATTGAAGCTTATTATTTATTTGAAAGTTTCGGTAATTGTTTTAATATTTTAATCAGCATCATCATTTAACCTTCAAATCGCATAGGTATGTCAAGACACAATTCATTTTCTATAGTGTCTGAAATTTCAATACCAGATTGCTTAATAGTTAAAAGATAAATATTATGTATGTAATAAATACTAGCTGTATTTTGGCAGATATTCAATTTTCCACTTTAGATTTAAAGCAAACAGAGACAAGCTTCGTATTTATTTTAAACTTTGTAATTATCATTAGTCAGTTAGCGCAAAAACCTCTTCAATAGCACATCATTATGTTCGGACTGAAATGTGTTATTGCAGAAAACATAGCCCTTCATTTCCAACGTCACTCCTAACTGAACTTTTCTCTCTACATCTAGCCACACCGACATTCATTGAGCAAAAAATTCATGCCAACAAGCAAGCAGAAGGCACGAACAACTCAGGGAGTATCAAAATAAACCATAATTCGGTAGTGTCAAACGCGTAGTGTTTTAACGGCGTGCTGACCGCGCGCCCGTGTCCAGGCATACATTAGCCCTGCTGCAGCCCGTGAAATACGCGCTTGCCGCAGCACTGGCAGGGATGCCAGCTTTTGAACACGTTTTAATGTTCTCTGTCCCGTACAAATTATACTATGGCCGACATACCGCTCGCCAAAGGCCTATTTGACTTACGCCCGCTCTGGAGTATGTTATGGACTCCTTAAATCCATTTTAGACTTTTTTTTACATCTCTCAATCTGTCACTTCTATTTTTATGTCTTCTCCTCATTTCAGTTCCGTTATTTTCTCATATATTTTCTCAAAATAATATGTCACTTCTCCTTTTGTCTCATTTTATTTACTCTGTAACATTTGTATAATCCTGTTTCTAATGACAGTAAATCGTTGGTAAAAATATAATGGTTATAAATTTTATTATTCCACTTCCACCCTTACAAATGTTCAATCTGTCTAAAAAATAAAGTAATATTAACTAATCCAACGACGATTAAAAACTTGACCAAAAATTATAAAAACGTGTAAATAACTATACTTCATATGTACTTTGTATACTTCATTTTGATTTAGTTAAAGCTTTCGTCTAAGTGTCTATTTGAAATTGATATGGTTAGATGTTTTTAAATAACTGAATAAATAATTAATCTCGTTTATTGTTTATTCTTTTAGTTTAAATTAATTGTTTATTTGTTAATGTAGCTTCTACTCCTTATGTTAACTTATGGCGTATCAGTGGGACCAGTATTAGTTCCCAAATTTAAAAATGAAAACTGAATTCAATTCTATACTTTTATGTGTTTTATCCTTATGTAAAAGTGAAACTAAAGACATTCTTACATAAATAATTGAAGCAAAAGCAACCCTAAGTACTATTAATATTCGGGATTAGCTCCGGCTCACACGGCGCTTGATTACCTGATTAAAGGCCTAACCGGGGAAAGTTCAGTGTACCTACAAGAAAATTACGGCACTGGAGTTTCGTAGCTGCACTGTTAGTTCATGACTTTGGGTTGTCGTCACATGTACACGTACTTAGAGAAACTATTTGCTGTACACGAAAGTTATAATAGGCGAAAATTATTTTTTGAAGAAGAATAAATCTGCGCCTATAAAGTTTAGTGACCTTTTCTTAAAAATAAATGTTTATTTTCTAGATATCTATAAGGCTAAAGTAAACATATTCTTCTTGGCAAACGTGTACCATCTTAGGCCTCATCTGCGTCTTCCGTCAAGCGTGATAGGGGTCAAACGTGAGCCTTTGTCTCTCACATATTATAAACGCGAAAGTTTGTAAGAATCTAGGGATGTCTGTATGTATTATTATGTTTCAAATGGACACAATTGAACGGGTTTCGATGAAATTTGGTAGAAAGATGAAATGCTAGTTCAATCAATACTTTTAATCCTTATCATATAAAAAGAAGACTTTTCGTGCTTAGGTGTATAGAATGATTATACTGACCCGGCTAACTTTATCATTGGCTCCATCATAACAAGGTTGATTTGTAAATGGGCGCAAATATGTGTACCTTGTGCACATTTCACGATTTTCGGTATGCGTTAAGAGTATTATCACCTAAAAATCTATGCTTTCGGGAGTGTCCGCGCAGACTGATGATTGCCCAAGCATGTGTGTTTGGAAAATAGGGACCCCAGAAAAAATAAAATACACATTCCAAGATCATTAATTAAACATTTGATTGGCAAAGTGTACACACATTCACCAGCCATATTTGCATATAAACAGATGCACAGGAAAAATCCTACAATGATGAAAGTAGAAATAAAATTTTCTTGCGATCAGTGACAAAATATTTTGTTACTAAGTCCGGCACTTAAACTATGGACCTAAGTTTCTGGTACATTTTTGTTTCTTGTTACTAGTGTTAGTTTACAGAAATACGAAAGCATGTTGAATTTTTGGCACCGAAACTGGGTCTTGCCTGTATTTAGATACCGACCTCTCTCGATATAACTGGACCTACATATTTTTATGCACTGATCAAAACAAGAAACAAAAATTATCTGTAGCAAAGTTACATACGAGTAACAGCAAATCAAGGTATACTCGTTCAATTTCCGTTTCCGTTTCGTTCAAAAGAAAGTTCCAAATGTGGAGTCTGACGTGCTTTTAACCGTATAGGAAACTTGCACTGCAAGTGTATAGGAACTACACTACACGAACTGCAAGTCTTGCAGTTTAGTTAGTGTTGCCCAAATGCAAGAACAAGACGAGACTTAGCCAGTCTTGGTCTTGGTCTTGCGCCAATACACCTGGTCTTGGTCTTGGTCTTGGTCTTGCGCTCTCAGTCTTGGTCTTGGTCTTGGTCTTGCAGCAAGAGTCTTGCAAGTCTTGCAATTACCTACGCCCTGTGGCGGCAATCAAATAGTGTCAAATGTTATGATTTCGGCGCGGCGGCAACGATTGTTTTAGATTTCAAAAGAAGCCGCCGGCGCGTGTATCATAACCATGTACTTCCGAAAAGCGGCAAATTTCTTTGAGAAGTAAGTACAAAACCTTTGATGCCGCATTATCAAAGTGCCGATGGTTAAAACATAACTATGCATGCACTCAGTTTGATTTTAATAGATATTTTTTTATTCGCTATGTTTATGGTATTAGTCGTAATGCGCATAGGTCCAGTTTTTCATATTCTTTGATACAGTTTTTTGCGTCTCATAGAATTCCTAAGCGTACCTACCTATACACCGAACTGTTACAACTAACTACTCCGTGAAATAGCGCTAGCCTAGTCCTAGCTGCAAGACGCAAGAGTCTTGCAGGCTATGTCTTGTTCTTGCTCAAGTCTTGCACGGTTAGTCTTGGTCTTGGTCTTGCTAAAAATACGCGGTCTTGTTCTTGGTCTTGGTCTTGCAAAAACGCAAGAACAAGACCAAGACTGCAAGACCAAGACTGAATTCGGGCAACACTAAGTTTAGTTCTTACGCCCGCGACATAAGAGCTATACAATTCGACCGTACGACAACAGGAAGTCTATATACTATACACTATATATAGGTATACACTTGCATTTCGTATTTAGTTGTTACGCCCAAGTCCCAAGTGTGTCTTAACTATCAGTTGACCAGAGTTTTGTTACAGGGCTCGCTGCGCGCGTCTGACGGCGACAGGCGTCGCATGATGGATCGCATCGGCAAGCTGGAGGACGAACTACGCCTACTGAGGGTCACAAACGGGTAAGATAGATAGACACGGAGACGGAGGTGTTTTGTTACTTCCAAGGTTGGAACACTCACTCCTTTGATACACGTGTACTGATATTTTTCTCTAAATGTAATAATGTTGAGTTCCCACTTTGGTTAAAGCTTTCGCGGAGCCATTTAAATGACAGTACCTGAACAATATAGAAACGAACTAAAAGTTTGTTAAACATTAGCTAAAAATATGAGACACTTATTTTTGTTTTTTATATGTTTTTTCATATTTGCCAGTTTTGAAAAAGTTCAACATTCCGTACACGGCGGTAGTTCACCATAATCTGACAAATGCTTTGTAAATGTTTGCAGAAGCATTTATGAATCGTCAGATTATGTTGAACTCATCATCATCATCATTTCAAAATATACTTTCTATTGTATTCTATTCTAAATAGGGCAGGGTTTGGGCACCGCACCGCCCCCGTTCTTGCTATACCTACCTATGTTAATTTTTGAACATTGTAAAATTAATTTTAAGTGCAAAATTGTGGGAAACAATAAATACTTATTCTATTATATTGTAATCTAAATATAATCATTGATATTTTACCCCAATTGAAATAATTTAGTATGTACTTGATCACAATTGTGTTAACAGTGTTGATTCGAACGAATCGAAAGTGTCTAACGGCAGCATGGAAGACGTGGACGCGGAGAGGCTGCGCCTGCGCAAAGAACTCACGGACATGCGCAAGGCGAAACAGAACGCGGAGGACCACGCGCTGAAGTGAGTACACAACATTCACGTTTTGTTTTTTCATAGAAGCGCAGTATATTGGCTCCTCCCAGCCTGATGGTAAGCAAGAGAGGAACCCACATCGCGATGACTACGGATTTGATACCGAAATATCCTATCCGTTTGCATCGTCATGCTGGCCCGCAAGATGTTTCTTCACGCTCCTTTTGAAGCGAGAAAAAAAAAACGACGATATATTGAATTGAACTGTCGCATGACGTCACTAGCGGGTACATTTATTACGCACTAGTGATGTAACGAGGCCCCACCCCGCAACTTGCCATAGTTAAATTGTCTTATTAATTTGAAAAATTAAGTAATACGTGTCTTATATTTCTTAATAGCTGTTTAAAGAAATAAAAACAAGCTGGTATTTTTGATCCAGTCTGCTTTCTTATTCAAATGTAGATGTTTTTTGATACGACGCTTCAACTAACAAAATGCCGTTTATTTTATAACGTCGAAATGGTACTTATTACGTATCATTTATGTCGCTAGTTCGTAAACACTATCCTAGGAAGTGGGTATCTTTGTCGTATCGTGAAATACATTTTTGATTATTTGTCTTAAACTTTTTGGTAATCTTGAAATTACTGATGGGCCAAAAATATTTTTTTCTCATGTCAACTTCGTCTAGATTAGAGCTGCAAAACTAATCTCCTGATTGCTATATTTGTATAAATTAAAAAGATAGTTAACTAACTAGCTCCTACTTAGAGCTTGTTATTATTTATGTGCGATGATCCTGTAAAAGCACAGTGACCCAAGTAAGGTCCACAAATATGACTTAGTTGATGCCATTATTGATATTTACAGGCACCCTTGGTATTATTATATTAAAACCTATTTCCCCTCCTTTTCTGAACAACGAAGACCGTATTTCTACCCTATAGCCATAAGCTCTAATTGTCAATCGCAATGCTCAGGGGCTTCGTAAAGAGATCCACATTCATTGCCACTCTTCGCAAATTTTTGGAAGTTTCAAAAATGTTACTTACGCTCACACGTTACGTTTGGTAGGTAAGATTTTAGGCAAGAAAGAGGTATTGCATGAAGATTGCATATTCCTAAGGGATTACACAGTAAAATTGTTTTTTAGAAATCCCGTGTCTATCCAATATGATCAAACCCAGTTAACTAGTCACAAGGCTCTGCAATTGCTCAAAATGAAAATGGCCAATATCGATAGTTATCACTTTCGTATGACAGATAGCGATCGATCAGTCACAGTCACCCGTCAGGGGAACCTATACTCTTACCCTTTTTACTTTCCCGTGTGTAAACAAGCCGAACTACTGTGGGTATGGATCAATAAATATAAGGGCCTTTACGCACTGCTCCTTTTACACGCGGCTTGGACGGGAGAATCAATCTTGCTCGTAGACAAAACTTCAGGTAATTGTTAAGGATAGAATAACAACATATATTAGTCACCTTGTATGACATCTCATACAATTCATTTAAAACCTGCATTCAGTTTGCAGTTATTTAGTGGCATATTACTGTGTTATGTCATGTGAAGAAATATTAAGTGTATATTACATAGCTGAAGTTCATAAAGCTTTTGTAGTTTGGTGTAGTTATTGCCTCATTAAGACTAGTAAAAGCATGTTAGCAGATCTGAAATCTTAATTGATGATGCAAGCAGTTATTTGGTCAATTTCCTATAGTTTCCCCACGCTTTTCAAGTCTTCTGATTATGATTATGTCTGTCTGATACGCTTTCCTGCTTAAACCTCTCAACCGATTTTGATGAAATTTGGTATAGGTATACGTTGAATCTCAAGAACGGACATAGGCTACTTTTTATTAGAAAATAAGGGGGGGAGGGGGGTTATACCACCTTTGGAAGTTTATATGGAAAAATGTTTATTTTTGAAGTTAGAGATATGAAATTTGGCACAAATATAGTTCGAAACTTGGATTAAAAATATGGACTACTTTTTGTTTCGAATATTAGGGGAGAAAGGGGTAAAACCGACCATAAAAGGATGTAGTCCACGCGAACGAAGTCGCGGGCACAGCTAGTAAGTAATATTTTAGGTGTTTTTTACACTTTGAGTATTGGAGTTTTTGTAAATATCTTCATCGTAAGTAGTTTTTGCAGCATACGCGATGTAAGGAATATTTTAGGGATTTTTAATACTTTGTGTCACGTTAAGGGCGCTTTGGTAAATACCCCCATTTTTTAACACATCCCAGTCACTTAGGAATAATGTAGCTTCAACAGTAAAATATTTTTTTGGATCCACCCAGCCCTTCATTACAATCAAAAATACTAAGCTTACCTCTTTATAATATAAGTGTAGAAATAAACCATCCCATCACCTGGTCCAATCCAGATCTCAGACTGACATACCAAATCTAGCGCTCAGGGTCACCACCAAACGCACCACTGGTCATTTTATCTGTACAATATAGTAGTCAATATCTTAGTGAGTATAATCTGACTGGTCCTACGTCTTCTTGGACCAGATTGGAGCGGCTGGTGACGCAATTGCGGTCGAAGTTCAACGGCGTGCAGGCGCCGAACGGGCCCGAATCTCTTGCCAGCGACGCTGAGCCTGAAACTAACGTGCGCGCACGACGAACCAGCCTGAACTCTACATCTAACTCACAGGTATTTTTTTTAATATTGCACTTCAAGGTTGACCTCATCCCGCCTGATGTTAAGTAGTAATGAGGTCCTTACTTAAGGACGACAAGTACAACATAATATATCTGTTATTGGACTTTTCGCCCTTACCTTGAAGGTCAAGCCTTCAACTAATGTGATACCACCACAACACCCAGAATTGCGACAATATAGGAAAGTTCGTTTCCCATATTGATCCGACCGGGAATTTAACCCGGGACCTCAGAGATGGCGTGACGAAAATGTCTATCTACAAATGTCATTTCGGTGAACAGCACACTTGCAGTTCGATTTTAGTTCTTACTTCTGCGACATAAGTGCGGTACCAAGTACAAAATGTGTGGTCTGATTTGCTTTATACTTTAGATACCTATATTCTTATTCAACTACCCTCTCAATTCCTCAGGTACTCTTCGGGCCCGTCACCGATTTGTAGCGAATCTTCCAACGCCGCGGGTTACTTCTGATCGCAAATTTAATCTGGTCTGCGCTTTCCGGAGCGTTCAAGGACTGACTGAAATAGTGCGTACGTAACTAGTGATGTAACAGGTACTTTCAACTATCACATGGAACAAATTAAGTTCTGTGGTGTGCTGTCAAAACTCACTAAGTCGGCAGCAAATATAAGCGGAAATCGTGATTGCTGCTTACAAAACTATTCTTGTCTGTGTGTTCCAGGCTGACTAATATGCGTACTTTAAAATTGATATAAATTGTTACTCAAGTCTTCTGGACTAGGAATGAATAGCTACTTCAAGTAATGATTCTTTTACTTTCTGATTTAAAGAGTCAGGTGGGCTTTTTGTGTTAATTTCGAAAGTTTATTAAATCAGCAATGCATATATAGCAAGGATTTCATAGATATGTCTGTATTAGATATCTGTAGCTAAATAGTAGGTAATTGGAAATAGTTATATTTTCGGATACAAATCTATTTCGAATTACCCAATTATTTCATTTTCCGTTACTGTGGATTTCGAATATGGAAGACCTATAACATCTCTGCTAATTTATGTGTTCACTTCAGGTTCAATCAATGGGCATTTAATATTAGCGCATGCAAAACCCGCTAGATGGCAATACGTGGGTTTTAAGCCCAACGGCTGCCACATGATTGGTTAATTTTGACATCTGTCAATGTCATATCAAAAATAACCAATCGTGTAACAGTTGAACCTCTATTTGCCATTGCGAATTGGTGGATTTTCTGTGCGCTTTAGCACCATTATAACAATGCTTAAGTATAGAATCCAACATAAGGGCACATTAACAGTATTTTCTCTTCTTTCTTTACAAACGTTTCAAAATATCGTGTATGTGTTTTCATTGAACGATAACTGCCTAACTCAAATAATTTGGTGTCACAATTTTTTTTGGTTAATCGTGAAAATAAGACTTTTTTTTATTTATTTAGAATTAAATTAAGAGCATCGCATTTTTTTTTATTTTAAAATAAATTGCTCAATAAAATAATGGAGCTTTGTTTTGGTATTTGCGAGAATTGCGAGCCCTAAGTTCATTTTGAATTAAAGAAGCAGCAAGGTAAGTACCGTACAGATTAACAAATGAGATGACATTAAATATAAATTAGCAATTCAATCGCGAGTGTACCACTGTCGAAGTAATTAAACAAATCAGTTAGCTCAACAGCAATGATTCTATTTGTCGATGTTGAGTACACTCCGATACATCTTGCGGTGCTAAGTTTGTTGACGTTTGAAATTTTCGCCCAATTCGCTTTTGACCTCACCTCTCACCTCCTCATTTAGTCTCTTATAAATATTTGTCTTTCTTCCTTCTTTATTCTCATTAAAAGAATTCTTTGTAAGCTTTGTGTGTGTGATTATAAAATCTGAATTCTTTTACTGCGCTTTTACTAACTTAATCCATGTTGACTGTCTTTGACATAACTAATTTAAAACAAAAATATTGGTCCTGTTTGTCAGTATACACTTCAACCAATGTAAAGGAGATTTTGTTAAGCTCAGGTTGAATAATTTATGCTAAATTATTCATACCATATGTAAGTATAAATATTTTCACAATTCATAAAAAAAATCAAATCAATAAGTGAATTTCTGTTGCTCCATTTTCATATTAATGAGTCATGTCCAATATTGACGATGGTCTTGCAACTTTTACAATAGGTGCTTTAGTAATTTTATTTATAAAGTTTTATATTTTTATTTGTTTTCGTACTACGTAACTTCATCCGTCTATGTTCTGAGTTTATTTTATACATTGTTATTTAAATGTTACATATGGAACATATTTAGTAAATACCTACGTGTCTGTTACAGCGTGTTCCAATTAATCGCTTTCAATGAATCCATTTAAAATGACATTCAATAAAAATAATTTTGAATAAATAGACACTTGATGAAAGAAAAAAAAAGTATCAACTTTGACCTGTAGGTATACTCATCTAATATAACATTTATGCGAGAAATTCAAGATTTTTATATTGAAATATTGGACTAAATTGTCAATCTATTCACTTTTTAATGTTATGTTGTGCACTTTTGTGTTGTTTGCTCATGTTTTGTGATTGTGATTTTATTGATCGAATTTAATTAGGTTAGTTTTTTGCTCTCTAATATAACATTTCGAATACAGTTGGCCAAACTAATAATTTACAGGTTATTAAACGTTCACAATGGTTTTTAAAATTACCAGGTTTTTCGGATCTAAAATGCCGTAAGTAATGGTTAGAAATTGAAAAAAGTATCTATACTCCAAGGCTGACTGTATTTTTTCTTATTTCTTTGTGAACGAAGTGTGGAATGTGCGTACGTATAAACTAAGAAATATTTTATTTTATTGTGACCTGAGTGCAGTTTTATTACGAGATTTGCAAGTTTTTGCTTCACCTAGTATTTAGATACTTACTCGTCAATGTGAGCAAGTTGACTTGTTTGCAGTCACTCAACTTTTATTGATTCTTAAGTTTACACGAACACTTTATGTTGTTTATTTACTCTTGGATACCATGCAAATTGTGCTATGATGTATTTCGTAAATGGTTTGACAAACTAAGCGAACCTATATCTATCGAAATTATTAAACATATAAAAATGTTTGCGCTCATAGTTGCTAGGAAAAAACATCGGGTACTCTCATCCTCATAAATATCAAAATAACTATTAAAATTAAGTATGGTATCCATAAATATTAGTAAAATTAATCTTTGACTAACCACCGACATCGCCCTAGAATAGACTGACCCTAATAATTTATAGACTAATAAGTAAGTTTATACCAAATTCGATATTGTAGACTCTAAAGCAATAATGTACTAGAATTAATAATTTATTAACCCATGTAAATTTAGTCGTTTGAATAAATGCAACATAAAGGATTTGAAAATGTTTATTGAGTAAATTTTAATGTAACTGCAATGTAAAATTTTATCAGGTTTTTGATAAATATGTGTCAAATTAATGTGATTAACGATAAAAAGGAATTCTAACGCCTAAAAGATTTATAGGTACTATTAGTAAATAAAAATCAATAGAAAGTTCGGACAAATTAGTATAAAAATGATTATTTGTACCAGACAAGAAGTAGAAAAGAGCAAATTTAAATATAATTTTTACTGTTGGGTATTATTACCAACTACACTTACCTGCAAGCAAAATTTTTAAAAATACATATTTGTACTTAGTATATTAACACTTGTCATTTAATAAAAGACCATTTCTTGATAACTTTTTTTGTTAAATTACAGAAACGTGATCCAACTTAATGTTTTAATTACTTATTTCATAAATATCCGACTTATTTGCATTTAAAACATTATAATAAAAATAATTGTATCTATTTAGGAATTGTAACTACAAAGCTATGTAATTTAATAAATCTTGTTATATGCTCAGATTATGTTAATTGCCTAGAAATCAAGTGTTATCTCGATAGGACTTGTAGTCAAAGTCAGCATTAGGTATTTAATAATATGTAAATCTTATGTAAATATATATATATGCTGAAATTGACAGCCTTATATTTAATATAGATACTAAAATAGGCCACATTCAAATAAGACGATGCAAGTTAATAAGTGTAACGTCATAATACCCACTCAAATATTTAAATAAAATGATTTCATGTATTTGCTAAATTAAAACAATTATTAAATTACTAGGTGCTTGCTTGAAAATAGTTTCACTTTTAGAAGTGCCAAAAATAATACTTGACCATGAAAGAAAAATGTTTTAAATCTTAAAACGTAGTATAAAAAATAACAATATTAAATGATGGTAAATAGTTTTTGCATATATTCGTAATCGCTTTATATAAATCAATTGCTTGCAGTAGAAAAACAGCCAGTTCTTGAAAAGGTGGTCAACTTGTAATGTAACTTTTAAATCATACATTACATGATTTCCAATCATATAAGAACTCTAAATAGTGCGTTTTCTGACGCTTGGGTAAATTAAATATTAATTATTTTCAGTGATTAGTTAATCAGCGTCCAAAATTTCATAAACTGGCTGTCTGTTAATAAGATCTCATTGTAATAAATTATAGAATACGTTGTGTAACTTATATAACGATTAAACAAAATGGTGCCTTATTGTGTAAACGAGTCCGCCCTTAAAGTTGTAAAATGTAACGTAAAGTGTAACTAGCCTTTACAAAGAGGTGAGTAGGCTTATTTAATAGTCCATTTTATTGATAAAATATGTTTTAACTAGTACATAATAATCAGTCTAAATATTAAAAATATATTGCGATAACTTTATCGCTTTCTGTTCATTTCATAAATCATACAAAATACTATGGCCTGCACAAAATAATTGTAATGATTATGTTTAAAAATTGATTTCTTAAGGAAATAGCCGATTTAAGTTTACATTATTGGTCACTTTGATCCCCATGATCAATGTTGATTTACTTTTGTGTGTTCTTCTTAGTAATTTTAAATGAAATATGTACTAGTTTTAATGTCAGTTTGAATTACTCAGTCAAAAATGTTATGATACTTTTAAAATAAATAGTAGCACTTTATTTTGCACTGGAGTGGACGCTAGTATATTACTGCCCTTTATATTGTTTTAAATACTCATTTTGTTGTGTTGCATCTTATATTCACGGTTTATATTAATTGTAACGATTATGGTGATATAAGGATTTCAATAAATTATTATTCGAGATTATTTGGTCCTTCTTTTATTGACTCCCCAAAACTCCTTATAGGTAATTAAATGTGAATTACAGTTTTCGTTAATGATTTCTCAATTTATGCTAAGTTTGACTCTTTTTTTTAGAAACATAATATGAATTAATTTGATGCTCAGAATTCTAGATAACATTTGATTTGAATTATAAATCTGATTATGCTTTTTGTTCTACATAGACAAGGAATAAATTTAAATCCTAAAAGGACCACTAATCAGAGTACCTACCGCCCAAACCACTGGACGGATCGGGCTGAAATTTGGCATGCAGATAGATGTTATAACGTAGGCATCAGCTAAGAAACAATTTTGATCGATTTAACCCTCAAGGGGACAAAATAGGGGATGGAAGTATTTTTAGTTCTAATAACTTCGCGCGTACGAAGTCGTGGGCGACTGCTAGTTGGAAAATAAAGGTTTTTGAACGTAAAATGTAGACCTGAAAATATTTTTACAATTTCTGATTCAAACAAAAAATGAAGTCGCTTGTCCAGATTTTCAATTGGATTTGGTCTTTGGTTTCATAGCGGCTCCCTGGTTATAGATACCGCAAACATTGCAACCTGACGACCTCCGTAGCCGAGAGGCGAGCGGGCTTGGCTTTGGCGAGCGCCATCTCTGAGGTTCCGGGTTCGATCCCCGGTCGGGTCAATATGGGAAACGAACTTTTCCATATTGTCTCGGGTCTGGGTGTTGTGGTACCGTCGTTGTTTCTGATTTCTGTAACACAAGTGCTTAAGCTACTTACCACAGAATCAGAGCAATGTATGTGATGTTGTCCAATATTTATTTATTTATTTATTTATTTTAAATGTCGGTGTAGGATCACCATTAGTGTCCGATTCTAATATTTTACGATCCGCAATGTGTCAAAAATGACAATTCGTTTTTCTCCAACTGATTACGAGGCGTATAACGATTGAGGCGTAAGCTAACGCCTCGTATAATTTATGTAAATCCGTAACTAAAACGGGTCGTTTTTCAAATATTGGAACCGGGCATAGATCGTTATTAGTCGATAAAAAATACATCAATTAGGTAAAATCACTTGTCATAAATTTGGTATCGTGTTCTTTCTATAGACCAATAAATAATGCGTGCTCCTTCATGCCTGCGTAATGACCAGTTCAATTGCGCTTTAACCCCCGCCCGGAACTAATTTATTCAAGAGTGAAACAACAGTGCATTGTTTAGATTATTTTGGAGCGTTTTCAATAAAAACAGTAAATGCGCAAAGGGCGCGCCCGAACACGCGCGTGCACGTGCCGAGCGCGTGCCAGCGCCATCTTGCGACGCCATCTTGTGTGATGGGTGGGAACTTCCGCAGGAAAGTGCGTCACTGTCGCTTTGTGGGAAAACTGGACAAAGTGTGTGATAACCTGTTCATAAGAGGTGAAGGGGAATAATTATGGAACTCATTCGTTACTAACTGTATTGCAGCTTTTTTTATTATAGCACACATTAAGATTGACCTCATCCCACCTGATATTAAGTGGTTATGAGGTCCTAGCTTAAAGGTGACAAGTACAGCATAATAAATCTGTTACTGGACTTATCACCCTTACCTTCAAGGCTTGACCCCTGCTACTAATGTAGCACCCCCCAGGAGCTCCGGAAACTTACACGCAAGAACACAACAACACAGAAGTGATTGTTATTTGGCTGCGGTCTTCTGTAAGGGGGAGGTATTTCACCAGTCGGGCTGCTCCATTTCGAGCGATAAATCGCTATGCCGTACCTCTCTTACTTTGTACGCGTGGAAGCAATGATCGTTGGTTTAACCCCAAAAGGGGGTGGTTTTCTTAGATACATTACTGGTACACCTCAATACCATCTATAGAGCATACAGTTTAAGTTCCAAGTCTCTTACTTTAAAAACATAGGGATTTCATACAAACTCCTAAACCCCTTTTGCTCCCTTCGAGATAGAATTTTGCAAAAGCTATTCTTAGAGAATGATTACGCCCTATAAGGAACTTACCTACCAAATTTCAAATTTTGTAGATGTTATGGTGTCTGATATTTCTAGATTAATCAGTTAGTCAGTGTGTGGTAAGTATCTCTCTTTTATATTTAAGTAGATGAGTTGTTATTCAAATACGAGAAACTGACTTTTCGAGTTCTAAATTCTAATTGTAGACTTATTTTGTATATTTTATGGAAACCCCTTTTTGGGAACCTTAAGGTCATAATGTTGGAATTTGTTGGTCGTGACGAACTTTGGTTTCGGTATCGATATTAGATTATCTTTAGACCACATATACCTTACGCTTAATCTAAATTTACTTTATTAAAGAATGGAATTTGTGTAGGTATTTCAATTATTTTTTATAAAAAAAAATTTAAGAATCATAAAAGTTGGACATGTGAGAATGGCGTATTCTCGTATGAAAAATCCAGTCAAATTATATTTTTAAAATATTAACCGTTCCCACAGACAAAGTATCGTCAAATATTCAGGCAAACCGCAGCGCGACAAATTGGGCGCTAACATGGCGCTGTACACTAGCTGACAGAATTAAACGCAATATTATTTTTATATCAAGATTATAGGTACTAGGTGTAGTATAAAACCTGTTCCACTAATAATAACCATTCAAACGCATGTGTTACAGTTAAAATAGACCTAATTTTGGAATGTCATAATAGGCGCAACAGACTATGAAATTTCTACCCTACTTATGTCGAGAGCATAAGAACGAATATAGAACTCCCAAGAGTTTACTGTGATATGTTTGACCTAGAGCATTCCTAGAACACTGAAATTAGTGAAAAAATATTGTTTTAAATAATTAATTGTTTTCTCTGTGGGAGGAACGTGTAGTATTTATAGTTAGATTGTATAATATTTTGTTAATGTGCTAACCAACTTTTTGCTGACATAATAATTCGCCAAAAATAATTCAAATACTTACGAATTTTATAAAATATTTATAATACTCATCACATACATAGTTAGTAGGTATCTATAAAACCAAGTCGCTTTCCTCTGTCGATCTTTAAAAGTACGCAACGTATTTTGATGCTGTATTTTAATAGAAATAAACAAGAGAGTGGGTTATGTGTGTAACACAAGTAAGTATTTAAGGTGTAATGGTACAGAAAAACCTAAAAAATAATTAAATAGTATTTACATTACATCTGTGCAAAGTTATAAGTAGTCTTTAGTACGTCATAATCAATAGGGTTTTTAACAAATACTCGTACCATGATACACTTTTTTGAAGGCCACTGTACCGGGAGTGGGTACATACGCGCTCGTGTAATCTGCGGCAAATCAATTGGGCCGCTGCCCGCTAAAAACGGGCCTCATTATTGGACATGAATTAATCACACTTGTCGATGGCGCCCTAGTGACGTAGAGACGCGGTATCCATCGATAGAGTAGTTGGAAGAAGGGAGTTGCACCCCTTCAGACTATCATGCTATGGTACTCTGTGAGTATAGCTTTTATTAATATTTTTTCACGGCCGTATCCAATTCGCGTTAACTTCTGTTTCCTCTACCTAAAGGTTGGTCTCAGGAAGGGATCGCTTTTTAGCGATAAGAGAATAAATTGTACTTGAAGTTGTCTGTGAAACTCATTTCTGCAAATGTTATGTTAATATAGTACATATATCTAGAAGAAGGTACGTATGAAGTAGGTAAACTTAAAAAAAGAGTAGCTTTTTTTAACATTATCCGTATTTGCAAAGTGAAAAAAAATACTGAGATATTTTACCTACTTTCACAGGAATAAACGAGTTGTCGGTACCTAGCAATTAGTCTTTGGAATAGCAAGGATTAATTATGAAAAATAATAAAGAAATCTAAATATTGGACAACACACATTGTTTTGATAATATCGAACCCGGGACCTAAGATGGCGTGATACAAAGTACGGCTCAATCGCCTCCCAGCTAAAAAGGTAGTCACCAAAATACTAATGAGTACCTACTACGCTATGAAAATGTTAAAAATAATAGTTTAAAAAATTTAAAAAACACGCTTTTAGCACGCATTTCTTTCTTAAATGTCTGAATTATTTTGTAATTTTTAATGCGTGCTAAAAAACTAAAAAACATTTAGTTTTTTAAACTATTATTTTTATTTTTCCCATCTATCGATGAATAGCAGAACTTTTACGACTATATGGAAATATCACCCCTCGTCTCTTTAGTTCAGCAACTCGCCTCTAGGTGGCATTAGTTGTATCGGCGTTACTACGCATGCGTAATTGTTTCGTTGTTTTATTCCTGGCGTTTCTAACAAGGTTCATGGATTTTTTTATCGAATTATTGAATGGTCATCGATCCTTGAGACGCATGCAAAGTTCCAAGTTGATTAGGTGTTTATAAACCGTTGAAAATCGTGCTCAAAGATTTTGTTACATACATACATCCCGAGTTAATAAAAGCGTGTTAAAAAGTAGTCAGGCAAGGGGAATCCCAATTGCTCTTACATATTACATTCCAAAATTCTACAAGTTATTGTAAATGTTAGATTTATCAATACACAGGCATCGATATCGCGACTTTCCGGAGTTGGGGCGCGTCCCTACGCGATGAATATTGTATGTTGCAATTTGTATAATTTGATTACACCCCACCTGTACCCGCGGTGACCAACGCTGCGTTCATTTCGATTTATTGCCATTTACAACTCAACCAATAGCATAAGGTTTATTAGTTATTTTAGATACTATTAACATGCCGTTAAAAAAAGGAGGTTTTCTGTTCAATCGTAATGTCACAACTTCGGCAGAACAAGGGCAAATTTGCCATTTTAAGATATTTTTTGCTTTAATGTGGTCTAGCTCTGTTATCATTACTCTAAAGTGGTCCTCCTTTGCAAGACATAAACTATTATACTATAATCTTTTTAGACATGTGCTTTACAAGAATTAAGAACTTTCAGTTTTGTTTTTAAGACAGTTAACAATTGAGCCCTTGTTCTACCGAAGGTGCGATGTGTATTTTTTTATGTGTGTTCTCCGATAACCTCTTCTTTTATGAACCGATTTTACTTTGAAAGGAGACATCTTGACGTTGGCACAGACGTCAGCACGTCAGATTACACACTTTGGGCTTTGCACCACACTTATGTCGTAATCATAAGAGCTAATATGGAACTGCAAGTGTTTATCTTGACATCCTGTTGATTGTACCATACCGAGATCAGGATCTGACGATGACTTCCCAGAGAAAGCAAGGGGAAGTCGGTGGTATATTTTTGCTAAAAATGAATGCGAATTCCAGGCCAACTTTACGATACATAGTAAATGTTTATAATATTATTGTATACTAACTGTTATACCCTACTTTTACCGCGTTATATCAACATAAAAAGTACTTACTTCATATGTTTTCTAGTATCGATTCTACCTATATACCGAATTTTGGTAGATTTGCATGAAAAAGTTACAAACATACAATTAGACATACATATATTCATATCGTGTTTAAAATAATACATAGTATGTAGATACTGTAAAATTTATGAAAAATAGGAGGAAAAAATCTTCGAAACAAAATCTAGGTATGACTTTGTGACCATGTTTTATAACTCTACTACGAATTAAACTACAATAAAAATACATTAAAGTAAATTAATTAATAATATTCTGCGTAATAAGTAACATATTCGCGTATTACCACTCACGAATCGGAAATGAGAGTGCATTTTGTTCTATGTGGCACGCGTCTCGCCCCATGCACGTGGAATCCACCCACACCTGCTTATGCGATTGAATCATATAAATGGAATTAAAATTACATTAACACGTCTCGAGCCCATTAGTGAATAGTTTAAGTACCGATAGAAATGATCACCAAACTTCTTTAGGGTCGTAAGTTCAAGAAAATCAAACGATATAGAAACTGAATTGTCTGGCTTTTAAAAGGGCAGTGGGTTTTAGTAGGTTAAATTATTGTAAGATATTGTGATTTTAATACTACTGGTACGTAACGTTTTTTGGAGGCTCTTGGCCAAAAAGTCAGTGAAAAAAGTGAGAAAAAAAGAGTGAATCAGTGTCAGAGTGCAGTTTAAATATTAAGGCCCAGTTTATAGTAATTAAAAAGCTTATTGGGTTACCTACCTATTAGGTAGTTTAGCTGTGAATACAGAATTGAGATGGCGCAATACTACAACAAGGATTTCTTTGATATCTATCAGTTATTATAAGACTTCTTTATATATATCTCTTGGGTTACCTACATTATTGGAGATAAGTAAGAAATATAAATTTTTTAAAATACAATAATTCCTATATACCTAACGCGGGAATAGAGTGGGTTCCTAATAGTCAAAGAATTTCAAATGGATGTAGTAGTTTCGGAGTATATTAAGTTTATCCTCTTTATTTAACTGTTAGTTGGTGTAGATAAAATAGATTCACGTCTCCGGACCTTAAAAGTTGATGGTTTACTAAATCTAGTTCTGTAACGGATGAACTACTTAGATAAAGTTTGTAGCCAACCGCGACATTAATCATAGACTATGTACAACTACCTATTTAGATTCATGAAACTTGAACTACAAGACAAACAATTTCATAGGTTTAATTTATCCAGTCTAGCCAGTCGACCACGCATATTATAACGGACACTTTCCCCTTATCATCGTGGAACATTTAACCGCTACCTATCTGCATTGTGCACGCTTATTTAATCAATCAAACACCCCTAGTTTATCATAAAGCCCATCCCGACAAATTACACATTAAATGCGCTAAAAAGCGCGGGCTGTCAGACTGACAGTTATAGTTTTATTTTTTTTACCGGCCAGGATTCACCCTCCTATAAAAAAGTTGTGAACCACAGATAATGCTAAGCGGAAGCCAGACGTGCGCATACGATTATAATTATAATTTTACAAGTATTATTTTAGTGAGGGCCGCGTGGGAGCGGGTTCCCTCCGAGGGTGCAGCCAGGTAGTAAGGGCGAAGGGATGAGCTCATAATGTGCTTATTGCGAATGCGTTGCGCAGTCACCAGGTGTTTTGACTTTGCGGGTATTCACTCCTTACAAAAGACTAATACGAGGGTTCCCTGGTCAAACCCGATAAGTGACAAAAATTGAGAATTTTAGTTATAAATGCAGTTAAGATGCACTTTTTTTGCTCTATCTAATGGTATATTCCAATAAGCCGAGTTTCAATTTATCACAAAGATACGCTTCACTAAGAACCCAATAAGTGCTACTTTTTTCGTTTTGACCAATACATAAACAATATAAGTCTACTTAAAGGAAACTTTTTAAAATTTAATTAGATGAAGAACCCAATAATGAATATTTATTGGGTTTTAAGACAAATATATTTTAGGAAACTATACTAAGTGACTTAAGGTAAGACAAGTTATTTGCACTTATTGGGTTTTTATACCAGGGAAATTCTGAAAGCATGAAGTTTTACTTAAAACTAAAATCCATCAACACAGTTTGTTGGGTTTTACTATTATAATATTAAGTATGTAAACAAATTTAATCATTAAGCTAAAACCCAATAAGTACTACTTATAGTGTTTTACTTCAAGCAAATAATAGAAATGACATATGAAAACCATACTTATCGGATACTCGCACGAGCAGATATCAACATTGGACTGTAATTTTATTTGGGAAAGAACCCAATAAGTAGATATGACAGTAGATATAACATTAGACAGGTGGCGACAGGATCGCGAGCGTTGACCTTCGTTTGATTGCACTGCGCGTAATTTTGACAAAATAATTATACTTTCCGTTTATTGAAACGAAATAGCATCATCTAGACTCCGGAATAGGGAACTTATTGGGTTTTACCTCTAACCAATTTAGGTTACAATATTTACGTACTTAGAAATATTTTTAATGGAAGGATAGTTATTGGGTTTCACGTCTTACTTTTTATTTTTGTTTTATATACTTATAATTACAAGGTTTTGAAATAATTTTACACTTTTTACGTATGAATAAGAGGATGTTTTCCCAAACCTCAGCATAGTGTTTCCTTAGAAAATAAAAATATCAGCATTGATGTGCAGTTTCATATCAATGGTACTGTTGTTTGCATGGCTTAAATTTAAAAGTATTTATTGACACCATTATACAATTTGTTTATTTATTCAGCAAGATCAGAGGATTATTTTTCTCACGTGCTAAGACCCTGTGCTTTTTGGGGGCGTGATCTATTACAAAGCTCAAATTTCTAATCGGAATTTGGTCAATTTTACTGTATTGTCACGCAGATGAATAGTATCGTCAAGCATATTTTATTTGGTGACAGACATATGTAATTTTTTTAATCATGTTATATACATATAATGTGATTGTGCCAATATGATGTTTATTGGTAACTTTACCTTTGTTTCCAAGATTCAGATGTAATTTTTTTTTTAATAAAACGCGGTGTATTGTCTCCTTCCAACCGAATGGTAAGCAAGAGAGGAACCCACATCACGATGACAACGGATTTGATTTCGTAATATCCTATCCGTTAGCATCGCCATACTGGCCTGCATGACGTTTCTTCACGCACCTTTTGAAGGAATTCATTGGACGGAGGAAACACATGAGCCGGCAACGACGCACATTTTTTAATGGTACGTCAAAGATTAGAGTTATCAAACTTTTTGGTTCGCGATGGAATATTTTCCACGGTGAATCGATAACATCGTTGGCCGGCTCTTTTAATTTTGTAAAGGAAAAGGGAAGGCGGGATAAGAGAAAACACCTCCTCTGAACACTCACCGAGATAGAAAAAATAAAAGACAGTCAATAAACCAATGTCTCTACGAAGTTGAAGAGGATCAAGGTTCTCAGTAACGTCTTCAACATTAATAATGCGCACAGCCTATTGCTGTAATCAATCAAGACTATCCATAAGGTATTTGGCGGAACCGTCCCAGAGATACAAGCAGTAGTCAGTCCAGACAGGACTTGACTTGAGTCTTGTATAAAAGACAAAGCTGGTCCGGCGTGAGAAAACAACGCACTCTATTCAGAATCCCCTGTTTTTTGGATGCTAATGAGATGAAGATCTCCATATACTGATCTTGATTAAGGTTGCAGCGGATATCCATGCCAAGCATGCTTAGGCTGTTACGCAGGCAGGGGAGTGCTCTGATGAATGGGAAGCGGAATGAATTGGGATGTTTTTGTCAAAAATGCGCACTCTTGGGTTTTCTTGGCATTGAACTGGACCTGGTTTTTTGAACTCCATTGGCTCATGAGGCTCAACACCCAATTCTGTTCAATGAAAAAATTTTCCCGTACCTCCTCCATTACTGCGCTGCCAGCCGAAGGTCAACCAAGGTTTCTTCCGTTGACCGTACTGTGATCAGCATAGAAATGTATGTTTCCAAGCAGTGGCATATCATTTATATGAAGAAAGAAGAGGGTGGGCGATAAATAAGTATAAACTGCTCGTGTCCGTCAGACACTATGTGAATTCTACGTCACGCAGAAAGCCGGAAATCCAGTCACAAAGCCGTGTGGGTAGTCCATATGCCGTAAGCTTGGAAAAAAGAGCTTTGTGCCAGACCCGATCAAATGCCTCGGCAATTGTCTCCCCTCTGAGATGCATCACATACGCTAGAAGATCAACCGTCGATTGTTTCGGCCTAAAGCAGTGTTGGAGATCGTTAATTAAGGAATGATCCTCTAGGCAGTAGACCAACCGGTTATAGATGATCCGTTCCATGACTTTGAACAGCACTGAGGTCATGGTAATAAGGCGGTAGCTTAATGGGTCTAATCGGTCGAAAACTATGTACACGAAACAAATCATTCCCAAAGAAAATCATAGCTGGATAGAACATTAAATGAAAATCATCCTTAAAATGTAAACAATAAATAAGTATATAAAAAGAGTATAAAAGTTAGTAATAACCTAATGCAAACATAATTACAATAGATTTTTGCTTGGAATTGATAAAAACTTAAGTGATTAAATCGTTTTTTTCTCTCAGGTGAAACCCAATAAGTCGGTACTCTTTACCAAAAAAAAAATTTTTACAGAAAAAATGTAACCATTAGAAGTAAAATAAATATGAAAACCAAATCTTTATGAAATATCATTACTAATTAAACTCAAAATTGTGGACATTTACTTATTAAAATGCACTTTTACTGTTTACAAACCTTTAACATCGATTATCTCAGAAGTATGTTTTTGGCACTTATCGGGTTTGACCAGGGAACCCTCGAATAGCATTTGCTACGGTGAATCTATTCCGGAGGATTTTTGTCGCGCTTTTAATGATGGTGTGACTTTTAAGCTTTTAGTAGATAATGCCTTACATCTGTTTTACTTTTGGTTAACTTGCCACTGATTTTTTTTAGTATATAGGTAGTGACCAATAATACTTGACTTACAGTTGTATACATTTTAATGAAGTTTACACGTGTTCTGTGCAATCAAACGAATGCGCAAAATCTCGAAATTAAAAGTTTTCAATAGGAAGATATCTTAACAGGACAATAAAGAAGAAACAATTTAAAGTTTCTGTGCACGATTTCCGGTCAGGTCAATTTAAGAAACAAACTTTTGAACTTTTCGAACTGATAGAGTATGGTTGATTTGTACATAAATTTTGTATTACAAATGGTAAAAAGTGTTCGAAATATCCACACAAAACAGAGCTTTTACTTTTTCTGCACCTTAGATATAGATAAGGTCCTTACCTAAACAAAAATCCTAACCAAAATAAAATCCTCGTTTTGAGATATCATGAAGTACCTATAATGAAGTACTCTTGTATTTCATAATAAAAATATCTCACGGTAGGTATGTATATCACAAAAGGGACACAGAGGAATATATCCTCTTCAACTTCAATACCATTATTATCTTTCAAAGTCCCCAGTATAAACAAATCCTAGTGCAATTACGTAAAGTGTGTGACCCTTTTGAGGTTATTTTTTCAAACGCATCGAATATTGTTATAGTTCTACAACAACCACAAAGCATTCAGCCAAAAAAAGACGTAACAATTTCAATCTTATTTCGTTACGCATAAGAGTCTTTACCTATATTTTCAAAAGCAAAATGGCGGTTTTATTTTCGCGGGAACGGTATGCGCGTACGCTTAACTCGGTCATCCGTGACTGATTGAGAGGGTGCGTGGTGTCCGGCACGCGTTATTTTTTATTATTTAGATTTAATTTAATTAATGATCCTGTGACGAATACTATCTGAGGAGCTGAGGGGTACTGAATATGGTTTTTAATCATGTTGTGTAAACAAATTTTATTGAGCTGTAGGTTTGATTTAGAAGTTATACCTACACTTGACGATAAGTACTTAGATTTTTATCTATAATTGGGTTAAAAAAAAATTAGTACTAGTAGTTTTTTTTATATTGCACTTCAAGATTGACCTCATCCCAACTGATGTTAAGTGGTAATGAGATCCTAGCTTAAGGGCGACAAGTACAGCATAATAAATCTGTTACTGGACTTGTCGCCCTTACCTTGAAGGCTTGACCCCTGCTTCTAATGTAGCACCCCCCAGGAGCTCTGGAAACCTTATTCACACGCAGGAACACAACAACACAGAAGTGATTGTTATTTGGCTGCGGTCTTCTGTAAGGTGGAGGTATTTCACCAGTCGGGCTGCTTCAGTTCGAGCAAAAATCGCTGTGCCCTACCTCTCTTAAGAGATAAATTAATTGAACAAAAAAAAATACTATGAACACGTGTTTTACGTAATTTACATTTAAGTTAAGTAGGTACTAATTACATCATTGGGGAGACCAAGGCTCAAAGATGGCTTGGACACTTAGAGAGAATGGGAGAGGATCGCAGCGTCAAGAAAGGTTATCTGGGTCGGCCTATTGGCCGTCGGCCGGTTGGCCGCCTAATGTATCGCTGGAGCAACGAAGTGAGAGCCGATCTTCAGGAGCTGCAAGTTGGCGACTGGCGGGCAAGCACACAGGATCGCGAAAGGTGGCGAGGTCTCATATCAGAGACTCATTTTGGGTCATCAAGCCATGAGAGTAAGTAAGTAAGTAAAGTAGGTACTAATTAAGTCTGATTAGGTAGTTGATATGTTCCAATGACGAAAGTATCAAATAAAACGATACTTTCGTCATTGGAACATATCAACTACCTAATCAGACTTAACTACTGCCTTACTTATCTTTAAAATAATTAGTTTTATATTTGATACGACTTGATGCCATCTTTGTACATGGATTTATTATACACACAACATCGCGATATGTTTTATTTTTAAGGACATGACATTACACACTCGAAGGAAATAATAAATTGTTAATTTTATTTAAAAAACATAGCTTTAAACCAACCAATTTTTTTTATAATATTACTACTTTTAATTGCTTGGGGAAATTGGCATCTTTTTTATTATATTTGCACTGCTGTGCTGAAATTTTAACAAGAACCGTGTTCAAGCACATGCTAATCAAACCACAAAATTATTCTGTGACACACAGAAGCTACGTACCCACTAACTTCTTATTTTTATTATTTTATCGTATAAAGCTTGTTCCTAAAAGCGACAGGTTTTTACCTTTTTCGTTCGGATACGCCCAGTCACGGCGACCATAGACCACCCACATCTGTTTGTGTTGCTTTAATTGTCTATGCAAACATTTATTAGGATGCTTAGTGAGCTCCTACGCAAGGCTGCGTTGGGGTAGGTCTTTACTGGCCTGGAGAAAACTTATCTTGTCTTATGTGGGATAAACAGGGCGATGATGTGATAAACATGACGTGGGATAAACGAATGACTAAAAATGTCTGTTTAGTCCAACAGTTTGATTAACAAAAACTTTTAGACACGTATTTGTTTTTTTATCAAAATAATCAATAATTTACTATAAAATACATGTTTTTAATATTTAGCGCGACGTCCCTAATTCCCAGTTTTTACAAATTAATGACTTAAACATACCCCTTCATTAAACTTTGATGCGCTCTATCTCGTCAACTTTATCTGTTTTATGAAATTTCATTGTATTATGAAAATCTTACTGATAGACTATATACTTATTTTAATTCTTTTTAATACCCAGTCATAATCCCAATTGGATTTTTCTTGGCTCAAATATATACCGCTCAATACTAAGTACATGTGTCATTCAAATATTATGTTTAGAAAAATAAGTTGAACACTCGACTCGACATTGGTCAAGTAATCCTATGAACTTATTTTGGTACTTTTTTTTCTATACCGTCATTTATTATTTAATCATTTTTCTTCTAGGGTGTCTACTGGTTGGGTATTGATTACACAAGGCAACAAAATTGTATGTTTGGCATGCTGCTTTAAAGCGAGTCGACGGTTATTGTAGCTATTTGTCTGCTGTACATGAATCTAGTTTTATTTTTTTTCTAACACCTCGAAATTTATAGTAATCTTGCATAAAAAAAACGATATTCAATAATTTTAGGTATTTTACCATGGTCTGTAGACAGTTTCGAGCAAGTAAATTTTATAATTGAATATTACAAAATAAACAAATACTTCTCGTATTTGAAATATAATTTAAATTATCAGTCTAGCATTATTATTTGTGAAGTCATTCATGATTCTAACTACAGCATTTTTTTCCATATAGAATGATACTAATAAATTGTATGTAAAATAACACCGCTGAGGACAACTTAAATATTTTCTCAATTAAACTAAATTTATAAATAAGTCTAATATGAATTCCATGGCAAAGGTCTTTGCTTCCTTTGGCATATATTTAAAATAGCTAAAAATAATTAGTAAAATAGTTAAATCTGTTTGAAGTAGACCCAAAAAGGCAGTTTTTAAGATTTTGAAGTGAAATATCTCAGAAACTATAGGTGATAGACGTATTTTATAGCCAGATTCGGCTTTCCTACGCCGGTTTTAGTTTAAAACAGCAATTAGTTTGCGTGCAACAAAATCATTGTTGACCTGTGTTATGGAACTGTCGAGTTTTAGGAACCCAACACTATTTTTTTTTTATATTACACTTCAAGATTGACCTCATCCCACCTGATGTTAAGTGGAAATGAGGTCTACTATAGTATTGTAGTATAAATACAACGGACGTAGTACATTGTTTTTAATGTCATTATTTCATGAGTAATAAAAAAAGACTCGATATAATAAACCGAATCGACAGAAAATATTTTAACTAGTTAGTTGCCGGGGATTCTCATAAAGTAATCAAATGATGGTTACATCCTAGGTTTACCTACATAAAATATAATTTAAAGACAATACTTATTAGTGATAGCGTTGAATTTAATAAGACAACATGATTATTAAACAAAAATATCTTTCTCAACACGGAAAAGTAAAAAAAAAACCAAACGCAAAATAATTAGTGAAATAGTGTGCCGTACCAGAACATACAATTTTTTATTTAATAATGGAACCATTATTCTAAAGATTAAAAGATGTATGACTTTTTTTTTAATTTATTGATAATAATGTTTACATAAAAATTATACATAGGTATTTACGTCTGCCAAACTGCTTAACAGTTTTTCGGTCCCCATGTTACATTTTAGAAACAAAACTATCCTTACTTAAAAGAGGGAATATAAAAAAAACGTGGCGTCCTACTTCATTGGTAAAGTTTTTCCACCTTTTAAAAATGGCTTTCATGGCGGAATTTTCAGGACGTGTTCTTAAAGGAGGTGGTAGTAAATCTGGGCCAACAAACTTGAGGCACTTAATATAGTCAAATTGTTATCGATGGACACGGCGAGGGTCCGAGAGGTACCGGGAGGCAGGACTAGTGGAGAGCACTCGAGCACGGGTGGTCCGTACACCCGCACGGCATAGTGGTCAGTAGTGGAAGCCACCTATATTTAATTTATTTTTTACTACCTCCGTAGCCGAGTGGCGAGCGGGCCGGACTTTGGCGTCGCGCCATCTCGGAGGTCCCGGTTCGATCCCCGGTCGGGTCAATATGGGAAACTAACTTTTTTATATTATTTCGGGTCTGGGTGTTGTGGTACCGTCGTTATTTCTGATTTCTGTAACACAATTGCTTAAGGTATTTACCACAGAATCAGAGCAACGTATGTGATATTGTCTAATAAATAATATTGTGAATAGCTTTAAACCTTGTACCGCCCTTAAATTATAAAAAAAAATGTCAAATTGTAGTTTTAGTATTGTTAATTATTTTCTCATTGAGTTTTTCATTACGTTTTATGAGAACCAAATAATATTTTTTTTTAGAAACCGAGTTAAGCACGTTCAACAGCACATGATAATCACTTGAAGTTTTATATTAGTTCTTATGTCCATGGCATAAAGCTGAACAAAGCCTGACATGCTTTTGGTTGTGCAAAATAGACAACAGAATGCTTAAATTATTATAGGTATCGTCAATTTATATTACGTAGAATCACTTAATATGAATTGAGATGTTGCTGCCTAAGACCTACCTACCTTTACCTACTAATATTGTCAAAGTCAAAGTCAAAGTCAATATTTTTTATTCACATAGATTACATTAGTAATACTTATGAATAGTCTCTATATAAAGCAAATGGAGCTACCTACCTACCTATTGAAATGAATAGTTATAGTTAGTATGTTGCAGATTATTATTGTAAACTAGCTGACCCAGCAAACGTCGTGCTACTTATTTTTCCCCCTTTTAAACCTTCCTTGGACTTGGACAATTATATCAAAACCAAAACTGGCTAAATTGGTTTGACCATTCTTGAGTTTTAGCAAGACTAACGAACCACGATTGGTTTTTTTTTATTAATAAAGATTAAATCAAGAGTACACAATAATATTGAAAGATACCTTTTCCGAATTCCTGACACAACGGTTTGACTTTTGAATGTTACCGCTCTAAAAATATTTCAAAGACACTGCTCATTATGCTACTCATTTGATGTAGGTGCTGGCTGTAGGTGGTCTGCTCCAGCTTACCTCTCGAAAGTAAATACTTACTTGAGTACTTAATTGTTTCATCACTCATCAAAACAAAACTATATGACTTGGTCCAAAGTGAGCTACACATAGCAATAAGTTAGATACAGTAGTAACTGATCTGCTGAGTTTCTCACCGGTCTTCTTCTCGGTAGATATAGGTTCCGAACCGGAAGTAGAATCACTTTGCATTATATTCAATGACGATTCAAAAGTGTTATAAGTAACCTACTTGAATAAAGAAATATTTGAGTTTGAGTTGTCTTTTAAACTTACTTACTTTCAACTTTATCTTACTACTTTTAAACCTCTGGCGAGTTATGGTAGTAGGATGGCGTTCCTTTGTCTCGTTGGCCTGTACTCGTTATATCGAAGACACAAGTTTATGATGGTTTTACCGCGAGGGCCACTTAACGCCCGCCACGGCTACCGGGTACAAGCCTCCCCCCCCCCCCTCTGAGCACCTCCCCCCTTTAATTAGATGTACCCACCCCCGCGCTGTTTTTATTTCGGTAGCGGTTAACGAGGTGTTTAGAATGTGTGGGCTATACCTCCGCTGGGAATGAGATGTGGGAAGCGTGATGGGGCCGAGGTGGTGATTACTATGGTGGTATGTTATTTCTTTGTAGGTTAATAAAAATCAATTGCTGGTATGAGAATTATGATCAACGTTTTCGTAGATGCGGCAAATTTCGTTAATGAACCTACGCACTTAGTACGTATAGGCGACTTTACGCAAAAAAGCATCAAAAAGTAAGAACAAGAGATATTCCTTCAATTTGGACGTCTATTATTTATTCAGATGTCCCTACATCTGAACTCCCCTGAGTATCAATATTAAGACAATACATGTGAGCAACCTTATTTTACTTCACATTAAGCTTTCTCATGTCAGTGGCTGCCGATGTTAGGAAAATTTTCTGAAATATAGGTTTGTTAGTAATCGTATCGGTTTGTATTTTACTATCGATATTAGTTGTACTTCGTTATCATAATCGTCGGCCTTAGTCTGTCAGTGTCCACTGTTAGACATAGGCCGCTGTAAGAAGTGGTTCAGAATTGGATTGATTCTATAGTTCTTCTGTGCAGTTTTATCACCTTTCTTATTTAGACGACCTCGGTGGCGCAGTGGCTAAAGTAGGCGACCAAAGCGCGAAAGGTCCCGGGTTCGATTCCCGGTCGGGTCAATTTGGAAAAACGAACTTTTCTAAATCGACTTGGGTCTGGGCGTGCTGGGATGACGCCCCCAGTTAGTATCCGTCGCCTGGTGCTCATAGTACAAGGGAAAACCTTAGTTTGAGACCAGGTGATTGGTGTGATTGTCTGGCGCATTTATTTATTTATAGAAAAGCTCCGTACTATTGGTCTACAAGCGTGGCATTGACGTGGAGAAAAATGGAAATGGAAAAGAAAAGCCTTCGAAGGACTTTAAAAATCTTGTTCCATCCACTGTCAGAAGCTTGGATGAGATTTCGTAGTAACCCGGCGTGGTTTTAAGTTATTTGAGAGCCATCATAATTTTAAACCTCTCTCTATGACGAGAGTCATCTTCAGGACCCTAGTGTGTGATGGCAAATCTAGATTAACAGTTCATGTAACTTACAAACAATTTTTACAGCTTTAATATTTTGGGGTTCGCATCAAATCAAGAGAATAGGTAGAACCAAAACATTCTCATCTATTAATATTAGAAACAGAAAAATTTTATCTCCCCTTGCGGTGCGGGATTTGAACCCACGACCTTCACGTATCGCGCGTGCTACTCTTGCGTGTATCCGCACCGCAAGGGGAGATAAAAAATTTCTGTTTCTAATATTTAAAGTTCGCTAGTACGGCGTATAGTACTATAAAAATAATAAAATCGATTCTCATCTATTATTCAAACAAAACACTCCCATGCATTAATCTTCTACTTAACTGCATCCTAATACGCACTAGATTACCCAACATTGCCCGCAGGGAAACAGGGCAAATTAATTCTGCGTTGCGACCGAAAATGGTCTTAGTCTCCCACCCTACCCTAGCACTTGCGTATGAGAAATTCATTGCGGTATTCGGGTGGCTAAAAAAGAAATCGGTTTGCAAGCGCCGTTTATTGCTTTGTGGGAGACGAGATATTAACAATGTAATATGGCCTTAAGGCCATTATACTGGGTAATTGAGTTTGGAGTACAGACAAGATTTGTCGACGATCAGTCATAAAACATACATCGGCTAGTGACTGTGGGTATGTATCTACTTCCGCAGAGATATAATATTCTTTTTATCTGCGTAGTCCGTGTAAATCTCATTAGACAACCAGAATTAGGTCAGAATCAGTTTCTGTCAAATGTTTGTTTTTATCAGGAAAATTAAACGAGTTAAAAAGTATGAAACGAAGGAGGTCCGCCACATGACGATCGTTTTAGGTGAAACTTTTTCGAATGAATATGAATTCAAACAACTTAACAAAGAAGTTAGAGTTTTTTGTTTCTTATGTAACAAAAACACGTTTTGCTTAAATGCAGCCGACATTTGTACATGGGTCCCAAAGTGGAATGTAGTCATTATCTCGCCTTTGTGATGGGAATAAAACTCACATAATATAGGTATTGAACAAAAGTACGTTCAATTCCTATTAACACCTAAAGAACACCTATTTTGATCAGTAAAGTTACTAATCAGCATAGGTGTTCTCGTAAATGTACCTGTGAGTACTAAGTTATTAAAATAAAAAGTAGTTTATTACCATGGTTTTCGAAAGAAAACATTTTCCTCTCTATGGTACCACAGGCCGTGGTGCGTTGGGTCCCTGGTACCAGCTTAAGCCGGCGATACACGCGCTAAGCGTCGTAATAAAGTTCTAGCCCCGGGATACTCGTGCGGGATTACTTGCCCGGGATTATAGCCGCGGGCTCCCCGGGAATCGAGAGGGTGAGCTTACATGCTGAGATTTAATTTGGTTTCATTTTAAAATCATTATTCAGGATCAATGGAGAGGCACATGCAGAATGTGTTTTAAATACCTCATCAATGAAACGTACAGTTAAACCATAAGACCTCAGTTGTTTGTATTGCATTTACATTTGATAAAAAATATTTTCTCGATAACATAAAAAATACCACCTGACACTCATAGTTCGATATGTTAGAAACATTTAACATCATATAATTCAGGTTAACACTGTGCCCAATTAATTTAGTATAAATTAATAATAATGAACTATTGGAGCTGAATATTACATTTTCATGCAATAGGCATTTTATTAGCATTAAAGCGTGGCGTTTAGACCTTCTTTCTATTACGATGAATATTTTTTTTTGACACCAAAATATGCCATTAAAGTCTTCTAAAATACATACTTATCTATCATTCAGCATACTAAATGTTTTTATCTGAATCATTTCCAAAATGAAGTAGCTATTCCTAATTATGTTTATTTATAATAATAATACATTTAAAAAAATATATTAAAAAAATCAATTCGAATATCCGTTGTCGCCATGTAAACCTCATCTCCGCGCAGTTTCGTGGCATAACTTTAATTGTTTTTTAAGTGCGTACACGCGGAATCTATTCACGGGCCCATCGGTGGGGGTGGGCGTGGGACGCTCTGTGAGAACGACCGACAGTCTGTATGACCCTTAACCGAGCCCACTTGTACAAGTGGCGAAATAGCTATGGTGATTTAAGTTGCTGGTGCGTGCTTTTAATCTCTTAATTCGTGGGAATTTAATTAATAATTGCTGTCTACTTAGTGTTTACCCACTTTTCATGGTTATCACCAGGATTTAAAAGTATCCCAGGCCCTTACTAATTTGGTTGAAATACATGCGTCAGTTTTAACGTGAAATCAAAATATTGGTAGCAGTTTTTTAAGAATATAATGGCAGTTATATTATGTAGCAAACTTAAATATAATGTGTGTTTAACACAATATTGTGGCGAAACGGGTTGGTTTAAGATATTGAAGAAATTAATTATTACACACAATCTTCAGTTTATTTACAGATTTTTATTTGTTATAAGTTACATAATGTAAGATAAAAAATATTGCTTTGTTAGAGCAGAATTCATTTTATATGAATTCCAAACATTTCATAGTACAACTAGATATTTTACTTTTAAATATTGATATTGATTATATATCTACTTGAAGAAGGCCTGATAGCCTCTACTAAAGATCTACATTTGAGCCACCGTATTTCCATAATGCAAATAGCTATAGTCTGTAGTGGCTCTACCATGTATGTAGAGTGCGCCTCTCCACGTGAGGGCTCTCGCCTCTAGATGAGAAAATAATCATAAAAATGTTTATAGCCTCGGGTACAGACGACTGACAGCCTCGTAGAAATAGAAATGAAGTACCAACTAAACGTAAAGCGATAAAAATATTGTTTAAATTAGTTTTATTAATAGGAACTAATATTATAAACGCAAAAGCTTAAAAGAAGGATGTCTGAATGTATGTTTGTTACGCTTTTAGGTAAAATCGACGGCATTTATTTAGAGAAAATTTAATGATCGACGAGATACTAGCAATCCAGTTAAGACATATAGGATATTTTTTATCCCGTAATAATATGAACTAAATTACGAATAAGAGGTCTTTTGTTTGCTTTAAAAACCTTGGTCATTATCTTGTAACCAACTGAATGGTGGTAACTTGTAAAGAAAAGTAACGAATATCTGATAACAAGACATACACGAACTTGATCCTACGAGTATGTAGTTTTATCATATGTGTTATGGTAATCAGAACAAACGGTAGTATTACAATGCAAACTTAGATACATTTATAACACCCAGACACAGATAAAACATCAAACACGAATGTTCATCACACGATGTTTTCTCCTACATGAGGATCAAACCCAGAACTCTAAATACCACATCCAAGAAACCCAACCATTGGACCATCGAGATCAGTACCAGTAATATTAGGAACCTAATACCTAACGAAATCAGCGGAAAATAAACAACTTCAAATAATTTTACTACCATTCCCGCTACTTACAATTATTTTACGAGTTTTTAATCTGAGATTTAATTATGCATCCTACTTTAAAACATTAAGAGGAATTCAGGTGTAATGTAACATGTGTTGCAGACTGTTCTCAAATTAAACAAATTAGAACCAAAACGCTAAGTGATTAATTCAAATTTTTTGTTTATCTTTTTAGTTTGTATATTTTTCTTTGCATAAACAAGTTATTCGACTTCAAGGCTCCATAGAAAATAAGCTCAAAAGTGTAAATCTTGAGTCTTGGTCAAATATAAAATAAGAAATAGAATAATAAAATCGTATAAAAAATTAAGGCTTTCGCGTATTCAATTCATGGTCATCTCCAAAAAGCGTTTTGTGTCATTTTATATGAACATGTTAGTGTTGACAGATCCATGGTGAGGTGAGTTGAGGTGAGGTGGGTTGTTTATTTGCGTCGATCGAGGCTTCCCGCCGCCCCGTGGGTGGTCCTCATCACGCCACTTAGCGAAGCCACAAAAAAAAAAATACTACCAAAAAATATGAAAATATCACACCCATAACAGGAGAGGTTAACGTGGACATGCCCAGGAAAGTGGTTCTTGGTCAACGTGAACTGTGATTGATATAAATTTAGTGTTGTATCAACTTTTACTAACTTAAAAACATTAATGAATGTCGATAGACGTTTGCAAGTAGGTACTGACTCTTTAAATCTTACTAATATTATAAATGTAAAAGTTTGTGGGTACGAATGTTTGGACGTTTGTTACTCTTTCACGCAAAAACTAAACGGATTTGGATAAACTTTTGAAGGAAGAGAGATGCCATACTAGATGAACATAATATTAGAAACAGAAAATTTTTATCTCCCCTTGCGGTGCGGGAATTGAACCCACGACCTTCACGTATCGCGCGTGCTGCTCTTAAGAGCAGCACGCGCGATACGTGAATCGCGCGTGCTGCTCTTAAGAGTGATACGTGAATCGCGCGTGCTGCTCTTAAGAGTGATACGTGAATCGCGCGTGCTGCTCTTAAGAGCAGCACGCGCGATACGTGAAGGTCGTGGGTTCAATTCCCGCACCGCAAGGGGAGATAAAATTTTTCTGTTTCTAATATTTAAAGTTCGCTAGTACGGCGTTTAGTACTATAAAAATAATAAAATCGATTAGATGAACATATACAATTATACTTATTATCCCTAAATAAGGCGGTCAAAGTCGCAGGCAGCTAGTACAATATAAAACATTTTCGAAAACTTACCTGTATCTTAGTTATGGCTAATTGTACTAACAACATAGAAATATTCGTATAAATATTTTAGAGTGAATGTTTATGATGATGATGATATAAGATTCTTAAAATTCCAATTCAAACTTGCTTTATTCACATAGTTCAATTAACTAGTACATCAAACAAATTATCACAAATCTAAGAATAAACAGTTGCTTAACTAGGTACATATATTTAATTTTATACCAAATCGACTAACTGGTATCAGTGTTAACAATCCGTAGATGTAAAGAGAGATAAGTTTATCTTCTGTAACCATCATCTGTAATATCATTGAAAAGACAAAAATGTGAAAAGCAAATATGCGTCGTCTTATCCTCATTATTGCCACATCGCGCCGCCATGTTTGTTTTCCTAGGTCAGGTACTGCGCTGGCGCACAGGTACAAGTCAAGACTCCCTTCAGACGATAATGAAACAACATTCGTCTAAGCGACGTTAAAACGTGCCTTTACTAATCCTAGAGGGTTTTGGGAAAAAATGTTGCGTCCGTGTTTTGATTACGGCGAAGTGACAAGTTAAGATTTAGATGACATATTTTTAATATTAATAATATTATACATATTTATAATATTAATAATTACTACGACATCATGTCGAAAAAGACAGTTAAGAAGTATTAGTTACTACGTTTTTAAAATTTAGGCAAAGGTTTTTGGGTGTCATAAAAAGATGGCCGCTATGACATAGGCCGACCTCCATAGACGAGAGGCGAGCGGGCTGGACTTTGAAGTCGCGCCATCTCTGACGTTCCGGGTTCGATCCCCGGACGGATCAATATGGAAAACGAACTTTTCTATATAGTCTCGGGTCTGGGTGTTGTGGTACCGTCGTTGTTTCTGATTTCTGTAACAAAAGTGCTTACCACAGAATCAGAGTAATAAATGTGATGTTGTCCAATATTAATTCATTATTATTATTTATTGTAGGCGGTCTGTGTTGCACAATTAACCACAGCACATCAGCATCTCATGTTCCCACAAACGCTGAATTTATTGCAAGACAGAGTCAAAACTTTTACTTCTACGTTAATGACATAAAAGTTAAGTATTCGTGCATAGTTCTTTTTAAATTTTTTTTATACTAACTATAATAATAATTACTGTAATAATTACTGATAAATACAATTGTATGTCCATTTTCGTATACCTACTCAAACTTATCTGTGTAGGTGCCCACAACTTAAAGTTTGTCTTTCACACACAAATTAAAATTACGAATGTGACGCTACTTCTATCATCATATATACATAAAAGAGTACGTAAATACCCACTATTATTGGCGATTGTTTATTTATGATAAAACCTATTTAATTTGTATGGGACAGTAGGTAAATGAAACCGAGTAAAGTAAGTTTTTAAAGAATTGAAATACATGAAAAATACATGTTAGCGCATAGGTCTATATGCAGCAAATTTTTTTTTGTTGTTATATTTTTGGGACAACGTTTTTAAAAAATACTATGAAAATTCACTTAGCCCGCACGTTATTAATAATAATAAAAAAATATTTGTATCCAACTGATCGGTAGGTAAAAAAGCTTTTATGAAAACTAGAATCAAAGGAAATATTGACCTTTAAGTGATTGCATTTTTATCCGGGTTCGCATTTGTATTTTGGTATTTGTATGTCTAAGAATTTTGTACCTAAATGATATGCTGTCATGATAACTCAATGAATAAAGAACTTATGTGTTATAAAGTTCAGCCGAAAATTTGTAATTATCGAGTACTTTTTAACGTTCTACATCTCGTATTCATAGAATTTTTGCTGGTTCCGCCGTCATATTGACACTGAATTCAGTCATACAAGTTCCACCGCTGGGACGAGCCAGGTTTTCACTCTGAGATGTAACGGGGTACAGTTCGCTTTATAATATATCTGTAATAATAAATGGCATAGCAATCAGATCTTACGTCTTAATGGGTTTTACAAGCCTTCAGTTAGAATAAAAACCTATCCGATATTGGACCGCAGCGATTGCAACTGAACTTTGAAAGAAAAAAAGTTTTATAAAATATTTCAATCCGCAAGTGAAAAAAAATTCTTCTGTTTCTTTAAAATATATAAATTTCGGTAGTGCGCGTAAGGCGCTACGAAATTGCAAAAATCTATTTAAATTTATTAGGTAAGTGCAGCAAGAACGTAGGTCTTATTATTTTTATAGTACTATACGCCGTACTAGCGAACTTTAAATGTTAGAAACAGAAAAAGAGCAGCACGCGCGATACGTGAAGGTCGTGGGTTCAATTCCCGCACCGCAGGGGGAGATAAAAATGTTTCTGTTTCTAATATTTAAAGAACGTAGGTATCGATTGCAACTGTATCTACAGACGCACATATTATTTGATGTTAAGCCCAGTTCCCTGACATGCGTATTTATTTTGTTTCGAGTTCGTTTCAGTAATCAGGTTTACATTCCAATTCAGTTTTGCAAAGAAGTTTGAAGTGGAAATAGGGATAGATTGAAATAGGATGGGACATCAAGGTTGAATAGTAGTCGTTCGCTTGTTGTCGCCCTTAGGAGTCGGTCGTGGGAGGTTGGTGCTAACGTCGTTTGTCAGAAGCGAGGGCGCCGACCTTTTTGGAAATTTTGTTTGCTGTTCTTCTGATATGGTAAATAACTGAAAAAATCTAAAAGTTTTTTTTTAATCTATTTTTTGAACCAGTTCTCATTCAATAATTGTCGTCAAGCTAAAATTTGAGAAGATATAATGTTTTTATACGCGTAATAGAGAAAGTCGTCGGCACAAATAAATTAGTTACTTAGTCCTTTATTAGTGGCATTTCATGAGTAATATTTACAGTAACCGTGGCGTGACACTTGTATTTTACATGCTTCTAATAATTTTCACTTATGTGTGCATTTTTATGTTAAATGGCAACTTGTATATGTAATGTCTCGTGAAAGTTGGCATAATTAAAGATTTCAGATGCCAGTGATCCAGTTTGTTTCAATGATGATAGTGGTCCACACAAACATATCGATTGACACTTAATGCGCGTTTAAATGTGCTGTACTTTATACATTATTTTACATATTCAGTGCCGGTTCTAGCATCACTGGCGCTCTGGACGAATTTCCGCCAGCGCCCCTATAAAAGCGTATACCAATACATCGAATTAGGGGAATACATCTGGGTAGGTACCTCAGGGTAGCTTTCTAGCGCCCGTTCAAGTCCGAGCGCCCCGTGATGTTGCCCAACCGCGCGCCACCCTAACGCCGGCCCTGCATATTATAACGCACATTTAAACGTTTCTAAAGAAATCGACACCTCACTTACATATAACAGTTCATTCAATGATAAATTAAGACCAATAAATCGTATTTACAACGTATCCACTACAATCCATCGAATCTATTGTAACGTTGTAAGGATATCAAACGTGCTCATAACATTGTAACTGCAGACCTGACATCTAAAACCAAACAATTGAATATTCACCGCCGTAAGGATTCCTCATTCAAAACCATCATATCAAGCATAACAGTTCACTACAGCTGAATCGGAACATCGTCACGTCAGTATCGCGTCGATCATCCGCGACTAATTCAGAAGACGCCTCAAAGCCTGTGTTATCCCACAACTGGGCATTCAAAGAGGCATCAATGACTTACGTGATGGGCCAGTGTTGTTTCAGCTTAGTTACCTGTCTGTTGCAATGCTTTGTCCGGTCACTCAATGCTGACATTGTTATCTTTACCCCTTTTTTGTATAATTGAGAATGTGATGGGTTTTTTTTAATTCAATTAAAAATATGCAAATTAGTTGTTATAAGTGTAAGTCAATCTCTTGACAGTTCAATTAAAAATTCAAAATCATTTATTGCAAAAACTGTGTTTACATAGATGGTGTTACATTAGCAGTCAAAAGTTTTAACAGTTACCCATATCGGGTATGCAATTTTACAGAATGAGTGGTAGGTTATATGAACTTAACTAACTATATTTGGTACCAAAATATTCATTTAAATTATAAAAAATATTTTCTGTCAACCATGCTTTTAGTCTTGATTTAAAGTAAGGAAAAATTAATGCTTTAATATAAGAAGGTAAGTGATTAAATATTTTGGTTTCTTTATAATATGTGCGTTTACTAAATACATAGTAGTCTGGGTACGAAGACATTGTTTATATACATAGTTATTTTGATGTTTTTGACTTTGAGCTGAGGGCATCGTATGGAGGTAAAGTAGTGGCTTGAATGTACTTATAAGACAACTAGTTGATTAACAACGTACTTTAAATAAAGTATGGGATGCAATCTACTTAGTATATTATGTAGTCATGGCACCGTCACATCTCTTATGGACTATTGAAAGCACTGATGCTTTAGCAGAGGCAAAACAAAAAAGACAAAAATTGAAAGGCGTTAAGTACAGACGAATTCGAGAAAAAATATATTTTTATGGTAATTTATTGTCAGTTACTTAAAGTTATAACAAATCCGGTAACGAATGCATTACCTACTTGGAAATAGATGTAATTACTTAGGTACACTTTGAATTTGTGTTTTATACTGCGTCTGTTTTCGTTTTAAATTTATTTTGGTACGAAACAGTCATTTTAAGATATAAAATTACTTGCAAATGATATAATCAATTAAGAATTAACAGACAAAGCTTGTCCTCAAGGCAAAAAGTGAAGTACTTAGTTTTACACAAATTTTCTTAATACCTACCTATAATTTTGATTTATTATAATCCCTACTAATATTATAAACGCGAAAGCAACTCTGTCCATCTGTTACGCCTTCCCACTTAAACCTCTCAACCGATTTAGATGAAATTTGGCACATACAATCTTTAGACCCTGAGAAAGGACATAGACTACCTTTTATTGCGAAAAAAAACCCTGTAGTCCACGTGAATGAAGACGCGGGCACAGCTAGTAAGGAACATAAACGTCTAATGATTCTAATGGGTGTTAATATTATCAAAAAATAATTGAATATTTCCCAAGCACCTACTCAACCGCGATAGAAATCAAAATAAATATTTAGTAATGACACAATTACATCAACCTTTCCTCATTCACACACATCAAGCATCAGGCTTGAAAGTTTAAAATGCCATGACAGGCCAGTACACTCGTAAATGTATTTAGCAATATTTTCCCAGCTTAAAACTACCTGTCCTCACTAATGCAATTAAATGTGCAGTCTGTCTGTCCATCTGGGATCTCCCATTGTCATCTCGTCCTTTGTGTTTTTGCATTTCATTAAGAAATGTTTGGTGCGTTTAGATGTAGTTATTTTTTTTGACCACTATCAAAATATTGGTTGTTATTTTATTTGCCCTTTCATTGAGAGGATTCCGGGATGTTAGGTGTTTTATTTATGATTAGATAATCGTAAACATGTTCCAATTATGTTTATGTATTTATTTAGATTTTTAACTTCACTATAATTTTCAGAGTATAAGTGAGGGAATGTCATCTATATCCTTATTAACTATTTAAAGAGTTACTTGGATTTTTTTTCGAAATTGAAATGCCTTAGTTTGCTGAAGGCCATAACAATGTGCATAAACGGTTTCATATTGAAAATGTTACACTAATTTGCTTCTATTTTATTCAGTCATCATTTTTATAAGTGTATGAAATAGGTACGTTTAAGGGATAAAGCCCTTTTCTATGCGTATGCCGCCCTATTGTTAATACTTGAATCGAATTTGACATTGAAAATCTTTTATTAATATTTATAAGTAGTTTAATTTTTAAGTTATTTATAAGTAAATTAAGTTTGTTCCCTTTCTTTCGGAAACAGACGTTTTTAAAACAACCAATTATTATACAAAATAGAATTAATACTTACTGATTTTAGACGAATAATCACAATCCAGGTATATCGCTAAATATATCCTAATTAGTAAAAAAAATGTTCAAACAACAGTTTCAAATTATAAGTGAAGTACTAAATAGATTTTAACAAAGAAAATAACCATTTTTTTTATCATCGCCCACTTATGTCTTTTCTACAAATTAAGTATCATTTGCTGAGCATACAAAACAACAAATGTATTAATAAATTATCTAATTACCTAATGCACTTTAGCCCGTCCATTTAGTTAAAAGCTGGCTTGTTTGTTCGTCATTATAGAGTCCTAATTAGCGTTGTTTACTTGAAGACATCGGCCCGACTTCTGTTTGTCTAATTAAATGTTTTGTTTATGTATTTCTGATAAAATACTGTGTCTTAGCAGTTGTTAGTAATTTTATATAGGTTACTTGGTTTACTTGAAATAAAAAATGTCAGCAATCTGTATAAAACGAGCGAATCCACATATTAGTTATTACTTAATAGTAGTAATTATTAATTTGTAAAATGACTGGTTTGTTTGTGCTTCTTTTGATTACAACTTTATTTTTGTCTACTCCAAGATTGACCTCATCCCACCTGATATTAAGTGGTCCTAATGAGTTCCTAGCTTAAGGGCGAAAAGTATAGCATAGTAAAACTGTTACTAGACTTGTCGCCCTTACCTTGAAGGCTTGACCCCTGCTACTAATGTAGCACCAACACCGGAGTGATTGTTATTTGGCTGCGATCTTCTGTAAGGTTCTCTCTCCAGTTCGAGCGATAAATCGCTTTGCCCTGCCTCCCTTAAAATTATTACTTAAATAATTAGGTTGAAGGTAATTTTACAAAACAGCACATAAACGTGACTAAGTATTTGTGTTTAAAAGGTTCTTTGTTTAATAGTAGACAATGACGTATCATATCGTTTAATTAATTTTGTTGTTGATAAGTATGGTAATGTAAATCCCTACTAATATTATAAATGCGAAAGTAACTGTCTGTTTGTTTGTCTGTCTGTCTGTCTGTCTGTCTGTTACGCTTTCCTGCTTAAACCTTTCAACCGATTTTGATGAAATTTTGTATAGGTATACGTTGAATCTGAAGAACGGACATAGGCTACTTTTTATTAGAAAATAAGGGGGGGAGGGGGGTAATAACACCTTTAAAAGTTTATATTATGGAAAAATGTTTATTTTTGAAGTTAGAGATATGAAATTTGGCAAAAATATAACTCAAAACTTAGATTAAAATAGAGACTACTTTTTGATTCGAACATTAGGGGAGAAAGGGGTAAAACTGACCATGAAAGGATGTAGTCCACGCGAACGAAGTCGCGGGTATAGCTAGTATTAGTATAAAATGAAACGATTTACGTAAATAGTGAATTTTCATGTTATTAGGAAAGAAATAAAGAACCATAACGTGAAACAGCTATAATACTTAATTCAGAATAGGGACTTCAGCTTCTTTGGAGATAGTTTTTGTTTTACTTAAATATAAAAAAAAATGCGCCAGATAATAGCATTAATCAACTGCGGTCAAATTAAGGTTTTACGATGACGCATAAGAACTTATAACGTCAACCCAGTACATGTAGGCACAAGCGAATTTAGAATAGTTTCCTAGATCTGAGTGGGAATTGAACGCGGAACTTTTCTCGCTTGACTTTAGTCACTGCGCCATCAAGGATGTAAGAAGAATATTGGAACTTAAAAGCTTATCAGATAAGCTTAGTTTCAGGTTCCAGTTTTCAACAACTTAGAATAAATGTAATTATAGTCTTAATAATTTATACTGTTAATTTTTTCTAAGTATAGAAGATTAATACATTTATTATATTAGAAATGAAATCACCAAATATTTACATAATATTTATATTTCTGTGATTGCTAAATAAAATCTTATTCATAGATATAATAAACAAATGTACTTAATTTTTCAATTTAGCTTAAAATTGTCCGTAGCGACCGTACAAACACCTACGCAACAAAACACACACATGTATTTACTATTTATTAGATACTTTAGTTAATAGCTTCAACGGAATCATATTAAATTTGGCGACTTATTTAGCATAAGTGTTGTAATCATGATAATGTTTTGAGTGCTTTATTAAGTAACTAAACAGTATTCAAAGTAAGTACATACATGAACGAAATGCCAAGATGAACGAAAGAATCAAAATAGTTCGCTAAATTGATTAGATCAAAAACTGCATTTCAATTTAGGCATACATTTAAGTAATATCGTCATTGCAATCCTCAAACAAACCTGGACTGAACCAGAATTCAATTTATCCCACTATACAAAGGTAAGAAAACTGGAAATCTATTTACATAAGAAACTTATAACCAGTGAAGCAACTTCATCTTAACGTGACGTTGAAGTTTAATGAAAAAAAAAATTATCTTCTGCAGACAATTTAATCTTTTCTTGTTTAATTTGTGCACATTTTAAACGTGTGTGAACAACAAAAAAAACAAAAGTGTGTGCTAACTTTGTTTTTTATTCGATTTTTTATTTGACATAATAATTAATTTGCAATACCAATAGTATAGTAGCTCTTAAATGAGTTATGGGTCGAATAATTTATTGACTTACGAAAAGGATACTATAAACTTGATGAATATTTAAACGATAAACATATATGTACATGATTGTCTGCTCACTCGCACACCATAGTTTTAAGTTCTTTAGCTCCAAATATTGTAAAGATTAGGATAACTACTGAGTTTTTTGCCGGATTCTTCTCGGTAGGCTTAGGTTCCAAACCAGCTGTAGCTTCAATTTTGGTTTGTGTTTATTTTGACGATGCATAAGTGTTACTTGAATATTTATTCATGTAGGTAATTCATTTGAATTGACATTGACTTTGAATATTATTAAAGTTTTTTTTTCTCTGTGTGTCTCCTGTTTTGTCTTTGTATTTTTATCATTGTATGATTACAGAAATCTGATGGTTTATTAGTACGCCAAAAAGCTACACCCGCTGAAAATTTATTTCACGGAACAACTTGATTCTTTACTGCCCATATTTCTGTATTGTGCCAAAATTTTAGTATAAAATGGTGGCCTCAATAAAAAAATTCAACGATTAATGCTGAAGTTTACTGGTTTTGTCCTTGAGTTATTGAGACATGCCAAGGCAAGAAAACAAGAAGTAAAGATGAATTTTTGATTCTGATTTTTTAATTGAAGTTTAATGATCTGCCTACATCTGTGTTTCCGTAAGTTTATAAACACTCTGAGCTCAGAGTCAGGTTAAGGGCTCAAAGCGACTATCGCTTTCAGCTCACGCACGTTTTATTTTTGGATATCAACACACAACTACTACGTTTGAACCACTGCGTTTCAGAGCGACTATTGGAGTGTGTGCGTGTGACTTTGTGTGAGTGGGCGTAGAAGTATTGAATTCTTTATATTCCATATTCTACTGCAAAATAATCACACAGTTATTGACGTTCATTGACGAGAACCTGAAGCAGGCGTTTTCTGAAGAACCTTATCCAATAATATCAGTCATCTTGACGTTGCATAGAGATTGATTTTAAACGCAGCCTTATTTTGTATTAATAAAAGTTTCCACAAACTAGCTATGCGTTTATGTCTTTTAACTCCAATTCTTTTCAAATTCGAATTGGGCTTAAAGTACATGTTCCTTAAGTGGTAACTTGCGCGGTAAATCTTGTACTCTCAAGTTACGTATCGCTGATGGAGCGTTAAGTTCCACGTTACAGTCGTAACGTCTTCACTGCTATTATTTCTGTATTGTATCAGGAGTGGAGTTAAAAAGGCATGTCCCAAAAGTGGGCGCCGCAACCAGACACCGGATCTGGGCTAATGGCGTATGCGTGTAGCCTGCGCGGGAACCGGCCTCGTACGCCACGCACAGAACCCGACGACTGGGGGGTTAAGTTACAGAGAGGTAATTTGGGTTATTGGTTTGTGTAAGGGGGATTATATATATAGTATTGTGGCATTCAATGTAGGGTTAATCTATGAGAAAAAATAATAAACCAGACAATATTATCATACATCGATCTGATGCCATAGTAACTAGTTTAAGGGGTTGCGTTATGCAAGCCAAAATCAACGGAGATACCTTAGTATGTACATAAATACATATGTTTGTATTCCCAGTGGAAATATCTTACATGAATGCGAGTTTTATAAAATATACTTACATATTAATTTAATTGATATTTGTAAAGTGGGGATCGAACTCATATCCCTTCAGAGCAAGAGCTTTAACCACCCAGCCAGTCAGGACATACCCATCTTACCTAACTATTTCTATACATAAATATAAATTGTGTTTTCTTTCACATTATACATATGAAAGAAATCACAATTTATTTCAATCTAAACTAGATTTTGTATCTTGAGTAAAGAAGTCGCGTTTACATCATTTATTGCACAGAAAAACTATACGGATATTCATGATGTCTGATTGCTTAGTCGGCTTACGAATAAAAGTGTTGCATATAAGATTCAAATTAATTATCCTAATAAAACATCGCAAAATACTAAAAAATACATTATTTGCTCATACATCCGTTAAGACACACATATAGGGGTCAGTAAGTTAGTAGTAAGAACGTCACCGAGTCACTTGTTTATGTAGATATTTATTGTGACATTAACAAAATTTAATCAAAATAGGTAAGTCTGTTTGCCTGTTTTTGTCTGTTTGCTAATTAAAATCTAGAAAAAATCCGTTGCGTCGTTTTATATACTTTGTTTTATACTATGTAGTAATTTATTGTAGAATTAACAAAATTTAATTATAATCATAATGTCTGCTTGCTTGTTGTTGTCTGTTTGCTAATCTTAATCTAGAAAACATCAAAAGGTCAAGTGTTCTAAGATCTGTTCAATATGATATATTCGTCTTGATGAAAAGTATAATACCTGGCATTGTTTTACACGTTATGCAGCTAATTAAACTTCTTATTTCTATCCTATATTTCTGCATCTGTGAGGTTGATTGGAAATGAACGACAGCCAGCTTCTTATAATATATAGTAAAGTTTAAATATATGTTACTGTTATAATGATAATAGTTACTTCGTTCTTATATCCCGCACATAGCAACAAGTTACAAAGAAGAAATCTGTGTGATTGATATAGGAAGATAAAATTTCACACTACATCTTAGGTAATGACTTTGTATTATCATTTTTTTTTATCATTTATTGCATGTCACATTACAAAAACAGTTACATAGGTGGTATATGTAGAAGTCATACATGTGATGGAAATAAAATAAAGAAATAAAAAAATATTGGACAACATCACATACATTGCTCTGATTCTGTGGTAAGTAGCTATAGAACTTGTGTTACAGAAATCAGAAACAACGACGGTACCACAACACCCAGACCCGAGATAATACAGAAAAGTTCGTTTCCCATATTGACCCGACCGGGGATCGAACCCGGAACGCCAGAGAAGGCGACGCCAAAGTCCGGCACGCTCGCCTCTCGGCTACGGAGGTACGGAGGATGTATTGTATTATCAGCATCATTACTACTTATTTAGATAGCAGTCTATAAAAATCTTGTATTAGAAGGTAATATGAATTATCTACACTAATTTTAACAGAAAAATGCATTTGACGTTTTCAATTGCATTAATTCATAGATCGTCTTCCTACTCTTAATGACTGTATATCTATGAAATTTCTATATGAAATATTGAGTGATTAGTCTCAGAATATTTCAAATTTTACCCTTTTTCAAGCTATTGTGAACGTTTATTATTATTTTAATTCCTTTTTCAACATATTGATCTTATTTTCTTAAGTATATTACATCAATTACTTATTAAGTTCGTTACTGTGTCGTGTACATATAATATACGTAAATAGTTTTTGGAAAAAAATAGATAAAACGCTTGTATGAGACTTAACATAGAGTACCAAAATCCTTTAGATATAAAGATTTTTATAATAATTACTAAGAAAAGTTGATGATGTTTAACTATGGAGCTGTGATATCTGGGTTTATACTAGTTTCTTTGAACTAAATAGTTATGAGCGTATGTTATTTCAGTGAGTGCATTTTTATTTTATTTCAAGTGGAAATGTATGGAAAAATTGTTTTTAACATTTTATTCATTCAAACATTATTTAACCTTGCCAGCCTCTCATATAATCTTATTGAATATAATTTACTACTTGTGTTATCCTCTGAATATTTTAGCGAATTCTTTTAAAAACGCGTAGGTACTAAATAACTAGTAAAATTATTTACAATTGATAATTTCGTTATTGGTACATTTCAAAATAAAAAACGAAGTGAAATATCCTGTAACAACTTAATTGTTTGGAAAATAAAAAGTGTACGTGAAGCATTGAAGCATATGACCGATATGTTATCTTTGCCGTCGGAGCCGTAATATCCGTAGCAACCGTAGCAAAGTGCTACGAAATTGATATTTATAATTATTTGTAGCTTAATTAGGCATTTCGCCAAATATAAAGTATAAGCCACTGTAGGTTCTGTATTATAAGTATTTTTAGCACTTAGCACTATCTTGATAGAAACCTATAAAAAATCTTTAGCCACTGCGTATGAAAACATGTTTTACATTTTATCAGGTAAATTAAGTTGAAAATGGTTTAAATTGTGGTTAGGTACTATATAACGGGTACAATATAGCGAGTAGGCATTTTAAAATTGATCATGACAAAATTCCTTGTTTTAATAATTCCACGTCACGAACGATGAGAGAAGTAATTAAAGGAAACAGTTGAAAGAAAGGCAAAATGATACACCACAACACCTTCTTGTTTTCAACTTATAAGAACCAAAATGTTTTACAAATGAGACACGCAGTGATAGATAAAAATAGGTCGCATCTACATTCATTTCACTCGGGAATATCCACACTTTTTCTCCAACTTACGCTCGAGCTTACAGAAATCACGAAACCTATAACTTTACTTGTACATAGAGACGAAGACAGAAATTCATCGCTACACAAGTACACATTGAAGCTAACGCACTTATGATTATTCCATGTTTTTATCGTCGGGAGCTGTGGTATTATTAGCGGCGAGTCGAGGGGGCGCGGGGCGCGGGGCGCGGTCGGGATCCATGGCCTGCGCGCGCAAGGCGGTGCCCCGGAGGCCCCGCCCCCCGCCCCGCCGCCCGCCAATCCGCCGCGAGTGGTGGGGCGCGCGGGCCCCCGGCTTCTATTTACTCTTTCAATCAGTGCGAGTGTTTGCTTCTGGCCAGCGTACACGCGCGGGTGATGCGCTAGCCATGATCTCTCAGAAGCTGTCGTACGGCGACGTGCCGACGTCCGCGTCGCTGTCCTCCCTGTCCCCGGGCCTGGCGCCGCCGTACGTGAACGGCATGGGCTGCATGCCGGCGCAGCCCTACCCGAACCTATACGCGAACAACATGGTCGCCGGCGGCTCCTGCATGGGCTCCCCCGGCGTCGGCTACTCGCCGCCCAGCACCATGGCCTCCTGCATGGGCGGCGGCGGCGCCGTGCCCTACGGCTCCCTGCCCAGGGAGCAGGAGGCCGCCTCGCCCACCTCGGCGCTGCAGCGGGCGCGCAACGACAAGACCTACCGCCGCTCGTACACGCACGCGAAGCCCCCCTACTCGTACATCAGCCTCATCACCATGGCGATACAGAACAGCTCGACGCGAATGCTCACGCTGTCAGAAATCTACCAGTTCATCATGGACCTGTTCCCGTTCTACAGACAGAACCAGCAGCGCTGGCAGAACTCGATACGGCACTCGCTGTCGTTCAACGACTGCTTCGTGAAGGTGCCGCGGACGCCGGACAAGCCCGGCAAGGGCTCCTTCTGGACGCTGCACCCAGACAGCGGGAACATGTTCGAGAATGGCTGCTTCCTGCGCCGGCAGAAGCGGTTTAAGGACGAGAAGAAGGAGTCGATCAGGCAGGCGCAGAAGGCGCAGCACGGGCACGGGCACGGCTCCCACGAGAAGCGCGGGGAGCACGGGCACGAGAAGGCGCCCGCGGGCGGCGGCGAGGAGAAGGAGATGCGCGACGAGCTGCTGGCGCAGCTGCACGCGGCGCCGGAGCTGTGCCTGCCGGAGCACACGCCGCTCGCGCTCGAGCACTACGCGCAGCTGAAGCAGGAGCCGACCGGGTACGCGCCGCCGCCGCACCCGTTCAGCATCACGCGGCTGCTGCCGGGCGCGGACACCAAGACGGACCTCAAGTCGATGTACGACGTGAACTACGGGTACGGGCACGCGCCCGCCGACAACTACTACCAGTCCCCGCTGTACCACCACCACCACGCGCACGCGCAGCCGCCCTTGTGACAGTACCCGCTGGCGTAGGCGCCGCGCCACGCGCCCTGGGCCCTCGACCCCTCGTAAGTGGCTCAAAGACTCCGAATAATCTCATACTGATATTGGACTGTGACCGTTCGTTCGACTGTAAATACCTGTGTAAATATTCCGCGTTTGGTTTGCGAACGTGTCGTATCGTGTGCGTTTTATTAGTAGGTAGATGTAGTGAGCTGGGCGCGGGTCGGGCCTACGCCGCGGCGCACGGTAGTGCGCCGGCAAGTTCCAATAGGCCTAACTGTGGGGGACTATTGCGGAAGTGTCCTTTGCTGTCTGTCTGCTGCTGGTTTGTGTACTGACTCTTATTAGATTTTTTAATGATTTTTAAAGTAATTTGATCATATCATGAAGTTTGCAATTCGAATTCATAAAACTCTAGTACAGAAATTCCGCCTAATAGTATTTAATAATTGTTAGGGTTTGGTTTGTTTAAATAAGATTATAAAACAATATTTAGATTGCAAAATGATTTACCTATAAAAAATAAAACAATTTTCGCTACCTGTAGAACTGTTCGTTCGCTGAAAGCTTTCCCGCCCAAATCGGCGTCAGACAAAAGTGACATAACACAATAATCTCGCGTATAATGCGATCAATACGATACCGTTATCGATATTATCGAGACTTATCGTGAATGTATCTATCGAGCGTTAGATAAAATAATGCGTGGCGCGTTGAAGTCTTTTCTTTAATCTAAACAAACATCGTGATTTACAAAGCTATTCGTAAATCATATTGTTAATTAGAAAAAGAAACAAATTTTAAAAAATGTTTTAAAAAATTACATTTAAATTAAATGTATGGTTTTCGTCATGGCTGCATGAATTTTTACATCAATTTAAACGAAAAAGGGGTTTTCTTACAGTTAAATATATAAATAAATGAATGCCTTATTTTAGGCCTCATTTTTGAGTATGGAACTTCATTATGTATCGAGATTTATCGTATCGTATAAATCTAACCAAATAGATACAGCACTTCGAAAAAAAAATGCCTTAGGCCCAAAACTACGGTCACTTTTTTATTTTTTTATTTAATGTAATTAAAAGGTGATGTGAAAATAAATTGATTTAAATATTTTGATATTGATATAAAAAAGGGTTTTGAGCATAGTTTCAACAGATAATGCATTATGTCATTTTTTTTTAGTTTAATAAATTGGCTTTTCATTTGATAACGTAAACACTTTTAGTGTTTGAAACGTCAAAACTGTCACTTTTACTAATTAATTCAAAATAAAATATACATTAAAAATAACCGTGGAAAACACTGTCTTGTTATACTCTACAATTCGAATTAGTGAAGCTAAATTAAAATCTTAGTAAAAAATCCGCTGTGTGGAGTTATGATATTATTACTGGACCGTCAATGTTGAAAATGAATCGAAGGAATTGTGTAAAATTACTTAATCTTTAAGAAAATGCAATAAGAAAATCCGGTAAAGTATTTTTTATCTAAATGAGTCAGTACACAAAAACAGAGCGAAGTGACTTCATATTGTGGACCGTCGGACTGTGCAATGTCGTTATTTGTAACAAATTGTGTATAAATATAATATAAATTAGATAGGTGAAAAGGAATTATAGTTCTATCATCGACCATCGCGTTTAGGAGTATTTAAGTTTTGTATATATAGTTCATAAGGCTGCAGTGTCCCAAAAAAACTGTGGTAAAATGAAACGGGAACTTTTGAATGTGTAAAAATGAATCTCTGTTTTTATATACATAATATATGGTAATGTTAAATGTGAAGATGTATTCGTGAGAATATCACCTTTGCTTGTTCATGCTACTTGTAGCTTTAGTGTCATTTTTGATAAAGGCTTAAGAACACTTTTACTGGTCAATGAAACATTGCGTAACATGAATCCCAATTTTAAAATACATATAAAACTATGTTCAACGAAACTCAATCAATTCTTTCAATGCTTAACGAGTCTGCAGTATTTTATAATCAATACAAGCTTAACCTCAGAAGGGTCAAATACGATTTTGATAATAAAGTAATGGCTACGTCTATTGACGAACTGTAACGTACTAAAAACTCAATATATCCCTGGCCGTCGCTAGCAAATAGGCCTAAACGTACTAAATAGTATTTACATTAGTAAATGCTATTGATACTTGCTCTAGTTTTTATTAATTATTATAACAATTGTAATTTACTCAACTGCAACATTCGTTTACATAACAACTATTAAACAAAGAAAGCTTCGTTTCAAGGGCTTGTTTGAATACCTTTTACGAAGGCTAACGGATGGTTGGTAGATATATGGCAGTGTTATATCGATTTACTTTTATATTTTTTTAAATTGGATTCCAAATGGTATAGCCGTAAAGGTCGTGGGTTCCATTCCCAGTATATAAGAAGAGATGAAGTTTTTTTTGTATCTTTTAAATATTAAAATTGAGCTATTGAAGTCTTTATTAAATTAAATGAAAACTTTGGCCTAATGATAACATTTTAAGGCTACTTATGATTGATTGACTTAACACTTTCTTATTTAAAGTCCTGAGAATATCTAATTTTATTTTCCGCCAGTATGTAAGTATCATCGTTGATTTTTATAATCAAAACAAAAACAGTAGACACGCCATAATATTTTAAAGAAACAGAAAAATCATCTCCCCTTTTTATTCCTTTGCTTGCATCTAGTGCGATGTGATGCACTATTAAAAAAAATAAAAATCCATCCTTAAATTTTTATAATATAAAGAAGTTCTCATCCAATATGTTTATCAAATCTAGTATCTCCAATAAAAGTATTTTAAATGTGATAAAAATATATTAAGGGACGCTAATGACTCAAAAATAATATTTTCGTCGTCAATGGAATACATAGTACGTTCGGGAAACTGTACATTTACACGAACATATACGTTTTATTGCTACGTGTTAATGAATGTAATGTTGCATTGATTTGTTGCCCAGTAAAGTCATCAGAGCCTATCTTAATTCCTCCATCACTCCTGTTTCTTTGTATCACACACGGGTCGCACTGTGTTACGACTTCTAAATAATGGTGTTTGGTGTAAGATAGGTACCTATCTAAGCTTCCACACATTCCATTCCAATATATATTTATATGCAAGTGTAAATTTAGCAATGTGGTCTTTTGGCGTGCGCGCATGACGTAATCTATCGTATTTCTTTACTACAATGTTTTTATTCGAACAAATAGAAAAGTTAAACGAGCATAATCATAGCGAATTTGGTTTGTAAATATTTATTTTGAATAAACGTTCGAATTAGTACGATTGTGGTATTTCGCTTTTTGCTGTCATAATGAATACAGCCTTGGTGCTCGTATTTAGTAGTTTTTACACCTTGATGTCTAACCTTTAGACTTGTCAAGACCACTTGTCAACTAATTGACATAAGCATGTCAAACCGATTCCTGATTTTAACCTTAAAGTGTGGACAGGGTTTTAGGGATCTTATATTTATTTGTGAAAAGAAAATTATGTTTAGCATTGATATCTAGATGTCAATAAAATCTGCAAAATATAAAAAATACAATCACTTGTAAAACAATTAAAAATAAAATTGCGGGATGTTTATTTAAACTCTAAAAACAAAGGACGTTTTCTATGTTTTTTAATTAAAAATTTAACTTAATAGTGCTTAAAAGTTATGAAATGATCGTGCTTATTCAAGTTTTTGTGTTTTTTTCTATTTGTAACCACATAATATCTCATATTATTTGTATCATTACATCATTGCGCATGCCAAAACACTTTTTGTGGCTTCAACACACTTGTTAGTAATGCTAAATTCATTCTTGTAGCTATAAATACATATTAATGTCATATTACTCGAATCTAGATAGGATACTTATATCATCTGTTAGTTTCAGAGTTAATAAAATTAAGTATTTACAAAAATGATGTGTTTTCTTTTAAAAAAATCTATTTAATTACGGCCGTAAGAAAATCTTTTGAACTAAAAATCTTTTGAACTAAAATACTTTGAACATATTTAATACCATTATATTTTATGTTATCTAATACTACACTGCCTATTTTATGGAATTAATAATTTACGTGGGAGACAATCCCTGAAATTACAAACATAGTTTTTTTTTATTAAAACAAATCAAGACCAAACAATAGTTTATAACGTATTCTTAATACGTTTCGTTGAATATAAGGATTTACACAAAATAAGATTGCAAGTATTTGCCATTTACAATGTTAACTAGCAAATTGGGCGTTAGTACTGCATATTCAAGAAGGTCTATTTAATCCCACTTAAACGATACCGACAAGGTTTTCCAGAACGCATTAAAAATCGGAAACACCGATAACGCTCAATCCTTTAACCTAAAAAGGCGGCGCTACTAATAAACCAATAACGTTGTTAACTAAAACCTTTATCAGATACAAAACTTTTACTGCCCAATATTTTCACTTTTGTCGAGTTGCGCAATACCGGTCCCACGGAACGGCGCGGGCGCAGGTTACCTCTCTAAGCGACAAAGAGGCTCGTAAAACTATAAAAAGCACAAAGGGTTAACACGTGGCGGTGCTAATTTGTACAAAGAATTGCGGAGAGTTAAAAAATGTAAATGAAATTGTTAGCTACTTACAATGTTTCTGGTGATTCAGTTTTTTTTCAATAGTGAAAAATTGTTGTTACCGACCCATGCTTTCAACTTATTTGTAACGAATTACATAAAAATGCATCATTAAAATAGTAAAACTGTGTCAAAATAGGCGAGATTACTAAAAATATGTTTGATCCACCAGTTAGATTATCAAAAAATAGAAGTCAAATTTTTATGATCGCATTATTTTTTTCTTTTATAATGTAAACGAAAATTTACTTAGATACATTGTTGCGTTAAAATGTAGTGCAACATAAATTTTTCGTACAGATTTAACTAAAGAGTGACACACCCCCTCTTAAGTCCTCAAGTAAACTTTTATTTTGTTAAATAACATGTCGAATGTCTTTTTGACATCAAACGTCTTGTAAACCGACTACTCTGGTCAAATAACCCCTAAAAAGACGCGTAAGGTTACAATAATCACATAAAGAAAAATTTAAAACATCTTATATCATGAAATAAAAACAGTCTCCATCTGGTAGGTTAAAGGTTGTAGTTTCAAGTAACAAAACTGAATGAAACAAACTAAATATTTAAATATTGAGTATCTTTACATTCAAATATTGAAATGATGGCCGTAGAGCCCAGAACAAACATTTTGTTAGCAAATAACTCTTACTAATCGTCAGTACATCATTATTTGCCAACAACAGCAATAAAAACATGATAGTCCTAATCAAACCTAACAAAAAGTAACAAAACATTAGTGTGAACTTTCCCTGCAAAACAAACAAAACGTCGCCTCCGATAACTCCATTCACTTTTTATCGTTTCTTTAGCGCCGAGTGTCGAACCCGGGACTCCGCGGGTGGTTTACAACGGGCCATAAAGCTAACCACTCCACCACTGACCCATTGATGTTTTTTCCTCTAAAAGAATGCCACGGGTCCATTGTCGGGAGACACGTCATTCAATGAACAAAAAGGAACGAACATTTATGAACAAAAAGTGTAGAGTTTTTTGTTCGAAATTGTACAAGTATCAAAATAGACACGAATGATATTTTTGAGTTTTTTATATTAATGCTACCAAAATATTAACATGCTAATGTGTTTTTCTTTATTTAAAGAGCACAATTTGATTAAAATGCCTACTTTGTTTCATTATATCGACAATAACCACACTTGCTTGTCAATTATTTTAATTGAATGTTACGAAATGTAGAAACTACATTTTTTTAAATATTAAACAAATGGAACTAGGCATTGTAAAAAGGTGAAAGGTGTGTTTTATACCAATATTTTACTTATCTACTAGCTGACCCAGCGAAGTCTGTTCCGTCTTAGGCAATAAATATATTTTAGATAGCGGTCAAACGGGATAAGAAGTATTCTATGACCTACTAGTTTTTGAGCCAATTTAGTACAGTCATTCTTGAGTCAAAATATTAAAACTTACAAAATAGTAAGTATTACAACTTACACGACTTTCATTTATATATTATAATGAACTTATATATACTATAAGGAAAGTTATCCCGTTGTTTGATAATGATTGTCGTTATCGAGCCGATTGTGTCAATGCATTTTTTATTGTCAAATAAAGGTCCTATATAACATTTTATATTCTGTTATGTCCCCATTAAATGACACTTCTCTATATTAATAAGACAAATTTTACTTTCTTATTTTTTAATTACCTTTTTTTTTTGCGGGGGGAAATGCTTGGCGCACCGTACCGCCGAGGTGACGGCGTGTGTGGGACTCTCCTGCCCTAAAAAGGACAGGCCTACCCACTAAAACCCCCCGGGGGACCTCATCGCCTTAATGGTAATGCTGTGGGAAATTTTAAAGAACCACCACAACATCACCGGCTATTTTTGAATTACCTACCTACTCGTTAACTTCATCGCATTAATTACATTCGGCACGTTATTTTTTCGTCCAATGGACATGTTACGGTCACATCTCGAAATTCTCGAGTCGCCGTGCAGACTACGCGTAGGTTTCTACGCACTTATCATACTCGAGTGATGAGAAATAATACGAACTCTTAGATTGTGTTTATTTGACATACGTTTTTGTTTTGAAATCGGGTAAATTTGATGTGCAATCAACTTGATCCTAGACTAACGCTCAATGGAAAAGGTACAATGCTGAGCGCAAAATGAAATATAAATATAATAAACTCAGAAAAGACAAACATTCATAATAATAATTATAATCAATTCATTTATATATGTTGGTTACAAGTAACACTTATGCATCATCAAAATGAATATAAACCAAAGTTGAAGCTACAGCCGGTTCGGAACCTAATCCTACCGAGAAGAATCCGGTGGGAAACTCAGTAATTATCCTTATTAACAATAAACATTGACTTAATGATAAAATATGTAGCTTAATCACTTTTTTATGGAAACAAGAACCAATGTTGGAACCATAACAGTTACTTGTGAAAAAGGTTCAGACAAAATTACGTCAGACAACACACTTTAGATTTTGTGCCGGCCTTATGACGTGCACATAAGAACTAATATCGAACATCAAGTTTAACTTGACGTGCTGACGATCGTACAATGCCGTGACCATCGACAAATGATTGATTGGCTAATAGCACACCGCACTCGTATTTTCAGCCAATCAACAGCTGGCGCATTGACTTCAATCGATTTTGACGTTTGTTAAGAGCGCGATAAAATTTAGTCGCGTTGCGTATGCTAGGCCTGCATGAAGGCATTTTGCCACAGTAGTCGCGGGTTTGATACCCGCCCTAATATTCGTGTAATTCATATTGGTTCTATATCTGGATGTTTATATTTATATATAAGTTCCTTTTTACACTACCTTGATTGATTCTGGTGACTACAATATGAATACTTGAGCTATTTGCTTTAGTAAGAGGTCGATAATGGCTCATATGTAATGAGTGCTTTTTTGATGATAATATTTATAATAAGAAGAAAGAAAACCACGGCTGTTTGTGTTTTAAAAGTGAAAGTTCGCAAGAATGCAGCCTTATGTGTGTAAGTTACTCTTTCACGCAAAAACTACTTCATATATTTGTATGAAATTTGATAGAAGGATACCTTTTATCACGAACGAAGTCGCAGGCAGCTGCTAGTAACATAACATATAGGTACCTAAACATATATTGCTACTTCATAGCTGGTATATAGCCTGTGCTCAATGATACGTTATTGGCAGTTCGCTATGTGGCGCTATGTGGCGGGTCGTTACATTCCCTACAATATGGTTGAGTCTGGTTGAGGCTGGCACATACGTCATGCTTGTGAACAGGTGCCACCTTTGGGGACTGGTCTGCTCCAGCTTACCTCTCGAAGGTAAAAACTTACTTGAGTACTTATTTGTTTCATCACTCATCAAAAGTGAGCTACACATAGCAATAAGTTAGATACTGATACTGTAAATGATCTGCTGAGTTTCTTACCTGTGTCTTCTCGGTAGATATAGGTTCCGAACCGGCAAAGTAGAATCACTTTGCATTGTATTCAATGACGATTCAAAAGTGTTATATGTAACCTACTTGAATAAAGAAATATTTGAGTTTGAGAAACTCTCAAACTCAAATCCTTGTAGTATGGAATATTCTAACAATATTTCTGTACAAACGATACCAAATTTAAAAGTGACTATGACAAAACAAAACTAAAGTTACCATATTTACTCAGTTATCGTTACTCTATATTGCGTCGCAGTCTGTGTACTCTTAGGTACCTAGGGTGATATGATATCGACAATTTGAAGTTTCTGTAAAGAAAACTAAATCAGAACACTCAGTATTACCTAAGTATTATATTCCCAACTCTCCGACCTATGTAGCCGACACGGTTTTTGGCGTCGTGCCATCTCTGAGTTTCGATTCCCGGTCGGGTCAATGGAACGAGCTTTTATTGATAGTTTCAGATCTGGGTGTTGTGGCGCCGTCGTTGCCTCTGATTTCTGTAACACAAATGATTTAGCTACTACATCAAAATCAGAGTTATGCACATATGTGACATCGTAAAAAATCTATGTTTCAAACCTATTGACTTAATTTTTGGGTTTAATATACCAAATCAGTTAAATGTGGTTACGCTCTACATGATATGGTCAACCTTGCAAATATATATCTAAATGATCAAGCAACATTATGTCAGTGTGGATGGGTATCTGGATAATTGTTTATCTTTTACGCAAAACGACTGCAATGATCCGAATGGAATTCCAAAAAAGAAATAAAATATATACATTTAATCTCGAAATAATAAAACGAATTTAAAAACAAGACTTTTATAATAAAACATTGTGTCGGCCTGAGATGATTTTCAACAACTGAAAATAACTATTTTCCTGATAACAGGAAATGAGTGATTTTTCTTACAGTAAGCACCATTCGTTATTTTTATTTTATACGCCTCAATATCATGTCACATTAAGCTTCCACAAAGCTATGTACATCAATTAGACAGATAAGAAGTCGGTTAAATAATAACAGTTGAATAAAGTACTTCAGAGAGGTAGGGCAAAGCGATTTATCGCTCGAACTGGAGTAGCCCGACTGGTGAAATACCTCCACCTTACAGAAGACTGCAGCCAAATAACAATCACTCCGGTGTTGTTGTGTTCCTGCGTGTGAGTAAGGTTTCCAGAGCTCTTGGGGGGTGCTAAATTAGTAGCAGGGGTCAAGCCTTCAAGGTAAGGGCGACAAGTCTAGTAACAGTGGTACTATGCTATACTTTTCGCCCTTAAGCTAGGAACTCATTACTACATAACATTATAAAAAAAAAAGTACAATACAACCTATTTTAAATGTTAGCAAAATATCATACCGTAACATCATACTTTATAACTTTATTTTTTCAAACAGCTTATCCTTTGCGGTTGTTAGTTTTTTCTAACTATTTATAATCTTCACGTCCATGTTTTGTGATCTATGCAGTACCTTGCCTTTATCTTTATCTTACAAAATGGCAATATTCGATCCGGTAAATGTCAAAATCCGTGAGTGTTTTTGCATGAATTCTAACTTGAATTAGAATCGACTTGTGTCCTTGACAATATCTATAGTATATTACATCAATATAATAATAATGTTATGGTGTGACGATCTTTTAACATCTTGACCACCAGCGTCAAAACATCTTGAAATTCTCAACAGACGCGCAGACAGTTGTAAGTTTTTGTTTTTACAATAGTTTTTATGACGGTCCTACTCAACAAATCTTATAATGTAGCGTTCAGATGACGAGCAGCAATGTTACCAGTAAAGTGTATCAAAAAGGTATCAAAACCTTTTTCATAAAGGTTACATTTATTAAAATAAATCTTACATAAATCGTGAAATAAAAATACTCCAACACAAACTACATCACATACAATGATCTGGCCCAAACATTTGTGTTATGATAACAAGAGCACATCCTGGCACCACAACACATACTTAATGCCATCTATAAACACTTATACACAGAGAATATACAAACAATTATTATATGATTTTTTATATGGGATAGGGATCGAACCCACGACCTTTCAACGTGGTTTAGCCAGGAACGTTCCACGGGGTCAGAAAAAAGTGTGCTTAAAATTCGTACCAAAAGGTACAAAACAATTAAAATTATAGTCTGGCAACATTGTGAGGGCAAGCGATACGTGGGCGATGTTTATTTGACTAACTATTGATTTTTATATCCATTCAACTTGTTACTCGCTACCGGGCTTCTAACAACGACCATGATGACCTATCGACTCTGCTCCTATGGTTCTCAACAATTCATCAATTGAATCATTTTTATTTCCTTAAATTAAGGTCCAAAACCGTACAGAAAATGCAGCCAAATAACAATCACTTTTGTGTTGTTGTGTTCCTGCGTGTGAGTAAGGTTTCCAGAGCTCCTTGAGGGTGCTACATTAGTAGCAGGGGTCAAGCCTTCAAGGTAAGGGTGACAAGTCCAGTAAAAGCTTTATTATGCTGTACTTGTCGTCCTCGAGCTAGGACCTCATTACCACTTAACATCAGATGGGATGAGTCAATCTTTGAGTGCAATATAAAAAAAAAAGTGAAAGTGTTTTCTACGGGTTTGGATATCAAAACCTTTTAGATTTGGAGCCGGACATTCAAACCACTACACCACCGAGGAAACATAAGGTTTAAATCCGAAAGCTACTGTGGCGCAGGATAAACATACTACTTTTTTTAAGGAAGGGACATTGGCGCACTGTACCGTTGCCTGGGAAATAAAGACAGCGGCGTGTGTGGGACTGCTCCGGTCTGAAAAGAGCGGAAACTACCCACTAAAACCCTCCCGAACCTCACAGTGCTAATGATGGCGCCGTGGAAATATACTTTTACTATTACGGCCACAGCAAATTCAAATTAAAATTCAATATTCTTTTATTCATGTAAATTACACCAGTAATATTTATGAAACGTCTATATAATGCAAATGACGCTACCTCCGGTTCGGAACCTATAACTTACAGAGAAGATTCCGGCAAGAAACTCTGTCGTTCATATTACAAAATAGCTGAACTTATAACTAGTTTTGCACTAAGACATACAGTGTAGTAATTAGATAAAATAATGTAGCAAATTGTAAAAAATTATTCATTGATTCAAAGTAATAAGAAAAATTAAAAAATATATATATTTAAATTAAACAAACTGTAGGTCCTAATGCACATTCGTGCTTAATAAGAATTTTGCCAACTTGCGAGTTGACAAATACGTAAAGAAATACTACCCGACAGCGGTAACTACCCGACGTTAAATCGTGCGTAGCATGTATAGCTCACGCAGCCGTGAAAGCTAATAGAACTTTTTCTCCTATCATATTAAAGAAAATATCTTATTAGCTTCTATTTTCTAATTGGTAGATTATATGCCTTATGAGATGAAAGTACACACAGTTACCAAAGGAGTTTTAACTTATGTGTAAGAATAATATTTAAGCATACAAAAAGATACGCGCTTTAAGTGGTAGAAGTTTTGCACCTGTAAAATTATTTGATTGAATTTAAAGTTTGACAAACAGGCACATCACTCTCTCAAAGAATCGAATCGTAAATAACAACTATATCGCCACTGATTTAAATTCAATTCAGATTGTCATCCCAAGGCTTCCGAATTTTTAGTGAATCACTTGAGTTTTGACGGCCGTTTTGTTGCATTCTTGCTGGGTGCGTGTGATATTATGTCAGTAGTGTCTTTGTGCGTGTTAATAAGAATAAAACACTTTCTTTGTCCGTCTGTAACGGTTGTGTAATGGAACAGCGGTACTTGAATTTTGGTTTGAGATTCAAAGGTCCGGTTAATGCCCTGTTCCAATATTTTACGATTTTTATTGTGTTTAAAATAACTATCCGTTTTGATCCAACCGACTACGAGTCGTTAATTCTTCAGTCGTCGGTTGATTTTAGTTTACGCCTCGTATTATTTATTACTTTCTGTAACTGGAACGGATCGTTTTTGAAATATTGGAACCAAGCATAAACGTTAGTTGCTAATTATATTATATATGCAAAATTTAAGGATTATTGTATAGAGGTAAGTAGGTACCTCGTAGGTACATCCCAAATATAACAACACGTAAAGTAGTTTTTACGCAAACAAATATGTAGGATAAGTGTATGAAATTTCCAGGCATCAACATGCCTAGCTGAGATTATCCCTACTAATATTATAAATGCGAAAGTAACTCTGTCTGTCTGTCTGTTACGCTTTCCCGCTTCAGCCTCTCAACCGATTTTGATGAAATTGGGCATAGGTATACGTTGAATCTCAGGAACGGACATAGGCTACTTTTTGTTAGAAAGTAGGGGGGGGGGGATAATGCCACCTTTGAAAGTTTATATGGGAAAATGTTTATTTATTAAGTTAGGGATATAAAAGTTGGCACAAATATAGCTCTATTAAAATATAGACTACTTTTTGTTTCGAATATTAGTGGAGATAGGGGTAAAACCGACCATGAAAGGATGTAGTCCACGCGAACGAAGTCGCGGGCACAGCTAGTGTATATATAAATTTCAAAATACCTGAGTGTTTTCAGCAGAGATAAAAATTCTTAGAGTGATTGCTGTATTTAACAAACACTTACTTCACTAACCAACGTTCAGAACGTTTAATAAATACCAATTCATCTTAGATAACCGCACGATCGATGCGTGTACCTTTAAGGGACGTACGCGTACAGTCGAGTACAAAATGTATCTACTTAATATAATCTTTGTTTTCCTTTAAAAAGCGAAATTATTGGTCTCCGTCTAGCAGTGGAAAGGAGACGGGAGGAGATGTGCTGCAAAGCTAGCAGGTTATTTCCACCAAAGCGGAGAGGAGATGTCAGCTTTATGTAGCAGAGATGTGAACTGTGCGAGACCGAAACCAGTAAAGATCTGTCCACGAAAGGAAGACGTCATGCCGTACCCGGCCGCCCTACTAGACACTTCTCCGCTCTGCCACGCCGCTGGACCGCTCGCCGCACAAAATTCTATAGAAAAATAAGACATCTCCTCTCATCTCCGCTTGATCCATTTCCATCGAAGCTAAGCGGAGAAGAGATGTGAAAATAACGAAAAACATCTCCTCCCGTCTCCTCTCCGCTCTGCTTTGGTGGAACGACGCCTTATGACTACACCCATTTTTGCACATTCTCCATTGATTCTTTGCTTCTACTGGTCACATAGTGCTGTTAGCTTTCCGCGATAAAAGGACTATCCACCACAAAAATATTTATTCAATTCGAACCAGTAGTGGCTGAAATAAACGCTTTCAAACGAACAAACTCTTCAGTTCTCTTTTGTTAGTAGGTATAGAAACCAGTACTAAGTCTAATTATAAGTGTACCCAAAAATATTTTAATTAAAGGTGACTATTATGAATTTAAACTAAATAATATTTTGAAATATCAATTACATCTGGCATTATGTTCAAATATATTTAAGTTTTATTTAATTATCTTGCGGTTTAAAGTAAATGGCTTCAAATGAATCTCATAACATCACATCTTGCATTTATTAATATTTCTCCTCAATTACGCAATTTACAACAGCTTTTTTTAACACAGCTCCAATTGACCGTTCACATATAATTCAAACATAGTATTATTAAAACTCACCTAAAGGGTAACCTGGGAGTATCTTATGCTAAGCTAATCGCTTTAATCTTCCTGCTTAATAATTTAAAAATGTGCTTGTAAGAAAAATAACAAATAATTACCTTATTACCTAACAACATCTCATCTAAATGTCAGTTACTGAATAAAACCTACTTTAAAAAGGCTTTACAACTATAACACCTTTGTCTCATACAGTATTTCGTGCTGCCAGTCAAATATCAAGACAAAGAGGATGTATAAATGTTTATTACTGGTTCACGGCTACTATTTAGAAGAAACTTGGTAGCTGGACAGATTGCAAAATAGAATTATTTTTTTTCCAAAAAACACAAAAAAAATTGCTGTCAAGAGCATGTATTATGAAAACCTAAATTTGGTAGTACTATTTTATTTTAAGGGATAATTATGTGCTCGTCTGTACTTGGTGCCAGACGAGTAAACACGAGATAACGACGTCACGCGACAAAAAGGTCTTCTCCCCTCTTTTTACCAAGAAATCCATATTTTACACCTCGAGCGTCTTGAGAATTTCACATACTCACGGTATGTGCGACACGTATATGTAAAAGTCATGTGTAAATGCTTAAATATATAAAAGTAAGGGAGATCTCGTCGGCCCCAGACGTAAATAAAAGTTAACAGTAGGATGTATATATCTAAGGTATTTGAAAAAGTAATACATAACCGCTTATTTCAACACTTAAAAGATATAGACTTTCTTTACAAACATCAATATGGCTTCCGACCACATTCAAACACATTATCAGCAACTATCGATCTAGTAACTAAAATCAAAGACAACATAGATAAAAAGCAATTAGCTCTAGGAGTTTTTATAGATCTTAAAAAAGCTTTTGATGCAATTAGTCATTCTATCCTTTTGGAAAAGCTGAAAAGTATCAATATCACAGAGAAAGCTTACAAAATATTTGAATCTTACCTTACAAATAGACAACAGATAGTAAAAATAGAAAATTATGAAAGTAAGTCAGCAGGAGTGGTGTGCGGGGTCCCGCAGGGATCGGTTCTGGGCCCGTTACTTTTTCTAATATACATTAACAGCATAAGTAGTCTTGGGCTGACAGGACATATCTCATTATATGCAGATGATACCTGTCTTTTTTACTTTGGACACTCAATCCATAGCATCGTCACTGAAGCTCAACAGGATCTTGTTAAACTAAATATGTGGCTAAAGCAAAACCTTCTTACTATTAACGTCAATAAAACCTCATATGTAATTTTTTCTGCAAAAAATAAAAAGATTCCTGAATTTTGCCCACTTACCGTAGATAACAGAGAAATTATGAAATCAAGCCAAGAGAAATACTTGGGCCTAATCTTAGATAATAGACTAACATTTAGACCACATATTGAAAAAATTAAATCAAAATTACTTTCATTAACTGGAGCTTTGCGAAATATTTCTAGATGCACCATATAAACTGCGACATACAATATATAATTCATTAGTAAAACCACATCTAGAGTATTTAATACAAGTTTGGGGCCAGGCCGCGCCTACACACATACATGATTTACAAATTACACAAAATAAACTAATCAGGGTGCTATTCAACTTTCCATTTTTAACTTCCACTAAAGAAATTTATAAAAAGACAAAACTCTTAAATATAAATAAACTCTATACCTATCACACCTGCATATTAATGAATAAAATACTAAATGATAACATTCACATACAAATCACATTTAAACAAAAATCACATCACCACTATACTAGAAACAGAAATGATTTAGAACTACCAAAGATCAGAACCATGTACGGAAAGAGAAATATACAATTTGAGGGAGCTCAATTATACAATAAATTACCGAAATTTGTAAAAGACTCTGAATCTATTCATGTTTTTAAAAAGAGATTGATGGTGTACCTAGAATCTGTTATGTAACTATGATAGATTGAACCCATATTTGTACATAATATTAAAAATTGTTAAGTTTCTCATATTTAGTGAACTATGTAAAATGTTCTTTTTGAGAAATAAAATTCTTTAAACCGATATAAATAAATAATTAGAAAATGTCACATACATTGCTGTAATTCTGTGATAAGTAACTTAAGCACTTGTGTTACAGAAATCAGAAACAACGAAGGCACCACAACACCCAGACTCAATTACAATCAAATACAATTTAGAAAAGTTCGTTTGACCCGACCGGAGATCGAACCCGGGACATCAGAGATGGCGCGACGCCAAAGTCCGGCCCGCTCGCCTCTCGGCTATAGAGGTCGTCGTAAATCGTCTTTATTCACGTATTTAGTACTAGCTGCAGATTTGCTCGCATACTATACACGTTTTTTCTACATTTTCAACTAATTGTTTGAACCTAACGGTCGCAGCATAATGTTACATAGCCTTAAACCTTCCTCAACAAATGGGTTTTCCAACGCAAACATTTTTTTTCAATTCGAACCAGTAGTCCTTGAGATTAGTGCGTTTAAACAAACACATACGATAGGGCTGACATGTCCTCAAAGGATAAAAGCCCTATACCAAAAATAAAGATTAAAAAAAAAAAAAAAAAAAAACAAACACACTCTTCAGCTTATAATATATGTATGTCTATACAAATATTGATATATTACTATTGGTTGTTTTACCAAGGTAAAATTTGGATTAGTTTGTTAACCCTTTTTACTGCTATGGGAGCTGTGACAAAATTATTATGCCACTATTAATGTATTTCTGACGACCTCCGCAGCCGAGAGGCGAGCGGGTCAGACTTTGACGAGCGCCATCTTTGAGGTCCCGGGTTCGATCCCCGGTCGGGTCAATATGAACGAACTTTTCTATATTGTCTCGGGTCTGGGTGTTGTGGTACCGTCGTTGTTTCTGATTTCTGTAACACAAGTGCCTTAGCTACTTACCATAGAGTAAGGGCAATGTATGTGATGTTGTCCAATATTTATTTATTTCTAATTTTATAATGGACTTGACAAATCATCACAATATTTGTTGGAATCAATTTTTTTCTACAAGCTTTTACTTCACTCAAATATTGGTAGAAACCAGTCCCACAGTTAATAAGCATTGGGTTTAAAAATACCAATAAGTATAGATATGAAGTTTTGAAAAAATTAAGGTTTTTAATATAATTACTTAGTAGGAAGTATTTAAAAATAAAAATTCAAACTGACTCGAGTGCCATCAAGAAGCATCCAAGCATATCTAGCCTTGCTCACACACTTATCATTCAATAATTCGACCAAAAAAATATCTAGACGTTGCGATACCAATAGGGTTGCCCCTTTAGTTTAGATACCCTGAACATTTGTACTTTGTTCAACTACTTACATAAAAATAAACGGAAATTGAATAATCTTAATAAGGTATAAAAATCGCAAAAAAAAAAGTAAGTAACTACACTATGACTATTGATCATGTTAATACACAATCACTACCGAATTAAGTTAATTTTCAACATAGGAATCAGTCCTTTTTGAAAAATATCTATAGAACTCTACAAAGCGAAATATTAAGTGTTATACTATACTATAACTACGAGTATTTTACTTCGTATTAATATACCTATAATTTAAAAGGTAACCCAAGTACTCTAGTGGCAGTTAAAAACAACGAAAAACCGTGCAAACCCATCATATTGATTTTTTTAACGTTATTTGTTCATACTTTAAGAAAACATTATGACATTGGCGGAATCGGACTTAAATCTTACGAGAAAGATTTGAGTCCTTAAAAACACTTTTCTTTGCATACCGTGGCAACCTCTAATTAAAGGCAAAGTGACACATAGCTTTAAGCTCGCGCGGTCTCATTTTTGACGTCTCTCTCTAAACACTTGATATTGGCGGAATCACTGCGTTGTTTCTAAACGTAAATAGAGTTCACAAAAAAAAATTGTTTCTTTTTTTATTATATGTACCAGTGTTTTTCTTATTAGTGGTCCTAATTCGTAATTGAAAAAAAATCGCACCCACAAAACTCTCTTCTGCTGTGATTGTCAGCCCTATACACAACATTACATTCTACTACAGACGTGGTAAAAAACCTCAACGAACCTATGCAATAACATTCGTAAATTCGCACTCCGCACAAAGTCGGTTACGAAGGTGACATAACGAGTGGATCGACACCCAAGCTGTCCTTTATGAGACTCTATCTCAAGGTGATAAAGTCGAAAAGGCAATGAAAGGGTCGTTTGGATATACAGTCGTGTGCGAAATTTTTATGTGGGAGTGAATATTGAAGACATTTTCAAATAAGTGTGGAGATCCCATCCTCACGATCTTAGTTAGTTTAAATTAGGATAGAACTAACATCAACAACATCAATAAATTTTCTTTTGAATTAAAAACCCTTAAGCACATAATACTAAGAAAAGAGTCGTCTCTTTGTTTTTAGATTACCGTTGGTTTCACGGTTAAAAAGACAAGTATGGAAATTCTTTGCGCAATAAACCGATTTACTTTAGACGACATAATTAAAATAATGTCCTTTATCACACTCCTTAATGAACCGTGCAACAACTATTTTGCATAAATACTACAAAAACGGGCCATAAAATATCTCTCAAATGCAAAACGCACGTAAAATCAAACAAACACATCTTTATAAAGTCCATAATAAAGCGATATGTACAGGATCGCACCCGTCTGTTTGCCCAGCACTACCGAGCGTTGACTCCCTGACATTGCGACTTGTGTAGGTGACAGTACAGCTGTGCATTGGGCAACTAAAAAAGCCTCTTGTCAACCTTCCGAATTAATAAAATGACGTCATCGATCGCGAACGTGATAAAAAGACAAGTAGGCTCTTGAGAAAGGTTCCTTGTAACATCGTAGTTTTGTAGCGCGTTGTGTAATGTGAACGGAAAGGTTAAGTTTATGTCATTTTGAATCCTAGTCATCCCTACTAATATTATAAATGCGAAAGTAACTCTGTCTGTCTGTCTGTCTGTCTGTCTGTCTGTCTGTCTGTCTGTCTGTTACGCTTTCCTGCTTAAACCATACAACCGATTTTGATGAAATTTGGTAGGTATACGTTGAATCTCAAGAACGGACATAGGCTACTTTTTATTAGAAAATAAGGGGGGGATGGGGGTAATACCACCTTTGAAAGTTTATATGGAGAAATGTTTATTTTTGAAGTTAGAGATATGAAATTTGGCACAAATATAGCTCGAAATTTGGATTAAAATATAGACTACTTTTTGTTTCGAATATTAGGGGAGAAATGGGTAAAACCGACCATGAAAGGATGTAGTCCACGCGGACGAAGTCGCGGGCACATCTAGTATTATTATAAATGCGAGAGCTTGTCAAAATGTCAATGCGATATTAGTTAGTACTTTAAATTTTTGTAAAACTGCAGAGTTTCTTGCTGGTGTCTTATGTATACCTACCTAGTTAAGTTATAGTATCTAAACCGAGGGTAGCTACCTTCAAATGACGCATCAAATGAAGCTTTTTGTCAATTCAAATGGTGCACTTAACCCTAGAACCGTACCCATATTAGAATTACAGCAGCAACACAAACAGCTGTGTCCCAGGGTACGCTTCTGGGGTTAATGCTAAAAGCATTCTCTACCAATCAACCCAAGGGCCGTGTACAAAGGTTCGTTGTTGTTTTTTTATGGGTACGTTAACAATGAAAAAGTACCTACGTAAGTTAAAAAAACAAACTAAGAATAAACTAAACACTAAATCACATTACGTTAACAATTACATACATTTAAAATACGAGATTTTACTTGTATTAACATAATGGCATATATGGGCATATACATTTAGGTATTAATAAAAAACTAAGGAGGTAAATAAATTAAATGGATTCTGAAATTGCAAAAATGACTACGATTGATGGTGACTTCAAAGTTCGGACAAAAACGAAGGATTATCAGCAAGCTGGTAAGTATGTATGATGAGTAAGTATGACAAAGTGTATAAGTTTGGGCAGGCCACCCTATGCAATCCAATCGCTGGTCGAAAAAGTGTCTTCGCGTGATTTATGGGCATCGCCCGTCTCCCCAAGATGAATCGTCGGACGCAATTTAATTTCGCAAGTTCAAAAGGTTTTTAATACGTTCATAGGCAACTGAGCCATTTAACATGACCATTTTTCTACTTGTTGGTTTGGTACGTTCAAGTGCGTTAATCGATATTTGACGGTATTTGGTCCAAATTTTTACCGAATACCATCCATTATTGAACTGATATCTGTTGAGTTTGTTGCGACGCTTCTTCCCAACAGAACCAACGAACGGCGCTGGTAGGAACAAATAATTGACGTGCAAAAGAATTTATTGTAAATCCACTTGCAGAAAGAAATCATTTCATTTCATTTGATGAATTAGATGAGAATTCCAAATAATATACCGTAATTTATATTCAATTGAGAGTAGGTATGTTACACTATTTTATATAAAATTTCCAATGACCTACTTATAGCTGCGGAGCCAATATCTCCATGTAATTTAGTAAATAGGTACTTGTGCCGACCGACGACATGACCTACAAGTCGACACAAATACAGCGTCAGCAGAATTGGCGTAGTAAACAACGCTCCATACGTAATGCGTGACATCGATATCCTACATCGCGATATCAAAATTTTCGTCGCCACTAAGTATATATACAACAAACCAAGAATGGTAGTTGGGCCTTGGTCCCCGAGCAGATAACACCTAGCTCGGTGGAAGTACTTCCACTTTTAGTAAAGAACATACGTTCCTTACATACTATTCAACCGTTTTTGTTCTTTATTGGAATACAAATTATACATAGATACGAGTAGGTACTTTAGCAGTTTTAAGAAATACCTAAACGTAGATGCAAATTCGACTCAATTAAATGTTACTAAATCATTACTACGGTTATCACGATGCTGACTAATTAGGCCACGACCAAACACGGAATTCCAAGAAGCAACTCCATTTGTCTCCACGATGTATCAGATGACAGAACTCAAATCGAGCAACAAGAACGAGTCATGTATTGTGCAGGACCACTTAACGGGTGCATCGACCGCGGCCATCTTGTCTAACGTTCCAATTACAAATTACGCGCGCTAATTGACATTCGGTCACGTGATTTGTCGGAATTACTATTGATTGTTTATGAAGATATTCAACCACACAGAAAAATCCTCTCCTGAATGTTAAAAAAAAATATCGTTATATGTATGCCCGACCAATATATTTTTTTGTATATGTTTATAAATACTAAATAGGTACCTCAGGTTTTAATTTCCTTTGACAAACTTATAGCTTGTTATTTTCCTTGAAAAATATTAGGTATTTGGCACGATAAGGACAGTCAAATATACAGACATATTTTATCATGGTAGTTGCCCATTGATATCGAATACACAAATTGTGTAGTTTGAGTCACTTTGAAAATATTTTTTCCCATAATATTTACAACATGGAATTTATCATTCGACCAGTTCTATATTTATCGTCGTTGTTTAATGATAGCAAGAGTAGGTAATGTCATTTACGTTGTATTAATAATTTATAGACTTGAGTTTTTTTCACCGTTTAAGTTTCCCGCAGAAATGTTCTAGAATGGCTCCACTTTAACACTTGTCGATTCTGTTTTTTTTTCAATTCACCACATAATTCTACTTATTCATAAAAGGTGGAAAATGGATTAGAATTTGCTATTTGTCGACATAGAGTTTCTGTAGCGGAAAAATCTTTGAATAAGGAAACTGCTCACTTATCCACAAACGTCATTAAATTGAAAATAAAAAAAAACCCCGATACAGAAAAGTGTGATAACAACCAATGATGGCGGCCTTATTAGATTTTAAATTTATCGTAGTGTGCAGCATTCTGCTACTCAAGCCCTTTTGTTGAATATCCATATTGTGGGAGTTGTGTTAAAACACGCAATCCAGAATTTTGTGAGGGCGGCCATCTTGGATCAATTTTTATCAAACATAGCTAAGAACACTCAGACACATCAATAAAAATACCCCGTCGTTTTTGCGTCGGGGTTTAAAAATTAGTTGAATAGAATATAATAGACGGTTAGAATACGGAAAGAGACGAACCATATTTCCCGAATACGAGCCCATTACAGACGTTTTATGAATATTGAGGGTTTTATATTCTGTACTATCTACATGAATGAACATATTTTACAAGACCGAAAATATAATAGAATAGAAAATGTCTTCACACATGTTTACTTTTACAAATGCAATCGTCAGATTTAGTTAAAATACCGTCGTATTCAAAATGTTATACTATCGAGAAGAAGAGATATTTTCCCTTGTCTAATGCCCTTCAATAAAAGCCCATGCGATTGTAAACAGCGGATGCGCGGTCGTTATCATGTTGTAGTATTTGCTGAATCGATTCGCAGCTTATCGAGTGGCCGATAGTGGTGTTGCCCCTTATAGGTATAGTGGGCCAAGATCGTGTTTGAGCTACAGTCAGACAAAACGAGCTTGCCCTTTCATTTGTAGTATTTCTTAATTTCTAAATTGACAATCTTAACTATTTTTTGTGGTGGAACTCCCCTGTTAAGAGTATTACTAAGTTTGTTGGAGGGAGCTTATTCACAAACGTCAGAAATTATTCCGATTCTGAAAGTCCATTCTGTCTGTGTCCAATCGTTTATTCTATCTACCTATAATGAAAGAGACAAAAATAATATCCGAATTTGAATCCGATTCTTACACTTTGTAAATAGGTAAGTTATTATGGTCTCGTTAGTTTTAAGTTTCGAACTGGTAGCTTAACATGTGTTTTTTAGAGACAATTCAAATAATGTCATGCCTAAAAGGCAGACAGTTGAACTATACTCGTAGAAACTCAACATATTATTATTTATCTTTCTTTTTTATCACATTTTTTTATTTTAAATTGAAGTAGGTATACTTCAAAAGTGTCGTCGTTTCCAATACTGTTTAATTTTTTTTCTTGATCTGATATATTTTAAAATTTTCCTTTCCTGACCGTGTCTAATAACGTCTCAATAAACGCCATTTTATTCAGTGTAAGTATAAAATTTGTTACATTAGAAAACAAAAAAAGAGCAGACACGCCACTGTTATCATGTAGTATTTGCTGAATCGATTCGCAGCTTATCGAGTGGTCGATAGTTTGTAGAGTTGTGTTACACCTCAGTAGGCCAAGAACGTGTTTGAGCTAGAGTCTGAAAGCTATCAGTCTTACCCCATACCTAGTTATCATATATATTTATTTATTTAAATGACTTCTTAAACACTACGTCTACAAAGTTATCAAATAAAATTAAAATTACCAAAATGGATTTATATATAAAAGAAAACGACGGACGGCCTACACGATTTGCTATTTATTTTTTTTTCTAAAATAAAAGTAGCCTAAGTTACTCCTTGTTACGTCAGCTACCTGCCAATTAAATCCTATCAGGATCGGTACAGCCGTTTCAGTGACTGGCCTAAACAAACAGACAGACTGACAGACAAAGGTTGTAAAATATATTTATTAATTATATATATATATTGTATGTACTATTTAAATATTCATATGCATGTAGTAAATAGCAGTTATTTCAATATTGCCAAGGGACTCAATTTTTTATTTTATTTATATGTCTACATAATCTGTTACATGAAATTCTTAACCCGACTTATTACCTTCTAGCATTTCCAGTTGCGCACTAAGTCTGTGTTATTGAGGTGGCCGTTGTGAGTGAGCCGATTTTGCAAGTAAACTACCTCCGTAATACTTTTGTATAAAAAATCATGTTCTGTATGTTTTGTGGTGTGATCATAGTGTAAGAACTAAATACATTTGTGTAATTAACATAATGAGTGCAACAAAGTGTAAAATGTTTTATGTATTCTGTTTCTCATGTAAGTGATTTTTAATCTTTATGAGAAAATAAATGTCTTTAAACCTATATATTTAGGGCAAAAACCACATGCTCCATCTTAATACATAAAAATGAATCCTTATTTACTTTAGTCACGCCATCTCGCGTGTACGGATGGACTTATTTCAATTTTTTTTATTGTGTTTGTAATTGTCAGGATAAGGTTAAAGAAAAAAATAATTAAAAAATACGTATATAATCATACAGTCGTGGCTAAGACAGGACAACGTCTGTTGGGTCAGTAAAAAGTTTTTAGTTGGCCATTTGACGTCTATAAAAGTTTTTAGTTGGGCATTTGACATCTGTAAAAGTTTTTAGTTGGCCATTTGACATCTATAAAAGTTTTTAGTTGGCCATTTGACGTCTATAAAATCCATACATTATTTAAGCCAGTCACAACACCCTCTTTGTATCATAACAATCAAAAGTAAGAAATTGGTACAAAAGGTAAATTAATATTCTAAATGCCTATTACAAATCGTTTTACAATTTTTACAAATCGTTAACCCCAACAAAACTATGAAATACGCCTAATACTATCCACATGAGAAAATTTTGAACAAACAAATTGTCGAATCCGGCAATTAAAACGCTAATCCAGCAAAAGGATACTTAACTTGTTTTCAAATTAGAAAACAAGCCACAATCCCCCGCCCCACAGATCCCTAATAGAACCGCAATACAGATGGAATGAACAGGCGATATCCCCTTACGGCAACTGTTTGGGGTCTATGTAATAAAATACTAACCTACGGCGATGTAATATAAAGTCGGTCGCATTAGCCAAAGAAGCCATTATTAAAAAGTATCATGTTTCGTAACGCGTAAGCAGCCAATCCCGCGCTCCCGCCGACGCGCCAGCCAATCAGAGTACGTCCGTTATCTTTTTTTACTGTGGATCGAGTTAATGGATTGTTCCTCATTCTGATTTATGCTTTGTTTCTTTTTTTGGTACGCTGTTGCCAGTTAGCTTTTTATTGTAACTGAAGCTATGTAAACTTTGTCGGCCAAAAGGCTGGTGCATAGAGTATTTTTTTAAACACAAAAGAATTTCGTTAATATTTGAGATTCCATAATTTTTTACGCTCTAAAACAATATTTTTTTGCGGAATTGCACTGAAACTTAAATTATTGTTTGCGTAAAAAAAAAATGTTAAGTAGGTGATTATAAAATAATTGTATAGTATAGTCACTACACTAACAACCAATTAAAAATCTAAACACCTTGAGATGCCCTAAGTTATACATACCTAATCCTAAAATTAATACAGTTTCATAGTCATTAAATGACTTTATGAATTATCTCTGAACACTTGTAAGATGTCTAATTACATGTATTTACTGATAAATGTCACTATATTTAATGCCACTATTGCACAACGAGCACCTAGAAGGATATAAACAAAAATATAATGCTTTGGCATTTTTATGGAAAGTAAATGGAAAAAATTAGCATATTCATTTATTTTTCGCTGGTTAATGTTATGTTACTTTAGCTACAACAATGAACGGGTTGGTAATGACAAACCTGAACTTAGTTTTAAAAAATCGAAACATATGTACTTTGCCGAAGCCGGGAATCAAACTCAGGATCCTGAGATCATAATCTAGTACTTAGACCATCCCATTTTCTTGATTTAATTTTAACATAAAACGTATTTTCGCAGAGAACGTATGTAACGGTTATCTTCGTGCTACCAAATCTATTTAACATGTATAGACCATATTTTATACATGGTAACTATCGCCACATTTTAAAAATCACGTCAAAGCGAGTCGCATTCATGGCCTGAGGGTTTCGCATACTTGTTTTAACACGACCTCACTCAATAATTTCATTCATTAGATAATAACGGTTTTTGGATCCATTTCTGTTCATTTGTGCTCTAAAACCTTTTTTATTGCAAAATTGCACGATTCTATTCCAAGAAAGCGCTATATAGGTTTTTATTCCGCTGCAAAATATAAAAAAATAACGCAGTTATTGAGATTGCGTTGAATAAGAAGCTTCATTTCTTTAAAATCTCAAGGCAAAAATTTTGGAGGAATTTGATGTTAATTTCAACAGGTAATCCATTAAGGGTTTTATTGTTCCTCTACAGGAATGGAACCCTCAATAACAACATTAGACTCTTAATAGATTCAAATGACTGCAGACATTTGTAGAAATTATAAGTTAATTTCTACAGGTCATGAAATTCTATTAGGGTTCCACTAGAAGTACGGATCCCTAAATAACATCAAAGCTGCATGTTCCTGTGGGCTTGCAGGGCCCGAGTGAGCCCTGTTCACAGGACACCGCACGGTATTGACTGTGTGCATTGCGCATGCGTCACGCGGCCCAGCTCTAGTAATACCTACTAGAATAGACACTACATTCTTTCCTTATTAAAAAAAACAGCATTCCGCCTCGACTTCGGCCGGGTTTATAGGATGACAAAAAGATTTCATACTTCTTCTTAAATCAGGTCTGTACTTTAAGACGCCTATATCTCATAAGGTGCTGCCCTAGTTACGAGTGAAGTGAACAGCAATCACTGACTATTTTCTGGTGCGTGCATTTTTTATCTTGTTATATAGGCTATATAAAATCACGCTAGAACAAATAAAAGCGAAAAATCACGTGAAAATGTGGAAAAAAGGGGAAGTTCGCATGCGAAGTCACTGTTCGTTAATAATTTATTAAATCTTTACTAATATTATTATTATTTTACGGCCTCCGTAACCGAGAGTCGAGCAGGCTGGACTTACGACATCTCTGAAGTCCAAAGTTCGATCCCCTGTCGGGTGAATATACGAAACGAACTTATCTATACTGTCTCGGGTTTGGGTGTTGTGGTACCGTCGTTGTTTCTGATTTCTGTAACACAAGTGCTTCAGCAACTTTCCACAGAATCAGAGCAATGTATGTGATGTTGTCGAAGTATTTATTCATTATTTTAAAATGTCAATGCCTAGCGAACGTAGTATGTAGTATTATAGTATATAGCTGTGCCCGCGACTTCGTTCGCGTGCACTACATCCTTTTATGGTCGGTTTTACCCCTTTCTCCCCTAATATTCGAAACAAAAAGTAGTCTATATTTTAATCCAAGTTTCGAGCTATATTTGAGCCAAATTTCATATCTCTAACTTCAAAAATAAACATTTTTCCATATAAACTTCCAAAGGTGGTATTACCCCCTCCCCCCCTTATTTTCTAATAAAAAGTAGCCTATGTCCGTTCTTGAGATTCAACGTATACCTATACCAAATTTCATCAAAATCGGTTCAGAGGTTTAAGCAGGAAAGCGTAACAGACACACAGACAGACAGACAGACAGAGTTACTTTCGCATTTATAATATTAGTAGGGATTAGTAGGGATTGTATAGAATAAGTTTCTAGGTAACCTAATTGACTAACTTCACAATTAGATTGCCTACTACTGATTGATCTGTGGCTATTCCATATATAAGTTGCGGGCCATTTCCAATAAAAGTATCATTAAAACTACTTACTGGAAAGCAAAAACATTGTAACAAAGATATTGGAAATAAAGATTTTTTTAACACTTGTTTTCTCCTTTCATGATGTGCATTCAACCTATGACGCGGACTTCAGTCAAGCGCGATAAGGTGTAGTGGTGTTGATCCAGACGATAAAAAGTTCCATGTTATCCTGCAGGTGTTTAAAATAGTTTTTGTAATATAAATTTTAAGACTTTCGCGTTCCATTTTAAACATTTAAAATCACCACTCTCGTGACCACGGTTGGTGCAACCTAACCGAAACGTCGGGCAGTAAGTAGTTCGTATTAACTACTAAATAAAAATGGTGTCGCGTTTTGACCCGTTAAATTAGTTTAAATAGTTTTTGTAATTTGAATATAATAGCAGATTATTTATTTTACCATGTCATTTCTAGTGTCAGGATGTCAGCAAACGCAGCTCTACCTCGCATAAGTGGGTTAGACGCGGGCTCGCTGTAAACCTTCTCTGTTTCGCGGATACTGCATGCTGCTCGTTAATTAGAACAATACATTACCATTTTATTTAATTATTTAAATAATTTTATTGCACACAAAAAGAACATAATGTAGACTTAATGCTTGGAGCATTCTCTACCAGTAAACTCTTGGTGACACATCACACAACATATAGTTAGTTTATCGATGCGGTCACAGTATAAAATGTATGTATGAATTACAACATAGTAAATAATAATAAAAAGCAATTAACACCAGAATATAATATTCATACTTACATAATACATTAACGTAATAAAACAAAATATAATATAATATATTTACTTATAAATGACCACTTTAAACAAATATTATAAAGAATACCAATTAATGGAAATAATTTAACCATACACTTTTAGACGACTTCCGCAGATGAGGAGTGCGGGCCGGGCTATCTCTGAGGACTTGGGTTCGATTCCCGGTCGAGTTTATCGTTTTGGGTGTTGACTTATATACTGACTAATAAGGCAAAACAAGATCGGCCGTACTCAAATACAGCAAATGTGATTATTTCTTTTTTTTTTATTAGCTCTATATAATGGCTCCTCCCAGCCTGGTAAGCAAGAGAGGAACCCACATCGCGATAGCAAGGATTTGACACAGTAGTATATTTTCCGTTAGCATCGCCATACTGGCCCGCAAGATGTTTCATCACGCTCCTTTTAAAGGATTCCATATCAAAAGAATGAGGAAACACATGAGCATTCTGCTTCTTATCCGATATTAAAATCAGCGCCTGGTAAATGCTTGAAATATAATATAACTAGCTGTGCCCGCGACTTCGTTCGCGTGGACAACCTACATCCTTTCATGGTCTGTTTTACCCCTGTCTCCCCTTATATTCGAAACAAAAAGGAGGCTTTATTTTAATCCAAGTTTAGAGCTATATTTGTACCCAAATTTCATATCTTAAAAAATAAACATTTACCTATATACACTTTCAATTGTATTACCCTCCCCCCCCACCTTATTTTCCAACAAAAAGTACCCTATGTCCGTTCTTGAGGTTCAATGTATACCTACATATACCAAATTTCAGTAAAATCGGTTGAGAGGTTTAAGCGGGAAAGCGCAACAGTCAGACAGAGTTACTTTCGCATTTATAATATTAGTAGGGATTGACACAATATATGAAATATTTGAGATATGAATATATGTATATATCTACCTCAAAGGCCTTATTCTAAGTTTTGTTCAGGGTATATAGCCGGGGTGGCTCGTGTCTCTGTGTGCGTGCCGCGCCTCGCCTGGTGATTTCGATGTTTATTTGCCAATCTAATGCTAGGTAGGGCTAGACGAGCTACGACAAACTTGTCGATGAACTCGTGTATCGACTATCGATATCCATTTAATAAGAGTCAAAGTTAAAGGCTTGTGTGGTTGGATCTTTAACTAATAAATAAAGTGACAGATCTCGGGGTAATAGTTATGTTGTCTATAATAATTCCTATCCTATCCTTTTACGTATGTGTATCAAATACAATCTTGTATGTAAGGATATAGATATATTTGACCAGACTCTAAAATCATTCCTAAAAAGTATTAAATGTTCCGATAATGTAAGTTTACTATTATGTTACAAGTGACGCAATAAATGTGCTACATTGTACTTTACAGATACGTACCTAGAGATTTTTCAATTTTGTATTCTTTTTGTATTCTCATGTTGTGTGCAGCTATCATTGGAACTCAAATTTAATGCTATATTTAAAGTTTATTGTAATTATTTTGTTTTATTTGTGTTTTGTTGCTGTACCTTATAAATTAATAAATAATAATGTTACGAGCTTCGGGTTCGTGACAATGAAAACTGCCGATAAAAATTACCAAAAGTTACACTTTAATAAAAGGCCACTAATTACAACTTTAAAACACACTAATAAAAACGTGGCGCGTAACAATAATAAATAAATACATTTTGGAAAGCAATAAATACATTCTCTGATTTAGAGCTAAGTAGCTTAAGCACTGGTTTTACAGATATCAGAAACAACGACGGTACCACAACACCCAGACCTGAGACAATGTAGAAGATTTCGTTTCACATATTGACCCGACTGGGGATCGAACCCGTGACTTCAGAAATGTTGCAACGCCAAAGTCCGGCCCGCTCCCCTCTCGCCTTCCGAGGTCGTCATCATCATCATCATCAGCCTGTTGCAGTCCATTGCTGGACATAGGCCTCTCCAAATGTTCGCCACTTCGCTCTATTTTCGACGACTCTCATCCAGCTCCTGCCAGCCGTCCTGCGCAAATCGTCACTCCACCTGGCCGTCAGGACCGGAGGTCGTCACACCGGGTCTATGGTATGGTATGTATTTTCCTTTCTTTGTCTTGGTTAAACTCCAGTTTTTTAAATAATCTTATTATTTTACTCCTTTCTATGTTTAATGTACTCACTTCTTGTAATATTTTTTGTAATTTCAATGAATACCCACTTAAATTCTGTGTCAGGTCGATTTGAGAAGAGAAGTTTTCATTCTTTATTGGCTTGGGTATGGGTGTGACGGGTTGATACCCCAGTCAGTAACGGTTACCTAGAACTCATAGTATAAGGGAAAAACTAATTACAATATGACCCATTGGCTGACGTAATTTTCCGGCGCATTTATTTACATTTTGCATAAATGTTGTTTATTTTAATGTCTAATATTAGTTAAATTCTTATTAAACACTGCACTCTCAGTTTTATTTGACACTAGTGTTGAGTTATTGCCTAAGGTTATTACCTCAATCAAAGATTCCTCGTTCTTTTCGTGACTGCAATGTCATTGGTGATTTTTGGCATATCTGTCAATGTCATTTCAATATAATCACATTGTGTTCTGACCTCAAACCTTCATGTAGCGGATCTGCCATGCGCGATTCCGATTTCAACGATCGTAAGCGACGACCTTTATATATTCTTTTTTTAAATCTTTTAACACACTTTGAAGGTTGTTAAACACACCCAAAATGTCGATACTCAAATGGAACATCCTTAGGGAATCCGGGTCGACGACCGGTTTGCCCGGGTATTACATTTTGCGCATTTACCAGTTTTATCGAGAAATCGCTCGGTTTGATCCGCGTCACAAAAGCTTTGTTCTACTATATTCCAGTTAATATGAATAAGGTAATATAAATTAAAGATTGATTGAATTGAAAACAAGCTTTAGCGTCCGGCGTAAAATGCCTTTATTAAAAGTGAGTACCTACTTCACGGTTGGTAAAATATAATAATACTAGCTGTGCCCGCGACTTCGTTCGCGAGGACTACATCCTTTCACGGTTGGTTTTACCCCTTTTTCCCCTAATATTCGAAACAAAAAGTAGTCTATATTTTAATCCAAGTTTCGAGCTATATTTATGCCAAATTTCATATCTCTGACTTCAAAAATAATCATTTTTCCATATAAACTTTCAAAGGTGGTATTACCCCCATCCCCCCTTATTTTCTAATAAAAAGCCTATGTCCGTTCTTGAGATTCAACGTATACCTATACCAAATTTCATCAAAATCCGTTCAGCCGTTTAGGCGTGAAAGAGTAACAGACGGACAGACAGACAGACAGACAGACATAGTTACTTTCGCATTTATAATATTAGTATGGACGGTCTTGAATTAATATTATGCCTGTACTTTTCTATTCTTTCGGAACCAACTGTAATAAAATTATAAAAAGAATTTAGAGGAAGTAAGGCGAGGTTTACATGCGCTAGTAGGTAGGTACTTACGTACGTTGTTACCTGATTTAATTATTTTTTTTAGTGAGAAGAGTTTTATTTTTTTAATTTATTCCGCGAATTAGCAGTATTTTATTTATTATTTGTAGGTTACCGACAATTCCATGGTACCTACTCTTAAGTAAGTTTAGATCATGTTAAAAAGATTTCATAGCAAAATACAAAAAATTGTATAAACGTCAATATCTAAAAAATAAAATATATTTCTACGTGATGGTTGTATGTGATTTTTGTAGCACAGTAAAAAAAGGTCAGACACGTTATGTCTTAAGCATATGAACGAATGTTCGAACTACAAGGGTTTTCCGTGGGGTGTTGATGACTGTATACTAAAATAACTCGTGTTGTCCAAATATACAGTAATTTCACACTATCGAGTGGCTTAGGAATATTAAAAGGCGATATGGATTATCACTACATAGTATAAAACCAAGTCGCTTTTTCTTTTGCTTAGATATTTAAAACTACGTAACGGATTTTTACGCGATTTTTTTCGATAGATAGAGTGATGTATAACAAAAGATTTTATGTATAATCCATACTTTTTAAAGTACAGAAAAGCCGAAAACTTTATTTCTATTTATTTGCACCCGTGCGAAGCCGGGGCGGCTAGCTAGTTTACATCAGAAAATGTTTTCACTTTTCTGACTTCCTTAGAGAAGTTATGCAGTTGAATTAATAAAAATCGACCGCCATGTAACCCCCGAAGCGGCTGAGGAAACAGGGCTTGTTGGCTCATTATTGTCCGGCGAGTTTAACTGCAATTTAATATCGCACCACTCCTGAACATCACGGAATTCCGACAAAGATGTAGGTAGGTAGATAAAAGCTAATGCCTTACTAGGACGCCAATAAGGGCAGACAGTGTCATCCGAAAACCTCGATATATGCTGAGTATCTGCCTTTTTAGTGACTTTATTTTATTTAAAACTAGCTGTTCGCGACTTCTTTCGCGTGGACTACATCCTTTCATGGTCGGTTTTACCCCTTTTTCCCCTAATATTCGAAACAAAAAGTAGTCTATATTTTAATCCAAGTTTCGAGCTATATTTGTGCCAAATATCATATCTCTAACTTCAGAAATAAACATTTTTCCATATAAACTTTCAAAGGTGGTTTTACCCCCATCCCACCCCCTTGTTTTCTAATAAAAAGTAGCCTATGTCCGTTCTTGAGATTCAACATATACCTATACCAAATTTCATCAAAATCGGTTGAGAGGTTTAAGCAGGAAAGCGTAACAGACAGACAGACAGACAGAGTTACTTTCGCATTTATAATATTAGTAGGGATTTGATCTCCTATAAATGCAATGTAGGTATGTCATGTCAGTACCTAAATATATGTTTCTTACTTCCTTTCTTTCTTTAGATGGCAAGATCGATTTATATCGATTATAACATCGATTCTCGTACCTGGGAAGATGATAAGTGAATAAAACTCAAACTCAAATATTTCTTTATTCAAGTAGGTTACATGTAACACTTTTGAATCGTCATTGAATACAATGCAAAGTGATTCTACTTCCGGTTCGAAACCTATATCTACCGAGAAGACACCGGTAAGAAACTCAGCAGATTATTTACAGTATCAGTATCTAACTTAGAGGGACCCCACACTAGCGTCTTTCGAGCGTCAGCGTCTTGCCGCGCCGACGTTGTTTGGGCGTTGCGTCGACGCGGCGCCCGCTCAGCGTCGACGCGGCGCCCGCCCAGCGTCGGCGCGGCGTTTGAGCGGCGCTTGCGCTGGGCGTCCTCTGCACATCGCGGTCGAGTGTCGCGCCGCGCTGACGTCATGTACAGTTATTTCGAAAATGGAAGTGTAAGATTTGAATAACGCACAATATAATGTTTTATATTGCAGTGATATATTAATGCTTTCAACTTGTAAAGGAAAAAATATATTTTAACTATTTGACACATGGCACGAAAAGGCAACTTTAGCATTTATTTTCTCGAAAACTAAAAGTACTTAATTGAAAATGGGTTTATTCGGCAATATGAGCTAGTATTTTAAGCTACATCCATATTTGCTATCAGCTAAAAAGTCTTCTACCTACTGATTCTAAAACACGGGCGGGCCGAAACAATTGGCTACTTGACAGTGTTAACAATAAAATATGAAAAGTGTTAGATATGTTAGCTTATTAGTTAAGTAATCATTTTACATTTTTACTTTTTAATTAAAATCATAGTTAGTATTTTATTTTTGCAAAATAAATTTTAGTTTTTTTATCTGTGGAACAAAAGAACCGAAACGGAAACCACCATTGCAATTCGGAAATGACAGCTGTCGGCGAAAATTATTTATTTTAATGTGGCGAAACAATGATTATTTTACCGATTAAATTGAATTATTGTGTCTCTAATCGTTTAAAGAATTTATTGAAACATTTTCCGTTTATCTTAATTAAGTCGTTCCTATGCGTATCGGTTCGTTGTCTAGGACGTTGACGTCATAATTGCAACAGTGACGCGACTAGGCGTTTTCGCGCGCTTTTTAAATGTGTTACACAAAATTTCATTTTTCTCTGGTTATTTAGATTATTTCCAGATAAATCGAATTGCTTGGGATATAAAATGAACGGGCGCACATTTTACAATACTTTTTCAAAAACTGTCAAGTAGCCAAGTTGATCATTGTACTGTTGTCAAAATAAACGCTGCGGCAGGCTCGGGCCGGCGCGGCGCCTGTGGAGCGCAGTCCTGGCGTTCGTCATTTCGATCGCGCCGCTGCGTAAGCGTTGCGTCGGCGCCGCGTCGACGTTGCGTCGACGTTGCGTCGGCGTTGCGTCGACGTCGCGTCGGCGTTGCGTGGGCGTCGACGCTCAAAGAACGCTAGTGTGGGGTTACGCTTATTGCTATGCGTAGCTCACTTTGGACCAAGTCATATAGTTTTGGTTTTGATGAGTGATGAAACAAATAAGTAAGTAAATAAGTAAGTAAGTAAGTATAAATACTTTTGACAATATGCAGTACAGACCTTCTTGTCGTTACAATGGTCCGAATTATTATGTGAGACATATTTTTTGTTAATTTTCCCCCTTTTCCCCTCAAACTCTTAGTAAGTTTAAGAAAGACGCATTTCCCCTATTTTATATGTATTTATATTTGTAAATATACGACAGTGGTTTACTGTGTAGTTAAATATTGTAAAGTATTTTTTTTTCTTGAATATTATTTGAATAGCTCAAAAAAAATACCACACATAAATCAAATTTACAGACTCATTTTTTAAATATCGCTTAAAAAATAAGAAACGTTTTGTTTCGTTTGATGTTTATTTTCCCAAGAAGTAGAATGCGGAATGCGACGCATGCCCATACTACTTGTATATTCATCTTTTAAATATATAAATACATATTGGACACACTGACAATTTTTCTTCGGTAACTTATGTCTTCGGTGTTCTAGTGTTGCAACAGTTCAAATCTTTCAGGAAAAATAAAAAATGTTTGAAGAAAAAAAGAAGCAAAATTCGTATTTTAATATTTACAAGTAAAAGATTGAATTACCTACCACTGACAGTTTCTTATTTATGAGAGATGTTTTGGGGTAGTTAGGTAGTTTTTTTCATTATTTTTGATTAATCCATCACTCAATCTTATCGAAGATAACAAAAATTCATGATAACGCCTTGAAATACGACTTAAAGTTCTTAATTACTATACCTGAGAAACGTGGTCAGAGATATATGTACTTGTTAAGAATTCCTCCCTATTTTTATAGTTCTACATACTACTTCTAATGTGTTAGTTTCCAAATGGTTTTTTTTCTGTATTTCAAAATTATTTTTGTTGCTTTTTTTCTTATTTTCATTATTATATGAATAATACCACTATCGAGTTCCCTTTAAATTATCTTCCACTGCTTAACAATACTTTTATCCCGAAGTAACGTGAACAAAGTCGCGTACAATAGCTAGTTAATTATATACAGTCTTTTTTGGTTCCCGGTATATACTTTTGTACCAACTTGTCCAGGTGGCGGGTCGCAGTAATAAGATCAAACAATCGTTACGGCGACACTTTTCATAAGTTAAATTGATCGGAAAAATCGCACCGGACTAATCAGAGACGACGCCTGGACGGTTTCATGCAAGATAGAGCAATGCGGCTAAAGTAAGGGATTACTAGATACATCTAAATACTTCTGTATGTAAACTGTCCTCAAGTAAATGAGTAATTGGTTGAAAATTGTGGTGACTGATAATAAAATGAATATAAATATTTTTTTTATATTTGCACATCTTAGAACAATTGTAAAATCAATTGGGCAGTACTAGAATAACGTTTAAGAGCAGAGTTATGGGCAACTGATTGTATATAATAAATATTAATTAATCAAGTCAAAACGACTGCATCTAATAGATGTAAATTTTGAGATTATACCTTCATAAAAACAAATCTTTTAAAATTCACCGGTATCGTAAGCAAAGCAAAGCCGCGTTGGGCTGATAGTCTAAAATTAATTTGAAAATTAGAACATGTGCAAACGTGTGATAAGAGCTAAAGTGAAAGAACGACTGCCAAAACTTAGACTGTCAGATTTATAATTGTTCTTAACAAGTTTTCTTTACCATCTTATCATTATCATTTGACGACTTCGGTGGCGCAATGGCTAAGGTAGGCGCCCAAAGCGCGTAAGGTCCCGGGTTCGATACCCGGTCAGGTCAATTAGGAAAACGAACTTTTCTCAAATGACTTGGGTCTGGGTGTGCTGGGATGACGCCCCCAGTTAGTATCCGACGTCTGGTACTCATAGTACAAGGGAAAACCTTAGTTTGAGACCAGGTGATTGGTGTGATTGTCTGGCGCATTTATTTATTTATTTTTATTTATCTAAAATAAACGTTGAAACAGTTCAAAAGTTTTTAATAAATTTCTTACAAGAGTTTTTGCTATACATTAATCCTTAGTCATTTGTAATCTGTATAAAATAATATTTTAATCGTTCGATAAGTAGCTAAATCACTTGTGTTAAAGAAATCAGACACAAATATGGTACCACAACATCCAGACCCGAGACAATGTAGAAACGTTCGTTTTGCATATTAACCCGACTGGGAATCGAACCCGAGACCTCAGAGGTTGGCCAACGCCAAAGTACGGCGTACTTGCCTCTCGACCAGGGAGGTCATCATGCCAAAAAGTGAAGACTAGTTTGAATAAACAAAAAGAAACATCGTGGCTCCTTCTAGCAGTTGCCGTCCCAGCTAACAATTAAGGTTGAATTTAGAAAAATCGTCTTTATTTAAGAGGAGCACCACTCAGACGGCGGTAATTTGTTGAAATTTTCTTTTAAATTTTCGCGATGTCCGTTTAATGGAGTACTTTGGCTTATGTTTATTCAGAATTCGTTACCCGATTGATTTGATCAAAGTTCGTGATTTCATTTGATTTTGTTTTCATAATCAGGAACATCCACTCCGGATTGATAGAATTACTTTCGTAAATCAGATTTTAATGTTGAATGTTTTTTTTTGTCTGCTTTGTGCCACGTGTGTCGCTATTAGGATTCGACAATATAGGGGTTTTTATGAAAAATAATCTGTAATAAAAAAATATCTGAACGTTGAGTGTAAGAAAATGAGCCATACAATATTTAATTGATTAACGAATTTTTAAAGCCTACGACGTTAAAACTCCCCTCAAAAATACAATCATAATATTTCACACATTTTTTAGATTTCTAACAAGAGTCAGATTCCGCAGGTCTCTTTTTAAATTGCTAAAGCTTAAGTACTTATTTTTAATTTATTAATTGTATTGATTTTAGAATTTTAGCACTTATTTTCTGTTCCCGACTTTTGTCTTTTATTTAGTGTTTAAGTGACTTTTCTTTTGTGCATGCTGTGTTCGCCTGTAAGAGACGGTACATTTAGCACAATTTATTTTGTGTTAATCATTTTTCTTGTAATTATCAATGTACTAATTTTAGATGAACCTTATTAAATAAATAAATATTTCTGGTTAAAATTTCCCCTTATAAATATAACAATCATATTTAAAAAAAATAGGACGCTCCCCTTATAAATATAACAATCTCCCCTTATAAATTTAACAATAATATTAAAAAAAAATAGGTATCTCAAACAGTGTTCTCGCAGTCCAAAAAAAAAGGCCTTAACTGAAACCTCCCGGGACGTGACAATCAGTCGTAAACTAGAGCTAGCAGTCCCCTGTTATCAGTTCTCATTAGATAAGGGCGTCGACATCCCGGAACCGCGGAGCAAACATTACTTATCTGCGCGCGCGACGGTTACATTTGAATGGCGGTTCAGGTAGAACTTCGTTTAATTTGTAGACAGTTCAATGCATCGCTTGCATGAGCCAATGTAAACTATTAACGATGGCATTGTTGGCGCAGTGATACTCTTGTTACAAAGGAAAACCTTAGCATGAGACAAGATGATTGGTGTGAAAATCTTTTCTATTTTTAATAGAAGTACCTACCACAGTATATAGATACTTTAAGCTTTATAATGTTTTTGAGTGTGAATCGAATTAACAGTCTTCGGTGCAAATATTTATAAAATATAATTTTGATTAGTTCGTTTTTGGTTACCTACTCTTAATGTTAAAATAAAAAGCACCTTAAGATATTATAGAATTAATCAACTCACATTGAGGATTAGTGTGATGACTAAGCAAAATCATTCGAAGTATATTTGGATTTTATACTGTATCACTCCTCAATAGTGAACAGTTTAAGTAAACAGATTTTTTTTTAATAGTTCATGTTTAAAAAAAAGATAAATGTTTACAGTGTTTAAATTTCTGATACGAGTATTTATTGAAAAATGGCCCACACGCGTACGACTCGGAATCATAAAAATAATTATCCAATTTGATCCAGTACTTTTGAAGTTATGTCATATTTGTATACAATGCATCCAGCATTTACAAACGACGTTCAGTGCTGCATCTGCCGGATTTTCTAAAAACCTTTCGAGGAAAAAGGCAAAAAAATAATGTCGGAATCATTACGAATGCGATGGGAGGAGGGCGTTTCTTCGACAAACAGCAAATTAGGTTGGCAGGTGCCGCGGGTTTTACTCAGAATCGGCGTTTTCCTTGAGGCACACTTGGCTCTGTTTGTTCAACTGAGATGGCGGCGACACGAAAAAACTCGGAACCTGCTCGGCGACGATTTCCAAAATATTTGGTCTGATACACGTGGTACGGACAGCAGAAAAAGATTTAAATAATAATTATGACAATCGGACTGTTTTGTTAAAAGTTGTGTAGGTCATACATAGTTATTTATTTTGCCTAGTTATTAGGTACATTGAAGCGATTGCTAGCCGTCATCTGCTTCGCCGCTGCATTCCCGTACAAGGGAAATCCGAAATATTTTCGGCGATATGCAGCGGTGAGTAACTAAACTTCTGAAATTGGTGTACTAAACTGTAGTGATAGTTTAGTATATATACAGTAAGTACACAAGTAGTTTACAGTAGTACATATACAGTAATGAGTCTCTATTACCTTTTCTGAATAGTAAGCTAACTGTTTCCGGTAATCAGTATACCTAATTTAAATTTTTAATTTAGTTTAGTATCCATTTTTCGTGTTTTACAAGCCACAAAGATCAGTAATTTTCTCTAGAGCTAGAAAAGTGTTACCTTTTATTTTTCACAATAGAATTTCAGTTTAGTTGTTCTTCTGAAGTGACACTGTTGTCTGTATTTTTAAGTATCAGCACAGTAGCACTGATGAAAGAAGAAAGAAAAATATAGACGTTGTAAATATGGCGCGAGCTTGAGGTAGCAGCAACCTGTAAGAAAAATTTTACTCACCACAGCGAAATCAATATTGTTATAAGTTTGATCCTATTTTTGATAAGCACGATCTGAAAATTACACATTATAGCTTGTCAACTGACCCCGAAGGTCAAATAAATCCTTGCATTCTGAGACTGGTGAGGAAAAAAACAGGATCAGGGGATCTTCTTCCAAAGACGAAATATGTATTTGGAAGAAACCAATTGACTTTGAATGCGAATGAACGTCTTCAAAATAATATTATGCAAATCAACAACCACGTTTTAATTTTCGAACTTTTGATAAATCTTCAAAAACGAAACGTTTCGTTTGTTCGTTTCGTTTTTGGTAGTAGACCCTCTGCTTTGTCTGCTAACCGTACCAACCTTGTCCACTAAACGCGTCCGTCGGCGCGGAACACGTCGCTAACGCCGGCCTCCAAGTATAAATAACCATCACGTTGCCCACCACGACGACAGCCACCTTCATCATTCTTCACCATCATTTTCAGTACTAGAGGCCAGGGGGCCTACTAAAACGAACTATGTTTAAGAGAGGTAGGGCATAGCGATTTATCGCTCGAACTGGAGCAGCCCACCTGGTGAAATACCTCCACCTTACAGAAGACCGCAGCCAAATAACAATCACTTCAGTGTTGTTGTGTTCCTGCGTGTGGTCTCCAGAGGTCCTGTGGGGTGCTAAATTAGTGTAGCAGGTGTCAAGCCTTCAAGGTAGGGGCGACAAGTCCAGTAACAGATTTATTATATTGTACTTGCTAGGACCTCATTTTCACTTAACATCAAGTGGGATGAGGTCAATCTGAAGTGAAATATAAAAAATTAAAAAAAACGTCAAATTGAGCGTTGTCAAAAAACGAAACATTATTTGTGCAATTAAACACCACGTTTAAATACCCAAAAATTTCGCCTTCTTCAAAAATTAAACCTTTCAACCGTACACGTTTTGGACTGACCACACACGGGATATTGTTCTTTAATCTATACATTTTCAAACGAAAACCTAAACACTTCTACAGGAGAAAAGTTAATCAATAAAAAATTGTATTGACTTAATGTGATTACAACTTAATCGCCTGTTTATTGCTCAATTATCTTGAAAATATCTAAGCTATTTATTGGCCGATAGTCTGAACAAGCTTATAGACGGTATCTTAAGTGGCACTAGCAATCCACGGAGACACATTAAGATTATCCGAGCACCTTGATAGTAAACTTGTCGATAGTGCAGGTTCGATGGCCGATACCACTCGTTGATATGACACTGAATTTCACTGCGGGTAAGCGTGGTAGCTTTCAATGAATTGGAAGTATAATATTGTGGTTAGATATTACTAGCGGTTATCCATGACTTAGTAAGCATGGCGTTGGTTAGTAAAATTATCTAAAGGGCCCGCTAATTTCTAAAAATTCATATTTACCTTCACATCATCTATAGAGTAAGCATTTTAAATTTCTTACTTCAAGACTTCAAAGACTTTTTGTATACAAACTTCCAAGCCCTGTTTTACCCCTTTAGAAATGGAGTTTTTTTTTTAAAACCGCGGATTAAAGCGGATGTCCGCATCCTATAAGGAGCCTAACTGCCGAATTTCAAGTACCTAAATAGGTGGTCTAGTTTTTGAGATCGTGCTATTAATCAATCAGTGAGTGGTAGGTATTTCCTTTTATATATCTGGATTTATCCGATTCAATGTTTTTGTAAGTTACAAATCTAGTTTTCAGTTCGTTGAGACGAAGCCTGATAAACTGATAATTGAAACTGAATATACTTACCGCTTAATTAAATCAGTTTTATGTTATCTCTTATGCAAGTGAGCCATGCAAAGCCGCAAACTCTACGCACGTTTTGCTCGACAAATGGTATTTCTAACGACGTTAAATGAAGCGGTTTTAGTATTTACAAAAAAATAGTTTATGATTTACTACAAATGATTAAATCGTCGTTTTTCAACCTTTGTTTTACGACGTTACCTATAGGTAAGCAGGGACTAAAAAAAAGAGGTTAAAAATTTTAAAACTACGTATTTAAAATTGTTTTTAACATAAAGCGTGTCTTGATGTGTCTGCGCAGACACCCAAGATTTGGAATCTTAAGGTTGCATTTTAGTTATGAACAACTGTACATACTAGATAGACTCTCTATATCAAACAACATTATTCAAAGTACTAGACTCAGGCCTATGTTCTCGCTAGCTTCAATCTAACGCAGGCTTCCCACATCCTCTGTTATGTAAAACAATTTTCCAAAAGTGCAGGCGCGTCAAAGGCGGCGGCAGGCGGCAGATCAAAGGCTTGTTTGCCGCCCAAGGCAGGCGCTCCTCACTAGTTGATGCTGATTAATATGTATATGCGCTCTAGAACTATGCTCACTCACTTTGTACAGATCTGCGCGAAGTTAAACTCTAAACCGCATAGTTATAATTCTTTCTAGTTTATTATCTTGTTTTCGAATTCCGGCATCACGGTATTTTACTGTTCTTGGAAAAATCTGTACCTGTTGTTTTAAAAAGAGAATATTTTTGGTCCTTCGAGTCAGATATCATTACAATATCACATATATCGGTTTGATCCCAAAGATTGGTTTGAGAATTTGAATCAACGGTGATACTACAAAAGGCACTACAAAAACATCCAAACATAGAATGAAATTGTAAAGTACAATATTTTCGGATCTAGAAGGGAATCAAACCCACTACTTCCGGTGCTGAGGTAACCACATCATCTATAGAGTAAGCATTTTAAATTTCTTACTTCAAAAACTTTTTGTATACAAACTTCCAAGCCCTGTTTTACCCCTTTAGAAATGGAGTTTTTTTTAAATCCGCGGATAAAAGCGGATGTCCGCATCCTATAAGGAGCCTACCTGCCGAATTTCAAGTACCTAAATAGGTGGTCTAGTTTTTGAGGTCGTGTTATTAATCAGTCATTAAAAATCATAAAATAATTAATACAGAGCAATCTCACTACGGATAACAATGGAAGTGCCATGTTGCCGTTCGACAAACCTTAGACAACAGCAGCGGTAGGTACTTATCATTTGCATTTTCTTTTAGGTTTCCTTTCTGTAAATCAGACAAATATCGCCTTAACGCTTTCTGATGAGAAGTTAGTTATTTCAGTTAATTCCAACAATTGGTTCAACAGATTCTTAAGAATTCGTACACTTCGATTCCTGCCTGAGCAATGGATTTCACGGATTTGTCATAGATACGTACGGATTAAGAGAGGCAGGGCAAAGCGATTTATCGCTCGAACTGGAGCAGCCCGAGTGGTGAAATACCTCCACCTTACAGAAGACCGCAGCCAAATAACATGAACTCCGGTGTTGTTGTGTTCCTGCGTGGGAGTAAGGTTTCCAGAGCTCTTAGGGGGTGCTACATTAGTAGCAGGGGTCAAGCCTTCAAGGTAAGGGCGACAAGTGTAGTAACAGTTTTACTATGCTATACTTTTCGCCCTTAAGCTAGGAACTCATTACCACTTAACATCAGGTGGGATGAGGTCAATCATAGAGTGCATTATAAAAAACAACCGATTTTTATACATAGGGTAAATGTGGGATAGTTGCCACACTTTTTGAAATAGGCAAATAAATGATAGAATATGAGTTTTCATAAAAATTAAATGCTTGTGATGTGTTGTGTACTTATTAATGAAATAAATAATTAAAGTAATTTAACATTAGTAGTTGTATTTTTTTTGTACAAAAGAAATAAAAAAGTATTATAATCGGGGATAGATGCCTAAAGTGTGGGTTAGATGCCTTAGTGATGATTTGGCTTGTGGGATAGATGCCCTTTGCATATAATTAAAGATTATCTTAGATTTATTTATTTTTTATTCAACAACTGTAACATTTTCATTTATAAGCATAATCATCTTTGGTTTAATATTGAAACTGAAATCAATTTTAGTATGTAATAATACAATATTAGTATAAACATTAAAATATGGCAACTTCTGATACGTTTTAGATTGATTTAAATTTTAAATTATTTTTTTTTTCATGGCGCTATTTTAATCGCTTCCAAGGATTGCAGTAATCACCGTACATGGTACAAGTTTCATGCAGCCATTTTTTACACATGACGCACTAGATCCAGTCTGCTGTTGATTTTGTTTCCTCATAACATTCAAAACATTCCAGACATTCATTTGACGAATTTTCATGAGAGTCCGATTCAGAAGAAGAGATTGCCTTTCTTTTACTGGCGTTTTTGGTTATTCGTCGAAACGTCTTTTCAGGGTCCTGACAGGAATTCCATAATGACGCAATATTTCATTCAAGCCGTGCTTATTCTGCCTCATTTCTTCAAAAGCTTCTCTTAGGGCATCTTCCGTCCATTCGCTCCGAGGGCTTGCCCCTACTTTGCGCATGTACTTGCGAGGCATATCTAAAATATAAAAAATCGATTAAAGTTTAATAGGGGACAAATGCCTCTAAGGGCATCTATACTCACAAAAAACTAGGCATCTATCCTTTTTCGAGGGGATAGACGCCGCTCAAAATATTGTTTAATATCAATGATAGAACATAAGTAAATAATAAACAAAATCTTTTATTGAATACATCTACACTTATATAAAACAAAAATATAGACACTTACCTCATAAAATCAAAAGCTGCGAGCTTATCAATATGTCCGACGAACCAAATTCACGAATTAATTACCGCAAAAAATGTTCATTGTCTCACAACTCGCGACACGTCCGTTCCAGCTAAGTGTGTGGCACTGACTGAAGGACGGGTGGGGGTAGGGTTACGTTAAAACAGAACACAACGGGTCTAATGTTTATACATGTCGCTACGTGTTTATTGAGGCAACTATCCCACTGAGGCGTCTAACCCACATTTACCCTAATTTGGGCTTTTTCTTACTGGAAATGAATTTACAATAACTTAGTTTAAAAAATAAGCATTTTTTCCTACCAGCGCTTCAACGTTGGTCCATTTAGTAAGATTAGTAAGCTGCCAGCAATACAACAGATCCTATAATTATTTATTCACTCATTATTACAAAGATAACTAAAATACAATTACGGACGCGTTTGCCCTGCAGTGGGACAATAAAAATGTAATTTTAGTGAGACGGTTAAAAACTATCAGCGTTGAACATAACGCTTGGTTCCAATGTTTTACGATTCGTAATGTGTCAAAATGACTATTCCGTTTTTCTCCAACTAACTACGAGTCTGGAGAGGTTTTAGCTTACGCCTCGTATAATTTATTAGTATCTGTAACTACAATAGATATTTTACTAATATTGGAACCGGCCATAAATGGTTAAGTTTAAAACATACACGATGCTTCATTAGAATACACAATATCCATACTTACATAAAAATTCTAATACGAAAGTGATTAGTCAGATATTGCTTGTGGTGTTCTACCCCAAGCTGGGGAAAGTGGATACCAGCCAGCATTCGCCCTCTCGAGGTGATTTCGGCATTTATTAAAAGGCACACAATGCGCGAGCCACTACACCGGGATCGCTCTCTATTTTTTATTTTTAATATTAAACCCCCCGGCAGTCGGCTTGGGGACAGAATAATGAAGGTATAGAGAATAAGGTTTACTATTTTGATGAAACTGTTTGCGCCGTAAAGTAAGAGCAGCAGTCTCACCATTTTTTTTTCGGTTTTAGTAATTGTATGCTAGTCTAAGAAAAGTAAAAGGGTAGCATTTGTTTTTGCATTGTGCCAGTGCAATATTTAAGTTTAAACGAGATAAAGTGCTATGAGTAATGGTAAAGACATTACGATCTAGTTTTTTTGCGTACTTACCTATCTATCGATCATAACTGCAAAGCTTATCTTTACCAATCTTTTCGAGAGTGCATCAGGCTCACACCTCCATATGATTTAAGCACCTAGACCTAATCCTTGGGAAAAAAATGCGTCCCGGCACATGCCGTTTACGCAAATATTACCCTTCTGCTAAGGACGCAATTCGGGCCTCCGACGGAAGACTCACTAGTGTTGAGCAGAAGTTAATCATAGTTGTATTGTTACATTTGTTCCGTTCATAATGTTAAAATGTAAGGGGAGAAAGCTATGAAACAATATGTGTCCAATCCCCGGAGCTCACCTAAAGTCCTTATAGCTTCGCGTTGTTCAGAAAACCTTGGCCAGCCATAGCAACGATTCACCTCCGCGACGCTCGTGCTTAAGGTATATTTATTTATTAAACAAAACAAATAAGTGTATTAAAATTAGCAGAGTCCCACAAACCTGTTCACACAGTTTGTCTGCAAATCGGGGTCTAACTTAAAACCACTTTCTTTTTACAAGCTTTTATTATAAATGATTTTATTTGTCTCTAGTAAGATGTTCAAGAAGTGATTAAAAGGTATGGTACTTTTTTATCGCCAGAATACTCTACAGTAGTAGATTAATAAAAGACATTTAACAGTAGCTACTGCTTCTGTCCGCAGCTGCTCTGCGCGAGTACACGGAGACTGGAGCACCCTCCAGGTCCATTATTGCGATTCAGACGACGGACTCTTCATCATATCTTCCCTTGAGCTTCCAAGTACCTACTTACTGTAACAATAACTCATATTACATAGCGCTTAGCATTGCCTACGAAATTTGTAATTGCGAATACGAGGAAATATAAAAATTAATGCTTTGATGGTCTAATTTTATAAGTACTGGACTATGATCTCATCAGGCCTAGCTTACGCCACGCGACTAAATTTAATCGCGCTCTTAACGTCAAAATCGATTGAAGTCAGTGCGTTAGCTGCTGATTAGCTGAAAATACGAGGGCGAAAAACAGTATTGAAACTTTTGTCGTCTCATGCGATAAATTTGACATATTGCGTATGCTAGGCCTACAGATCTCTGGCTTCGATTCCTAAATCATGTAAAGTAATATGAATATTTGCCCTATAATAGGAGATTCGTTTGACAGATACTGTACATAAGTTTATGATCACAGATTAGATCCAATGAAAAAGGTTTATTTTAAAAAACATACATACTGTCGTGACATCATTTTTTGAAGTGGGTAAAAAAATACCTAAGCTTAGCTTAAATTGTAGATACCTACCATTCTGTGACTTTTACAGAGCTGACAGTTATTCAAATACAATTTCTGTTTTGTCAAATAGTTTTATTACCAAAAAATAGAAAACACATAACATATTTTACTATATTTGTATTTTTTTATATTTCACGTATCAAAATACTTGCTTTAAAATTTAACCCAACGACACTTTTTTGCCCAGTTGTTTCCTTAGCTATTTTCTTTTACCATTTAATAATTTTACTTGTTTTAATAAAGGTTCATAGTCTTTTAAGGTGACCAAGGAGGTATAAGTTCAAAGGCTGCATCCTGCAACTCCTCGAGCTAATCACTTCAGAATAAGGCGCTAACCGCTAACGAGACCTGCTGAGCACTAATCATCGCCAGGTTCAAAGTGACTCAAGTGAGCTACTCAGTTAGACCTTCAGCTGTAGGATGTCCATCGGCTGTAGCAAGCCGGACAAACTAAAAACGTTATTTATGGAATGAATTGAAAGGATTTTTTTTTTCGTTTATTTATAAGATATCCTAGCTGTTGCCCAAGATTTCACCATAATTAAAGCCAAACCACTTTAAATAATCAAATGTTTTTTGCACATTAATCGTCGTTCGTCGTTCATATCTAACTAAATACCGCGATACGTGAGTTAACCGGTTGGGCTATAATCTGTCCTGCTACAAATTTTGATACAAAACCTTTCAGTAGTTTCTGTTGAAATATAATTTTAAGCAGCGTATACACCTACTCATGTATAAAGCATGTGATGTATCTGATTCTGTATGAGGTGAATATGTTGGCACATGAGCCCACTGTGTATGTCCTCACCTGTACTGTACTTCAAGGTGAGAACCACCGGTATCGTGGGGAACCTAGCATTTGATCCCCGCCTTAAACGCAAACAGCTCACTATTTCTCGCGTTCTATCGGTAAAAAAAAGCCTTTTGACTTATTTTATTCAGTGAATTTCATCAAAAGGGAATGTCCGTCTTGTTTCCGACTGAACCGTTACCCTATTCGGCGATCATCAAAGACTTTAAACGGCACTCGCATGTCGGCACATTTCAATAATGCTCTCATTAGAACAGTACCTACTTAGCCCTTCACTACTTGACTGTATTATACTTGAGGAGAAAAATATGAGGTTAATAATCTAGGCATAATTTTTTGTAATTATTTTAAGATTGTGAAAAAAACAAAAAATATACATTTGGGTCTTTAAACATTCTTCAGATCCAAGCAAGAACGTTAAATATCATTTTTCCTATTAATATCACAAACGTGATAATATGGCTGAATTGATGTGTATTACTCTTTCACGCAACAATTAATGATTAGATTTGTATGAAATGTGACGATTAGACAGATAGGATACTAGAATAAGGTATATGGTACTTATTTGCCGAAATAATGCAAACAAGTTGCGGGCATCGGCTAGTTAAAAGTAAAAGCCACTATAAAGAAATATGGGTCGGCCAAATTTGTAACACGCTAGCGAATACACTAAACTTACCTACCTTTTCTGTTAGAACCAAAATGCTGTGAGAACGCTGCATAATCAGTCAGTCACGCGCACCCCACATTTGCACAAATTCGTCAACAGTTTTAAAAGAAAGCGAACTGCAACGAGAAACCATTTTGTGAGTCTGTGGCCTGCAAAGCGGCTGTGACGTCACGGCTCATGTTATTTTAATTTCCGCTAAGTGGAAGCGGCGCACTCATACAGAGGGCCGCATCAAAGACGTGCGCTGACCGGGGTAATATCCTGGAATAATGCGAAGTAGTATCTATATTGTATAAATAATGTATATTCGTCAATCATAAGAAATAATAACTCTCTAGCTATCACTGTTGTTGAGATACAGCCTGGTGACAGACAGACGGACGAACGGACGGTTAGACGGAATACAACAAAGTCTTAGTAATAGGATCCTATTTTTTTCTTGTCGCGCATAACCGACGTTACATGAATAAGAGTACCTAAATTAATACTTCCGAATTTTAATTATGACAGTTACAGTTTCTTTTTATTATACTCGTACATAAAGATTTACCTCTCCTACTTTTACGAGAAAAAAATTTGATAACGCTGACGCTATAAGTATAGCATTTAAATAATTGAGAGGTCCTTAAGTACATGGTTCGTCTGCCTTTTCAAGGTAAGAAAGAAAGAAAGAAAATAGAAATTGGCACATATGGACTCATACAAACTTTTAGACATTTTTGTGCCAATAATGTCCCAACCTCAGCATGATCTGCTACAGCCCAATGCCGCATCTGCATCCGCATCAGCGCTGGTTTTCACCTTGTGGTGAGTGGCGTATTTAAAAAGAAACAAAAGAGACGTTAGCAAAAACGAAAAAAAAAGAAAACTGTTAACATAATTTACAGGTAGTTTCTTAAACGTAAGACAAATCACTATAATTACAATTCAGTCAACAGTACAGTAGGCATACCATAACAGAATACATAACATAATTCACATCATCAATAATGAGGCAAATCTTTGTACTCGAGGTTATCTCAATTCTGTATCCATTATGTAGCCCGACGTAAACCGTAACTATTATCCTAATTTGACAAGTCTGGTTATGAAATGCTTCTTCAAAGTAAATATGTTGTGGTAAAACATCGCATCTATCCTGCACGCCTCTTATCGATCGCTTTCGAAATCCCGCCCCTGGAGGCGCACAAGCCGAGACACAGGGAATATTAGATGGCTCAATTCTCCATAATCTGCGGCCGTGGCCGACAAGAATTAACTGGGACCCACTCAAAGCAACTTTGTTGTCAGTGAATATGTACGTACTGTTCTGTCGTATATTTACTCTTTGATAGAGCTTGGTGTTAGCTTTGGTAAATAGTTTTAGGTAGCTTTAGCCTACGGCTATAACTTATACATTTTTTAGTTTCTGCTCCGGCAAAGTACAGATGTTATGGTTGGAGAGGAATCAGGAATAGAATACGACCAAAGTAGGGAGGTTCGAGGAGACATTTTACGTATTTAGTAAGGAATGTAAGTGAATTGAGTAACATATAATTAAAATACAAAGGTAATATATCAAGCACAAGTCAAATATAGAAGTACGAAAATTATAGAAAGACTCCATAGTAGATTCGGTTGTATGCCACAGGTATTCTCTGCCTATCTGAATTGTATACCTACTTTACGAAGTACTACTGCTAATTTTGTATGACAATATCAGTACTACTGCCTATTTAATAACTCTTCTCGTCAAATCGGGACCGACGGGAAGCGTAGCCCAAAATCTAAAAAAAATCATAAACTTAATACAACAGGGAGATATTTTATATTGGATTAGGTTTAGTGCAATATAAATTAACACCTTCAAACTAAGGCACATGATTTTAAGATTCCAACCGCATAACTATGTTTGCCCTATGTGGACTCATCAGCATCAGTTCTCCGAAGCTGGTTAGCGAGCAAGTGCGAAGAAACATGCGCTCGCGCAGGTATTCCAGCGAGGCGTAGCTTTGCTATGGCCAAGGAAGGAATCAAGAGTGCTGGAAGTGGTTTTAAATGTAACATGCATTCACAGGTTCATTTACACATACCTGATTGTGTAAACTCATTATTTTTTAGATAGCGAACCTAACCTATTTTGACTGCTACCAACTTAATACAAGAAAATGTTGCGTTCACTATTTAACATCTTTTAATAAAATGAGGTGATTTTTGTGTCCTTGTAATAAGGTGCGAAAACTATGGAATTGCTATCTATTGAGATTTTCAAAGATTTCAGTGCAGACGCAAAAGTAGCTTTGGTTGAGCATGTCGAATACTTCACACTTATATTACGACAGACAATCTGACAAGTAATTTGCTTGCTAATAACATTCCAAAGATTTTGAAAGTTCACGTTAATCTATACTAACGAGATTAGAAGCGTAAGTGCAAATACAAGTACAATAGCAAGTGGACACATTATTATAATTTTAGTCACGTATATCGAACACACATCCTGCCTTATTACACAATACAACAGCCACATCTAGTAATAACGAAGTACATCATTGCACTACAATTTTAGTCGAATCAAGCTAGAAATAAGTCGCTAAGAGAGTCGTAGAACATGTCTGTTGAACATTCGAGTAGCATAACTACACGTGACGCTAGCATTACAGGACTTCTTGGAACGTCCTTGTTCCGCGGAACTGAACCCAGAATCCTTTAGCACATGGAAAACGCGTTTCCTAATAATTTTCCTTGATTTGTTTATCTGTCGTGTGTAAATAGGTACGTTTGCGAATGTTTACACGCCTATGTATTATAGGGCAAACAGAAATTGAGCAAACAATATAAAAATAAATGCCAGATGCTTCTCAGAAGGATCACATTTCATTTATATTAGTTTTAAACGATGCATAAGTGTAACTTGGATAATGTGTGTATTGTTAAGATATACAGCAATAATCGCAATGACATCCTTTAAAAGGAGTCCAGGAGTTATTATACTAATGTATGTATATTTTGAAAATAAGTACTTTGAGCTTTACAATAGAACTAGATGAAAACCTGGCTTCGCTCGGGTCAAATGTGACCCATGATGCACATTGAGGTTTTATTGTCATAAATTAAGTGTAAGCACATTGAACACATTCATAAATCATAGAACATAAATGACTTGAATTGAACTTAAACTTCTACTTTTATATTATAACCATAAAGTCTAAGTATTTTTTTTCTATGGTTGCTATCGCAATCGGTCAATCACAGGTTTAAAAAAACACATATTAAAGAATTTTTCAAAAGAGACAAAAACAATATTTTTGCGAAACGTCAATTTCAGCTAGGCGTGCCTAAGATGGCGGCTGCGATTTGTGTGTCATCAGTGCTATTAGAATTTAATACTCCATAATCCGAATTTTACGGATATATGTTGTGGACTCGAAATTTTTTAAACTTTATTATTCATCTTAGGATTCGATCAAGTCTACCGTACCCCTTGACGAAATTATTAATATAGAAGATAAAATATAACCGCCCGCTGAGCCATCGCACGCGTACATACTATGCCCGTTATGGTCACATTTTCCATAGATTTTTTGCTCCTATTGGTCGTAGCATAATGTTAAAGCCTTTCTTCTTCTTAAATAGACTATCCAACACAAAAATATTAATTCGAACCAGTAGTTCCCGAGATTAGCACGTTCAAGCAAATAAACTCCTCAGCTTCAAAATATTAGCGTAGATTTTGATTTGTTGGGATCTAAGCAAGATAAGTCTTCTAAAGTTCAGGAAGATACAAATCAATGGCATTATTAAGATCGAAGTCTTTCTATGAACTTTATTTTATATCTTTGGGATGCGACTTACTTTGTTTTTATAAGTAATAACTTAGAAATTATTTGAGAAGATGTCTAAATCGTCTAGCATATTTTACCCATATTCATGTATACAGTGAAAATGACAGGGTAAACGCTTTAGTTCGATTTTAGTTCTTATGTCGGCGACATATGGGCGGGTGGTACTAAGTCCAAGGCTTGTCTGTCCAGGTTTTGTCCGTACCTACCTGAAGGCTGGTTAAAAGAAAATTTTAGTAGGAATGTACCGTATTGCGCGTAGTGAAAATATCTGAGATCCTGCAGTCAATTCCAAAATAGTTTTGATTTCTTTTTTAATAGCATAGTATTTTGGCACCTCCTAGCACGAGAAGAACCCACAGCGCGATGACAACGTTGATATACTAATATCTGATGAGTTCATAGAAGTTTATTCTAGTGAATAATATATAGAACATGAAACTTTTTACTCTTAAATTATTTCACTGTGTTTGTTCTTGGTCTCGCTGTCAATAGGTCACTTATACTTAGTACATCCACTGATGATTCTGATTTTCGCAATACGAGTAGTTACTAAAGTAATTATTAGTAGAATCACTTTGAATTGTTCACTCACTTGAATGAATAAATATTTCATTTGATTGGATTATATTTCTTTGATCATCAGGAACAGGTTTTTTTCCCAACTTTCATTTGTATGAAAGTTTTCATCGAGAGGTCAGTGAAGCGTGTAGATATGACATATGAAATTCTTCGGTGTACCTATATAAAAAATAAATACAATCAATCCTCCTCTCAAGTAAAACTCCTCTTTAAAGTACCCTGTTGTTTTTACACCGGTGATTAAAACACGTGTCAGCTAGGTTCACTCTTTCATATCTCGCGTTCCCACTTCCCCGAATACTTTCGTGCTGACCAGTACCGCCAATAACTGGCCAGAGCAAATGTTGACAGAAGCGAGACAACGGCTGGTTTTGAGAATTCCGAATGAAGGTCCGGCTTGTTTGTCTGTTTGCCGTCGTGTCGTGTAATCTCCGGACGATACGATGCTAGATACCTTACATTACAACACTATTTACCGGGAGATACTATGGCATTTATGTACTTTTGAAAGCACGATGCAAGCTTTCGTTTTTCATATCATATCATTGCGTAACTCACTTATTTTACTAAAAAGTCAGTGCGAATGATTTTTCAACATTAAAATGTATGCTTAAAGTAAGTGCAACGTAAGTAATTAAGTGCATATTGTTCTATGTATTAGTGGTGATCGGAATTCATATCCAGGTGACAGCATATCCGAGCTGTTTTCGAAAAATATAAACGTCTCTGATGTTAGAATCGAAAGCAAATGGTGTTTTATTTATTGCTATAATCCGAAATTATTAGGACTAACTCATGTAATAAAATTGCCTCTGTGGTCTAGTGGTACCGAGCTTAAGTTCGTGATCAAGAGGTCGTGGGTCCGATTCCCGGGGGCAATAAATATATTTGTGTGTTGTTCTCAGTTAAGAAAGGACATTTCAAATTGATTAACTTGAATGTCTGATAAGGAAAAATTATCCATGTTGCCGTATGGTCTGGCGTCTGATCTCAGACTGTATCATTCTGCCGTCCCAAATAATTACAAGAGTGAAGGAACCTGTGTTTTTCGCATTAAAACACTATTAACCAATTCTGAAGTAATAAGTTGAACTCAATGAGATGATATTATCGGGAGGAAATTATGCTTAAAAATCAGTAGTAGGTACTCCTAAAATACGTTAGGTACCTACTTCTGCAATACCACGGGTTGAAGATTCCGTATTCGTATAACACAAAATGAATATCAGAAACATGACAAACCAAATAAACTACTAAAGAAAAAGGAGTTAAAATTCCTCCTGGAAGGAAAGCTGGCAATCAAAGCGTCACCAGGTAATTACTGATGAAGACTCGCGCCTGCAAACACTGCAACTACCCACTTTATATTTCCTGATTCCTATCTGCTGCCATATTGTCGATCGCGTGTGACTACATTAGGTACTGGGGTGAAAGCGACGCGCGGAAACCAGTCCTTACGATTAAGGCCCACTTGCAAGATCATTCTAAACCTAATTTAAAACATCTTTCTGTCATCAGAAAATGTATTTGAACCATTTACGTCCTACTCATGTGAAATAAATCATACTTCGCAGTCCCTATTTGGATTGATAAGGCAGTGAGCAATAAGATTGACTGGCAAATGCCCTTATATTAAAGTTAATGACTGATTCCATCTTAGTCTTCCATTTCATATTTGTACTACCCTTCCATATTGTTAGTTAAGGTATTATAAAGATGTTTTGTGACATTTATTACGAACATCTCCAAGTTTTGAAAGGCTTGCCAAGCTGTATGTAGGTGTACTGATGTATGAGTTTAACCTCCGTAGCTGAAAGGCAAGCAAGTCGGACTTCGTCGTTCAGACGTAACCTCTTTCTGAGGTGCCGGGTGCGATTCCCGGTCGGCTCATTATGGAAAACGAGCTCGATATTGTCTCGGGTCTGAGTGTCGTGGTACCGTGCTTTAGCAACTTACCAGAGGATCAGAATAAAGTATCTAGTGCTATCCAATATGAATATGAAGTTATCTAACTTAACACCAGGCGAGTCATTCAACTACTTACTTTATAACACAATGACAGTTAGTTCAGTATCTTGTCTCACGTACTCCTGCACCAGTGTACACAAACTTACTTTCTTAGTGGAGTGTCGCCTGTTTGATGTCAAAGTTAAAATGAAATTGTGTATTATTTTGTAGACATTAGTTTAATAACATTCCTAACTAACCGCTAATCTCTTATGCCTCGGGCAATTTTCTCTACATTATGTAGTACTGTCTAATGGGCAGCGGATAGCGAAGCAATTATAAAGGTTGTGTAAAGTTTAATAGCGGCTAATGCTTCCTTTGCGTTGTTTCGGCCCCTAACTGGGTCATCCTGTATAATGTACAGCTTACACCTAATGCGTGGATGGGCACTGGTAGATAATTGTGGTATTTATCTACCTTTTGGTTATGGGATCAAGTTTAAGGAGGTTTTAGGGTTAAATCGAGTGTATCAGGGTGGGACGATTTGTGTTTTATAATTTTGAGGGTTGTAGGCTACTTATGTACTGCTGTAATTGTACGGTTTAGTTTTACTTAGGTTAATACTCGCTTTAGTTTGCGTCTTCTTCCAGTGGTATTTTTAACTTTCATTTAGCAGGTATCGTTTCTGCTTTTCCAGGTCTCAGATTGTCATCCTCCTTTTAGCCAAAAGAGATCCGCAACACAACATATGCCTCCTCCTTAGACTTCCCCTAATTTTTAGCATCTTGACATCGTGGGCGGCATTGATATCTACTTTCAAATCCCTACTAATATTATAAATGCGAAAGTAACTCTGTCTGTCTGTCTGTCTGTCTGTTACGCTTTCCTGCTTAAACCTCTCAACCGATTTTGATGAAATTTGGCATAGGTATACTTTGAATCTCAAGAACGGACATAGGCTACTTTTTATTAGAAAATAAGGGGGGGAGGGGGGTAATACAACCTTTGAAAGTTTATATGGAAAAATGTTTATTTTTTAAGTTAGAGATATGAAATTTGGCACAAATATAACTCGAAACTTGGATTAAAATATAGACTACTTTTTGTTTCGAATATTAGGGGAAAAAGGGGTAAAATCGACCATAAAAGGATGTAGTCCACGCGAACGAAGTAGCGGGCACAGCTAGTTATTTATAAATGGTGGTCTCAGTTGATTGGAGTAATTGTCTCGCGTATTTGTATATTAATAGCGACCCGACCCGGATTTGTACAGGTGCAATATAGATACTAGTAATATTTTAGGCTTTTTAGTATTATAATATACTCGTATATGTATATGTATGTATAATGTATATTCGTTTGCTTAAAATATACATTTACTCTGTGTATGTTTATGATATCTAAATCTTGAATCGCACTTTCTTTAAAAAATGCATCATAATCAGTAGCGTAGTAACTGATCAATAAATGTAAACAAATGTAAATAAATGCGCCAGACAATTACACCAATCACCTGATCTCAAACTAAGGTTTTCCCTTGTACTATGAGTACCAGACGACGGATACCAACTGGGGGCGTCATCCCAGCACACCCAAACTCAAGTTAATTTAGAAAAGTTCGTTTTCCAAATTGACCCGACCGGGAATCGAACCCGGGACCTTACGCGCTTTGGCCGCCTACCTTAGCCACTGCGCCACCGAGGTCGCCAAGATCAATGAACAGCCAAGTCCGTCAAATCACGCGGCTAATTTTTATATGTTCTACCTATATCAAATGCTGTTTGTCTGAGTATACGAATGCGGTGTGCTTACTACCAATCAAAAGTATGGAAACTTATTTCAACTCACGCGAGATACTTGACGTACTGCGCTTCCTTAGTAGGATAGTCGTAGCGGAGTTAAGGTGCCATAATGGATGTACATCAAGATACATTCTAGAAGATAGAAGATAGATTTTTCACCACGTTTGCTTTATGTACACACGCTACAAAGAAGTACAGACGCTACACGAAGCTCAACCCCACACCCTCTACTAGTTGTACTAGTACACTATGGCGCTCAGTTCGGTAACCCACGCGAGCTGGCGTGCATTGTCGGGTCGACCGTGAACAAGTGGTTTGACAGCAATAAAAATCCGCCATGTTTTTGCACCAAGCGCTCCTTGAAGCTGTCAATTACGCTCCCTTGCAAGACGCACGCACTCACCCGTATAACGCGACGACTTGATAAGTGCACAGCAATAGTAAATGTAGTTCTGAGATAGCCATATCTAACTAAAGCCGTATTTTAAGAACATATGTATTTCCAGAGTGATTGTTAAGATATTTCTGAACTTAGTCTTAGCCACAAGGTTCGGCTCGGTTGGCTTGAGAAATAATTCTAATGAAAGAACGCTCTTGTATCTTGTATCCGCAATGAACCATATAGATCAATTTGTTCAGATCATCATTATAGTGATATATATAGTAAAGTATATATATACATATAATTGGCAGATTAGCTTACTTAAAATGATTTTGACTGTCTTATACTACTGTGAGTTTGAACGTCATCAAGGTAATAGGTACTTGCGTAATACAATAAACTTCGAGTATTGAATAAACAAGAATACTTAAAAAATTTTAATTTAAGTGTATTAGGTGAAAAAAAACAGTTAGGAAATGTCTGAAATATTTTTTTTTGCAAATGGTTTCAATTGTATATTTAAAAGCATGTGAAGATGTAAAAATTGCAGGTATTTCTTAAAATTAAAAAAGTCAAAAATGTATAGTGTTATAAGCTATGATCGCATATGGATACTCTATTAAAAATGGTTCAGAATTTCCCTCAATACCACACGCGATCTTTTTCGAGTAGTCGCGCTACACTCGGGGTGTAAGTCCGGAACGCGAGTTTTAAGCAAACGCCGCCAGATGGCGTAGTGTTTACTCGCCCTGTTTGAGCAGAACTTTGAATTTTGAACTATTAGCCGTACGCTATGTCCCCCGCCCGGCACCTGTCGATGTTTGCGAGTTAGGGGCATAGACAGACATACTGATAGATGTTTTTGTTGTGCCGCTAATCAGATAATGAATTGGCCGGGGTGATATGAATTTATGAGTTAATTAATACCACTGACCGCAACAGAAGTTTTGTATGCTACTTTGTGGTAATTGGTGGTTTGTGATTCGTTTTTATTAGTTGGCTTATTAAATAAAACAGTATGCTTATATCGAAATAAATCCATCTGCTTTGAGTAAATGTACCTAGACATTTACACAGCGGTAAGTACCTAGTCTTAAACATAACAGGGATTTTGTCTTCAGAACTGGAAGGTGCTCATAATTTTTAACAGTATTCTAAAAAAATACATATGTACAGCACGTCAGACCATTCACTACAGAAATTGTTCTTGTGCCTTAATATCATAGACATAATTGAATGTGCTTTTGACCGTATGCAAAATTTAAAGTCTTCTTCAAACTATGTGTGGTAAATATTAAAAATACAAAACATGTAATTAATATTCAAGTAACATCATAAGATTTCATAGTTTTCGAAACTGAATCGCTTTTTGTGGACTCAATGGCGGTACCGCAATATGTACATATATGCATCAAACATATATTATATTTAATATAAAAACCATAATTTAATATTATTATCAATGAAATTAACCTATTTTGATCTTTATTTAATAGAATTGAATAAGTCTTTACTTTTTTTTAAATTGTCACAAGGCGAAAGTAAATGTCAACGAGTTTTTTTTATATATTTTGCCCTTGAAGATTGATGTTAAGTGATAATGAGGTCCTAGCTCAAGGGCGACAAGTACAGCATAATAATAGCTGTTACTGGACACGCCTTTACCTTGAAGGCTTGACCCTACTACTAGTAGCACACCCCCCCCCCCCCGAACTTTACTGCCACGCAGGAACACAACAACACTAGAGTGATTGTTATTTGGCTGCGGTCTTTTGCAAGGTGGATGTATTTCACAAGTCGGGCTGCTCCAGTTCAAGCGATAAAACGCTGTCTAGAAATAATATTTTTTATTTACGTACAGCTGTGCGTCTTCATATAAAAACTATTGTACAAAGCGTGACTCACAATCTTGCACGCACCCCACGCATCCAGTCTCAATACTAAACAATAATAAAAAACGAAACTCTTATCGCGGCGAAAATAATTACAGCTCGTGTAAACAGAGCCGCAATATCTAACAGGTTAGCCTCAAGTGGGCCCGCGGGGCGCAGCCCCCGACAGGGGTCTGCGGGACCCCAGGGACGAGATAGGGGTGGTTGTGATCCGCACTACCCGATTTTAATTCGAAGAAAACCGTATTAAAAATATTTTACTGAAGTTTGCTTATGATTAGCTTTTCTATTAGTATTACATCTACTACGCAATACTATTCAATAACAGTTTATGTAATAATTTTGTGACGGCGGCCATCTTGGATCGATTTTTATCAAACATAGCTATGAACACTCCCGACTTATTTATCTTTCAAACAAAAAATCGAAATCAATATCGTTGCATTTGTCGATGCCATAGACAAATCAAACAGACACGTCAAACTTATAACAGCGCGTCGTTTTTGCGTCGGGGATATATATTGTTTTTTTAAATTAATTAGTAACATCGTAAATGTACATTCGAAGGTTAATAAAAAAAATGAGCTGACAATACGCTCAAACATTTAATGATTTCCAGCAAATCCTGCCAATTACAAATATACTAAAAAAAATATATATACAATATGGGTCAGTCGTTTTGAAATTATACGCTTAATATTAGATTTTGCCAGTTTGTAATTTTTATTAACATATCATTTTTATTTCATAATTGAATATTGAGAAAATATTTTCAAACGTATTCTTAGTGCAAAATCTACATTTACAGATTTTACAAATTTTAAATTGTAGTTTCAAGGGATGGCAGCCCTAGTCGCGTGTTTATTGCCGACAGTGCTGCCTTTGTCTTCGCCCTCAAATTGAATATTTTATTAATTTAAACGTAACCAAAAAAGGTCGGCTAATTCCAAATTCTACGTTTTTGATTATGTTGGTTTAGACGTTTGCAATGTGAAATTAAATGTTCTCTGGAACTTGGACGCGAGTGCGAAAGTTGGCAAATGGATATTCGTAGCTCGTAGCAATCGTAGCGTCTTTTGTATATGTCACCGTAAGATTGTAAAAATCGTTAGATTACAATCTATCTCGCGAGATTGTAAACTGTCGACAGATTGTGAACCGTAACATTATGATTGCAATTTAACGCATTATTTTTCGTTATATTGTAATCTATCGATGGGAATCGGTCAAATTGTGAACTGATGTAGAACGAAATGCATCTCGCGCGCTGATTGGTTGAGAGTTATGTGCCCCCCGCCGCCCCGTCATTCGCCATATTTGTTTGTTATTTCGTTTGTTGTCTCTATACTATTAATTTATGGTAGGTTTAAAGGACTAAATATTTGTTTATAAAAGTTTCTTAAATTTTTCCAATTTTAATTTGTGTTAAAAGACAAAATAATTGTTTCATTTTATTGTAATTTTCAATTATAATTTCGAATGTTTATTGAATAAATATTTCGGTACAATTATTTCTCAACGTATGTCAGGATTATTGATTACCTAGTAAATAGTAAATAAATATGTACTTGAAGATTTTTTGAAGTGCATTTATTTTATTTAAACGACATCACTATTTCTTTAAATAAAAGAAATGATTTGAATTGAATTTCATTCCTACTTTACGCGGACATACAAAGGCTGGTCGTGATTGGTCGCTCATACAATAAACCGACCAATCAGGAAGAGCTTTCGGACAGTTGACAGTTTCACGCCTAACAGATTGTAATTTAACGGTTGCACTTCGGTAGATTACAATAAAGCGAAAAATAATCCGTTAAATTGCAATCCCCAGTTACGGTTCACAATCTGTCGACAGTTTACAATCTCGCGAGGTAGATTGTAATCTAACGATTTTTACAATCTTACGGTGACATATATAAAGATTAACATTTCTGTTCTATTATCACTAAATGTTAGTTTGCATTGAAGCTGTTTTAGTCTCGCTTTTGCGAAAAATCGTTTTCACTTTGCTCGAGTAAATTTTACAACTCGCCGTTTGCAAGATGAACAGCATACAACTATCATTGATTTTTCTTAATCCAAGTATAATATATAAATAAATAAGTATTGGACAACATCACATACATTGCCCTGATCCTGTGGTAAGTAGCTAAAGCACTTGTGTTACAGAAATCAGAAACAACGACGGTAACACAACACCCATACATACAAGTATACATTTCATTCGTTCGTTTTTTATTATGGTGACTTAATATTCCTCGAGAATTCTTATTCTACATGATTGGAAACAAAGTATAATAACACAGGATGTTTGTTTTTTGACGTGGGACATTATTCAGGCAGAGCATCAATCTCCTATCGTGCTTATGCATCCCTTACGAACCTCAGTTCGCTACAACTTTAAGAATGCTAGTTTATTTCATTGGTGCGATCTGACCTCCGCAACCACACAAAAGAAATTGGCTACTTGACAGTTTTTGAAAAAATATCATCAAATGTGCGCCGTATTATTTCATATCCCAAGCAATTGGATTTATCTGGAAAAAATGTAAATTACCAGAGAAAAATAAGATTTTGTGTAACCCAAGCGAAAAAGCCAAGTCACTTGACTGTTGAATATGTGACGTCAACGTTGTAGACATCAAACCGATACGGGTCGGAACGACTTAATTTTATGAAATATCGATTTTTTAAATAAATGAAAATTATTTTAATAAATCCTTTATATGGTTTGCAACACAATAATTAAATTCTATTGGGAAAATTATCATCGTTACGCAACATTAAAATAAATAAAATTCGCCGACAGCTATCAATTCCGGCTTGCAGTATCACACAAGTGGTGGTTTCCGTTTCGGTTCTTTTGTTCCACAGATACAAAAAGTAAACTTTATTTTGCAAAAATAAAAATACTAACTATGCTTTTAATTAAAAAATAACAACATAAAAATATAACTTAACTAATAAGTAATACTTTTCATATTTTATTGTTAACACTGCCAAGTAGCCAATTGTAACCAATGTGAATCATAGACCAACGGCTTATATTGCATGTGTGGTAACCTCATGTTTTGCTAAATTTCCCAACTTTTTTCCTGCCACAAAATATACCATAAGGGACAAACTTTGACAAACCCAATCACGCATGTGCACCCAAAGTTATGCTCAAGTAATCCTTGCTTACTACGGAATAGATGGTAATAGGGAATCAGAGCCGAATATAATAAACGCTAGGTTAGGGTGGGGCCATATGGCCGGCGTTAGAGCGTTTATTAACTCGCCTGTCAGTCAATTTGGAGTATTAGCCGTGTAGGCGCAGCCTGGCTCCGGGGCTAGCTTACGCGTATACAGGGGGTGACAGTTGGTGAACAATTGGGCTTCGGCCGTTTAATGTGACCATTTTATCGCATAAATCTAGGGCAACGTTTATTTGAAACTATTTAATAACTTAAGAAATAAAGTTAACTAATGAAACCGAGAGACATTGTACTGTTGAAGACACGTTCACGACCAAACAGAATTAAATTTAGCCTTAAGAAAAATTAAGATAAAATATTACATTCCCCGAAATACAATTATGGCACTGCACATATTGCTCTACGAGAAGTACAATAACTAAGTATCTATGTATAATTTATTATATGTATTTCAATTTTAAATCGTTATGATTAATGCAAGCCAAGTCTCGCAAGAATATTCTTCCAAATAAAATCTCAACTCACAACTCTTTGTTTAAAAGTTCTGATCTATTATTAATTAACATATGATCCAATTTATTCCCGGAGTAACAATTCAGTATTAAATTTTACAAAGACAAAAATAATAATTGCCGTATGAAAACCCTTATTCGCAATTTTTTTTTTCAAATCAACCCTTCGCTATCAACCCAATAGCATCCCCCTGTGCATCAATAAGCCCTTACCGCAGGCGTTTAGCTGACAAGCATTGTGCCGTGATTGTGTGCACCCCCTTATACTGTACTTAGTAGGCCGGTATGCGCGGGAGTTGCTCCGCGGACGGAATAATTGATTTAGTTTACCGTGAAATGCGCCGTCAATGCTAGGATTTCGCGCTTCGGGTGGTTGCAATAGATGTTTGTTTTCACGTTATGAATAATGTTCAGTGATATATTAATCGCGGTTTTTGCTACCAACACTCTTCCTCCCTGTTTAACATTATTCATTTCTGAAATGCTTCATTTGCTAGAATAATAATAATTTGCATGGGCAGTGCCTGCGCGTATTTCTTCCTAAATTTTTCTAATTATATACCTTCCTTGATGATGGCTGCAGTAAGCCTTTTCATCTTCACCGAATTTAGGGGAGAGTGGAGGTTCATTAGTGCCTGCGCAAACTTCACGTTGATGACTAGCGAGCAAATTCGCTAGAAGAGAGACCATGATGAAAATTCTTACTGTTACAGGCCAAGATTCACTATGCTGTGCCATCTAAGTAAGTAAGTAAGGAGTCTAAAACTTGTGCAAAGTCCATTCATGGTACTACTTTTTTTGTATGAAGTTATGAAGTTTAAATTATCTTTTCGGTTATGATGTTTAGCGCCAGATACAAAGATAAGGGTATACGTTACGAAATAAATTGAGGAAGTTTGACGCGATGTCCGGATGTTTTTCGGCCTGTTTGTCTGTCTATGAGTGTGTATGTGTATTTGTGGCATCATGGCTCTCAAACAAATGGACCATTTTCAATGTGTATTTTTCATGTAAAAACCAGTTTCAACCAGTTTAGTTCATTATGATCCTTTTTCGATTTGCGTTTCCAATTTTCGAGGTCGTATACGTATTTGATGTTGTTCCCTAGAAGGTAAAACGCTTGTCATTATTTCTAGATTATGATAATGTAAGCTATCATATTATGATATCGTTATATGATAGGTTTTTGCTCTTTATTTATTTAAATAATCAATAAATATTGGACAACATCACATACATTGTATATTGTGGTAAGTAGCTAAAGCACTTGGGTTACAGAAATCAGACACAATGTCGGTACCACAACACCCAGACCCGAGACAATACAAAAAAGTTCGTTATTGACCCGACCGGGGATCGAACCCGGAACCTCAGAGATGGCGCGACGCCAAAGTCCGGCACGCTGGCCTACGGAGGTCGTCAATTTATTACAAAAATCTTTAATGTAGGCAAATAGAGAAGAGAATTTAGAATTAAACTTCCACTAAGTTTTGTTAAGCAGAGTATTTTATCGGCCTAGATTATTACGTAAGGACTGAAAGATAACTTTCTTTCTGGACAAATTATGTTTGTACTGTAAAGAAATAATTAAAATCACCCGTAAAATGTACAGTCAGAATCAGAAGTTTTGGATTTTGTGGCCCGTAAGTCGTAGGCATTAAACGAATATCGAACTGCAAGTGTTTGCCACGATGTGCCATTGACTGTACACAACATTGTAAGCGACGGTAAAAAGCCATTTAATATTTCATACAATTTGATAAAAATCTTCATTAACAAATCAACTTCGAAACCGGCCAAAACTTATTAAAGTAATATTCTATCCGTTTTCCTAATAACCATTTCGCAGGTAATAAGCTTTGCAAGTCTTAGATTTATTTATTACCATTTAACATATTCACTAAAAATCGATACGACATTAATCGTTCCGCCGATAAAATTAAACTTAACGCATTCATTGCTACAATTCAAACAATTTTTCCGTTCTAATTCCTGCCGCTAGACCGTCCGCGTCCCCTCTGAGGCACACTTGCGCTCAACACAACACAATGTGCGACTAATCGCACGACAAAGCACGGTTTACACATAAATACAAATCGTGTTGTTTTCGCAGGGCCATCCACACCCTCCGACTGAGGGCGCTACGATTTAAATTGAGGATTGTATTAACAGTTAACACAGATTAAGAAGAATGTTTCGTAATTGTTCGTTCCTTTTTTTGAGATAGCCTTTACGTTATAAAAACAGCTTAATTTTTTAGTATTGCTCAGGTTTTTTTTTAATATTTTGAATTGCATTAAACATTTTCATATTATTAATAGATAGAAAACATAGAAAATATTAAAATGGTAAAAAAAAAACGAAAATAGAACACACACATGTGAGTTTAATACACCTGTATTAAACTCACCGTTCTATATTCACGATCCTGCAAGTATTTATATATTTTTATTATTACACTAAAAGTATAAATAGGAAAGATTTGTATTTTAGTGTATGTTTCTATGTTTGTAATAAATCAACTCAAAAACTACTGTGCCGATTTTAAAAATTCTATCCCCATTGGAAAAGTTAGGTATATTCACCCTGAGTAACATATCGTCGACGCGCGTGCAAAACTATGGATGATATGTATGTTCATACCGCGTAACTGCAAAAGGCGTAGCATTAAAATATCGCGCCCTCTAAAGGAGTTATGGATCAATTCTTATAAAGCAAGTCACAAAAAAGTTACTCCACAGTTCGGCTCATATAATATAGTCACATAACTAAGACGTGCACGTTTTTTCACCTCTTAATCGGAATCATACAAAAGATACCCGGAAATTACGAACTGTTCTTACGCGATTTTGCGCGCGCAGCGACGAGGTTAAATTTGTTTCTAGAAAACACTAACTTCACGTCACTAACGTCGCGAATGGCTGCTAAGTTAGTTACCAAAAGAGATATCGATCGTTTATTTTTCCGAATCCTTGGCCAAAATTTCGATTGTGCCGATCGTTGCAATCCACACTTGCAGGGGATTATTCTGGAGGCCTTCGCTATTATCGGCGTTGCGTATTGTTCGCGGCTCGAGCGTGACACGCGAGGGCGTGACGGACACGCGCCCCGTGTCACGGAGAGTGTTTATGTTTAATTTGATTTGCGTTGCTCTGTTCATATCGGTACGGAATTGGGAGAGATGGATAGATCGATATTAGTCGTTTTTTGAACAGATCCCAAACGATTACTTATCATACCATAACTTACCATGTTAGAAAAGTTATTGCGTTTGATGCACTAGATATTAAAAATGTCAGTCAAATCTCGAACTAGCACAGAGCAAAATAACCGCAAGTAAAAGACGACGCACACCTACAATAATAAATACAATTTGAATCTTTTAGGATGTTATAAGGATCATTGTTATATACCTTTATTTATAAATTAAATATTATGTAATTTTAGTGGGTGCGCTATAAATAAATATATGTAGGAGATTTGAGATCGTTAAATACACAATTATAGGCTTATGTATTTAAACGTACCCAACGGATTTTAATACGGTTATTTTATTAGATAAATTGATTCAAGAGGAAGGTTTATATGTGGTAAAGATACATAATTTAGTAGAGAAAAGCCTAAAAAATCACTATTATATATATGAAACCCGTGCAAAGTCGGACCGGATCGATAGGTAGATTTACATAAATCTATATTTTTTTCTACCTGACTGTACATGATGGCTGTGAAACCTTGTCATATTCACCGAGCTTACGATGAATATTCTTCCTTATTAAACGTCTAAGACTTTATATATTAATGTTTAAACTACTAGATCCAAATTGCAGATAAAGAATCTGTTTAAATTGGGTTTCTTGATACCAATAAAATGTTTTATATACAGTATACATTGCTTCCCCGCTTATTTACATCTGTGTAGGAATATATATACCAGCTTTCCCACTCCTTTTCATTGGCCAACATTTTCCTCTTTCATTCCCCTCACTATCTGCCAAGGAAACCAACCCTCCCGTACAGTCAGCACGCACGAACGCGCAGCTCGCCTGCCTCTGCTAATGAACGATAATCCGCGCCCTGTGCAGCTGACTGTACGCTTCATAATACGGTAACTTACGCCTTACGCCCTTAGCTTAAGGCTCCTTTTCCATCAATGATTCATGATAATCCTTCATCATTTCTATCTAACTGGACTATACACTGTTTGAATTGTATCTTATTTTGGAAACGGTAAGGTTGGTTTTTGGGATTCTTTGTTGATTTTCGGTGTGCGGATTCCTGATCTCTATTTTGCGACCTAGTGATTTCGTTGCGTCAACACAATGACGACTAATGGCGGGGGATGTGAGAATCACAATGTTTATTTGCGCATTATTTTTATTGCGCAGCTAATTAAATAATTTTATTACGAATTCGTGTTTGGTTTGGGGTATTTTCTTGAGCTTCTATAAAGCCGATTTGGATAATTTGCACATGTTGTGATGAAGATTTTTTGATGAACGAATGTAATTGCCTTTAAAATAAAAGGTACATTTAAGGATGAGGAAATAAATTCACTTTTTTAGATCGAGCAAAAAAATACAGTCGCCGTCAGTTACTTCTGAACAGTTTCAAATGCCAATAAATTCCATACACTACAAGTTATCATGTACCTTGTGACTGTACCTTGATACGGAAATGTCCAGCATAGCTTATTTGTGATCACCAATCCGCATTTAGCAAGCTTAGCGAGTTAGCTGGTACCTACTGTTGTAACGATGACCTGATATCAATTATGGAAGCCTTTGCTAGTGAAACATAAATTTTGTTAATACTGTAGGTACTCTCACTCTTTAAAATTGCATTAAAATCATTAATATCACATTATCAAAATGAAATATACCTACTTACTCATTGGGACCAAAAACAAACGAGACTCGCGGTGTGACCTGAGGTCTCAACCGATAAATTGAAAGAATTAATTGGTATAATTTTTCGTCTCACTGTTTGAAAATATCAGGTGCATTTATTTTTGGTAATTTTGTTACTTTCTACCAACCAAAACTATTTCATTCAGTAGTTTCGCCGTTTATTTATATTTGCAATAATGATACCTAGAGAAGTACTTAAATACAATTGCATCTGAACTTAAAAAAGGTTTTGGTTATTTGAAAGATTATACCTATAGCACTTAGAACAACAAAGCAAACATGCAAACGTTATAATGAACAAATAGCGAAACGCATTACTGTTAATGAATGTGGCACGCGTCAATTTATAAAGCACCAAGTGATAGTCTCATAGTTTATTTGAGACTTACAGTTGGCCTACAGTTATACAGAGTGTTTCAATACAAAATGTTTCTGTTTATCTTCTGGACGGGTGAACAGAACATATCAGTTTTGAAAGTCAATCGAAATATCGTTTTTTTTATTGTAAACCTAGATTAATTGATTTTTTTAGAATTTCTTTGTTCGTACTTAAAATTACCTCAATTTAGTAACGAAAATGAGAATTGAAATATGTTGATTTTGTTGTTGTGAGTAGGTTTTAACACCTTGTGACAAGTTTATTTTGTTCTGACATTGTTATCTCGTTCACAGAAGTTGTTTCGAGCAAAACAACAACACTATATAGAAACGAACAATTATTTTCGTCGCACAAAAACGCCACTCGTTTAAACATCTTGCTATTTGTTACCTTCTGCGAACACTCCAGCCGTCCCGTCCGCCAGTAGCTAGACTATCCGTCTGAACACTCCAGCTATATACATATATGAACCGTAGAAAGTATGTACCCAGCCTAGCTCTTTAGAATTACTTCCACATAAAGCAAATGCAGCTCGAATTGGCTGCAGCTGCAAGTGTGATTCTCGGCCTTTAATGTATTTTACTATTCTTAAATATCCTAGATACCCAGGTATTGGACTGGATTTCATCATACTTGCTTACCCAGCCCAAAGTGGGAATTGTTTAAATAATAAAAAATATTTCAAAATAACTTCGCGCTATAATTTTTAAAATCTCACCTACACAACGTGGGTTTCGTCAAGAAACCCTTTTTTCAAAAAATCATAGCAATAAAAAGTAAGCTACATACCCAAGGTTAATTTACACCGAAAGGAAAACCTTAAAACATATTATTATCATTCCTATAACAAAAATGCTTTAGGTACTTTCCACAGAATTTAATTTTATTTATTTATCATTTGAGCCATCCTGTATATGCCGAGCATACTAACAGTTGACCGTCGTTTGTACGGCACGCTCAAACTAGCGTCTCGCGCCAGTGTTTGCTTGCTACATCGCGTGCTGTTGAAAGTTCAGATCACGTGGAATAAACCTTTTGAAGCGCCATTGCGACGCGTGGTTAATATGTGTATCCTAATTTATTTGGCAACTGTATCTTGAATAAGGAGTTTTCATCTCTTAAATTATTTTTACCATTCTTAAAGACTTTGGCCACTTTGCGGCGAGACGGAGGAGGGCCGAGGAGGCGATTGAGAAGAAGCTTGATAAAACTTGCATTAGAAATATGAGGGCACATAAATAAAAGAAAAAAAATGTTTGAATTTGGTGCAAAGGACAAATCTTATAAATAATATGGTGTACAGTTTAATCGCTGGCTAAATCTAAAGTTGTTTATCTAAACATAAGTTTGCGGTTGTGAGAAATAGTAGGCATTTTCCAAAAAAGTAATACCTATTGGCAAAACGTTTGAGGACCACTGCTCTAGCTAGAGCAAAATATTCCTTAATATTTTCAAGCTTGTGATCTCGGGGTTCGATTCTTGGTTTGAGCAAAATAGTAGTGTGGCATGAATTATGCTAATACTGTTCTGAAAAATTTTTCGATGTTGCTATAAAAGGTTGAGTACTGCTGATTCAGTATAATTTACATGGTTCATGACAGTTACAAGAATTAATTCGTCTATTCCTACCTATTATCTTATCTCAACGCAGCAAGGTTCATAGTCGACTATTCATAGTTGACATTAGATTAATTATTATTTAAATTTTGTTTGCTCTTAATAAGCAAACAAAATTTCAAAATAGCCTAATTACAGAGTAATTAGGCGATAAGTTTTCATCTAAAGATTTCTTAGAATTTCTTAACGCATTAATTACGACTTCTTAATGGACCTTATTTGTTTATGGAACACAGCTTATGCCCGCGGTTTCTCTGACGTAAACTTTGATTGATAAATTGTGTCTAACGGTGGAAGAACTCCTCTCATTATTTAGCAAGATCCAGAAAAAAGCACGCTAGACTAAACACTTTGGACTTTGCATCGCTTTTATGTCATGACTATAAGATCTTTTACAGAACTGCAAGTATTCACCTTGACATGCTGTTGACTGTACATTGCACATAATTTTGTTTATTTGTCGTCACTGATGATATAAAAATCCTCATACACCTTACCGTTAACACTACTATACCTTACAAAACACCTCAGCCCGCGTCCCATAAACGACTCGTAGTAATCGACCTTCTTTCGACATTACGAAAGACAGACACCACTAGCTGAAGGACAAAGCCTTAAAATTCAGGGGTCCTTAACCAATGGTCCGCAGACCATTGGTGGTTTCTAAGAGTATCCGAAGTGATCCGCGGAGCCATCCTAACAAATAATCCCGTACCGACCGATTCCTGCTAAAGCGACCAATCTCATTGCGATCTACGGATACCGTAAAGGTTGGTTTATTGCCGGAGTTTATTTATTGCTAGAACCTTTGCGCAACACACAAGTCCACTCTCTCTTTCTACATTCTCATAATAAACAACCTTTTAGAAAGGTAGGGCATAGCGATTTATCGCTCGAACTGGAGCAGCCCGTCTGGTGAAATACCTCCACCTTACAGAAGACCGCAGCCAAATAACAATCACTTCTGTGTTGTTGTGTTTCTGCGTGTGAGTAAGGTTTCCAGAGCTCCTGGGGGGTGCTACATTAGTAGCAGGGGTAGCCTTCAAGGTAAGGGCGACAAGTCCAGTAACAGATGCATTATGCTGTACATATCGCCCTTAGGCTAGGACCTCATTACCACTTAACATCAGGTGGGATGAGGTCAATCTTGAAGTGCAATATAAAAAAATAAAAAAAAAACCGGAAAGAGATCAGGGGGTCTACTCCCAAAAACGAAACGAACAAACGAAAGGCTTCGTTTTTGAAGATTAATCAAAAGTTTGCGTATTAAAACGTGGTTTTTGATTTGTATAAATAATATTTTGTTTTTTGATAACGCTTTATTCGCATTCGAAGTGAGTTGGTTTCGATTTTGAGAATTAAAAATTGCTATCCGTCGTCGGATCAGACATATTTCGTTTTTTGGGTGTAGGCCTACAGGCGCAGGACTGACTATTTATATGCTCTTCCTTCTTCATGGATAACTTTTTCTTATGAGATAACATATCATATGCTTTTTACTCGTACAAATTCGTAATACTTATGTAAAGACTATTCTCTATGTTATACAAATTATCCTCTCACCGGTTATTAGGAACGTATGACTCCAGAAAATATACGGATAAGAAGAAATGTAGGTATTTTTTTTATATGGAAATATAATAATAACAGTCAACTTATTATTATGGTTACAAAAATGCTAAGGTCTTAACTTATAAGGTCAGATCTTTTTAAAAAGAAAGCTTAACTTAATGCAAATGTATCACCAAGAGATACACTTTAGTTTTTAAATGGGGAGAATCTCTTATTTTTTACATTTGGTTGCTGTATATTTTCTGAAATCTAGTTAACTAACTTGGTGGTCCATGGCTTCACGGAAATTTTGTCAAATGGCATGATGGTATAGTTAAGAACCACTGGTTTAGAAATTCGACCAATAAACGTACAATTACAACCAAAATCGGCGGTCGCCGGTATTTAGGGCGTATATACACCTGTCCAAACAGTAATTAAAAATGTTGAGACAGTTTAGCGGTGACACGAACGGTATGGCTCGGAATTTACAAGTCATATGGCACATTAATTATCTGTGCATTGTGTGGGCAGACCCTTTGGGGAATAGCGTGGGACGCCATACTTATTCCTTCGTATTTTGACTCTAAGGCCGTCTATTGTTTAAAGAGTGATACATGTGCCCAAGTGGGTAGAATTTTAAAAAGCAAGGCTTCACTTTACGATTTAACCTTTTATTTTTTTTATTTCAAATAAATAAATCCATAATAATATTATAAACGCAAAAGCAACTATGTCTGTCTGATTGTCTGTCCAGCTTTCACGCCGTAATTTCGTATATAAAATAACGTAAATAACGTTAAATCTATAAAACGGACAAAGCTACTTTTTGTTTTGAAAATAAGGGGAAATGGGGCTAGAAATAACGCCCTTGAAATTTTAAATGGGAAAATGTTTATTTTTAAGTTAGAAATAAGAAATCTGGCACAAACATAGCGCGAAACTTGGATTAAAATATGAACTACTTTTTGTTTCGAATATAAGGGAAGATAAGGGTAAAACCGACCATAAAAATAGGTAGTCCACGCAAACGAAGTAGCGCGCAGAGCTAGTACCTACACATAAAATAACATTACTTACGTTGCCCTGACCCTGTGGAAAAGTAAGCTATATTTTAATTCCTGTTACACAAGTGTGTAACAGAAACAACGATGTGCCACAAAACCCAGACATATGACAAACTAGAAAAGCTAATTTTAGGTTTTGACCCGACTGGGAATCGACCCGAGACCTCAGGTCTGGCGGACGTCATATAACTTAACACAATTCGTTCAGATACATACCATTGCTGATCAATCCTTATCACAAATAAACGCAACGGATCTTAAATTCACAACGTAGTTCTTAGTCAAGTATTTTTCTGTTCATAACATGTTACGAAATGTTATTATATATCGTAGGTATTCGTGGAAAAATAACAAGAGCCCCGGCTTCAGTTATTTTTCCAAGCAGCTGGGTTCCACTAGAATACCATCGCTGTAGCAGTGTTGGAAATAATGCTGTTGCAGCATTTTCTGAGGGGGAACCAAATTAACCATAAAAAAAGTGTCGAGTTCCACTATTAGGAAGAGATAGCCCAAGTAACAGAGAAAGCTGCCCTTCCTTTTCACTTTAATTTAAATTAAATGTACTTAATCTGATACATTTTAATCTCAATTACTTTTTTTTCTTGATTTGTTTTATAAATCTGCAAAACTAAATCTGTTAAGTTACTTGCTTAATAATTCGGGACCCAGCGAAAAAAACTAACTTATTTATCAAGAAACTTTAAGCAAACAACACAAAATCGCACGGCCTAGTCAAATACCCAGTTGTCATCAAACAGACTACCAAACAAAGATTTAAGGGTAGGTCTCCAAGGAGCGTTGTTTGCGCTGCATCTCATTAAGATTCGAGTTTGTTGGCCCGTGAGGAATAAATAACATTCACTATTCGACGTGCCCGTAGCGATCGCCCCTGCTGCGTTTGATTGAGGGATTTAGGATCGAGAGAGGGATTATGATTTCTGATGGTCGCGGATTGAAGTAAGCAATTTATTGTTGCGATTTAAAATGGAATTTTCGCCGACAGAGTGGAAAACATTGTTAGATATAATGTGTGAGCCTGGTTTATTTAATGCTGGCTATTTACAGCACTATGTTTTTTAGATTTTATGGTAACACAATATTAATTTTTTAAGATTAAAAAGTTATTGAACCTTCCTATCTTGAACGCTATGTCTAGTTGGCAAGTTAGGCCATACCTCTTCTTTGATATTATTACTTTCACCATTGCCTTGTTAATCAGGTTACGATCTGGTAGTCCTAGATTCGAATTCCTGATGGATTGGATTTTTCGAACTTACCTCGGGCTTGTGATTACCAACGCGCATTTAGTAAGCCTGCATCAAAACCCAGTAGTCATGTAGCCATCAATGTAATGATGATGGCTTAAATGATATAGACCTTAGCCTAGCAGTGTGACATCAAATAGACTCAGACTTAGAAATAAAATACTTTACTTTCATAAAACTTTAACTGCTACAATCCGCTAAATGTCTGGCATGCATTCAATTTGTATCACACTAACCTATCAATAAAATTGACCCCTCAAATGCGAATAACACGACCAACATCATCGGCTATAATCGTGACCTCTGGCGCATACGCCATAAATCTCCGGCAAATCCCGCGAGCCGAATCTGTCCACGCGACAAATTCACATAAACGCCCCATAATAAAGAATAACTGCGGGGGCGAACTTGCCCTTAATAGATTTTTCTCCATCCCAAAAGGGCGTATGTGTTTAATAACTTTCACCACTTAGGACCTTTTGCATTCCAAATATGGCCTCAAACCTTAATAGTTTCAACTCATATGAAAAATGGCGTAAGTAACAATAAATTCGTTCTGGCTTGCGATGTTCTGGTGTGGATGTTCGGATTGTCAATGCGAATTTTTCACTTTTAACTTTGGTTATTAGTAGGTGATGGAAACATGTGTTCCAACGCAGTGGGATAAGATTATTTCGGTGGGGGCCTTGAACGCAGTTAACAGTTACAAATTGTGGGGTATAAATTCATTGACAAATTGGCGTATTCATTAATAGCGCAACTGACCGTGGGTCATTTGTGTGCATGTCACATTTGAAACGGGTGCCATTGTAACATTAACAAATCAAAATTAAATCCGTAATTTACGTTTCCTTTATCTCATTTTCTACATATGTTAATATTACAGAAAATTTACATGAAATGTTTTATATAAAAAAAACATAGCAGAAAATGAAGCCCTCAAGTAAGTCTACCTTACAAAAATTGAGTAATGTTTTCAAAATGCAAACAATTTCATTACTAAATTTCTATACACATATCTTGAAAGAACATTGTCATCATTTATACTTAAAACCGTATTCATATGGGTAAAAATAGAATTATTATTATTCAAGTAGGTGCACAATGCAAAATGACTCTAACACCTTCTAATCGGTGTTAGAGTCATTTTGCATTTTTTCTTCTGAGAAGAAACTGGCATAAAACTCAGTAGATTTGTAATCAGTAGCATCCAACGTAAGATTATGCCAAAATTAATAAGGGAAGTGACATAAGCTAGTAGGTACATATGAAGTTTTATCTCTTCAAGCAGACGAGTCCTCGAAGGTGGTTACAAGTATAAGGTGTGTGCCAGATGTAGCTTGTCATACTCATGTACCTACTTAATTTTTCGTCATAGACAGACACATGCACCACACACAACATACACCTACAAAATTATATAAACACACAAAATAAAGGCAGAGACACACTCGTTTTTACTAGGTTCAGGATTTACTGTAATCAGATCAGTGTTGTCTTATACAGCCATTATTTGCTTAAAAAAACAACGGTCACTAAAATTGTAAAGTGGAAAACACAAATATATTTTTAATCCATACTATAGATATTTTTGTGCAACAAAGAATAGGTATGAAATACAAATACATAAAGTTTACATTAAGGTGACTGGTAGAGAATTGGTTTTAACAATAAGTCCACCTGTTGTTATTTTTTGTGTTAGTTCTCAATCAATAATAATAATGTTCGTTTAATTTAAAGAGTGAACTTCGCCTGTTTTTGTTACAATAATTGTAGACTATTAGGCTTTGTCTAGATGTAGGTACATAGGTGTATTCCAATATCAGGCGTGTTCTGTAGCGCTACATGACCCGGATAGGCCGAGAGCCTGTCGTTAGCCTACATCCAGCCCATTTGAGTACAGCCGGCCTTTGCTGAGCGACCTTTAATTACTTGACACAGGTGTATACCTACACTATACTATACCTACTGGTAGAGTCTGTAGATGTACTGACAGTCAGTAGATATACTTCTGCAATAAATACTGTCATTCAACTAAATAGGATACTGTGTCATAAAATGTAATTTTAAAGACGGGGGATATGTGGGAAATATCAAATGTTATTGACGAAAAACTGTGTCTGAACTTCGTGCTAAGGAAAGATTGGCTGGAATAATCGAAATGCTATGACACAAAAAAACCATTCTGATATTTGCGATCTTAAAATTAATCAGTGACGGTTAACTTATATATACATAGGTATTAGTATCTCAGTATAATCAAATTCGTGTCAACTTTGAGCGTTGCAAAGATTTTTTTGTACTCGACAATCGCTGATAGTTCGGTACCTTATCATCTGCACTGAACTTTTGCAGGGCTCATATCATTTTTAAACGATTTCAAAAAAAAGGAGAAGGTTCTCGATCTTCAATACTCTTCTACATATCATCATAGAACTTTGTGAGGCTCGGTAAAATGATGTTCGGTGAAGCGTAGATTCAGTCGAAAAAGATTCCCACTTTTGCGAGGTAGGGGGCCCAGCCAAAAGGCAGTTGTCGAGCTTTGATACCTCTCGACAAGTTTAAAAATGTATTAATTTGACATATCACTTTGACAAATCACGTGATACTTAAGTGTCAAACCCATCAATTATAAACTTGTCAAATTGATATCAAAGTTCGACAGCTTCTTATTCTAGGCCCCCCATGGACTTAATATTAGGTCCATGAGGCCCCCTGATATGCTTCTATGCGATGGATGCGGTCCGCTATTTAAGTATTTTTATGTGTCTTAAAGTGCTGTATCCATGGTTATATCATTTTTTTTACTTCTCTACTCCATTTTAAACGTCTCTCCAGTCATGAAAAGGCATCGTTGTGAGTATATGCAGTAATTAATTAAAACAGTGGAAGCTACCGGCGTCTAATTATCATTATTGCGTTAATAAATTAATGGCGCATCGGGATTGCGAGCAATTCATTAGCTTAGATCCAACTAATGAATTGCATACTAGGGCTGGCCATTGATTGATTATGCCTAGTTATTGTTATATTGGTTTTCATCATCATCACACAATGTCTCATATTAGTGACATTTGTTGAGCAGATATTCCATGATCCCGCTATAAACTTCGTTCGCCACAATTGGAGATAAAAAGTAGATACATATTTCAAATGTTAGTTTGGTAATTCTTCCACCTATGTGCCAATGCATCCAAATTAGAAAGAAAGAAAGAAAGAAATACATTTATTGACCAAACTAAAAAAAAAATATATATAACCTACTTATTTAACATGCACTCATAATTTATGGTTAATTGTATTCCACCTCAGCAAATGCTGCAACGGCATTATTTCTAACACCGCTACAGCGCTGGTATTCTGGTGGAACCCAGTTGCTTGGAAAAATAACTAAAGCCGGGGCTTTTGTTATCTTTCCACGCAAAAGAGTGACGACAAAATCAAAAAATTACATCTACAGAGGAAAAAATCATAAAAATATAAAGCAAAGAAAAAAAAGGGAGAAAAGAAACAGAAACAATGTTACAAACACGAAAAGAAAGTTGACTATGACAGATTAAGCAAAACAAAAAAAAAATCAAAATCGTTATGGTTTCTGTGGTGGATCTGTGGTACATTCACTCACTCACTAGAAAATCTAGAAAAATCCAAATTGAAAATTTGATTTATTCTTTTCACATTTGTATTATTCTTTCATTATTTATTATATATTAACAAATATAAATTTTTCCTTTCGTATTGTATAAATATTTATTACCAAATACATTTTACAATCAAAAAGTCATGAAAATGATACTGGCGTAGTGGTTTTAGTATTTGGGCATGATCTAGGGGTTTCAAGTTTTATTCCCAGATCAAGCAAATAATTTTTCCGAATCTTCCAACAAAGAAAGATACAACTTATTGCAAAAAAAATAATAAATAAATGTGATAATAATGATAGAGCGCTTCATAAGTTAGATAAGTTCAGCAAAGAGCTTGTGGAGGTATGTTTAGACGTCACTATTTCGTAAAAACGATACTTAGAAGTTTCGTCATGCTAAATTTTGAACAATGTAACTTACATTTTTTTTATTTAAAATTTTTTAAAGAACCATAAATGTATTTTATTGTATATCAACATTTTTGCCATCTACGTTTTTGCAAGTATTCGCTAAAATCTTAAGTTGGTTCCAATCTTAAACAGTTGTTTCCTTACTAAATAAAATACAGAAAGTTGGCAGGTTCGCATCATGAACCCCAGCTATAAACATATTGCAACTCGGCATCGCGCTTATCCCGCGTTCCCGTCCCTTGAAGGGCGGCCCCGCCCCGCCCGCCCTATCATTTATGTATCGCCTCGCAAAAACGGGTTAATTTCTGAAATAAAACAGACTCCACCATTTAGTGAGGTGAGTTTTGTCGTACCAAATTTTTGGTACACGTTTTTAAATAACAATTTTGGTATGTTGACATTATTCACAAATATTATAGGTACAATGCCGTAAAAGAGAAGTTTATGTTACATCGGCGCTATATTGATTTAATTCATTTTGAACTGCTAATTTAAAATACCCTGATTTTTTTTCACAATCAGATAAGTAAAATTGTGACGTCATAGGTTTCTATGACGATCCTATCTTAGAAAATATACTCATAAGGGGATTATGTTTTGACAGGTGTTTAAAGGTATCTTAGTTGACTAGACCGATCAATATCCATATTTCATAAAAACTTTAATTTACTTGATCATATGAGTTTACAGATCTATTCTGTGTTAGTGTAGTCAAAAGTTTTAGTAAAAAACGTAAAGTAGACTTCAGATTAGATAACTGACTAATAGCTGATGAAAAATAATACCTTCTCGTTTTAAAATTACATTCATCGTCTTTGTGGACTTATCATATCAACCAGATCCACATGATTCTTCTCCATTTTAGATACCATATTTAACCATTAAGATTTATATTGTAAACATCATTCCATGAACATAGTTACCACAGGAAGGCTTTTATAATTCCATTTTTTTTATTATATTTGTAACAATATATTAGGTAAAGAACATAATAAAGGCATTTCATTTGTTTTATTAAGTTACGTAGGTTTCGACACCAGTTTTTTTATTTATGTTTGCTTGTACTTATTTGGTACGGATACACACGTCATTGAAGCAGAAGCAGACTCAAAATACCGAGCAAAAGCCATTTTCTGTACCACCTTTTAGACGCCACCGCCAGCTTCTAATTGACAGCAAAAAGTGTGTACACAGCGTTATTTGCTTCTTTTTTAAAGATCTATTTGATGTTACGCTGTAATTAAAATTCGGGAACAATGCCCGACGACCGACTTTGTAGATACATACTTGCTGAACTTATTTATTTTGAATTTTTAAAATATATTTAATTTCCTATTTTAAGCACGAGCACTTTGGTTTAGTATGTGGTGCCGCTTATGAACCAATTCTTGTATGTTTCGTAAAGCTTACATGAACAAAATAATGTTATATTTTACTCTAGCCACCGAATTTTTTAAGAGAGGTAGGGCATAGCGATTTATCGCTCGAACTGGAGCAGCCCGACTGGTGAAATACCTCCACCTTACAGAAGACCGCAGCCAAATAACAATCACTTCTGTGTTGTTGTGTTCCTGCGTGTGAGTAAGGTTTCCAGAGCTCCTGGGGGGTGCTACATTAGTAGCAGGGGTCAAGCCTTCACGGTAAGGGCGACAAGACCAGTAACATATTTATTATGCTGTACTTGTCGCCCTTAAGCTAGGACCTCATTACCACTTAACATCAGGTGGGATGAGGTCAATCTTGAAGTGCAATAAAAAATAAAAAAAAAGAATTAACAACGTAATAGGTACTCCATTAAAACATATTTTCAATGGAGTAGGTGCCTATTACGTATGTAATGTAATATGATTTTGTATATAAAAATAAATCGGAAGACAGTTTGAGAATAGGTTAGATACGTTTAGAATTTTCTAAACTGAGCAGCAAAATTGAGAAGATTGCTAGTACACCAAAATGTCGATTATTGAGGGACATGGTTGTTCGGAAACCCGGATTATACGGAGAATTGATCTGTACTGATAATGTATGACATAGAATCTTTATTTTTCGGAACTAATTGACCGCTTACGAGCGATATTTAATAGTACCTACACTTCGCACAAACAAAAACGTTACTGAGTTTTATTACTTATAAAGGTGTTGCCTTCATCATCAATTTAATCGTCTTTATCACTTTGTGGCAAACCAGATTTTGACATATCTGCTTACCGGGTTAGTACCGGGTAGTGGTTCGGATAAGACGTCGCGTGCGTTCGGTTGACCGGCGTTCGAAAAATCGACGCTCCCCCATTCCTAAATCATTGCCATGGTCATATGACCAATTTACTATTTAGCAGACATGATAGCAGTATGACTCCAGCCACATTTTTTCACTTACAAAGCCGCGTTATCTTTGCAGAAAGCGAGATGGGAGTGCGCGCAGGCGATAGCGCGGCCGTGACGACCCCTGCGCTCCACGGATTACGGCCCAAGGACCCCAACTCGTAAGAACCCGCCAAGTGTCCCTGGCGAGACGAGATAATTGCAATTAGCCGACTTGAGCTGTTGGTGACAGGTGGTTTAACTCCTTTCAAAATCAAAAATAAAATGAAAAAAAAAACGATTTAATACAAGAAACGATCATAAAATACTCGTACCTAATGAAATTGCGGGTCCAACCTGGAGCATCAACGAATATTAAATCTGGTACGATAATTGTTGCAAACTAGTTTCAATATTATTATTAAAAACGACGCGAAAGTTCGTAAATAATGGATGCGAATTATTGATGATTGCATGATACTTACTCATGCAATCAATCACGCGAAAACTACTGATGGGTTTGGATGAAATTTTGGGAGCTAGTCTCATTAAATTGAATTGAATAGCATATAAGAACCTATTTCCTGAAATAACGAGGACAAAATCGCGGGAAACAGTTAGTGCGGAATTTGTTTAAGCAAATTCAATCTAGTAGATCTAAATTGCGCTAAACGTCAAATTTCTCACACGATAAGATACCAAACTCGCGCAGCCATTGACAAAATGAATTTTGTTGACTCAAATATCAAAAGAGTTCCTTAACGTATCCGGCGTATGTTAAACCTACTAGCTGTGGCAAAATTATAGAAAGTAACTTAAAATTATAAGACTTATTGAATTCAACTTATTGAAACAAATAAGGTAGGTACTAGAAGAATCAATTGGAGTGCAAACAAAAAATACGCTTAGGTACCTGATATTACTCTGTATGTGGCAAAACTGGCTACCACAAAAGCCATATGATCTCCTTAACCCAGCATCATAGGTACCAGACCAGTTGAAAGACTATACCTACACAAAGTCAATGCAGTGTGCCAAAGATATCCAAACTTTAAGGTTGACGTTTTTTTCATCGTATCCTTAACCGGCGATAATCACTTGTCATTACCGCTCTCTTTCCCTCACACGTATTAGAGGCATGAATATTTCAATGCCCTTAATGAATAAATCCCACCCGTAACGAGACAAGAACCTGATCAAAATGAGCAAACGATCCCGGATCACCACAATGACAGCCCCCACAATATGGCGCTCCCGCCAAAATTAGTGTCGGAGGTGGCGCCCTCGAGCCGGCGCGTGGCGGCGCGTGCGAAAACAACGACGCGTGCGCGTGCAACGCACCGCGATATTAAAACGAATATGTTAATAATAATGATGAGTTAGTATTTTCGTTAGCCATCCGACTCGAAGGACCAGTTGTTGGGAGTCGAAGAGAACTGTGGCAAAGATTGTTAAATGACCCTGAGTTATTTAAATATTACGGGATCTATTTCTACCATCCTAATTGATGTCATAGACGACAAAGATCTGTTATTTAGGAATTAGGCATTTAACCATGAGCTAATTAACATTAAAAGAAATCAAATTGAATGGCTTATTATGAAACCAAACGTCCAGAATCAGCTACCCGAACTTAACTTTTGAAACTGGGGGTGTCTATTCGCAAAAACGAAATTTTTCCGATCCAATGACGTTTAACATTTTTTTATCCTCATAATCGTAACCAATTTACTTCGAATGAAACTTAAGGGTTTTCAAAAAGCTAATTATTATTTATGCAAATCAAAAACCACGTTATAATTCCTAACCTTTTAATTAATCTTCAAAAATGAAACCTTTCATTTGTTCGTTTCGTGTTTGGGAGTAGACCGTCTGGTCTTAAATGAAAAAAAGCACCATGAAGTTTTATTGGACTTATATTTAACTTATAAGGACCGTTATTTTTAATAATGACAATAAAAACTTTAACATTAATTTAGATAACTGATTCGGTTCATTTTTTACGCTCCAAATTCGAACTTAGGAAAGGACATCATTGCCACCCACAAAGTTAGTGGATAGTGATTTCTCAAATCTAATCCTGCTACAAGCTTCAGTAGCATCTTTTATTCCTTTCGGACCACTCCACAACCGTCAAAAGAGCGTGTCACGTGCAGACGATGCACTTAGCTGATGGTGTGACATTAAAGCTCTCGATGTCAGCATCATGAAGTGTCTGACATCGGCCTGATCTGCTTGTGAAATGTAACAAACGAAAAAATCAGCTCTATCAGGATAGCAGGGTCAATTTGGCAGAATTGAAAAAAATAAATACCTGAATTTGTAGCTAATTAGTTGCTAATTAGTTACCAAAACTACGATTTTGTTGCTCAAGCCGATCAGGAGATATCGCAAACCATGCTACCTTGATATCAGGATAGCAGGGTAACTCATTAAATTGCATGTTTTTACTATGACTATGGCGAATGATTTTGTTGCTAATTTGTTGCTATAAGTTGAACTTGCCAAAAATTTGAAAATATTTTTTTTCTTTTTTAATTGAAAATTTTTCAGACCATGCTATCTTGAACACGGTTTTACTTCGAAATAAAAGAACTTTGAATTTGTTGCGCATTGAAACAGTACTCAAACACATCCGAAGAAACAGCAACAAAATAATCGGTACCGATCGGCCGATTTTTACAATCTATATTATATTTTTATATATTTTTCCTGTTTCTGCTGTCTTGAAATCGATTTTTTCTTGAATAAAAATTGTTTTAAATTTGTTGCTGACTAAAAAAATGCTGAATTACTGGTAATAAACCAGCAACAAAATAATCGGTACCGATCGGCCGATTTTTACAATTTTTATATATTTTTCCTGTTCCTGCTATCTTGAAATCGATTTTTTCTTGAATAAAAATTGTTTTAAATTTGTTGCTGACTAAAATAATGCTGAATTACTGGTAATAAACCAGCAACAAAATAATCGGTACCGATCGGCCGATTTTTACTATTTTTATATATTTTTCCTGTTTCTGCTGTCTTGAAATCGATTTTTTCTTGGCGGTCTTTTGTGTTGCAAAGGCCGAAAGTAGCCGCACGTGCAGTAATTGTAGGGTGTCTAAACATACTCGTACTCATCGCGAAGACCTATCAATGTATAATAAACATTTGTACTGACATAAAAATAAGCCGTTATTTCCTTTCAAAACACTATTTTGTATATGTATTGTATCATTTTGACTCCATAAACAAGATTTCTATCTCGTAACATCAGTTAAAATGAAAATTATGTTGTACCATTTGTATTGATATTGATGATTGTAATGATATTGACGTCCCTGTATCATTAAGTTTCTGCTGTCTTGAAATCGTTTAGAAATCTGACGTACTGTCTTCAATCGATTATGACGTTTGTTAAGAGCTCCATAAAATTTAATCGCGGTGCGTATGCTAAGCCTGATCGACCAATGCTACTTTACCCATTAAACGACATAACGAAAGCTGTCTTTCTTATGTTGGTCAAATCTTTCTTTTTTATTAATGTTCCAAAGTTGAGTAACCTAGGCTACCATTACAACTAGCCAAAAATTCCTTTAGTTGGTCGCGTTTCCTCCCTCGTCCCCTGGCGCTCGGAGCAGAAAACTATCGGCCGGCTGATTGATGCGGGCCGCAACAATGCGTGTTTGCTTTCAATTACACACCCCGCACTCCGCATATATCGAATACGGTCGCACTTGTACATAGAGCCTGTGGAAACGACAATTTTAAGTGTAGTTTCTTCAGTGTTTAGTTTATAGCCATTTTTATTTATTTATTTATTTATTCAGGAAAAAAACAGCATCATTGTATTACAGATAGAATAAATTAAGTAAATAAAACATTTGCCTTAAACAATTTCCACCAATAGTTATCTTAGGCTATGTTGATTTTAACAATATAAGTACACTCTGTTTTACTAAATAAATAACTACATAATTATTGCTTCGTAAGTAACGAAAATGACAATTTTTTTCGAGTAATATATCGATGTGTCCATACTTTTTATTATACTTGTCTCAAGTCCGTTTAAGAAAAGTGTTTTTTTTATAATTAATACTACAGATGGTTGTAAGAAATGTGTCCTTGATAATAATGTGTTTAATCCATAAACACATTATTTGTTGTAGAAAATAATGTTAAGTTCACCATTTGTAGTGTTTTTTGTGAAAAAAGTAAAATATATAGGTATAAATTAAAATTAATTCACATTTCAAATCAGGAAGCCTATGGGTACACCTTTTTTTTAGTTTTGTTTAGCGTCGCGTTTACGTTTACTGTCATTACAAGTATAAACGTACCGTTTCATGTTTGCAATTTTTTTAAACTTTTCTGTAATACCTAGGTCGTGCCTAAAAAATAGGGATAACACTGGTTCCCAAAGAACGGCATTTAAACACATTTCATATTTTAAATATCTGACAACATAATATATAACCTAATGTCAAAGTAAGATGCCGAAAAACTTAAACTTTTTAACATTTATAAACGTATATAAATATAACCCAGACGCAAAAAAAAGGTTTACTCCGCTAGTCATAAAAACAAAATAAAGTTAAACATAATTCCAAACGAACAGTATTTTCATTTTTAATAAAAGAAAAGTATTCTTTTAAAATGTACAAGTAGAAATAAATATGTAACAAAATACCTGCACGCATATTTTTTTGATCCAATCAAATTTTATACATCCTTGTGGGTAACTTACATTTCCGCAAAAACACAAAAGGGGAATGAAGTCTTACAGCTCTTGGTTTAAGGACTAGAATTACTTGCTAGGGTGCGTAGACAACAGCAAAATCCTGCTTTTGGTCCATGCCGATGAAACAGACCCCAAACCACTAAAAATCTGTTTCGTTTGAAGTGATGGGTTTTCCGAAAGAGTATTTTGTCAACGGGGCTCGTAATTCATTAAAGGACTTTAGTACAAGTAGTGAAGAGACACACTAACGAAGTAAATAATACAACCCATAAAAAAACACCAAGAAGTTATTTATCACTCTTTTTATTTGGTGTTGCATTGTGCGTTATAGATCCCAACGCTTCGAGTATTAAGAGAAAATGTGATTAAAAAATCATTTTTTTTTCAATGAGGATTGGATACTATTTACCAACAGAAAACCGCAATTTCAGTGCGCTCATTCCCATCTGTTACGGACTTAGCATCTAAAATTAACAAATTTATTACTAGTGATTTATTTATATTATAAATGAGAGTATTACTGTACACTATAAGATTTGACGCACTATTTATCACAGACTTATTCCACTAAGAAGTAATTTAAACTAAACAAATAAACTTAAAATAACACAAAGTAAACTATCACTAACTTACAAAATATTCAAACTAAAATAAATAAAATATAAATATTTTAAATAAACAAAGATGGCCCCTGTGGTAAAGTACCCAAAATGCTGGCTGCATTACCTCGCTGAATGGCGATTGAAAGACGCTGGGCGAGGTAGCAGCCAGCCTTTGGGTCTCCTGTAACGTTATTTATTACTAATATTTTATTATTATTAATTTCAGTTTAAATTCAATAAGTTAATAATGGTTATTAATAAAAGTGACTTTATTAACTCATTATCGCCAATTAATGATTTTCCTCCAAAAACTCTTCTATTACAATTAAATGTGAACTCACTAATGTATGATGCGGTTTTGGGGCACATAGTAGTAATGATGTTTCTACAGTGGTTATTCTGCGCTGATAAATTGTCTAGTATTTCTCAAATAAAAATCAGTCAAATGTTTTTCTTTCTTTCTTTCTAGTAGTGTCCTATTCATGCTCCTATGATTCGTAACCCTTATTTAATACAAATGTTATCTGAAACTTATAATTTCTTAATCAAGGTAGTTTAACATTTTCCTGTTATTTTTCTAGGTAGCTAGTTGATTTGTGATTTTTTTCTCAAATCACCTAACGATAATACGATAATGAAATATAGGGAAACCTGTTATTTATCTAGATAATATGCGCTATTGTATTTTTTTCTGGAACGATGTTAGTTTTTTATATATATAAATATAAATTTTATTATATATAAAAAGTCGTGTTAGTTACACTATTTATAACTCAAGAACGGCTGAACAAATTTGGCTGAAAATTGGCGGAGAGGTAGTTTAGAACCAGGAGAAGGACATAGGATTTTTTATTATTTCTTTTTGCTTTTTTTAAGTATTTTTTTGCCTCTAAGGCGGAACATAGTTCGTCGGGTCACCTAGTAAATAAATAAAACTTCTCAAAAAGAAAAACGGCCCTTTCATTGCCAGTGTTAACATTCAAACAGCTCCTAAAACTCATGAACCGAAGCCGAACTAAAGAATTGCAGACGAGTGTTTTTAACAATTCAACTAGTTCGTTTGATGTATTTTCTGGTGCCGACGAACTATTTTAATATTACATCAACGCGCTGCACTTTAATAGCTTTCGATGTTGAGCTTTTGTTGCGGTTTCGTGTTAGTTTTTGCTCCGAAGTGAGTTTAGAGTTGGGCTGTGGCGCTGGTAGATTCATCAATAGATTCACGGAGGAAAATTCTAAACTAATTTAGTGCCAAGACTGCCGATGAAAATGGTAACAAAAGAACATTCTACAAACAGATCAGGGCATTTAGGGATCAAGCCAAGGGACAGTTTCGACAGTAATTAACCGACCTTAAAAAAAAGAAGGAGGTTCTCAATTCGACCGTATATATATATTTTTTTTGTGTGATCGGGCAGAACTCCGTGGTTTGCGAACCGAATTTAAATTTTTTTTTTAATGTACGTGATTGACAAGATCACGTGATCTTTTTGATGTCTCTCCCGGTCATTTAAAATTTGGAAAGAAGTCAAAATTCTATAACTGCCACTTAGCTAGGCCTCTTAAAGAATAAGATTGCCAGCAATGCTACAAAGATCCATCAACAAACAAGTGAAAGATTCTATTTATACATATCACCGACCATATCGATTTTTGCGGGCCGGATTTGGCGTCGCGCCATCTCTGAGGTTACGAGTTTGATCCCCGGCCGGGTCAATTTGAAAAACGAACTTCATGAGCCTATTAATGTATTATCCTAGACATAAGCCTTTTCAACAGCACGCCATGGAGCTAAAAGTCTTGCTTTTTAATACCAACGGTAGCCACTTTGCGTTTCTCGTTAGTCCATATCACTAGATGTAAGTAAGTAATATTACAGATTAAGAGTTTGTATAGATGAATGGATGTTTTGAGTCCTTTCTGCAAACAATTTATTATTAATTTGGATGAAAGTCGGCAGCTACACAGTTTACCTATTGGAATACTTAATATCCTGAACAAAGTTGTTTAAGTCGCGGGCAATAAAAGCTGATAATGTATTTCAAAAAGATTCCAGCTCTTTACAAATCATTGGTGTTTATCGAAATATGATGAGGAGCTACGCTGCAGCTGACGTGAAACCATTAAATTTTTTATATTAAGCTTCGAGGTTGATTTAAAATGGTACGGTAATGAGGTTATGATGTTAAATGGTAACGAGGTAAAATGGTTAAAGGCGATAAGTACAGCATCTCAGCTCTTGAAACCTTGAAGGCTTGACCCCTCCTACTAATGTAGCACCCTCCCCCCCCCCCTCCGGAAACCTTAAACCTTACTTACATACAGAAACACAACAACACCACCGAAGTGATTGAGTGATTGTTATTTGACTGCGGTCTTCTGTAAGGTGGAGGTATTTCACCAATCGGGCTGCTCCAGTTCGAGCGTTAAATAGCTATGCCACCTCTCTTTTAGCATGTGGTGTTTAGGGTCTTTTATAAAACTAAAAGACTAATTAGTATCACTTTGTCCGCATATTAAGGCAAATTATCCCGCTACGAAACGCTGGAAACAAAGGCGGCAAAGAACGACAAAGCCGGTTCGACTCCCGCCCTAACCCCATCGTATCGCGAGCTTATTTGAAACACAAATATTTGCCGCCAATGAAACTTTTCCACAGTCTACGGGCCTTTATTAATATTTTATTATTTTGTCTTGTAGCTCCGTTTCGGAAATTCCGAACTTCCCTTGTTACCAACTCTTCGCTTTAAAGCGATTATATTTTAAATTATTTTAATTAAAACACTGTGCAAACGGCGCCTTTGAAATTATTTCCTAGAATATTACAGATTCAGCTAATATTAATGTTGGCAAGCATTCAGGACTTGAGGTGGTGAGCGCGGCACGAGGCTGGAGATATGAAACAGAAATGCGTAAGAGTTTGTGGAAGTATTTAATTTCTTAAACTTACATCTTACAGATTTATTTGTTTTATTTGTGTTTGTCAGGGGTCAGAATTAAGACCCGTTCTGTTATATATCTAGAATAAAGTACGAATTTATGAAATACTAGCTGTGCCCGCGACTTCGTTCGCGTGGACTACATCCTTTCATGGTCGGTTTTACCCATTTTTCCCCTAATATTCCAAACAAAAAGTAGTCTATATTTTAATCTAAGTTTCGAGCTATATTTGTGCCAAATTTCATATCTCTAACTTCAAAAATAAACATTTTTCCATATAAACTTTCAAAGTCAAAGTCAAAGTTATTTATTTGTAAACACAGGTTACATAAAGATGTTAATTGTAATATAAATATTCCCGCTATGTTTGCCTAATACTAAGGGCGTACAAATATTTGGTTTAACAATGTTACTACAGAATACAAAACATACTTATTGTCGATTAAATATACGTATACTGCTACTACATGTCTAACAAATGTCATTTTGTTTAAATAGAATAAGCACATTATATTATGTCCGTTAGATATTCATTAATACTGTAATACACTTTGTTGTTTAAAAAATCAAACAGTTTCTTTTTAAATATAATCAGGTCTTCAGTGTTTCTGATGCCATTTGGAACTTTATTAAAAATTCTAGAACTCATACCCAGTATACTATGGCTTATAAGTGCTGTTTTAGAAGGGAATGAAAAATTTTATTTAAATATCTCTTCGATTTCAGCTTTTGAAACAAGTGCATAATGGCTTTTACAAAATTCGCAACTTCAAAGATATAAAGACATGGCAGTGTCAATATTTTTAATTGTTGAAAATAAGACTTGCAGCTATTGGGTACTTGAATATTGCACATGGCACTTATGCATTTCTTTTGAGCTTTGAATACCAGTTCTTTGTCAGAGGCATTGCCCCAAAATATTATTCCATATTTTAGTATGGATGACAGATGTGCGTGATAAGCTGTGATAACTGCTACTTGATTTACAACTTTCGAAAGTTTATTTAGGGCATAAGAAAATTGGTTAAGTCTAGTTTAAGTTTCAAAGGTGGTACTACCCCCATCCCCCCCTTATTTTCTTATAAAAAGTACCCTATGTCCGTTCTTGAGATTCAACGTATACCTATACCAAATTTCATCAAAATCCGTTCAGCCGTTTAGGCGTGAAAGAGTAACAGACGGACAGACAGACAGACAGACAGAGTTACTTTCGCATTTATAATATTAGTATGAAAGGTCAGGTGTAGCCATTTGTACCTATTTGATGTTACATCTATAACAGTTTCATTTTGTCCATCTAAGTGGGATTGCCTAGCAAACTTCACATAGCATTCATTGACGATCATATTATATTTATTACTAGATATATACCTACACACCTACACGCATAAAGAAATATACGAGTATGATTGAAACAGCCATCCAAACTTTCGTATTAATAAAAGTGGTCAAAGGACCTTACAAGCGAGTAGATTCGTGCAACTAATTTATACCTATATCAAGTGAAAAAATATAAATACTTGTTTGGTGTCCAGTTTATTAGAACTTTGATTTTTTTAATGCCCGCAAGAAACACTGACTCGTTGGGTCAATGTTGTCTTTACGAATTTCACAACCAAGGGTGCTATTCTGCAAAAAAAAAACTTAGTAAAGTATATTAAAAAGTTGAATTTCCATATAAATGTAAAGTATACTAAAAAATTTCTACTTTTTAGTATAATTATATAATTTTATTTTTAACTTAAGCTCTATCCGTTATTTTACGCATTCGCACTCACCTGCATTTGTAAGGAAATTTGTGAAATTGATTTAGGCAGTGCAACAGATTGTTCATTTGCCCTGCCTTCTTCAACTGTAGTCGTGGGTTCCCAAGACATATACTTTTGTGAGGACCATTTGTATTGGAAATGAGTCTAGGTGCTTATAAATTGACGCATAAGTATTTCTATTCTGGTATCATAGTTGATATTACAATTAATTTGGAATTTAATGAAAATGGCGTTTGATTAATATTTATTTATTGGTTGATAATGTTTGTTTTTTGTTATACAAGACACACGGCTAAACTAAGCTATTCCTGGGGTTCCTTTATTCGTCTCACAATATAAGTATTTAATGACCTTAATCTGATTTCATATTGGAGTACCTACTCGATATCCTATCTTTTCTTTTATTCACTGTATTTTTGAAACAGAATTTAGTATCTATACTTTCAGAATAGGTCCCCGAATCAGTAGCCAATTCCTGAGGCTTTCTTTAAGTGTAACGGAGCTGGTTTGCGTCGTCGATTAAAAACGTTGTTTACCGCCTACGGTGTTGCCATCGAATTTGCAAATATTTACCCCTTTCTTATCGACAGCAAAAAAGGGAACAAACGATTGTAGGTACAACACTTTCCATGACGTCACGTTAGGTGTTTTTTATTACGTAGATCGAAAAAATCAACTATACTAAACTGGAACATTGGGTTCTGTTTTTGCTTTGGAGATATTTTAAACTGACTTTTTGTTTCTTATTTTGAAACCCATAAGATCAATTGGTTTCTATACTTGACTGTTATCAAATTTTGAGTTTGATTTTTGATTTGTGAAAAAATACTACTAGTGAACTATCTAATATACCATTGCATCGCCTAATAAGAGACTGATTAAGCAAAATGCGTATTAGAACGAACATAATTCCTTTGGCTTTTGAAGTTTCGGTTAGTAATTAAATCATAGTTTGTTTTTAGAAAGCGTTTAAAAAAAAAAATGATTTATGCAAATCATAAATCACGTTTTTATTCACGAATTTTCGATTAATCTTCCATCGTTTGTTCGTTTTGGATCGCAGTGTTAATAGGCACTTTCTTATTTGTGGTTTGCCTTTGATGGTCATCTGAGATACTCTTGTCTACTGTGTCAAAAATCACGGATTACCAATTCCATTTCAAAATTCGAATCGTTCATTCCGATTTCAAAATAAGTTTATTTTTAAACAATTTAAAGCTTAAAGCCAGTAATAAATATTGCAAAAAGGCCTAGCAAAGCCAAATGGTAGGTACCTACGGTACGTACAATATAAGTATCCCAAAAGTTGGAATCGCAACGATTTCGCTGCCGCCTGACGTTGTAGACAATTTAAATATTCAAAGTTTAAACCTATTACAAGTTCGCTACTCAAACTACTGCCGCTACGAGGGCTTAAAGTTTTTGTGAATTTTCCACAAGTTGCCAGATTAACGGAACCGTTACCCGGCCCACAAGTTCGCCGTTCGTTAATTAATTAAATTGTTCTTCGGAAAATTCAGTCGCAGTTTTAGAGTTTGTACGAACAAGCACTCCGAGCAAAACGGACATTTATGAAACACTGTAAACATATAGTATACTAGTGAAAGAGGCTATCGTTGGCTCAGCCAACTTTATCCATTTTTTAGGGTTCCGTAGTCAACTAGGAACCCTTATAGTTTCGCCATGTCTGTCTGTCTGTCCGTCCGAGGATACTCTCAGAAACCGTTTGCACTAGATAGCTGAAATTTGGTACACATATGTATATTAATCACGCCAGCAAAGTGCAAAAATAAAAATAAAAAAAATGTTTTTTTTAGGGTACCCCCTACACGTAAATTGGGGAGTGATTTTTTTAATTTCAATCCCAACATGTGATTTATCGTTGGATAGGTATTTAAAAATGAACAGGGGTTTACTAAAATCATTTTTTGATAATTTTAATATTTTGGGAAATAATCGCTCCAAAAGAAAATAAAATTGTGTCCCCCCCCCCCCCCTCTAACTTTTGAGCCATAAGTTCAAAAAGTATGAAAAAAATCTAGAATATAGAACTGCATAAAGGCTTTCTAGGAAAATTATTTTGAACCTGATAGGTTTAATAGTTTCTGAAAAAGTAAATAATCTGCAAATATCGCAAAGACCGATACAGTTACGAGAAACGAGCAAATGTACTACCCGAGATCGTATCTACACTAATATTTAAAGGCCGAAGAGTTTGTTTCCTTGAACGCCCTTACTTCAGGAATTACTCATTCAAAATAAAAACGTTATTTGTGTTGAATAATCAATTTATCAAGGAAGATTTAAGGCTATATAAAATCACGCTATAACTAATAGGGGAAAAGAATAATTGGGACATGTGAAAAAAACGGTGATACGTGCGAAGCTACGGCGGGCCATTATACAGTAGCGATCCGCCCCGGAATCGCACGGATGCAATGTAAATACTTACAAATGTTGGCTTTTCTAATCTATATTACAAATAAGAACCTTTCCCTTGAATCACACTTTATAATAAATAAAACCACATTAAAATCCGTTGAGTAGTTTTAAAGATCTAAGCATACATAGGGACATACAATGGATAGACTTTGTTTTATACTATGTATTTTCATAATATGGTATGCATACTATTTTTGTACTATATGTATGTTTCAAACGTAGTGATTGAAATAGGGCAAACGGTATCAGACTGGATTAAACGTTACCTCTAAATGCAAAAAATATTCAAGCCGGTTTTGGAAACTGGTACTTACGATTTACAAAACGCAGAGACAGTAAGTCCTTGTGATCAATGACTTTTAAGTTTCCAATAAATTTCATTCAAACTAGACAATTCGAAATCTGAAAGAGATTAGTCAAAAACCTCAGTTATTTTTGCACAAATCCCAAACATTTTACCGTACGTTTTTCATAACGCAAATGACTCTTATTATGACGGTGTAAAGTGCAGTTCACATTGAAACATGTCGGATGATTTTCGCGCCATTCCTAAGGGTCCTTCACGTTACCAACAAATGACATGGCAAAGACATGAAGTGATTCAGCGCACGTTCATCCTGGGTCGGCTTTGTGTTGCTATGTTTTTATAGGATTTTGTTCCTGACACCTATTCTGTGGTAAGAGGGCATTACTGTGTCTATTTTTGTAATAATCACATACACAAAACATAACGTCCATGCCGAAAAAACTGGATTTGATGTCATACAAATCCTCGAATAAAGAAACTAAATAAGGGAAATAATAAAACAACTTCCCATAAGTGTAACTGTATTCAATATAAGCATCTATAAGAGCCAAATTACACTTATGTAATGTTAAATTTATTTTGATTTATAAAACCATTCCCAGGTATAATATTTTTTGGGAATCTGACTTAAGGTTAGCCATATAAGAACTAGGTTTACGTTAAAACTAGCTTTGGCCCACTATATCGTGCGCTATCATTCGGGATAAAAAGTGCCATATATACCTATGTTAATCCAGTATTTTATCCAACTTTCTCGCAAATTTTATCCAAGTAGTTTTTGCAAGTAAAAAACATAATTATATTTTTTTTTTACAAACTTTCGCGTTTACAATATAAGAAGGATTTACTGATCAGGATAAATGCGTATTTCATTTAAAAACCTAAAAAAGTTGGGTAGGTACCTATGTACGCGTAGTGTTATTTTTAAAAGCATAATCCACGATAGGTAAAGGGCTTTATTTTCGCTTGTACGTTATCACGTGATAATTCACGAACGTATGTGCTCAGTGGGCTCATAAATTTGCAGGCCCGTGATTTATTCGGGGATTACGCCGCTTTACGCTATCACTATGGCCGCGTTTTGTACACACCTCAGAGACGTGCACTGTATGTACCTGATTAGGTACTCATGAATTTCGAAGATTCAATTTTCAAATTAATTAATCTGTGCTGCTTAATCTTTGTCCGGGTCATTTGATGTCATTTAAGAAAATAAAAGTCACACGTCGCGATCCCAAATTCGAATTTAGAATCCTTTTGTGTCAACACGTGGCGGGTTGTCATATTTGAACCGAAAAAAAGGCATTCTTTTTAATATTCTCGATTCTTGCTACCGGCCAGACATGTGTTATTATTATTCCGTGCCTCATTCAGCTCTCTTTGTGCGGACAAAGAACGGTCCACGGAACTATGGCCGGGGCATAATACGGGACATTATACGCGACATAAAGGAACCGAGAAATGTTGGAAGAAAAATGTTACGCGTTTATTCAATGTGTATTTCTGATGTAAAACAAACTGACATCGAATGTAAATACTATTGTGGAGTGTTGTCATCCGAAAAATAACTTTCATAATAGACATTTAATGGGTCCTTTGATGAATGGAGTCTCTGCGTGGACAAACATTGCCGTACCGTGCCTCGCGTGCTAACCTTTAGGTTTAACGATAGATTAACAATAGATAATTTGTTATCTATCGGTGGTAATCACAATTTCCTTGCGCGACACAAATATTTGCAACAGATAAGGTAATGTTTTTCGAACCTTGATTATGGAATCAAAATAAACAAACGGTGGGCACCCGTTTATTATTGCCGATGCCCTTGCTTCAACATTGTTATCATTTGTATATGACCACAAATGAATAATAAATTGATTTAAATAGTTTAGTAAGCCATGTTTGTCGGTCAATCTCCAATCTTGGATCCAACTGCTATATGATTGGTGATATATATCTCATAGTGACATGTCTGTCAATCTCATGTAAACAACCAATCACGTAGCAGTTGGATCCAACGCCCACGTATCGCCATATAGTGGATTTTCATACGCAAACCCCCTCATTAATTACACTATACACTTAAAATAATTTAACGGGTCAAAACGCGACACCATTTTTATTTAGTAGTTAATACGAACTGACTCAGCTCGTGACCACGGTTGGTGCAACCTAACCGAAACGTCGGGCAGTAAGTAGTTCGTATTAACTACTAAATAAAAATGGTGTCGCGTTTTCACCCGTTAAATTATTTTAAATAGTTTAAAATGGAACGCGAAAGTCTTAAAATGTATACAATATACACTATTTAAAATAAGACCGAAGACATTGATAGCAATATCCTGTCCAGTGGTTCGGGAACAGTATACAAGTATGAGTCCCCGACACTCGACATTTGAGCAACTCTACGTAAACCTTCCGAAACAGTAGTCTCCTTATTCCCAGTCTCCTTTATCGTTCATCTATTTCCCTCCATCTCCCTTGGAGAAGGGACAGATACAATTGAAGGTTTGCTGCGCTGATGAATGCGTAACTAGGGGAGAGCCTACCCGTACGCGATCCAAATCACTCTAGGACAAGGTGACTCCAGAAAAAGGCTAACCTTTTTTCGGTATCTGGGGCTCTATCTGAATTATATTCCTACTATTTCAACTGGATGAACTGGACTGGATGTATTTATAAAACCATAAATAATTTCTGTGTAAATTTAAGGCTAGTTTAAAAATGCCTTATCTAAAAATCACCATATGTCATCAGTTATACTATTAAAACATTCTAAGAATATAAACGTAGTGTTATAAAGATAGCAGAGACTTTTCTCATTAAATCTTTGCCAGTGAATGACTACATAATGAATGCGTATGACAATGTCTGTCAGTGTGTTTATGCATGTAAATAAATAAATCCACACGTAGTTTCATCTATGAGTACTTATTTACATTCTTCGTCATGTTTGCGTGAACTCGGAACTAAAGGCACCTAGATCTAATTATGTATTTCATAGCTGTCCACGTTCAACAAGCAGGCTCTGTCCGTTTCGCCACGGCGTTTCAAACGTGTCACGGTCCTTCGAGCCGGATCGCCAGGCGTCAGCACTTTTGGATGCTGGCAATTTGTAACTTAATAGAACGGAGTTAAAGTTTCAATTCAAGTGTAGGGTATTTGAATCCCACTGAAGTTTCAAAGATTAAAATACATATACAGATAAGACATTACCGTATCTTGTCCGTTATTGAATAGATCGTTATGCTGTCAATATTTAATAGAGAATATGATAAATTTTGAGTACAATTCGTTTCGGCAACGTAGTTTCTTCATATCTCAGTAGGTATATTACTAAGTAATTTTTTCCACATGTCACGATTCATAAAAGGCTAAACAGTGTTTTTTTTACATAAAACATTTTAGGCTTTGTACCACCCTTATGTCATAGCTATAAGAACTAATGTCGAACTGCAAGTTTAGGTAATAACATTTTAACAAATCAAAAACCTAAAAAACGAGTTTCAAGCTACAAGCTTTAAAAATTACGATACTTCCATACAACCATTTATCCCTCTTTTCAATCCCTTTTAGAAGATAGTCATGGGCTACTTTTTAATACGACAAAAGTGCCCTTGTCTCTGTGCTTATGTCCTACCTGTCTCTTAAAGTATTTGTGTACCAAATTCAATTTGAATCGATTCAGTAATGTAGACGTGAAAGTGTGACAGACATAGTTACTTTTACATTTATATTATAAGTAAGGATTATTCATCTGCGCATTCTTATTTCATGACAGCACAGACCCATTATGTAACAGTACCCGAGCCGAAACTGAGCTATTGTCTTGCACTTATGCTAATACGCAAACGGTTTAATATTATTAAACACACATTTTTAATGGAAAACCACAATGAGTCAGTTTGAGGATTTGGGACAAGGTGAGCGGACGTGGATTTTTATTACAAATACTTAATACTATTCACGTATTTAGAGAATGACGTTGTAAAAGGGTTTTTGGATAGCGTGGAAATTGCTTGTTTCATGAGAATTTTTAAGAATTCTCCCTAAGGTGGACCGACGGTATTGGATTAGAAACAAACAAAGGAACTAAGTAAAGTTTGTATGTAAATATTAACACTTTGTCATTAGAATTTGATACATGGGAATTTAGAAGCAATAAGCAATTGCAAGACATATGCAACTTTTAAAAAATTAAATATTATTTAAAAACGTAAAATGTCAAGACAAAGTAAAATTTTAAAGCCCAGAGACAACCTTAAGAAATGCCAGATTAAAAGTAATGTTAAAACTGTAAAAAGGCTCCGACATTCCTATGTCTCTATATAACATACTGCTGCTGTTACGGACTCCTGTCCGTAACAGCAGCAGTATATTACTGGCCATCTGAACAACATCTTAGCTTTTTCATCAAATCTACCAGATGGAATAAAGATAGTACATATGACCAGCAAGATACCTCACTAAAATTTAAATCTTATTTCATATTTTTCTAAAATAATTATGATTGGAGACAATAGTACAGCTTTTAAAGGGTATATCATATAACAGAACACATACTTCTGTGTTTGAATATTTTATAATGGTTTAATACTTACCAGGTCCAAAACAAATATATACCAAGTAAACAACACTAACTGGGATAGCTATTAACAATTTCATACATTTCATTACAAGTTCATTGACATAAAACATCTTTCTTCTCTCAATGGATTCTAAACACGCGTAACTCAAACACAAGTGCACGAAGCTATGCATGCCTTCACATGACATTCACTAAAAACATCAAAAGTACCTGTTAGTCTATTCGGAAGCTTCCTGTACCGACAAAGAGTTCCGCGGATTCGCCACGCCCAAATCAAAATATATTATCGTAGTATAAATCGACAATAACTGGCAACATCGAAAAAAAAGTATTCGCACAATCAATCAAGCGATAAGCCAATAAACCTCAACGATGCTCTTTTGAATTCGGAATTCGATTTTTGAAATTCGCGTTCGCTATTGTTAGCATGGCCGGCGGCGCGCGGATCTGCCTTGTCGAATTGTACAATGAGGGGCGACCGGAAACGAACGTCGGTGTCTCCTTCTGAATAGATCGGACGGTGATGCGTTCAGGAACTATTGAGGTCGACGTGGAACGTCACGGGTACGGTCGACAAAACAAGTAAAAGGTAAGCTGAGCATATTTGATGCAGGAATTGAGCGCGTACCGTTTGTGATCTTTTGCATCCGAACTGAATTCTGGATGAAAAGAGAATGGTGACATTGATATTTGCCATCTATCTAACACCTATGACTTTTCAGGCTATGAAATTTCACTCAAGCTAGTTTTTATGTTATTTAAGCATGTATTGGTAAAAGGACAATAAATTTTGACGACTAATTGATCGATTAGTATCTATTGCATTATAAATATCTACAGAGAATATCGTATCTTAGCTTAAGCTAAATACATAACGTGAGTTATTTTTCAAAAGTATTATTTTTCGTATCTAAAACAAGAATCATCATAATTATCTAATTTTTATTCTGACCGTACCTCGCGAATACGATACAATAAAGAATATTGTACAACAATACAACGCCCCCTATTGTAAAGGAAGGCATTATAACATCGCGCCTTTGCATTAAAAAAAAACTCGGGGTTGCAAGAGCAATAAAACTAAATATACCATAAAAGGTGGAAGTAATAATGAAATATGTATTACATGGGTATAATGTTGTTAGCCCCCGTTTAGGGAAGAATGGGCCCTTTGATAGTTCGTTTGACTTGTACCTTTTGTGTGGAATTGTCCGTGAAATCGTAAGAGATGATAGATTTATTGGGCGGTCGGGATGTTCTCTAAACGGTTGCTACTAATTACAGGGGACGATTTGGTATTAACGTGTCGTTATGACATCCGACGTGCTAGTAGGTAGGTATTGCTTGTTAAATAAATGGTGACTGTTGAGATAAATTAAAAGTTAATTATTTTAACTTAGTAGGTACCGTACCAAAAAAACATGATCACTTGTACATAGAAGTTTGACGCAGATTATTTGATTTGATTTTCAATTTAATATCTATACGCGTTAATGAGTTTATTATACTTTTTTGTGTAAAGTCTGAAATAATTAAAAAACACAAATATAATCATTTTAAGCAAAAACAATACCAACTACCACTCGATTTTCTGGAATGCCACCTGGATGATGTTGTCGTAATCATGGTACCACGGAAGAGACATCTCCTTTCCAACAAACTGACTGTGTGTCTTAGTGCAAAATTAGTAATAAGTGTAGCTTTCATTTGTAAAAAAAAACACTGAGTTTCTTGCCGGTATCTTCTCTTTAGTTATAGGTTCCGAACCGGAGGTAGCTTCATTTGCTTTATATAAAGACTATTCATAAGTATTACTAATGTAATCTATGTGAATAAAAAAGATTGAATTTGACTTTGACTTTGAACAAAAAATCATGAAAATCGAGTGATATACGACCATCCGTGAACATACATAAAAATACCAAACAGAATAATAATACAGTCTCATTTTGAAACAACCTTTCTTTGAAGATGGTTAAAAATAATAATTTACTGTTTCGGAATCTGTGGTACAATTTTCATATTACACCGATTCATACTTTCCCCATCAAATCCGAAATTATTCCTTCACAAAATTGATTTTGCGGCCCTTCGCTACGATTCAAATAAAAATAAACTCAAAATCAAAGGTGCTAAAGTTCTTTACAGGCAAAGGGACGGCACGGCGAAGAGGAGTGGTCACTTTCGTTGGGAAGTTAAGCCGGTTCACACTAATTAGTGTTAATCAAATAACGTCCTCCTTCACAGCCGAAACTCGCTTTTCTTGTAGGTATGAAATCGTGTGTGGCGTAGACTCGGTTAATAAGTTTCTCCTCGTTATTTAATGAATTCCTTTGAGCTTTTAAACCTACTAACATAAGAACAGCCTAGACGTCTAGTAGGTGGGACGTCACAACACAAATCAATAAAAATGTCTTAAGTCAAATTTAGACTTAATTTCGAAACGTATAAAGGCCAATTTTCATTAGGAGATTTCAATCCATGCCATGTGTAATTCGATCAACTGCCTAGAACTGGAGCGAAACTATTTTTTATGCCCAGCTCAGATCATTTTATACAGAAACATATTTATTCATTAAATGAACGTTAACGATAACTTTATTTATTTATTTTATGACATATAGCAAGCTAATTAACAATAAAGAATACATAGGTGCAGATGGATAATTTATCGTTCCACATATTTTTATGATTTTTTAAGTCTTGTGCCTTTTTCATAATACACGTTTTGATTTAAATTTGAATTTAAATATATGCATGCGCAAATCGATATTACTTTAGCTAGAATTATGTAACCATTTTGAAATGTTTATTTCACAAATATTAATTATTCCAATAACCTTATAACATGAAACAGTATGTAAAACCAGGCACAGTAGGTACCATCCATATATTTCACGATGGATCTTGTTATGAGTTTTCTATATTGTTTCGGGTCTGGGTGTTGTGGTACAGTCGTTGTTCCGGATTTTTGTAACACAAGTGCTGAAGATTATCACAGGACCAGAGCAATTTATGTGCTGTGATGTAGGTATATGGCAACCCAGTCACATGACACCAGTATACATTTTCATGTACGACAGCAATCAGCATGTCCTGTCATCATCACGTCACAATCACCGGAGTAAGCTGCAGGCCACAAACAGGAAACAATCAGTCTGCGTGACTGACACTAATTTATGAACAATCACAAATCTAGCAAAGAATTTAATGTCTACACAAATAGAGTAAGAGACAGCGTTATCAGTGATAACCGACTTCGTGGAAAATTACAGAAATCTATTTGCAGGCACCTCTTGTACTCGCAATTGAGCTGTGCCCGCTAGCGCCATGAAAAAATAAAAAAGCGCAACTATTTAAGGCGCTCCTCATTATTCAATAGTATTTAAAACGTTTGCCAATAAACCTCAACGATGCTCTCTCGCTTTTGAATACCTGCAATAGGTCTTCTAAATAACTAAGTTAAAATGGAACGCCGTTTGCGTTCCATTTTGCACCTTTGAAATAAGTTAACGGGTCAAAGCGCGGCAACATTTTTAGTAGAACTACTTACTGCCCGACGTTTCGGTTAAGTTGCATCAACTGTGGTCACGAACTGACTGACCTCACCTCATTTAATTCTGCTTATCCTACTAATATCATAGCCCGTAGGATTAGTATGCTGAAGCGGCAATGGGCTGGCCACATAGCACGAAGATCGGACGGTCGATGGGGCAAAAAGGTTCTTGAGTGGAGACCACGTACCACCAAGCGCAGTGTGGGACTGCCACCTACCAGATTGACCGACGACCTAGTGAAAATTGCTGGGTCTCGTTGGATACAGGTGGCAATGGACCGGTCGCGCTGGAAATCGGTTGGAGAGGCTTATGTTCAGCAGTGGACAGGAACAGGCTGAAATGATGATGATGATTATAAACGTAATAGTTTTTAAGAATATATGTATATCTGGATGTATGTTACACTTTTAACTAAACGTAAGTATGATTTAGGTACTAGATTAACATACAGCATATTTTTATCCAAATAAAACGTTAATGAAATATCTTTTTAGTAAAATAAGAATAAGTTTTTTCTTAACAACAGAGACGCTAACAAAATCCTTACAAATTTTAACGAAAATATAAAATCTGCTAATCGTTTACTATCTTTTTAATTAAAAATTTAGATGCTAGATGCTCAGTAGCCGTCACCGTACACGTAAATTTAAAAATACCACTTAATGTCTACTAAGTTTTATGGTGATATAAAGACTTAATTTATTATAAGAATTGTCTAATCTACGTAACATATATAAGCCTTCTAAGTAGGTACTCTTAATATTTTTTACTAAATCCTCCTCAAATTGCACACAGATATTTTAAGACGTGTACGACGTGACTCACTAAACGCGACCAAATCTTTATTAATTAGAATTCCATTCTATTTTACGTGATACAACAATATAATTTATGAGTTAGAACTTAAGAAGATTTGCGAAATTCCAACACACAAATGTCAACAACTCTTTTAGTCAAATGATTCAATTTACCTAAGATCAATTTTAAGAGAGGTAAGGTATAGCGATTTATCGCTCGAACTGAAGCAGCCCGACTAGTGAAATACCTCCACCTTACAGAAGACCGCAGCCAAATAACAATCACTTCTGTGTTGTTGTGTTCCTGCGTGTGAGTAAGGTTTCCAGAGCTCCTGGGGGGGGGTGCTACATTAGTAGCAGGGGTCAAGCCTTCAAGGTAAGGGCGACAAGTCCAGTAACAGATTTATTATGCTGTACTTGTCAAAAGATCAGTCAAGCAGTTTTAGTTCTATGAGCAAGCAGACCATAAAGTAAGTAGGTATGTAGGTAAGCTGAAAACTTCCTATAATAATGATCATTACAATCCAAATCAATTTATTCAAACATGTTAATTACAAGTTCCACTTATGCATCATCAAAATGAATATAAACCGAAATTGAAGCTACAGACTCAAAGGTGACTGACTGACTGACATAGTGATCTATCAACACACAGCCTAAATCACTGGACGGATCGGGCTGAAATTTGGCATGAAGGTAGATGTTATAACGTAGGCATCCCCTAAGAATGGATTTTGAGCAATTCTACCCCCAAGGGGATAAAATAGGGGATGAAAGTTATAACTAATTCCGCGCGTAGGAAGTCGCGGGCGATCGCAAATACAGGATAAGAATAAGTAATAAGTGGGTTCGATTCCCGCACCGCAAGGGGAGATACAATTTTTCTGTTTTTTAAAATAGGATAAGACTCCAACTATATTTCGAATAAATCTATTCTTTGGTCCTGAAACAAGGTCTCCACTTTGGGTCAGCAAAGCCCATGATGTTGCACTAATCTATGAAGACACACACAAATTTTATACACACATATACATATATGCTCAGTATAATATAACAAAGTGGTCATACCTTTCCCAGTTGCACGTGACCGCATTCTCCAAAACCTCACATTACTCACAGAAACAACATCTGTTAAAAGATAAAGAAAAATCCAAACAATCAAAGGAGCATTTATTTGAATCAAACATTAAATATTTACCTCAATAACGTGATGTATGTACAACACGATAATTTCTAATGCTCGGCAAATTAATTTAGCTGTACCTGAATTGAGCAGACAAATAGCATCAATACAGCGACAATATTAGATGTGTACAATGTACATAGCTTGTGTAGTTGTTATTAGGGGAATGTTTATCTATAAATAACGCGAGTTTAGTTATAATAATAACTGACAACACATGTATTTGGGCGGTTATGATGTCACATCCTTAACTCAATATCGATATATTTTTTTACAGATTTATTTCATTTCTTATATCAGTAGGGGACACGCTCACGCACTGCGAGAATATCTTCTCTTCTTTTTTAATTAAAAAAAAGTTTGCCAGCGCTGAATGAATAAATAAATAAATCAGTATAAACATTAAAATATCAAGATCGATTTAAATTACACAATAGTACACACATTTGTATTTCTAATGTATAATAAAAAGTATGGACACATCGATGTATTTCACGAAAAAATTTGTCATTTTCGTTACTTACTTAAGAATCAATAATTATGTAGTTATTTATTTAATAAAACAGAGTGTATATTGTTAAAATCAACAAAGTCTGAGATAACTATTGGTGGAAATTGTTTACGACAAATATGTTATTAACTTAATTTATTCTATATGTAATACAATGATGCTGTTTTTTTTCCTGAATAAATAAATAAAAATAAAATGTTTAGGTTAAAAATATAGTATTATTTTATTCTTAAACAATAAAAAAACACGAATTTCCAAGATAAGTACACGTTACACAAATATTACTGATCGCCACACTAGGATAAGCCTGCCGTGGGGAGCATAGTGAGGTATTAAACAGTATGGATGAATCTAGCACAAGTGCGACACGCATTTTTATTACGAAAAATAAAAGTAAAAGCATTGTACAATAGGTACAACATTATGCTGAACAAATAATATTAGATATATTATTATTATTTTACAAATTTAGCTGGATACGTACAAAGTTTAATAAAACCCAGTAAATTATTAGGGCATTCTAAAAAAACTGTGGAAGAATTTTTCAACTAACCAGGAATATCAGATTTTTTTTAAATCTATGTGAATCAAAGTTGTTGTCGGCCAGGACCAACTGCATAACGAAGCACGGTCATGTTTGTGAAAAATGTCACTAAATGCGGCAAAAATTGTCACCCATCTAATACCATATGCGGTGGAAGCTTAACCTTTTGTTATCGTTTTCAAGCAATTGTCACAATCGTGCTAAGAACACCACTAGATATATAAGCTGCTACGACATTGAATCTAGTGCCATATTCACGCCGTCAATAAATAAATAAATATTGGACAACATCACATACATTGCTCTGATTCTGTGGTAAGCTTAAGCACTTATGTTACAGAATCAGAAACAACGACGGCACCACAACACCCAGACCCAAAACAATATAGAAAAGATCGTTTCCCATATTGACCCGACCGGGGATCGACCTCAGAGATGGCGCGACGCCAAAGTCAGGCCCGCTTGCCTCTCTGCTACGGAGGTCGTCAATACTTAATACCTCTAAAATCCTGGTAACGCGTTAAGGCTCGTGATCTTCAGATCAAAGAGGTCTTCTATCTATATTTCTGTGTTGTTACCAGTTTTGTTAGGAGAGTTTTAGATTGATAAACTTAATCGTCTGATAAGAAAAAATAATGTTGGAAGAGGATGTCAATAGTCAGTCCTGGCTTGACCTCTCCGGTCATGTCGGTCTGCCGTCCCACCAGATTGTGAAGAAAGAGAGAGTGCACTCGTGCGTTGCGGAAACGTTTAGGTACTCTATTGCCCGGTCCTAATGTGCCAAAAATGACTATAAATTTTTCTACGAGTCGTTAATTCTAATTCCGAATTTAACCACTTATCATAAGTCGTCCGTCGGTCGTTTTTAGCTTACGCCTCGCGTAATTCATTACTATTTATTTACCAGAACGGATAGTTTTTCAAATATTCGAACCAGGTATTAATGATTTCCTGTGTAATTCGTTGATCTCAATGAGATTGTGGTCAATGATATTGAGATCTTTACGATTGTGGTCAATGTCATTGAGATCAACAAATTATAGCTTGGACTGGTCGGGACGCTGTTATCGCTAAATACAGACATCAACACACTCGATATCTCTCGCCGTCACATTTATAATAATAGCACGAAAACCCTACGCGTGCTAAAATATCCCTCATTATTACACTTAACAGGTAATTTGTCTAAGTGCTCGCGTATCCGCTAAATTATCACATGTCCGTGGCACAACTAAGAAATTTTCCACGACAGCCGTCCGTGAGTCCGTGAGGCCACGACTGGAGACACAAGATGGCTGCTGCCAGGGCTGCCAACTTTTAGCAACATCACAAAGATTTTCCTGAACCCAAGTAACTATCGAAGACCTTGGTCGAATGACGTGCAGAACTAGAAAGTAGAAACAACAAAGATAGCTTCAGATAGTTCTGTCCACGACGATCCGCTCCGCCCATTCTCTGTAATACATCATCATCATCATCATTTCAGCCTGTTACTGTCCACTGCTGAACATAGGCCTCTCCAACCGATTTCCAGCGCGACCGGTCCATTGCCACCTGCATCTAACGAGACCCAGCAATTTTTACTAGGTCGTCGGTCCATCTGGTAAGTGGCCGTCCCACACTGCGCTTGGTGGTACGTGGTCTCCACTCAAGAACCTTTTTGCCCCATCGACCGTCCGATCTTTGTGCTATGTGGCCAGCCCATTGCCACTTCAGCTTACTAATTCTACGGGCTATGTCAGCAACTTTAGTTCGTCTACGGATTTCCTCATTCCTGATTCGGTCACGTAGAGAAATGCCAAGCATAGACCTCTCCATAGCTCGCTGAGCGACTTTGAGCCTTCTAAAAAGTTCTTTTGTGAAGCACCACGTAATACATATTAATTAACAATGGATGCAGAATATTACGGAGTACACAGGTTTGGCAAAAAAAATCGGAGCCTCCCGCTTGCTCCTCAAGCACCGCAGGGGCCCAAGATAGACACTACTGGGATGCGTCTTCATAGATTGAACTTACTGGACACAAAAATCTAATTCGCTTAAATTGCTCCTTTTATACTTTGTTATTGTAAGCAACATTACATGACGTAGTTGATATGACAATTTCTATTCTACTCAATTTCGTAATCGAACCGGCGATTCTTCGATTAAATGGATGTCTTCAATACGGCAGAGTATAAGAGTGAACTATAAGCCTGGTTTAAATCTCAGTAGCAATGAAAAGCTCACAATTTCTTTGCGTGGCGGAATTTTGACAACACTTTTTATATTTTGGATTAACCAAAACACTGTTGTGTTTTATAAAGGAAGTTTTTAAAATTCTTTATCTTTTCTAACTTTGACCACGTATTAATTTGGCAATTCGACAACTAAACCCACATTCGCCAGCCCTGCTCCCCGCTAAAGATTTCAGCAAACATAATTATTGAAAGTCGCACGTCCGCCGGTGTTTGATCTTACTTATTGGCCAACAGAGCGATTACGGTTATACACACCCGAAGGCGCTTGGCAATTGGCCATGCAAATAGTTATGCGATTGCAGTATCAATGGGGAACCACCTCCTGTATGATCACTCAAAGTGACTCAGGATTCATATGCTTAGGGTAAGGAGTGGAACTCTCAGCCGATGTCAGTTGTTCCGAAACGCTGTGGACATCCTTAAAGCCAAAACTGAACGGACACCTTTAAGGCAAAACATGTACCATCATATACCTCATCTTCGTCTTCCATCAAGCGATATTGAGGTCAAATAGACTCGCCAAATCAGTATAACAGTCTTACGCCCGGTTCCAATATCAGAAAAAGGATCCCTTCTTATTACTGATAGTAATAAATTACACAAGTCGTAAGCTAAAAACAACGGACGGACGACTGATGACAGCAGGTATGGAAAGTAAATTATGGAACGGTATAAACGACTCGTAGTCGGTTGGAGAAAAGTGGACAGTAATTTTCGAAACATTACGAATCGTAAAATATTGGACCTGGGCGGGCGTCGGTGTAAGTTAAGGATTCACAGCTAGTTATACTAGCGCTATATGTATGCTGAACAATAAGGCTAACCCACCCTATCGTCATGACGCCAAGATCGCCGATTCAGTCCAAACCGGTTGTCACCAATTTCATATTTACAGCGCTAAGGAATGGAAGGCTAAATGTATTGTTGACATCACCTATTCTTACATTTATTTAACAACCAACGCGTATTTTAAACTATGGATCTAGATTTTTTTTATATTGCACTTCAAGATTGACCTCATCCCACTTGATGTTAAGTGGTAATGAGGTCCTAGCTTAAGGGTGACATGTACAGCATAATACATCTGTTTATTTATTTATTTATTTATTAGGATATCCAACAGCAATACCATGAATTTACATAAAAAAACCAAACATGATACATAAATCTAAGCCAATAACAGGATACCACAACATGGCTTACGTAAATTAGACATTTTGTTAATCGAGAGGTATGATGTAGGTAAGAAGTAAAAAAAAAAGTAAAAAATGTGTTGGTGCCAGTCACGTGGAGATAGAATGAGATGAGTTAAACAATTTACCAAGGTGAAATGTGAGAATTTTAATAAAATATGAATAAATATATCTATAATATATATTATATTGTATATTGTAACATAGATTACACAACTATAAATGTGAAGATATTAATAATGACTAACGCAAGTTCCGCAAAAAAAAAAAAAAGAGAACAATAATAATAGCAGCGTATTAAAATCTGATATTAATGTTTACATTCAAATAGAGCACAATATGGGATACATATTGAAAATGATAGCTAGTACACACGCATTATTTACGGGTTTTTAAGTTTATCCAAGATCCTACCCTTGAAGAGAGGCTTGGATAAGGCAAAAATATCAATATCATTAAATGATATATTGTAAATTTCGGTAGTTCGAGTGAAGTACTCATTTTTGCAGTATTTGGTACGGCTACCTGGTATGTTGAAAAGTTTGGCCCTACAACTACGAGGGGGACGATTCGGGATGTGAAACCTAATTAACGAAGAAAGTGCGGGGCAATCTAAATTTGAGTTCACTACGTCATGTAGGAAAGACAAATCCAACATGGTTCTCCTGCTTTCGAGACTAACGAGACCATAGAATTTACATGCTTCATCATAAGATGGAAACCATTTTTTTGCTTTGAAATTCAGGTGTTTTATGAATATCTTCTGAATCCGTTCAATTGTATGCTTATGCACTGCATATTGCGGGTTCCAGACTATGCTAGCAAATTCCAAGTGACTCCTAACGTAGGCATAGTAAATTACTTTCAGGCAGAAAATATCTGTGAATGATTTGCAGGTTCTCATCAGAAAGTTCTCTCATCTGTTACTGGAATTGTCGCCCTTACCTTGAAGGCTTGACCCCCGCTACTAATGTAGCACCCCCCAGGAGCTCTGGAAACCTTACTCACACGCAGTAACACAACACAGAAGTGATTGTTATTTGGCTGCGGTCTTCTGTAAGGTGGAGGTATTTCACCAGTCGGGCTGCTCCAGTTCGAGCGATAAATCGCTATGCCCTACCTCTCTTTATATATATTATAGATTCTAGCCCAAATCAATTCTCAGTCAGCACTTCATTTTTAAATGAGTAGTTGGTGCCTCTTCAACAAATCATGGTTCAAATGTATGTGAAGAAACGTTTGCCCCGGGCGAAAAAAATCAATTTATCCTATAAAATACTTAACTGTCTCAATTGTGAGGCAGCACAATTTTGAAACTCTGATCATTTCTATATGCCCTCAGGTATGGATGTTGTGGTAACGTATTTTTTTCTGATTTCTATAATACAAATCATTTAGCTACTTACCACAGAAACAGAGCAATGTAGGGGATTTTGTGCAATATTTATTATTATTTATTTACTAACTAATAATGTTCTTTATATTGATCTCAGTTAAGCAACACATCTTGCCAAACAGACTAAATTTCGATCCTAGTATACCATACCATACCAGACCATAGGTACATGACTTAATCCCAAAATAACGCAAGACTTGTATTACGGAAACCAGAACCAACGTTGTACACACCCAGATATATTTTAGATCAAACACAAAAATGTTCATCACAGATAGGTACTAGTATTTGTCCGATGTGATTAGGAGTCAGGGCCTTTCGTTCCCCCGCAAGCTCGGCGAAGATGAAAAGGCCATCTACGGCCATTATCTAAGTTAAGGAAAACAAATTTCCAGTGTGAAGATCGGGCCTACCCTTGACAACCCTTTTCTTTCTTTTTAAGGCGGAAAAAATGCATTTTCGCACCGTACCACTGCCTTGGGCACGGCAGCGGTGTGGGACGGGACTTCCCCGCCCAGAAAGGACGAAGACTACTTGAACTAAAAACTCCCCCTCGCTCTTATCGCCTTTGGTTAGCGCCATGGGAAAACGGTATCAACCATAACAGCCTTGACAACCCTTAGTTCAATCGCCAGGAAAGGAAACCATTGTCCATCCATTGTTGAAGAGAACAGGGAAAGACCAAGGAAGGTCACAAATTAAAAAAATCGAGAAATGAGCATTTGGAAATACAACCAGATCGGTTACACTAAGGCATTCGCCTCCATAGGCACACCATTGTGACTGCGTATGATTTAAAAAGAACCATCACGAGTTTTATAGTTTATCATTGGTGAAAATAGGAGCTAATGCAACTTTTGGTGACAACCTCATTTTCGAGTTTTATGAGACATTCCTATTTTTTTCCTGTACTCTTCAAATATAAATACATCCTTAGTTCATCCATGCATCTCCATGGATCCAGCAGCGAATCCTGCCCCCAAACCGGCTGGTACAGTCCAATATTGACAGCGCAAATGTTCCCAGCCTTGACCGCGACCTTCAGCCAGGTTCAACGCTGATAACTAGAGTTAATATTGGCACCGTACACGCCACTGTTTGATGAACGCTCCACTCTATCAATATATAAACATAATATTTATATTTGAGCCGCTTTCGGTTCACTAACAACTAGCACTTGTGTAATTTGTCTCTGAAACTGATAATCTGTAAGTCTATGTGTTTTGTGACGTGTATTTGCGGTGTACATTGTGAGTGTTTGCTGTTTTATCAAGTGGGTCCTGCGGGGAAGGAGTGCGATTAAAAGGTTTAAGACTTACCTTATTTGATGAAACGAGCGGTAGATAGAGGGTAGTTCTAAAGCTATAGTAAAGGTTTTTTTGCTTAAATCACAGTCAGACTGTTAAATATGGAACAGATACGAGTAATATTTAAAAATTAATCTGTTCCTATTTAAAATTTCTATAATTGAATAACGATAAGTTACTTTTTTTCAGTTTTCTTTGCCTACCCGACCATTCTTAATGTACGGAGAGTGGTTGTGAAGTTACCAGTTATCAGCAGTTTTTCTTAAATTGCTATAAAGAAAGTTCATAATTAAAAGATGTGAGCACAAATTTAAATGTAGTAGGTTTCCTAATCGAATAAAATATAAATAAGGTAGGTACGATTGTTTCTGAACTATTTTGTTTAGTTTCTTTGCCTACTTAAATATCAATGATGGCTGTGAAGCCTTATCATCTTCACCAAACTCTGCGAAGAAGACTCTCACCCATACTTGATTTAAGCAACAACCAGAGAGCGCCTCCATCAAAGGGCACAACCGAAATAGATTAAAACCGAATTCCCCTCATACAAAACCACGGACGTAAGTAGCACACAACCTTTTTCAGGTCCCTAACGATACATATTTTATTATTAGTAAATAAATTTTAGGTACTTCTAAATCCACGCATGTGAGGTCACGAGCGAAAGCTAATACTTGACCCAAATAAATCATTTCAGATTCCCTCAGCCATACGAAGATGACAGGAAAATCATATCGACTATATAGTAGCGAGTCTGAAAGGGCGTATTTACGAAGAAACAGCTTTCAAAATTCATCCAGGGTGGTAATTAAGTACCCGTATCTCATCTCACGTGTCGTAATGAGCTAAAGAGACCGACGCTGCACAAATTATCGGCTCCACTGTAATGTGACCCTCCGATGCCCTTATTCGGTGAAGGCCTGTTCGGATGCGTGGGCGAGATGGCGGTCGAGTTTACTTGACTGTCGGGTCTCTGTAAAGCATTTGATGAAGTTCATGTTTATCTTTTAAAGTTAAGCATATCCTGCAACGACTTTAGGCTTCAGGATGAACGACATTCAGGAATAAGGAGATTGAAGTAAAAAAAAATATAAACATTATTGTACATATTTTGATTTAAATTTTTTGCTTTCCTTTTATAAATGTTATCATTTCAAAAAGATATCATTTTCGATTGGTCCGTCTTAACACTTTACATTAGCCTAATTACCCCATTTTTCATAAGTAAACGCAGAAATAAGACCATATAAAAAGACCACGACGTGAGAATCAGACTCGCACAGCATGGGCTGCATAACCTATTTTCCTGTCCTTCCATTTTTTCTTTCATTATCATTTTAAAAAAACTTTACCGGGATATATACCTGTAAGCTTATATTATCTGTTTAACTCGTTCATGACCCAAAACGTTAATTTTATTTTGTCGACCTAAAACTTTGATTATTACTGCTTCAAGGAACTACAATTCAAATACTTGATATGAATGTTTACATTATACCTCAACGCGTTCATTTTAATATAAACGGTCGCAACGGACAGAGATGGACAACGATGTGTTTTTTTTTAACCTAGTTTTTTTAGATGTATGGTAAGTACCCAAAAATATGAAAGGTGAGCACAAGTGAGCTAAAGCGGGATTCTGAGGCAAGTAGTTGTAAACGAAGCATCAGCTCCTAAAGCGCGCCTTGTGTTTGAGTTTCCAATTGGTGACCGTGTAGCCGCGCGTTTTGGGCTAACGCGTATTTGTTTAGCGATGTGCTAGTAAGTGATCGCCCGCAAGACGTTCGTCAGCCTTTGGGACGCGATCGAATTTGGGGGTTTCTAAAATTCCAATGTAAAACAATCTCTTTTTACTAGGTTTTGAAATTTTTTTTAGTACCTACTTCACGTCGATAAGTATGTTGTTTTAAACATATTTGGCAAAGGGCACTTACCGGAAACTAAAGAGTTGATACATCAGAAAATTCATCGCTTACAATAACTTGCAATTAGCTCAGTTGGAAGAGCCGCACGCGCGATACGTGAAGGTGGTGGGTTCAAGGCCCACACCGCAAGGAGAGATGGAATTTCTTCTGTTTCTTTAAAATCTCTTTTTACGTTGCAAAGACCAGTTAAATTTCCTATTATCATTTCGGCTCAGCAGTGTAAGTGGTTTGGCTTAATTTCGCTAGTGTAGTGTGTTGCACTCTAAACACCAAATAAACTTAGAGATTGTAAGATCAGAAAAATTTGAACTAAAGGAGGTTCAAACAAATCGTCTTATGAATTTTCTGATGTTTCTTACAAAACCCATGCAACAAGGTCTTACGAGTAAATATACCTAAGTAAAATTTTGTTGATCTGCTTATTAAACTGAACTTAGTACCTAATAGCATAAAGCATTTTTGTATTCTAATCTCTTTTCTTTAGAAAGAGTTTCGTTGAAGGTTTTTGACATGCCCCGATGCCCATGCATACAGCTGTCTATGCCTATAGTTAACATAAGGTATAAGACACGCCAAGAGCTGACCATCTCTTATCACCAACATGAAACATTTCACCAACAAGATCGAACATTAAACCAACCAGTCTCCGGCAAATACACAAATAATTGCCATTTCCAGTCCATTCGTCAACCTTCGCTAACGCAAGATCCTATAAGGCCAGGGGCCTCGTACTGGGCCAACTGATGTGTGCTCTCCACACAAACACACATAATATGTGCGCAGGGCACACAGCGGGGCTTACACGGAAAATATTTGGTAACACCGCCAATGTAATCCCAGCCGTTTGCCTTGATAAATTAAATACACAGAATTATGTCGATGGTTGTGTTAAATGGTTTTAGAGCGTGGCTTAAACTGTTTTTCGTAGATAAAGACAGTTTGTGCGGCAACTACGTATTTCGTTTGCTTTCTGAGAATAGATGATGCGAGGTGTAGACGCTTTTAAAAGGTCGGTTGATTACAATTATTTAGCCAAAATTGATGGCATTACCTCATGGTGATCTTAGCTGTTCTACCTATTCTCAGACACAGTCTATATCCCCAGGACTTAAACCACCTGTCCTCATGTCAAGAAGATATTTAAGTTAAGTAAATGTAGTTCTAGTGTATTGTAGTGACGTGTTTGTGCATATTATCTTTGCGTTCTGAAAACAAAGGAACTTGTAGGTAGTCCGATGTCAAAATGCTTTATTTCTAAAGCATTTCCAACTCATTATTTCACAATTTAAATGACACATCCTTACGTTGTTTACGCCTATAAGTATTAATATAAATATGAAAGAAAAATATTGAAATAACTTTAGCGATACTTAATAACTTATGCCGACGTACTACAACATTCTTATTCAATTATTCGTGTAAGCCTTGATTTTCAATAACCTCAAAAATTCCATTAACCGATATGAAGCAAACGTTACCGAAACCAAAAACCAACAGAATACTCCCAGTGTCCTCATTATTATTCTGAAAGTGCGTTATGAAGGAGACCTTAGTAAAACAGGTCTCAAAACAAACTCTTGCGCATGGCGCGCGACGCTCCGCAAACATGGCCGCGATAAGCGGCCATCTTGGATCGAGGTTACGGCTGTAAAAGCGTAAATTCAAATTACAATTTTATGCTCAGGTATAGTTCGCTGGTTACTCATTGGACAGCTATTTGCTGGGCGGGAGATAAGGTGTTTAATTACTTAGTTAATTTATTGTAACGCTCGCTTGTTTGACTTTAACGTAGGTTAGGAGATATGGATAAGAACTAGTTGTATCTTCACGTAATTTATTGGTACCTAATAGAAAGGTTCGGTTTAAAGGCAAGATGAAGATCCTTAAGATGAAAATCTATTTTTTTTATTCTATATTCTACTTACTAGGTAGTGAATATCAAGAGGCATCTCTTCCTTTCCAAAGCAACAACCGAAACTGAGGAATGGGAGGTGTGAAATTAACTAAAATTTACAGTGAATAATGATTTTTACTTCCATTAGTTATGAGTCATTAAGAAGACCTTAGTTGGTATAAAATTATAAAACAACAAACGTTATGATTTTATTTTTATCTGGAATCTGTCATTTTTGGCTTTAACTTCTTTATAAGGGAGATATATCTCATGGTCAATTATTACAATACCAAAAGAGGCTTACAGTAGTTGGTTACCTTCCTTAGGTAAACCGTTTATTTCAGGAAGATCCTTATCAAATTGCGCTATATTGAATTATCAGTGGTCACGAACTATCTGGAACCATAAAGAATCCAAATGAATACGAAAGTCTTAAAAATTACAAACAGTTTCGTGTCATGTAACCAAGACGTCAGTTCCAGCGTGACGCACAAATCCACAGGCACAACCTAGCAAGTAATAAAGCAAGTACGAAAGCAAACAAGTGTATCGCAAAGAGATCTGTCGCAACAGTTTCTGCTAGTAACCTCAAACAAGATAATGTGAATACGAGCTAATCCTGCAGAGTAAATTTGCTCGAGTCAGCGGCACCTGAGTTTCCTACAGTAGGTACTCATAGCACGAACTTTAAAAAAATATGAAAAATAAAGTATTGAAATAGTATTGGCAACGCAGCGGTGTGAGAAGCCGAACTGAAGTAATCGCTATACAAAACCGTCATTACACAAACGTACCTCGATTATCGTTTTTGTTCGTGTTATGGGTAGGATAGGGTGGATATCCTGTGGGATCAGAAACCAGAAATATTTTTATTAATAAATAGTAATGATGTCAGTAATATTTATGATTCGATTATTTAAACCAAATGAAGCTACCCGCAGTTTTGATATAAACATTTCTACACCTAGCTTAATATTGTAAAGCTGCAAATTTTGTTTAATTTTTAACGCGCTAATCTCAGAAATTACTCGTTCGAATTGAAAAATTATTATTTGTGTTAGAGAGGACATTTATCGAAGAAGGCTTCAGGTTTTATAACCTCACTCTGTGCCCATAGGAATACAGAATCAATGGAAATGTGAATAAAATGGGGACAGTACGCATGCGAAGCCACGGCGTCACCACTAGCTCTAATTAAGAATAAGAAAGTACTAGTACAAGAATAGATTATCTGTACTGGGTACTATCTACAGGGGGCGCTCAACCCACCTCGTGACTAATGCTTCTTTAATGCTTTTAATTACATTGCTGCAATCAAACAAGCTTAGAGATACGGCAAGTGAATCATTTGTCACATTCCTGGTTGCAGGCAGATCTAAATATATAAAATGAGAAACTGACTGACATATCAACGCACAGCCTAACCGGCTAAACGTAGGCACTTGAAATTTGGAAGGAACCTAGCTTAGGTACCGTAGAGGTGCACTAAGAAAGGAATTCCCACGGGAACGGGAATTAGCGGAAAAATCCTTTTGTATGAAAATCTAAACCACTAAAGTTAGACGCTTGTAATTTGGCATGCAGGTACCTCAGCAAACATAAAGCTTAGTTGCAACAGGATATTGCAGAATTCCCACGGGAACGGGAGTTAGCGGGAAAAAACTGGAAAACCCCTGTAGTCCACTCGAACGAAGTCGTGGGCACAGATAGCTTAATACAATAGTGACTCTACCACAGATTCGTAACCTATATCTACCGAAAAGATACCGCGAAGAAACTCAATATGTATCTCTCTCTTTGTATCAGTACCTAACAAATAATTAATCGTTTATCAATTTGAATCTAGTACATAAAGTAAGTATAGTGACAATTACGTAAGCAGTATTGAGGTAAGCTAAAGCAGACCAGTCCTCAATGGTGGCACCTGTTCACAAGCATGACATACAGTCACGAGCATTGAAATGTAAACATTCGAGCTCTTATTACTTTATAGTACGGTTCAGTTTAGAATGAAGTTGTATATATTAGTGCGCCTAACTGTACGTGCCAGCCTTCCCAATTAAAGGCTCTAAATTAATAGGGATAAAATAAATCATTCGAATGGAGAGATACTGTACCGATCCGGACATCAAATATACTTTTGAACTGATGGTAGAAAGTGGTAATAATTCTTTCTAATATTAAAATGATGATCCTATTATGCTATTCTTGCCAACATTCTTTCAATATACTTCATCAACTGGACTTACACATGCACAATTTTGTCACGTGTAATAAGAAAAAACGTTAAATAATAAATCATGTCGTCTCACTTTAACAATGGGATTAATTTACAGTCAGGTCTTCTGTTTACACAAATGTTTCGTGTAATTTTATAAGAGTTTTAAAGTACCTACTTAGTTTTGTACAAGTAAGTAATAATAGATGTACACATATTTGGTTCTGAAATATACATCATTAAAATTTAATCTTAGTAGGTACCTAGCCTCTTGATGAGTGTAAATTCATCGCTAAATAAATAAATACGAAATTCAAAAGCATATTAAAGGCAGGCTAGGTTTACTCTAATTCAAAGTTCACTCAATTTCTTAAGTATAAAGGACTGAATTTTCAATCTGCTTCTACGCGGCATTTTGAATAAAAAATCACTTTACTCTTACTGAGTTACATTGTACAATTTTGTAAAAGATTATACCTACCTATCTTATATATAAAAATGAATCGCTGTTCGTTAGTCTCGCTAAAACTCGAGAACAGCTAGACCGATTTGGCTAATCTTGGTTCTGAAATAATTGTGGAGGTCCAGGGAAAGTTTAAAAGCTTAGAAACTAAAAAAATAGACGTTACGAAGTTCGCCGGGACAGCTAGTATAATATAAATATGACAATTTTTTCGGGACTTCACTTTATCTGGTTCAAAAGCACAGTATATAATATACCTATTCTATTACATTTCTAATGCATGGCTTTTCTATCAGATATGTCTCTTATTTTTCTTCTTATATTTGTTTTTAATTGTGTCCTATTTTTTTATCAACGCGCACTTGTTTGGAAATCGGTTAGAGTTTGTAGTGAATCACTACACCAGTATTGCAATAAGACTCTTTAAGAACCACTGTAGATCAGAAGTAGATCAATAGTTCATAAAAAAGCCGTATTCCGAAGTACTTTTTAAGGACGATAGCGCATTACGCCACTTGTTGGCGCTGGGCATATGGGGGGGATAAACTGATTGAGTGGACAATGCTTTGGTACGAAAAAAGATTGACGTAAGAAAATAATTGACTGTCAATCATCAGTTCTCAAACTTATTTAGTCAATTGTCCACGTTGACTTAATAAGTTTGAGAACTCTATATTTAGACTACCACTACCTCAAACTTTTGATTCCGTCCTAAAAAGCAGGACGCCTTAGAAATGCTCATAATTTCTAGCGCTATTATTATTGGGAACCTAAAACTAGCTATCTGGAAGGGATCGCTTCATAACGATAAGACTGTCAAAATTGTTGGTACCTACTAATGTGACAGAATACTGTCACATTAGTAGGTGTCACATTAGTAGGACCCTTAAAATTAAAAAAATATGTTAATATCAATATGATATTAACATATTTTTTTAATTTTAAGGGAACTAAATGGATGTTTTCAATCATCAGATGATCACCGCTTTTTTATTTTATTCTAGTAGGTATGTATTCAAAGACGTAAAATGTTATTAGGTTTATAATTAATATAAATACTAACATACTAAGAGCGTTTCACAGAGATACTAAACACGCCTTGCTCCGGAGCATAATTAATTGGCTACCAAGCTACTAACAACTACTTTCGCCTACTAAGCTATGAACTGATCTCCAGCATTATATCATAAAACTACACGCTCACAACTACTCTAACAGCAACAAACCCAAAAGCCAATATACCATCGAATATTAACCCAAATTCTTGCCGGTTACTTGAAAAGTAACTTGCAGGATCGCAACCGGCCAGACAAGCCAGAGTCAACATCGCAGGAATTAGTCCAAATTATGTGAGCCTAGCCCCCCACCCCGCCCCTCCCAGGCCGAATCAATATTTGTTGTCCGCACTCTTCTTCCTTTAATACAACACGCACAATACCCACACACACACCGCCACAACACAAAACCAGCCTTACCAACATCGAAACATGGCTCAAATAAAAAAAACAAGCTGAGGATGTCATAGGATCTTTTGGCGCTCCATTCGGCGTCTCATCCCCGTAGCAGCCATCTCTTTCAACGCAATGTCGTCCTGCTCTAACACAGTTTTCCACTGAAACGTATTACGGTGCAAATGCAGAGTTATTTCTGTTTATTTATTAATTTGCTGCACCAGTTTTCTGCGAATGGTATAGTGTAAGTGAATGGTCTTGGTTCAAAACAACGGATATAGTTGAAGTATTCGTTTACGTAGACGATATTTTAGTCAACGTCTTAGTTTTATTTTTATCTCCGTTAAAATTTTCCTTATTATCTGATGTCTATTACCTATAACGTTCTCTTCGCTCCATAACAACTAAAATCCTTAGTCAAAAAACATTACACTCAAGTTTATTCATAAAAATGTCAACAATTAGCTACTAACTTAAAAATGACTAAGTTTTATATTTTATAATATTTAACAAAGTACTCTACTTCAGTGGATTTTCTAAAAGTACCTTGTTTGTAAAGAAGAAAACGGTGAGTTAGAGAAGCTAAATATTGGAGATAATGGCAGTCAAATACGTAATCATAAAAATAACCCTAGACTGAAGAAAACCTTAAATGAAAACAAAAAGATATTCTTAAAAGAAATCTGACACGAAATTCCATAACGCTCTCCAGAGGCGTAAGCCGCCAAAGTTACACATCAATTAATATAAAAACTCGCGTCTGACTGTTGAATATTCATAAAGAGCTGTTAATTGCACAACTTAGCAAATACATCGGAGAGAGCGACTCCGTTCCTGGTAAGGCGTGCCCCCCCCCCCCCCCCCTCGCAAAAGGCCAACCCTACACACACGCACACACACACACACACGAACGAGGCGCGCGCAGCCGGGAAAACTACGTGCCTTTTACGTACGTATTGTGTACAAGAACGCGATTGTTGTATGCTAGAAATCTGCACATAAAACGTAAGCTGAAAGACGTGGCACCGCTTGACTTCTTAAGTCAAGCGATGCCACGTCTTTAAGTAATAAAGTACAATATGATTTATTTTAAACGTTATTATAATATTGCGGTACAAAATTACTTCATTACATACTTAATTTTTTAAATGACAGCTGTACACCGTTTGTTAAGTGAGTACCATCCTCCTGTCGATATTAGTAAGAACTTTCTAATATCGACAGGAGGATGGTGGCAAAGCACATGCTTGTATTGCTTTCTGAAATCTACTTTAACTAATGAGATAACGCAATGAAGGAAGACTGATTTTTCTTTTCGCACTAGGCCAGAACAAAATACTTACCACTTGCAAATTTTTTAAAAATTTTTTTCCTGTAAATGATAAAAGAAAAATTTTGTGTGTTCTATGTATAATAATAGATCTTATAAGGACGCCTCACCTCGTCGATTATTAGGTACTTCATTTATTAAATTGGTAATAGGAAATTATTGTAATGTGAACTAAAGATCGCAATAGGGAGTGTAAAGTGAGAGTAAATCTGTATCACTCCTCTTTCCATTTGTTATAACACTAATATTTGTGCATATACAAAGGTAACCGGAATGCTAGCAATAACCTCGGCCAACTTATTCATGTTCTGGCTAATCAAAGAGGTTACCTAGCCAGCATTCTGGTCACCATTTATACCGGAGCGGACAATCTTTTGTAATATTCCATTTAATCCCTTTATAGAATTATATTTATTTTTTGTAAAGAATGCAATAAAATTAACTGAAATTGAACCAAACAGACATTAATAGTAATCTACGTACAACAACATATCGTACCTAATCTTTGGATTTCCACAGGTTGTTTTATCTCCAATTTTCGCGTGTACTGCGCAGAAAACGCGTGTTGGTTGTGTGCGCATCTATTTACGCGGCGAGTAAATATGTACCTGCGCCGTTTGCGGAGGCTGCATTAATAATTCAATTGGTTGCTCGCCGCTCAGGTAGCGTTTAAACGATTTTTAACTTGCCGCCAAACGGATTAATTGGGACGGATCTGACGGGCCGCTCCCGTCGCCGAGGTTTCCTTGTTCAGAGTTTGCACTAGTGGGGGGGCCTTTTTGAGCCTGATCATCAAGATGTTTGGTACACTCTGTTGGTTTTTTAATCAAGTCGACATGGATTGAGTAAAACTTTGCAGAAATATGATAGATATCGTAAAAGTTATGGCTACATCTTTGGAGTACTGCTTACCTATTCACACAACATCGTAATTGGATTCGAATACGGAAACTAAGAATGTTTTACCTTTTTCATCATTTCTTACCGTAAATGATTGGACAGAGATAAACCATCCACTTACTGATTCAGAATCCAGAATGATTCAGTATAAAATCAGAAGAGAAGAAGCGACTAAAGTTCTAAAACGGTGTCGAAACTAAATGTATTACTTACTTTTTTGTTGTATGGTAAATTTTAAATTCAGATCAACGGTACAAATTACACTTCATAGTTATAAATGTAGTCATAGTGAGGTAGTGATTGGGGTCGTGTCAAACAAACTGTGAAGCCGGTTAACATACACTCGGTGGTTCTTTACCAAACACCAACATTGAGCCCTATTACGGCCCTCCGATAACGATGTTTTAGCCCATACGTTCATCATGCGACTAGTAATTAAAATACGTTGTAAATGTAACAGGAAAAATAGACAAATGGGGAAAACGACAATATTGCGCTGTGGAAAGTTCTTTAATGTTTTATGTACGTATTGCATCTTCTAGGTCGACGCCATCTTGACTTTGCGTACAGATGTAAAAGTACCTACTTATGTCTTATCCTCATCTTTCGCCTATTTCAAAAAGTAGTTTACAGTGAAAATTATTTACAAATGTATGTTTTTTTCAAAATGAAAACAATAGTTTACTCAGAGAATTGTGTTCGAATTTAGAGTGACGCACCTTCTTTTCACATTTTTTACGAATTCGTGACGTAACTACTGCGCAGCGTTAACCATCGAGGGGGTTTTAGTCAGTGCATACATAACTCTTTGTTCTCCGCAAAAAGTAACGGTGCGGTAAGCATTTCCCTCTCGACAAAAAAAAAGTTATATAATGTTATGTCGGTGTCTCGGAGGGAGAGTTTCGGGAGTTCGCAGTAGCTGTAGGCAGTGGGACTGCACCGCAGATTCGCTGCTGGAACCGGCGACCCCAGGCGTGTAGACGTGGCGAGGGTGTGGGGCGTATCATATGGCCTGATACGCTCCAGCTGCGTTTTGCGCGGCGAGTTGGCCGCTTGGTGGTATGCGCTGTGGGGGCCTGTGTAGAATCTGTTAGGGACCCCGACTCCCCCACAACTGCGCAGCGTTGGCCACCGAGGGGGTTAAAGTTTAGAAACAAAACGATGACATTGGGGGTAACGCCTAATAATGGAGTAAATTCCCTTACTTGACACTTCAGGTAAGGTATCATACAGCAGGTATCTACTACTCAATCAAACACAAGATAAGATCAATGTGACACTTTAAATAACGTATAAAATGCAAACAGTTGCTCACACGGGAACGAACCGCGGTAGCGCACGATGTGTGCTCCCGGACATTTGCATGCATAATGTGTGTTTGTGATCACACAGGTACCTTTGCACCTACCTGAGTAAAAATGTGTACTTTTTATTTGAGCAACCTACTAAGGTACTTTGTTTGATTGGTGTCTAAAGAGCGAACAGATTCAGTTATGACCACCCTTAACCGCCACTATTATTTTTATTGAACAACACCACAAAATATATGTATCACTTTAAGAGAGGTAGGGTATAGCTTAAACTTCCCCCGCTTACTAAGTATCGCTTAAAATACAGTGACCAACATTACTCTGTGGTAAGTAGCTGAAGCAATTCTAGTGTTACAGAAATCAGAAACAACGACGGTACCACCCAAAACCCAGACCCGAGACAATAAAGAAAAGTTCGTTTCCCATATCTCGGCCAAAGAACAAAGTTCGGCCCGCTCGCCTCTCGGCTACGAATTCTTATTTCTATCATAAAAGCCGGGAGTGGAAGCACAGATAGAAATAAGTAACTGCATATACCTCCTTATTTTAATAAGCTAAATTGCGGTAATGCCATACCGCCGTTGAGTAACTATACTAAAGTGGTTATCGATATATTTGAACATGTTTTCACATAACGTCCGACGTCGCCTTTGCGAGTACGTACAAAGACTGTACAGTACCACCTCCGCGGCTAATTTGACCTCTATTCCAACACACATAAGGACGAGGTAAATGACGTTAAGTATAGTATAAAGTAAGCAAACACAGGCATCCGCTACATTGCTTATCTCTCTGAGCAAACTCGGGGCGTATCTTAAAATATTTCCATACACGTAAGGCAGGGAATTCTGAGAAAATGATGCGTTGCATATCAAAATGGGGGAAATAAAATATGGATGGTGGTGCACGGAAAGGAACCGAGTAGCATTAAGGAAATTATAAGCTGAATACACTTATTATCTTCTTGATCAATGAATCTCTGCTTACAAAGTAAGTATTATTAAACACAATGCAAAAATATGCGGTAAGAGTGGGTTTTTTTCCATGTATCTTTCCCAATAAGTATGAACTAGGTAGGTATTATTTTAACATAAAAATACCCTAGATGAGTATATCTAATTAGCATTTGACTGTTTAACTAGTACCTTATTGACTAGTTTCTACTACAAAAACCTAAAAACACAGAACCACACAGAATAAATTCTTGAATCTCGGCAATTGTGTTTAGTTTCATCACCTGTGATATCTGTATGGAATATTAACTACTATTTCCTCTACCTAAAGGTTGTCTGGAAGAGAATGCTTTCTAGCAATAAGACCGCCTAAATTGTATTTAATTATGTCTGTAAAACCAATTTCTGTAAAATTTTCTGTGCAATAAAGTATATCGAGGGTTCCCTGGTCAAACCCGATAAGTGACAAAAATTGAGAATTTAAGTTATAAATGCAGTTAAGATGCACTTTTTTAGCCCTTTCTAATGGTATATTCCAATAAGTCGAGTTTCAATTTATCACAAAGATACGCTTCACTAAGAACCCAATAAGTGGTACTTTTTTCTTTTTGACCAATACATAAACAATATAAGTATATTTAAAGGAAACTTTTTTAAATTTAATTAGATGAAGAACCCAATAATGTATATTTATTGGGTTTTAAGACAAATATATTTTAGGAAATTAAACTAAGTGACTTAAGGTAAGACAAGTTATTTGCACTTATTGGGTTTTTATACCAGGGAAATTCTGAATTAACGAGGTTTTACTTAAAAATAAAATCCATCAACACATTTTGTTGGGTTTTACTATTATAATATTAAGTATGCAAACAAATTTTATCATTAAGCTAAAACCCATTAACTACTACTTATAGTGTTTTACTTCAAGCTAATATTAGAAATGACATATGAAAAGCATACTTATCGGATACTCGCACCAGCAGATATCAACATTGGACTGTAATTTTATTTGGGGAAGAACTCAATAAGTAGATATGACAGTACACATAACATTAGACAGATGGCGACAGGATCGCGAGCGTCGACCTTCGTTTGATTGCATTGCTCGTAATTTTGACAAAATAATAATACTTTCAGTTTATTTAAACGTAATAGCATCATCTAGACTCCGGAATAGGGAACTTATTGGGTTTTACCTCTAACCAATTTAGGTTACAATATTTACGTACATAGAAATATTTTTAATGGAAAGATAGTTATTGGGTTTCACGTCCTACTTTTTATTTTTCTTTTACGGTACTTATGATTACTTGGTTTTGAAATAATTTTACACTTTTATGTATGGATAAAAGGATGCTATTTCCGGTTTTCCTACCTTACGCTTAGTGTTCCCTTAGAAAATAAAAATAGCAACATTTATGTGCAGATTCATATCAATGGTACTATTGTTTGCATGGTTTAAATTTAAATTTAATATTTTTTGAAAGTATTTATTGACACCATTAAGCAAATTATTTTTAATTTATTTAGCAAGATCAGAGGGTTATTTTTCTCACGTGTCATGACCTTGTGCTTTTTGGGGGCGTGATCTATTACAAAGCTCTAAATACGTTTTTAATCGGAATTCGGTCAATTTTACTGTACCTATATTCGTTGAATATTGTTCTGCTTTCTCCTCGCAAGATTATCTTTGGAGCAAATACAAATTACTCGTGAGAACTTGATAAGTCACAAAAAGATATTGCCACGCAGATGAATAGTATCGTCAAGCATATTTTTTTTGGTGACAAGACACATGTAATTTTTTAAATCATGTTATATATATACATATAATACAATGTTTATTGGTAACTTTTCTTTTGTTTCCAAGATTCAGATGTCAATATTTTTTTATATAAAAACGTGGTATATTGGCTCCTTCCAACCTAATGGTAAGCAAGAGAGGAACCAACATTATGATGACAACGGATTTGATTTCGTAATATCCTATCCGTTAGCATCGCCATACTGGCCTGCATGATGCTTCTTCACGCACCTTTTGAAGGAATTCATTAGACGGAGGAAACACATGAGCCGGCAACGAGGCCCATTTTTAATGGTACGTCGTCATTAGAGTTATCATACTTTTTGGTTCGTGATGGAATATTTTCCACGGTGAAGCGATAACATCGTTGGCCGGCTCTTGTTTTGTAAAGGAAAAGGGAAGGTGGGATAAGAGAAAACAGTTCCTCGGAACACTCACCGATAAACGATAAAAGACAGTCAATAAACCAATGTCTCTACGAAGTTGAAGAGGAGGAGGAACATTAATAATGCGCACAGCCCTTTGCTGTAACCAATTAAGACCATCCATAAGGTATTTGGCGGAACCGTCCCAGAGATACAAGCAGTAGTCCAGACAGGACTTGACTTGAGTCTTGTATAAAAGACAAAGCCGGTCCGGCGTGAGAAAACAACGCACTCTATTCTGTTTTTTGGATGCTAATGAGATGAAACTCTCGATGTACTGATGTAGATATAAACATATTCGGCAGAGGGCACTTACCGAAAGGCTAACGGTTGATACAGCAGAAAAATTTCATCGCCTACAATAACTTGCGGTTAGCTCAGTTGGTAAGAGCAGCACGCGCGATACGTGAAGGTCGTGGGTTCAATTCCCGCACCGCAAGGGGAGATAAAATTTTTCTGTTTCTAATATTTAAAGTTCGCTAGTACGGCGTATAGTACTATAAAAATAATAAAATCGATTAAGATGCCAGGTGTCTTCGATTCTGTGGTTTTCAAACATTTCTGCAACGAATGTACCACGGGCCGATAAGTATGTAGATATAAACATATTCGGCAGAGGGCACTTACCGAAAGGCTAACGGTTGATACAGCAGAAAAATTTCATCGCCTACAATAACTTGCGGTTAGCTCAGTTGGTAAGAGCAGCACGCGCGATACGTGAAGGTCGTGGGTTCAATTCCCGCACCGCAAGGGGAGATAAAATTTTTCTGTTTCTAATATTTAAAGTTCGCTAGTACGGCGTATAGTACTATAAAAATAATAAAATCGATCTCGATGTACTGATCTTGATTAAGGTTGCAGCGGATATCCATGCCAAGCATGCTTACTTACTTATTAGGCTGTTCGCAGGAAGAGGAGAGCGCCCTGATGAATGGGGAGCAGAAGGAAATGGGATGTTTTTGTCAAAAATGCGCACTCTTGGGTTTTCTCAGCATTGAACTGGACCTGGTTATTTGAACCCCATTGGCTCATGAGGCTCAACACCCAATCCAGTTCAACGACAAAATTCTCCCGTACCTCCTCCATTACTGCGTTGCCAGCTGAAGGCCAACCAAGGTTTCTTCCATTGACCGTACTGTGATCAGCATGGCAATGTATGTTTCCAAGCAGTGGCATATCATTTATATGAAGAAGGAAGAGGGCGGGCGATAAATACGCATAAACTGCGATACGCATCCGTCAGACACGATGTGAATTCTACGTCACGCAGAAAGCCGGAAATCCAGTCACAAAGCCGTGTGGGTAGTCCATATGCCGTAAGCTTGGAAAAAAGAGCTTTGTGCCAGACCCGATCAAATGCCTCGGCAATTTTCTCCCCCCTAAGATACGTCATATACGCTAGAAGATCAATAAGGCGGTAGTTTTATGGGTCTCATTGGTCGAAAACTATGTACACGAAACAAATCATTCCCGAAGAAAATCATAGCTGGATAGAACATTAAATAAAAATTATCCTCAAAATTTAAACAATAAATAAGAATATAAAAATAGTAAAAAAGTAAGTAATAACCTAATGCAAAAATAATTAAAATTGTTTTTTGCTTGGAATTAATAAAAACTTAAGTGATTAAATCGTTTTTTTCTCTCAGGTAAAACCCAATAAGTCGGCACACTTTACCAAAAAAAAAATTTTTACAGCTAAACTGAAAGCATTAGAAGTAAAACAAATATGAAAACTAAATTTTTATGAAATATCATTACTAATTAAACCCAAAATTGTGGACATTTACTTATTAAAATGCACTTTTACTGTTTACAAACCTTTAACATCGATTATCTCAGAAGTATGTTTTTGGCACTTATCGGGTTTGACCAGGGAACCCTCGATATATCTATCTTATCTATTAAGCCGTTGGAAATTTCGAACAACACTATTTTGTCGAAAATATGTTTGTTGTATCTAAGCTTCTTTAAAAAATTGTTTTAATTTCTTTTTTGTTTTTGTATCTACGTCATCTGCCTATATTTGTCATAATGAGATAAACACCCAGAATCCTTTGTGATTACACATCGATCGATTGATCTAGTATTAACTCGTAGTATATTAAATGTTACTCTTAATTTATAGATTGCCGTGTTCAGTTTTAAGATTATTTAAAAAAAATACATCCAATGTGATGATAAATTTATTTAGTTAGGCCTCTTATGTTTTCATGACATTACAAGGCTCCACCCGTATACGTTCTAGTTACAGGACCTATATGTAATGTGATAAGTGCAACAATAAAATTGAATTGTATTGCATACGGTAAAATCTTTCTTCGGTACTGTAGCTTGCCCATTCCGTTGCCTACAAGAGTAATTAATACACGCGTAACTTCAACATCAAAAATAAAAATAAAAACTCAATTGACAAGGGCACTTTGTGCCACATTATATTGACATTAGATAGGTACGTGGTCGACCTATCCGAAGCACCATGACTCACTCTGATAACGTAATTAATTAAGCGTTTACAAATATCATTATCAACGCATCGTTTGTGAGACAATGTACAGTAGGTACCTATTGTATCATGTTTTGAGCTGTATTTTGTGTAAACAGCAAAGTAACCTACAAAATTCTTGCATTTTAAATGCTAAACAAGATAATGTCTCTTAGTTGAATATGAGACTAATCAAGTACAACAGGCTTAAAGTATGATTATAAAGGAAAAAATATCAACATGACTATGTAGTCCCAAAATAAGTGCTTATCACAACGCAATCGGTTGATATATGTACATTTTAAACGACTGCATTGCGATACATTTTACTAATATGAAACATGAAAGGTTTTAAGAAAGTATGAATGCCTGAATGTGAGCATATACGTTTGTTAATCTTTAACACAAACTACATTTAATGCATTTAGATGAAATTTCGCAGAAAGATTTGAATTTAGCCAGTGTCACTTCGGGCTAAAAAATATTCTAAACCTATATTAATGTAATATCTTAACTCTATTTCTACAAAATTTCAGCCAAATCCGTTCATTCGTTTTTGCGTGATACAGTAACAAGTATTCATTCCGACACACGCACACATTCTTACAACCTTTCGCGTATATAATACTAGCTGTTAAAAAGTATCCTATATGATTATTTAGTATGTAATCTCTCTTCCTACCAAATTTTATCCAAATCCGTTCAGTAGTTTTTGCGTGAAGCAGTAACAAACATCAATAGTAGGATTATAATAGTAGGATCCTCATTCCGTATCTTTTTAGATACATCTTTTGCGCTTATTATAAATATGTGCCTTAGTCTAGAATACATAGATGCCCCTAAAAGGGGTCCTTAAAACAATCACCGAACACAACAATAACAGTTTACAAATAAAGCTGACAATAAACGTCGGATAAACGAATCGGTGCATGAAATCGCGTCTGTTTAGCCCCCGGTGGGGTCAGATTATGGAAGCGATCGTATTTCGGCCAATTGTCGAACAGTAGTTTTTGGCTACTGAATGTTAACTTGCAAACGGCATAATATTTCAATCTATACTCATATTATAAAAGTTTGTTGGTTTTGACGTGCTAATCTCATGAGCTACTTGTTTGAATTGAAGAATTATTTTTGTGTTGGATAGTCAATTTATTGAGGAAGGCTTTTGGCTGAATAACATCACGCTGCGATCAATAGGAGCGAAGAATCTGTGGAAAACGTGGAAAATACGAGGATAGTACGTGTATGAAGCTGAGCAGGCTGCTAGTTAATTAATACAATAAGCCTTGAGGCAAGTTATTGTTTATTCGAGATGAGTAAGTTTTAGAGTAACCTAATTATTTATTTAATGACGAAATTTAACAAATTTCTATCGGTACTTATATTTACTTTCCGTTGCTCGCGATTTCTTAGGTAGGTACATGAACGAAATCGCGAGCAACAGAAAGTTTATGTATAAAAAGATATTAAGAAGAAATATATTATGAAATAAAAAGTTTTCTAGATGGTTATCTAATAATCTAGATCTAATCTGTACAACCAAAGCTGCACCAAAGCCATTCAGTAGTTTTTTCATGATAGATTAAAAAATATCCATACAAAAAAAATCACTATTAAATATTAATATCAATAATCAATTAAATTATTCATGTCAGTTTTAAGTAACGCTTGTGCATCGTCAAAATGCATACAAACAAAATTGAAGCTACAGCCTTTTGTATCATTCTACAAATTACACAAAACTTGGACCGGAACAGATTTTCGAGCGGTTCACCGTTCGTCCCCTCCCTTCAAACCCCAGCAGCGGATGATCCTCGATCTTACCGATATTACCGCCCCGGGCGCTGCCATAAATAAAAAATACTTATTACAACCGTGGGGCGGCGCCGTATAAATATGTAATCACGTTTTTGTAGAGAACGCCGCGCCATTTTCGTCTTTGTGTGTTGCAAAAAATATGTATATACAGAGACGCATAATCCTTACCAATATTAAATGTTTTGAGTTGAATATTTTTATTTTTGAATTTACTACATCTTGAATGCCTTCGAGTTTCTTGCCGGTTCTTCTCGATAGCATCAACATTCCGAACATGGTGGTAGTTTAACTTAATCTGACGATTTATAAATCCTTTTGTAAAAGTTTACATAAATAAAATCATATTCTTTTCTATTCTTATATCTTTTGAGAGATTATTAATGAGTGGAGCTTTTAAATTTGTAGTAATTCAGTGTTAAAACAAATCTTTAGCTTTGTATTCGACTTAAAATTGCAATTATATGTTTAAAAACCTACGGTTGATTTTTTTATTTATTTTTATTTTATTTTAAATTGGATAAATAAATGTAACGTCGTTTTGATGAACAAATTTCTCATTTAGTTATCTTTTTTTTTCTTATTCTTATTTAGTGAAAGTAAAACTGTAGTTCTTTACCTACTACAAGGACTGAGGATGTTTATATAATACCTATTGAACTATTTTCCTTACAAATTTGTATGTGAAATTCCCAGAAACTTCCTTCGACGCTGTCCCTACAAATAACTTCACTGCTGGATCATTATGTAAATTCTAATATAATATGACATTGGAACTTTTGGGAAGACTACGTACATCGAATATATTGTAGAGAGTGGGCACAGGAACTGCATAGATTAATACTTCCATCTACTTTCCACCAATGCACCACCAGTTGTGGGGAAGGGTTTCAACCTCACATTGTTAAAACTGAACTTCTTCTCACGAAGCGTTTCCATCAGAATACCAGCGCTGCTGAAGTATTCAAAATGTCGTAGCAGCATTTGCTGAGGTGGAACTCAATTGGCCACAAAAGGTTATTTCTTATGTTGATTGTTTTGTATTGTGTATATATATTAATTGTATCTTTACAATAATTGGTCAATACAAATTATTCCTTTACAGATATTTCTAAAAGACTTATCAACTTTACAGGAGACGCAAAGGCTGGCTGCTACTTCGCCCAGTGTCTTTCAATCGCCATTCAGCGCGGTAATGCAGCCAGCATTTTGGGTACCTTACCATATGGACCATTTTTGTTTATTTAAAATATTAATTTAATATTAACTTCAGTTTGAATATTTTGTAAGTTAGTTATAGTGTACTTTATGTTATCTTAAGTTTATTTGTTTCGTTTAATAAATATATTTCTTTCTTATTTTTGATATTTCTCAAACGCTCTGCTAAGTGGTGCAAAACGCTCCTTCATCTGTATTTCCGGACAAGTTTGAGTACCTTCAAATCGAAAATGAATAGGTTACTCAACCTCATAAACATTTGAGATAGAAGTATATATCAATGAGCAGTCCTCCATAAAAAAACACATATTCATCAGAGTGTGTTAACTCTTCGGTCCATTCCGTTCCGTTACTCGCCATTTGGCTATGGAACCCTAAAAATGGTACCTAGCCCTACAAAGTCCAACCATACGCGGTATTTAATACATAGTAAGGTGAGATACTATACACGATGTGATGGAAAGAGATATATATTCGGATACGATAACATAAAAATGCTATATATATTCGCTATTCCGGTCACACACGCAATAGATAGGTCATTGTGAACTTTATGAGAACTCTGGGGCTGCTTAAGACTTGACAAATTAAAAGTTGAATACTTTGTGTTGAATGTTCGCAAAAGGAAATTAAAAATGAACTTAACTTATGAATTAAACGTATTGCCGTATAGATAATGCATTTAAATGTCGAAATAGAATTTTAAAGGTTCTGATAAACGAAATCTTCGCGTTTTCGATAAAAAATATTCCGAGGCATTGTGCATAGCCTGGCAGATTTAGATAGAAAGTAATATTTTAACAAATGCGTCAAATGGCTGGATTCGGGTGCGCACACACTCGATCTTATTTGCTTTAATCGCAGCTCGCAAACAACCCGCGCTCTGTACCCGGCCTAGTTGCTCTCTACCCGAATCTAGCCATGAATCCAAGTTAAAATCTTTTTATTTATTTATAAACTACATTCGTAACACTTATTGGATCGTCTCTACCAAATGTTGCTTCCACAGGTAGGAACGTATACTACGGAGAGAAGTTTGGTAAACTTGAAGGCTTTTTAATCGACTTCAAAAATAGGAGGAGGATCTTAATTCGACCGTACCTATATATTTTTGTCGTAAATATTCGGGTTTATTCTTAGATTAAAAAATCAACATTGTTTCCTGAATTAATGCAGTAAAGCAAAAGGCTCTAACTTTATGATGAAAAAAACTGCATGATTAGGAACTCCATGAAACGTTATATACAAAATGGTTTAAACCAGAACTATACATGAACTGAACATATAGGATTCAAAACAATTACCTTCAGATCGCAGCTCACGATTTGAAATTAAACATAGTTAAAAATCGGTTACCTACTTATACCCGCTTAATACCTACCCATCTTTTACAGAAATTATAGTTTACTTAATTATGACTGGGCTTCAATGAGAAAGTCGATGTCCTGCTGTCATAACTAAACATATCTATTTAACTTTGCATTGATGATAAACTCGGTGGCGCTGTGGCTATATTAGATGCTCGCAGCGCAAAAGGTCGCGCGTTCGATTCTGAGTCAGGTTAATTTAGGGAATAAACTTTTCTAAATTAGCTTGGATCAAGCTAGACTGATGGCCGCCCCCATTTAGGTTTTGCTGTCTGAAACTCATCATAGTACAAGGGCAAATCGTGGCTTGAGATTAGTTACCGTGATTGGCACATAAAAATAGGTACCTACTTCATTTTTGTTGCTCAGTAAGTACTTGTCTATCATGTGTATGTGTGAGTGTAAGTTTACTGATATATGCTTTTATCCATCCTGCATTATAGCATTCGATTACAGGCGAGTCAGCGATCAAAGCGTGCACCGGGCAGCAACGCATCCTAAGCAAATAGGCGCATCTGCCTCCCTTACCTTATCTGTAGCGTGGCGTCTTTCGTGGGGACATGGCAGGATTTAAAACGGTTTTAACATAATAGTTACTGAGCAAATAGCGATATTGGAATTGGACAATTCGTCTGAGGTACTCGTAAGTTAACTACCACTGTCCTACCACTTTACCGTTTCACCGAAAAAGGTTTCGCCGAATGCTACAAAGTTCTATGATTCGACGTAATGTGCCGTGTCACGTAGAATCGGTCAAATATAATTCGGTGAACTGATAGGTAGGTAGCCGTCGCCTTGTGATAATAGCACGTCCGTATTACACTCTTATTAATATTTCATTTATAAGCTTCGGCTCTACGTTAAATGGTAAATTACATAAATGTCTCCTAATAACCATGAGAATTGTAATAGTTTTACTATAAAACAAAGTCCTGCACTCTATAACATAACACTCTGAAACACTCGATTCAAAGCAAGACAATACTCAAAATTAACATCAATTTCGCACTATAAAGTTCACTTAAAGTAAAATAAAAAGTAATACACTGATTGAACATGGTTGCCTTCCACAAAGGTGCAGGATCCACCAAATTTAGGCAGAAAGTAGATTTTTGAAAATACAACTTGTATTTCTGTATCAAAGTTGTATCTTTTTGAATTTTTTATATTTTTTTTTATATTTCACTTCAAGATTGACATCATCCCACCTGATGTTAAGTGGTAATGAGGTCCTAGCTTAAGGGTGACAAGTACAGCATAATAAATCTGTTACTGGACTTGACTTGTAGCACCCCCCCAGGAGCTCTGGAAACCTTACTCACACGCAGGAAAACAACAACACAGAAGTGATTGTTATTTGGCTGCGGTCTTCTGTAAGGTGGAGGTGACTGGTGAAATAGTCGGGCTGCTCCAGTTCGAGCGATAAATCGCTATGCCCTACCTCTCTTAAAATACTAGATCTTAGAATACTAGATGCACCAAAATTGCTTCAAAATCTTTGAGAATTATGAGATGTGAGTTTATAAAATGGTTCCGGATAACTTCTATAGCAAAAGTAAACTAGGCCACTAATTAGGAACCACTGGTATAACTTTACATGTATTCTAATTCAGATTTATATTTTACAATCAATTATTGATTTATAATACGAATACAATCAATTATTTATTGATTTAAAATATGAATACAATCAATTATTTATTGATTTAAAATATGAATAATGTTAAACAAAAGTGTAAAAATTAATACCGAACAAATAAAATGGCAAAGAGTTATTTCTTGCCCTACAAAAAGGCAAAGAAAATCTCCCCGTGCGTAGAGGCAAGGCGAATTAATTCCGTTCCCACCGCCCATAAATAAGGTCCGCGCCCAAACACGGAACGGCTCGTGTAAACAACATAAAACACGGAATGATTGCAATTAAAAACGCATCGGCCACGTGGCGGCGCCATCTTGCCGTTGTAATGAATTGACGATTAATGTTGTTTGCACTGGACTCGTGACGTAGCGCGGGTCTTGCAGATAGTGATAAAGCTGGCCTGGCACTGACCATTATCTTTGGTACTTAAAAATGAATCGGGTTTTTAAGTTTGATTGCCGTGATGCAGTGGCTAGCGCTTTAGGGTCAAAAACCTTGAGGTCCTAGGTTCCTGCTGGGAACACTTATACTTACTTTGTAAGCTTTTTTTGCTGCCGCCCGCGACTTCGTATGAAACTCACATCCCCCCTTTTAACCCCAAAAGGGAGTTGATTTCTAAAGAGACAATAATATTACACCTCCACACCATCTATTCTCGTAAGACCAAATATCCTTTTAATAACTAGACACAATTTATTTTATATTGTGTATGGTTTTCTGGGTCTTATCAACATTATAGAGCATACATTTTAAATTTCAAGTCTCCAATAACTAACATAGCACTTTCACAAACTTTGAAGCAGCGTATTATTATGCCCTTAATGGTGGAATTTTGAAAAATTCGTTTATAGTTGATGTCTACGTCGAGGCAGTTAGTGGGAAAAAAAATGGACGTGCTAAAGAATTTATTGTAAATCCACTTGCAGAAATAAATCATTTAATTTCTACATACTATGAGGAACGTGCCTGCCATATTTCAAGTCTGCAGGTGTTATAGTTTCTAAGATTTGTGATTAATCAGCCAGTCAGTCAGTCAATGAGTGGTATTCCGCTTTTATGTATACATAAATATCATGACCAGCAAGCACTTTTCCTTACATTATGAAAAGCAAAGTCTGTAGGTACATTCCTGTGCACCGCACCCACTACTACCCAACTCAAGTTACTCTTACAAATCTATAGGTACATATGTACTTAATCTACTTAGAACCCAGTTAGTAGTTCCGAAGTATTAGGCTCTGTTTGCTTTCGGAGCGGCGTTTTACATAAATTGTACCTACGCCCGCTTAGAGTTACTTAAGTTTCCTAAATTAATGAAATTATTAGCAAGTTTGAGCGCAGATGCTCAAAGTTGAACTATTGTAATATTTCAAACGGGATGGCAATTTCAACAACGCGCAAACACATAGGGTGCCTACCTACCTATAGGGTTGAAGTTACAGTTCAACGTAAACTTAGTCCTAGTATTATAACCCGAAAGTTCGTTAGAATGTATGGATTTTCTACATCCGTCCATTCTTTCAAAACTTTCGCGTCTTCGTCTGGATGTATGTGTTACTCTTTCGCGTAAAACCTGCCGAATGGATTTGAATAAAATGATGACATTACATTTTAATGTATACTGGCGCCCGGCCGCAGCTTCACACGCATATTCATTTGTAACAAAAAATGTGTTAAATAAAGAACCGCTCGACCGATTTGTGCAACTTCACATAAACTATCTACTAATTAGTCTGAACAACGCCTAAACATTTGGTTCGGATAGGTGAGCCCGTTCTTGAGTTACAAACTTACAACGAAAAGTGGCATTAATTTGTATAAATCGATTGATTTAAAATCCAACTAACAGCCTAAATAGAATCGTTGTTTAGCGGAATCGTCATTCCTCATCACCCGTAAAAAATATAGGTAATAATTTCCAAAATATTAATTGCTCGCATCCAACATTACGTAAGATAATAATGTTCAAACCGTTGATTAATACGCATACTAGATCCAAAATCCCATACATTGATCTGTCGTAGATGTCCATCGATTTGAACATTACCCTTGTTGTGAGGGTGACTCGGTTCCTCCGGCCGAGGACGTGGCGCGGCCAATGGAGGGATTATCTTTCTTGCTAGGCACTGACCAGCGAGGTAGGTAACATTAAACGCCACATATATGCGATTGGACGACCTCCGTAGCTGAGAGATGAGCCGGCCGGACTTAAGCACCAAAATTCAATTTTTCAATTAATTACATCGTCGAAAGACATGAATAGGTGAAGGTATATTGCATTCGATTGTCTTGATTGCAAATTTAAAATTGATTCATTCCGATTCATCATAATGGGACGACTCGGGGCATATAAAGACGGTCTATCGTTTGGTATTTTAATAAATGTAGACTTATTCCTACCTCTGTTATTGGTACAGTAGGTAAAATTGTAAACTTTTATTGTAGGAATGCAGTATATTCGCTCCTCCTAGCCTGATTGACGGTAAGCAAGATATGTAGAAACCCACATCGCGATGAAAACGGATTTAATACCGTAATATCCTATCTGTTAGCATCGGCATACTGGCCCGCAAGATGTATCTTCACGGACCTTTTAATGGATTCCATATCAAAGAAAGGAGGTAACACATGAGCCGGCAAAAAGTTCCACTTCTTTATGGTACGGCAAAGGAGAGTTACCAATTTTTTTTAAAACTCATCAATTAAGTCCACCCACAAATTGAAGATATAATTATTTTATTAACTACCTACATCAATGTTTTAGAGTGCATATTCAATAAATCCCCAATCCAAGTGGCTCTTTGTTGCGACAATGGAAAACGGTTTTCATCGTTTATATGTCGCATCTCTGTGCCCGCCATTGTGTTGTAGCAATAACCGGGAAATTTGATACAAAATGGCCGCCTACCCACGGCCTCGTCTAAGATATTGCCTACATTAATACACTTAGCTGCTTCCTCGCTTCTCCTAATCAGCTTAAAATAGATAAAGTTGATAGGTGTGTTTTATACGCATAATGACATTGTTCATTTTTACATGGTAGGTACCTACAGGGCTTGAACCAAAATATTAAAGATCGCATGAAGATTGGTACCTATTCTTCGTAACTATGTATACCTTCTTACCTAATGGTTGAAAAAGCTTTTCATTAATTAGGCTTGTTAAGATGTGGTCATGGTTCGTTTAGGTAATGATTACCTACAGAAGACTAAATTTCTCTATGTTTAGATATTAAGTCCATGATTTTTTGTTACATGCATCAATACAATTTATTCAAAAAGTTCATAGGTACAAGAATAAACCAGAGGCAAATTAAGTACCTACCTTTTTAGATATTTAGACTTAACGGTTTATACATTACGATATTAATATAGATTTAAAAAAAAAATACAATTCGTTTCGTTCCTAAAATAATTACAAAGTTATTTCAAAGCCCCTACAACCATGGCCTGCTAGTTATAACATACATTGTTCGCTAAGTATTGGTAACGCCATCTATCGGAACAAAGAAAACTTATCTAAAGTACACTCGTGCACTCCGTTTTTACTACCCACTCCACACATTCAATAAATTAACGAATACCCTTACAGAATGCCGATAATATTTTAACCGTAAATATTTAATCGATAACCATGATTGTATTTCCAAAAAATATAATACATTATGTATGTACAATATGAAAGCGACAAAGCTCATGATTGAATAATGTCCGAAAAAGTGGCGGTCACATTCGAGCTCTCGCGTCCACAATTATATTTGCGGAAGCAATTTCGCGAAATGCCACAATTTATTTAAAAATTACACCCTTGTTTGTGTGAGTAAATATTGACGTGTTTGGTTTATGATAATGGCAACACTGAGCAGTGGCACGAAGCTACGGTACAGAGAGGCCTGTGCGCGTGAACTGTTTTCAATTGCCTGCTATGGGCCCAGACCTGGATGAAAGTAAAAAAAACTATCTGCAAGTGTAAAATGATTTTCGTTTCAAGACTTTTAAGGTTAACTAATGTAATACCTACTTACATTGGCCACCACTTACGAAGCATTTCGATCTAACGCCTACGTATTGCTTTGAAAACGATTTTTCATGCGCTACGGTCTCCATTCCCGCCCTAGTAAAGCCTATCTATTATCAGAGCAGCCTAACTTTACAACAAAGGATAATATTAATCAGAGTTTGTTTGACCGTGTTTTCATCGTTTCCTACAGCCTGATCCGTCTGTTATTCTATGACGTCAGGTAGACAGCTAGCGACAGCGTTATTTACCTGTAGAATGTACACATATTATTTAATATTTACCATCGCAACGCAAAGTTGACAATATAATATTTGTTAAGTATGCTCCGCTTTTGAAAGTTTATGTTTACAACATGAGGTTTTTAATCAAAGGCAAATTTAGAGATTAAACATATTAATGGGGGTTTGGTTAGCCGATTTGATTTAAACAGATAGAGCGCTCGTGTTAATTAAGCTGTTTGCCTCGTTATGCTTTAGTTTATTCAACAGGTTCTCGTGATTATCTCGTTACAGGTAGTCATTAAAGTATCATAATCATATTATGAGGATTGCCTTTGTTGGTGCGCATTAAATATTGACAACGCTCTAATATTTCACAAGCACCTGTAACAAGTAGGTATCTATTTATAATTGTAATTTCAATCGGATACAGTTTACAGATGCAGTCAAACTATCTTGAGTAGCTATCAAATGAATGATTCGACGTTACAAAGTAAATTTTGATGCCCACACGAAGATGTTCATTAGGTACAATTAAACAATGTTATTATATAGGTATCTATCAGAAATCTTAAAGTAAGAATTTCAATAACCTATGAAACAAGAATTAGTATCAATCAAATAGGTATTAAAGTTGATCCCGTAAATATTGATCCTGGAATGAGATTGAATCCACTATCCCTGCCTAACCGGCTTGCAACGACACATTCATTAGCATTTAAAGTCAAGCAAGCCATGTCGAAATCTAAAATCCTTAAAATATTCCATTTAGGTTACAATTTACAAAATCTCTATAAATAGACCTTTCAGAGATGACTATCTACATTTACGCTTAAGATTTAACAAACTCGCAAAAGGTAAAGCAAGTGTCTAGCAACATACAACTGCGTATCACAGCCGTGGAATTTATAGAAAAGGCAAATAACATCGTCAGCACACGACGATGAACTTAATCAATTTACAAGTGTCGAGTTGTAACAGCGGCAACTGCCAAACAAACTCGCTCCTCGATCGAACGCAAAGTCTAACTGCAAACAATATCATCATTGTATTTGTACTGAAACAACAAATTTGTAGCTAGCTTTAAATGCACGCCTAACACGCGGGCACACACTCACCGTGTGTACTAAGACAATATGTTGGAGACTACTAAAGTCTTAAGCAACGCGACAAAATGAATCTCCGCCAGCGACTGATACGGCCCAATTCAAACACAGTCAGCGCCATTTTGTTTTGACAAGCGGCTATCTCGGCCGAGGGCCGCACGCTGAAAGCGACCTAACACTTTTGCGCTTAGAGCTACATTGGGACAGAATGTCAATGGAGTAGAAACATCGGAAATTAAGGGAGGACAGACACGATTCTGTTTGCCGTCTAACGTGGTCCCAGGACGAAGTTACAAATATTTGACGTGTCAATTTTGTGAATGTTGGCTGAGAATTGCGGTTAATATTCCCCGCCCGGACAACCTGCCGTGCGGGTACCATTTAATTAAATGACTGAAATAGTCCAAATTGTTAATTTATTATGACGCGGGACCGAGGAGGATATTAGTTATTCAATTATGAAAGACGAGTCGAACATCGTAAGACGAGACTTCGCTGCCCAAAAAGTTGCGACGCTGCTAAAGTTGAAACTGAATTTGAGATTTTCCCTATCTCTTCAGAACAAGAGTTCTTGGGAGTATTTAGTACAAAGTAGTCACGGATTAGGTACCCGTAAATAGTAGGTATTCTTTTAACTTATTTTTTTTAATAATTTCAACTTTTAATTCGGCATCCATCATTGAAATCAAGGTATCGTTACAATAACTGCCAAATGGAGAACGGCGAAACCCCTTAAATTACCCCAAAATGCCACTGAAAGGAAGAGAAGTACGTATGTCCTAACTTAGGAATATAGGGTATATTCGAATTTGCTTACCTACTTTCGCTCAACCTGGACAAGGCTAGGGATTGGTACTGCTTACCCTTTCATGTGCCACCCCCTACGCTAGGCCGTTGCATTGTTGCAACAAACAAATACTATTTGACAAACACGTCATAAAAAACCATCACTCCACTCACTAACAAATACAAAGCTAGCCGTGGTATCTTGTCAATGTTTAAATCCTAGGAACCACGTACAATAGTAAATGATCCTGTTCAATACATAAGAACCACAGCTAGACGCCAAGCACAAACTGCTCAATCAAAACAAGTTTACCCCAGATTTGCGCTGAAGATACTGACAAAAAAGCGCTATCATCAAGAAAAGTTAGCGTTTCCCAGTTTCATTACCCAACCCGACTCCGCTGTTTGTTGAAGATTAAACCCAGCATCGACTGTTATCGTCTCGTTAGGACCAACGTCAAACAAGCGAATCGATTGTGAAGACAAAACATTGTTCCAGCTTGTTACGGGCATATTGCTCGTTACCGCCGCTATTTATTTTCGAGTGGCAACACCGGAGAGTCCATAAACAAAAAAACACTCCGCCGCTGTTTTGATAGACAACAATACGCTGAGCCACTTCGGTTAGTGTTAAGAGTGAGATGGAGAGCGCACTCACTTTTCGCGACAGGGGTATACAGTATTTTCATTGTGTGCTTTTAATTTTGAGTGCGCGAACTAGCGGGCTCTCCCGGGAGGAATGTTTGCGGGCATAATATTTGCTTCCGCTGTATAATTCAGCGGCCGCCATATTTGCCAAAGAGCAATCGTTTTAATATAGCGCCGGTTCGAATTAGGGCCGGAGTACTTCGTTAGATGGATTAATTTTTCAATTTTAATTACGCCTTTTGAATTTGCGTCGATTTGGGACGATGTGGGCCTGTAAGTAATTAATTCGGATTGGGGATGAAAGCGTTAACATTATATTAAAGAAAAAGATGTGTAGCGTGTATGAGATGGTTTATTCATTCTATTAAGCTACTTTGTCCTCGATAGGCTTAAATCAAACCTTCCTTAGTCTTAAATCTATGAAATTTAGCAATTCATTGTATACAAATAACGTTCAATATTCATTGGGTAATTTGAAATATTTTGGGTAGTGTGGATGACTTGCAGCCGTGTGTGTTCGATTTATGGCCCCAAGTTTCTGTCGGCCATTAATAGTCACAGGTATTCAACAGAACATTAAAGTCACAGATTTTGTTGCTGACTGTACTAAAATTTGCTAACGCAAAAATAATTCCTTTGCATATCCGCATTAATGAAATAGAATTTCTATATCTAGGTACAGCTTATATCAACAGTAAGGTATGTATCAAAAGAGGTTTTTTTATCATATTCATTTACATAAACACACCCTCACACACAAACACACCACACACAGTCGCACACATACTTGTCTTGATAATTACACCCAGAAGTAATTTTTGTATTTTTATTATTTTTAGCTAGATTACTATTTTGTTATTTATATTTTTGGTTTTTTTACAGTAAAAAGAACTGGAGCTTGCAGCTAAACTTTGTTTTAAAATTGTATTCAGGATCATGCTAACTCATCGACTACTGCGATACAGGCCTCGAGCCTAGTGCAGAAGTCACCGTTACTGTAACTTGCTTTTGTTTTTTGCCAATAAAGAATTATTATTATTATTATGTCTGTTTTTTCCAATATCTCGGGACTGCAGAGTCCCGGACTTTTGGGAGGCGTGCATGGGGCCGAAGCCAACACGTAGAGGCCCTTTAAAAAACAAGTATGATCTAAATGTAATGTGACATCGACCGACGATTATCCCTGTATACACTATAAAATGCAGCCAAGGACAACCCCTCAGTGCAGGACTATAGAATGGAGTGGTTAAATAAAGATTCTGGGCTATTAGGTTGAGGTGCTAGTGGACTGGGTAACCGGGACTATGGGAAGGACTATGGCACCTGCCCGATCAATGTTTAAAAAATAGGATTAAAATGGGCAGGTGGTGACTCGCCATCTCACTGTCATGGGCCCCCCATTGGTCGTCCACTTAAGGCACGAAGCAGGAGCGACGGGGAGCAACATTGTGTGAGCGGCTCAGGGTGTGGAGAGGTGGGCACCGCTTTCTACCCAGTGGCTTACGCCACTGTGCCAACTCGCGACTTAGGCATCTTTCACTTCCACCCTGCGAGCATATAGCTCTGACGCCCCACTCTAGACGGCCGGCTAAGGCAAGCCAGAGGTGAGAGTCCTGCGGCCCCTGTGGGGTCCACTCCCACCGGCCAACTAAGGCAAGCGGAGGAAGGGGCCTGATCGACTCTTAGGGGCACGGGTCTCAAGGGGTGTCAATCCCATTTAGCCCACCACAAGCTGCCCTGGGGAGACTGACTGCAATGATAGAAAGTTGTCGCTCTTCATGGTGCGAAGATCGCCAACTCTTACCAGCGGGCGATGGGCTCGTCACTTCCCTACGCCTTTATTATTATTATTTTTAAACATTTATCAATCTCAGCATCTTTTTGATACTGGCATATTGGAATACACGGGCCTAAGCAAGTGTATTCCAAGTGGGTTCAAGTGATAGTCATGTCTGTCGGTCCAGTTGATTGTAAATGTGTCTCTGTTTGTAGGAACTTTCTTACTATTCTGCATGTATTTAAAATAACTGCTTTCTGCTCTCCTTTGGTCACCAAGTCGTTGTTTACTAACTGAGAAATGGGGAAATTTGTCTTTAAATTTTGTAAATAACGGGTCTAAATAGTGTCTGGTTTCAGTTTCTAAGTTTGTAAAAATATTATTATTATCTATGTTTCTAACGAATAAACTCAAATACCTACCAACTACTGGACTAATAAAAAAAAATCATTTTATCACTGTTTTTATATCGGACGGACTGACGATTGTCTTCTATGTGCCCTAATAACAAACACAATAAAATGAACCACGAAGAGAATTTAGTGCATCAATATATCTGCTTATTCTAGTTTTTATTATTCTAAAGTTATTATCTTGAAATCCATCGCACCGTACCGGGCCGTGGTGGTGATGGCGTGCGTGGGAATACTAACTAAAACTCCCGGTGGACTATATCGACTTAATGGTGATGCCGTGGTACAGAAGACATACCACAGAATTACCGGCGGAAAATCTACTTGCCTACCTAATTAAAAATGAGTAACTAGGTACATACATACCTTTTTTTTTAACGAGGGGAAATACATTTATTTAGGTACCTTACCGTCACCCGAGGGAAATGACGGCGTGTGTGGGACTACCCACTAAAACCCCCCGATTGGACCTCATCGCCGTTAATGGTGATGCTATGGGAAACTCTGCTCAACCATAACTAGATACTACAGCACCACCGGCGAAATAACCGCTATTATGAGGCACCGTCTCTGCCCTCCGGGTTAGTCGAGGAGAGAGCAGTGCTGGCCGATAAAATGAGTATATACCTACAGACGAGTATTCTGACAGCTGACTGCATCCTATACTTGTTAGCACTTTACCTCTGCGCATAGAGGTATTGGCGTGATCTGTAAATAGGAACGCTCAACTATGTCAATTGTATTTAAAGTAAAAAATTTGCATAGACGCAGCCAAACCACCTACTACCAACCAAAATACCTACATGTTTATGGCTGAAAGATCAAACTGTAATATTAAATAGCCCATGCTACAATGCAAATTACAAATAATCTAAGTCGGGACCTCTCAAGCTTCGTGCGTGAGGTAAATAGTCATAATACTTATTACAATTGGCTACTTGACAGTTTTTGAAAAAGTATTGTAAAATGTGCGCCCGTTTAATTTATATCCCAAGCAATTCGATTTATCTAGAAAAAATGTAAATAACCAGAGAAAAATAAGATTTTGTGTAACACATTTAAAAAACGCGCGAAAACGCCAAGTCACGTCACTGTTGCAATTATGACGTCAACGTCTTAGACAACGAACCGATACGCATAGGAACGACTTAATTTAGATAAACGGAAAATGTTTCAATAAATTCTTAATACGATTAGAGACACAATAATTCAATTTAATCGGTAAAATAATCATTGTTTCGCCACATTAAAATAAATAATTTTCGCCGACAGCTGTCATTTCCGAATTTCAATGGTGGTTTCCGTTTCGGCTCTTTTGTTCAACAGATACAAAAAGTAAAGTTTATTTTGCAAAAATAAAATACTAACTATGCTTTTAATTAAAAAAATAAAATGTAAAATTATTACTTTACTAATAAGCTAACATATCTATTGCTTTTCATATTTTATTGTTAACACTGTCAAGTAGCCAATTACAATTTTAACCACAATATCACATTGGTTTTCTTTCTTTTGGGCTTCTTCATCAAGAGCTCTTCAGGTATTTCGTTAGAGCTCAGCAAGATTTCATACTAGTAACGCCATCTACGCTAAGGGTCCGATAACTATGTCCCTTTATACGTTCTATGCCTCACGTTCTGTGGTTTCATTATACCCACAAAAAGATGGCGTCACTTAACTTAATTTTCTCGTCTCGACCTTTTTTGGTCACGAGTTTTATAAATCCGTGTTTTAATCAAATCTCCAAATAAAAATATTTTTCTATAAAGCTCATTCGCGTAATTTAAACTCCGCAATAAAATACAAACGAAGAAAAGGTACATACCTACAAAGTACGGATGCGTAGTATGCGTTACAATTAAAACCTCAGTTACATGTAAGGTTTAGCAATAACCCTTAACAATAACTAAAAGACGATATTTTAAATCACAGACTAAACAATAAAAAAACAATAATTTGTTCAATGAGAAATAGAGTATTTTGTTCTAGCTACATTTACAAAGTAAGTTCTTTTAAAACGGTAGATATGCGACATAAAAGAAGAAAATAGGTATGAAAGTCATCAAGCTTGGTGTTACCAACCCATAACTGTAATTAATGTTAGTATTTCGAATCAGGTTTAACAAAAAACAAATTGTGTAGAAGTATAAATATTTATTGCAATAAGACGTTAAAATATAAAACAATTATAATACCCATTATCTTTAGCATAAAGTAAAATTATTCCAATTTCAATTAAAACTTAGGAAATAACAATAGATCGGATATTGAGAATTAAAATATCGATAGAGAGACGGAGTTGTGTCACACAGAGAAATTAAAACTTCACAAAACTTAAAACAAGTATGTAGGTCTAAGACCATAATGGCATTTTGCTACATTTTAAAGTTACATAACATTTTCCATTCTTAATAACTACTACCAAATTACATTTGTATTGCTTTATCATATAATGTCTCTTTCATAACATAATTGGCTACTTGACAGTTTTTGAAAAAGTAATGTAAAATGTGCGCCCGTTCATTTTATATCCCAAGTAATTCGATTTATCTGGAAAAAATGTAAATAACCAGAGAAAAATAAGATTTGTGTAACACATTTAAAAAGCGCGCGAAAACGCCAAGTCTCGTCACTGTTGCAATTATGACGTCAACGTCCTAGACAACGAACCGATACGCATAGGAACGACTTAATTTAGATAAACGGAAAATGTTTCAATAAATTCTTAATACGATTAGAGACACAATAATTCAATTTAATCGGTAAAATAATCATTGTTTCGCCACATTAAAATAAATAATTTTCGCCGACAGCTGTCATTTCCGAATTGCAATGATGGTTTCCGTTTCGGTTCTTTTGTTCCACAGATAAAAAAAGTAAAATTTATTTTGCAAAAATAAACTACTAACAATGCTTTTAATTAAAAAATAAAAATGTAAAATTATTACTTAACTAATAAGCTAACGTATCTAACACTTTTCATATTTTATTGTTAACACTGTCAAGTAGCCAATTATACATTAAAGCCTGTTGCAAAGTAATAATGAATAAACCAAATCATTGCAAAATAACAATACTGGCATATCTTTTTTTTTAAAGTGATGTGTGTACTTGTAAAATAGGTGGAAATAGTATTGTACAAGGATAATACATAACATTAAATAATTAAGTCTGTCACTTATATTTATTTCATCTTTTAGTTGAAAATAAAAGTATTCGACTGTTTTAATAGCCCACAGCTGAGCTTAGGCCTCCAACAACTACATAGCTTAGTCACCACACTGCCCAAATGCTGGAGGATCAACAAATCGAGCCATGTTAAAAAAATCCGAAACATACTTTGCTCAACCGGGAATCGAACCCACAACACCCAGATCATATACTACCATATTTTAAACACTAGACCATCGCGGCATTTTTTTTAGTTTAACTTAGACAAATGTGTTTTAATGTATTTCTTATGTATCCAGTAGATTATCTGGCATATTCATTACAAAGTAGACAAATAGAGGCGTGTATAAAATTGTACAACCTTAATCAATTAACTTGGTAATAATTAAATATCTTAATATTTAAATATCAAGAAACTTGACAGTAGGTAGTTAAATGACGGTATTTAAACCATTCTCAATAAAGATCATTGTGTTGTTATAGTAAAATTCAGATTCAACCAGATCTTACTTAATTACATAATATTATTCAAGTTTTGTACTCATCTTAGCCACTTAAATAAAACATTTTGTTTTTAAACCATGATAGATTAAAAATATGTTATAACTAAACACAAAATGCAAGTTTTGATCCCATTAGTTAAAATTAAGCCCTTACTGTTAATTAAACTTAAATTAAATGGCAAAAATGTCATGGCCACAATAAAATAAAATCTCTTAATTTGTAATAAAACTTGTCAATTAAAGTGTGTTAAAGCAAATTTTCTTTGAAAACAACTTTGTAAAAAAAGTAATCTGCTAACAGTATGGAAATAAATGAGTCGTTTGGGTTTATATTCTATGAGAAAATTACATACTAGAACTGTATTTCTAAATTCTAAATCTTTCTAGCAAAGCTAATACTCTGTATTAGATGTCCTTTATAAAATCAACACTCACACTTATTATTACATTTTAAATTAAATTTTTCGTTTTTTTAATTAAAATAATCATAAATTCTATTTACATCTCTTCAGAAAGAAAATTTACTCAACCAACAGAGGGAACTCTTCAATATCTTCACACATTGAGTTGAAGCCAGCTGCCCACGCATCCAACTCTGCTTTCTGTAATAAAATAAAAAATATATTAAAGTCTATTGTTAAATAATTCAATCAATCAATAAAATACAGCTGACATAATAGTCAAATATGAATAACACTTGTGTGCGCATTATCCTGAAAGACATTTAAGACATAGGCCCTTCATGAATAGCATTGATTAATTCTCTAAATAAAATTAAGAAATTTAAAGTATTTAGACTTTGCATCGCCATTTTCGAAGGCATAAGAAATTAGTATTGAACTGCAAGTGTTTACTGTGATGTGCTTTGACTGTACAGTCAGCATCATTAGTTCGTGTACACCTACTGAGATGTCATACCAAATCTCCTCGTAACTAGGCAAGTATGATAGACAGTGACCAAATGTGACAAGTAAAAGAGTTGTTCATGAACTAAAGCTACTGACTGTACCATTTTGTAGTTTGGGCAATTATATGTCACTTGTAAGTAAATAATAAACAATTTGTTTGCATATAATCAGCTCTGTGATTGTAATGATTATATCTTACCTCCTTCTTAGACAAGTTGTCTTTCTTTTTAGCCTTTTTCTTAGGTTTAGTTTTCTGTTGCACACTTGGTAAGGTAAATGTCAGGTCTGCTAAATCATCCTCATCACCTGATTCCACCAGCTTTATGGGATTAATCTGACTCTCACTGTCAGAGTTTGAATTCTGGAATGTCACCTTTTTAGCAGCTTTTCCATAACTTTTCCTGGACGGCTGAAACATAACATTTACATTATTTTAAACATTAATATTAATTTATATAAAAAAAAGTATGTATAGTATAACTCTATGCTATCATTTCATTAATGTCAATTGAAAAAAATGGCTGTAAAGGGTTAAAGGATTCACTTAAGACATAGTCGGCATGGAAGTTGGAATTCATATCCATATGGAGTAATTAAAAAAAAATCCTTATTTGGCAAATGAGTACATCATAATAAGTCTAAGTAAGTGTCAGTATTATTAATTCAGTAGTTTAAGTAGTGCATCAATAGATCAGTCAATAACAGCTGCCTCTTATTGTGTGAAAACACTATCCCAATATTCTATACAAATTGTATACCTTCATATGATGGATCACTTCAATATCTTCAAACAAATGCACAGATTGTGAATCTTCATCAGTATCATCCTCATCATTGATTTGATCATCTATTTCTGTTGCAGCAATGGCCTCTAAATCCTTCTCTGGGAATGCAGGAGCATCGGTTGCTGACTTCAGCTCTTCATAGACCTTGTTCACAGCATCAGAACTGATTGCAATGTTAGTTTTAGCTGCTAGAGGCAATTTAGCTCTCGTAGGCCCAGTTTGAGCATTTATCTCTTGAAGAACTGCTCTGGCTCTGGGCCTCAATGCTCTTACTCTTGGATTGTCTATCTTAACTGGAGACAAATTCTCCTGGTCTTCAGTCTCGTCAAAGCCAAAGAAAGTCCCATCTTCATCTTTCTCTTTAGATGCTTTACCTGACTTTTTAGTTTTCTTTGTATTAGAATTTTCTTTGTTCTCATTGTTTTCCAGGTTTTTGTTTTCAGATTCTTTTTCTTCACTTCTGTTTGGAGTAGAATAGTCAGGAGCATCTTTCCTTGAAGATTTTCTAGGAGTTCTATAAACATCTTTGTTTGTATTTACAGATATGTTGGAAATGTCTTCAAAAATAGAGTTAGCTTTAGTTGGTGTCACAGATCTGGCCCTTTTCTTCTTGGAAGCACTCCTTTCAACTACCTCCTTGATAAAGGACATAATGCTTGTTTGTTTTAAATTAGATTTGTTATTCTCAACAATTTCAGGCAAATTATCAGTGGCTTCAGGCACCATATTTGTGTAGACATGCTTCTTCTTGCTGTCATCTGAATTAATGAAAGAGCTTTCCACTGCTGGTGTCATATTAGCCTTGACATACGAGTTTACATGCCATTTGATTGGCAATTGCTCAAACTGGATCCTCCATGGAGTATCCTGAGGTTTTCTTGTAGACATATTCATGCTGCTACTGGCTACTGGTGGCTCATCAAAGAAGCTAAGACATTCTTGTAAGTTTAATGGATCTTGGTACTGCCTTTCAATGCTGTGGTCTCTACTAGAAGGCATAGGAGACTTGCCACGATTGGGGGATGTTACAGGTGAGTAGTTTATCTCATGGTCATCCATTGGCTGGATATCAGCTGCAATATCATCAATACCCACTGACACATGATTTTTTTCTTGTACTACACTTGACATTGTATTAGTAGATTTTATAGAAGTATTGCTTACAATGATAGGAGGATTTTGAGTATTCTGGACCTTATTTGGAACATTACTGGCTTTTATTACAGGTTGTGGTTTCTTAGAAACAACATTCTTCAAGGCTGCCAGAGCCTTGTTAACATTTTGATCATAATTATTTTTGAAAACCACAGATTTAGGTTTAGCTGGCTTCTTTCTAACTACCTTTTTCCTTTTCTTTTTCTGAGGTGGTTCTTCATTAGGATCATAAGTGAACTCATACACATCAAGGTGAGAACTATCCCTTTTTAGAGTCTTTTTTTTGTCTTCAAGAACCCTGAAAGAGAAATTCTTTTCTAAAAGCCGTTCACCTGCAGTTTTTAATGGAGATACTTTTTCTGGTGACTTAGGTCTCTTATTGCTGATTTTAGTGCGTAATGATCTTTGATTTGCGTTATTGTTGGTATCGGCATATGCTTTAATTACAGGTTTTTTAGCAGGACTTTTCTTTGCAACTGTTTTAAGAGGACTCTTTTCAATTACACTTACAATGTTTTTTTCTTTTTCAGGAGTTTTTTTAATAACCTTAGGCTTGACAACAGTATGTGAGGTAGGTTTCTCATTGGCTTTGACATTAATAGCTTTGTTATTGCTCTGTAATATAGGTGTGCTAGCATGGCAACCAACAGGTATGAACTTGTTAGGACTTATGGAGTGATCATCAAACTTGGATGGCAAACGGCACACCCTTTTGGGTCGGTGAGCAATCAAACTGCTATCAGCATCCTTCTGAGGGGTTTTAAACGGCGACAAAATGATAGAATCATTTTTACTTGGCGTCTTGCTTTTATCAATTTCTGGGATTGGTGTCTCGACTTCTTTGCTGCTGGATAAACTTATCAGTACCTGATTTTCAACAAAACGATTCGGCAAACGCCTTTCACGGCGAGGTCTTTCTTCGTTGCATTTATTTTGAACTGGTTTGACTGTCGCCTTCTTAGCTTCTTTCAAGAGAATTTCTGTAGAAGCATTGTCGTCAGAAGCAGAGTTGGTTTTGTCTGCTAACGCTTTACGTGGTTTTGTAACCTTAGTAACACCTTTCAATTTTGATTTAGTCACTAGACCAACATTTTCTTTCGAACCTTTCGATGTTTTCGTCCCGCGAGTTTTAGGCGGCATGACGCTATTTAGAAATTGGGGTGATTAACCCACCAGCATAATTAAACTTACATTCACACGTAAACATGCAATTCTCTATCTTAACAAAAGTCTCGAAGGATTACAAAATAACTTATATTTATCGAATTATATGAAAAATTAGAACACAAAATCTCTTTTCGCTCGTTTTTTCTAATTGACACAATTGACACTGACAGATAAACATAGACAATTAATTTTGACACTTAATAATCTTTAATTTTTGTATTCGGAAATTTCCAAATTAGGTACCTTTGAGAACAATTACGTATATACCTTTTTCTTAAAAATTTTGAATTAAAAAAAAACACTGAGACAATGACACTCACATTTTTGTTATTAAGTTTACTCATATGAAGATACTACGAAACTAATATGAAAATTTGTAACGCTCAATTTTAATAACAAACTTAAATTAAAATATTATATACAAATCCCAAAATGTTAATGAAAAGTAAAGTATGTACATATACTTAGTCGAATATAAAGAAAAAATTATGTAAGCATGATCTGATTTGAAATAGCTCAGACCAAAAAGTACTTTTCTTATTGTTAAATAGGTGCCCTAAACTGACATTAGAAAAGATACCACTTTACGGAAAATTAAAAATACTGTTGATCCCTTACGTATTCATAATCAATTGATTGTTCAATTTCCCATATAAGTAATCGTTAATGAAAAACACTTTATTGCCTTGTTGTAAAGCAACTGAGTTATAGAACATAAATAAAACTGAGCAATATTTTTTAAGATTTCATTTCAGACAAAAGGATTTTCAGAGTCTAATTTGGTTCAAAACCATTTCATTGGTTTTTCATCAGCTTTGCTTGAGGTTTTTTTTGTCATATTACTTATAATTGTAAATTAATTATTAATTACTATTACTCATTGATGCAGTCCCCAACGAATCAGGTTAAAATATTTTTTACAGTAGAGGTTTTCTACAAATTGTAAATCGCCTTGTGACTGGACTGAATTAACGCGAAATACACAATAGGTATGTAACCAAGTTTTAAGGCAAAATGATTTGATATTTGCGTTACTTGATATTTAAATATTTTTTTAAATCCTAAAAAGGTTGCTTTTGTTGAAATCGATATTTTTTGAATAACATCATATAATATTGTTCCTATTGTAAATTTTATTTCTTATATTTTACTGCTAATTAAACGTATGTTTTAATAATATCTTGGTTAACTTTAAGGACACGATTATTCAATTTAATCGGTAAAATTATTTCCGAAAACTGTCAGTTTAGTACACATTAAAAATTTGAGTTTATTTAAATAGTAATTTTACGTACTTAACCAAATATAATATAATTATTATTTGATATTATTGAAGGACATACAATAGCTTTGATTAACTGAGAGAGGTATGGTATAGCGATTTATCGCTCGGACTAGAACCAGTGGCGTAATTATACAGTTTGGGGCCTGAGGCAAAAATTCATCCAATGGGATCTCCCCTGGATGGGGGAGGGCCCATATAAAAACAGGTAAAATATAGTACTTAAAGTGGATACACTTTTACTTATAAGAGTTTGTATATACTTAATAAAAAAAGAATACCTAATCATTAAAAACAATAAGGATTCTCCTCAGGCCGGGGGCCCCTTCTGACTGGGGGCCCGTGGCATTTTGCCGACTTGCTACCCTATACTTAGTTATAGAAACTATAATCCATCCTATTTCTTCTTAGTTATATATAATTAACATATTAAAACATCTGGTAATATTACCATATGTTCTTGATTTATAAGTTTTTCTCTTGTATTTTAAATGAATGAGGTCCATTTCATCAAGTTCGGAAGCCTGTTGCTCAAATAGGTCTAGCATGCGCAATACGTCTAATTTCTCGCATGAGACGGCAAAAGTTTCGATACTGTTGATTGGCTAATAGCACACTGCACCCATATTTTCAGCCAATCAGCATCAGATGCACCGACTTCAATCAATTTTGACGTTTGTTAAGAGCGCGATAAAATATAGTCGCATGCTAAGCCTGGAAGATTTCATCAAGATGCATGGACTTATCAAGATGCAAATTTTCTTGTCTGTGTCTTTCAGTATATTTCGTAAGTGTATCCGATCTCCGGATTGTTACAGGGTGACATATGTCAAATAACATTTAAGCAAAATTGCATCTTAAATATTCAGTTATTAGTTTTGTATTCTATTGAGACATAGCAATACCGGTAACCAGTGCGCTCACTAAATTCAAATCAAATGTTGCAACCGTTGTTCAGTTTGCATTTATTTTAAAGTTTTATCGTTGTTGAGTTGTAGTATTCGGTAAATACTTACTATAATAATGTTTCAACACGCTAATAATACGCAGTAATAGTGATTTTATTTATGGCACCGAGTCAAACTCTTGTTGAAGTCTAATACGACCGTTTTATCGACTTGCGTTTGGACAGAGTAAGTCTTTGTTTTCTAGTTCTTCTGAAAATCGGTTAAAATATAGATAGATAGTATTTTATTACTTTCCGTACTTAAGTGTGAAACCTCTTTACAGACATTTGTGGTGCCATTAACTGGCTGGAAAGAGAGAGTTGACATTTCGAAAAACATGAACTGACAAATTCCCTGATCATCGGTGCGAATGAAGGCTTTTTAAAGTGTTAAACTTGAAACAGAAGTGTTAATTCTTCTATAGGTTAATTTAGAGTCTTCAAAATGGGCGAAGGCGACAGCAAAGGAACTATAGACACGGTGCAAGTGGCACTTCGCATCAGGCCACTGATGCAGCAAGAGTTAGATAGAGGATGTGACGAGTGCATTGACGTTGTGGCCGGGCAACCACAGGTTCAAATTAAGGACCTGGCATTCACCTACAACTATGTGTTCCCTCAGCACATTACTCAGCAAGAGTTTTATGACACAGCAGTTAAAGGATTGATAGGAAGATTATTTCAAGGTTTGTAGTTCATCACATGAGTTCTCAAATAGAAAATAGTTAACATTGTTACATAATTAATCGATGAATTTTGATTTTCCTCAGGTTACAATGTAACAATTCTAGCTTATGGCCAAACTGGGTCAGGCAAAACCTTCACAATGGGAACAAATTATTCAGGATCTGATGGTGATTCAACAAAATTGGGTAAGTTGTGGAATTCCCAATTTATTATTTGGATGCTCTGACATTCTATTTGAGTGTGAATGAGTTTTTTTAACAAATTTTAAAATAACACACTAAACATAAAACATATTTAAAGAAACCTAAATTATGTAGTACACTACCTAATAGATATCCTATGGTAATCTTGTTGCTTATCTACCTTTCTCTGACATTACATCCAAGTCCATGCATTCGTTTTTGCATTATATATGAATGTGTGATATGTGAAGGTTGTTTGTTCGAGTCATCCACCTCAAGGGGAGATGAAATTTTACTCTTTCTTGAAAATGTTTTTGAGTTATAGTTATAAATAAACTTCCACACATCTATACATACAAATATTTTGGCAACCTCAGTGGTGCAGTGGCTAAGGTAGGCAGCCAAAGCGGGAAATATCCCGGGATCGATTCCCTGTCGGGTCAATGTGGAAATCAAACTTTTCTAAATTGACTTGAGTCTGAGTGTGCTGGGATGACGCCCCCAGTTAGCATCCGTTGTCTGGTGTTTATAGTACTAGGGAAAACCTTACTTTGAGACCTGGTGATTGTTTTTTATTTGATTTTTTTTTTACAAACTTTCATGTTTATAACATAAGCAGCATAGTAGGATTTTACCACTACAGAGTTAAATATATTTAAATATATCCCATTTTAGGTGTCATACCCCAAGCTGTCGCTGACATTTTTGACTTCATAGAGACCCATGAGGACAAGTTCATATTCAAAGTGAATGTATCATTCATGGAACTGTATCAAGAGCAGTGTTACGACTTGCTCTCGGGCAAGGAGAGGGGACACAGTATTATAGAGATAAGGGAAGATATAAACAAGGGTGTCATTTTACCCGGTAAGTAATATAGTAGGTGACTTAAAATATATGTATGGTCTAACAGTTTAGTACCAAAAATATAAGACATAATATTTATTTTGTTATGTAAACATAACTTTACTAACAATGGTGTTAAAATTTAGTGTGTCATCACTTTTTTGGACAGTTGTTATGAATTATGATAACAGCCAACAATAAAAGCCTTAGGGAGCGTTCAAGTATTATTGTTACGTCACCTGTTGCCAGATAGACCCCTCCCACCCCTGTAACCCATTGTAACATTTGAATGCTCCCTTATCCAAAGGTCTTAAAAAATAACTAAATCCTATCTAATTTTGTTTAACTGTGGAATATTCCATCTTTTGTAACTTATAATATGTCAAAAGTTCTGAATAATAATTTATCACCATTAAACATTCAATTACATATCTTTTTTCTTCTTGTAGGAATAACTGAGCTGCCAGTAACATCAACAATGGAGACGATGATGGTACTCGAACGAGGCTCTATCGGGCGTGTGACTGGTTCCACTGCTATGAACCAAGCCTCGAGCAGAAGTCATGCTGTGTTCACTATTGTCATAATGAAGGAAAGCCGTACTGACAAGTAAGTATAAAAAATTGTGAGAATCATCTTACGAAATACAAAATTTGGGAGAGGATTCCATTCCATACAGGTATTCTATGCCAAAGCATTTTCCTAGTGAGTTTATTGACGACCTCGATGGGGCAGTAGCTAAGTTAGTCGCCCGAAGCATGTAAGGTCCAGGTTCGATTCTTGGTCAGATCAATTGGAAAGCAAATTTTCTAAATGGGTTTGGGTCTGGTTGTGGCTGCAATGACACCCCCTTGTCTTTCTTTCTATGTACAAGTATTATCATTTACCATCAGGTAAGATAGCTTTGACAATCTTAAATCAAAAGATCAGCACTAAAATCAAGGAGAGCACTGAAATTATGTACTAATTTGCGTAATTGTTATTTTACAGAAACATAGCAACAACATCAAAATTCCACCTAGTAGATTTAGCGGGTTCAGAGCGAATCAAGAAGACCAAAGCAAGTGGGGAACGCTTAAAGGAGGGCGTGAAGATCAACCAAGGGCTACTTGCGCTTGGGAACGTTATTTCAGCCCTTGGGGATGGGACCAACAGAAGCTTTATTAGTTACAGGGACAGCAAACTGACTAGGCTATTACAGGGTAAGATATCTATAAAAAAAACAATGATCTATTGTAATATTATAATGCTGAAGACTTTGTTTGAATGTGCTCATGAACTACTGGTTCGAATTGCAAAATTATTTTTATGCTTTATAGTCTACTAGATTTAGTCCACGACTTCGCCCGCATTATTTCGGTATAATCCAGTATGCCATCACAATCAAAATCTAATTTCATCCAAATCCATTCAGTGGTTTTTCCTTTAAACAGTTACAAACTTCAATACATTCTTACAAACTTTCGCATTTATAATAATAATGGGACTTATCAAGGAAGGCTTCAGGTTATATATTATGTCACCGTAAGATTATAAAAATCGTTAGATTACAATCTATCTCGCGAGATTGTAAACTGTCGACAGATTGTGAACCGTAACATTTGATTGCAATTTAACGCATTAGTTTTCGCTATATTGTAATCTATCGATGGGAATCGGTCAAATTGTGAACTGTAGAACGGAATGCATCTCGCGCGCTGATTGGTTGAGAGTTATGTGCCCCCCGCCGCCCCGGCATTCCCTGGTCGTGATTGGTCTATCGTACAATAAACCAACCAATCAGGAAGAGCTTTCGAACATTTGACAGTTTGACGCGGCACAGATTGTTTACTTATAATCTTACGGTGACATATATACTGCGACAAATAAAGCGAAGAAGCAGTTGAAAATGTGGGAAGAACGTGGATAGAACGCTTACAAAGCCGCCGTGGGCCGCTATCGGGACCTATTATATAAGACTTCATAAACTCGGCGTCACAAATTCAAGTTTGTCATTAATTAGAAATAAATATGTATATAAAATATAACTATCATTGCAGACAGTCTTGGCGGCAATTCTCTTACGTTAATGGTGGCGTGCGTGAGCCCGGCCGACTACAACCTGGACGAGACGGTGTCGACGCTGCGGTACGCGGACCGCGCGCGACGCATCCGCAACAAGCCCATCATCAACCAAGACGCTAAGGCTGCTGAGATTGTCAGGTAAATTAATATCAAACGATAATGCATTTTCATCTATTACGGAACTAGGCAAGTACATTATTAAAGTCGCTAAGGTTGCCAAGATTATTATCATATCTTGGGAGATAGGAGAAGTGCGAATTGGCTACTTGACAGTGTTAACAATAAAATATGAAAAGTGTTATAAACGTTAGCTTATTAGTTAAGTAATAATTTTACTTTTTTATTTTTTAATTAAAAGCTTAGTTAGTATTTTATTTTTGCAAAATAAATTTTACTTTTTTATCTGTGAAACAAAAGAACCGAAACGGAAACCACCATTGCAATTCGGAAATGACAGCTGTACAGGCGCACATTTTACAATACTTTTTCAAAAACTGTTAAGTAGCCAATTATGCTACGAAAATGGCACAGGGTGTGGTGGCGCCATGTGATGAACCGTCAGTAAAATATACTCGAGTCTAAAAAATATCTTATTGCTTCAATAATATCGCTTCCTAGCGATAAGACCTCTTAATTGTACTAATGTATCTGTAAAACCTATTTCAGTAAAGTTATTGTGCAATAAAGTATATTGATCTATCTATCTATGAAGACCCTTTGAATCATGCAATTATTAATGACGTTTAAGGCAAAGTAAGTAGGTAGGTGAAAATGAGTAACAAGTATTTCACGGTCACTTTTACTCACAACTGTGTTTGTTCCGTCTTTAATTCTATATGTTTTGACATAAAAAAGTAACCCATGGTATAAAAGAACCTTACTTTGGACTGATGTGGCGATTAAAGGTATTGAAACTTTTCTAATCATATTAATTCTTGCAGGTTAAACAATTTAGTAAATGAATTAAGGCTACAACTGCTCGGCAAAGCGCCTACAGTTAGCGAACAGAACAACGAGCAACTCCAGGAAGAGTTGGACAGGGAACGCGCCAGGTACGCGGAACTACTGAAGAAGCACAAGCAGGTCACTGAACACCTCGGCAACATGCTCATTGAGAACACGAATTTGTGCGAAAAGGCACTCTTGGCTGAGGCAGCAAAGGACAAAATCGAACGCAAACTGAATGAGTTGACAGAGCAATGTAATCAGACTATAGAAAACCTTAACACCAGTGAGAAAGTCGATGATGAGGCCCAAAAGACGAGTGTGGTTGACTATTTGAAGGAAATTAAGACTAGACTTGAAGATTTGCAGTCAGTGAACTTGAAGACTAATGAGGAGCTAATTGACCATGAGATTAAGCTTTCGTTTGTTAAGGAAGATAATGATTCGGAAAAGGTAGATGAAGATGTGCTGCTCAATGAAGACCAGGCTGTGTTAGAAGAGGAAAAGAGAGCTATGGGACAGGTAATTAAGTACCTTTCAATTTATATGAAACCTTTTTGCACCAATTAACAATCAAGTTACTCAACACTGTTTTCGCAAGTCCATTACAATAACATTATATTTCGTTGATAACGAGCTGACGAGGGCATTGTTACATGTGATGGGTGGCATGAAAAAAACCCAGTAATTAATTCAAACAACAAAACAAGCCAGGTTAAAGATATCTGCTTAGATACATTAAAAGGCTAAAGATACTGATTGATCTATTATTTTATGAAATCTGAAAATATTTATTTACTAGGCATCCAAAAGTACTTAAAGCGAATTATAACACAATAACCTGAAGTACTGTCAAAAGCACGTCAGACACTTGGGACTTTATACCGCCCTTACTTTCGGGGCATAAGAAAATCGAACTGTAAGTGTTTCCCGTGATGAGCTGTTGGCAATACCATCTCAGAATTATATTGAAGTACCAATGAAGGGATCACAATGTCGGTTTTCAGTCGAATTGGTACCTCAATATCAATTGTTGAATACTAATGACGACCTCCTTAGCCGAGAGGCGAGCGGGCCGAACTTTGGCGTCACGCTCTCTCCGAAGTTAGGGTTCGATCACTGGTCGGGTCAATATGGGAAACAAACTTTTCTATATTGTCTCAGGTCTGGTTGTTGTACTGTCGTTGTTGCTGATTTCTGTAACACAATTGGTTACAACAGAATCAGTGCAATGTATGTGATGTTGTCCAATATTTAATGTGACTTGTCCTACAGGTGGCGCTGAACCAAGAGCTGCAAGAGCTGAACCGCGCGATGGCGATCAAGGCTTCTGTGGTGCAGGCCATCCTCGCTAACAATAAAGAGATGCTTGAAAGCCACAACAACCTGAGGGAGAACGAGGAGAAGATTGCTATGCTGGAGAAGGAGAAGGACGAGCTGATGCAGCAGCTTAAGCAGACGAAGGTGATTTTATACATACTATATCTTTTTTTTATGATGGGGGCAATGTCATCCGAGAGAGCGAAGGCGTTGTGGGACTTCCGAAAAGCGCAGAACTATCCACTAAAACCCCCCTTGGGCCTGTGGTGATGTTGTTTGAAATCGGTTCAACATGCATACTGTATCGGAAAGCAGTTGTTCTGCCGCGGGCGAGGAAGCAATTATCGCGCTCAAGATACGTACAATAGATATACCTACGTTCTATGCTAATAAAAGAGATACATATATAATATCGTACTTCCCATCAATTAATTACAAGGTAACTTGTGTCCTCTATCCTTAATCACAGCTGTTGGCATGTTGGTAGCTAGTAAATTTCATATACATATCGTCGACGTGCGTGTAAAACTGCGGAAGAACATGTTAATACTGCGTTACTGCAAAAGTCGTGGCATTGAAATATTGCGCCGTCTAAACGAGTTATGAATCAATTTATGTTAAGTAGCAATAAAGTTCGCCTTATATAATATAGTCGAATAACTAACATATAAAATGTAAGTTGCTTTGCCCAAACAGGTAACATGTTGTACTGGAACTAAATTTACACCACCTTGTATCACATTCATGAATGCAATAAAGACTATGACTATGACTATCCAGGTTTTTCCACCCCCTAATCGGAATCGTACAAAAGCCGATATGCAGTATTTACGAACCGTGCTTACGTGGTTTAGACGTGCAGCGACGTTATTTGAGTCAAAACTACTTTCATATTGTTAGAGATTTAGTCTTTGTGTCTCATAGAATTGGATTTTCCATTGTAGAGCAAAGATCCGTCACACGAAGAGCGGCGGACGAAAGTGTCTGCGTTGGAGTCTGAAATCACTGACTTGAAGAAGAAGTGTCAGCAGCAGGCGAACATCATAAAGATGAAAGAAAAGAACGAGGCCAAGATATCGTCGCTCAACGCGGAGCTGCAGGCCATGAAAGTCACTAAGGTAAGTTATCACAAACGGACTCGGATCATTTTACCTAATCTGTTTGGATCAATGCTACTCTTCACCGAACATAGTTTCGCCGAATCATAGAACTTTGTATGGTTCGTGGAAACGACGTTCGGTAAAGCGCAGCGTCGGTCGAAAAAGATTCGGTAAAGTGATATCAGCTCATCACAAACTCGCTTAAAAGAAGGTTGAAGTATCAAGTAGTTTATAGAGCGTGAAATTCTCAAAACGAGTCTAATCTTCACATTCGGAATGGGATTCAAAGTGTCGTAAATAAAGGTCTGTACTAACAGGCACTTTATGTAGCTGAAACAACATCACAGAAATTCATAGTTGACATTTCACATACTAGTTGACACGGATCCTATAGCGGCGATCGGTCACTAGTAACTATCGCTGCCATGTGAGTACTATATTTGTAAAAAATATGGGGCACAACTGATCAAAATATAAGTTGCGTTAAAATTTAACATGACGTCACTTCTTCATACAGTTTTTACGATATAGTGACATAAATACCACTCGACTGAACTTTGTTGCAATGTCTCATCATCAATTTCCATTTGTTGAAGTAAAAAATATGTTTTCCTTGTGTTTAAAAAGTCTAAATGACGGATTTTACATTACTGTTTTTTTTACCGAGTCATATTGCTATTTTATTATTAAAATAATCACTATTTTATGATTATATTCTCAGGGTTCAATTTCCAGGTTGAGCAAAGTATGTTTCGAATATAACTCGAGACACCACATTTAGCCATTAAGCCAATACCTATTGTAATGATGATGTTGGAGGCCTTTACCCTGCAATGTGTCAATAAAAAGGCTGATACTCTACATACACAAATGTCTACAGGTTAAAATAATAAAACAAATGCGCGAAGAGAGCGAGAAGTTCCGCAAGTGGAAGGCGGACAACGAGCGCGCCATGCTGCGCCTGCGCAACGAGGATCGCAAGCGGGCCACCGCCATGGCCAAGATGGAGTCCTTGCACGCCAAGCAGCAGAACGTGCTCAAGCGGAAGATGGAGGAAGCTGTCGCTGTTAACAAGAGGCTGAAGGTATGGAGTGTAGTATGGTAATGTGTAATTGGCTACTTGACAGTGTTAACAATAAAATATGAAAAGTGTTAGATATGTTAGCTTATTAGTTAAGTAATCATTTTACATTTTTACTTTTTAATTAAAAGCATAGTTAGTATTATATTTTTGCAAAATAAATTTTACTTTTTTTATCTGTGGAACAAAAGAACCGAAACGGAAACCACCATTGCAATTCGGAAATGACAGCTGTCGGCGAAAATTATTTATTTTAATGTGGCGAGACAATGATTATTTTTACGATAAAATTGAATTATTGTGTCTCTAATCGTATTAAGAATTTATTGAAACATTTTCCGTTTATCTAAATTAAGTCGTTCCTATGCGTATCGGTTCGTTATTTAGGACGTTGACGTCATAATTGCAGCAGTGACGTGACTTGGCGTTTTCGCGCGCTTTTTAAATGTGTTACACAAAATCTTATTTTTCTCTGGTTATTTAGATTATTTCCAGATAAATCGAATTGCTTGGGATATAAAATAAACGGGCGCACATTTTACAATACTTTTTCAAAAACTGTCAAGTAGCCAATTGGCGAAAACGTGTCCATAATGAATAGTAACATCAACATTGAAACCTACTTATGTTTTAAACACGAAAGCTTTGTAACAAAAAAAAAACTCGCTGCTGCATGCAACATACTTGGCATTATTCTATTCATAAAAAGTATTCCACGTATGATCTAGTCTCATATCTGTCTACTATATTTCTGTGGCATGGTCCTAAAAGGGCCAATATTAATAATCAATATTTTCAGTAATGAGCGTTATAACAATGAATCAGCATACATAGTTATTATTTTAGGTGTTATATTGTACTATGTAGTAACTTTTGAAAGATTGTTAATATACTAACGCCCTTTTAGCACAAAAAAATATCAGACTTACAATAAACTGGCATTACAATCTCATTTCATACAAAAACGTACTTTAGCCCTTTTAGCACCAGGCCACAGATTTAATTAAAAAAATAATAATAATAATCCCCTCTGCGTTATAATGGGGGCTATAAACTGCTGGATGGCGGAAATATGGTGGTAAGCAATGAAATACTGAATATATGTCTTATTTTCTTAAATGAGGACAATAGTTTCACGATCTACATTCCTCAATTATTGATACACAGGAAGCGTTGGAGAGACAGAAGTGTACAGCGATGAAGCGCAACGCCAAAGGCAGCGTGAAGGCGGGCGCAGTTCAGCAGTACATAGAACAAGAGCTAGAGGTCCATCTCAGCATTGTAGAGGCTGAGAAGTCGCTGGAAGAACTCATGGAGTACAGGTAAACATTTGTTAGACCAAGGGCCTTACCTGCTGGCTCAAAAAGTATTCCATTAAAAAGGAAAAACGCAGCTATGTGCAGTGCAGTATGGCGTCTCTCTTCATCAATACATCCTTCTATAAAACTGATAGTAAGGGTTCAGGGCTTACCAAACTTATTTTCCTTCTCTTGCAGGGTTCGGAAACTCCCCTTTTACAGCTAACTTTAAATAGGGTTATGGTAATACTATTCAAAAGTTAAACAATCAAAAGAGTTACCATTTTAAATAGTAACCTAATCATTATGGCTACCTTTTTAATGGGGCTAAAACCTAAACCAAAATTATATTTCGGGAAACCAGTTCCAGTCCCTGCACTGTTAAAAATTTGCAATATTTTTAACAACTTACCCCTCAGGCCAAAAAGCTCACTGACGTGTAAGTTATTACTGAGGACTTCTTACACGCACCTTGTAACTAGTAATATTCCTTATCAATCGACGTAAAAAGTCGGTCTACGTGTATCGTTACACTACGTGTGCGCGATTAGACGTACAATTAGAGGAACCCTGTTTTAGGCTATTCCTTTTTGTTCAGAACATTCAACAGTGGTCGTTTTATTAGTAACGATTGTTACCGATTTCGTTATTTCTGGATAAAAGTATCTCACCAATGTCCGTACCAAATTTCATGCAAATCCTTTCAGTAGTTTTCGTGCGAGTCTACTATATAGGTAGACAAACATACATATAGATACCCATATATTGCTACAAAATTATGCGTTTATTATATTTGTGGTATTCTTATCCTAACAATGTCGTTTATGTTCGAATATGTTTACTTCCTGTCCTCAGGGCATGGATAACAGAGCAGATTGAGAACCTCAGAAATAGCACAGACGACGTGGCGAACAGAAAGAAGATTGCCGAGTTGGAAGACGATCTCGCTCTTCGTAAAGCGCAGATCTCAGATCTACAACAGAAAATACTTACTGCTGATCAAGGTAAGTAAGTTATTAGTCAAGTAAGGTTATTGGTAGAAGAATTCAATATTTTATCTGCTTCACATATTGTTTGCACTGTATTCAAACATATGTTTGTTTATGACAAGCACTGAGATTTTGCGTCTACATAGGATTTATGACACATAAAACAAGTAGGCTGTGATAACAATGCAAGTCAAATCTAGTATCTACTGGGCAAGTTTTGTTGTTTGAATTAATTACCTCATTGTTTTTGAATTGCCGCCATTAGTCTTCGTTTTGTTTGCTAATTTGATAGTTGTAAATAAAGCGTTGTTTGTTTATGTTGTGATAATTTATTGTAAAATCTTCTTGTGGAATAAATAATATTATTACGAACTTATCTCAGTTGAAAGAGCAGCACGCGCAATACGTGAAGGTTGTGGGTTCGGGTTCCACATAGCAGGGGAGATGAAATTTTTCTGTTTCTTTATAATATTTCAAGTTATCTCACTAGATATATTCACTCAACGGAAACATTATAAAGAATTTAAAAATCGAATAATACTTAGGTACTAATAATTAATAATTAGGTACTTACTTTGCTGACAATGGAATCATGATAAATTAAATTTTGTTACGCAAGCCTATTAATATGTCGCCAGACTGCTTACAGTCATTTTTACCTTAAAGAACATAATCAAACATAATTTAGTGAACAAAGCATGTGTGGAAAGTTTTGAGTTTTGATTGTGTTCCCAATTCGTACTCTGGTCTGGACTGTTAACTTATAACTTAATTATGACTGACAGAAAACAAATCGCGCACGCAATGGGACAACATCCAATCGATGCTCGAAGCGAAGGTCGCTCTTAAGTGTCTCTTCGAGCTGCTGGTGGACGCTAAGCGGGAGCTCCAGAACCAGAGCGAGAAGGGCTTCCAGGCGCGCTATGAGGAGATCAAGGAAGCGCATGATCGGCTCGCTGTAGAGTTTGAGACTGCTAAGAATGAGTTTGAGCGACAGCTGGCGACTGTGAAGATGCAGAATGAGCAGAAGGTAACTTTGTTTTTAATTTTTATATGCAGAATTTTTTAAAATCTTTGATCATGACCAGTATGTTCTAGCCCTGGACATCGGTTGCGTTTATTGGTGAAGATGATACCATTAACGAATTGGAAAGTGTAAATTCCGTAAAAGAGATACAGTTATATTTGTTTAATGTCTCGTTAGACTTTAAACCATTCATAAATAATTTTATGGTATTAATGCTATAAAAACGAACTCTCTTTTCTGACCGTCGCACAGTGATTCGTGTAGAACAAGTTAGCTGGACAATATTATTTTATAGTGTTATTGTTCCTAAATGAGGTCAATAAGCATAGATATATATATCTAAGTACCTATTTACGGATGATTCTCCATTTGCGCTAGTATTTAGAATAAAAAAAAACAGGTTCAGAAATAAAATGACATTTATATATTTTTTTTAATTTTTAACTAAATCTTAAAGTAAAAACTAATCAGAATAACTCAACCGCTTAAATATTATATCTGACACTCATCATCATCACTATTATCAGATAAATCGTCCACAGAATAGTCACGATTATAAGTGTCAGATCTATGAAAACTGGACACAGTATCCGCAGTTTGTTCCTTACAGCTAGGTTGAATAATTAAATCTAGGACCTCAGAAGGGAGCGCACTAATATGTTAACAAAAATCTGTTCATCTGGAGGATAGGAGGTAGCTTTCGCCTTTCTTACACTATGCAATGAGGGGAATACCATATGTCCTGCTCTGATGCTCCACTTCCGAGTTTGCTTATAACTATGGCTAGTTGATTTACTGTCAACATAGTACGCCAAAGCTTCTTCGCTAGTCAAACAGCTGGGGGCACTTGCTTCATATATTGTGTCATTAATTTCTTGACATTTTGGACTGCCAACTGCATCTTTAATTTTACGTGCTACACTTCTCTGACCTGACATTCGCACTGACACTTCAGCAGCGTATGCTAATTCACTAGCGCTTCTTGAATGTAGGAGGTCATCCACGCGTCGTCTTTTCGTTTTGGGACTCGCATCTTCAAACGTTTTAGGTGGCCTTCCAGGTCCTTTCTGGGATTCCATAGACGTCGTTGGTATGGCAAAGTAAACGGACACATCAAAAGGTATGTCAGCACCTTGAAGCCATGTTAAATGGATCTCCAGAAACCGCTGTCGGTTTCTTCCACAGCTGCTCCATTTTTCAGCCAATTTTGACGAATTTTTGGAGATTACCAGCTTGATATCTCTCTGAGACTGCTCCGTAACTCCATCGAAATCATGTTTTGAAGAAATAAATCGAAATAGTTCCTTATTCCGCGTTTCTTTCGGATGTTTTAACCATTCTTCAAAAAAATCCATTTTTGAGATGGTGAAAACAGTAATAAGAAAAAAATAAAAAAAATATATTTATGCAAATAATTCGCAATGGTTTTTTTTTCCAGATTTTGCTATGCATATGTAAAAATCAAACAGAATAGGTTTCACGGAGTGTACATGAAAGTACATGCTACTTTTTTTCCATTAAAATTATAAATGTATGCAAAAACATCACTTTTTTCTAAACAACTAACTTAATAAAATTCAATAAACAAATCCTGTCATGAAACATAACTCCGAAGAAATCACTTACCCTTACCCACACACTCCATTATATAAACGTTTGGAGAAATCCTTTTAAGTGACACAAACAAGCTAATGAAGTTTATAGTACAAATGTGAAAAAATGCTCTTCATATTATCAACTTTTTATAGACTTACCCTGACAACGATTCTTAAGAGGGTGGTTCCGAAAAAATATGTTGGTATCTTTTAGTGTATGGGCCTACTGAGTTCATATTGTTAGGTAACTAATAGGAATTCAATGGTCGATTTTGTCTAGTTAGCTTGTTCTAGGTGAATCACTGTGCGTCGACTGAATATTTTTTTAAAAGCGAATTTACCCATTGCCACTTTTAAAAAAATAAAAGTATTTTACAAACGTTAATTACAAACATGAAATTTGGCAAGTAAGTTTCTTTGGGTGTAACATTCGCTAAGAACGAATTTTACCAAACTCCATTCCTAGGCGGGTAATACTGGTGTTTAAAAGTAAAAGATGACCTATGTTGAATACTTGAAATTTGAAATGTTCTATAAAATGTGTGGAGAGGTGTGCTAATAATGTACCTTTAGAAATAACCCTAGTTATGAATATTACTAAGTAATCTGCAATGTTGTTTCAGATATCAGCGCTAGTCGCACTCCAGCGGGGAGTGGTGGGTCGCGGCGACAAGAGCGAGGCTTGCAAGCACCTGCAGAACGTCATACAGTACCAGCAGGAGCGGCTCGACAATTACGAGGACGAGAATGTACGTCACGCACACGACTTTGTACCTTATTAACTGTTGCATTAAACTCCACTTTGAGCCAACGGCGTTTGAGTGGTAGTTAGACGTAGATAGAACCCAGGACACTGATAGGTCTATTGCATTGATATAATGCTTAAGTGACGATCCTTTATCAGTAGGAATGGTATGGTCTACATCATGTCAAGGTAAACAGTTGCAGTTCAATATTAGTTCTTATTCGCACGGCAATAGGGCAGTGCCAAGGTCCTATTGTATAGTCTGACATGCTGCTGTTTATCGGACAATGACAAGCAATTTTCAAAATCTGTTCTCCTAGAGATTACCTCGTATATATCATCTGTAAATCGAGAGTACTTTTTGTAGTAATAAAAATGCTGATATATTAAAATATGCGACTTTTTACTCCAAGATTGAGATAGAAAATACTAAGGATACAACTATCTTGGGCGTGAAAGGGTTACTCATTGAAATAACATACAAAATATAAGTACACATTTTATTACAATCGGTTTTTATGGCAACTGCTTAGTAGTTATTGTAACAAGGAATTACTGTAATAAAACTGAAAAAATGAAACCCTGTGCGATCAGACATACTTTATCGCCACTTCAAATAAAGAACTTAGCACTGTAGTATTTATATATTTTTGCTGTACAAGCCATAGACTAGAATAATAGTGAATGCGATCCACCAGTTGACCACCCCTGCTAATAACCTGAACAAATTGCAGAAAAAGCTGCTAGAGGAGTTGGAACAGCTCCGCACAGCCAGCAAGAAGGCTAAGAAGAGAACGAAGAAAGAGAGTCCTGTAGAGGCGGTCAAGAAGGTGGAGTACGCGGAGCCCACGGATGAGGAGGATGATGAGTTCGAGGACCGCGACAAGGACCCCGACTGGAGGGCCACGCCGCTCTTTAAGAGGATACAGGTAATGTTGGAGAACATTGCATTTTGAGATATATTTTTTTTATATTGCTTTTTAAGATTGACCTCATTCCACCTGATGTTAAGTGGTAATGAGGTCCTAGCTTAAGGGTGACAAGTACAGCATAATAAATCTGTTACTGGACTTGTCGCCCTTACCTTGAAGGCATGACCCCTGCTACTAACGTAGCACCCCCAGGTGCTCTGAAAACCTTACGCACACGCAAGCACACAAAAACACAGAAGTGATTGTTATTTGGCTGCGGTCTTCTGTAAGGTGGAGATATATAAATAATAAGAGATTTCGGTTTCCGCGGTAAAAATGTCCTACACTTAATTATTGTTTGGGTCAACAGTATAAGTAATAAAAACATAAGACAAATATGTATGTGTTATTTATTACACGTACATAATTATGTGTCTTATATTATTTTCTTTATCTGCAACAATATGTATGTATAACAATAAAAACTTGATAAAAAAAAATATTCTGTTTAGTATGTCAGTTAGATTATAAAAATACAATAAAAATATATTTCAAATAAATTAAAATATATTATGATGATTAGCGTAACAAGGTTCAGTGGATATACACCCCTTTTGTCACCGGAGGATAACAAGAATTGCAAATTTATAATTTCCTAGGAAAATTGGCACAATGTGTAAACTTTGGTTAACACCTTAAAAGTACAAAATTCATACCGTCTGAAATCTAAATGGTAATATAGCAATACTAACGGGCCTAGCATGCGCAATAGGTACGTCAAATTTCACGCATAAGACGACAAAAGTTTCTATACCGTTGATTGAGTGATAGTACGCCGTACTCGTATTTTCAGCCAATCAGCAGTTGACGCATCGATTTTGACATTCCTTAAGAGCGCGATAAAATTTACTCGCGTGGCGCATGCTACGGCTGTAAGTCATCTGTCTACCTTGCCTCTGTTCAGCTGTCGATATTTCCATCACATTATCCTTTAAGGTAAACATAAACGTTAGCTATAAAGCCCACCATTATTTAGTCACAATATTACAATCGCAGGCCCAGCGGTCGCGGCTGACCATGAACTTCACGGCGGACGCGTCGTCGGACACGTCGGTGCGCGGCTCCAAGCGCGGCAGCGACGGCGCGCCGCACTGCACGTGCCGCGGCAGCTGCTCCACCAAGATGTGCGGCTGCGTCAAGGCCGACAAGGGCTGCGGCGGCTCCTGCCGCTGCCAGGCCGAGCTGTGCCGCAACAGGAAGAGGACCTCCTCCGACAGCGAGGACAAGGAGAACAATGTGAGTATTGGTGCTTGGACACGACCTAGCGACCATGGGGTAGCGTGTATTTATTAGTGTTGCGCAAATGGTTTGCTGTCGATAATTTCATCTGAAAGCGGCTGTCCTTTCGAAAGGATCGATATTTTCGAATGTATCGTGAATTGGTAAACCTCTTTACTTTCAATAATATGGATAGAAACGATATTGTAGGTTTTTTACTCTCGAGAAACAATACTATTGATATTATCGAGAGTTTATTATTCTTGAGGAACAACAGTATCGATATCGACAATCGATTATTCATATTGATTGACTTAGGTCTTGGTTAGCTGGGATGACGCCCCCAGTTAGTATCCGTCGTCTGGTGCTCAATAGTACAGGTGATTGGTGTGATTGTCTGGCGCATCTATTATTGATCGGCAAGTAAGTTGCCGCGCCAACGGTGTAGCAGCGTTAAGTCCTACAAGAAAGAAGAAAGAAAATTAATGTTTTAACAAAACAAATATTACATAAAGAGCTGTGGAAGCCAGATGGCAATTACAGCAATAACAATCTTACTGGACCCGGAGCTCCATTATTATAGACTGCTGTGATACATAAAGCTCGGAGAAAGAAAGTTTATAGTTGGTGGGTTCCGCCATTAGCGTGTGTACAAATTCAACCTATAAATTAAATCTAGCATATTATTCAGTTTAGTCTTTGCAATATTGATAACTTAACATGTGTTTCCGTTGTTGCAGCCGTCAAGCACAGAACTCTCGTTAGATTCAACGCCACCATCATATTTTGACAAACGGTGAGTGTTACATTCCTTAAAAAACACGCATACTTCAATTGAACAGAATATGATATTAAGTATGAAACTGAACTCAAAATAAAACGTCTAGATTCGAAACATCGGAGGAGTTGACGGATCAAACGCCAAAGGAAATGCCAACCGAGGATTCGCCAAACAAAATTTCAAGCTACGAGTCGCCAGCAAAAAACCTGAGCGATTCAAGTCCGCCTCTAGACGATCGTACTATCCGCCAAAAGCCCTCCAAACGAATTCCACTAGAAACTACCCTCAAAACAGCAGATCGCACACAGAAGTGGATGCTAGCATTACTTCTATACAACACATGTGTAGCCCCGATGTCCACCTATTGTGCGAACAGTATATTCCAGTACGGAATGGATGCGGCTAAATACAACGTCATTTCGGCTATATTCAACTATCTGATGAAAGAGGTTAATTTATTTGCAAAATTTTGAGTTGGTCGACTTTGCGGACTATGCTCTTACTGTATTTTATTTTAGTTTTTTTATTAAACCAATCATCAAAAAATAAATTTAAAGTAAGCTATATGTAGCACGAATACAAATTTTACACAAAGTACAAAGTTTATCTTGCGCCGGTTTAGAACTTATTGTAGTAAAAAATTCAATTGATATCATTTTATCTAACTTATACGTAGTTTACCAAGTCGTACAGTTATATACCAAATTCATCACTAGATGTAACAATTGCCTTTTCCTCTACAAAACTGAGCTAGTCAATTTATTTACTACAGAAAATCTGTTTTTTACGTACTAATTTGTTACTGGGATTTGAAGGGCTAATGATCAATCTTCGAAAAAAGAAAACGATCGGCCAATGCTCAGAACTTAAAACTGTATAAAAATACGGCATTTTTACTGTTATTTCGTAGGAACAAGAGGACTTATTCATTCTATAAAAACAGGTCGGGGATTTGGCATATATTTAAGCGGCCACAGTCGTCTCCCAACAGTAAGTGCATAGTTCTGCAAAGCAGACTTGTAGCATTGCGTTTGCGTCCACATGCTTTTTGATTTCATGTGTAAACTTAGCATGTATTATTCATCATAGAAGAGCATTGTCCAGTGACAGTGTTTATATTTTTAGGGCTTTCGCTATAGCCGTCTTGCCGTCTTGGCGTACTAGTATTTAGAATTTAGATTTGAAAACATATCTGTTTGTCTTTCTTGTATGATCTAAAGTACGTCAGATATACACTTTGGAGTTTCGCCTTTATGTCGTGGGCATAAGAACTTATATGGAACAGCAAGGGTTTACCTTGACGTACTGGTATCTGTATCAATAAATAGTATACGTGTAGATAAGAAAAATCAGTAGGCACTGTTTGTTTTTTAAATTAAAATGAATATATTAATATAGTTTTGATGTAACTAAGGTGTTAATTTATGTCCGTCAGAATATCGTAGTCTAGCTTTGTCAGTGATTAGATTTCTGAGAAGATTTTTCTTTTTAATATTTTTTTGCTCTGCAGAATTATGCCTAAAGTTCACAAAAGTTAATATGATTTTTTTGTAATTTATCTTTTTTATCTCTTACAAATGTATGTGGTCATATTTTTTTTTAATTCTGTCCAATTTTTGCATTTTAAGAGCACTTTTCTATAGTACTTATCGATGTAATTTTATTTCACAGAGGTCTTGACGCAACCTACATAAAGAAGAAGAAAAGCTATTTTTTCCCCAATGATCAGGGAAACCATGAATCCAAACCAATAAAGGTGAGAAATATGAAATAACATTAAAGTCATTCATCATTTAATATCATTATCATATCCAAAGGGTGAAACGGAGCTAAATATAAGAAATGTTTTGATACAAGTTTTTTTTCATGCAAATCTTATATTATAATTACAAACGTAGCGAGGTTTAGACATTATGAATGAATGAACATACGTATTTTAATTATTTAGTTTATCATACAATTATTAAGTACCTATGTTCATAACAATATTAAATGATGTTGTTACTAACTTAATTTGAATTGAATATATTTTTTTTAACTCAAATGATAAAATGTTTTTATAATTGTTTTCTTATTACATCAATTAAGGTACAGATCTTTTATTGCTCAATAAAAAATAAATTAATGCAATAAATATCAAAATGAGGATATTTTTTTCATGGCGGCTTACTAAATTGTTATTTAAATTACCAAATACCCTAAATAATTATTCTAGATATGATTATCAAACAAATTCTATGATGGTCTAACAGGGTTTAAAGGTTCAAGAATGGCCAGTGTGTTTTGAACACGGTACCTACGGTCCTCCACAAGAGGGACAGGTGACTCCTCACAGTTGTAGGGTGGCATCAAGGATAGAATAAGAGAAGCACTTAGAAGAGAAGGTCTATATTAAGCAGGGACGTCCTTCTACTGAAATTATTATTATGATAAAAAACAAAAAAATATTGAACAAAAGTCACATTATAAAAATAGAGGAATATGCTCAGATTCTGTGTTAAATAGCAAAAGCACTTGTGTTACAGAAATCAGAAACCACGGACGGTACAACAATCTTACCTGAGACAATATAGAAACGTTCGTTTTTCTTATTGACTCGAGTGGGAATAGAACCTAGACAAAACCGACGAAAAAATTATGATTAGTATTATGACATCTTGTTTTATCTGTTACAGACTGAATAACAGGGATGCTGTGCCGGATACAATTATGAAATTAAAATTAAAGTGCCTTGGTATTCAATCGAGACAATATTGTTTATAATTTACTAATATCATTATGGTAATGTAATTAAAAATTTTAAGTGTACAATGTATTGACTAATGTTTACTGCCAATGTTCCTGGTGAGTTATGTGGAAATCACGAGTTGAATCCATTCTGTAATAGTTATTTTTTTAATTTTTATAAATTGAGTGGAGTGGATCTCTGAATAAAATAGTATTTATTATGGACATTGTCTTTTATGATAAAATCCCGATAAGCCCCTTAGTGTACAGTCGTCGTCAGATATATCGGAGCAGACAAAGTGACCAAATACTTCTGAACAGTTAAAAATGTCAATAAGTTCCATACACCACAAGTTACCATTAATATCTGAACATTCACTACTTCAATAATATCTCAGCAGATGCTAGTCAATAACTTCTATACACACAACTAACCAATAATATCTGAACACTCATCTACACACTTAGAATAAGGAAAGTATAATATATCTATGTCTACACAGGTAGCTAAATGATGACGTGCGTGACACATATTGACGTTATGAGTGTTCAAATATTATTGGCATCTGCTCAGATATTATTGAAGTAGTGAATGTTAGATATTAATAGTAACTTGTGGTGTATGGAACTTTTTGACATTTTAACTGTTCAGAAGTATTTAGTCACTTTGTCTGCACCGATATATCTGACGGCGACTGTACTAGCCATGCGCAATACGTCAAATTTCTCGCATGAGATTACAAAAGTTTTGATGCTGTTGATTGGCTAAGCACACAGCACTCTTATTTTCAGCCATCACACACACAGTACACTCGTAACCAACGCGATAAATTTTACTCGTTTGGCGCATTAAAAGCGGCACGAACACAATATAACCTCGGTTAAATTTTTTTTTAGGGGAAACGAAAAATCTTGATAAAGTAAGTGTGGAATACACAATATGTACAATCAATTACGAATATTGCTGGTTTCTAAAACGTGACTAACACGCGGTGTAAGACGATGATGAAAATACGACTAATGTACACGACTAAGTTCACACTAATTGCTTAAAGATCATAGTTGCAGTGCCCTTGATTACTGTTAGATGCCATCATCAGATCCCTTCCTTTATCATTGTATAACAGTCGAGATATCTCCTTTAAAAAAACATTAAAATCGGTTCATAAACCGGGAATTCGACCTGCGAATGGAAGTTACGAAGGAATAATTCAAAATTTAAGCCGTAAAAATACATTCCCCGTATTTACTCAAAAAACTCAAAAATATCAGAAAAGTAGCAAAAAGCCAACGTCACGCGGTGTTCCCAGGCGGTCACCCATCCAAGTACTGACCGCGCCCGACGTTGCTTAACTTCGGTGATCGGACGAGAACCGGTGTTTTCAACGTGGTATGGACGTTGGCACATGTGTAGCCCAAATATACGTACATATTAGCAAAAACTTATTGATCAATTAATATTAAAATAAGGCGATGCTGTGTGTGTGGTGGGATTGGATTTGGATTGATTGGAAGGGTAGGTATGCATTGAGAGCTATTACAATAATGTAATGTTGGTATTTACAGAATTAATTAAGCATACTCAGGTTAACATCAAGAAAGGACTGTCAAACCACTTTTGTAGTACAAAAGCTTCGAATATCTATAGCAATAGCAATGGGACCTTGAAGATGGCGCAGAAGTTATCATACAAAAAGGCACCTAGGTATGTACCTAGGTGCCATTTAGATACTCGTACTTTTGTTAAATGTAAATTGTTTAAGCTATCTATGTTAAACAATTTTTGAAGAATAATTTAAATTGCGAGGAACTTTTTTCCCCAATCTATTAATAAAAGTTGATGCCGAGTAGGTATATGGAAAATTTTACCCATATAGGACTTAACTTAAATTGGGCATCCTTTCACGAAGACTGGCGCTTATTTCAACGTAAACAATTGAGTGTTTGGTTGCTTTTGAATCGAAACTATTCAGTTTTTTTTTTCTACCTGACTATCGATGATGGCTGCGAAGCCTTATCATCTTCACCCAGCTTTCGGGGGAGCGCAGATGGCTCACTCCTTTCATTTTAAGTAACAACCGTAGGGCGCCCCCTAACGGGACTCGAACCTCGTAAACTATTTAGTGTGTTCATCATAGAATAAGGAATATAATAAATATTGCTTAAAAAAACTATCAAGAAATCGTGATAAGACAGGTAGGTAGGTATTTAAAAGAATTTCTGTTAGCAAGTCAATATCCCAATTGATCGACATGAATTAAATTAAACTTATATTCATTGACAACTGCATAAAAAGGAACAAAATAAGGTTCTCAAAAATTGCGTCAATTAATAAAATTCCGATGCACTAATTAAACATTTGTCATCAAAACCTTCAGTTTAATTTTCTTACACTATCATGCTAAATAATTTGGTAATTTCAGCATCATTTTTAGGTACACGATAGATACGTGTTGAAATGAAATAAATTCGTTTTTATCGTAGATTTGAATAGTAGTTACCATATAATGGTACCTAGTAGTGATGTAACGAATATTCGCATTCGCATTCGCATTCGCGAATATTCGCATATTTCTTGACATTCGTATTCGCATTCGCATTCGCAAAAAATATGCGAATATTTTGCGAATATTTACATCCGAAAAAAATAGGTAAGATGTCAATAACAAAAAGATAAATTAAAAGGGAATACAAATTTCTTATAATATTAATCACAAAACCTCAAGCCTTCTAATTTACACGGAATTGCAAATATAATTATTAATTTTAATAATTTTAATTGTAATCACTGTCAACGAAACTAAACGGAAGGTCTTCCAACGAGGAGGGTCGAACGTCGAGGGTAAAATGCCTACCGCACCGTCACTCTCAGCGGGGAACAGAGAGTGCTGTCTCGCATCGACTAAAACCCCTCGGTGGCCAACGTTGCGCAGTTGTGGGGGAGTCAAGATTCCTTGCGGATTCTACACAGGCTCCCCACAGCGCCTACCGCCAAGCGGCCCACCTCGCCGCGCAATACGCAGCTGGAGGGTGACAGGCCACCTGACACCCCCCAACCCCTCGGGAGGTAACGGACGTCAGGCTTATTCCACGCCTGGCGTCTCGGGTCCCAGCAGCGGATCTGCTGTGCGGCTCCGCTGGCTACCGCCTCTGCGGACGCCCGAGACTCTTAATCCAGCTCTCCCTCCGAGAGTCAGATGGATTCCCGAAACCCACCGGCCGCGGAGGATAGGGAGGCCGGTAAAAGTAATACCATATCCTCCTCTTCCTTCGCGACCCCACTACGACGCGGTTGGCGCCCCGCGTGCCACTGCCGGGTCACGGAGGTCACGGATGTCACGGATGCCGGCAACGAAACACCGCGGTCCTTCTCTTCCTCCGCGATCCCCCTGTGCCCTTGCGGGCTTGCCGCAGAGAGCCACATGCTCTCCGCGGCCCAGCTTGGGATCCGTCTTTGTTTCACCCTGTGCGGTATCGGAGGCTGGGTGACAAGGCCAGCCTCAAGGTCCCGGACAAAGTGGTTACTGATCCTCCCCATCACAACAAGATGCGGAACTCAGGGGGAAGAACGCAATCATCTTACCTATTGATTTATCAACTGCCAAAAACTTCATAGATTTATTATCACACTGTTTCGTTTTATAAATAACTCTTAAAGCGACATCTGTTTAACCTCTGATGTAATACATTTTTCGGAAGAGGTTGTAATTCTACTGAATGCGCACTGTTTTTCTTTATAGAATTTTTCTAATTAACGATACCCGAAATTCGTGACGCTATATTCAAAAGTGAATATTCGCATTCGCATTCGCATTCGCGAATATCAACGGCAGATATTCGCATTCGCATTCGCATTCGCGAATGCCTAAAAATCTATATTCGTTACATCACTAGTACCTAGTTAGGTACCACTACTTGAAATAAGTTGAGGACGCCGCGACGAGGTTTTAAGAGTAACTCCTTCCTGAATATTCATAGCAACGAAGTTGTTTCAAGCGGTTACTCTTAGTGAATTCCGTACAGGAGTCATCAGTGAAACTGAATAATTTATTGTTTAGTCTTAAATTAAAGTTTTCATGTTATAAATATGTCAAAGTAACATAAGGATTAACTGGAGTGATAAGATATTTGTTGAAAATTGCAAAGTCTCAATCGTTTCGTAAATTATAATACTTGTCATAATCTATCAGTATAGGTACGAGTAGGTACCTACATAAAACCAATGCCCCTTATCTTCGTAAATTTATAATTATTGTGCGAAATGAGATGTATTGCAGGTTCGTACTGAATTAATTACTTGAGCATTATAATTATGTTAAAAAAAAGGTTCAAAAGTTGTGCCATTTTTATATTTTATCGATATAAAAAAGCAATTGTTCAGACTGACGTCATCATGTAGAGTATAGGTATTTGATTACTTCATTCGGTTCGTCTATCGCCAACGTCCATACCACGTTGAAAACACCGGTTCTCGTCCGATCACCGAAGTTAAGCAACGTCGGGCGCGGTCAGTACTTGGATGGGTGACCGCCTGGGAACACCGCGTGACGTTGGCTTTTTGCTGTTTTCTGATTTTTTTGGCTCAATGGAAAAGGAATCTCTTGTTTATGAAATGAACTTGTTTGCAATGTATCGGGAATGTTTTGTTTGCTTTTTTTCCGCGTTTCCTACGATTTGTGTCTTTTTTCTGGGAATTTCTAAACAAACAAACAAACAAGCATAGTAAATCGCCAACGATGAATGATGCCCGATTGAAAAGCTATTGATATTTTCATTGCTATTGACATTTTTTTAAGTATTTAGAGTTTAGAATAGTTGCGGGTTCTATTTATACCCATCTTCAATAGGAATGATGACTCTATAAAACTACTAAATCTATTTATGCCCGGTTTCATTATTTGAAAAAGGATCCGTTTTTGTGACCGTTTGTAATAAATTATACGAGGCGTAAGCTTAAAACGACAAACAGGCGACTGACGACATCTGATATTGAGAGTAAATTATGGAACGGTATTAACGGCTCCGTAGTTGGTTGGAGAAAAACGGGTAGTAATTTTTGACACATTATCCATCATTTATTGAAAAATACAAACTTATTTTTTTGTTTAAATAAATAAAAATGTACATGAATATCATGATAAACAACGCAACAAAGTTCGGTGGAGAGCTGTGTTTAAGTCACTTATTAAAAACCAGTACTAAGAAGTTGCGTCGCAATGTATGTATGCTTATGTTTTGTGAAAAAAACGTATCTTAAATCTGATAAAATAAGGTCAAAAAATTCGAAGTTCAGCTGTTAGACATTCGTGATGAACAGATTAACTCCAGCCAGACTTGTTACTCAGACATTGTTATTCTACACGAGTGAAAGTTGTTGCAAGAGTTACGAAAGAAAGGCGTCATCCTTTAACGATTTGCCTAAAATAACTACTCTGTCAGATGAGTCGAAGATATTTATAACTACGTTTCACACATATGCCGTTTTTCTTTATTGCGTGGGTAATAAGTATTAAAAGCATACTACAGTACACTTCCACAACAATATAACCACAATGCATATTTTTATTTTGAATACTAGTTATTATACTAATCGACATAAGGGCGATACAAAGTCCAGAGTGTGTAGTCTGATGTGCTTTCGACATTTTTTTATATTACGCTTCTAGATTGACCTCATCCCACCTGATGTTAAATGGTAATGAGGTCCGAGTTTTGGGGGCAAGTACAGCATAATAAAGCTGTTACTGGACTTGTCGCCCTTACCTTGAAGGTTTGACTCCTGCTACTAATGTAGCACCCCCCAAGAGTTCTGGCAATTTTACTCACACGCAGGAACACAACAATACAGGAGTGATTGTTCTTTGGCTGCGGTCTACTGGGAAGTGGAAGGATTTCACCAGTCGGGCTGCTCCAGTCCAAGCGATAAATCGCTATGCCCCACCTCTTTTAAACAGTTTTACTGTTTGACTGTATGTACGTGTAATCGTGTCATCTAACTTAAATTATTGGACCGATATAACTCAAAATATATTGCAAATGTCGTCTATATTAAAAGACTAAACTGCAAATTGCATACTGAGCTATAAGTAAGAGGCATTGCTTTACTTGTTTTACATTTGGATTTTACTTCAATTATATTTTAATATCTACTCTAGCCCATCTGTGACTCTAGCCACTTCTGCCAGACAATAAACTGCTGGTGCTGCTAGCAAGTAGGTAGGTAGAAAAGGCGGTCCGTACAAATTTTAAAACTTGCGTAGTGAAAATATCAAACATTTAGACAAAAGCAGTTCGTAGGGACGTTAACAAAATCCAGGGGGTAAGCAGCAGGTGCCGGTGGTACTGTGGATGATCAGGTTGACCCGATTTTCCACACCAGCATTCATATATGGCCATTAGGAGGTTAATTCGGGAGGGTTTAGTTGGTAGTCCTGTCCTTCTCAGGGCAAGGACTCCCACACATGCCGGTACGATGCATCATAATATTACCTTCCGTTAAAAAATGTGAGCATCTGGCCGCTCTTGCCCCCACTTACATGTACACACACGGGTGAGTGGCTTAAATATTTACTTATTATCGAGCTGTCAAAGTTATGACAGTCGTTTCTTTAAATTATTGCAACATATTTAATAATGGCTCTATGGTACCCATTTATGGAAAAAAATAATAGAAACATACAGATACCTAATTTCCAAAACGCTCCTAGAACATTCAAACTGCATCAGTGAATAATTAAATGTAAAACTCGGTACTATCAGAAGTAGAGAAATCCGGTGTTAAAAATAAAAAAACGTTCGCATTTACCACGTCATAGCAAACGCAATACGGGCAGCTGTATACAGGCGCATTGCCACACTGTTGCATCGAATCAGTCGTGTCACCGATTAGCATATAATGCGTGAATTCCCCAAATGTAATCGGAATCTCCAGGGCCCGCCAACCTTGCGCGCGCCTTGACCGATATCGCGTCCTGCTCGCGTCAGAATGTGAGTCAAACGAAAGCCTTCGCCCCTACCACGGTACACGATTTGCGCTTGACTTCGTTCAAAATATATTTTTAACTGGTGTAGTGTAACATTTAAATAGAAACATAATATCATATTCACTCAGTCTACACTCTCACAATAGTAAAGTACAGTCGACACATTAGTTGCTACACACCTTAGTACTTTGTCAGCAAGGAGTACCTATATTACTTTTGACATATTAGACCTCCGTGTGAAATCTAATAGTTACTTAATTTATTACGACATAGTACCGAGTTATAAATAGCGCGCGACTTTATAAACATCAGAAGATGGACCCATTTAAAAGAGATCAGGATTTCGGGTTAACTAAAGTGATCCCCCCTCTGTTTTGAGGCTTTTCAACCTCTCTTTTGGATACTTTAGGGCGCTAAAGTATCCAGAAGAGAGGAGGATAAACCAAAAAAGGATGATCTTAAAAAGTTTGTAATCTCTTGTTTACAAAGTACTCTGCTGAATAAAAGGTATTAAGTACGTCGAAAATACTACCTTGAACGAAATAGCAGTTTAATGATAAATATCACACTTATGTAACGGGCCTACTCTGTAGGCTAGTTAGATACTTACTTAAAAACCGGCTTGTATTTTAAAGTCGTTTAACGCAACCAAATCATCCTAATACCATCCAAAAATTTTGCTGTAAACTTTGTAAAATCAGTAAGTTTGTAATTTGCCTACAGCGCTCTGCCAAATACTTTACTACTTAGAGAAGTGTATTTAATTTTATTCGACATTTTCTTGATTACTGTGTTGCTCTACAGATCGAGTCACATACGCAAGCAGATCGAGGCACGAATTTGCATAGTCAACCCACGCGTCGCTCGCCAAACAAATCGAAAGTGTTCCGAATCGGAACGAGAAACCCTTAGTACGGGCCCCGTCTTCCGAAGAAAGGCTCCGCGCCTCGCTTTCGTTGTTTACGGGGAGAAATCTGACCGGTTAGTCAGTACCGCGCTCCTCGCCACCACGCCATCACGCCTCGCGCGCAACATTCTTGATTCTCGAATACAACAGTTGTTTAATACCTGTGAACTACGTGACAACGTGTTTGTGATAGTGCCTTTGGGAATTGCTGATTCTACACTGTACCTGGTATGTGTGCTTCGACTAATTGCGGCGTTTAGGGACGCAGCTTAGAACGCCTTTCGCGCAGGTAGGTTTTTCGAGCGGGTCGACGTGTTAGAAAAAGTTTACTCGAATCTCGGAGGGAGACGGCCGGAATCTTCCGTGAACACTCATTCTCGTTTGTGAAGCTATGTAGTATCCAAAATATATTTACGTCGATCTAATAAAGATGTTTCATTTGAGGTATGAAAATTACGAGTTAATTTTTTTGTTGAGGAATAAAATCTTTGAGTTTTTTATTCTTCATTTCTAAATGAATTGGAAATTAAATTTCGTTCCAAAACGCGGCAGAGTGTGCTTTTTTTGTATCTAATGCTAAGATACGAATTGACTTAGAAAAGTGTTTCCTAAATCGGTTAAAATCTAAATCTGAACGAAATTTTGCTAAAGGTCTCCAAACAGCTTCGTCAAATGCCTCTCAGATCCAAAGAAAGTAATTCCTCAAGTAAACACGGAGAGAAATACCGCATCCTACATGAGCGTTGCGTTTACTTTTGAGTGTTGCCGCTCTAACGGGTCGCGAGTTTGACGAGAGCTCAAGAGCTGTGATGTAACGAAGATCGGCAGGTTCCGGGGTGATTATCGCAGTGTGTGAGGTGCTTGCAGGATTTTCAATTGTTTATTTATTAGTTTATGGTTACAGAACCCGTACAACCTACGAACTTAATTTATAACCATAATAAAAACAAATACCTACCTTCTTTTTTTTAATGGACGTCCCATGTTTAGAAACAACGCAGTGATTCCGCAAATGTCAAGTGTTTAGAGTTGTCAAAAATGAGACAGCGCGGTGTAATGAGGGATTTCTTTCTATATTGAATTCCTCATTATGTACCTACCTAAAACAAACACGAACGGCACATGAACGTTGAAGACAAAACAACGATTATAAAAAATACATTATTCACCGGTATTTTTTTTTAATAATGTATTATCTCTGAACAGGCGTGAGTTTGAGTCCATACAAAAAAAACAAATACCTATGGCGTCTGTAATAATACGATTGAGTAAAAATCAGTAAATAGTAGGCAAATGTTGATATTAATACAACAGATATCATTATTTTTATGAGAAGAACGGAAGGGTTGTGTCAAGGTAAACATTTTCTCTGATAATTTTTAGATAAGAGTGGATAAACTATGTTTTATTATCTCTTACTTCGTCTTCAGCTTCGTCGGCATTAACCATCAGGTGAAGTCAATAAATAGTAAATCTTAGTAAAAATAAAAACCGGTTGCTTCAACAAAATTTACGAGATATTTGTGGTTCGTGCTTGATATTGGTAGTTTGGCATTCCAAACAGCTAAAGTAGGGTTCAAAGTTCTCTGATGTTATTAAGTGGGTCCAGGGCCGGCGTTAGGGTGGCGCGCGGTTGGGCAACAGCCCAGGGCGCTCGGGCTTGAACGGACGCTAGAAAGCTACCCTGAGGTACCCAGATATATTCCCCTAAATCGATGTATTGGTAAACGCTTTTACAGGGGCGCTGGCGGAAATTTGTCCAGGGCGCCAGTAATGCTAGAACCGGCACAGAGTGGGTCTCTTGGTCGTAATTGTTAAGGTATTTATTCAAGTAACTTCTTCAATAGCTATGTACTTAAGACTGGCATAACAGTTACTAACATTTAATTTTCATATTAAATAATTGGGACATGTGCTGTAAAATAGTATACAATCTGTAGTTTAGCACTGCATAGTTTTATACTAGCTATTTACATATAGTTTATTAGTTAATTTCGTTCAAACTTTGATAAACATTCCTTAGCAAAAGTCAGTCTAGAAATTTTGTTTTAATTTATCAAAAAATATAGAGGTCTTGATCAAAAAATTTATCAAAAAATATATAAATAACTTGTTCTAGTATTTTGTCGCTGAAGCTGGGTCGAAAATAATTTTCAACCCGTTTTGAAGCTAGTTATATGTTATATGTTTTAATGTTTTTTTTTATACTACTTAAGTTATACGTTGTAGCCACTTATAAGCAAATATACAGTAAGCTCTTGCACTAGAGGTATATTCCTCTGGGTATTAGCAAGCGTAGAATATTATGTGTTAAGGAAATGACTGCTGCTTCCTTTAATAACTCCAATACTTAAAGAGTTACTAAACACGTTTTTATGTACGTTCGCCTTTTTATATATTTTATGACTAGCTACGTAATCTAGCATCAATTTACTCGCAAATTACTAAGCGATAGGTGTTCGATATTTCATTTTGATTGACATAAGAAAGCTGGGAGTTCGACTAATTAATGTCTATGACATATTTATTAACTAAATTTTGAAATTGTTTCGTATTTGTTACAAATGTACCTTTTTGAAAAATTCATAGAGTTTTGATGTTTTATTGATTTTGGATAATACAAACGCAAAAGAAATAACAATTTAATAGAAATCAAACGATTTTCAACTACATAAGAAATCCAAATTATTTTTTAACACACTTAAAATTATACATATTAATTTAAAAGTAAAATAAACTTCTCGTATTATTCTAACTTTAATTAATACAACGCACTATTAACTTAAAGTAGTTTTAATTAAATATCCAACATTTTTTTAAGCAATGAATAACGAATAATAATTTTCTTAGATCTTATATCTCTATCTATATTAAACTCAGATTCCATTACATAGTTAGTTTCATACAGGCCGACCTATTAAAAGCGTGTAAAAATGCAGCAATTCGGAAGTTATCCGCTAACTTACCTAAATATCAATTATCCATTTTGTTTTATATTGATAACACACCTCTATATTGGTTTCACATCATCATGTTTGGATAATGAACAGCAACACTAACGTCTGAATATTTTACTAAACATTTCATTAAATAAACTCTACATAACATCTCTACATTCCAGAACACACAGGAACACATTCAAACAGTGCGTATTGTCTGTTAAGAGAGCGTCTCTACCTCGTCTGTATGATCTCCGCGCGCGCTCTACAATAGAGTTCAACGAATGCGGCTCACGACCGTATCACTCGCCCGTATTTACAAACATATTTACCGGTTGTTTTTTAGATAGATAACCGCTGTTTCGTTATGGATTGTAGAGTTTTGTTTATTCATTTTTTAATTTTCTCATTACGTGGAATAATGTACATTTCTTATTATTTTTAAAGAGTTAATAATGTCATACATTAAAAATATACACTAAAAATAGTGTATATCGAAATACAATTTGTTATAAATAAATAAATAAATATTGGACAACATCACATACATTGCTCTGATTCTGTGGTAAGTAGCTTAAGCACTTGTGTTACAGAAATCAGAAACAACGACGGTACCACAACACCCAGACCCGAGACAATATGGAAAAGTTCGTTTCCCATATTGACCTGACCGGGGATCGAACCCGGAATCTCAGAGATGGCGCTCGCCAAAGTCAGGCCCGCTTGCCTCTCGGCTACGGAGGTCGTCAAAAATTTCTTCAAAAAGTTATTTCGAGTTGTTGTAAATAAAAATTTAAATAAAACGAGTTTATTTATAGGAATTGGTTAGTTTAGTTAGTTTTGATGAAATACCTCTACCTTACAGAAGACCGCAGCCAAATAACAATCACTTCTGTGTTGTTGTGTTCCTGCGTGTGAGTATTAGGACACCGATGTTTGATGTGACGATAATTTGAAAAGGTCGTTTTATTTATTGACTTTCGGCTATGGACTTTGTCAAATACCTATACCTAAAATCATTATGAAATCTATATTTTTGTTTTCAAATATACTTTACGTTTCACATTTATTTATTTATTTAAAAACTTTATTGCACAAAAAAAGTACAAAAGGGGGACTTAATGCTAGGGACATTATCTACCAGTCAACCGTTGGATCATGCAGATAGTTCGTTTATAGGTGTGGTAACAGTAAAAATGTGAGTATGAATAACAACAAAATTAATAATCATAAAAAGCAGAAAATTAAACACGAGAATATAATATTCATACATATTACATTGTAAATGTAAAAACGCGTAAGTATATTTCCATAACAAAAATAAACTAAAGAAGACGGTGCATGCGCACGTTTTGACCCAACGAGATCAAACCGTAGAGTCGGTTTGCTCTACAAATAGAGTTCAACGAAAGCGGCACAATCGACCGACTGGCCGTGATAGCGACTGTGCAACTATCGATATTAAGCTATGTTCCAGCTTACCTCTTAAAATAAATACTTAATGCTTTATTCACTAATCAAAACAAAACTATATGACTTGGTCCAAATTGTTTTACATATAGCAATAAGTTAGATACTGCTACTGTAATTAATCTGCTGAGATTCTTACTGGTGTCTTCTCGGTAGATATAGGTTCCGAACCGGCGGTAGAAACACTTTGCATTGTATTCAACACGTTACAAAAGCGTTACATGTAAGCTACTTGAATAAAAAATATTTGATTTATAGTTAGCGCTACGTTTTAAAGATTAGCCTTCAGGATCGTAAATTTTAGTTTGCGGATAAAAGCAACGCTCGTGTTCGGTAGAGTCCTCTATCCAAGTAATTAATCCTAGTAAGGCATGTGGATACTAAGTTTATTTCATACACCGATCCAACATTTATGAATTCTGTCAAATCTACTATAATTTAGAAAATCATATAAAGTAGATTTTACTGAAACAATAAAAGAATTAAGGTATGTTCTAATTATTTTTTCATTTATTCAGGCAATAACTGTTTGTTATTAAGACATCGCACCTTTGGTAAAATAAGGGTACAATTGCATTTTTTTTCCAATTTTACAGCAGAGCGATTTTAATATATTTTTTTTGCATTAAATGTGGTCTAAATTCAAATTCAAATTCTCTTATTGCACTTTATCACATTACAACATTTGAAGATGGTCTAGCTCTGTTATCATTGCTCTAAATTTGTCCTCCTTTCAAAAAAATATATTGCTTATATACTATCCCTATTCTTTTTAAACAATGTGTTTTACAAGAATTAAAAGCGCTCTTTTTCTGCCAAACGTGCGATATATACCTATATAATGGATAGGATACAATAGGCCTTTGTGTTTTTGAGATAATCTGTGGAATAAATCGTAGCAGTGTACTTAGAAAACTTAGATATTATCTTTTGATGAGTTTAGTTATTGCATTGAAGCTATTCCCATCTGACCTCCGCAACCCTTTCAAGGTAAACTAGATCTATTTGGATCAGAGTCGGGGCAAGAGGCTAAACGTGCCACCCGAAGCATGGAACGAATGACTATTCAAAAGTATAACCCTACTTGACTATAAATTGACGACCTACATAGCCGAGAGGCGAGCGGGCCGGACTGGCGTCGCGCTATCTCTGAGGCACCGGGTTCGATCCCCGGTCGGGTCAATGTGGGAAATAAACTTTTCTTTATTGTCTCGGGTCTGGATGTTGTGGTACCGTCATTGTTACTGATTTCTGTAACACAAGTGCTTTAGCTACTTACCACAGAATCAGAGCAATGTGTGTAATGTTGTCCAATATTTATAAATAAATGCTTTTGATACTGAAAATATAGTCGAACCTGTTATTTGCGGCACAACCTGCATTACTTCGTAATAATAAGTACCTATTCTAGAAGCAAATCTATCATCTCTCTCTCTTTTTACTCTTTCTATCTCTTTTTACCAAATTTCATCAACAGCCGTTCAAATTTCGCCGTGAAAGAGTAGCAAACATAACTTCATCGATATTTTGACTTTGACTTTGAACTAATGTTGAACTGCAACCGTTTCCGGTGCAGTGCTTTTAACCGCATCAAGGCTTAATGACCGGTTCCAATTTTAGTATTTTACGATTCGTATGTGTCAAAAATGGCAATACGTTTTTCTACGAGTCGTTAATTCTAATTTCAAATTTACTTTCCATATCAGCTGTCATCAGTCGTCCCTCGATCGTTTTAAGCTTAAACGTCTTATAATTTATGTACTATTCATACAGTATCCATACTAGCAACAGGAACGGATCGTTTTTCAAATATTGAAACCTGGCATTAACGACTTATTGAGAAATATCATAGAGTAGGTTCGTGTACACACGTAATGAAAGTGTCTGCAATATTGATACAAATGCTATCCTCAAGAAAAATTGTAAATAGTCATACCTAGTTATTACATGGCTTAAATAAATATTATCGTATGCGATAGGAATGTGCAAGTATAAATGGATAATTATGGTAATTCATGTCAGTTAAATAAAAAAACACAATTTATAACAATGTGGAAGCGATTTTTGGAAATAAGTAAAATTACTTATAAAATTCATGAAATGAATAGTCTTGGCTACTAAATTATCTGAAATTAAACTGAACAAAATAAACTTTTGAAGTAAACGTGTGTTTAAGACTTTCGCGTTTCATTTTAAACTTTTAAAATAAATTAACGGGTCAAGTCGCGACACCATTTTTATTTTGTAGTTAATACGAACTACTTACTGCCCGACGTTTCGGTTAGGTTGCACCAACCGTGGTCACGAGCTGACTAGTCAGCTTGAGTGGTGTCGCGTTTTGACCAGTTAATTTATGTTAAATGTTTAAACGTGTGTTTGTTAAATAATTGTTATTATGTACAGTCAAAGGCACGTCAAACTATACACTTTGAACTTTGTATCGCCCTTACGTCGCGGGAATAATATCTAAAATTCTACTGCATGTGTTTACCATGCATTTGTTACCGTACAGTAAATATTGTATCACTACTAATAAAACAGACCGCTTCCCCATACACACAAACAAACACAACACGCAAGCACGTTAATCACGGGCTTTACTGTTGCTTTAAGTTTTATATAAGTTTTTATCTAAGTGTAATTTTTTATTTTCTCTCAGTTTCCTCATTTAATATTTATAATTTAATTGTTTTTAATTATATAGTTTATTAATTTGTATACTAGCGTACCGTGCGTTTGCACATTAATATTTCGTTAAGAAATTGTTTATTGGCCGCTGCGAGACAAGCCAGTTGCTTAGTGCAGTGACCGCCTGTTAATTGTACAGATGTTACAAATGGTTCAGAAAATAAATATTATTATTATTACTATATATGTTTAGATATTTAAAACTACACTACGGATTTTGAAGTGTTTTTATTTATCAAATAACGTGATTTAAGAGTAAGGTAGGTTTATGGTAAGAGCAGCACGCGCGATACGTGAAGGTTGTGGGTTCAATTTCCGCACCGCAAGGGGAGATACAATTTTTCTGTTTCTAATATTTTAAGAGAAAGGTTTGTATAAAGCTGTTGTCCGCGTCAGCGACTTTGTCCGCGTTATTTTAAGATAAAAAGTATAATATATGTTAATCTCGTATGTCATCTCTCTTCCTACGAATTTCATCTAAATCCGTTCTGTAGATTTTTCCTGAAAGAGTAACAAACAGCCAAACATCCATACTAAGAAACTTTCATATTTATAATAATAGTAGGATATATATTATAGTAGGTATAGAAAAACATAAAAATTCGATAGTATCTACAACCCGTGCGAAACCGGGGTAGGGCACTAGTAATCTACGAGTGTAAACAAAGACGTTTAAAGCTACCAACACCGCACTTAAGAATATTTTATGTTCCCCTTAATAAGATATTCTTCTATTTTATTGAACTCTTCAGCTAAACATTATTGTTTCCAAATTACAAACAGGCCTTCTTTGAAATGACTCAAAAGGTATTCAAAGAAACAATCTTTGTCTAGCGGTCTAAAGTTTTTTCGGTCTCTCATAAATCTATGGCGATGATAATTAAGAGGGGAACATAATGATGAAACTATGCCGTTAAAAAAATATAATTGTCGGAATCGTAAAATGGCCCGAAGATGAGTCACCTGACTAGGTAGAGCAAATAATAAATGAAATACAATGTTTTTGTACACCACTTGTGTTGGAAGTCATTCATCATAGACCTTTAAGATTTGTGAGCTAATTATTACTCGGATTAATTTGGCAAGTGGACTGAGACTTACTTAGAGATTGTGTAAAGTGCTTAGAAAAATTGTGGACGATAAGATTATTTAAATGAAGCGATAAAACAAACGAATAACAAAATTAACATTACCTGTATACAGCCTCATTTGAAAGTAAGTAACTCAAGCACTTGTTAGCATAAAGTTGGTAATTTCTCCTCAGTCAACTATATAAAAAGCATTTCAATGGCACAAAATTAAGTAGTGAAATCGAATGCTGTGAATTTACATACTTTGGGATAAACTGTAGTGGTGATATCACTAATACCTATTTTGTTGTAGGTACAGTAACGCGTAATAATATGTATACTATCCCATTCTAAAGCGAACCTTTTGGTGACATCCTAAGAGCTCAAGTATAAACTGGTTAAACAGTTTTGTGGGTCTGCCTATTTTTAGACATGTACTTGTTATGTTTATTAAATAAATAAATTAACATATTTCCTATTCTAGAAAGTAAAGACACGAAAACATTTTCAGGCAAGAAAATGGCATATGTTTGGTGAGATAACTACGAGTCTAGTGACTTGCTTAAACATCCACTGAGTTCATTAAATCTTACTAAAGTAATTACAGTTCGCAGATGTACTGGAGTCTGTGTTTTTCTCGATCTACTATGTTCAATGTTAATCAGTTGGTCTACTTTTAATAGAAAGCAGGAATTAGACGTATTACACTCAGACACAGATTTATCAATGGTAGCCAATCTTGGTGGTCTGCAGATAAGACTTTGTAGCCATTAGAAATGTTAACCAATTTGAAAACACACTTTGTATTTTCGTCAAAAGAAGTTGTAAGCATTAGCAGCATTTAAAATATTTTTGCAGTACAAAAACGACACTATTAGCTCGATGAAAAAAAAAAATTGAACCAACTAATATGTGTGTTCATTGAAATGTCAAGATGAATATACTAATTTCCACAAGTGTGGAATAAATGAGCGAATCAGCAAATTTTATTTCAGAAATCAGTGATGGTAAATGTTACGTCACCATTTTATGCGTTGTAATCTTAATATTAAAAAGAAGATATTTATTACGGATTACCCCTATGAATCTATATAGTAATATTAAGAAACATCATAGTCATTTATATTCTTAAACTATTCATACGCTTAATTAAAAAGATATATTTTATAAAAGGGAAATGCCTTTGTTCTTTGATTTATTCTTGAAGTTTACTCTGGGCATGATTGCTTGTTACAAATGACTTAAAATTGTTAAATACAACGAGTCATGTAAGTCCATTTTCGGCAAGATTACTTACGATGTATGATAAGGTATTTTCAATACAACGTTCCCTCACTTCTACCTTCGTGCTAAATAAAGTGGTACCGAAGATAAACTTACCTAAATAGTCCGGGCCGTATAAGGCTGCGCAGGCGCAGACACAATAGTCGAAGCCGTCTCCGTTTCGCGCTAGAGTCATTTGCATGCAAATACAACTCCTGGCGGTAGTATACGTGTTGTGTGGCAGGGCTACCAACATAACGTATAACATAACGTATTGCCTACCGATTTGAACTACCAATATTCTGCATATCTTTGTTGTGGAATGAGTACCTTATCGAAGGTTGCCTAAGAAGCTACTACTAGTATGTCTTTTTTTTTATATTGCACTTCAAGATTAACCTCATCCCATATGATGTTAAGTGGTAATGAGGTCCTAGTTTAAGGGCGACAAGTATAATAAAGCTGTTACTGGACTGGTCGCCCTTACCTTGAAGGCTTGACCCCTGCTACTAATGTAGCACCCCCCAAGAGCTCTGGAAACTTTACTCACACACAGGAACACAAAAACACCGAAGTGATTGTTATTTGGCTGCGGTCTTCTGTAAGGCGGAGGTATTTTACCAGTCGGGCTGCTCCAGTTCGAGCGATAAATCGCTATGCCCTACCTCTGTTGTCTTTTCTATAAATAGATGAGTTTGTCTTTGTTAATGAAAGGTAGCAGTTTGAGACTTTCTTTCTGTACCACGTTTTCGCTGGCTCAATAAAGCACATTATTCAAACACTGTTTGTGGTACTAAATCAGAATCCTATGTGTTACTTTAGTGTCTAATCTATCTAAATACCAAATAAGATCAAAATCTATTCAGAAGCTTTTGTGTGAAAGAGAAACAAACATACGACTATATTCAGATTTTCACCCATCCAGACATCCTTATATTCTCACAAACTATTACATTTATAATATTAGTAAGACAAATTAACCAAAACAGTATGGCATGATTCTAATTAAGGGTCTTAAACCTCAGCTCCCCTGTAAGTCCGGTGAACATGAAAAGGCCATTTGCGGCCATCAACAGTCAGTAAGTTAGGAGAAAAAAAGCATGGTACAAAATAATGAACGCTTAGCATGTATCAGTAAAACACTACGACTGCGTGTAATCTACCAACTTCCTACGATAAGATGTTTGAAGAAGTTAAAATCTGATGAAATTAATTCATCCAAATAGGCAGTGCAGTCAGCATCATTAGTTAGTATATACTTCAGTACCTTGTCACATTAAACTCCGAGTAACTAAGCTAGTCAGATAGACAGTGAACTTAATGTAACAAAGTACTGAGTTGTTTACAAACTAAAGCTGCTGACTGTACACCTATATTAGAACCTACTTAAATAAGGATATCTTTAACTTTATTTAATACAGTGTAGACCGGACTAAAAATCCGGTCTACACTGTATACAACTAATATGTATTCATACAACTGATTGAACACCAACATTTTCATAAAACTGATTTTATGAGTTTTATGAAAATGTTGGTGCTAAACAACCCTACGTAACATAGTTTTACCTGGATATTTACGTCATAAATAACATCAGGCAACAGACCAGGATAGAGTCCTCAGCGCACGCGCAGCATCAAAAGTAGAGTTCGCTATCGGAATATTATTCGATGAATGCTAATATAGGGGCGCTCTAGGTGATATGCCTTCGATAGTAAATACAAAATCCTGTTTCAATTCCTTTGACTGTTGTAGGACTACGGTTGCATCGGTTTTGAATCTGTATTCACTATTTTAAATAAATAAATATTGGACAACATCACATATGTACATTGTTCTGATTCTGTTGTAAGTAGCTAAAGCACTTGTGTTACAGAAATCAGAAACAACGACGGTACCACAACACCCAGACCCGAAACAATATAGAAAAGTTCGTTTCCCATATTGACCCGACCGGGATCGAACCCGGAACCTCAGAGATGGCGCGACGCCAAATTCCGGCACGCTTGCCTCTCGGCTACTTTTTCTCGGCTTTTTTTTTTTTCGTCTATTTTGTTCGGTTATTTTCTTGTTTATTCTGTTAGTAATGACTAGGAAGGTATTGGTGTTCCGCTATTGCAGCTCTTAATCTTATTACGTAGAAAATACTAATTATGGGTGGAATGCAAAAGAAGATGGTGTCTTATTTATTTTATTAAAGATTTCAACTTTACTGTCATAAAGCTAATTTATAAAACAAATAATTATTTCTAAATTGTAGTTATTTATCATTATCTACTAAAGTCTAAGTAAAAGTGCTATCTAATAATATTCGATGATAAAGAGATTATTATCAATGAATTTGTACTTGATTTTTTAAATTTACATATGTACCTAATTCTTGACATGGACCCATATGTACATAAATATATGCAACTAGACCAAATAATTGAAATGCTTCTTAGGAATACTGTGCACTAATACATACAGTTCGTCTCACCTATTTTTTCTTTTAGATTAATTATATTTTTACAATTTTAGTAGCTAAACTAATTTTCGTGTAAAATACTAACAAGTTTGAAAGGAAAACTTCTAGAATGTTATTTTATGCTACTTTTGAGGTAAAAAAATTGTGGTTGGTTCAAATTTGGTTTGTACAGATCATTCCTTTGTAATGAAATTCCTTCTCTATTTCTTCTAATATCATAACGGTAGCTTATAGTATTTTAAGTTAAATATAAGACCATTTATAAATGTCCCTATAATGTATTTAAAAAACTAAAAAGATTTTCAGTTTGGGCAACCGCCTTGCAATAGAAATAAAGAAAACATTTACTGTCTCAACTTACAAACAAAACACAAACCATTATCTGTTCCAAACATAACTGGATTGTGAATGAGACAAAAAGGAAAAAAAGCTCAGATTAGCTGTCTCGAGAAAAATGTTTGATTTTCACACACTTCTCTCGCCGGTTGGAGGAATCATCGTCGCAAGCCGTGAGGTGATATTTCACAAGCGACTCGTCCAGGCTGCCATGTGGGGACTGTCATGACCTCGTAAGGAGCCGGTCGTGACCATAACGCGACGCCTGCTGAGTGAGCGACCAGATTTGTTCGAATGGCAAAAAGCTAGCTTTGTTAGCGTTCGTTGGATGGTTTTACTTGTAGAATTCAAGCATTGACAGTGGTACACAGGGCATCGACTTCGTTCCAAATTTCAAAAAGTTCACACAATAGATTAGACTTTTTTCTGAACATATTTTTTTTTTTTTAATTTTAACTAATAATCCAATAAGGTGTGCGTCACATCATTCTACGGTAGTACACCCAGCTTATTCTTTGAACATGTTTTGTTTTTTTTTCCTTTTAATTTGATCTAATAATCCGATCCTAAGGTGTGCGTCAGATCATTGTAGGGTAGTACACCCAGTTCCTACAACTATGGTGAATATGACACTGTTATTGTTTTGATTGAGTGCGACATAAAAAAAGCATTAGTTATTTAAACACTAATTGATTAAAAATAAAACACATAATCGAGCATTTTCCCCGAAAACCGGACGTTGCAGATAGTGACGAAGTGTGCTTGCCTAACTACCAGGATCTCGCTCAACATTAGTCAATAATGGTCAAAGCGTAAGCCCTGACCCTGGTTTTCAGTGGACCCTGTTGAGTGAGTCACGTTTAGGTTACACAAGAAAATGTGTTTTGTGACTGGCCAGTATGTCGTTTTTCACTTATGGTACGTGTAATATATTTTTTTGTTTAATTGGCCAGTATTTTTATCCTAAAAATAGTGTTTCTCATTTGGGCTCACTGGCCAATATACTGGCAAGTAACATACTGATGTTTGCCTTAAAAACTGGCGTTTTATATTTAGTGTTCGCAGGATATTGTTTTTTTGTATTACTGGCCAGTATATTTAACTTAACAACTAGCGTTTTAAATTAAGGCTACGTAGGGTATTTTATTCTGCCAGTATGTTTGCCTTAAAAATTGGCGTTTCTCATTTAGGCTACGTAGGACATCTGTTGTTTTCACAGCTGCCAGAATGTTTGCAAAACCGACGTTTTATATTAAGACTACGTACCTTTACTCAGGTCCAATCCGGCACAGCCTGCAATCACACATGTACAGTCGCGTGCACTAATATGTACACAGGCTCATTCTAAAGCGAACCTTATGATAACGTCTTAAGAGCTTAAGTGTTCACATTTCTACTCGTAGCTTTACCAACTGGTAGCAATTCGGTCCGTCGTACGGTACCCTTTCGGGGAGTCGCAAGTGTGTCGCGGATCGCGGCCGCCTCTGGCGAGGAAAGCTGGGGCGCGAACGATGCTTCCTGCCGACTTCGCGATACTCGTTAATATGGATTAATGTTAAATCTTGTATGAGTTCTGGGGAGCGATCTTTTCACCGCTCGCGCTGCGGGAAGCGGACGATGACGATACACGAACCAGTAATAATTCTGTCGTTTTTAAACGTAATTTTTTAAATTCTTTTGGTTAAGCTAATTTGTATACATTTGTATACTTATAGTGCTTTAAGCCGCGCTAGCGAACTTTTATTATCGAAATCTAACAGGTTGATACAGCTGAAAAATTCATATCCAACAATAACTTGCTGTTAGCTCAGTAGGAACAGCAGCACGCGCAATACGTGACGGTCGTGGATTCGAGTGCCTGCACCGCAAGGAGAGATGAAAATTTTCTGTTTCTTTAAAATATCTGTGTACTTCATTGTATGTTATCTATTATTTATTACAACATTTGATAAAAACATCAGCAACTAAAAGAAAAAAACCAAACATAATTTAACACAACATACAATTAAATATTAGTCGTTATCTTAAGACCATTACATTAATTAAGAGAGCACATGTTTAATGTCTTTCATTAACCTTAGAACTATCCACATGTCCTTCAAATCCACATCGGTATTTTTTAAAGTCTTAACTCCAAGACATAAAGGTTACAATAGAGAATCTAAAATTTCGTAGTTACCTCTTCATGTCCGGATTAGTTTCAAACCTTAAAAATAACATTAGTAAAGGTGAGTTTGGCTTGCCTTAGCTATCATATGGCAGACGACACTCGGGTAATACTAGCTATTGTAAATGAGTGAATGCATTAGGTTCCCATGGAGTTGCGCAAGGTAGCCTTGAATGTTTCGAGTGGCCAGATCAGAAGGGTCATAGAAGCTGACCAGTAACATCAAACTCCAGATTTTGTTATAGTAAATACGAACTATAATTGTCTTTATTCTTGCAAAATCACATTTAACTTTAGTCACTGTAGCTACTAGTTTCGCTCGATTGAAAATCGGGAAAACATTAATCCTCAGAGTGTTTAATTGTTTAAAAAACTGGCCAAGTGCGAGTCGGACTCGAGCACGATGAAGAAATTATGTCTTTATACATGTAATAAATTATTAAAGTATGTATGTATTTTTAAAGTGAATATATACATTAGTATTATGTGAGTGTTTCAAAACGTCTGCGTGTAGGTGCTATTATTTACAGAGCAAAAATTGTAAAAAAAAACAAGCTTGTTTTATATGGGCAATAGCAATACAAAATCTGTGTTAAGTTCATGAGATGGAGCTTGTTGACAGACAGACACACATACAGACGAACATCGGAATCGAATAGATTCCCGTTTTAGCTTTTAAATATTAGTTAGCATCTTATGTACCTATATGGTCTAGGTAGACCTTTTACCTACATATATACATGTTAAGAGTAATAAGACACTATAATTAATTGGACTATTTTAGCAAGCTCCCGATTGTTCAATGTTTCATGGCATGGTGTTGGAAAAAAAATTTAACGACTTTAAACAATTTATCCATTAAACCAGTACTTGGGTATAAATTGTAGGTATATTAAGCAGGATTGCTCCGGTCTTCACATGTGAAATAGGTACAAATGTTAAGCCATCCAATTAATAAAAACAGATAATTAAAGTACGTACTTACAAGAAGCCACGACTCTCCGGCAAATCCAATTTCCTTGATTACGCAAGTGGCTAATCTTGCCGTAACCATTAGAGTACTTACCATCACTAAGTAATACGGCTTCAGCCTGACCTCTTGGCAAGTGACCCTTGGAGTTCACACGTCAAGGTTACTTGTACGTCCGAAAATTTTTGTACGCTTTTGTTCCGTGCGTTTGATGGTTAATATTTAAAGAACTAGTGTTACGGTCAGGTGAATTTTGTATAGTTGCTCATACTACATTGCACGCCCGCAAATTGATCTCCTCTACCTTTAAGTAAATAAGTGTAGCTTTCATTTGTAAAAAAACTACTGAGTTTCTTGCCGGTATCTTCTCTTTAGTTATAGGTTCCGAACCGGAGGTAGCTTCATTTGCATTCTATAGAGACGATTCATAAGTATTACTAATGTAATCTATGTGAATAAAAAAGATTGACTTTGACTTTGCAAAAGCAAACACAACATTATACCTTATTAATATCTATTGAAAGCACATTTTATGTTTTAATTAATAATTATTTAATTTAATTTCACTTATATTACAAATTAGCTGCCGCCCGCGACTTCGTCCGCGTGGATTTCGGTTTCCATACAAACTTTCACCCCCCTTTTCACATTTTCCATTATTTCTTCGCTCCTAATAGTTGCAGCATGATGTTATATAGCCTAAAGCCTTCCTCGATAAATGGTCTATTCAACACAAAAAGAATTTTTCAATCCGAACCAGTCGCTCCTGAGATTAGCGCGTTCAAACAAACAAACAAACTCTTTAGCTTTATAATATTAGTATCAATAAACAAATAAATGCGCCAGACAATCACACCAATCACCTGGTCTCAAACTAAGGTTTTCCCTTGTACTATGAGTACCAGACGATGGATACTAACTGGGGGCGTCATCCCAGCACACCCAGACTCAAGTCAATTTAGAAAAGTTCGTGTTCCAAATTGACCCGACCGGGAATCGAACCCGGGACCTTTCGCGCTTTGGCCGATTATCTTAGCCACTGCTCTACCGAGGTCGTCGAAGTATCGATGTGAAGATCTGTGTGCATCGATGTTTGTTACTCTAACTTTGTGGCCGAGAGGCGAGCGGGTCGGACATTGGCGTCGCGTCGTCTCTTACAATAAATCGTCTGAGTTTGATTCTCGGACGTGTTAGCATCCTAACGAAACTTCCATAGATAACGTACGTTTCTATTTAGTCTCGGGTCTGGTCGCGATGTGGTACCGTCGTAGTTTCTGATTTCCGTAACACAAGTGGCTAAAACAGCTGACCACTGGTGTTACAAAAATAAGGAGCATGCTACTTACCACAAAATCAGAGCCATGCACCAGTATGTACTGTTGTTCAATATTACTCTTTCACGAAATTCTTAACTTCTTAAACCTACATGCATTTCTATGAAATTTGTGAACTGGACAGATCGAACTGAACGAAAGAAATTTTAGTGACATAATATTCCGCTCATTCAGTTTGGCTCCTTTGGCTTCGCTTTAATTTGCTTGTTTTAATCCAGAAATCATTTCGCTCCGATCTTGATAACCAAACATGACGCTGAATCGTTTCAACAACGTTTCCTTAGCGATGATTTCGCGAACAGCACAAAACCTGTTGCGCTCCGTTTAGCCTCCTCAATGGCTGCCAAGATAACGAATCTTGACAATTTTGACAGCAAACGTACAATTTATTAAAAGCATGCAATTCACGCTTCGATCTTGAACCCAAAAGCACGGTGTTAGAATTGAATTTGAGGTAGCAGGCCTATTGAAATGGTATTTATTATGGGTCATGGATGGGTTGCATTACCTCAATACGGTTTATGTTTTCTGTTCATTGCTTCGTGGTGGTCTTTGGATTGGGCCTGTTTTTACTCATTAAAAACATTAGTGATTTTCAAATTCTGAGTTCATAATGCTATTTTTGGGTAAAGACACTAATTACGAGGTTGGGACCACATTTATGTCTCAGAAACAAATTTATATGCTTAGTAACTGTGTTAAGCCGAAAATTAAATAAAGGCGAGGTGTTAGTGGCACGATTGCTGCCACTGATCGGAAACAATACCAAAGTTAAGCATGCATGTTAAAGTTCGACATTTGATGGGTTATAGAAATATTGTAGAATGCAATCAATCGACACACATGCCAACGTCTTGGAAAGGCAGAACAGTAATAGCACTTCGCATTTACGCAATAGTTACTAGTAAATACGCTCGTATCAATGAATCTGTAAACACGTAACATTATTTATAGGTACGCCAGTTTCACTGACTACGATCGAGAATACTCTTGTCGTGATTCAGTAGAAAAAGAAGTGTTAAATCTTGTGTGAATATGGACGTTTTTATTGAAATACTAGCTGTGCCCGCGACTTCGTTCGCGTGGACTTCATCCTTTCATGGTCGGTTTTACCCCTATCTCCCCTAATATTTTAAACAAAAAGTAGTCTGTATTTTAATAGAGCTATTTATTTATATTTGTGCCAACTTTCATATCTCTAACTTAAAAAATTAACATTTTCCCATATAAACTTTCAAAGGTGGAATTACCCCCCCCCCCTTACTTTCTAACAAAAATTAGCCTATGTCCGTTCTTGAGGTTCAACGTATACCTATGCCAAATTTCATCAAAATCGGTTGAGCGGGAAAGCTTAACAGACAGACAGACAGACAGACAGAGTTACTTTCGCATTTATAATATTAGTAGGGATAAAGACGTGGTTCCGAGCGATGAATTTTCGTTGCACTTGTGTTGTGTTTAACTATTAGTCAATGGCAGGATACATCAATAAAACTACGGTTAATATTTTTAATACATTCTATGTAGCTGTAGCTAGTTGTAGTAACGAGATAACTCATGCATATCAACCTGTTAGTGTGTATCTGTTAGTGCTATATGGAAATTTTAACTAACACATTTTCATTTATTTTACTTAACCATCTACACAATTCATAAATCAGATTATCTACCCCGACATCAGAAGGACGTTTAAAGCAACGTCAATGCAATGCAACAGTCGCACTCAAATTGTTTTAGATCTTAACATTAATAACAACATTCCGCAATGTGGAGTATCCCACATTCCAGCTAGAAACAAAATGGATGCAACACAATTAAATAAGAATTCGACTGCGAAGTACATAATGACAGTGATTGCGGTAGTATTTAGCAATGTTACCACGTGTGTAGCGCAGATACAATTCACGGGAAACAGCGGTTTGAGAACTGGAAAATATTCTGAACGTAGGCCAATCTATACTAATGAAAAAAAAAAAAAATGTTTTATTAAATAAATAGGTACAGTATATATTACATAAAAGGTGCTTTCAAAACTACTTAGTAAGTACGCAGTTTATTGCACTTAACGCAGGAAGAGATATACTTGTAGCACCCACACTAGACAAGAGTCTTTATCGCAGGATTTATGATGTATGTATAATACATCAATAAAGTAAATAAATAAGGACATAACATACATTGCTCTGATTCTATGGTAAGTAGCTTAAGCACTTGTGTTTCACTAATCAGAAACAACGACAGTACCACAACACCCAGACCTGAGACAATATAGAAAAGTTCGTTTTTTTACTGACCCGACTGGGGATCGAACCCAGAACCGCGGATAACGCGACGTTAATGTCTGGTCCGCTCGCCTCTCGGTTACGGACGGCGTCGATAGAGCTGAAAATGTTTATTTATTTATTTGTTTGTGTCATCGCGCTAATTTTAGGAACTACATATTGATTCGAATTGAAAAAATATTTTATAAGAGATATTTTTTTTTATATTACTCTTCAAGATTGACCTCATCCCACCTGATGTTAAGTGGTAATGAGGCCCTTTTTTTTTTTTGAGGGAGGCCTTAAGGGCGACAAGTACAGCATAGTGAATCTGATACTGGACTTGTCGCCCTTACCTTGAAGGCTTGGCCCCACTAATGTAGCACCCCCAAGAGCTCTGGAAACACGCAGGAACACCACAACACAGATGTAAGGTATGGGTATTTCTCCAGTCGGACTGCCCCAGTTAGAGCGATAAATCGCTATGCCCTAGCTCTCTTAAAATACTATCTAGTTGCGACCAATAGAAGCGAAGGATCAGTGCCAAATGTGTAAACACATCTTGCCACCCTGGAACAGTCAAATTTGATTTTGACATACAAAGCATACTGCTTTTCAGAGACGGCATCTCAATATTTTATTTATTTACTAGCTGTGCCCGCGATTTCGTTCGCGTGGACTACATCTTTTCATGGTCGGTTTTACCCCTTTCTCCCCTAATATTCGAAACAAAAAGTAGTCTATATTTTTATCCAAGTTTCGAGCTATATTTGTGCCAAATTTCATATCTCTAACTTAAAAAATAAACATTTTTCCATATAAACTTTCATATTATAAAAAGGTGGTATTGCCCTCCCCCCTTATTTTCTAATAAAAAGTAGCCTATGCCCGTTCTTAAGATTCAACGTATACCTATACCAAATTTCATCAAAATCGGTTGAGAGGTTTAAGCAGGAAAGCGTAACAGATAGACAGACAGAGTTACTTTCGCATTTATAATATTAGTAGGGATAGAGATTCGGATATCCAACAAAAGTAGAGCCAAGGTAACATTTGCAGTTCAATATAAGATCTTATGCACACGAGATAAGGGCGGTACAGAGCCGACAATATAAGTCAACCGCTATACAATATAAGTCAACCGCTATACAATATAAGTCAACCGCTATACAATATAAGTCAACCGCTATACAATATAAGTCAACCGCTATACAATATAAGTCAACCGCTATACAATATAAGTCAACCGCTATACAATATAAGTCAACCGCTATACAATATAAGTCAACCGCTATACAATATAAGTCAACCGCTATACAATATAAGTCAACCGCTATACAATATAAGTCAACCGCTATACAATATAAGTCAACCGCTATACAATATAAGTCAACCGCTATACAATATAAGTCAACCGCTATACAATATAAGTCAACGGCTACCGCTCCATTTACACACCCTTACAATTACAAACACACAGTTCCCATGTAAACAATACTGAACGTAACTCCACCATCTTTTTCTCGCCTAATCGGTCAGCATGTTGTAACTTCTGTGTAGGGTTGGCATATTAGTAAAAAAACGGTAAGTTAATATGTATAATGTTAATGGTATATCATGGTATTTCTGGTATTTTAGGAAAACTTATGTTGGTTTGTTCAGCTATGCATATGACGAACTTATAAGGCAAATCAGTCATCTTAAATGACTGTACAATCCGCAAGATACATCATATTGGAAATCGTTTTAATATATTTAACACTCTGTTTAAGTTGACTTTTGTAAATTTATAATATGACACCAAAATATACACAAGTGTTCAAAAAATCTTTCACATACATACATTCATATTGAAAATATTAAGAATGTTGCAAAGGACTAAATATTTAAAATACAAACATTAGAAATTCAGTGTGTGAGTGTTGTGGTACCGACGTAGTTTTAGATTTCTGTAATACAAATTATTTAGGTGCTTACCATATAATCAGAGCAAAGTAATTTATTTATTTTATGTTGCCGAGTCATACCACTCTAGAATAGCACCACCCCCACTCATACCGTGGATGGTAATGGCGTCATTCTACGAGCCGTTACTCCGATCACCGAACCGTCTTCCAAGCGTGGTGATTATGGCGAAACCCTTTTGTGTTTTTCTTCGGCATATTTTTTTAGTAGTGGACATGATTCGGTTAAAATATTTCAGACGACCAAATGCAGTATTTTTAAGGAATACTTGCGCATTTATCGTGTTCTGGTGGTCTTACTGACGGACTGAATATACTCATTGATTTTTTTTACGAGGCATCCTTCCTCGAAGGTGTAACTATTCCTATTTTTATCTACGTTTAAATAATATTTTATAACAATGCTTCCTAGTGTCCAGTGCTTGCCGTGGCAGTTTATAACTAAGAACACACTATATTTTATTGTTAAACAATGTGCTTTTGTGTGTAAAATGTCTTTAAATAAATAAATGATGATGATGGCAACCCTAACTCTATCATAATAAGGGCCATTGTTCTGGTATCACTGGCCGTCCCAAGCGTGATGGTGGACAGAAGAAGTAATTGGTATCGTGACAAAGTCCGTCACACCTGATGAGATTGATGTGGTTCACATTTTAGGCTGTCAGGTAACGGTGGCACAAAAAATAGAGCTTTGGTATTTACAGGATAATCGTTACTTGAAGTAGAAATGTTGTGTTGTAGATTTTAAGGAAAGTTAGTCCAAAAAGTAGTGGTTACTAAAATTCGTCTAGAACTGGTATAAAATAATTAAAGCAATACTTGGAATACCATTTCAATGATATGTGAAAAGCTCCCGTCTATCCCACTTTTTTCCGGAAGGCAAAAGTTCCTCGGAACACTCACCATGATAAAGCCGATAAAAGACGCTTAATGAACCAATATCTCTACGTAGTAGAAGAGGTTCAAGGTTCCCTGTAATCTCTTCATCGTTAATTATGCGCACAGCCCGTCGCTGCAACCTATCAAGGGCATCCATGAGGTATTTGGCGGCACCGTCCCAGAGATGCGAGCAGTATTCCAGACAAGACCGGACTTGAGTCTTATATAAAAGACAAAGCTGGTCTGGCGTGAAAAACCGACGCACTCTGTTCAGGATCCCCAGGTTTTTGCTTTTGCTTTTGCTAATGAGATGAGACTCTCGATGTACTGACCTTGATTAAGATTGCAGCAGATATCCATGCCGAGCATGCTTAGGCTGTTACGCAGGCAAAGCGAAGTGCCCCGAAGAATGGGGGGAGGAAGGAATTGGAACGATTTTGTCGAAAACGCGCACACTTGGGTTTTTTTGGCATTGAACTCAACCAGGTTATTTGAACCCCATTGGCTAATAAGGCTTAACACCCTATACCTATATCACACAAATTCTTAGTATTTGTCTATGAAAGTGCTTAAGTATATTCACTTCAGAGTATTTTGTGGTTTACGCATAATTCATTGCTTCTTCTGTGAAGATAAAAATAACCAACTTTAAAATACTAGACTAGAGTGATTTATTCCCGATATATCCCAAACGCTAACCATATCTGTATCATGAGCAAACCATTTCCTCGCACCAAGACGTTTCTCAGGAACTCCATCGGAAGATTCTAGACTCTCAATCATACCCCTGACAACAAAAGCACATACACCGGTCGATTAGCGCGAAGTATTTAAGTAATAATTGTGTCAGGCACCGGAGCGTGTCTCCTCGGAACAATAGAGGTGTTTCGTACTAGCCGATCTAGAATATGGGAAGATGTGAAGAAATCGGCCCACTTGCCGCTGTTGCATTATGTGCTAATGAGACACCTGTCTTTGATTTGAGTTTTCTATAATTCACTTCATTTGTTTATGTTCCAAGAAATACAATAATAAATGTTTGTGAACCCAATTGGCTTCTGCATTTGTCCGCGTGTAAATCTATAAAGATATGATCTTTACAGCAGATTGTAATGAGTAGGTACCTATTGTGTAAAGAGCATGCTAATTCCGGTGTTATGACCGGTGGCCTCTTGAATGAATGCTGTCATCTCCAATTTTGACAAGGAAACCCTGACTATTAAGCTAGCGTAAACATGATAATTTACCGTGATGTACAATTAAAACAAGACTTAAGTGTTTTTGTAACGTTTCCAGAGTTCTCACGTCTAATAGCGCCTATATAGTAAAAATTACTTCTTGTCACAAATTCTGTCTATTTGACAATATCCATTTTCCTCATATTATACTTTTATTACATAATATCTAACTAGTCAACTTTGACGTAATATTTTAACTATGTGACCTCATATGAGCTGCATGCAGAAAATGAACTAGTTAAATAAACTAGTATGAATTCTTTACCAGTAATAGTGGCCTACCCACTTATTCAACTACCGTAAACATTAATTGAGGTTTTGACTTAATTAACACAGTATTTTTAAAACATCTTAATAACACAGTTTGTTGGTGTGTTATTTTTCGCTTAAAATATTTAGATTAGGAAATATATTGTTTTAAAATTAATGTTATGTTACTTTCTTGGTCTAGCATGGCAGAAGTTAGAATGTGAAACCTGGTAGCAAAATCGCAGACTCCTGACCCATCGAGAGGGTCGTGAGCAGTAAGAACTGTCGCCAGGGTAGTGGTTAGAACTTTAAGCTCCAAGTAACCAGTGAACGTTGGAATCACGCGGGAATTACGTTAAATTTGAAATGTTATCTCAGTTTTTTTTATAACGTAGTATTCGGACATCACGCCTTCGTATTTTTAAATACGAAGTGATGTTGACTGGCTATCCCTGATATACCTACTTTTAATTAATGATTCCGTCATGATCTATATTCTACGAAGATTTACACACTATAACTATTAAATACATGTCTACGTTAATAGGGATGCTGACTGGCTAGTCATCTGGGATACTTGTTAAAACATGATTGCTTATTTTTTTTAATTATAGTCTCTATACCGCGTTTAAAAACAAAGCATGATCGTTTCATAAAATTTCTATGAAAATAATAAACTTTGACGACATATTTTATTCATCAACACACTGACTATCAAATACTTTTTTTTTATAGTGCACTCCAAGATTGACCTCATCCCACCTGATGTTAAGTGGTAATGAGTTCCTAGCTTAAGGGCGAAAAGTATAGCATGGTAAAACTGTTACTAGACTTGTCGCCCTTACCTTGAAGGCTTGACCCCTGCTACTAATGTAGCACCCCCCAAGAGCTCTGGAAACCTTACTCACACGTAGGAACACAACAACACCGGAGTGATTGTTATTTGGCTGCGGTCTTCTGCAAGGTGGAGGTATTTCACCAGTCAGGCTGCTCCAGTTCGAGCGATAAATCGCTTTGCCCTGCCTCTCTTAAATACTTAGTTGCGGAGTATTTTAAAATCGCATTTTAAAGTTGGACATTAAAAAAAATTGCGAAAAAACAAATTGACCAAGGTCACGCAGTCCTTTTTTTATGCATTTATACCTTAGAATTATATGCGAATGGTGTTAACATCCCTATTGCCAACAAGCAGATTTTCAAAAGCCTCCTTTCAAAAAAATCTGCAACCACTTCCAAAATCAACCTAAAACGCCCACGATTCATTATCGTTACTGATTTCACTCGTCAGAAACTCTACTTTCCTCGTGACTATCCGAATTTCATGTCCACTTGCATTTGGTCGAGTCGAGTGAGTGCACACGCGAGTGCAGTTAGAGGCATAACGCGATTCTTAATCACTTGAAAGTTTTCAAGGTCACCGCAGGGTTGTCAACTAAGTCTAGTCATATTAGAATGAACATAATCTGTAAGCATAGCAAAGTGGCAGTTGGCGAACTTCGATATTTATAGCTTTGACGTTTAAAGATCACGTGACTTGTAAGTAAAATGACTCACATTTTATATATGCTAGTTAGTTTAAACATGTCGAAACGATATGGAAATTTGACGACGGCTACTTGGTAAAGGATGGGTCCTGGCTCTTATTCTCATCGTTGTTAAATATTTTAAATATACTTACGTTACGACAAACATAGAATCCCTCTTTCACTTAAAGCCACAGATATAATAATAATATTATGACATGAATTTAAAGATTTTATTATTTTATAGTACTAAACGCCGTACTAGCGAACTTTAAATATTAGAAACAGAAAAATTGTATCTCCCCTTGCGGTGCGGGAATCGAACCCACGACCTTCACGTATCGCGCGTGCTGCTCTTACCAACTGAGCTAACCGCAAGTTATCACAGCTAAACATAAAGGCTTAACTAAGATACTACTATCTTAGTTAACCCTTTATGTTTAGCTGCGATAAAGTTATGTTTAATAGTTTCTAGTAAATCTATGTTTTCATTTTAACAAACATATAATTAGAAGTATCTACTATGTTTTAATCCTAAGGTTCCTCACGCAAAGAAGGGATAACAGAGTTTCTTGCCGGTTTTTTCTTGGTAGGATTATATTTCGCATTGATAGTATATTCAGATTAGTTTTAACATATTGACGTGACAATGTCCATGAGTTACTTTAAAATCGTTCTCAACAAATATGTAAAATCGTTATTTTCCATCTTATTACACATATATTTAGACATTGTTCTTGTATAATTACTCTCCACAGTAACTAATTCAGTATTCAAATTTTATTTTAATGGATTCAATCACTGAATATATAACCTATAGATACGTACTTACTTAATTAATAATAGTAATAATTTTAATTTAATATTTGTTTCTGGTGTAGTACGTATCTTTTACTGATTTTGTCTTCTTAATTAGGTGTTACAGCAAAGTATATAGAATTCGTCCTAGATTTATTTTTATTTAATTCTGCTGGATGAAGGAGAAAAGAACCGAGGAAATATTTAACTTAATATGTAATAGATTGTAATAATTCGTGATATAATATAAAAATGAATTAAAGTAAAAAAACTAAGTTTGTCGTTCTTATACTTGATGAACTCAAGTTGCCAACCTTATTTCAAAGAGCATTCCTATTGTTGCATTATTTTAAAACTTTCTTTCACCTTCATAGCGCATTTAATGTGTGCCACGATGTTAAACGCTTTACCAGTCTGTCTGTTAACTCACGGCTGGTGTCTAGGAAAGTGGTAAAATATTGTTACGCACGTAATTAAATTATCATAGCAATGAGTGACTTTAATACTGATATTTTAATTTCATAAATTTTTGCCTATCTTCAGTATTAACCTGGGTTTCAAGAACCGTAAGAGATGTTCGTCTAATATTATAGCTGAAATACATACAATACATGGCTTAGGTTGGTTCTGTTTCTGGTGTAGTACGTATCTTTTACTGATTTAGACTTTGTCTTCTTAATTAGGTGTTACATCAAAGTATATAGAATTCGTCCCATATACATTTCTATTTAATTCTGCTGGATAACGGAGAGAAAAACCTAGGAAATATGCAACTGAATATGTAATAGCTTGTCCTTCTCAGTATCTCCTGTTAGCTAGTAACTTCCAAAACTCAAAATTTGCTGTAGCGAAATTAGCTTTCAAAACTATTTAACTTATTAGAAATAAGTGGAGACTTAATATTTGGCGCTGTTCAAATCGGCAGTGAAAATACTAAATTTTAATAGTGCCAATTCTGAAAAAGTATCCGAATAATTTGCCTCGAGTCATCATTATGACGAAAACAAATCACGTATGCAAACGAACGGTATTGTAAATGCAAATAAATAAGACTCGGAACAAAAGTCTATTTAAACAATTTAATACTAGAGATAAAATTACATCTTAAGCAAAGAAACTGCAGAGAAAGCGCAAAAAGATGACCCGGCATAGTAGACGGCATAGTCATTGTTATATGAAGGCATTCTGAGAGGTAAACGCAAATGGTTTATAGCCCAGTCATATTAGGTAAAAAAAGGGGTCAACCTCGGAATGAAAGATAATAAGCTGCAAATTGGTATGAACCTTTGTTTTGTCATTCTAAACATTGTCTCAAAAGTCACAATCGTTATCGTGTCCGCGTCTCAAGATATTCAAGGTCAAAGGTCACAAAAATCGGTTTTTCGCGAATATCTGGCTTCCTATCGGTTAAATGAGATTTGCATTTATTATAAAAGTTGTAGGCTATAAAATTCCCTACAACTTTTGTTTAAACTTTTTTTTCATACGACCAACCGTTTTGAAGGTAGAGCGCGAAGAGTGCACATCGTACAGTCATATACGGCCTAATGCAAGGTCAAGCGTTGCGTTGCGTGTTGATCATTTAAATAAACCTGTACAACTGTCAACACTTCCACCAACAAGTGTAGCAGCTCATCAACACATAAAACGTGTCTACTACCAGATTCAAACGTGGTTAGGGAAGGACTTAGAACCTCAAGAATGGGGCTGGATTCTTGAAAATGAAATCCTGGAGCCCATACGAACGTTATTACCTCCAGCACCAGCCGAACTACTAAACGTAATATTTTGCAATTGCAAAAATGGTTGTGGTTCCCGCTGTGGATGCAGAAAATCAGGGCTACAATGTTCTTTAGCTTGCGGCCAGTGCAACGGACAAGCTTGCCTCAACGCTTCACTGTATCCAAGTAATCCCGATGAAGAAAATCCCGATATTCTGGAAGGTTTGGAGATGAACATGACAGATAATGAGGATGATGACAATGAATCGAACATTTTTGAGCGACAAGAAGAAGACGACGAAGAAGAAGAAGATAATTAGCTTCCATTTCCAATTTCATTACAATTAAAATCAACAAAGATACTTTTGATATTTGAACTCACATTTTGATAAATGTATATTATGCCGTATTAATTAATAAATAAAAATATGTGTAAAATATATACTCTTACTATCATTTTAACTTAAAATAAAACTAAAATATATAATCCAGAATTAATAATATTTTATACTTAAATAGTTAAATATGAATAATTATATATAAATAATCAAGTTACTTACTTTAATTAAGTATAAATAATTAATAGTTAGTACATAAATAATGGGCATTGTTTAATAATTATAATTTCCAAGTAAATAATTGACTTTATAACGTACTGATAACCATAACTCACGCTTGACCTTGCATTAGGCCGTATATGACTGTACGATGTGCACTCTTCGCGCTCTACCTTCAAAACGGTTGGTCGTATGAAAAAAAAGTTTCAACAAAAGTTGTAGGGAATTTTATAGCCTACAACTTTTATAATAAATGCAAATCTCATTTAACCGATAGGAAGCCAGATATTCGCGAAAAACCGATTTTTGTGACCTTTGACCTTGAATATCTTGAGACGCGGACACGATAACGATTGTGACTTTTGAGACAATATTTAGAATGACAAAACAAAGGTTCATACCAATTTGCAGCTTATTATCTTTCATTCCGAGGTGAAAGCCCTAATATGACTGGGCTATTATTTTGACATGTTTTCCCCAAAACAACGCAGTATTGTATATTACCCATATTTTATGAGCTTTTGTTTTCCGCTGGATGATGTAACCACGTCTGTGTTTCTTATATACCGTTTCAGTATAAGTAATAAGAATAAGGCAACTAAAAAATGAATGGAAGTAGAAAAATATTTTGTGTTTTCTGCCGAATTTGGACGGTTTTTAAGTCCAACAGTCCAACCACTACAGTATAGGCAGTTACAAAATATTATATACGCTATGCCCTACCTATCTTAAAGTAACAGAAATGGAGCAATATATCAATACAATGATTACAGTATAATTTATCGCACTTGACCGTTTTTGCCTCAGCCGACCTTGTGCGAAAGCGACGACTAATTTTAATACAATTTACCGACAGACAAACGCACAATGGACTCCGCACACAGTGTTATGTAGTAGACACAGTTTGTATCGGAAGCAGGTGGTTCACCTCTTAATTTGTTCTGCACTAGATATCACTTAAGAAACTTTCTAAAGTCTGAAAGATGTTTACTTAGGTGCCACTGAATCGGAAAAATCAAAACAAACATTGTGTTTTTCACTTCACTACAAAGCAAGTACGAGTATAAAATAAAGCTTCCTGCTGCCTGTCCTTAAATATGCTCGATTTTTCAAACAACGCAGAGGATTTTGATGCGTTTTTTGTTAGGTTGAGAGATTCAAGAGAAAGGTACTCACTACATATTTCATAACACATTCGCTTCATATGTATGTAAAACCATACATTTTCATATATGTAGAGATTCAAGATATAGATTTATATGTATAATACTAATATATTACACTAGTGGGATGCCGGGGCAGGTCGCTAGCTCTTGTTTATATATATTAGCTGCTCTCCGCAACGGGTTAAATGTATATACTATATGTTAAAACTGAGTCTCGGCCATCTTTCTATTGAATTTAATTCAAATCCATTTGGTAGTTTTTGCTTGAAAGAGTAAGATCCCGTTATCTATACATTCAAACGAACTTTCGCGTTCATAGTACATAAGTGAATAGGATTGTCGTTGGCATAACATCTAATGTGAAACTAGAAGTATTTCCCGTACTGTGCTGTTGTTTGTATCTTTATAAATAAAAATATATATGTTAACATTCCAAAATTGGCGAATACTTTGAAATTTCTACTGCCTATCTATTACTAAAAGCGTCATTACACGACAATTGTATTGCATTATTACAGGTACCGAATTCTGAGTAATCCCTTTCAAGTCGATTGTGGTCCGTATCAAATAACTCTATTGTTGCGGACAATGGCAACAGATACTCTTTGTAGAGTGAAACAAAAAACATTGTAGGTGCTTCTTCGAAAATACATTGCAAAGGTAAAAAGCAGTTCAGTAACGGACGGAACTTTTTTGAGTGATACGAAACCCGAAACGTGATAAGAAATTCTTCCTTCAATTTCTTTAATCTGTTCCTGATATGTGATGTTCTAAGATACAGCTAATCCTATTTATTACACTTACCTTATTTTTAAAATCAATTTTTAAAAATAATGTGGAATATTCAAAAGTTTTATGAAAAAGTGCTTATGTGAAGTTTGAAAAGTGTTCTCACTTAAAATACCTTTTATTTTTTTAAACAACATCGATCAGATTCCCCATATTTCTGTTTTCATTTTGAGTAAAGTATTAAAAGACTCAATTCTAATCAAAAGTGAATTTAAAACTAGGACTGATTAAAAACGTAAGTGGTTAGATTTTCAATCGATTTTTAAGTGGAGTGCTGTTAACTTTGAAGGTAACAAGGTAAATAATTTATTTTGTGGATGATTTTTGAAATTTAGACGCGTTTGTAACGAATGTTACAATGTAATGTATGACAAATAATTTTGTACGGTCCACACCACGTCAAGGTAAACAATTGCAGGTCGATAATAGTCCATAAGTGCACTGCATAAGGCAGTGAAAAATTCTAATTGTGCAGTCTGGCGAGCTTTTGTCTGTACATGTTCCTTGAGCGAGTATTGTGTGATTCTTAAAGTAGGCCTAAAGGTGATTATCTTGTAATGTAATCTCTTTCCAGCGGTATTGTGGGATGTGACCTGCATGCTGTGGTTTATTAGTCGCAATAACATTAGTACTTGGTTTGTTAAGTAATACGTAGGTACCTGCTCTATATTGACGATATTTGCATTCAATGGCCTCATTAAGGACTTACATGCATGTGCTTATAAATGCAGGTGATTTTCTTCTAAATAAGACTACAGAGTTCTTGCCGATGTGTTTTTTTTTTATGTAGCGCTGTATATTGGCTCCTCCCAGCCTGATGGTAAGCACAAGAGGAACCCACATCGCGATGACAACGGATTTGATATCGAAATATCCTACCCGTTAGCATCGCCATACTGGCCCGCAAGATGTTTCTTCACGCTCCTTTTGAAGGAATCCATGTCAAAGGAAGGAGGAAACACATGAGCCGGCAACGAGTTCCACTTTTTTATGGTCCGGCAAAGATAGGAGTTACCAAACTTTTTTCTTCGTGATGGAATATTTTCCACGGTGAAGCGATGACAACGTTGGCCGGCTCTTGTGGTTCTGTGAAGGAAAGGAGAGGGTGGGAAAAGGGAAAACAGTTCCTCGGAACACTCACCATGATAAAGCCGATAAAAGACGCTTAATGAACCAATGTCTCTACGTAGTTGAAGAGGTTCAAGGTTCCCTGTACTCTCTTCAGCATTAATTATGCGCACAGCCTGTCGCTGCAACCTATCAAGGGCATTCATGAGGTATTTGGCGGCACCCTCCCAGAGATGCGAGCAGTATTCCAGACCGTACCGGCGTTTTCGGTATGAGTTCGGAACTAGTACATACAGTATTGTAACGTTTTGATTTTTTTGTTTACGTTACAGACAATTCTAATTTACATTTGAACAAAATTGAATTCGGAATTAAGAAATTAATGGGGGGCCCGCCGCGGTAACTCACGCTTAATATCTTCGGTTTTTTCCATCGTCCTCTGATTCTTCGCTCCTCTTGGTCTTAGTGGGATGTTATATAGCCTAAACCCTATATAGGATAAATAACATCCCACTAAGGCCCCTCACTACTTAGTATAAAACAAAGTCGCTTTTTCTGTCCCTATATCCCTTTGTACTCTTAAATCTTTAAACCTACGCCACGGATTTTGATGCGGTTTTTTTAATAGATAGAGTTATTTAAGAGGGAGGTTTATATGTATAGTAACATCCATCATCACATTTTTTCTGTAGTGTATTTAGTATCAGCATTGCATTCGAGCGAAGCTGAGGCGGGTCACTAGTCCTTGATAAATGACCTATTGATTTTTTCAATTCGAAACAGTAGTTCCAGAGATAAACAAACATACGCTTCAGCTTTAAAATATTTGTAAAGATTTACTAATTCGACTTCCGTAGTAGAGATGACCGGTCCGGACTTTGGCGTCGCGCCATCTCTGAGGTCTCGGGTTCGATTTCCGGTCGGGCCAATATGGGAAACGCACTTTTCTATATTGTCTCGGGTCTGGGTGTTGTGGTGCCGTCGTTGATTGTGATTTCTGTAACACATGCTAGTCTAAAACACATAAAATTATATTTTTATATCACTTTCAATGCACATCATCGTACAGTGAGATTCTAATATAATGAAAATTTACTTACCTGCTCGCGTGTTCATGTTAATTAATGCGTTGGCATTCTTCCTCGGCTACGCTGCTGTTGAATAAAAATATCGATAATTATAATATCGGCAATTACTAGCCGAGTACCGATCGTAATCACGAGTTTAATCGCTTGTTTTTTCCTGATGTCAAAACGTGACATAGCTTTTTGTATGAGAATATCGTTGAATTCCTACAATGTTTTAATTCTGCAAAGATTACTCAGCCAAATTTAGACTAACATCTTTTATATTCGTTTTAACATTTTATCATAAAACAGTTTATTTATAACTGTAGCTGTTAAGCAAAGTGGGTCGTTACGAGTGGAAAAGAAAAGCTGGAAACTAAACTCGATGGCATTATGCAAATTCATTTAATAGTTTTTAGTGATTATCATACATTGTGAAACATATATCCAGAGTCTAGATATTCATATATCATTTTGAATTAATAATATTAGTGGCTTCGGGTAAATAAAATATCATTATGGAACGGAGCATCAACCTGACCCTTGACTTATCTAAGCCTTGGTTCAGTGAGGAGGTGTTTATGTCACTCTTTCGATAAAGCAGTAGAAGAAGTGACGTCGCGCTTAATATTAGCGCAATGTATCAGAATAAATTTTAGTTTACGTGGTAAAACAAAAAATATGTGTCTTATATCTAACTATTGGACAAAATATGCATTTTGAGTCATATCCTGTTTTTCTAAAGTAAAAATTATCATTTCATGTAGTTTTTCCTCTTTTTCAGAATAAAATGCGGTGATCAAGATGAGAGTAGGCGCGGTGGCGCTGTGGTGCGCGGCGCTTATAGCCGCCCGCGCAGCCGCCTATACTGTAGACTGTAACCATGAGTACACCGACTGTGACGGAGAATTGAGTAAGTACTTCTTTTTAAACGTCATCAGCACCATCTTCTGTTTAAATTTAGCGTCCAGACTTCAGTGGAAAGTTATCTACCCTATTTTTCTTCTTTTGCGAACTGTACTGCCTAAACGAAGGTAACGGCGTGTGTGGGTGTCCTCTGCCGTTGTCTTTGTCGGGGGGTTTTAATGGGTACTAATACACCCTGTAAGACCCCATCGCTTCTAAGGTTATGCTGTGGGAAACTCATACAAACTTCCCACTTCTGCATAAACAGTGTGTTTGACCGTAATTCTAGAATCAAATTGTTTCTTACCCACAATTATCTAGTCATTATCATAATAAATACCCGATATTTTACGTACGTACGATTTATATTACGTAATCATCCCTACATGTATGCTCTTTAATTGTTTGACAAATTAACAATAAAACTCTACGAAAGAGTCAATCTCTAAGTTTATGCGTGGTATTTATTTTTGAGCGCTAAATAAAAGTTTCAAGTGTTACAATTTTCCTGTTTGTGTTGAGTTTTGCTCAAAATCCAGTTACTATTTTAGGACCTACCTAACCTAGATCTGATATTACGCGAAATCATTTCTCAAGGCAACATGATTACTATTTCACAGTTTGTACAGACAGCGAAAAACATCTTACGTAGTAGATCATTTTCCGTGTGAGTGCACTCAGAGTTTTTGTGAGAACGCTACGTGACGTATTCGGGTCAACGAACTCGCGGCCCAATGTTTTCGATCTGATAACATTGCTAATTTAATATTAATTACCTACTTCTAACTGAACGGTAACTCAAGACGGTACTCGCATTCCAGATGTCACTTGTGTCGAATAATTAATGTTCGTGTTAGGATGCGTTCTCTTACAAATATTATTCTTTTAATAATTTCCCATTTGCTATATACATCATGTTTGTAAGTAGGTTCTGGGGACTGGTCTGCTTCAACTTACTTTTCAATAGTAAATACGTTAGGTACATAATTATTGCTTCACTTTTCAAAAACAATGCTATAGTAGGTAAGGTTTGATCCAATTTAATTAATCATAATAGATTCAGCTGCGAATTTGCGACGTGGGTTATTTTCTGAGTTTTGGGGAGGAGTCTATGTAAAACGTTACGATGCGGTCTAATAAAACTTTAAGATATGAAACTCCCATTTGGAAAAGATTTGTTTCCCTACGGTTTCCGGGGAATCCCTCGATTGTATTAGTGTGATCGTCTTTTTTTAAAAGAAGAAAGAGGGAGGGGGGAGTACAGAAAAACGTTACGATACATTACAGAGGGGGGGGGGGGGTGTCAAAAATCTTAAACATTTGCGTTACGTAATACTTGAACGCTCCCTTTTTTAAAACAAATACAGCGCTCGTCATTGTAACTAAACATCGGCTCTAAGCAATTATTGACATGTTGAAATGAAATGCACAAAATGAATGGCTATTTTCATAGTTTAATGTCATTCGTATATGTATTCATCAGTTCTATAAGAAATGCGATATACATAGTTTCAATACAGAAATAAACATAAGCTCGCTATTTCAAACCATAGGCTTCGTAAAACCAGTAGAACATTCGTGAGATTAAGTATAAAAATATTCAACAAGTTACCGCAATGTAATATTGACATACCCATGCATACATTTAAGGTTCATATTAAATCATGTTTAATGCCAAAAGGATACTACAAACTCGATGAATATATTTAAACGAGAAACATATGGACATTGTCTGCTCGCTTACATAAATAAATGAACTGACTTGACTTGAGCTTTCTCGCATGGCACTCGCGGTGCCATGCGGTGAAAATTAGGCATTGGATTAACGATTAACGGACTTCTGGATTATTAACGGAAGTTAATGAGTCCGTTAACAGTTTTTAAAGTTAACTTAAAAGTTAATCCGTTACTCAAAATGTTAACTTCGTTAATTAACGATTAACGGATTAACGAGTTAATGCCCAGCTATGGTTTTACTTGTGGGTGGCTGATTCGCAGCGATCATTCGTCCTTATTTTCTTATGTGACCATCTATGGTGCCTTCTCACCTTCACCAAGCTTGCCAAGGATCAACCAAAGTGTCGACTAACGGGGCTCCAAACTTGATTCGCAATGGTTCTGGGAAATAAGTTTTGTGGAGAAAAACGAACTGTGCTAGGAGCACGAAAAATCGTCTATTGCCAGGCTTGGCTCACTCCGCAAAAGTCATCAAACGCAATGGGCTCGAGCCAAGTGTAAAATATTAGTCGCTTATCATGCGCTGTCAGCATAGATATATAGAATATATACCTATCCATTAGGCTTATTATCATCATCTATCTAACAGAACTTTCGGTAGATCAGATTTTTCTCTCTTCTTATGAATTTAAGCAACTGGCTAAAGCAGTTACAAAGAACGTAAAGTCCAGGGTTCGATTTTTAGTTTGGTCAATTTGGAAAAATAACTTTTCTTAATTTGTCTCGGTCTTGGTATACTTACTGTGTTGACATCCCCAGTTAGTACCCGACGTCTGGTATTCATAGTACAAGAGAAAACTTAAGTTTGAGATCAGTTAACTTGTGTGACAGTTTGGCGCATTTATTTCGTCTCATAGTAATTATTGTTTATTTATTTGAACAATTTTCTAAGTCAAACCATGTCTGCATTCTTCACTCAATCACTTGCCGTGCAAATTAGTATGTTTACAACGCCGCTCATTTGAATATTTTATTGCGCTTGAATGCGAATCTATTTATAGTTAGCTTGATAAACGTAGCGCCTGTTAAATAACTAGACAGACGGCGTACGTTGGCATGGTCACCCATCCTAGTATAGTATTGTGTATATTGACATGTTTCATGGCTAAATAATGTTGAACATATATCAAGGAGAGCCGAACAAAAAGTCATTAAAGATTAATCGACGCGTTATAGACTTTCCGAAAGTTTAAACAATAAACGATGTTAATATATGCCATTTTATAATAGTTAAAACCCTGACTTTACTTTTTCTTTTTAAAAACTATGCATTATATTTCTTTATTATATAATAGTGATGTAACGAATATTCGCATTCGCATTCGCGAATATCAACGGCAGATATTCGCATTCGCATTCGCGAATGCCTAAAAATTGATATTCGTTACATCACTAATATACCTATTACCATATTTTGTACATCATTTAATCGTCACTCTCATTCCTGTAACAGAGAGTAAACTAATTGATGTCACAATTTGAACAGTTTTAAAAATATTCCGTATTTTGATGAAGAAACAGGGACTGAGCTGTTCGATTTGATTCTTAAACGAGGAGCTATCAAACTTGTCAGTGTGTAATCTTTCGTTACTTGTCCAACGAAACCTCATAATAAGGAAGCAAAAAAAGTTATCCTTTTAAATGTTCCTCAGATTCCACGAAAAGGCCATCTTTAGAAGGTCTTAGGAGTTACTAATCGTCGGCGTTAGTCATCCAGAATGAATCTCCAAATGATTCAATGAAGACATCCCGGCGGCGACCTTAGTCTCATCCATAATAAAGAACAAGAGTTAGCGAAGAAGGGGCGCAACCAATTAAGTAAAATGCTGAAAATCTGCTTTTTATAATTTAACATGTTTGCATATAAGATTATGGTATTTGTTGCAATTTAAGAATAGTTTCACATAGAACTATTGAGAAACCTAATCAAATATCGACTGAAAAATTATATATAAACAGTCAAATATGACTAGTACCTCGTATTTGATTTTCATAAACCGGAATTGCAGACACAATGGAAAATTGAGACATTGGGATTTGAAGGAACCCATCATATGTGAAATTTCATACGAAATGCTATGAACATGAACCTTGTAAGCAAACAGTCGTCCGTTGTTTGCAATTTTATAAGCCACAAGAAGTATAAGTTTACCGTGATAGACAGGAAATCCGATTGGCTTTGTTGACAGTTACTTAGGATACATATTTTACTTGTAAGTTTTGTCATGGTGAAAACTAAGAGCGATATTAGTTCTCATGTTCGCTACATAAGAACGGTACAACATTTTACGTGCGTTTAACTGATTTTAGCATTTTTTTTTACTTTTTAATGTCATTGAAATACATTGAATTGAACATGTCGTGTGACCCATTAATCAACTTTTCACTCTAAAACCTATTTTATTTTACACAAATCACAGGTAGATTATTTATTCTTATAAAAATTGGCTTTTTAAAAATTGGCTTTTAAAAAATAAAACGTCAAAAACGCTGTTTACCGTTCTAATTAACTTAGTGGTGTAAAATATAATAATTTTATTGGGAATTATGATAAATTCATTTTAATTATAGTTAAAAAAAAATTTAAGTCGCCTTTCACTAGAAAAAGGAAAAAATACGTACGTGAATAAATAATATTTAAATGTTTTTTTCCAGCACATTGCGTTACATGCACCCCTACTTCACTACCGCTTGTTCAACGAATTCTAACAAAAAACAAAAAAAACTTTTTTCCTCCGTAGTAGTTTCGTCGAGTTCCAACCGTAGTTAATACGCGGTTTGTGTCAAAACACGTTTCGGACATAACTGTTCGTCATAATGTGGATACGGTACCTACTGCGATTTACATTCGGTTATATGCTTCGTTGTGTTCTGTTTGTGCGAATTTTCATCGTCAAGATACCACAATGTCTTCAAATGAGAAAGTATGGCGATCATTAGTACCTGTCTACTAGGTACAGTCGACAACACGTCAAGGTTGTTTACCTTACCTTGCAGTTCGATTATAGTTCTTATGCAAACGATATAATTGCGGTGCAAAGACCAAAATGTGTAGTCAATTGTGCTTTTTTCTGTACTATGAGTAATTTGGCGTCCGTAAAAAACGTCAAAAACGCCGTTTACCGATCTAATTGACTTAGTGGTGTAAAATGCAATAATTTTAAAGGAAATTTGCGACTGATCAGGGGGTCTAGTCCCAAAAACAAAATGAACAAATAAAAGGTTTCGTTTTTGAAGATTTACCAAAAGTTTGGGAGTTAAAACGTGATTGCATCACATAAATAATATTTATGCAATTCTGTCTTGTATTTGGAAGTAGACACTCAGGGTTGAAAAATTACAAACTTGATTTTTTTAAACATCATTGATTTTTTAAAACTATTTAATTGGCTCTAAAAAAGAATAATAATGTCAATGTACACACGGATTACGAACGTTACGCTCGCTAAATTCTTGAAACGCCAGTTACACAAAATTGTCCTTCATTTTAATGCAATTTTTTATAAATAGCGACTACAATTTGTATTCCTGTCGCAGGTTCTAATCCTGTATGTATCAGTTTGGATACACACAACATAATACAATTCCATGCGCGTACGCTACCATCGTCAATCTACGATTATTTACCGTTCTAGCCGGACCTAATAAACTCCCACTCCCACAGCCTTTACGGATTTAAAACTAATAACAATTTATCAAGACTGGTTTTTCAAACCAAACTCCATGTTTCAACATCGAAAAGGTTGCGTGCAATATGTATTTGATCACACGAATGAATCATTTAACGGGCCCAGCCGTATATGTGTGTAGAATATGTGATCTAACCTACTTTACTTTGCAATTTATTCGAAAAAATAATAGCCTTAACAGTAAATTGAGTAAGAAATGTTTGACACGCCCACTCATAAAGGTACGGTGGATCTTAAAGGCTTGTATGCTTATTATAATTGTTTATAATTAATTCGAATGGCATATGCTAATAGTGACTTATTATTTCACGCGAAATATATTAATATCGTTTTATTTTGATTATCATTTTCGTTCTCGTTTTACTACTTTTACATTTATGTAGTGATTTCATTGATAAGTCATACTATTATAGGTACATAAAACTTGATTAGCTTTGCAGTATTATAAACCTGACAGACTTCTTTATCAAACACATGATGAAAAATAGAGCTTAGGTATTAAAGCTGAAGACGAAGGTACAATTTCTATGTTTGCTACTCTTTCATGTTAAAACTACTGGAATGCATTGAAATAAATTTGGTAGGAAGTTAGAATACTAAATTAAAGTACCTATAGAACACTTTTTATCTGAAAACAGCGCGTGCAAAGTTGCGGGCAGCAGCTTGTTTCTGACAAAAGATAAAACCAACCAAGCATACTAGCTGATTTAATATTAGAATATGGTTGTCATAGTTTCGAAAGCTCATAAAAGAAGTCTAACCTGCTAACCTGTAAAAGTGAACCTGTTGTCCGGGAATGTCCTCCTAATTCGAACGAATGTTACGTCCAAATCATCAGAGAGGGCGGCGTTGTCCAACGGCAGTCGTGACTCCGCCGCCTTTCGGAAGGTCTGACGCATTCCGGGGTTAGCCGTTTTAAGCCCGTTTAGTTTTTGTACGCAACTGATTGCTGTGAAATGATGATAATCGTAAGATTGTCGTTTACTTTTGGAGCTGACCAAATACTTATGACTTAAATACCACGAGGAGTTTCATTGCAATTAGATAGTTATGACATTCTTTTGATTATTATATAATTAAGTTTTCCTTGGGGCTAATTTAACAACGTATACCACTAAACATTTTAAAGTGAAGAACTTGAAAATATAGTTTCTGAAACGTCATTTACTTTTACATCCGATTCCTAGCCACCTTAATTTTGTCAACCAGTACCCCCAGCCCCATACAATTAAAAATATACAATTTAATCAATTTATATAATTTATGGTTGACGATTAAAACACTTTGTCTGTGTCTCTAATGGTAAAAAATTAAGTAAGCTTTGTTGAAATTTAACAAAAAAATTCATCCATCTTTTGGTATATCGCATATAATCTGGTAATCTAAAGGAATCTTATTCGTGCAAAAAGACAATTCAATCAAATGCTCGTTGAGTGGATTGAATACGACAACCGCTTAATCTGATCGTGACAATATTGTTGTAACTCCTTTCGCAACAAACAATACAAATATCAGCTCTTTGCTTCGGTTCTCAGACGAGGGCGATGACTTATCGTCATCAATCAGTGATAGTCCTTCTTTGTTTCACAGAATAAGTCGACTTACTTACTATGCAGATAATGGTTACAGAGATTTAAGTCTGCGTCTTATTAATTACCTAGCTTTAAAGTGTGAAAGATGTGACTTTTTGTCGGGCCTTTGAAAAGATCTTTTAGAATAATAACTTTGGAAAAACCATCCATTTCTAAAAGTTTTTTGAGGCTTATACACACAGTTAAGAACTTACAAGCTTTAACTGCAGAGTAGATTGTGGACTGTGAAATATGATGCATCAGGTTTAACAATTTATTATTTTTTAAAGCATTTCAAAATTTACATTCGCATATTGAAATCGTGTTTAACTATTTATTATTTCTTAGTTAACTATACAAAAAAAGAGTTTGTTTGTTTGTTTGCCGACTATTTTATATTGAAAAAATACTTTTGTTTTAGAAAGCCTATTTACCGAAGAAAGCTTTTAGGCTATATAACATCAAGCTGCGTCCAATAAGAACGCAGAATCAGTGAAAAAATGTAACAAACGGGGATAGTTCCTAATACATTTCGAATATAAAGTAACTCCACGCGTACTAAACCTCAGACTGATAGTATTAGCATAAATAAGTATTGTTAGCGAGAACATAAAGGTTGTTAAAGGGCCGTCTGCACCGACAGACGTAAGACACGCTCGCAGTTCGTGAATACTTTGGACGTGAACTAGTGAGTCGTGAATCGTGCCCGTCTTCGCTCGTTATGTACTCCGTTGTCATATTATTGTGCTGATTTTACATCAATTTATTGTGTAATAGTAGATTCTGCTTATGGTTTAAGCGTCGAAAAGGATTCGAAATTTAAGGCCAAGTATAATCAATTTAATGGTAGGTACGGGCGATTTAACGGATGTCAAATTGCACAAAATGCGTGCGATATAACATTTGACAGCTGTCTGCACCGACAGACGTAAGACACGCTCGCAGTTCGTGAATACTTTGGACGTGAACTAGTGAGTCGTGAATCGTGCCCGTCTTCGCTCGTTATGTACTCCGTTGTCATATTATTGTGCTGATTTTACATCAATTTATTGTGTAATAGTAGATTCTGCTTATGGTTTAAGCGTCGAAAAGGATTCGAAATTTAAGGCCAAGTATAATCAATTTAATGGTAGGTACGGGCGATTTAACGGATGTCAAATTGCACAAAATGCGTGCGATATAACATTTGACAGCTGTCAAATCGTCCGTCACCGTTATGGTTAAGTTTGTGCAACAGACCTTAAGATTGTTAGTATTTGGTCTGATTACTTAGCTAATGAGATGTCAAAGATACACGAAAAGTGCTTCATATACTAGTAAATAGTTAAAACCAGTGTGGATCAAATATATCATTAGATTGGCCTAATGATCTATTTGATCCATCATTGATCATTTGGTTCTTTAGAGCTTTTTTTGGCATTGAAATATTAAAATGACACTCGTCCGCCCGACCGTATTTGTAATAGACATATTTGCATGTTATGATGTTTCTCGACCAATATTATACATCTTACTTATTATTAACTTTAAGATTCAAAATAATTAAATAAATGTGCAAGATCACACCAATAAACTCATCTCATATTAAGTTTTTCTTTTGTTCAGAGTACTAAACGACGAATAATAGGGATAATAGATATTCCGTGTATATGAAAGCAATTTCATGTTAATAGATAATACTATTTTCTTCTGTACGTGTGCTTGAAGTAGATACAGCCAATTATGTGGAGTTAGGTGACAACTCCTCATAATTGGCTTTATCTACCTCTTTGAATCATTTTATTTGAGTAGGTCTCTAGATAGTTTCATAATCACGGTAGATTCGAGATCATTGAGATTATGTTTGGAACTTTAAGACAGACAGTCAGAATGTGACTACGTCAGCCTAGTCCGTTCGTTGTTTTATATGATTTTCACAGTGTATTTGCGCTACATACTCGTAGACTCCCAAGACCAGATGATTGGTGTGGTTGTCTGGTGCTTTTTTTTAAATATACTCGATGAGTATTCTCAATAAGGCATTGTCTTTAGATATGTACGTGTTTGTATGTCATATCGTAGCATCTTCGGAATGTTGAACATTAGAGTTACCGTACATCTAACTTTCGTACTTCGAGATTCCGTGGAGTCTACTCTATATGTACCTACGTATCGACTAATAATACCAATTACGTGTCTCTCTCAACGGTGAACGAACTACATGTGAACTAGTTTATGTTGATACAGTTCACACGACTCTCTCACTTTCTTATACTATATGTATCTATCTCATATCTAAAATATCGTGATATTTTCGAAGTCGCAAATACCAGAAACCAGAGATTTCATTTTTAAGCAATTTTGTACGTGTATTTATAGTTTTCGTTTACAACTTATTTATAAAGTTATGATGACACTTCAAAAATAAATGTAAGTGTATTTCGGTCATAGTGTAAAATCCCTATTAGTCCCTTACATTATTAATTGACACTACATAAAGCGACATGTTAATTAAAACGTTAGATTTTTGTTTTAGCTAAAACATATGAACAAATTAAAGGCTCTCTTTGCACAACTTATTTATAAAGTTATGATGACACTTCAAAAAGAAATGTAAGTGTATTTCGGTCTTAGTGTAAAATCCCTATTAGTCCCTTACATTATTAATTGACATTACATAAAGCGACATGTTAATTAAAACGTTTGATTTTTGTTTTAGCTAAAACATATGAACAAATTAAAGGCTCTCTTTGCACAACTTATTTATAAAGTTATGATGACACTTCAAAAAGAAATGTAAGTGTATTTCGGTCTTAGTGTAAAATCCCTATTAGTCCCTTACATTATTAATTGACATTACATAAAGCGACATGTTAATTAAAACGTTTGATTTTTGTTTTAGCTAAAACATATGAACAAATTAAAGGCTCTCTTTGCACCACGAATCTACTAAAATTAAATGGGTCATCATCAGTCATCACATTAATCAATCAACTAGTAATTTTTAATTTCGTATAATAGTTTTATTTTCTATTTAATGCTTTAAATACATTCGTGCACTTTTTCATTATTCGTCGCAATAATCAAATTTGTGAAATTGTTTCGTTTACAGTTACTAAAATAATTCAATGAATTAATCTTATGATTTTTACCATGTTCCTACTATGGGTGCCAGAGATGAGTACATAATACCTTTTTATGAATACACCAAAACGTCGTAAATTTTAAGAGTTACGGGATATTGATAGACACGTTAATGACATGATTCAATATTAGCTCTTATGTCTACGACGCAATGTCGGTACAAAGTCTAAAGTGTCTTGATTGTGTGAGCCATACGTATTCAGATACCTATCTGTCGGTAGAAACTCTTGAAACTCTTGGTTTGGTGGATGAAGCTTCTTTTTTATTTCTAAACATTTATCGCACTTCTTTAACTTTAAAAGCGTTGTACAGTGATGTAGCGTGACGATTAAACATGAACGTGCAATTTAAAAATCAATATTGTATATTAATTATAAAAACGTATGAAAGTAACCAAAAATCATAATAAACCACAAATAGGTACACACACATCATATTACCTACTTGCTGAGCACGCTTACATTACATATTTCTAACTGACACGCGAATTGATGTATCTATTTTATTCCATAATGAATATTTTTTGTTTTAGTTATTTGTTCTTGGATTTGGTAAAGATAGACAAAACAAAAATTGAGAAACGTGTGGGTGTAGTAACCTATACAAATACGACCCGTGGTGACTCAGATTTAAAAGTTCGACACACATGACATTATTCTTTTTCTTACTTAGTTTTTTTTAGTAAAAATCCGTTTTATCACTCGACGCATAATTCGATAATCGTGTAGGAAGAGGCACGTAACGCGGTTGACATAACCGGGCGCCGCCATGCGCATCGGCTTGCGCAGACGCAAGATACCAACCACTTTTAACTTAGACTTTATTTCCTTGGAAATAACGTTTACTATTAGATCTAGCATACTATCGTTAGCTCTGTGCCTGGAAAATTATTTGATAACGATTTTCGTAATGCATTTACCCGTTCAGAGAAATATGAGGAGATATTTCTAGCTTTAACTTAATGTGCGGTGTATTCCATTTAATATTGTTGGTTATTTTGTTTATTTGTTAGATAAACATTCAATTATAAAATAGACTAAAGTAACGTCAATATAGATCGTGGGAAGATAGAGTCAGGGAACAATAATGAGAAGCTTGAGAAGATCCTAAAGGAGATATTATATGCAAACAATTTATTCTATTATGATTTACTTTGACGTATATATATACATATATAAATAAATAAATAAATGCGCCAGACAACCACACCAATCACCTGGTCTCAAACTAAGGTTTTCCCTTGTACTATGAGCACCAGACGACGGATACTAACTGGGGGCGTCAGCCCAGTACACCCAGACCCAAGTCAATTTAGAAAAGTTCGTTTCCCAAATTGACCTTACCGGGAGTCGAACCCGGGACCTATCGCGCTTTGGCCGCCTACTTACCCACTGCGCCACCGAGGTCGTCTAACGACAATCATACACATAATATCTAATAACCGATTAAATAAGAGACCAATGTCTCTGCCAATAAGTTTACTTGTTTTGTGTCTGAGTTATAATTTGTATCTACTAGCGACTCCGTCCACGTGGGATTGAGACTTAAGTATGGAATATTTGATAATCCTTTCTTGCTTACTGCATAAAACGTAGTATCAAATTTTAGCTGTCCTTTCAGGGGTTTGATCTGTGTCTGTAACATTTTACTATTATTATTAATTTACTTATTTTTTTCTTACACTTGTACCTTAACTATATCATAATGGATCATTCTATTATTGTACGATCTAATGAATGTCAGACACTTTGACTCTTATGTCGTATAGATAAAAACTAATATCGATCTGCAAGTTTTACCATGATTTGCTGTTGACTGTACCTAATTACTCTTAAAAGTAATAATATAATGTTTACATGCCTACCATCCAATACCACATCACACAAGAAGAGATGTGTGGATTAATCTGACTAAAAGGAAACATGACTGCTAGTCCTGATGCCGCAATACCTAATGTTCATTATTAAGGAAGGAAAGGAGTCCTTCAAAAGGAGCGTGAAGAAACATCTTGCGGGCCAGTATGTCGATGCTAACGGATAGGAGGATATTTCGGTATCAAATACCTAACCGATATATCCTAACCGTGGTTATCGCGATGAAGGTTACTCTCTTGCTTACCATCAGGCTGGGAGGAGCCAATATACTGCGCTACTATAAAAAAAAGGAAACCTCAAGGGCTATATCGGTTTGGTTTTGGAACTGCTTAAACTGTATTGAATTGAAAATCCCATTTTGGCTTGTTTCTCGAGTGCTATGGCAGTTAAAAAACCTGTGAAGGCTTATAAACAAACACACTAGTTACTATACAGCTGATGGTGTATTCACAGCGTCAAAGATCATTGCACTGGCGATAATCAGTGATTGAGCGGTGTCCATTGTGTGCCGACCTTGTGCCGTTTAGGCAGCCCACTAGGACAATCACCAGTGAAAGTGGATGGCCGTGGACAGCCTTGATTGATGATGATGACACTCCTCAGGGCTGGCGTACACCGGCTCGGAGTAAACATTTGGTAAACTTCCCGTTATACCCGACTTTTCTTTCTTGATTGACAAAGTAACTGTGTGTCTTAGTGCAAAATTTGTAAAATGTTTAGTTTTCCTTTGTAAAAAAACTACTGAGTTTCTTACTTGTATGGTATCGTCTTTGTAGTTATAGGTTCCGAACCGGACGTAGCTTCATTTGTTTTATATAGGGACTATTCATAAGTATCACTAATGTAATCTATGTGAATAAAAAATATTGACTTTGACTTAGATCGAAGTCTGAAAGATAGTTATTTCGAGTCTGGCTATGGTCTGTTTCTGGTTTTCATTACACAATTAAGTGGCGACTTGGTGACGATTAAGTTGTTTTGGGAGCAAGTTAATGTTTCATGTACCTATATTAACTTTATACTAAAGCAAGTTAATGGTGTTCTCATATTATTTATCAAACATTAGTAGGAGAATCACTTTTTATAACAAACAAGTGACCCGCTGCAGCTTTGCACGTCTACAAACGATACTAGCAAATTACGACCTTTGAAAACAATGACAATTATGAACATAACAAAAAAGTATTATAAAATTTTATTCAGTAGTTATGCGTTTTTAAGTGATCTGATCAAATATGAAGTCGTGACATTTGCGCAAAATCCATATTAACATTCAGGGCTGTCAAATTATCGTACATTTATATTGTATCGTTGGCATCCCTGCATGCAAGATTGATGCGGTTACCAAGATGCATTGTCATCGTTAAAACGCGCTGTCTCTTTCACGCATACTTAACGAATTTGTCGCGCTGTTTCTACAAGTGCATCAGGTATGAAGAAAGTATGAAACATCACGCCGCAGTCTAAAGAAAGTTATTTTCACATTTTATTGAGAAACTTGAATATCTCCTTTTATAAATTAGTGATCATCGCTAACCCAAGCCAAAAATTTTAAAAAGAATGACTTCTTGAACGTGATGTCTAAATTACTGACGTATAATAGACCGTCACGTCTATTAAGAAACCAATAATTGTTTCCTTATGGCTGTTAAAGTATGGACCATAATGGTAAACGGTGGCACCATGGGGTTACTATTTAGGCGATGAGAGGTACTTCAAGAGTGTTTTATTGGGTAGTCTCCGCTCTATATAAACATGCCGTTGTTCTTCCCCAGCAAAGGCAAGTTGGTACGTAAAAGCATTTTTCTATGCAAAATGAAATCCAGTTTCTAGTCCCTAGGTTTGTATCGTTAGGATATCTGCTGATAGGATAGAATCTCGATAACCTGACTTTCTGTTTCATTCATAGTTTTTATTTTAAAAAGCTTACTTAGTTTTGGGAAGGCAATCCACCTATATCAGTTTATATTATTGACTTGAACCCATTTTCATCTCCTTATCTTACTTACTTATTCAACTAGACTACATTCAGTTCTTTTAAAGTATAGTTCTTGTACGATACAGTACATCACAGTTAATATAACAACATAAGTGCTGAATCATTATGACGTGCTTCCAACTGTACTTTTGGAATAACGAAAATTTCATTTGAAAATTTTGTGATGACTGTAACTTACGTGACACTGAAACCACTTCGCGGGTTGGTTGCAATAGCTTCACAATGGACCATCAATGATTTCGAGATTATCTAACTCGACAGTTTTAATGCTACGATCTGATAAAGTTGCCATTTTGATCGTAATGGCTATGATTTCGCTATTCTAGTATTACAGTTCCTGATTCAATATTTTGACACCAATAACAAAACGTGATTCGATTCAAGCACCGATGCTCTCTTCTTGTTTCAGGCTATTTCGGGATATAAAGTTTCCTATTTGTTTATCCACAATCTAGCTACTTTGCATTTAGGATACTTTTTATCCCAAACTTTTTTCATGCTGTAGTTTTAGTGTCAAATATTTAAACACAAACCCAAACTTTCGCGTTTGTAATATAACGTACAATTGCGTGAGATGATATCCTTATATTTACCTACGTTCAAAATCTTACATCACATGAACAATAGCCCAATAAAACGCCTAGACATATCTTCCTTTATGTCTTCAATTACATTTACAACGCAAAGATTGAATCATTGTTCATCTCAGACCCCGTAACCTTGTGTAGTCGTGGGATCGTGATGAAATAAATGTGTATACCGTGTGAGTGTAATGATTCTACTAATATCGAATTAAATGTCTTTATCGGATTAGCTGTAGTCACGCGAATCTATGTTTAATGTATGTAGGTAGTGCTGGCGTATACATGTTATGACAAATAGATATTATTTAATTCGATGACGTGACGACGATTAATTTCAAATTTCGTATACAAGTGATGCGAAGAACGATGGATAGTGTCATCATCAACATATCGCAGATCATAACTGGATATAGGCCTCTCCAAAAGTTCGTCATTTTGATCTATCCACGGCTTCTCGCATTCAGCCCCTGCACGTCATCTGGTGCAGATCGTCTCCACCTTGTCTGAGGGCGTCCTACACTACGTTTGCCGAGAAGCGGTCTCCATTCTTTTACCCCAACGGTTATCAGTTCTGTGGCAAATATGTCCAGCCCACTGTCACTTCAGCTTGCTAATTCGGTGAGCTATGTATAAAACTTTATTTCTCTGCCGTTCTGTCTGCTGTCTGCTGTCCTGGAGAGAAACGGTGAGCATTGTTTCCATTGCCCGCAGAGCAATCTTAAACTTAAACTAGACTTACCATTTCTTGCCATCTACTATTTCCTCTACCTTAAGGTTGTCTGGAAGAGATCGCTTTCTAGCGATAAGACCGCCTAAATTGTACTATAATCAATCTGTAAAACCTATTTCTGTAAAGTTTTTGTGCAATAAAGTATATCTATCTATCTATCTATCTATCTTACCGAAAGAGTGCACGTTTCGGCTCCGTATGTCATGCATGACAGAAGACGCACTGATTGAAAACTTTCATCTTTAGGCAATGTACGATAGTAGTTTGAAATATTTGAAATAAGTTAACAGGTAAAAACGTAATAACATTTTTTGCAGTTAATTACAAACTGCTTATTGCCCGAATTTACGGTTGCGTTGTACCAACCTTGGTCACGAGCTGACTGGAGCGGGCTTGCTTAATCATCATCCACCCTGACTTATCACAAAAGAATTGGTGTTGCAGATAAACTCAAATGTTACTGTCCAGGGCGGTGATAGAACCCACCGTTTTCTTGGCTCAGTTGCTACGAGCGCTCACTATTGCAACGGACCAATCGATAAATCAATTGTCGTAAGCAGTTATTCTGTGTCGTATGAAATATGTGTTTACAAAATATTTATGAAACTGGAACACCATTGACATGGTAATTATAGCGGAAATTGTCACTTAAATAAATGTATCTTTAAAAACAAAGTGAAGGTTATGCATAAACTCGTTGTGATTGAAAACAAAATTTAAGTCAAGAATTATATCGTCCCGTCGCTTTGAGATCGACCAAATATTTTGACATGATTACCTTTTCTTATCAAAATGTTTTGGTGATCAATTTGACAATGTCCTATGCAAACTGGGAACAACACACAAAAATGTTGTCCCTGCGAAAATCTAACCCACGATCTTTAAAACGAGCCAAAGCTAGTTACAACTAGACCACTTGGGTAATTATACATATTTGCCGGCACACTTGACCACTTCTAAAATTTCCTGAATTCAATCAATAATATAATATACGTCCACGAGCTCAGTAAATATGCTTTAGTCGTATTTATAATGAAATCTAGCGTACAATATAAAAGAATTTCATTTACTAAATAGTTTCACAATAATTCAACCTAATGGCAGACAGCTTTAAGATAATAATGAAAACTTAAAATAAAACCACCCTTACACTGAACATTGATACGCTGTATCATCAATATTTATTTAAATGTTAAAACAAATAACACGTTATCATCGTATTTGAAAAATCTACCTGAATTACTAAATAAAATCATTGCATTTTGACTCAGTCATCCTTAATCTTAGTTTAGATACATTTACACATTAATTACTACAATAAAACATATGAAATGATTACATAAAATCTTTATTACGACTAGTATTCACTTTTACTCAATTAAAAAGTTTTTGTGCATAGTTTAATTAATATCGGAATACATTATCCGGGCGTGCACCTGTGCGCCTGTCGCGTCGGTCCGACGCGATGCGCGCACGCATCGCGCTTCCTTATTCGCGCGCGCCGGATACCGAAATGACCGACAAAATATCCGGTTACCTGCCAAGTATAGGGCTGACGAACCGTTGCTTATAATGCCAGATTTCTTGTAGAGTTTTTGCCAAAAATAGTCATTTGAGCTACATTTAAATACTTATAATCCTTTTTTTTCATTCATTTTCTATTTGTTCTATTGGATAATGTGACGTTTTATTTTTTTAAATACCTGCTGACTCTGTTTTCGGTGGGTTTTAAAATTGCGTTTATTTGTAGATGACTAGCTGTTGCCTGCGACTTCGTTCGCATTATTTCGGGATAAAAGTATCCTTTATGACATAAATATCTAATATTACATCAATTTTTCTACTAAATATCAGTCAAACTGAAAGACTATGAACGGATTTGTATGAAATTTGTAAAGGAGAGAGATAATATATAAGCACAGAAAGTACCAACCCTGAGTGACCGTAAAGATGAGAGCCGGACGTCTGCTGCGCTATAGGGGCCACGCTGCTTGATCGACTACTTAGTCACTGGAATTCGGAGATTCTTGCGGACCATTTTGAAATCTGTCGTGAAATGTTATTTGTTAGGGCTAGCGGTACTTGCTTACTTGGGATCGACTCAACCTTTCGAGAGGCGAGGCCGAATATTTTTTTTATCAAGATTCTTTTGTTGGCGATTAATGACGATTTTATGGAAATATGTTGCTTATTCTGTGCAAGAAAAGATAATTTTTACATAGTTTCGTGCGTGTTTTGTACAAATCTATGCGTTATGCATTAGAAATTTTGAAACTATTTGTATATTTATACAGTGAGCAATTTTTGTGGCTTTACTTTTTTTGTTACAGGTCACTGACAGCAGTTCTATATTATCTCGATTTATGTCAAACAAGTTAACATAGTCTGACTGATCTCTCTTTTATTAAAAATTAGCGGATCGCAAAGGCTTCGCACTTAATTTTTTTACAAGCCTCGTATTTGATAATGGCGTACCTACATACCAAAAACACATTTAATTTGTTTCAGTACTATGCGCGTGCATACATAAGACATAGACATAGAAGTCCATTATACATTCTTACAAACATGTAACTATTAGTAGGGTTACATACTTATATCGTACATAAACCGAAAGACTTAGTTTTAGGGCAAAGATAACATTCTATGTAGCTTACTTTATTATGCAACAATTATTTTTCTCACCGGATATCAAATCATACAGTTGTGATTGTTTCCTATCAGAGGTTCCTACATACTAGCTCAATAGGCTATCCTGTCCTGTGATGATGACCTGGGATAGGATATGGATATAGCACTAGTGCTTGAGTTACCTTTTAAGTCGATGTTTCAAGTACGTTTAGAACATCCACAATTTATCCCCTACAATTAAATTTGCATTTTATTATGCTGCAAGAAATTTCGTGTATTTGCTATTAGGAATGTCACACGCATTATCATCAACAAATATAAGTGCAGCGTGTGACGATTATATGCAATTCTTGCCGTGTTTGAATGATCCTTTGAGAGAGTTTCGAGTATCAGCAATTATTGTTTTAAATTCGCAAATGCTGGGAATGAGCCGTGAGAAACGTCTAACAATAATGTTTGAAAATATTTCAACAATAAGTTTCGTCACACAATACAAATGGGTGCTATTCGTTATAAGTACTTACCTAAATACTACTACTTGCGTGATTCGAGTAGCTTTGGTCATGCTACCAAATGCATTTAAAACTTTTCATCCTTCTCTTATCAGGGCTAATATAGTAAATTGGTGGTGGTGTGAGAGTTTGTCTGTTCCCACAGCATCACCATTAAGGCAATGAGGTCCACCACGCGGTTTTAGTGGATAGTTTCGACCTTTTCAGGGCTGATAGTCTCCTCAAACCGTCACTTCCCTGGAGAGACGATAAGGTTTCCTCCCGGGGAAAAAACCGCTAATATGTCTTACCTATTAGCGCGTTTTTAACACCAAATGTTATTATAAATTGAACCCGAATTTCTCTCTTATTAAGGTTCATACTACGTTTAGAGTTTATCCAAGGTATCGTATCTACAAATCCAATGTTACCACATGATGATATCCCATTCCAAACTAAGTATAGTGAATGGTACAAGGCTGGCGACGTCGTTTGATTTAGAGTCAAGATGACTAAGCTCCTGACGAGTTTTAGTGATGCTTTAAAGGTTACTTGCTGTAGGTTGTGTTTGAAAACATGAAGTTTCTTCCGAACTCCCGTTAGAATAATCCACCGTCTAAAGGCGACTGTAAAATCTTGATTTGTATTTGCTTCTGGGGAGCCTACTTTTTTTTTATTTCCAAAACCTTCTTCTTTTCTTATATTAGCGTGTATGCCTCTATACTCTATAATCTCGTAGATTTATATTTCTTTATTGTTTATTGTTTTTCTTTATATAGATAGATAGATATACTTTATTGCACAAAAACTTTACAGAAATAGGTTTTACAGATTGATTATAGTACAATTTAGGCGGTCTTCTCGCTAGAAAGCGATCTCTTCCAGACAACCTTAAGGTAGAGGAAATAGTAGATGGCAAGAAATGGGTACGGCCGTGCAACATTAATAAAGTTTTATTTCTTGAATTATATTCATAGTATAGCATTATAAACATACATAAACTCATAGATATATAACATAATATATATATATATATATATATATATATATATATATATATATATATATATATATATATATATATATATATATATATATATATATATATATATACAAATAAACATGCTTATCAAATATAAAATTAAGTAAAGTATTTTGACTCAAAAAAAAAAAATAATAATAATAATAATAATAAGTTAATATGGATAAGTGTATGAAACTTACTAACAACCAACATGCCCAGCTAAAATTATAGATAAAAGACATAAATTAACATTAAGCAAGTGAGAGGAAGTACGATTTAACCCTGGCTTTGAAAATAGGAAGAGTCTCAGATAATCTGATAGATAAAGGTAAAGAATTCCATAAGCGTATAGATTGGACAGTGAAGGATTGGGAATAGAATTCAGAAGAATGAGTAGGAAAAGTAAGGAGAAGTTTACGTGAGGACCGCATATCACGATCCTGGTTGGGCTGCAAGAAACGGAAACGTTCTTTAAGATAGGGTGGAGCAAGAGGATTAAATAGAACATTAAATAGGAGAGATAAAACGTGGAGGTCACGGCGTCGACGTATAGGAAGCCATTTAAGCTGAGCTCGAAATTCAGAGACATGGTCATACTTGCGTAGGCCGAAGATGATGCGGATACAAAAGTTTTGAAGACGCTCAAGCTTGTCAAGAAATAGTTCATTAAGATTAGAGTAGCAACAGTCTGCATAATCAAGAATAGGCAACAGTAAAGCCTGCACCAGTGCAATTTTGGTGGGTATGGGTAAGAAATTGCGTAATCTATTAATAGACCCAGCAGATGCAAACATTTTCCTGCTAACCTCTTTAATTTGACTATCCCAATTCAAACAATTGTCAATATAAATACCCAAATTCTTCACAACTTGGCTGTAAGAAATCGGGACACCATCAAATAAGATAGGAGGCAAAGAATCCCAATCAATTTGACTAATTAGCCGTGAGCCACCAACAATGATAACCTGCGTTTTAGCAGGGTTAACTCTGAGACCAAACGACCTGCTCCAGTTGGAGATACGAGTTAGATCGGCATTAATTACGTTAACAGCGTTCGGTAAATCATCAAGGCTACCCTGCGAATACAGTTGGAGATCGTCTGCGTACAGATGGTAGGACGAAGTAAGATTACATGTGATTGAATTTATAAAAGTAGCGAAAAGAAGAGGAGATAAGACACCACCTTGAGGTACGCCGGCAGCAATATCACACCAGGCGGAGAAAGAGTCCTCAGCACGAATGCGCTGCCGACGACCGTATAGATAACTATGAAACCAGTCAATTACCATTGGAGATATGTTAAGAGAACGTAGTACACCGAGAAGGATGTCAAAGTCCACAGTGTTAAAAGCGTTGCTAAAATCAAGTAGCGCTAACACCGTAAGACGTCTACTATCCATACCATGTCGCATGTCATCAACAATCTTGACCAATGCGGTAACCGTACTATGACCAGGACGGAAACCAGATTGAAAGGAATTAAGGAGATTATTTTTGGAAAGGAAATGGGTAAGCTGTTGATGAACACTACGTTCAAGGACCTTGGATAAGAATGTACAAGATCTATGATTTTGTTAGCCGTCCAATAGTTTTTCTGTTTTTGTTAACTTTTATTAATTTTGTATCCTTATTAATATAACTCTATAGGAATTAGATTTGTAAGTTTAAAATATTTTGTAAGTGATGTAAACACCTATAATTGGTGTGCATACCAGAATTTCTCTTTTTAATATTTAATTTAAGATGTAATGTCAGTATGTGCACTGTTGGTGTTTCTTTTAAATAAATAAATGCCGGTTATGCATGATGCAAATCTAAACAGTTTACGTAAATAAGCACATGTCAACCTCTCTAGATGTAGGTATTCCATCCTTGTAGAAGTCCTTAATAAATTTTTTAATTCGCTTTTCTGTGGTGCTGTCCTTAAAATAACTTGAGGCTAATAAATCTAAGGATCATACAACATACGTACAAATTTTAAATATTAACTTTCGGGTGCTGTTCTTAAAATGGCTGAGGCCAATACTAATAAATTTAAGCTTCATACAACACATGTACAAATTTGGACCATTTTAACCTTTCGCTTTTACACCTACTCATACGCTTTAAACGCACAAGGTTCCTAACGTAACTTTGACATCACTTACTCAACAAGCCAAACCTTTACCATTACAACTTTGACACATAAGCGATTGAATTTTCTCAAGAATGGAACAAAACCTTAAAAGCTTTCAGGCGTCCAAATTCCGTAAGTACCCAAAACAAGAACGAAACCTGCCCAAAACAATGGGCCATCAGCTCCACAATAATAATACATTTGTAACCCCGATAGAACGTGAGGGCCGTGAATTACTCGAAATTGATTAGATTAGGCACGAGGTGCTCAAACCGGTCGTAAGACTACGTCCTTTGAGTAACCTACATTGCCTGAGAGGGTCACAGTGAGGCTGTATACAACGTGCCATGATCGTACACCAATCGTTCATTGAATACTAGGTACTAGACTAAGGCGACCTGGTAAAGCAAGCTTATAGGCTGGATTTATGCACGGTTCCAATATTAAAAAAAAATGAAATTAGAATTAAATACTCGTAGAAAAACGGAAAGTCATTTTTCATCGTAAAATATTGGAACTGGGTATAAAGACGTTTTTTTATGTTTTTTTTTTCAGCATTTTGCCAGCCAGTGTTTGAATCGAAAATTCGAAATTTTGTAAACTATGTGACGTGTCTATGACCACGAAGTTGCATTCGTAAGTTTTACTTTTACATATCATCTTTTGACAGATGTGTTACCTTAGCCACGGTTTTTTGTTAGTAAATAATCTTATAACCAGAATGTTTTAATTATTTCGAAACATAATAATATGATTCATCTCTTGCATAATCTAAACTTTGGAGAGTAACAAAGCAAAGATTTTACGAATCGAAAAGGCTGCTGACATTTGTGGATGAGTAGTTGTAGGAGGGTTGCAACCGTAAGAAGTGTCTGGCTTTCAGCAAGATGACTTTTAGGATTATTACAACTAAAATATGTAGAAACTGACTTTCTTATTTTACCAAATTTAACACACAATTTACACGCCTTTATTACTTGATACCTGCGAAAGCCTGTGTTATGAGCATACATTGGGAAACTTACAGCTTTTATACTTTACCGAAGGCCTGTGGGCCGCTGGCTCTTGCTCTAGCTATACCATCATCGTGATACAAAACAGCAACCTTCATTAATGTTAGTACTTTTATTTCTGTTTGTATAATGCTATTAAAATCAGGTATAAAAGGTGAATCACATCAAATTAAAATATTGGCCATTTATAGCTGTATTTAGCGAACAGGTTGACATTTGAAATCTTAGTGTGTAAAAAGCCTTCTGATAGGTTAATTGCTTCTGTGTGCGCGAGGCATGTTTGCGCAGAATAACTCTCAAATGCAAATACATGCAGGTGTATGTTTTATGTGTGCAAATATAGATCTTAATCTAACATATTGTGTGACCTGGTTAAGAAGGTTAAAATGTACAGATGCTTTTAAATTGACGTCATATACCTACCTAGCGTCATATTGGCATGGTATCATGGCAATCAATTAAGGATTTAAAACAGATAAATTTTATTATTTTCTTACGATATGTATAAAGCAACCAAATTTTTATGTACCTAACACACATACTTTCAGCTATTGGATACCAATATTGATAATTACATAGACAAGTTTTGACATTAAGTAAAACTTTGAAAAACAAATATGTCGAAATTATAAAATTAGAGTGTGTTGAACCGTGCTTTCTTCAGCATTTTGTTTATTTAAACTTTACATACACTCAGTCTCTAAAATGTCAAGATTTATATATATTTCTTTAAAAGCAAAGTTTTATGTAATTATTTTGAATGCCAAACGATCACTGCACAGAACGAAGAACCATATTTATTAGAACAGAATTACAATTCTCACGTTCAACAATCGATTGTAAAATCGTGCCGACACGTTTGGAAACTGATGAGTTTCAATAATTTGTGTAGCATTTTAAAAATGAGTACTGTGTTAAGGTCATAAGATTCAGAATGTCAAGATACGGCGAATTTTTTCGTCTCAGCCCAATCAGTACGCGACAGTTATATTGATTTCGTCCAATCGATTCGGGGCATCCGAGTGATGCTGAGGTTGATCGATTAATGGAGCGTGTCGATCGATTTTGGATTTGGAATTTAGAAATAGAAAATAAATAGTGAGCGTATTTTGAAGTGCATCTTGGTAGACGGCGAGCGAAGCCTGACCTTGCTCTAGTTAGGGCTGGTTATGGTGAATGATGTCACAGTGTAGAAATGTTTACAGTTACATTCTCGATCAAGTTGTGTCTATTTGGGAACAAACTGTTCCAAAATTACTTGAATCTAGCTAGGTCAACGCCTACACTAAAACTGGTACTCAGTCAGAATAATGCAAGGCTTGAAATTAAAAGCAATTCATAGCTATGATTGTTTGGTGCATTTTTGCGTTTTAATATTTTCCTTTTAAAGCTTAAACGACTGGATCTGATGTATAAATAATTTAATTCAGCCATTTTACCAAAGAGGTACATTCTTCTATTGCTTCCATTGTAGTTCACATGTTGATACTCCGATTCTATTCTATCAAAATTACCTACTCCATGACAACGCACTCAGAGAGTCGTATATGATAGTATGTTAATTCATCGCATTTGGCTATACCAGTCGCTCAAGCAGTCTCTAAGTACTACTATTTGTCTTCTAATAAAAACGTTTCTTTAGTATTTGAACATCCAGTTAATAAATAATTCAATTGAAACACGCTCAATTTGTTTCTCTTTGAAGTTCTACTTTGGAGTTGCCTCACTGCGTTTATTCTGTGATGTTGATAGGTCGGTGACAGGTCCGGTCTCGATTGTAAACTGATCGAGTACATGTTTTCTCTCGTGGATTTTCTTTCGTTCTGTCTCTCGTTGCAGTCATTAACTGGAATGAGTATACACAGAGATATTGCTAAAGAAATCGACTACGTAAGCAATGCAATGGCGTTGATCGTTTCACAAAAAATATATACCGTTAGAAGCTAGATCTGGCCGAGCCCTATTTTATTGGTACCTATTTCTCCATTAAACCTCTTAATAGTTGTCATGTTTTATAACGTGTTTAACACCACCATTAATTTTAAAAGTTTCAAATTACCAAAATAATTGTTTTATTTATAGCACATACAAAATTGTTTCAATTCTGTTTATGGCTTACCTTCTTCCTTCATAACGGATAAGTGTACATACTTAATTCAAGAACCATCATTATTAACTATGAAATGATCTGTTGTTGTAGGTAAACTAACAGGCGAAGATGACGAACTACTTTTATCAAGAGCATCTGCAGTACAGGAGTCCAGCACACCAGCTCCTACTACTACAACAATCCCGCCGACTAGATCCACGCCTAAAACTGAAGTTACAACAGAAAATAAAACCGACGATGTAACCACAACAGAAGCGAGTGAGATAGCGTCAGAAGTGAAACCTAAGCCTAGGTTATTAAACTTGAACGTTGATGAACTTCAAACTTTTGCCAACGCTTTACACAATCAGACTCATCCTAAAGATAGGAAGAAGCCACTGACGGATCTTAGTGATGTCACTTTGGATGGGGACGAAGACGAGGAACCTAAGCTGACAACAGAACCCAAACATAAACAAATAAGCGATAAGTTTTATAGTAACTTACAGGCTCCATTTCACATGCTAGGAGTCGACAGAACCTCGAATGAAGCAGACGTTTGGTGCAAGGAGAACGAAGTATCTTACAAGGTACCTAAATGTCTTCTTTAAATCAAGTATAGGTAACAGTTTCGTAACGAAATAGACAATTATGAATTAAGCATCAAAGACAGTCCTTAATATTCACATTAATGAACCATTTATAAGTATGCTATTTTTCTTTTAAAACATTTTATTTCCATGAGATTTAAATGTCCTTCAATTGAAAGCCATAGAAAAATATAATCAGTGCTGTAAATTAAGATGGCATTCAAGGTGAAAGTTGCTAAAATAAACACAAATAAAGTAAACTTTCTGTACACCTAGCCTAGCTTGGACACCACATTTAGCATAATATTCCATTAGTACGTGAAATTTTTTTATTGGCCAACATTGTTATCAAGCTATCAAAACTTCATTATTGGAGAGCGATTAATATCTGCTGCTTTTTTTTAAGCTTGTTATTAATTTAAATCTCGAAAAGAAACTGCAATGCTTGCCGTGTTGGAAACAGTCATTAAAATAGGAATAAGCGATTATGTTATGTGTTTTTTTCCCAGATCGGTGAACGAATCGATAGAGGTTGCGAAGAAACTTGCGAATGCTCGCCTGGTGGAATATTCGAATGCTCGCCGAGATGCAAGCACCCTTACATCCGTCGCGGGAGAAGGCTAAATGATCCTCTTTGCTTCGAATCCCCGGTGGACGAGTGCTGCTCCATCATTGCGTGTGCAACTGGAAATGGAGGTAACTGCACGAATTTAAATTCATTATTGAACCCCGCTCATACCTCTAAATTTATATTATAATCTGATTGCACCTTAAGATCTGTTATAAATGATGTGGAACTGCTTTCGTGGTGTAGTGGTTAGAGCGTTAGGCTCGAAAACCCAGACGTCGTGGTTTCAAATCCCACGGGAAACACTTTCTATTTGTGAAATTTTCTTAGTTTGGGTAAGGTATTGTAGGTTTGAACCTGATTGTCCAATATTATTGATAATAATGTGCTTTGGAAAGCAATAATGTGCTCGCAGATCCTAGTCCCCCTATAAGGGTTGTAGCGTCTTTTAGGCATATCATTTCCTGTAGAATATATTAGATCAGTATAGACAACAGAAGTCATTATACTCGAAATCATTTTGGATCTTACAAGATATTTAAATATTCAAGGAGATCTTATAAATAGGTTGTCAATAACACGAGTCGGACCTAAAAGTACCCGATATAGATTTTTGTAGAACCGGCAAAAACCTCTAGGAAGACCATCAGATATCGGTCTGCTCTGGAGTATTTCAAATTATCCAAGTGTTTTTTTTATTTCAGACACGAAACCCACTAAGCTGGAGGTGTGCCGGTACGGGAACGACACACATCCTGTCGGTGCCCAGTGGCACATTGGCTGCGAACAGACTTGCACATGCGAGAAAAATTCAATCGTCACGTGTAAACCCAGGTATTTCAAACAATTTCCTATAATACTAATTCAGAGGAATTTATGAGAAACACTTTTAAGATATTTTTAGAGAGCTTCAACGCCGCATTAGAGAACTTAATTTAAAGAAACAGAAATATTTCTTAACTTGCGCTTAGCTCGTTTGGAAGAGCAGCACGCGCGATACGTAAAAGTCGTGGGTTTGAATCCCACACGGTATTGGGGGTTGTTTCTTTAAAATATTTCCGAACCGGAGGTAGTGTCACATTATTTATATAGAGACCATTAAAAAGTGTGACTCATGTAATCTATTTGAATAAAAATATTTGACTATTGACTCGAGTGAACGGTTTTACTTCGCACGTTCAGACTCCGCCACTGAAGCCAGAATGTGGTATGTGATTTTCACCCAGGTTCACTGATACGTTATGTAGGGCGAAATTTTGGTGAGTTATCCAATTTCACGTCTTACCAAGGTGTTAAATCGGCTGTTGAACTTATTGACAATGCTTTAGATGCGAGCGCCACCAGCCCTCCGAAAAGTGCATCAACGTGCAGGATCCAAACGACGCGTGCTGTGAAGTCCAGGTGTGCGATGTCTCCCAGGATGTACATGAAGAGCCGGAGAATACCACCAGCACTACTACCACCACCACTACTACCCAGGTATTAAGGCACTGAATGTACTAGTTATTATGGACGCCATACAGCGGCGGCCCGTCGTGACGGTAAACATCGGCGCTGTACGGCGTTTCTCATAATAACTAGTAATACTGCTGCTCAAAGTCGCGGCGCCGCTCCGCGCTACGCCGGCTGTTTGACTCTACCTTTATATTTACGCGTCTGCTTGCAAGCAGAGAACTAGAACATAAGATCTGGGTGTTGTGGGACCGTCGCTGTTTCTGATTCATGTCACACAAGTGCTTAAGCTACTTACCACAGAACCGGATCAATGTATGTGATGTTCTCCAATATTCATATGCATTTATAATTTATTTATACTATAAAAAGACGGAATCCTTACAAAACTCCAATAATGTAACCCAAGATGTAAAAATCTTCTTTCACGAAACTGGGGCGGAACACTTTTTCTAATAATCCACTTGTCTACTTACCAGGTTTCATGTAATTAATCATTTTCAGATGCCACAATCCTCTGAAGAATATCACGACAGTGGTTTTAGACCAACACTGAGGCCGATGGTTTTACCAGAGCCGATCGGTTCAGTTAAAGTACTACAAAATAACACTGTCCAAGTAAATCTAATACACATGAACGATACTGAAGACCCGATACATCTACTACTCAGCAACGACAATGGGAAAACGTTCAGCGACGTCGAACTGAAATATTCGAACTTGATTCTCAACTTGGAAGGCGGGAAAGATTATATCCTAAAGACTAAAGAGACTGGAACTAAATTCAATTTTACTATCACCGCTTCTGATGCTGGGATCAATGAGGTGCCTATTGATATTACAGCAAATGCGACTAAAGCTGGTTGCTATCAAGATGGCGTGTTTTATGCTGTCGGTAAGTACCTACGTCCAAAATATATAACTTTAATTTCATGCATATATACATTTATTCTGTGAAAGAAATCGTTGCTCAGTGCAAGGCAATTAATACGATGAAATCAGTAATAGTGTGTCGGTACTATAAATACCAAAATCTGAAACTTAGGTTCATACCTACACAGATCAAACTATCCATGTAATATTAATTTGGTAGTAATTATAAACTATCAAATAAGAAATCGATCTAAGTGTAATTTGAATAATATGTATATAAGTTAGATTGCCATAATAATTGCATACCAACAAAATGTGTTCACATTGTATTGATCTCTTAAAAGATTTATATAATAATTAACAAGTTGGAAATAAAAATATATAAATACCTATACCTATTACGGTCGAATTGAGAACCTCCTCCGTTTTTTTTAAAGTCGGTTAAAAAGAGACCAATATTACAACGACCTGAAAAGTAAATCAACCTCTTACTAAAAACTACGGTGTAGCTTTAAAACCATTAAGTACACATATAGTAGTATCTGTTTCATTTATAAGAATAGTGGAAACAAAACAGTCAAATTGACTGTCACTTAATTAGGATAAAAAGCACCATAAGCATGCAAAGCTCGTTTGCTGTTGCTTATAATAAAAAACCGTTTAAAAACATATCCTTCAATTTACCAGGGGAGGAGTTCCACATTGGCTGTACCGAGCTTTGTGAGTGCACAGGGCCGGACACTCATGAGTGCGTGGCGCTGGTGTGCCCCTCCCACGTGGGGCTGGAGCTTGTCTCCAAGGGCTGCGTGCGCTGGGCTCCTAGCCCACCAGCTCAGCCACCTAATTGCTGTCCGAGGTCCGCGAGATGCCTCAGCGACGGCACTTGCCATTACAAAGGGGTCCCGTAAGTACACAAATACATGCCTTCTTGTTGTCTTTTAACACACAGATGGGAGAAGTCCGCTGACACAACCAAACTGGCGATGATTGGGTAAAAAATCAATGATTCTATTTAGTCCAGTTTTTAAAATTAAAGCGTCACAAATTCGTAAAATTCTGCGAATTGGTCAAGTTACGGTCGCGGTAAATTTATGTGATGTATCTTTGCAAGTAAATATGTGCATGGTAGAAGAAAAGACCCGTATCTTATGTTTTTTGGTAATCTAAGTGTAGGGCTCGACTAAAATTTCTAGTTATCTACCCTATTATATTGACTACTGGCCGAATGCATGTTGTCCCAGTGACAGAACTTATTATACAGAAGTCCCGTAAGTTTTCAGATCTTATTTGTTGGTCTTTTACGATAAGCTGAGCTGTACAACTGTTTTCAAAAAGATTTTATGCAGTGCTTTGATTGTATGAAGTTTATTAAATGTATATATTTATTGTTTATATACATTGCTCATTAACTGTTTTTTTGTTATTCCAGAGTGCCAAACTGGACTGAGGTGCCGATATCCTTAACCGGTTGTGAGCAAAGGTGTTTCTGCGAGAATGGCGATTTGGAGTGCCAGGAAACCTGCTCCCCCTTACCCCCTGTTCCACCTCAGACCCTCCGTTGTCCGCCATTAACCCGACCAGGCCCAGTCAATATATCCGACGACGACTGTTGTAAGCAGTGGGGATGTATACCCATAAATGGTAAGTATTATATCTATTTATTAACCTAAAATGTATTAGTCTAATAAGTGTAGGTGATGGTATAGAATTAACTGCACTAGCATTAAATTAAAGTTTCATTGAATAATAAAGTGGTTCACATCATCAAAATGACCATCAAATCTAACAAAAACATTTAATTCGAATTTGTTTGCATTATCAATCGATATTACATAGCATGTTTCATTCATCACACATTATTCCTTACAGCCGGAATCAACGCTACATCATATCAGACATACAAAATACCAACTTTCGATGACTCACTGAACTATGTGACACCAATTGCACCTATTTTACCCACAAATTCCCATTCAGCTCCACCCCCGTCATCAATCACGACTGACACCAACGACTTTTATAGATATTTGAATCCAATTAAATCTTTTCCAAAATTTTTAAAACCTCAACCGATGTTTAATGATATACCTAAATATTCTGCAGATATGGCACGTAAGCCTCAAGGTGATAATATAACTGTTTTCACTCTAGAAGACCCTGAATCTCCTTTCAAAGTTATTCATCCGGATACTGCACTCACAAGCAACATTTGGCAAACAAAAATTCAGAAACCAATCAACCAAATAATAGTACCCTCAATACCTATAAGTATCGCACATGCAATGAACCCTTTTATGGACAAATACAAAAACTCTGTTTATTCTGATAATCAAATGCAGGACATGGTTAAACAGTTCAATATTTATCCAGCAACTGAGATGAAATCGCCGGTGTCTTCGAATGGAAACATAAATCAAAATTATGAACCTGTTAGAAAAGTTCCAATATCAAAAGTAGAACATTTTAACTACTTCTTACCAATTTATGACAGAAAAACAACGCTTAATAACGTATTTAAAGCAAGGGAACCTTCCCCCACTACTCCTATTCCATTTACAACAGTGAAGTTTTTTGAACCAATTAAAAATGGTTCCATTCACTTGACTCCCCAAGGAATCAGGAATCCAAATCCCTACCCTGTTGTTCGAGATCATTCTCTCCATGGCACTCGTGGTAAGCACGTGACAATACTTCGGACTAAAGACTTGATGAAAAACGTAAGACCAAATGACAACAATTTACTATGGACACAGGATACAAAGACTCATGTTTTAACCAAAGCACCTAATCCTTACGAGACCGTTCTACTAAGACCCGTACCTAATACTAGGATTGAAGTGGCATCAAAATCAAATAGCAACATTAAGATGCCACGGATTGGCGAGAAAACGTATTCAGCGTTAGATTTAGAGCATCTTTTGAGTCAGATGGAAGTGGAGTCAGAAGTAAATAGAAACCTTGGACGATCTGCGGATAAGAACCGCGAAGTAACTGGGCCAGGTTAGCTTCCACTGTGTGCAAACTTATTTATTTGTTTCTTGTAGTTTGTGGGTGTGACGACTTGACTTTCGAAACTCATTGACTGACTGTAGATGTACTTCTTGCACTAACACTAAAGTTTCGTCATTCATTTCTGTGACTGTTACTAACTGTACGTCTCTCATTAGTTAATAAACCCTGTTTTCATTTATATTTACCCTATTTAACTGTAACTACGTTTTTTATTTTATTCTGTTTTGTGCATATGCCTGCTACTTAGCAATTATGAAATTTAAAAAAAAAAATTATTATTCAGTAAGATTGAAAGTTATGTTGCAAAATTAGTTTGAATTCAAAATAAAAAATATACATCAAACTAAAATATATATTTCTATACCTTACTGAATTGAATTACCTTAACATAATGTTTTTTTTTATATCTTACTGAATTTATATATTTACTATAAATACGTTTAAACTGGGGTGCTCCATAAATATGGGAGTGTTAACCTTACACATTATACACGCTACGTACGATGTGTACTAAATAAAATAAACCACTTTTATAGCAAATGTGAAGCTTATGTTGCGTGTATATCCTGCGTGGCTGATAGGCTACACTCTCAATAAATATTAATATAACACATTTTATTCTTCAATTACTACGTGGTATCAGTGTGCGCTTATCACCAAAATATAACATCCTTTTATTTTAATACAGGTCAAACGCCATCTCCAGACACTCCAACCCACCCACCTTCACAGACACCTTCATTCCTGCCTACAATTCCACCTGAAATCCATTTCCCTCAAGACGACATCACTGACTACGACCAGAATAACATTCACCGTCCTGTGAATGCTATACCGCCTGGGCTACCTCCTGGGCTTCACATTCCAACAACAAGTTACGGGGAGGATAATAAGAAACTGTCAGTTATATCTTTGCAAGCGGACTCACCGACCAGTGTTATGATGCTGTTTGGATTACCCCCAGTTTTGGTCGGGTTACGTGGAAGCGTGGATCTGAGATACACTGATAAAGCGTTAGTATTCATTACTAGTCATGTTTTTCCTCATTATGTATGATGTCATACACATCATACATTAGAATTAATTTGCTCCTCAAAATCAATTTCGAATCTCCTTTTCATATATTTGAATGTTACAAATATATTTTATACCATATAGTCAAATAATACCAATATACTAAATTATATAGAAATCCGGTTAGTGATCTGACCTATTCGTTAATGTGCAGTCAGCGTCATATAGTTCGTGATACGTAAGTATATTAGAGTACCCTGAGTATCACAAACTATATGACGCTGACTGTGCATGAATAAAATACACTTTAACTCGAAGTTTGCGTTTGCTTAGACTCTGATTCAAAAGTGGGTAGATTTCAGAATAAGAAGCAAATGTTTTACACCCCAATGTTTTCCTACAGGGACGAAGACATTGCCAACTGGTTCTCCCAAGTGTTTGCCCCGGCTGACGAGGTACTGACCACGCCTCGCCTGGAGTTCAGGCTCACCGGCCTCAAACCGTCAACTACTTACAAAGTGCGCGGTAAACTCTACCTTCACAATCTGCCTGTGGAACCAGAAAGCGAGATCTACACTGTCAGGACTTTGGATCTACCGACAGTAAGCTCAATTTCTATATATTTCTTCTATTCTTCCATATCCAGGAACTTGTAAAATAGATTGATGGATTGATTAAGGTTTAAATAGAGAGATCATTACCTCCACTTCTAACGTGGAATAGTAATTCATTGCCGAGATTCAAGATTTTATTTCCTCTATTCGAAAAGTGTAGTTTTTGGCTTATATAACATTGAAATGTTTATCAGGTGGCTCCAACTGAAGAGAAACGTAGAGAAATTGACAGTAGACTAGCAGTTGTTGATGTCAATGACACTGCAGCACACGTTAGCTGGAGGCATTTCAATGAAGACGAGTTACGGTTCATTGATGGAATCCAAGTCAGGTGAGTTTTTTGTTTTTTTTTATACCGCCTGCTTATGCATATGCTGTATGTATGTATACCTTCCAGGAAATCTAGTTAATTGGCAGTTATCGACTTTGATATGGTTTTGTATAGGATTGATACTTTACTTTCAAAAAGTCACGTGATCTAAAGTTACAAAGTTAAACGATAACAAAGTTTAATTAGTGACACTTGGCTAGCTCCTCTGATATATAGTTAAAGGGTCGTGATGATCCTTTTCAACACGCTTTTATTATGTTCCATGCGCAACAAATTTTAAACAATTTTAAAGATGAATTAATTTATGATAATTCAATTAAAAATATTTCAGATATCGTCCAGTGGGCACGCCTATCTACAGCATGACTGAGCTGCTCCACCATAGCCGATCGGCAGTGGAACTGCACGAGCTTCGTCCAGGGAGCCGCTACGAGGCATCTCTAGTGCTGGTGCCTCCGCCAGCCTCCTCGGTTGAATTGCACGACCCGGCAAGAGTCGAATTCACTACATCTCCTCCGTCAGGTAAAAATTGCTTTTCTAGTTTAGTAGTATAGTGACTACTTTGAAATGCTCCATGTAGAGTCTTTGTTTTGATTAAAAAATCCAAATATACATCTGTACTTCAGCTGGTGGTGTTAATCACTTTTGGTGATTATTAATAATTTTCAAATAAAGAAAAAGTAGTTTAAAGAAGAAGTATTTAAAAGATTATCTTATTCGAATAGGTTTTTTTTATTAATCTGGTTCTACCTAATTAGTGTAAGATAAATTGTTATTAAATAATCTTTTTCCTATGATTCAAAACATTAATTTTTGCCTTATTGCAGATCCATACAACTGGACTGTTACAATCGAAGCCCGAGCTGTAGGCTCTGAGGCAGCTGAACTGACGTGGAGAGGCGTTCCGTCTCCAGCAGAGCGCTGGGTACGAGTGTACCGAGCAGCCCACGCTTGTGGTCAAATGGCTACAAAGAAAGAACATGATGCCTTTAGATTGGCCACGAGGGATCTGCCACCAGCCATAACTCTTACTGGCCTTGAGCCTGATACGAGGTAAGTCAGTTACAACGTAACAATAGTATTAAAACACACGTTTGTACGTTGTGTATTCAGTACATTCTGATAAAGAGCCACGCAGTGAAATAACGGGCTTTTTTTAAACCAAGATCAAGTTTTTTTAATTTTAACTAAGCCGAAAGCATTCCTCAATATTTTAATGAAGATCTAGTACAGATAATGATAGTACTAGATATATTCATTTCACTAATTAACTATGCAATTGTCTAAAAATACGCTATTTAACACAAGAATCTTTTGTTTATAGATGCAGGGTTTGGCTAGAGCTGTTCCTCACCAACGGAAAGGTTAAAACTAGTAATGTGTTGGATATTACTACAAAGTCTTTGGACTCACCGGAACCTATAGACAGTAAGTAAATACTGCATTTTTTCACCATACCATCTGTTTGTTTATGAAACGACTAAGGGGTGCCCGTCGTCCGATTTCTCCATAAGTACATTTCAACTTAAGTTAATAAGTAAAATAAATGTATTTACCTAAGTTATAAATTAATTATATTAGACTTATGAAGTTTAAGTAACCAATCTCTAAGTTCAAGGAATCAAATCTCGTTAAACTTAACTTAATTAAAATATCAATTAGTATCTTATTCTTAGTCCATCTGGTTCTTATTATTATTTATCCCACATCTCATCCTCACTCTAGTCAGAACATCCTATCCCGGGATAACAAAGTCAAAGTCAATATTTTTTTATTCATTTAGATTACATTAGTAATACCTACTAATGAACCTATTTGTTAAGATTAATAGCTTAGTATGGTCAAATTATGTGTCATCTTCACTTTTTTTTACGAGACCTGCTAACATTTCACAACATTCCAGATGAGATAGAGGCAGCGTCATCGTCGATCGCTAACAGTCGCGGCAGCCCGCGCGGCGACTACTACGGTGCGCTAGTGGTGGTCGGCGTAGTGGCCGCTCTGGGCGCGCTGACGTCACTGTTGCTGCTCCTTGTCGTCGTGCGCCGGCATCGGCCACGCTCTGTACCTATCACACGTAAGTCACATAGTCGTACTTATAAAGAGTAAGTTTCCAGTGATCCAGGTTTTCTAAGTGAGAAGCAACACCAACCATGATGACAACCACTTTTAATATTTTAACCACCAGTGTTTTGGGGTGTTATTACTTTGCTTAAGAAATGCCAACGATTCTAAGACTATGTTCTAGCTTTTTAGATGGGTTTTAAATCAATTTAAGAATAATATCATGTCTTGACTTTGTGTTGGGTGTTATCAAGTAATAATTGAGATATTTTTTTTTAAGAAATCAACTTGTGAATTTAGTTTTCATTCAATTTTATAAGAATTATTACTCAATTCGGCCTTAGCAATATGTATTGGCCAATAAAAGTATAAAGTTAATTTTAAACGCCGCTTTTAAAACAAAAATTTACTTTGATGATACCATAATATTTTCCAACAACCCAAACGTGCACCTTATCTCGAATGTGGTTAGATAATATTTTTTTGCTTCACTTTCTTAGCTGTGCCATCTGCTCCTCGCGAATCATCGCTGCCACCATATGACAATCCTGCGTACAAGCTAGAGTTACAACAGGAAACGATGGGTATTTACTTAATTTAAATATTTTTTTACAACCGCTTCCATAATTAATAATGAAAAAAAAAACTACTAAGTATTTTGCCTTCACTTACTTAGGTAGTCATCTTAGTTACATATTAAATTTCATTTGATTTCACAATCAATAGCCATATCACGATAAACACTAGCAATTCGATATTAGTTATAAGCCGACGACAAAAGGGCGGTGCTATAAAGCAGAATATAGCTTAGAATTTACAAAGAGTATATATAGTCACACGTGCTTTTTTCTATACGTGTCATTGTCATCTCCTAAACAACTGGACTGATCGGGATGCAAAGTACAATTAGCGGATTCTAACTAAGAGAGTCAACTCAGCACACCCAGACTCAAGCTAATTTATCCATTCCATTCACGTTTTGGGCGACTACTTTAGTTGCCATCATTCTCTGATAACTAACCTTTTTTCACAGATCTCTGACAGTTAAGTTCCCGTGGGCACACAAATGGCCTCAACGGGATATCAGAACGTAGCGTCGACGTACCAAACGGCCGAACATACAATGAAATGGGCGTCTGAAGTGACCCAAACACACACACTTGTGTATATAATTACGACAAATGGACATAATAAATAGTGAAGTGAGAAACATGAAAAGACTATGTTACGAATATAAGCTAATAAATAATTCGAATTTAGTGTTTAATTTGAAATATTAAGCATAATTTAAAATACAGGAGGTCCGGGTATGTATTTCAAAACAAATTGACATACTCTAAATGAAGTCAGTGAGGTTTAGCTGAGCGTGAAATTTTGAATTTAGCTACGTATATGTACCTATTTCTCAATGTTCAAAGTACGATTATAAAACCTGTTTAATATTTATCGAAGAAAATTTAGATAGTATGTAGTAGGAGTCGTTTGAATGCTTTGAATAATTTTGTCTAAGATAGATAAGATTTCGAGAAAAATACATAATTAATTTTATACTTTTAAATCCATCAAAGCTTATTGTAAAAAAATATACCAGAAATTCGATAAAAGTGTAAATAATGTTAATAAAGTGTTTTTTACTAAGTTGTGCCGATAAACTGGAACTAACTGCCACAATTTTTCATTACGACTTATGTAATATACCATACATTTTCAAATACTGTGTCTTATTTTTCCCCTTATTTCAATGTAGGTCTGATCTGCAACAATTTTAAGGGAAAGGAATAGCAATTACAAAAACGTCTTTAATTCAAATACAACACCAAATCACATTATATTTTCTATAATAATAATACATTATAATATGTTTATATGTTTGTATTTTTCTTAACGACTATCCTAACCATTTGTATCATATTTTATGCCCATAAACTGTTGTTTGATTATTCATAAATTAAGCCACGATAATTATTTGGAAATAATGGAATTGAAAACGCAAGAAAATGTTTGATTTATGTATTTAATAATAAATTGATCTCTTTAAGAAAATAGATATAAAGAGCCTGTTACTAAAATAATCGTATTTACTGTCACTGGGCCCAAAAGGAAGTTTATTAATTCTTGTAATTATACAAACCTTTATTTTATCTTATCCAGTAACGATAATTTTCTAATATAATCTTTGTTTTAATCTAATGTATCTGATGGTATAACACCTTCGATACACATATACTATGCAAACAAAAATGTTCAAGTGAAATTCATTTAGCTGGGGTAAATGAACTTCACTTGAGTTTTATAAACAAAACTACAATTAAAATTATTAAAAACCTAAATAAATGCCTGAAACCAAACGTTCTACTCATAAAACATATTTTTAATTAAAAAAAGTTTTTTGCAATGTTTTCGTTATACATAATTAAAATGAATTCAATTAGCAAATTATTATTCGAAACGAAATAAGGAAATTTGTAAAGTTTTGTATCAAATGCCTTTACGGATCAACGTCTGGTAAAAAATATGGTTTTTAGATTTTGATTTTATCGTCATATGAGACAATGATATGTAGCCTGACTATGGTCAATTACACACACTTATAATCTCTAATAAATATAGAATAGGAAGAAATGTACTACAAGAAACATTTGCAAATAAATTTAAAGATATTATTAATGTTGACATTTCACCAATTAAAACAAATACATGTAACATGATTTTGGACCGAAAATGTTGTAGTTGCGAGCAAGTGACAGATGCAGGAATTAAGTTGTCTTTATCGTGTTAAACATAATCCTAAGCTGCAACTTGATGACTCTATATTTGTATCAATAACACATCATTACCCGTATTTTAAAGAAAATAAAGAATAGATAGGTAGACGTTGACTATTCGTGTCCATAAATGCAAAATACCAACTTATTTAATAACATATGAAAACATGGTAAACTACAAAATCAAATTTAATGAGAGAGTAGTCAGATGTTTGTGAAATTATTAATTTCTTTTTAATTTTTTACTTTGAAGATTGTTGATATAAATAATGTAAATTAAAGTTTGAAGTAATCAATAACTTGTAACAGTACGAATTGCTCCAACCAAGAATTCGTTATCTGATACGGAAAAAAATATAACATCATAACAAAACTTTTGCAAAGAAAATGATAGACATAAAGTTAAGACGTATTTCATTTTAAATAGCGGTCAGATGTTTAGCACAATATCAAATATTATGGGGGTAGACGAAGATTCGCAGGCCCGCTCGAGCAGAGGGCGACTAAGCGATGCCAATCAACTTGTGGATACGGTTGATTTAGCTCAGTTGAACGGTCGGGCAGTAAGTACCGACACGACCTTTCCTACTCAGTAGTCCAAAGCAATAAGACCCGTTTTTTAACTATTAAAATATGCAATTTATCAGATATAGTTAAGATAAAGAAAAAGATTTTCTATAGGAAGATTCTATCGTGTCCAATTCAGTAGATATCACAAACGCTTTCACATTCCATTTTTATCGACAAAATAGAAATCCTTTTGCTTTATGTAGAACTGGTGAATTAGCTTATGGTTGTTTACGTATGTTAAAGAAAGACAGTTTGCAATATCTAGTGTTATTTTTTTTTTGACCACCTGGAAATGAGAGGTCATACCTGTTTCTATATAATGGGATTGGTAATTACTTTCCACATTTCTTATGGTTCAAAATAGAAGAGAGCGAGGTCAACTTGTGCTTATCACAGTATTATAATGATTGATAGTGTTATCGAAAACAAAGTGCCTAAATCAGTATGACCAATCATTTCAAGATACTACAAAATAGCATCAATCTTTGTCTTTTCAGTTACGAACTGGAATCAATAGATTATACTCGTGTGAAAAATACTCCAAAATACGCTTATTTGCTTTTCGTTGAAGCTTTTTCCTTGAATCCCAGTTCGTCTGATCTGCGTGTTCCTTTCTAGACCTTCATAGGTGACTCTTGATTGCATAGTTTAGGGAAGTTACAAATTTAGTGATATCATTAACGTATTGAAAAAGTCACCTTCAGAATCCAACTCAAGTTTCAAAATAAAAAGCAGGAGTTGTGTTCAGTGCAGAAATTGTGTAAATGTTGTTCCATACAATGTGTTTGCCATACTGTCAGAGAAGGCCTGATCTCTCCAGAATGACTTATCGAAGAGACATTAATCATTGTCTTTTAGGGATATGTTGTTGCGCCCTAAACCATCTTTTTAATATCCTTTATTTATGCCGGGTTCCAATACTTATATATTAAAAATAAGTAAAATGTTAGTAGGTAATCGCCATTCTAAAGTAACGAATAGAGATTCTTTACTTGTTTTGCTCATTTTCTGACTGCAAGTTTTTAATAGCTGGCTTGCTGTCATTGTGGTTTAGCATACAATCCGCCTGCTGGAATGCGGAAACAGCATGTCTCGTAGATAAATATACCATCAGTATTAAAAACTCGTAATAGCATTTCTAAAATTGGAACCAGGCATAAACAGATAGATGGATTTACAGCGATCTTATAGCTGAACATTCCGCATTACACTAAACTTTCAAGGTCTCTCCCAAAACGAATCGCATATTCTTAGTTCTTCGCACTGATCACGACTCCTGCGCATGCTTGAACGATCGTTTCGGTTAGTTGGTGAGCGTGTTGTCTTCGTGCGCTTTCTTCACGATGGCCAGCTTAGAGTGGGGATCTTGGGGCTGGAGCTGAGCGTATGGCGGCGCGCGGGTGCCATGGAGCACCAGAGACCAGCCGCGGATCCAGCCCGCGGCGGTGCTAGGGCCTGATCCGCCGTTGAATCGTGCCTAGAAGAACAACATAATACGCATAAAGTCACTCCTTTCTCAAAGAGTTCTCAGTGCCTTCCATTTGCTACGACGTATAGCGTAGTAAAACAGCCCTTAGCAGTCCACTTTTGTCTACCGGAGGAAAGGTGGCGTGAAGATCTCCGAGACACATCGCCAGTAAAAGAATAATCAAGTAAATAAATCTTCAGGGCCGTAGGTCCATCCATTTCATGCCCCTTAAAAACAATTTTGTTAGTATGGCTTAAAAACGAGCATTACCTAATATGAAATAGATATTATACAACATCACATATGTACATTTCTCTGATTCTGTGCTAAGTAGCTAAAGCACTTGTGTAACAAAAATCAAAAACAACGACGGTAGGTACCACAATACCCAGACCCGAGTATAGAAAAGTTCGGTTACCCATATTGACCCGACCGGGGATCGAACAGGGCCTCAGAGATGTCGCGACGCCTAGGTCCGCTTGCCTCTCGGCTACGGAGGTCGTCAACTTAAACAAAATCTTGGTTGCAAAATAGTAGACACTGGAGATTTTGTTAGCATAAACTAAACTGAACTAAATGTTTCAGTTTCACTTTACTATCACAAACTAAATAAGAATGATGATTTAAAGTATCGGACAGATAACAAGAGAAAACAATTACACGCACCTCTAATATCCAAACTCCTTGCGGATATTCTCCCCATGTGTGCGTTGTCATGAAGGGCCACTTCGTGAACCCATCCCTCGAGTCATCGTCATTGGCACGCCTGCTCAGGATCATCGACCTAGAACAAAACATCTAACGTTTTAGCTGCGCAAGAGCAAAGTTTCAAATATACGTCTGAAAATCAAAGCTCTATTTCTTGCCGAGGTATAAGTTTCGCTGATGCTTTTTGTCAATTATCAGTGAGAGTGATGGGGAGGTATCTTCTAGGTAAAGGTGAGCGTACAGTGAGCTAGTATCTACAAATTTTATTCAGCCTCGTCTTGAAGATACCCACAGAATGTTGACGTACATTGGATATAGGTATCCAGGTAAGTGCTAAATATAAGACTGTAATTGAAAGAATTCGTCTTGGCACGGAATACTAGATACCTATCTTCGGTGAAATCTCGGTATGTGACCATATTGCCGTACCGAGCGCCATTAGACGCCAATCTCAAAAATACTGAAACGATGGACTACTAGTACAAAGAATACTTAGAGTTCTTACTTAGTTCCCATGGGGCTGGTAAGGAACAGCTCTAGTTCCCCTCGGCGCGTGGAGTTGGCGCTGACCACTGCCTGCACGTGCTCCAAGTAGCGAACCTCGCTGGGAGACCCGGAGCACGCGGTCGTGTCGATCTTCAGCACGATGCTGCCTTCGGATGGTACCTCCCTGGAAGGAGAAACACAGATGCGTGTCAAATAAATTTATTCACCATTTTGGTAAAACTTGAGTCGCTAAAGAAGAGCGATGATGATTCGTTTTATCTTGCCTGAATGTTTTCGTTTCAATGGGATCACTGTCATCGATTTTCGAGCCAATAAACACTTCAGACAAAGTCTAGTGCTGATCTAAATAGTTCTTTAGGTTGGCTACCCATATCAAACCGAGCTAACACAGTCAGGTTAACAGAAACATATGTATTTGCTACATTATTTTATCTAATTACTACACTGTATGTCTTAGTGCAAAACTAGTTATAAGTTCAGCTATATTTGTAATATGAACGACTGAGTTTCTTGCCGGGATCTTCTCTGTAAGTTATAGGTTCCGAACCGGACGTAGCGTCATTTGCATTATATAGACGTTTCATAAATATTACTGGTGTAATTTACATGAATAAAAGAATATTGAATTTGAATTTGAATTTGAATTATTAAAAGTACATCATACAAAATGATGAGCACGTTGGTGATAATATCAAAAGCGTCGTCAGCGTATGCTTAGTTTGTAACCTGGAGTGATCTTCTTTTAGGTCTTCGTCATCATGATCATTAGGTAATACATGTATCTGACTGTACATGTATTACCTAATTTTACGACCATTTATTTATGCCCGGAGACCCACACACACCGTCACTTTTCCTCGAGTGGTGGTACAACAGTGCGTCAAGCTATTCTCATAGTTTAAAAAATAAGGTTTGTGTTGAATTTAATGTGCATACCTTATTAAAAACTTATAAATGAATCAATTGACTAACGTATGAGTATTGACAGATCCAGCCTCGCAGTGGTACCGTGGCGGGACGGACCGCCAATTGGCAGCCAGGGCGGTCATAGCCCCTGCGTCCAGGACTCCGAAGCCGAAGAGGTGGTTGAACTCCAATCCCACGCCGTTCATCGTCCAGTGGAAACGACCCTTAAACACGGACACGTTTTTGTCAAGTAAGAATCCAATGGTCTAATAAGTAAGTAGTGTAGTTATCACACCGAGCAACCAAACCCAGATTGCACTAGAGGTACGAGTATATTCATGTATTTATTATATATGTATACCTATATACCTAAGCATCAACATTTCTGAAGCGTCGATTTACCAACGACTTCAGCAACTGTATGATATGCACTAATTAGTATCCCAACTCATTTTAAACTGATTCTTATATTGAGGAAATACAAGCTTACGTGTTACAGTTTATTGCTAGTGATTGTACTTAGAAGTTAGTTCGTTTTATAAAGTAATAAAAAAATGGGAGGTAAATCAAATCTTTCCAGTCTCTGATAGTTGTTGGAGTAATAAGTTAAGAAGTAAGTAATATTCCTATTTTCAATGTTATAATCTATTTTAAATTATTGAAGAAAGAATAAATTTGATGATACCATAATACATAATGAAATGTTATTGATGATCACATACCTAGGGGATGAACATGTCTAATGGTGGAAGGTAGTGTTAGAAATATGACCAAAAAGAAGGAATAAAGAACTGAACAAGAAAGACCGCGAAACAATAAAACAATTATCTCACTCAATATTAGAATAAAGATGCTATGGTGAGAATTGAATTAGGGTCCTTCCACATTCAAACGGCGATTTTTCTACCAGTGAATATTTTTTTCACATACTACCGGTTTTCATTCCATATTCTACCGGCATATTTGTTGATTCCAAATTCAACCAGTAGTTTATTCTTTTCTCAGCCAGTAAAAAGTAAGAAAGGTTTAAGAATTACAGGAAAATCGCCGATTGAATGTAGAAAGAACCGAGAATTGCCACGTGTGTTATGTGCTCATTAATTACCATTAATCAAAATATAAAATGTAATTACCTTTGCATCGTAAAGCGAGTTCCTCTTCGATGTTAGCACAGTCAAATGTTGTATATCTCTCCACGTTAAATTCGGACTGAAAACAAAAATATGGGGTCACAAACATTCTCCACAAATAATAAAAGGAATTTTACTTATTATTTTTTATTTCAAAAAATGAAAATTGTCTGGCTTCCAACATCGTATTTTTATACAAATTAACAAACATTCCTTTCACATTGCAAAGGCTTCATCGAATTGGAGATGTTTTTCCCCGTTTGATGTTATTTCAAAACCTGCTTTGATGCGGGCTTTGATTTTGTTTTCAGTATTTATATTTTTCTTCAGAAGCTCCGATAAGATGACTTGCCATTAATCGATAGTGAAGATAAAGACTAATCGGCCAACTAATCCGCCAAATCGATTACAGTGAGTAATGCACACGCACTGTGCGTTTCCAGTTATTAAGTGCAATGAAGACGCATCTCAGGGGTTGAAATGCAACAGCTCTAAGGATTATGAAACATCGTGGATTGAAAATGTATTTTTGTTACATATAGGTATAAAAAATAAACGACTGTTCTCAGAATTTTATCTATTGCCACTGAATGTGTAATCGATATCTAGGTTATAGTATTTTTATATCATCACCTACACAGTTGTCCCGGTAAACTTCGTTCCACTTATCTTAATTTAATTAGCCGCGCAATCTTAATGTTTTCTGTTTATTTTTATTTTTTTGTTATTAATTCACTTTTACTTTATCTTTTATTCGTGTCGCTTTAATGTCTGTGTACTGTATATATGTGTGTTAATAAACAACTTCTTATTCTTAATATTTCTTAAATTTTAAACCTACCTTGGACCATAATTATATCGAAATCAAATTTAGCTAAATGGGTCAGGTCATTCTTGCGTTTAAGCAAGACGAATCATTTTTGATTTTAATTAATCGTTCATTACATTAATGTAGTTATATTAAGTGAAAAGAAACAATTGGCACTTTTAAGTTTGTCACGAATGAAATTTGATAGGCCTAAAGCATATCTGTAGGCTGAATCTGTTTGATAAACATATTTGGTACGGCACAGTAATTTGTAAGTTTTTTACTAATGAATCAATTTGCTTTATCATTCAGCTTTAAGTTAACTCACTTAGCATGTAAAGCCAGCGCGAAGACTCCCGCAGCTTCAGGCGCGGCAGCCGATGTGCCGGAGTGCGTGGCGGTGCATTTGCCGTAGAGGTCGGTGGTGGCCACGCCGGTGCTGGGGTCACGTGCGCCGTTGCTGAACGTGCTGGCCAGGGTAGAGGAGCAGGACTCGTCGTAGTGCGCGTTCTGGCCGTCGTTGATTGCACTAGAAGACGTTGAGACGTTTTAGGGATACTTAAGACTCCCTATGTATGTATAGGTTTTAGTCAGTATTTGGGAGAGAAATGTATGCAATTTTTAAATTACCTAAGAAATAAAGAGGCTAAATTTGTTTCAAAGTTCGGGCCGAAGTCGGGAGCCAATTTCAACTTTGAAAAATTTACTGAAAACTTATATCTTAAACTAGCAACCCGTCCGCCGCGTCGCATGCGCACCTTCCCCGGATTATTCTGCATTTTCCATCGATTCTTAGCTCCCATTGCTCGTAGCATAATGTTACCTAGCTTATAGCCTTTCTCGATAAATGGACTAAGATTTTTTTAATTCGCACCAGTAGTTCTTGATGTCAGCGTTTTCAAACAAACAAAAAAAGCCTTAATCTTTGTGCTATTCTTATGGATAATAAATAATTAAATATGTTTATACGACCTCGTAGTCGAGTAGCAAGTGAGCCGAAGTTTGGTGTTACGTTAAATCTGAAGTCACGCTGCGAAAAATCAGAGCGAAGAAAATGTAGAAAAAATAGGGAAGTACCGCGCGCGAAATCGCAGCAGGCCGCTAGTTTATGATAAGAGGCATACCTGTTAATGGAGACGGTCCACATGGAAGCGGCATAACCGTCGCAGTTGCAGTCGTCGTCTTCACCGCCGTCGCCGCTCGCCCACACGTAAATGTTGCCGAGACCGTTGCGACCCTGCAAACAAACACGTGAGCTTGGTTAATAGTCGCCTGTACATACGAATATTGAACAAAAAAATATCGGAAAGTTCGTTTAGCTATGCAATGATGCACACAAAGCGCAACTGTCACATTCGAGTGGCATCTTAATCAATATGAGGGAAAGCTGACTAACTGACTGATCTACAAACGCAAGGCCTAAACTATATGGGGTACAAACTTGAATTTTTGCACAGGTGTTCTATTTATAGCGTCCGGGAGCACTAAGAACGCATAAAAATAAATAAATATTGGACAACATAACATACATTGCTCTGATTCTGCGGTAATAAGCTTAAGCACTTGTGTTACAGAAATCAGAAATAACGACGGTACGAAAACACCCAGACCCAAGAGAATATAGAAAAGTTCGTTTCCCATATTTACCCAAACGGGGATCGAATCCTGAACTTCAGAGATGGCGCGACGCCAAAGTCCGGCCCGATCGCCTCTCGGCTACGGAGGTCGTTCAATAAATATTTATAAGTTCACCCCCTATGGGGGTAAAACGGGGGGTTTGAAGTTATTCTAACTGAAGTATGAAAGTTCATCATCCAAAGTCATGAAGCACATGACATGGCAAAATAGTAGATTAAAATTTGCAATTGAGGTTTTAATTTAAAACGTTATGTACCTAATCATGACGACCTCCGTGGCGCAATGGCTAAGGAAGGCAGCCAAAGCGCGAAAGGTTCCGGGTTCGATTCCCGGTCGGGTTTGGAAAACGAACTTTTCTAAATTGACTTGAGTCTGGGTGTGCTGGGATGACCCCAGTTAGTATCCGTCGTCTGGTACTCATAGTACAAGGGAAAACCTTAGTTTGAGACCAGGTGATTGGTGTGATTGTCTGGCGCATTTATTTATTATTTATTAAATCAGTTAGTGTATCTCGTGTTAAAGGTGAGTAGGGGTGACAAAATTTTAAAAGCTTTAGGGCGACAGATGTAATCTATACCGACACTAACCTCAGTGTTCAATGTTCCCGAGCCTTCAAACGGAACTTAAACCATTACCTATAAATCAAATACAAAATTGTATTCTGAAGGAAATTAATACATAACTTGTATAACAGTTTCCCTTCCTGAAATTAATATTGATCCCTGTTTCAATTTGCTTTCCAATTATTCAAATTTTGAGCAAAGAATGGAGGTTCATTCATGGAATTTTCACGATCTATTTGAATACGCCATTTGAACAAAAGGTTCAACGCTGTGTAATAACATAATGTTAGACGGTTCCCTGAATATGATAATAGCATGTTTTTTTTTTAGATTTTATTTATTTATCATGTAAATGAAAATTTACCGCATTGCGTTGAAATTTAGCGCGACACGTCATTTCTAAGTACAGTTTTTACTTAATAGAGATGTAAACATACCCTGCGAGCTCTCAGCTGAACGTTGTTACGTGTATCATAATTTATTGAAGCAATCTATATAATTATGTTCCTTCATACGAGTTTAGGTAAACTAAAATATTAGTCTCCACCACAGAACATTATTACTCTAGTCAGGCCTAGCATGCGTCACGCGACTAAATTTTATCGCGCTCTTAAGAAATGTCAAAATCAATGCGTCAACTGCTGATTGGTTGAAAATACGAGTACGGTGTACTATTACCGAATCAACGGTATAAAAACTTTTGTCGTCTCATGCGACAAATTTGACGCATTGCGCATGCCAGGCCTGATGGTCTCCACAGCATCCTAGGAACGTCCCTGTCAATTCTGACGCGACATCGGCAGAAATAGACTTCGCTAAACAACTCTAGTTATGAAAAAAGTAAACTGGGACGTCTGACGTTTTAGTTAAAGCCGCAAAGATACCGCAACACACATTCGCTAGCTGTGCCTAATTAGGGCACGACCCTATTTAGAAACGGGAGTGGGGCAATTAAGTTATCAATAAAGCTACAGCTAGAAACCCACGCATTGCATCTTAAGCTAACGTATTAAGGTCTGGAATACAAGGAATTGCGTACACAGTTGTTGCTGGGAAAATCTTTGTCTTGCTTAAGTGGCACGAGAATTATATTTACGCCACTACCTTAAGTTTATTTGTTCCTTGTTGAAGTTTCAAGGTATTCTAAACTTTTATCTTGTAGATCATTGTTTAATACTGACGTTCTATTTTACTTCAGCTATGCTAAACTACTCTGGTACTCCACTTTAAAGCTTTCAAGCTTAAAGCCTTAAAAAACATTTCTAAACGTGTTACCAAAATGGCAACGGAATTTTATCACGAGCATAATATCCGTGCTTCTACGGTGTTCTAGTGCTATAAGTGACGGGTCTAATCTCCGAGTCCTGGGTTTGACAAAAGGGCAGAGAAAGGTATAATATATCATATCTATCATAAAATAGAGGTATGTTCAATTACAATTCGCATTTGCCATGTGTCTCCATTATTGATGGAGGCTTTAAAATATGCTATATTTTATATCCTTGGCTCAGATGACTGACACGACATCTAATGACGCCTCACTCACAGCTGATTAAGCTGTTTGGCATATAAGATGTATGTACGCTTTTTGTCGATGCAAATACGTAATATATATTTACACGTTAACAACGTTACCTTTTTTTCTAGTTCTAGTACAAATGGATTAAAATGTATACGAATATTATAAAGCTGAAGTTTGAACGTGCGAATCTCAGAAGTTATTCATTCAATTGAAATCTATTTTTGTGTTGGATAATCCATTTATTAAGAAAGGCTTTAGGCTATATAAAACCATGCTGCGAACAATTGGAGTGAAGATACAGTGAAAAATGTGTATAAAACGGTCAGAGTACGCGTGAGAACCCAAGGCGGGCTGCTAGTCTAAAATAAGCTTTACCCATTGTACAGACAATAGCACGTCAGACGACAACACACTTTGAACTTTGTACGATCTTTATGTCGTGCGCGTAAGAACTAATTTTGAACTGCAAATGTTTTCCTTGACGTGCTGTCTCCCGTTCATCTAAATCTCCTCAAAGCTACTTGCTGCACTAACTACTTAGCTACCAAGTATTATGAGATCCGCCATTCATTCTCATTGTGTGACGATGTTGAAGAGGACAATTTCCATCCTGATCACTTAGCTCGGCTGGCCCTTACGGCCGGAAATTGCGAAGGACGGGCTGTGTGCTTTCAGGGAGGAAATAGTCCCCGTTTGTGCATACAAACTACTATGCTATTACGTGGAACTATTTAGAAGCGTAGACATTTTTACATTAAAAATGAGGTAAGTAATCGTTTTCACAGAAAGATCTTACCTCCTTTCCCAAAATTTTAGAGGGATTGATTTTTAATAAAACGTAAGTAATCATTTCAATGAAAGATCTTTAAAGATACGGTTTAACAAATTTAGATGACAATTGGTAAAATTGTTGTCGATTTACCTACAAAGTTGCTTTTATTCCAACAAAAACCACTACGCGAAAAAAACTGCGTTCGAAAGCCTTAAAATTTTATTGAAATAGTATTTTATTAAAGTGTTTAACATCTTCTTATCTATACATAATATATATACATCGTTTCGTTTCTATATAAATTTTAACGACACTAAGTCGCTTTAAAAACATTCATTCAGCCATTTCTCTACTTACTTATATTTTTTGTTATTCTGGTTTTATGCCCCCCTTTAATTTTGTTCCCATTCGCATTATCATTCACCTGTTATTGACCTCCAATTGATTTGGTAGGTAAACAAACCATATTTAACGGTGTACCATCTGTTTCTTTTGTTTCGATATTCAGCTCTCTAAATCTCCATAACAGAATTGCGCACAAGAAAGCCGGCTTCCCAGAATACATATTTAATATTCCTTCGCGCATTTACCATCCATCATCCGACTTTCCCGGCCTGCCCACATTCATTACGGGTATATTTGCAATATGAAATAACGCGGCCGAGTGATGTGTCGCGAAGAATTACGTACGGCCCCACATCAATCTCAATACCATTATGTTCTCTTAAAGAGACTGGTGTCATTAATTCATTTGACTTTGTATAACCCATAACTATACTGTATCTGTTATAGACAACTACCTAGATCATAGCACCTTTGGTAGAAAAAGGGCACAATTTCAGTTTATGCAATTTTACAGGAGAGCCAGAATTAGGGCCAGGAATTTGGTATTTTTTTAAAAGAGGGAGATGGAAGATAGAGAGAGACAATTAAGATATTTCTTTGTTTCTCACAATCAAGTGAAGGCAGTTATTGTGACCTATGAGCCCAACGTACAGAACTCTCTCCACGCGAGTCCTACTCGCACTTGACCGGTTTTTGCTTTCAATATGGTTAATTCTGATATCATTACTCTAAAGTTTTACTCCTTTGCAAGACATATACTAAATACTATATGCATTTAGACATGTGATTTACAAGAATTAAGAACTTAAGTTTTTTTTATTTAAGGCAGTTGACTATTGTGCCCTTGTTTTACCAGAGGTGCGATATGCAAAAGCTCTATATGACCTAGAGTCAACTTTGCAGTACATATATGCGCAATTCACGCTACGTCATATTTTGACGTCATTGCACCACAGACCGGCTAAGCACGAACAAAAGTAACGCAGTAGCATTACATATTTACTAATAAAATTGTATGGATAATGTTTAGCTGCGACCGGTTGCCTACGCCGTTTCGAATGTCAATAAAACGCTTTTGATCGAAAACCATCGTTGTCTTTTCGGTGAGTAGTGGTTGAACATTTGAACCCGAGTAGCGGAACTAATTGAATGGCGATACAAAAATGTCAACACGTAAATCTACTCGGTCATCGTTTATGTTTGTATTGGGTACTATTATATCGTGCGTAGCGTGAGACAGCGTCTTTAAGAAAGTAAAAATGGATTTAAAATACTTTTTGTTTTTTTTTTACACATAACAGCCATCAAATTTAATTAGAGTAACAAACCCTCAAAATTAAGCTGTAGATCGAAAAAAATATATATACGGTTGAGTTGAGAATCTCCTCCTTTTTTGTGAAGTTTGTTAAAAGAGTTATTGCTTATATTTGCGTCGCTTACCATTAAAGCACATAACAAGATTGACAAGTTGTTAATAACTCTGTGGTATTTGCTTTGTTTAACTGGTACTCATGCCACGCCACATATAATCACATTGAGGCTCGGAGCATATTAGTTTGAGTAGAAACTAGACGGAACATTCCTGTTTAATTAAAAATAAATCGTTTACCGTTAGTGAGTAATTATATCAAGGTCTCCTTGCTATAATTTTGAGTATTGACAGATAGGCAAAAAGGAAATCATAGCATTATATCATGATCCTTATTACAGCGGAATTTTTACGATTAGATGATTTCCTTGGAAACCACGTGCTTACTTATGATTACGTTTAATTACTATAAGAATGTAACATTTTTTATTATTTTTATTAATAAAGCTAAAGTGTAAAGGTAAGTTTTTTATGTTTCTTAAAGAAATTTAACTAACATTGCCTATTTATGACTAACACTCTATTTTAGAATGAAATGAAAAAATAAAAGATGAAAGCTTTTAAAGCAACGTACTTTGGAAGCTTTCATCCCATTGACTGTGATTCAACTGGGTTGCCCAATTTTCTATTAAAATTTACCAGGCTTCACTTTTAAATGACTACTACTAAAGAAATATTTTTAGTTACCATTAAATTTGCTTGTATAAATAATGGCAACGACTTTATTTTTGTACCACTAGCCCATCTGTCTCGTACTATTCTTCCTCTCCCCCCCAAAGGGGGTTGACTTGACTCACTACCCACAATTTATTTTGCATTAAACATTCGCTTTTTCCGTTCGCGTTGTACAGTCGGAATAGCATATTATCTATTTAGAAGGAACTCAATTGTTCACTGTAGAGACGCGTCTAACATTTACTAATTTATTTTAAGAACTATGTCTGTTGTTTTTTTAAGCTATGAGCTTTTGGGGACACACATAAAACATTTCAAAAATTTTTGTGAAAGAACCGTAAAACAATTTAAAAGAGACATCCATCTATTCTATAAACATTATTTTTTTTTAGTTATTTTTATACTAATTAGCAAGTCTTTTCCTACAAATGTCACTTGGAATTTGACATGAATTCACGATAGAACATGGGTGTTTTATAGCATTATGTCTAAGAGAAGATAGATTGTAATAAACCAGTGCATAATAACTGTTCTAGTTACTTTGTTACACTGTGCTTTTTTAACTATCTAGCTATATATTTTAAAGAAACAGAAAACATTTCCACAAGTACCCACGACTTTTACGTATCGCGGGTGCTGCTCTTCCAACTGAGCTTACTGCAACTTATTTATAGCTACGATTTTTTCTGTTGTGTCAAGCTTAGCCTCCGGTAAGTGCCCTCTGCCAAATGTGTTTAAAACTACATAATTATAAGCTAGCTATAAACAGTCGGGTGTAAGTAGATCGTACTTGTGATAAGTGGCTTGATAATCGAAGCAGGTTTGAATACGGTTCGCCCTATAGAATTAATTAACTAACATCCAGTATTGATCGAACGTTACAGAGGAAACATCATATTTTGATATTAAAGTTCATTTAAGCCCGCTTCCAATATTTTACGATTCGTAATGTGTCAAAAGTGACAATCCGTGTTTTCTCTAACTGACTACGAGTCGTTAATTCTAATTTCAAATTTACTTTCCATATCAGCTGTCATCAGTCGTCGTCGGTCGTTCTTAGCTTACGCCTCGTATGATTTATTACTATGCGTAACCCAAACGGATCGTTATTTAAATATTGGGACCGGGAATAAATGATAAATAAAACCAAAATTTTTTTTGCTAGTTTGCTTATGCTTTTCTTTTCACAACCATCCTAATTTTAAAACTGAATTCACTCTATGATTACAGGCATTTCTAATAAAATAGAAAAAAAAAAGAAAAAGGAACATTGCTTAAATAGCTTTAAACCGAATTCGAATTACCGGATCACTAAGGATTAAAGCGCCGATGGAATTTGAGTTACATTGTATGTGAATATTTTGCTTTTAATAAATAATCTTCAATCTTGCAAAATCACCCGATTCTAAGGTTTTTTTATTGCACTTCAAGATTGACCTTATCCCACCTGATGTTAAGTGGTAATGAGCTTAAGGGCGACAAGTAATAAGTGATTGTTATTTGGCTGCGTCTTATGTAAGTCCAAAGATCGGTCGTTCGAGAATATCTTTAAAAGATTCAAGTAAGCGCAAACTTAACTTTTAAAAATAAATTTAAACTTCACGCATTCCTGTTAGATAGATAGGTAGACGGTCAATTAAGTGTTTTAAAGAGCTCCTTATTTTGCTTTTGATGTATATAACCTGAAAACAATATTTCACGGCGCTAATTGCGAAACCTCGTTGTAAACGCAACCGAAACCACAACACGTAGTTTCAAGTAATCGCACAGTTTCACCTTCACCACGTATAAATTTAGCACTCAACTCAGAATAGTACCGAACAATAAAAATAACAGGCCCATTGTAACTTGAGAGACAAATAGTTGTCACGCGAAAGCGTCTCCTTTACGTAATTGATACTTCGCTCGGAAAATAGTGGGTCTATATTTAAAGGGACTTCATGTAAACGACCTCTTGGTTTGTTTTGCTTTGTAAATAAATACAACGACCTTATGCTGTTGCCTTTTAACACAAACGTTGAGCGGCTAAATGTATGCTCTCTTATAATATTTAAATGGAGTGTCCGGAGTCCGGAACAGTTCATGTAATATGAAATGTTTACAACCGTGCAGCAACAGTTCACATCTAAACAAATATCACAGTCTCTAAAGGCTACTAAAATATAGATGCTTGTATGAGCGGACTATTTAAACCCGTCTCTAATTTTTATTGATAATTAAAAATCAGAGCTCGTCACATTATTTTTACTTTTGACGAATTTCAAATTCAATTAACCAAGTCTTTTACTGTGCAAGCCATCCGGCTTTGGAACACTCTGCCCACCGAAACTCGACAATCCCTCACTAAGGGAATTTTTAAATTAAAAGTTCGTGAATTCTTTTATTCCTCCCCCTCTACATAAAATTTCGTTTGCTCAATTGTTTGCTTTAATTATTCACTTGTTTGCATATATTTATATATATTATTTTATTTTGTTTTATATATATATATATATATACATATATTATATTGCTTAATTATTATATTTATTTATCATGAACCTATGTATGAATATTCTATTCTCGTGTGTAATTTTCTGCTATTTATGATTATTAATTTTGTTGTTATCCATACTCACATTTTTACTGTTACCGCACCCATAAACGTACTATCTGCATGACCCAACGGTTGACTGGTAGAGAATGCTCCTAGCATTAAGTCCACCTTTTGTACTTTTTTTGTGCAATAAAGTTTTTAAATAAATAAATTAACTAACTTGTATTATTGAAAATTTTAAAGACCTCTATAGCGCAGTGGCTAAGATAAGCGGCCGAAGCGCAAAAGGTTACGGGTTCAATTCCCGGTCAGGTCAATTTGGAAAATAAACTTTCGATTTTTTTTAAGAATTCTTCTCCATAGGACTAGGTCACTTCGAACCGTTAGGTTGCAGGATTATGTGTAGTTTGAAAAACTATAAAATGGCATATTTTTACACCTTTTATAAAAAGGTTTCTGTAACAGTTGTTTGCACGTCTGTCTAAAATTCTAAATGACCCCTTATTTGTTTCTCAGAGCTGTGTCACGTAGCACTTAGCAGCGCTCTCGAGAATTTGAGGGTAAAATAAACAAGACGAGACAAATGCTTGGAAAATAGAGGGACATTGCTATAAACAGTCTCAGGTAACATTACTTAGACTATCTCTGTTGATATTGGAGACTTTTGATCAAGGTTATACTTACTTTGTCTTTATAATTTCTTTCTACTTATTTTACTGGAATTTGGTGGCATGTTAAGGTAGGTGAACGAGATCTCATCAAAATTTTCTTTATCTTTTCATAAGTAAGAATCTTTCAATTTGAAAAGGAAAAAAATGTTCAATCAATACTATGTTTAAAACTTAATGAATAAAAAGTATTATCTATAAGAAAGTTAATCATAAAAAACAAGTGGGTACCTAAAATATCTCTGCTTAGTTGCGCCAACGTGTGGTACGTTAGCGCAACATTCTATTCTGTGAAAACCTTCAGGTAGAGATTTGCGATTATCACTAATAATATAATAATTTAAATACATTCCATCAGCTAGATTTGCATAAAACAAAGATAATTTATATTTTATTTCAACAAATAACTAAAAGTTAATGATAAAACATCTCATCAAAGTTCAGTGGAGGGGTTTATGTCACTAATTGGAAAAACAGCGCAAATTCGTGACGTCGCGCTAAACTTTAACGCGACTTATCTAGTAAACTATTGTTTCTATGATAAAATAACAAATACCTCTTTGAATTTATTATTTTTATAGTACTAAACGCCGTACTAGCAAACTTTAAATATATGAAACAGAAATTTTTTATCACCCCTTGCGGTGCGGGAATCGAACCCACGACTTTCACGTATCGCGCATGCTGCTCTTACCAATTGAGCTAACCGCAGCAGAAAAATTTCATCGCCTACGATAACTTGCGGTTAGCTCAGTTGGTAAGAGCAGCACGCGCGATACGTGAAGGTCGTGGGTTCGATTCCCGCACCGCAAGGGGAGATACATTTTTTTTCTGTTTCATATATACCTACCTCTTTGAATTTTTGGCGATTTTATTCTTGGACTACCCAAACAAAAAAATGTAGTCTATACTAAAAGTAAAATAATACCTGCCTTCAAGACTGATCATAAACACATTTTCCTACTAGAACTGGTAACTGGCAATAAAACGACTACCCGAGCAATATTATTGGACGTTACCGTAATCCATTTAGGTCCGTTAACGTGCCGCTATAGTGAATTCCTATTACGGCAGGTGTCAGAGAAAATACCGAGTCCAAATGAGGGGGGGTTCGATTTCTGTAGGTACACAGGGCACCCGTTCTGTCCCCCTGATACACCTGGCTGTGGGTAGGGCTGGCTAAATACTTAGATATATTAAATATAAAGAAAGGAAAGAAAGATAAATATTTAAAAGGGACTACCTTTGAAGGTAAATCTTTAATTACTAACGTTATCTTATTTCTGAAAGTACTGTAACTATTTTGTACTTACGCTAAACTCAATGAATCAACATCATTCTGTTTCTCAAATTATCAAACTTATCAATCAAGTAAACTTTCCTTTTTAGGCAAAGCTCATAAATACTATGTTGGTATCAGAGAGTACAAAATTGAAAACGATTTTTTTCATGATTCAGATATTTTAAGTAGCTTTAAGCGCTTGAAATGTCAATTACTAATTACACAATGTGTGTGTAATGTGTTATGGTACCGTTGTTATTTATAATTTCTGTAACACAAGTGCTTTAGTTACTTACTATAAAATCAGAGCAATTGTGAAAACAAAAGTAAAAAAAAATCTAGCTTTCTTGAGGCCTTTCTCTCAAAAACGGAACCGAAATTGAAAGGTTTAGTTTTAGAACATTCATCAAAAGTTTGGGAAATAAACTGGCCAATATTTATATCAATTACAAATTACATATAATATATGTATTATTATTCAAATTTATAATTATAAATTACTTTCTTATATTTCCTATTTCGGTTATACAAATTTACACAAATACGTCTTTTAAGCAGAAGTCGGGCGCCGGACAGTTTTTGCGTAAAATAGTAACTAAAATATATCCGGATCTACGATACATATATTCTTACAATCCTGCCCACCCCTGATTTTAGGCTCTCCTCACCCCTCGGTATGAAGGAACTGTGAGGCAAAGTATTTTTAGTCGCTTTTACGACATTGAACAGATTTGAGACGACGGAATCTTTGACGCCGTTGTTTTTGAAATGTCTATTTTGTTCAGTCTTCCATTTTAGTATTAAACAGCTCGCCTTTTCATGTCTCCAGAATCAGATATTCTGATAGTGAGTGACAATAGTAAAAGACAGTAGAGTGAATTTCTCTCCATTAGAAGACTGTTTCATCTTTACGTCAGACGTTGAATCAGATAAATCAATATTTGACGACCGCCGTAGCCGAGACGCGAGCGAACTTTGGCGTCGCGCCGTCTCTGGATTTGATTCCCGATCGGCTCAATATGGAAAACAAACTTTTCTGGATTTTTTTATTTCTCTCACATAATAACACAAGTCCTGAAGCTACTCCCCACAGAATAAGAAAGATGTGAACTCCAAATTTATTTATTTCAATAAAATGATAAATCAGAAAACTCAACAAAAGTGTAAAAAACGCAACATGAATTGTAGCTTCCCAGGGGCCTATTCCCAAAAACGAAACGTTTCGTTTTTGAAGATAAATCAAAAGTTTTCAAATAAAAACGTGGTTTTTGATTTGCGTAAATATTAATATTTTTAATAGAATTTGAGGATGGGACTATAAATAAAAATTACTGTGTTACTCAACGGACGCTTTGCAGAGAACTTTTTTTTATTCAGTGTTGCCAAAAAATAACAAAATATGACAGATGGCGTTTTATATGATGTCCGTAGACAATAATTTTAACAATTTTGTTTTTTTAAAAGCGCTTAATTCGGAGTGAATTAGTTACGATTTAGATATTTTAAAATTGCCATTCGTCATCGGATCCGACTTAACTTGTTTTAGGAGTAAACCTCCTGATCCTTCGTTAGTTAGTTCAGTAGCATTTCAAAGCAAAGTACCATTCAAGTCGGTTAATTAAAAACTTCAAGTTACCTAAAGTAAAAACAGCAAAATACTAGTACTTAATTGTTTCATCACTCATCAAAAAAATCTATATGACTTGGTCCAAAGTGAGCTACACATAGCAATAAGTTAGATACTGCTACTGTAACTAATCTGCTGAGTTTCTTACCGTCGTCTTCTCGGTAGATATAGGTTTCGAAACGGAAGTAGAATCACTTTGCATTGTATTCAATTACGATTCAAAAGTGTTATATGTAACCTACTTGAATAAAGAAATATTTGAGTTTGAGTTTTTGACTAGAATACTAGGAGAAATGGTCAGTTTCAAAATTCAAGATTGAATTAGAAATAGCTACCGTCGTAACCGAACACCGTAATTTTAAATTTTGTTTGACAAGATTTGTTAACTTATCCCGATAGAAAACAACCAAGTAATTCTAAATATTAAACGTGTAGGTGGTTCCATAAAAATAATGTATTTTTACGTCAAGTATTGAAGATGAAAAAATAAAAAAATATAGGATTCAAGTAACGGCGTTGGTGTTGACATTTTATTATTAGACTTTTCCTTTTTATATGTAAGAACATCGGTCGCAAGTACGGTCCTTACAGTGTCCATATTTCAGTAATAAGTACGAATACTCAACAATACGTTTGCTAAAGTACGGGTACATTATTGTAAAGAGAGTTGTACGGTCAATAACTTGAAAACTTTCAGTGCAAAAGAAGTTCTTATAAAAAGACAGTAAAAAGCTCAAGGGCTGAACAAAGGCTACTTAACAACCGATTTAGTTTTGAAAATCACCGAACGCAAGCTCCACCTGGCGGCGTTGTGTGGAGTTTAGGACATGGGTAACGTAACGTCTCCACACATCATTGGTAACAGTAACAACATTGTACTGTTCTAGAAATATGGCTGAGATCTTTGCTGAAGCGAGATTGAATCATTACCCAAGAACCACGACGTCTTTCTGTAGTACAATTCATGATATATGTTTAGTTAGAAAGTCCGTTCTGCTAGTCCATAATCCCTTGATGCTAACATCAGATCGAACGTAGAACCCCTAAACTCAGATCCTACTAATATTGTAGGTCTGGATGTAGATATGTTTGTTACTTACTCTCTCACGCCAAAACTACTTTATGGATTTGGATAAAATTTGGTAGATAGACACTAGATTAACATATAGGTATTATGGTACTAGCTGACCCGGCAAACTTCGTACCACCTTATAGAATTTAATTGAGTAACCACGTTTCCGAACAAACGATGCTCTTTCACTAAAGTCTATGGCTGTGAATGACGTTGACATTCGTTACGCGCGTTATAAAATATGTAAAGTTGCATGTATATTTTTAAATCTTTCTTAGAGATTTTCTTAATATTTTTTCCGTAAGAACCTTGTACTTGCACAGGGTATTAAAAAGCTACAAAACAAAAATCAGCCAAATCGATCCAGCCGTTTTTGTGTTATGGCGTGACAACGGGAAACGGGTTTCATTTTTATATATATAGATTGCTGTTGGATATCCTAATAAATAAATGAATATATGAACGTTGTGGGAAACAGTTAGTATGATGTAATGTACTCACACACCTTATTCCATGAAAAATACTCAGGTTTATTTATTAATTGCATTGATTATTATCATGTACCTACAGTCAGAGAATATCTGGCAGCTTGAATCATTGGAAAATTAAATTGGTTACATGCCTTGCTATATACACTTACGATTCCTTGCCGATTCTTCAGTGGGATTTTTCTGTGGAATTGGCTGCAAACAACTCCGTCACATACGTAAGTATACCTACTGTACGGTAGTTAGGTTTGACTTACCTCATTAACTCCTCTGACGATGGCCCTCATGGTAGCATTCCTTGGTCCGTCGACTGTCCTGCCGTCGTCTGTGGGTCCCCACGAGGCGCTATAGATGTGGATCTTATGAGGTTCGTGCCCCATGGAGTTGGCCTCGATCAAATCCGTCATGTACGGCTGGTCCAGCATCCGGATTCCTGTGGACAATTGCGAGAGATTAAGTTCCATAATGGGTTAGCTCAGCAAAAAATACGAGACATTTTTGCTTTTTATTTTCTTTTTTGTTTTAATTAAAATTACTAACGCTAATCGCTTGCGTGGGAGCCAGGGCTCATGCTATTTGTCCAAGCAGTTGGGTTCACTAGAATACCAGCGCTGCTACTGTGTTAAAAAAGCCTGAAGAAACATTTGCTTAGGTGGAACCCTTATTAGCCTCACAAGGTACTTTTAGTTTTGTATCTATTGTCTTGCGTCGTATTTATTTTATGATTATGTGATGGTCCATAAAAGTATTTTCTTAATTTCTTTCTTTTTTTTTGCTTTTATTATGTAAACAAACATTTAGATAGATAGCGTTAAAATTGATTGCTACGTCACTTCTTACGAAATAGCGACGTAAACACATCCAACCATTAAACTCTGCTGCACTGTATCGTAATTTATTTCATTAGTTGAAGAAAGAAATACGTTTTCGTTGTATTTGGAAAATCTAACTGACAGACTAGATATAATTTTTAAACTGAGTTATCATCCCATTGATTTTTTAGTTGTTGAGAGCTTTAAGCGTAACTTTCAAGAAGAGACGTGCTTAAAGGGTGGTAGCGATTACGGTTCGTATACGATGCCTAACGATAAGCTACGCTCTCCGCGATCCAGCATTGGACTGCGTTCGAACTGACCTCTATTTGTAGAATGCCTTTGATTTTGCCTCAAAAGAACCAATGAAAAGCCACTTCATGTCTTATAAAAGACTGTGTAGGTGGACGTAAAACTTGCAAACAAAGAGGTTCTATTTCACAAGAGCTCGTACGTTCTTAAGTTTACTGGGTACCTGGCAATAATAGAAGCCATTTTCATCACGGCCCGACGCAATCTACTTCGGTTTGTGTACTCAGGAACTTCACAGCCGTAATCTACTTTAGCGTTCCGGCTTTTAGTTCCGCTCAGCCGGATTATACAATACAATATAATACAATGCGTATTGTACGGACAACTTGTGGCCACTTCTGTAAAAGCGGAATTAACTGTGGTAGTCCCTGGAGATCGTTTCTCGAAAATTGCGAAGTTCGGACTTGATGCCCGCAGATTTAGGATAGATTAAGTCTTAATTCTGGCTTTAAATGGTTCTAGATCAATAGATTTTGAAGATCTAGCGACTGTCATTATTAATGGGATTTTGTTTTATATTTATGATGATAAAGTCCGATTTCCGAGTTTAAACAAGAATTAATGAACATTTTTAACAAGGAACTTACTAATTAATTTTTGTTTGAAATGAAAACTGCACCGTTTCTTGTCTGTATCTTCTCTGTGGTTCCGAATAGTATCCGAAACGGAGGTAGCTTCATTTGTTTTAAATCGACTTTCATAAATATTCCTGATGTAATTTATATAAATAAAAAGATATCTAATTCTCATTAACTTTATTAAAGTAGTCAAAATAGTTACTAACGATAATTTTAGGGCCTAGCCTCAATCCAAAACGATCGCCATTAATTTCATATCCACCTGAAATTCACGGAGAAAAATCACAAAAGCCTTATCTTGATTAAAGTCCCCCGAATGAAAGTCTTAGTAATCAAATGGAAAAATAAAAAAAGAGATATTACACTCAAATCAAATCAACTAATCATGGATTTAAGAAACTAAACAAATTATTTTATATTTAGTTAAAGATACCTACGCATCATGATTAAAAGATAAACAATAAAAAAAAAGTTATCAATGGATTCAAGGAATCCGCCTTAATAGAGATTCTCATTATCTGTCGTACAAGATCAGATTACAATACTAAATACGATTTGATTATGTACATAAGATCCAGTTATTTATAGTGTTTCTCGTACCTCAGATGAATATTAATTCCCTAGTCATAATAATTTCTCAACCAGGAGGAAATGGAATTACTGAAAATGTATTTAAACATTAACTAAATTATTCTTAGGTCGCGGATTATATATAATTATCATGTTATTCATCAGCTTTTTCAGTCTAATCGCATTAAATAAAAATGGTAAATAAATAAATATCAGACCAAATCTCTAACTGTCTTCCTCCGTAGCTGAAATCGGGCCGAACTTTTTGTGTCCCGGGTTCGATTCCAGGTTGCGCCAATATGTAAAACCAACTTTTCTATAGTTTCGGGTCTGGTTGTCGTGGTTACGTCATTGTTTCTGATGCATGAAACACAATTGCTTTAACAAATTACCGCAGAATCAGAGCAACGTAACGTAGTTAAATTTTTATATATTTAGGTACTAAGGCTAGCTGCTGTCCCAGAGCCATTTCGATTTTTTCCCTGGGCGAAGATCAAACCCATGACCCTTGGATCCAAAACTAAACAATATTTACCATGCCAGTCAATAATAGACCTCGGTGGCACAGTGGCTAAGGTAGGCAACCAAAGCGCGAAAGGTCCCGGGTTCGATTCCCGGTCGGGTCAATTTGGAAAACGAACTTTTTAAATTGACATGGGTCTGGGTGTGCTGGGATGACGCCCCCAGTTAGTATCAGTCGTCTGGTGCTCATAGTACAAGGGAAAACTTTAGTTTGAGACCAGGTGATTGGTGCGATTGTCTGGCGCATTTATTTATTTCTAATTAATAGGATTATTTAAATCAGATTAGCATCCCATACTTTCATGAAAGTGAAGTCATAAGTGAAGTTGTGTGTTGCCTAAACACCAGTGCTCAAACCACCTTCTGTCTGATCTCAATGAGATCGGACCCCATGTCCATAATGATCAGGAGGTAATTAAGACCAGATTACGCAACATATCGCAGCTTATCTAAAACTCATAGTATACTGTTACAATGTTGACACAAGTACGAAGCATGTAAATCAATCACCCCGGGATGTACACGGTTTCGGCGTTAGATAACACGCCGATAAAAGCCAATACGTGTCGTGAATTGTTCGTGAGATACGAGTACTATACTACGAGTATGTTAGCTCCATCAGTTATATTTTTAATAGAATATATATAAAATAATGGCGAACGTGTGCTTTTCAACAGTTTGGAAAACCTGTTGCTTTAATTTAATTTAATTTATTGAAAAGGTACACCAAGAGAACATATACATAGCATTTTAGGGGCATGTGATACAGAGGTAAGTTCTAGTATATGCTCCAATAAGAGGAGTACACAGCATTCAAAATAGGAGCAACACAGAATTAGACAAATTTTTGTAAGGAAAATCAGATGACATATTGTGCAATGTGGATAAGAATTTATTTTTTGAAAGGTGGAAAATGACAAGTTCATGGTGTTTTTTGCGGAGTAAACTATATTTACAGAAGCATCTGTGTAATGGTGAGTGGTGACAGAGATTCGTTTTGCATCTTTCGAGTATGAAATGTTCTGACAATCGGCTTGCGGGGAATATTAAAAGGTACTGACACTTTGACACGTTCCACGAGATTAGGACATTTTATTTTGTTATGAATGAGTCCGTGAAGAACGTTAAGTCCAAAACAGTTCGACGATGATTCAAAGTCTTCATTCTGAAAAAGATCAACCTGGAGTGGTAAGGAGATCTATGACTTATTCCTGAGGACCGATAAGCAAGTGATCGTGTAAAAGAAAGTTGGATTCTCTCTATCCTTTGGGAGTGAATTGCATATGAAGGATTCCATACTGCACTAGCGTATTCAAGGTGACTTTTTACCAATGCATTATAAAGCAACTTGTGAGTGGAGTAAAGCTGAAAGCATTTGCTATTTCTTCTCACAAATCCTAACATTTGTGCAGCTTTTTTTACAATGCTATCTGTGTGCGAAGTAAACTTTAAAGATTTATTCAGAATAACACCCAAGTCACGGATCTGCTTAACCTCAGCCAATATTGTATTATTTAATGTATAAGTAGACAGGTATGGAAATCCCTACGCGTAAATTTAATATGATAGCATTTTCCTGTGTTCAAGATCATGTTATTTAAAATACACCATTGGCTGATGCTGTCCAGGTCCAATTGCATGAGTTCAACGTCTCTGAAGTTGTGAACTGATCGATACATTTTCAAGTCGTCGGCAAAAAGTAGGAATTTATAGTGTTATAATATAATAATATAGGACCTAGATGAGATAGCACTTTCTGGAGTTCCTAAAAACTCCAGAAAGTGCGATATATTGTTTGGACTCGTGTCCATTGACGACGACCACCTGAGTCCTCATCTCCAAATAAGTTTTGAACCAGTCGAGTAAGCTACGAAACAAACCACAAGCTTCCAGTTTCAACACGAGTAAGGAGTGGTTAACAGCGTCGAATGCGCTACTAAAATCTGTATATATAGCATCTACTTGAACTCCAGGATCTAGGCTCTCTACCAAGTCAGAAGTGTTGATCCTGATGATTCCAAATTACAAGGGCCTATTAGGTTCTACAATGTGTATGTTTATCTTTATAAAAAACTTTTCACTTAAACCTCCCTATCTTGAAAAACACATGTAAGGCGTACATAGGAACGGACTGCAGAAAGTGACTTTATTTTAAACTACAAAGTGATAATCAAGTGTTTTTAAAGAGAGGTAGGGTATAGCGATTTATTGCTCGAACTGTAGCAGCCCGACTGGTAAACTACCTCCATTTTACAGAAGACCGCAGCCAAATAACAATTACTTCTGTGTTGTTGTGTTCCTGCGTGTGAGTAAGGTTTCCAGAGCTCTTGGGGGGTGCTACATTAGTAGCAGGGGTCAAGCCTGCAAGGTAAGGGCGACAAGTCCAGTAACAGATTTATTATCTTGTACTTGTCGCCCTTAAGCTAGGATCTCATTACCGTGCACAAGTTGTGGTGCGCCGGAAGACAGTGCAGCCCACACGCTGAGTGCGTGCACGGCGTGGTCGCAGCAGCGCGCTGCCCTTATAGCGGCCATAGGGCCGAATCTTTCGCTTCCGGGTGTGGTCGAGTCCATGCTCGGGAGCAACACCGCGTGGAGCGCGGTTGCTCACTTCTGCGAAGATGTAATGTCGCAAAAGGGAACAGCCGAAAGGGAGCGTGAGGACGATTCGTCCGCCCCCGCTTACCGAAGAAGATGGCCACTACGGGCACGGCGGCATTACGACCGCGCCATGTTACCGCATGGAGACCGGCCGGCTGGTGGTGTGAGGGCACCCCAGTCGGTTTTGCACCTACGGTCTCAAATGCGACGTAGGAATAGCTCAGTGGATCGGCTATCCCTGCTTACCCCCCCAACCATCCAGGGGGGAGGAGACGGGGCCGCGTAAGCGGCCATTCCGCCGGGCGGCGCTGTGGTGGTAATGGTTTTACTGCTTCCCACAGCACCGCCGTTTAGGGCGATGAGGTCCATCGGGGAGTTTTAGTGGGTAGGCCTGCCCAGGGCAGGAGAGTCCCACACACGCCGCCCCTCTCCCTCGAGTGGCGGTACGGTGCGTCACGCATTTCTCCCCGAAAGAAAAAAAAAAAAAAAGGATCTCATTACCACTTAACATCAGGTGGGATGAGGTCAACCTTGAATTGTAATATAAAAAAAAAATAAAAATCACAAATTTATTTTTGCCAATATAAACAATCATAGATGTAATGTTTTAAATGAAATATATTTATATGAAATCTAGACTAAGAATCTCTAAGCAAGTCTATGGATAATATTGATGAAACCAAACAACATAAAATGACCTACAACGGTAAACCTTGTAAATGTAAGTTTAAAACTCAATTCATATAAATATAACTTCTATTCGAGCTAATATAAGCACTAACCCAACTAATTACACAATTTAACGTAGGAACAAGTAGTTTGTGCTTATTTTATTTAAAAATTTTTGGAATGTTCATAGTCACCAACCCAAATTAAGCATAAATTAATTAAATCAGAGTACTAAACACGATACCCACTTTGTGAAATACCTAGGTACCTACATATTTTAAATCAGATAAAGAATCCTTAATAATAAAAAGCGTTGAGCCGAGATTTCCAGAAAACATTTAATAATTTTAATATTACAGACGTATTCTTGTTATTAATTACCAAGCTCTTGAGGTGAGCCGAGATAAATTATTAATTTACGACTAGAGATGGAATGGTTCTGAATTCTAGTATTGTTATTCTTAATTTAATAGGACACTAATTAACTAATTTTATTTGAACACGGTACGTTTTGTGTAGAAGTCTAGTAATTAAATCAAATCGTGGTGGTAACAGAGAGGAATCAAAGACGAAATATGTCGGATCCGATGACGAATGGTCATAATCGTAACGGAAACGATAATCGAATAGTTTTAGTTATTGACGTAATAGTATTAAAATTAGAGGAGGTACGGGTAAGTGAAAGCGGTGAGTTGAGGACCTATTCTGATTTTTTATTTATGTTTTCCCCGTAATTCATGAAACGCGTGTCATTATTCCGAAGAAAGAAAACATTTTCAGAAAACCATGCTCATTCTGTTAAAGGGTTTCTGCGATGTCATATACTGAATTATAGATTATTTTTAGAATTGATTTATGGATTTCATGTGTTTATGATAAGGTTAAAAATTTAGGGAAAATAGTTCAGATTAGTATCGATGAGTACGTCGCCCTATATAGTTACAATACTTATTCAAAATGTGTTTTATGTAAAAGATTTCATTCAGTCTAAGATCAACACTGGATTTTGAAACTAAAACGATGTTAACACAATGTCTTTGATCAAAAGACAATTTTAGATATAAGCCCTCTTCTAAAACACGTAACCACATTTTAACCTCCATTTCCCAAATGGGTAAATAATCTACGCCTCTGAAATACTACCTTTACATATCAGCCTTAATTACAGAATAAATTTGTCCGAAAATAAGAAACTTTACCCCAGACGAGCGTTAACTTAGTACCAACCAATATATTCATAATTTATTGCGAGAGAAACCCAGGATACTTATTTTTCTTTCAATAAGGTTCGTTTCAGTTAACTTTTATAATTATTTATGCCGCTCCTAACTTTGTTCCCGTTATTCAAGGATGAAAAGTATCCTAAATGTTATTTTAGGTATGGGCGTTGTGGTGCCGTTGTTGTTTAGTTCTAAATTCTGTAAGACAAATGCTTAAAGTAGTAAAATTTATTTTATATGATTATTTTTTTTGGACAACCAACAAGATCGTACAACTTAAAAGCTATATAAGTACAACATGATAGATACACAACAGTTGGTGTGGCCTTAGTTAAGGCTTGCCGCAAACATAAACAATAATGATTAGAAGCATAGGCGTCACCAAAAATTACAACAATGTATGTGCTGTTGTCCAAGATTGGATTAGAATCTGTCTAGCTACCGAATTTCACCCAAAACTATTCAGTAGATTTTGCATGAAAGACTTCGAACAGGATTGTTAATTACATACTTTTTTTCATGGTTTTATAAATAAATAAAAAATTACCAGCCAAAAATTCGAACCGAAATAAATTTAAACTCAACGCCTTCCGTCAATGTAATTGATAAGCTATCAGTGCAATTGGATACCCCGTCTGGGATTAATTATAATAAAAAGTTCTGAATTGCTACTCACTTTGATTCGATTTAATGGAAACTTTTACCGATTCTTTAAATCCTATCTTTTTGTGGATCTTTTACAAATCAGTTTTGTTATTTATCTACCTACGAATTCTTCAGGCTGAGTCAATTGTTTAATTATAAAAGAAAGAAGTCACTTCTTCTTTTCTCTTTTTCATAAGAGAACAATAATGCCATTTTTCAAACAATAAATAAAAATTATGCCAAATACAGTTACTGTGTTCTCAATAAAACGCGTATACGAAAGATCTCTAAGCGATATTCCTACAATAAGAGCACTAATTACAAATTGCTATCTATTACAAATGATAACGGCCAAAGTATTTTACCTGCCTATAATGCAATGGAAAATCAAAATCTCAGTTCACTCAACAGTTTCTTCAGTAGCGATTGTAAATTTTTTGTCAAAGTACCGTTTGTACCTGCAAACTTTTAGTCCCGCACTATTTACTGTAGCATGAAATCGGTTCCTTTTACTTTGAACGATTTACTTTAGCTACTGAAAAGGTACATGAATAAAAGATGAGAGGGCCTGCGTGTAGCATTAAGTGGAGGTTTCGTCTTTCTTTCCAATCCTTACGCTGTGACGTGTCACAGTCTCTGTTGCTTGAAAGAAACAACAAATCAAAACTGCGCCATTATTTACTATCGAATACTCAGTGAATCAATCAGGGAATGGATCGGTTTCTTCTACAAACAGGTAGTAATATTATTTGAGGCTTCGCTTGTTCTGATTGAACTGCAGCTACAAGAAGATCTGAGTAGCTGGTAGAAAATCTAGTGTTTTTTTGGCTTTTACACCTTTTAGATCGTCGGACTTGTTCTTTGATTTACAACACAAAAGATGTGTATATTATATGTTCCTTTTTCTCAATGAAGTATCTGCAAATACCAGAATCACTTAGTTTTATGTGAGCCGACTCGATGTAAAATGACCTTCTAGACTCATATTTTACAATTCTAAAACTATTAGTAAAAGACACGCTGATATAATAAATACAAAAAAATCTCAAAAACTTCCTAAGCTATTTTATTTATTTTTGAAATTGAATTTTTGAGCTTATCAAAAATCACTCTGTAGTAGATGACGTCACTATCCTACATTCTGTAGGAACGACGCGAATGCTTTCTATCACTTTAACAAAATACTTTATATCAGATGCGTTACATATTTATTTGTTTTTTTTACTTTTAATTAATATATTCCTTTATCCGACTTTAATGTGACAAAATCATATAATTTTTCGTTGTGATTACAACCTTATTTCTTTATAACAGGACAAACACAGTATGTAAAATCAGTCCCAGTTAGCCTCGGATTGTTTACTATATAAGACTTTTCTCGGTCTCTTTTGTCCCGAGCCACCTCTATGTAAAAATCTAATAAAATTTCATACATAGGTATTTTTAATAGATAGTCATTCTTTGATAGTTTGTAGATAACAACAACTCAAATAGTAGCCTTGATACTGGCGATATACAATCGTGTCTTTTGAAAAAAAAACCTGTTTAATCGATTTATTTGAACAGTTCGGTCTGAAAATCCAAACAAAATTTGTTATTTTTTTCTCAATTTTATTCTTGTAAAATTTTTGTTGATTTCCCTTTACAAAAAAACCCAACTCAAACCAGGAAAATATTTTACATTTCAACGAAAAGTTTAATGAAGAGTAGAAATCGATTATCAGCGAACAAAGGCGATGTTCCAAGTTCATTAATCCTCCACAAAAGAATTCATTCTCTCGAATGAGATTGGAAATTGAATTTTTAAAATAGGAATTTTATGACGTCACTACGCGGTAAAATTGCGCTAGCCAATCATCTGAGCCAGCGAAGCGCAGGAATAACCGCAAATGCTATAAACAGAGATGGCGCCACCGCAGCATAGGTCCTATGGACAATTAAATCTGAATAGAATAGTAGGTACGGTCGAAAGCAAGTCAGATTACACACTTTGGACTTTATACAACGCTTATGTCGCGGGCATAAGATTTAAAACTTAACTGCGAATGATCTGCAATGATGACTTGATCAGTGTACATTCATAATATTTTGCAAGTTAATGAAAAAAACATCAGACGGTCCTGTTCGTTATTTAAATGTTTAAAAGAGGCGTCAGCTTTTTCTTCGCTAACAAAGTTTGTAATAATAATAGTCTAAATCGATTGCATCCAACGGATTTTATATTTACTCTGTAAACCAAAGTACATATAATTAATTGCGCCTTGAAATTTTCTATATGAGGTATGTTTTCAAAAGAGAAAATTACGAGTAAGTTCAAAATTTTCACTCAATAACGGCATTTACAGTACAGCATTTAAAGCTTTCATGTTTAAAGAGATATTAAAAAATAAGGTCCTTTGTAATTTACTAAATTAAATATCTGTGTTCACGTCGCACTAGCGTACTATAAATATTTTAAAGAAATAATGAAACCCATTTCGCAAGGAGAGATTAAATGTTTCTGTTTCTTTAAAATATTTATGGTCCATAAAGAAGTAACGAAACTTCTTTATTTTTGTTAAATGGCAAATGAGCTTCTTTAATGAAGTCTTACGTGCCAGTGTTACGTAACTGATACAATTACACGATTTTTCACGGGTACATAATTTCAAGGAAACAATGCCGTAAGAGAGGACTTTATTCATCCGCCATTTTGTTTTTTTTATCCTTAAAATGCTCTGGAACTATTTAATATACACTGTTTTGGCATGTAAAATTGTGACCTCATAGAAAATCTATATATAAATCGTGTTTTTGCAGGTTTTGGTTGACTAGCTAGTCAATATTCCTAAGGGTGAAAATAAGGTTCTGATTGATGGTGTTTTTGTTAAACTTACCGGCTACTTTGGAGTGATATGCGACGCCGACGCCACACACGCCGTTATCGCGAGCCGCCGCCACTTCTCCTGCACATCTCGTCCCGTGACTGACGACAAAACACGTTTTATTAGTAACTAGCTGTGCACGCGACTTCGTTCACGTGGACTACATCCTTTCATGGTCAGTTTTACCCCTATCTCCCCTAATATTCGAAACAAAAAGTAGTCTATATTTTAATCCAAGTTTCGAGCTATATTTGTGTCAATTTCATATCTCTAACTTAAAAATAAACATTTTCCCACATAAACTTTCAAAGGTGGTATTACTCCAGTCCCCCCCCCCCCCTTATTTTCTAACAAAAAGTAGCCTATGTCCGTTCTTGAGGTTCAACGTATACCTATACCAAATTTCATTAAAATCGGTTGAGAGATTTAAGCGTGAAAGCGTAACAGACAGAGACACAGACGAGAGTTAATTTCGCATTTATAATATTAGGAGGAATTTCTAATATAAATCAAATGTATGGAAACGGCTAGGCCCTTGGGGCGTGACCAAGTGGCAGTTGTCGAACTTTAAAACCGTTTCTACAAGTTTAAATTCTATATGTAGGATCGGGTGGAAAATGTGACATAGTGTGGATATCGTGCAATGAGAAATCTTGGTAGTGTATGTAACAATTATAGTAAACTTCCGCTATAGATCGACAATCACAGAACATCCGGTTGATTAGTAAGTTGCTGATTTGACTTTATCATAGTTGATTGGTTGTGGAAATGGTAGGGGGAAGCCTATAAAACTCCGGTATCCGACTCGGAACGCGCTCAGTCGTGCGACAAGCTCGCAAGTGATAACTACACTTTGGTATTAATAACTGTAATTGTTTCGGTTATTTTGATGTCTTGAAGAAATATACAGTGAAGGAGTATTTTCGAGTTTTTTTTTATTCAAACGTTTCTAAGAGCTAGGAGTATTTTACAAATTCAGAAGTGGGATCGAGGTCACAAGTCCTACAAAAAGGTATGGTACGTTTATAGATTTTCATTTTTTTTTCTTTCCTTTTTTAGAATGTGATAGTTATGAATTAATGCAAAAGGTATTTCGTTTCTCGTGTGATAACGGATGAACTAAAGGAATGGGATTTATATACTTTATTGATTAATTTCTAAGAATTTTATCTTGAAAAAGATAAATAGTATCCCCTCGTAAACTAAGCACTCTTACGGTTCTGTGAATACTCACCAGGGTCACACTGGAGTATTTCGCGGGGCAAAAACGCTGACTGTTTGATGTTGTCGGGAGAGTATCCCGCAAAATCAAATTTTCGGTTTTGTATGATGAGTTGTGTGTTGCTTGGTCAGGGCTACACTCTGAAGGTAGACGCATAAGTTCATCTAACTAGCAGAGTGCTCGGTTTGAGTGGAAGTTTATTAGACACCTTCAGCTGTAATTGCCTTGCCAGGGCTTCTCTCTGGAGGCATGCGTTAAGAATCATTTCTTTTTACACTGTTACATCACACAGAAAAACAATTGATACTCGCTGCTTAAACAAATCTTTTAAATTTCAATGTGCATGAGAAACCTTGGAAACGACCAGTTAGAGTCCACTCTAGCCGACAATATCGTTACTAATAACCTAATTTTAGTAGGTTTAATCCCTATTAAAAAAAAAAGGTCTTATACCACCTACTTCACTATTTACTGCTGAAATGTTTGCTCTTATGAACATTTTAGTTCGCCTTTGAATTGATAGTGACTAGTCGAACTATTAAAATTTTATATGCCCAATGACGCCATTATGATATGAAATCTTATCGTAGAAAAAACCTTATTTGAATAGTCAAATAAAGTTTTTTTTTTTTAGATTCTTTCGATATTATAGATGTAGATAGGATCACATACATTATTATATACAAACCTGCGTTTTACAAGTTTCAGATAGCGAATTAACAATGGATGTCGATGATGACGATGGACAACAGCTAGCACCTAGTGATGAAGAGCAAGTGACGTATCCAAAAAGTCCTATACTGCAAGGGTCAAGGACACTTGTGGACGTGCACTGCCAGCCCAATGTAAGAACGAGATCTGAAAGGATTTTAAAAACCCCAAGAGCAGGCCGTGATCGGAATCAATCTTATGATACCGTTGCTTCGAGAAGGCGTAGCCGAAGCCGCAGCAATTCTAGCTATCATGGACGCCATAGAAAACATAGTCGCACACGTAGTCGAAGTATCTTGAAGAATGAGAGGCTAAGAGAAGAGTTGGAGTTAGAAAGGCAACGTTTGCGAACGTTGGAAAGTCAACTGAAGAAGGAGCGTGAACGTCGGAAATATCGGGAACTGGAACGACATAGAGGTATGGAGCTCTGTATTCAGAGACGGAGCACTAAGGACAATGATGAGAAAACCGATAGGTTCAATGAATCTATTGGACGGAGCCCTACAAGGGACAAGGAAGCCGGGAGGCCTCGGTATGAAACAACATCTAATTTATTTACAGAATTAATCAAAGTAATTAAAAACCAAAGTTACGAACGCGATAGTTTTCCTGCTCTGAACAATGTATTGCCTGAATTTGACCCATTAAGTAAGGAACAACCCATCAGTATTTGGCTGGGCAAAGTTGATAAATGTGCCGAAATATATAACTGGAGCAATAAACAAATCATCCACTATGCTTTGCCAAAGCTGTCGGGACATGCCAAGCTATGGTATCAGGCTTTACCATCACTTAAACGGACTTGGGCAGAGTGGAAAGTACTCTTGATGGAATCATTTCCAGCTACCGAAAATTATGCAGAATTATTGACAGAAATGTTAAACAGAAGAGCCCGTTTTGGTGAATCCCTAGAGTTGTATTATTTTTTTAAAATCAATTTACTAAATCGCTGCAAAATTTTTGGCAAAGAAGCTATTGATTGTATCTTACACGGCGTAGATGATAGGGGGGTTAGATTAGGTGCCCAAGCGGCTAGTTTTGAAAAACCTGAACAAGTTTTACAGTTTTTTAAAACATTGAAATCTCAAATGAAAGATAATGCACATGAGATTAAAAGAGATCGAAAAATACTTTCCAATAATAACAGAGTAACAAACAAAAATCGTGACATAAACCACCTCAATTCACGACAGAATACTGATAACCTAATATGTTTTAACTGTCGAGAAAAAGGACACCCATGTTCTAAATGCCCCAAACCGATTATTAAGTGCTCATATTGTCATCTGATTGGTCATTTGATTGCTGATTGTCCAAAAAAGAATTCTAAGCCTGAATCTAGTAATGAAAAGAGTGTTTTAAGGATTATTATGAACAAAGATCAACAAAAAGACGAGCCCGTGCACTTACACATGGCTGACAAAAGTATAAATGACCGGTTGGATGACAATCCTAGCAATAAATACAAAATAGGAATTCAAATTAATGGTTATCCAATAGCGTGTCAAGTGGATTTAGGTAGTGAAGCCACATTGATACGGATGTTTGATGCAAAACAACTGGGCTTAAGCTGGGTAAGCGTAGATAGACCGTTGTTACGTGGGTTGGGCAATATTCCTTATATCCCGTTAGGAAGGATTCAAGTTACTATTGAAGTGCATGGAGTCTGTGAAAAAAATGTTGACGTTTATGTGGTCGACGATCATTTAATTAATAGTCCCGTACTTTTAGGGCATACCTTTACTGAAAGACCTAATGTTCACATTATTAAAACAGCCACAGAAGTTAGATTTGAAAAGGTAGGCGAATGCAACAATACAAAGCTACTTCTCAAATCCGTAAGTAACTTAACTGTTGCTGAAGGGGAAATGAAAGCAGTTAGGGTTAACTCTGATGAACAAATTAGTGGAAATGTGTACGTTGGTGGTTCGGTAAGGGGGTGCCAAGGGTGTGAATATTATCTTTTGCCGGGCGAATACGAGATGCATTCAGGTACGTGTTTATTACTAGTACAAAATTTAGGACCTCGACCTTTAATTATTGAAAAGGGTTCCTTAATTACTAGGGCTAGGTATTTACATACTGAAAAACGTGTACAAAATGTAACTGTTGAGCCGGGTCAGGTATTGTTAAATGAAATGTCTGCTTATAATTGCGGAAATAACATATCATCTAATGAAAAATATAAATTAGACGAGCTGCTAAACAGATATGCAGCCTGTTTTTCAACTGGCTTACATGATTTGGGCTATACTACCGAAGCGGAAATGGTAATTCAACTCAAAGATTCTGAACCGGTAGTATACAGACCATACAGAATGTCGCTTTCTGAAAGACGACTTGTGCAGGGTATGATAGATGAAATGGTGGGTAGTGGAATAGTTCGAGAGTCTAATTCTCCATACGCATGTCCTATTGTCCTAGTCCATAAAAAATCCGGCGAGAAGCGACTTTGCGTCGACTATCGTGCACTCAACAACAAGACTAAACGGGACCATTATCCTCTCCCTCGAATTGAGGATTTACTTGATCGATTATCTGGACAAACTGTGTTTACGACCCTTGACCTTGCATCAGGTGATCATCAAATTCCAATAGCAGAAGAATCTATCGAAAAAACTGCATTTGTTACACCGGACGGTCAGTACGAATATAAACGTATGCCATTCGGTTTGGCAAATGCGCCAGCCGTATTTTAAAGAGTAATGCACAAGGTTTTGGCTAAGGTTAAATATGTTATCATATATATGGATGATATATTAATACCGGCGACGTCATTTGATGAAGGGTTGGCTCGTTTAGAAGAAGTGCTTGATATTTTGAAAAAGAGCGGATTGACTCTTAAAAAGGCAAAATGTAATTTTTTTCAGAAAAGTATCGAATTTTTGGGGTTCGAAATAAGTAGAGGAGGAATTAAACCCGGTTTGCAAAAGACACAAGCTGTTTCTAAATTTCCCACTCCAACGTCAACGCATGACGTCCGCAGATCCCTGGGCTTAGCCAGCTTCTTTAGGAGGTTTGTTAGAGATTTTGCGATTATAGCCAGGCCTTTGACGGTCCTCCTGAGGAAGGACGTACCTTGGAAATGGACAAAAGAGCAAGATCAAGCATTTGAAGCGTTAAAACGTTTTCTTATTGACAGACCAGTTTTAGCTTTGTATAATCATACAGCTGAGACACAATTGCATACGGACGCAAGTAAAGTAGGATTGGGAGGAATTTTACTACAACGTTGTGGTTCGAACCCATGGCGCCCTGTAGCCTATTATAGTCGTCAGACTACTGTAGATGAACAAAAACTACACTCGTTTGAATTAGAAACATTAGCAGTCGTATGTTCATTAGCCAAATTTCGTGTATACTTGCTCGGTGTCAAATTCACAATTGTCACGGATTGTAACGCTTTACGCTCTACATTCACAAAACGCGATTTGGTTCCACGTATTGCGAGATGGTGGATCCAATTTCTAGAATATGATTGTAAGATTGAATACCGGGCTGGAGATAAAATGGCTCACGTTGAGGCACTCAGCAGGGGTCCAATTGACGACAAAGATGAACCATCGTACACCATAGATGTTCTTACGGTACATGTCGAAGACTGGGTTAGTACTGTTCAATCGGGCGACGCAGAAATAAAAATTATCAAAGAGGTCTTGGAGGATCCTGCTTCAGCTAGGGTGGCCAATATTCACAAAGAATACAAATTAAAAAATGGTAAGGTATATCGTATCATTGACGAAAACACAGTACGCTGGGTTGTTCCTCGAGGCGTCCGATGGCAGCTATTAAAGTCCAACCATGATGACGTAGGTCATTTTGGTTTTGAAAAAACCCTTCAACGATTACGTTCATATTATTGGTTCCCTAAAATGCGTCGCTTTACAAAATATGTAGCTGCATGCTTACAATGTGCACATCACAAAACTCCTTCTGGAGCTAAAGAAGGAGGATTACACCCTATTCCCAAAGTTGACACTCCTTTTCATACTATACATGCTGATCATTTGGGGCCATTTATACGCAGCAAGCATTTTTATGCTTCTGTATCTGCTAGTTATTGTTGATTCTTTCACTAAATACGTAAACTTGACTCCGGTACGTAGCACTAAAACAAAAGATACCATCAAAGTCTTCAAAAATTATTTCAGTTATTTTGGCACTCCCACTCGGCTAATAACGGATAGAGGTACCTGTTTTACTAGTAACAAATTTAAATCATATATTCATAAAATAGGTTTAAAACATATTTTGAACTCTGTTGCTACTCCGCGTGCTAACGGACAGGTTGAGCGATATAACCGCACTATATTGTCTTCTCTCAGTACCATGTCCCATGGCCAAGATCCGGCCAAGTGGGACGAATATGTCCAAGATGTTCAAATGGGTATTAACTCTACGATTCATGAAGTAACAAAGAAATCTCCAACCGAGTTGTTATTTGGTAGGAAAGTTATAAATCCTTCTCAAGCAATTTTGTGTGATGTTATCGACGAGATGGGGGGCGGGATGATAGGACAAAATATAGACAAAGTCAGAGAACAAGCTAAAAATCTAATAGACATGGATCAAGAACGAAATAAAAAAAGATTTGACAAACGGAGGAAAATGGGCACACAGTATAAGGAAGGTGATCTAGTTAGGGTTATCAGGGCTATAACGGGCGGAACAGGACAGTCAAAAAAACTTGAGGCAAAATGTCAAGGACCTTATAGGATTAAAAAAATATTACCGCATGATCGTTTCATTATTGAAGATACACCTCTAACAAAAAAGGGCAAGCGTTTTGAAAGTACCGTGTCACTTGATAAAATATTCCCCTGGTTAAGTTTTGATAACGACCCTACTAGCGATACCTCGACTGGCAGTTCCGTTGATGAGTAATCATTGTTTAGTTCAGCAGTGACGGTGACATATTTTTTTTTTATTTTAGCATGCATTAGATGTTGATTTCAATACCATTTTGGAGCATGATTAGATGAAATCATGACGGAACATGCCTTAAGAGGTGTGCCTTGAGGTACGAGGACGTACACTTGAATGTTAAAGACGGATCTTTAACATCGTAGTTGATAATTATTATTAATTATTTTGATTAGTACAATGTTAAAAAAAATATTATTAGTATAATATAAAGAATGTAAAACATTAATTTATATATGTATAAATATTGCAGTATTTTTTTTCTCAATTTTAAAGTTCTGGTAATTTTGGCAGCTCCTTAAACATATTTTGTATAGTGTTAAAAATTAGAAAAAAAAAATTTGTAAGATCATAATTTATTTAAACTGTAACGAAGGGACTCGTTTCTAATCGGATGGCCGACTGTAACAATTATAGTAAACTTCCGCTATAGATCGACAATCACAGAACATCCGGTTGATTAGTAAGTTGCTGATTTGACTTTATCATAGTTGATTGGTTGTGGAAATGGTAGGGGGAAGCCTATAAAACTCCGGTATCCGACTCGGAACGCGCTCAGTCGTGCGACAAGCTCGCAAGTGATAACTACACTTTGGTATTAATAACTGTAATTGTTTCGGTTATTTTGATGTCTTGAAGAAATATACAGTGAAGGAGTATTTTCGAGTTTTTTTTTATTCAAACGTTCCTAAGAGCTAGGAGTATTTTACATGTAGTACTGAATTTAATCACAACTATTCACAAAGTTACGAAACCAATGCACTAGGCGACACGTGTAACAGTTCCGAGGCGACTTCTTCTCTCCTTGGCTGCTTGATTGGAAGTGAACTAAGTCCAGTCCGAATCCATCGTCACGACTCTGTTGAAGCGCGCACCGGAAATCATAGTTGTGCGGACGAGCCACTTGGTGGCGCGCTTGCGTTTCGTTTAGTGTCCCTACTCATGACCGGATGCGACATATAGATTTCACATTTCAAGATCATGTGACTTAAGTGAAATGTCAATCACAAATATTAAAAGCTTGTCGAAACGATATCGTAGTTCGACCCACGATAATATTAGTAAAACTATGTATTACCCGAGACTTCGTTTACGTCTTGTCGGGATAAAAAGTATCCTATGCCATAGGATATGGCATATTTAAAATATTAAACTACAAGAATGTACCACGTATGTATCTTAAATTTCGGTCATAACTTCTTCTTAAATTTCATAATTATTCAAGACCGTACTCAGGAAGTTTTGACACGAACATTTTCCCACAAAACCCTATCTTATAAATATGTAAAGTACATACGTCTATGCTTGTGGCTCGAAAATATTATTTTAATAACATAATTCGGTAAACGCGTAATCATAACGCAGTTTAACTTCATTTCTAAAGAAAAAATATCAGGTTTCATTGGCTGACTAATACCTAGGTCCAATATTTTACGATTCGTAATATGTCAAAAATGAACTATCCGATGTTCTCCAACCGACTACGAGTCGTTAATACCGTTCCACAATTTACTTTCCATATCAGCTGTCATCAGTCGTCCGTCGGTCGATTTAGCTTACGCCTCGTATAATTTATTTGTATCCGTAACTAGAATGGATTGTTTTTCAAATATTGGAACCCGGCATTAGAGTAATGACAATCAAATATTTAATTTCGGTATTATTACCTATAATCCATTTTATTATTTTTATAGTACTATGCGCCGTACTAGCGAACTTTAAATATTAGAAACAGAAAAATTTTGGTAAGAGCAGCACGCGCGATACGTGAAGGTCGTGGGTTCGAATCCCGCACCGCAAGGGAAGATAAAAAATTTCTGTTTCTAATAATTATTACCTGTATTTTTAAAAGGGGAAATGTCGTTTACTAATGATTTAATCTAAGAAATGTAATAAATGAAATCATTTTGCGCCATTATTGTTATACTCACGTAAAGTCTACGAGCTTTAGCCTTGTTAGTAAGAAATATCTGATACAAATAAGGCAATCAATAAAACAGGCTTTTATCATAATTTTTATCCAGTCGAAAGCACGTTAGATTATGACTTTAGACTTTGTTTCACCCTTGTGTCGTTATCTAAAGACAAATATTGAACTGTAAGTGTTCAGTGTGAAGTACTAAAGACAGTAAGTAAGTACACGAGTTCCTAAACGAATGCGACAGAAGCATTTTCAATTTGAATCCAGAAATACGCGCTCTTTGATGAATTATCCTTGTATTCTGGAGAATGCGGGATGTCCCGGACAGATTCACGAAGGCATCTCGAACTTACGCTTTGAGAGAAATTCCATTTGCTTTAGTGTTTGAGATTCCAACAGTTCATGTTGAGACATGAGACAGGACGCATTGTGTTAAGAGGTTATTTTTAAACCTTAGAAAAAATCTATAACTGTGTCTGGCAGTGGCATCGTAGCTCCCAAACATATGAGTCAATTTTTATTTTGATTTTTTAAAGGTAAATTAGTAGGAAATTTTCGAACTATAGCTATGGTTCAAAGAAGGCCGCCGCTGCGAAATGTCAGATTACCTAGATATTTCAACACAATTATTTGAACATAGCCAACAAATAAAAGGGCTTCAGTAACACTTAACATTATGACGGCCGGGAGTTCTTTTGAATTTATTTTTTAAAACATAAACGAAAGTCCTTAAAAATAATTCTTAAAATATTTTTACCAACAAGCACACAAACCCGTAAAACTATAACTATAATAATCAGCAAGTTTTCATTAATTCTTGTAACCTTCAAGGACATCCATTTTACTTATAAGGTATGGAAGCCTAGATACGCGTGCTTGAGAACTTACAAAAGTTGGTACTAGTCGCTTTTTCTTCAAAGTCGTACGGCTTTCAAGAAGCTCTAACTTAGATTGCCTCTAGAATACTTTACTTGCCCTAAGCTCGAATGCTCACAGCATCCCAGTTTCAGTAGTCGTTTGTAACTCAAACGAAATGTCTAACTCTGTGGAACTTGTTTACTGCGTAAAAGTTTAATATTTTCAAAGAAGCATCACGGCTAGGATTTTAGCGACTTACATAATTATTTAATTTAGTCGCGATATTAAAATTTTGACTGGAACACTGCTACAAATCTTCATTAGGGACTAAATACAGATAATAATATGGTATTAATTTAATTCAAATTGGATGTAACGTATTCAGTATTAAGTGTTTTATTTGCTACCACAATCAAACTACAAATAATTAACGGCGGCAGGCCGGTTATAATACAACCTCATTTTAATAATTTTAAGGAAAATAAGTTACCTATGTTCGGAAAAAACCGATGTTCTTTTGTTATTTTCTCCTTTACATTTTTCCTCGCATCCCACGTCACGCGCTTTCTAATTTTCTCGGCATTTATTTTATTTGTATTTTACAACTGTCAATTTTACAATTATGTATATTTAATCCAATTTTCCAAATTCGACTGATTGAGTTCGCGTCACTCAAACTTCTTTGAGAAAGTTTTTAATTCGGAAAATGTTCTTTGTTGCACGGTGAATGGTAATTTGAAGCGAATTTGCGAAGCTTTCAGTCAAGGAATAATGCTTTTGTCCGAAGTTGTTTGAATCCGCGGCTGGCTGATTAATCATTTAACGCCTTAGTGATGGATTAGTCTTATGATTATGGATTTATATTTATCCTTACTAATATTATAAATGTGAAAGTTACTCGGTCTGTTCGACTTTCATGCCAAAACTATAAAGCGATTGAAATTAAATTGGGTACACTGATAGTCTTAAATCTGTGAAAGGACAAAGCTACGTTGTTATGCCAAAAAAGGGTTGCAAAGGGTTGGACGACGAAAGTGTTGTCATTATTGAAGATAGAAGATTGAAACTTCTTTCTTAGGCTGTCTATTATCTATAAAAATTGACATTCAAAGATTGTAAAATTTCCTGCGGTGCATAGCATCAGATTTATACAGCTGTCTCTATTTTAATTTCGTTCGATCTCTTATTTTTCCGTAAGTGTTTCGATTGTATCGAAATGTATCCTTAAGTTCTCCAGATTTCGAACAGAGATGTCCAAAATGGACCCGGCTAGGGCTTGAAGCCACTATCCTTGGTTAAGCATCTAGGAGGGTTAACCGCTATTTATTTATTTATAAATTTTCTTATACTAAAAAGAAAAAATGGCAGGCTCAACGAAAGGAGCATACCAGTCAACTCAAATTATTCCACCCAAGTACTCGTAAAGAGAAAATCGTTGCTCTATACAGATTAATAAAATTGATGTTTTTGCTATATTTTATAATATACATTTATGCTATATTTTCATTTATGTATTTTCACAATTTTCTGTCTGTTTCAGTTGATAAAAACGGATAGACTGGAAGATAGCTAAAGTAAAAAGGCATAAAATAGACATAGATATAATAGGTATAATTGTAAACTCTGCGAACTAAACATTTTTTTGTATAAATTCCACGCGGGTACTGCAAGAAAATAATGTAGCATGGGTAGTGTACGCACCTGTTGAACCAGTCGTCGGTGTACCGCGGGTAAGGGAACGGGTCGTTGCTGCTGAAGTCGTATGACGCCTCTGCGTTCTGAAACAATGACTTAAAGTTAATATAAAAAGGTAGATATTTCCGTAACTTTACCCTCAGTACAACTATTTTACCAGTGGAGTAGCGGTGGTTTTGAGTATCCCGTAGTATCACCATTAAGGTCTATATTCCCATGGCGCTGTCACTGACGATGAGAGGTGCGGGGCGGTTTTAGTGGGTAGTTCGCTCTTTTCAGAGCGGGGGAGACATGCATCTCCCTACACTACCTTCCACGCAGCTCCCTCCTTAAAAAAACGCGATTAACGCAATGTGATCCCACGGGGTGTATTAGTGGGTAGGCCTGGCGAGAGTTCCTCTTACGCTACCACTTCCCTGGGGTGACGGTACAGTGTTACTTAGTAGGCTCACCGCCCTAAATTAGGTTGGATCTTGGTGTTCCTGAATAGACGCTGTCAGGTAGTATCTGTCGGTCGTTAGGTGATTACAGAAGAAGGGAAAACATTCGTTTGAGACCAGATAATTCGAGCAACCGAAGCTTTATATAATTGTTCAAACAACTATGTATTTACACAACTTCTTTTTTTTAATACAAATCTTGAAAAATGTTTGCAATAGTTTTATTAGATCGATTGATAGATATACTTTATTGCACAAAATGTTACAGATATAGGTTTTGCAGACAATTTAGGCGGTCTTATCGCTAGGAAGCAATATCTTTTAGACAACTTTTAGGTAAAGGAAATAGTAAATGACGGAATACAAATTATTTTCTATTAATAGAAAAGTTTTATACCATCAAATTATGATTTTCAATGAGTACCAAACGCCCCACAACGTGTGGTTACTATGATCGTCCGGTAGTTGAGCAAACGTGTACCTTCGTGCGTTTTCAGTATTTTTTCAGTTTCTTTAGGCGATTTTAAGTTATTTACAGGTGCGCAACCTCAAAATATCTCAAAATAAACTTATTATAGACATTCACAAACGAACTATTTTTATCGCACTGTTGGGCGCACGTCTTTTGTGTTTTACGCGGTTCCGGTCTGTCCTAGATTACGTTTTTCTAGGGGATCTAATATAAAGACATAAAGTACCTCGTGTGCGCAGGCCTGGTGCCTGCTTGGTTTTAGCCAAGAATCTATGTATTTCCAACCAACTTGACTCAGTAATGTAGGTAAGAACCCTATTGTAGTTCAAAGTTTTCACACAAATTGTGTTTAGCATAGTTCCTTAATTGTCTAGTAAGTTGATTACAAATTCCGGTTTAACTATGTCGCATAAATTACAAGTTGATTTGGCAGCTTTAGTAAATATATTTTTTAAATAATAAAATAAAATTTCAACTAAAAGTAAGATTAACATTATATTATGTATATTATTAAATACATATAATTCAAATATAAAATGCAAAATTTTAAAGTTAAAGTTATCATTTTAGAGATATATTTTATGGAGTTTATTTTTTTGTTTTAGGAATAAAGAACGTCCATTTTTTTATATTACACTTCAAGATTGACCTCATCCCACCTGATGTTAAGTGGTAATGAGGTCCTAGCTTAAGGGCGACAAGTACAGCATAAAAAAGCTGTTACTAATGCTGCTACTAATGTAGCACCCCCCAGAGCCCTTGAAACCTTACTCCCACACAGGAACACCACAGCACAGAAGTGATTGTGATTTGGCTGCGGTCTTTTAATGCTATGTCCCCACTAGTCAGAGCAGTTGGAAATTATCTGGTCTTCAAAACTTGATATATGCTTTTTTTGCTTGCAGCCAGCCTCAAAATCATTAAAACATGTGTCTGTCCTAAATACAAATGATTTGGAATGTTTTCTTAAGTTTTCCTGACTGACACAACTTTTTACCAAACATATTAATTCTAAAATACTTTGCTAACCTACTAACCTCTTGTCAAGAGCAAAATTAAGACAAAATCTGAACAATCCGAGGCTGTACAAATGAAAAGAAATAACAAGTATTATGTTGCCGAGGAAAACTTCTAAGGAAATAAGCTTGTTTACACAAAGAAGCAAAATTACTCCAAGTCAGAAACGTCTCTACTTAGTTGTTGGGTACTTTTAATAGATGGAAACCGTCAAAGATTTTCCTATTTCATTACGCCTCCTCAGCATTTTCTATTGACTTTTCTTGCGTGAATTTATAATTCAGAAGGAGTCTCCAAAAATCTGTTCACTTATTCCACAAATATTCGGTAACGGACTCGAATTCGGGAACTTTTGTCTTTTTCGCAAACAATACAATTAGACAGTGACAAAGGATTGACTGCGAATCAAAAATATTTATGACGTTTGCGCTGATGTAAAGACAAGATGTGATATCATCAAAGCAATTTCGTACACAATATACAAGCAGACACATAATTGAGTCAATTTATGTGTTAAGATCATAATCTGATGACTTTAGTCCTAGTTACTACAAACAATATCAAAATTGAGCTCTTTATTTGGCCTGTACTAAAATCTTCCTGACGCTAATTCTAAACGCACACAGCGAGATGAAATTTTAAGTTCGCCATTGTACCTACATGTACTAGTAAACACAAAAAGTAAGGTATCAGTAATTAAAAAATAAATGATATTATCGACAGTGGAAAGTTAAAATGCTTATTTGTTGCCTAGTTATATTATTTCGAATACAATGTTTGTCAAGTACCTACATATATTTTTAATACCTCTTGTTTTCTTATTTAATTATACTTATTCTTGATGTATATTTATTAATAGGCTTAATATTTAACAGGCTTTCAAAATTATTTATTACATTGTTTGCGGTCACTCTGCATAGTTTACGTCTTTCACACATCCACAAGCAAAAATGCTTGACTGTACCGTACGAAAAAAAAAATAATATATTAAAAATTAAAATATTTCATTAGAAATAAAAAAATAACGATTTGCGGACAAAAATTTGAGTCTCAACGTTAAACAATCATTTTTGACATATTGTTTAATAGTTTATTGTGAAGGGTAGATTTCTGTAGATAATTCGCTTAACTATAAGCGTTCTCGCTTACAATAGAAAACATTTACTTTTAATGGGATCTAGAAGAATTATGCAAATCTCCGGGTTAAGGCGATCGAATTATTTTTAACACCGTTTTAATCCGTCTAGGGTTGCCGGTCATGGAATAGTTTTAAGTGTGGACAAGACAGTTTAGGGCGTCAATTTTTAACAGCGGTTTTTCCTCTTTTGTTAGGATGGGAAGTTAATCGCACATACTCTTGATACTAAGTTACTATAATCGCCTATGTATAAGCTACAGTATATGCTAGACCTCTAAGGCCTCCTATTCTAAGGTCTACTATTAATTTTTCACTCGTATTGGTTGCAGCGTAATGTTATATGGCTAAAAATATTCTCTCGAAAAAACTATTTTTTCAATTCGAGCCTGTATAACCTGAGATACGCGCGGTCACAAACTAGCAAACATTTCAGCTTATAATTTAAGTATAAATATCATTTATCTTGTAGACAGCCGATATGAAGACTATTTAAAGTTATTTCCCTAGCCGGAATCAGTGTAATAAAATTTTCTTAAAAAAAAAACAAGTTGCAGTCAGCTATGGTCCCTATCAATCAATCAATCAATAATTTATTTGCAAGAATACAATTTTACAATTACATTTGGTCTTAAAATTAATATAGTAAGTAAGTTGTTAGTATTCTGCCTGCAAGCAGACGTGCAAATATCAATAACTGCGTCCGTATTTTCATTTTGCTTGAACAGGGACCAGCCCAATTGTTTTATTTAAGCAATGTATTTTTAGTTATAACAACATAGGTACTTAGATTTCTAAAAATCTAAAACGCTAATTGTTATAATAATAAGCTCAAACTTAAAAAACAACTAAGGAAAGTTGGCAACATCGATTAAAAATGCCCCACCTAATTTTTCATACTCAATGCCCTGGCGACCCTTGTACGGTTCGTACACTTAGAGAAAGGATTGTTGAATAGAAAGTCACTGGTAATAATCACTGAGAGTTTATTCTACGATAAAACTCACAAATACAATTAAAGGAGAGCTAGAGACTAAATGGTAAGTAATGGTGAAAATGATGTGAGTGAATACGCGCGATTGGTACGATGATCGATAAAACACTGAAGTACAAAATTAATGAATAGAAGGAAATTAAAATTACGCCACGAATTAGAACATGCGAGTCGGGTAAATTGCTGACTCGCGACACAGATATTCGATGTACGTTCAAAGATCGTACATGCTCCCGGGCGAGATAAAGTAGAGATAAAAAATAATGGTGAACCTATTTTATTCTAAATTAATATTTTTAAATGTGCAAGATGAGGTGAAAGTGGTTTACAAGATGAAAAACAAAGAATTCCTTATTTCTAATGGTTAGTCAGACGCTTGAAAATGTTTGCGAAAATTTGGCAACGATGGCAAGTTCACACACGCACTGACACTAGGCACTTGAGCCGTATTATCACTTACACTTTTGCATTGCTCATTAGAGCCACTAGAACCGCACTCTTTTACACTAACACACTGCACATTAGCACTGTAGGAAGCGTCGAGGGCGTTGCAGGAGCGCGAGCGCTGCGCTCGCCGGTGCGTGCGCCGTCGCCAGCACAGCCAGCCGAGCGCGCAGGACACAGCAATAGCCACAAATACGTAGATAGCCGAGTAATGGTGAATGTCATGATAGGAAATGATATCTGATACTCCTGGTGCGGAATTCATTTCCTTGATCTTATCTCCAATAACCTTTAGATCTTTCTCTAGCCCGTTAGATTCAATTTCAATGGTGGTATTAGGAATGGCTATGTTTATAATATTGTTGATAGGAGGTATTTCTGGCGTCATAATGTCTGGCTGGATGTTTACTTTATTGAAGAACTGCTTATGCGACGTTATAGTGAACGCGTCGCCCTTGATGACGCAACCGTTCCCAAGTGTGATGACGCCGGACTTGCGTAATCGTTCCGCAGCGATTTGCTGATCGCATATGATCCTTACAGGACACTCGCTGCAGCAGGTGTACAAGTAGGTATTAACCTTATGAAGCTGAGACCACGAATGTTCGCATGGAATGGTTAGCGTTTTGCAACCCCGTGTGAGTACATCTTTGACACACAGGCTCTGTTCCGACTTGAATTGATATAGTGGTGATTGTAATGGGCATAAATGTACATCGACGTCATACGAGACACAAGCTTGAAGAATGCGATCACTTATTGCCACGTAAATATCTTTTTGTAAGTTGATCGCAACATGACTGGCGATAGGCAGTAGGGTGACCATGTGATCGTGGGTTTCTCTAGGGACCGGTATTATCTTGTAAATGTCGAATAAATCTCTGCTTACAAGAGGAATCTTAATTTCAAATAATAAGAATTCCTTGGTAATTCTTGCTTTTACTTTCAGTAAATGGTAAAGTTTAGGTAACTGGTTAAAGATATTGTCTAATGGTAATGACAAGTCTTTAGGGATGCGTCCCGCAATCAATTGTAGTTCCTGTAGTAATTGTTCAGGCTTTAATAGATGCACATTGAAATTTCCGTAATAAATATTGGTAATGGCATCCAACAATGTATCTTGAACTTTTCGTAATTCAAACAGGATATTATTCGCAATGATAGTCGTCATAGCAAAGTCATTGCTAGTAATGATACCTTGCAATTCGGATTTCATCTCATTTTCCGCTTTTTCTAGACTGTTCAAGTGTTGGTTAAATATCTTGTATTGTTTTTCCACTGATGTCTTCGCCTTTTTCAACCAATTATATTCCGCTTCTACGATGGATGTTTGGTTCCGCCACAGACTCTCAAGATGCTTTTCATTGGTGTGTATCAGATTAATATCTTTCGTATATTTTTCGGCAAAATCTTCGTCCAATATTCCAAATAAAGAATGGGCAACGTAGCCTACGCCATTGATAAGGCCACGTCGCCGGCGATGAGTAGTGAGCGTCGGACATTGCTGGCTAAGCAACATTGCATTGTAGTGGTTGTATTCGTCATATCCATGACTTAGCTGTAGCAGGACTACGTCACACTGTGATTTCATTTTAGAATGGTGACATATGTTGGTAAGATGCGCTACGTATTTGTCGAACAATTCAGTACCTTGCCAATAAGGTTTAAGGTCTAAATATGCTATGAGCTTCCATTCATCGCGTATCAAGTACATAGTAGATGTTTGATCAAAATAAAACATGCTGTTGTTATTATTCAATGGTGATAGATTGTATGCACCTTGAGCCGGCGTAAACAGAATAGCGAATAGCGTTAATAATATAGTAGTAATGTAACTTAGCTTTGGTGTTTTATTCACTTTTGCTGATGTTTGGTTTATTTTAACAGGAGTGGTTTTTTCGTGATTTTGTGGTACTGATTTCGTCTCGTCTTGCTTATGATGCACTGGTAGAACTGAAAGTTTTACGACTGGCCGTTTCATGGTGCTATTTTTGGTTTTCAAGGTCACGACTCGAACCAATCCATCCTTCCCAGGGTGAAGCTCGAGCACTCTGCCCAAGGCCCATTTTCCCGCAGGTAAGTTACTATCGTGGATAATCACCACGTCGTTTATCTTAAAATTCTCCTCAGGGCGGCGCCACTTTGATCGGGCTGACAATAAAGTCAAGTATTCGGCTTGCCAACGCTTCCAAATATCTTGAAAGATTTTTTGTGTTAGCTGCCATCTGGTTCGTTCATCTCTCTCTGTTTCGAATATGGTAAGATTTGGTCCGCTAGCCAAGAAATGTGATGGTGTGAGGAAGTCTAAGTCATCTGGATCTTCGGTTAGGGGACAGAGCGGACGTGAATTTAAGCAACCTTCAATTTGTGTCAGTATGGTTGTGAATTCTTCAAAAGTGAGCTTTTGCTCACCGACTACTCTCTTCATATGATGCTTAAGGCTCTTCACGGCGCCTTCCCATAAGCCGCCAGCGGAAGGCCACGCTGGAGCGTTAAAGTGCCAGCTGATTCCCATCTCCGCGACTTCCGATAAAAACTCCTCATTCAAGACGTTCTGTTTCAGATTTTCGAATTCTCGGTCTAGAACTCTGCTAGCGCCGACAAAATTGGTGCCGTTGTCTGAGTACACATGGTGTGGAGTACCCCTTCTAGCAGACATTCGTCGTAATGCAGCGAGAAATGATGAAGTACTGAGGTCGGAGACCAGCTCTAAATGTACGGCTTTTGTGGCCATACAGATAAAAACTGCTACGTATCCTTTCGTTGTTTTCACTCCCCGACCTTTGTTGGCTTTGACAAGTACGCTTCCGGTGAAGTCAACGCCTGTATGGTGGAAGGGGCGGGAAGGATTACTCCTCGCTTCTGGTAGATCACCCATTAATTGTTGGTGTTTACTTGGTTCGTGTCTTCTGCATGGTACACATAGACGAATATACTTTTTGGTTACACGATTCCCGCTGACTATCCAATAGTTCTGTCTAAGATATGCCAGAGTTAATCTAGCTCCACCGTGAAGAGTTTGCTGGTGAGCGTGATTGATCAACAATTCCGTTAATCTGTGGTTTGGTGGTATGATAATTGGGTGTTTCATATTTGCATCGATGCATGCATTCCTAAGCCTGCCACCAACGCGAAGCAAGCCATTTTCGTCTATAAATGGATTTAGGCTATGAATTCTGCTGTTCTTGTCAATCTGGTTATCCTTCTTCAATTTGGTAATTTCTTGAGAAAACTCTCTATACTGAATAGTTTTGATGATCAGCTGCTTAGCATTATTTAACTCGGAACTAGTCAAATATGGTAATTTGTTTTGATTGCGTAGTCGCATTATCCAAGCGAGCACGCGGACGGCGCGGGTGAATGCACTATATTTTGTAATAAGATCCATTACGATGTTGTCGTCAGGCGCTCGTGTTACTAAATTGGTTTGTTGACATTTCTTTACCTCTAAATCAGTAGAATATATCCTATTTTCTTTGCTATAATGGTCACTGCATGTAAGCAGCCACTGTGGCCCCTGCCACCACAAAGGATGTTCTTTGGTTTGAGAGGCAGTTAGACCTCGACTAGCGCAATCAGCCGGGTTTTCTTCCGACTTTACGTATTGCCAGCTCTTTGGTGGAATGGTTTTAATGGTTTGACGCACGCGATTAGCCACGAATGGCTTCCATCGAGAAGGTTCTCCGTTGAGCCAGCCTAGAACGACCATAGAATCAATCCAAGCGTATGTTTTTATTTCGCATTCTTCATAGCAACTCTGAACCTTCTGCATCAGCTTAGATAGAAGAAGGGCGCCACAAAGCTCCAATTTCGGCAAACTAACGGATTTGCTTACTGGTACTAATCTAGCCTTGCCTGCCACTAAGACGATTGACGTTGTCTCATCTCTGGTGATCTTACAATATATCACGGCGGCATAAGCCTTGGTGGAAGCGTCACAGAAGCCGTGAAGCTCAATGGTATCTTGTTTTTTCATGCCGAGCCATCTTGGTAAGATTAGGTGGCCAACTTTTTGTATATCGTTCTTTATTTTTGTCCATTCGGTATTAATCGCTTCTGGTAATAGTTCATCCCAGGTCAACTGTAATTGCCAAACCTTTTGGAATAAAATTTTTAATTTGGTGGTGACTGGTGATAACCAACCAAGAGGGTCAAATATTTTTGAAATATCAGACAGAAGGCTCCTTTTCGTTGGATTAGTCTCCTCAAACTTTAACCTTAAATCCATTATGAATAAGTCGGTTTGTGGTACCCAGCGAAGGCCCAATGTTTTGGTGGTTTCCGATTGCTTGAACTCAAAGTGCTCTTGGTTATTTTGGTCTTGGTTGGTCGATAATTCAATGGCATTTGATTTCCATTTACAAAGATTGAAACCTCCAGATTTCAATAGCTTGGTGAGGTCTGATTTTAGTAGTTGACCTTCTTGAATGCTGTAACTGCCATGGAGCAAGTCATCCATATAAAACGACTCCTCTAAGACCTTGGTAGCATTGGTTTCTTGGTAGTTAGGTCTTTCGTCAATTGCCAGCTGTTTCAACGTCATCATTGCTAGGAACGGAGCAGCCTTATTGCCAAAAGTAACTGTAGTTAACATTAATATTTGTAGTAGTTCCTCAAGAGCGGCCCGCCAAATGATTTTTTGGTATTTTTGATCATCTTTATGTAAGCCGATTTGACGGAACATTTTCTCTATGTCAGCGATAAATGCATACGGGTATTTTCGCCATTTTAAGATTAAGTATTGTAAGTCCTGTTGTAAATTAGGACCCACCTCCATAAGATCATTCAGACTAAGTCCTGTTGATGTTTTAGCCGAGGCATTAAAAACGACTCTAAGGGCCTTGCAAGAAGGCTCAGAATCGGATTTTCCCACGCAATGATGCGGCTGGTAGCAATCGGGTTTCGTATTACTGTCACCGGCCGGAACCATGTGACCTAGTAAGCGATATTCGTCAATAATCATTGCATATTCTTTAGCAAGTGATTTATTTTTAGAAAATTTTCTTTCTAACTGGTAAAACTGAGCGAGAGCCATTGGTTTGGAAGATCCCAATAGTTTCTCATGGTTTGGTTTGAATGGTAATCTCACATGGTATCTCCCGCTTTCATCCCTCGTAGTCGTAGATTGGTAATACTTGACACAATTGGCTTCGGCCTCGGAGAGATCTGATGGTGATTGTGTGATGTCCTCTATCTCCCAGAATTTTTGCAATTCGTCTGTTTGGTTGATGACGACGTTGCAATGAAAGGTTTGGACATTGCCGCATAAGATCCATCCCAGTTGCGTCTCTTGCGCAACAGGATAACTTGGACCCATTTTTATAATACCGCTCATTATTATAGAAGAATAGACTTCCGCACCTAACAAAATATCAATTTGCTTGCTAATATAAAATTCCGGATCGGCTAAGTCAATGTTTTCAATGTACTTCCATGATGGTTTTTCATAAGAATTGTTTGGTAATTTATTTATAAGACTTTTCATTATAAATGCATCAGTGCTGGTTGTAAAATCGTTATGTAATGAAAATATCTGAATTCGAATAACCCCTTTACAGTTATTCTCCTTAGAACCGACACCAAAGATGACTCCTTTACAGCGCTGTCTGGATAACCCGAGACGTTGAGCGGCATTTTCGGTGATGATAGAGGTCTGGGACCCCTGGTCTATGAGCACCCTCATGATATGGTGACTACCATCTGCAGCCTGGACCTTAACCTTTGCTGTCGTCAAGAGGGTTTCGGCCACATTTTGGTTAGAAACATGGCATGCATTCCGGTCATACGTTGGTTTGATATTGCTGGTAGTCGCGGCCTCGTTTGATGACGCAAATAGTTCGTGTATTAAAGAGTTGTGTTTGTCGTTGCAATGACGGCACGTTTTGTTGGATAAGCATTCCTTTCCGTGGTGATCGAAAAGGCAATTTTTGCACAAATTATTTTTCGCAATAGTCTTGCGTTTAACATCCGGCCTAGATTCACGAAATAATTTACACAAGTATATCGCATGGTTTTCGTTGCAATGAGGACATCTTTTGGTTTCCACGTGCATGGTTTTGTATGATGTAGATGGCTTGGTAAACGATCTATTTGCTTGGTGACTGGTTGTTTGATGAAACGGTCTTTTGATACGAAAATCTTCTTGATATGTCTGTTTACTGGACTCTTGTTTGCGTCGGAACGATTCTAATGACGTAAACTTTGTTTCCAAAAATGTTAAAAACTCTTTCAGAGTAGGAAGCTCTTTCGGATTTTTCAACGACTCGACGTAGTCATTATGGGACTCTAAATCTAACTTTTGGCTTAATAAATGTACGATCAACGGGTCCCATGTAGAGATGTTGACTCCTAACTTCTGTATAGCGTGAAGAGACTCATTAGTGGTGTCGTGAAGCTTTTTGATAGATGCAGAAGATTGAACTTGCATGACTGGTAAGTTAAGAAGAGTGGAAATGTGAGAAGAGAATATTAACTTTTTATTGTTGAAGCGATGGTTCAAGATATCCCACGAGATTTTGTAATTCTCGGAGCTCACATCTAAATGCTGGATTAACTTCTCAGCTTCGCCCCTCAGTTTACTTTTCAGATATTGCTGCTTTTGTACTGAAGATAAAGAAGGATTATTATGGATGGATTCCTGGAATAAATCCTTAAAAGAAGTCCACTGCTGGTAACTCCCGCTAAACGCTGGTATTTCCATCTGCGGAGTAATCTTCTCCCTATACGAAACAGCCCACATCTTGGTGTTTATCTCCTTTTTTACATGCATATAAGTTTTTTCATATTTAGCAAATTCCGATTCATAATTTTTATAATTATCATCAGTATCATCTTTCTGTTCGCTATCTATTTCCCAGTGCAATGTATCAATAATTGCCCACCTGGATTCCAACATCTTGAGAGCATCTTCATATTCCCACTTACTGGTCAGCGACCCGATGGTGATATGGGTCACTGTTCTATAAAATGCCCTAAAGTTACTACACTGTTTGCGTAACAACTCATCTAATTTGCTGCTGCTGGTGCGCGCGCCGCCTTGGCCCTCAGTTTTTGGTGGATTAACTATCGGAGAGGGAAAGTTTTTAGTTGGATTCCCTGATATTTTCGGTGTTAGTTTGTCTCCCTCTGGTAAGGAATTTAATAAGTACTGCCTAGCTTGATTATAAAACTCCTTTGTACGTTCATATTCCATGCCCGTAAAATAAGTATTATTCTGATCTCCATAACTACATACTTGAATATGGTTAGAGTTAAACTCATTCCAATACGAATCTAAGGTCTCAAGCTTCCTCCTTACATAATCTGGTGTCTTACGGTCTTGGCTATCCTTCTTGAAGTTCCTCAAAAGGGTATCCATTCCCGACATAATCTGGTTTTGAGTTTCAAGTAAACCGTCAAGCTCCATGGTGATAGGTTAAATGAAATACAAATGGAAAGATCTTACTTGGTTATGTTTCTGGTTTGGTGATGCGTTGAACCTTGGTTTGGAACAAGCAGTGATGGTTTTGCTCAGCCTGGTGATGACTGGAGTTAGCTCTGGACTGGTCCGCCCACAGCGCTGGTGTGATGATTCAAGAACCCTTCGCTGGTTGACAGATGAGCAGGGAGATTGCGCAAGGCGAGACGCCCGCAGTCTATCTCGTTAACTCCAAACTGTTACTGGTTTAACACTCGCGGATGGGCTCCTGAGGCTCGAAGGACCATTTAAATGTACGGTTCGTACACTTAGAGAAAGGATTGTTGAATAGAAAGTCACTGGTAATAATCACTGAGAGTTTATTCTACGATAAAACTCACAAATACAATTAAAGGAGAGCTAGAGACTAAATGGTAAGTAATGGTGAAAATGATGTGAGTGAATACGCGCGATTGGTACGATGATCGATAAAACACTGAAGTACAAAATTAATGAATAGAAGGAAATTAAAATTACGCCACGAATTAGAACATGCGAGTCGGGTAAATTGCTGACTCGCGACACAGATATTCGATGTACGTTCAAAGATCGTACAACCCTAATTCCTTCATCCATTCTAGTGGTATTGCCCACTCCCGGCCAGATCGTGGCAAGAATGTTCATTAAATATTCTAAGTCCATTAATTGTCTTGCTCGATTAGGAAATGAAGATTAATCGTCTTAATAATAGCTGTGAGAGGAATAAATGAAAAACTTAGGTCCTGAAAGATATTATTATTTAATTTATTGATCTTTCAATAGATAAAAGTTTCTTGATTTCATATATCTATGTAATAATACTCGTAATATTTTACGAACCTAAATAATCTACTAAACTTGTTTCGAAATATGAACGATTATCGTGTAAACAAAATCCTTACAAAAGAAATCTACAACTAAGTACTCTTAAATCTTGTTTATTAAGAAAAGGATAAATGTCGAAAACAGACTGGGCTACAAACCTTTTTTTAGTTATTTTCTATTTTTAAGCGAATTGATTGTCTTTTATTTTACATCAAAAGCTGTACAAAATTCGTGCCAATTCGTTTTATGTGTGGTAATAGAGTAGCAGTTTTCTTTGATTTTTACTGACGTTATCACTTCACTATTAAACTTAGTAAATATAATATTAAAATTGTAGTTTAAACAGATGAAATATGGTTCTTACTAGTAAGAAAATAAATCACACATCGTAAATCCTTTACAACGCTCAGACAACTCAAACAATGTTTCGCTGTCATTATAAAAATTTTCCCAAAGACCACAGTGTAGGCGGCTCTCATTTCCCTTTTAACGAACCAAGCTTATTAGTATTACAATTTAAATTATTTTCACGAAGCAGAAACAGCATTTAAATGAGCCTTTTAGTATTTTAATCCCGCCCAACGGTCATGAATAAGGAATTTTCATCTAAAATTCTGGCGTGGAACAAATCTGGCGAATGAGGTGATAAGTTATACGGTACAGCTTTGGGCTCGTTAGGGTTCCATACTTCTAATAGCTTAAAGTGCAGCGTCTTTAGAGTTTAAATTTTATAAATTTTAAGACTTTCGCGTTCCATTTTAAACATTTAAAATAATTTAACGGGTCAAAACGCGACACCATTTTTATTTAGTAGTTAATACGAACTACTTACTGCCCGACGTTTCAAGACCAGTCAGCTCGGGACCACGGTTGGTGCAACCTAACCGAAACGTCGGGCAGTAAGTAGTTCGTATTAACTACTAAATAAAAATGGTGTCGCGTTTTGACCCGTTAAATTATTTTAAACGTCTTTAGAGTTATTTTACTATCGGTTGTATGTCTGTCAGTCTGTCCAGCCCTATTACACATTACACAGCTACGTTTATCTCTATGATTCAAACGTAGCTTGTCTTTGGTCAAAATCAAAAGTTACATGCTTTATTTTCCATTTGAACGATTAGAAATGTAAAATAAACCCATTGGTTTTTTCTAGATGACGTAAAAATTATACAAAAACTACTTATTTTAGTACAAAATAAGAAAAGGTATTTTTTTAACTTTTTTGGGTTCTTCATTTTTTTACTCATGTTACAGAAGAAAACTTCCTTATCACATTTATTTAAAGAAAATAATAGAATGAACTTTCGCAACCCTAGGTGACCAAGTACGCAACAATTCGCGCTTGGCTGTATTTTTTGTTTGTTAAGTAAAGAAGTATTGAGGCCGGGCATTGCTTAAAGTTAATGACGCGATGACGGCACGATATAATGAGCGAAAAAGAAATAAAATCTGCGAGCAGTTTTCTTACAGAGCGTACCCATTCTTTTCATTGGGATGAAATGAACAGCGATTTTAATCTTGCTTCTTCGCAATGAGCTCGAGATTTACAAAGCGCTTGCTTTGTAAATCTTAGCTTTGGATGTTTTAAAGATTATTCTAAAGTCTCTATCGTTATTGTTTTATGTTCCTGGAATATGCAAACATATTTTTCATATATTTAAAAAATACACCTTTTTCGTTGCTTTCGGAAAATATAATACATAATAGAACTTTTATTTAAAAGCTTGCAGTACAAACGTACATATGTGTGTTTGTGATGTGTTTATGTACTATTTTGTTACTTTCATTAAATCTAATGCTTAACTGAACTCTAGGGACTCAGCGATTCATTTCTATTCACACAACCATACAACTTAACATACTAACAAAAACTATACTGAGTTCAAAACATATTTAGTCATCGACACTTTACTTATTAGGTTAAAATGCCCACACTGGTGTTGCCGGATAATCGATTATCGATTAATCGATTAACCCCTCCTCCTCCCCCCAAATAATCTAACGATCGATATTATTGTCTAATATAAACAATTATAATCTAATAATTGTTAATAATCGATTATATCGACCTAACATTAATATCGCTTGAAAACTTGATATCGATATAATCGATTAATTATATTGTAATTGACTACGCATTATAATCGAAATCGATTATAATCGATTATATCTAATAAAGATAGGTATCGATATAATTGATTATATCGATATTATCGATACCATCGAGTGTTAGATTATTTGGACCCCTTTTGCATAATCGATTAATGATCGATATACAATCGAATCGTCGGCAACACTAGCCCACACCATGTTTTCACATTTAAGTAAAATTAATATTTAGTACATACCTACTTACTATTGAATTAAAAATTCAAGGCTTAACATTTGGTTACATTCGCTACAATTTGCCCTACATAAAGTTGATGGATAAGTTTGGACTAAGACCACAAGCCTTATAACTTCGGATTTCTAGAAGTTCTGTATGCGGTTTGTAACACGAACACGGTCTTATCAGATTTTCTTTGCCATCTCGATCGTCTTTATGAAACCATCTCATCGAGAATTCTTTTTGCTCGTATTGTGGATTACGTTGGAGCATTTGCCAGTTTGGAGATTTCTCACGCGCGACTATGAGCAAATGAGAGTTTTTATGATCGTGAGAATTGTCTCGAACTCGTGTTGTTTTCGAACCGTTGTTGGTATTGACCAACAACGATTCGAAAACAATACAATTTCGTGACGAGCATGCATGTCCAAAATAGGACACCTGATGCGGGTAGTTAATATTTGGATATCAGACGTTAAAACTAGTCGGAGACTATAGAGAGAACATCTGATAGTAAGGTTGATTTTGCCTTGCACACAAATCAGAAATGGGCTTGTGTGATAGAATACTGGAAGGGTACTCTCAAAAACGAAACGAACAAACGAAAGGTTTCGTTTTTGAAGATTATTCAAAAGTTTAGGAATGAAGATGTGGTTTTCGATTTGCATAAATAATATTTTGTTTTTTGAAAACGCTTTATTTGCATTCTAAGTGATTTCTTTATGATTATGAGGATTAAAAATTGCCATCCGTTGTCGGATCCGACATATTTCGTTTATGGGCGTAGACACCCTGTTCCGTTCCAATTCATGATTAAAATAAGGCATGCCCATAAGTGCGACGTAAATCGTTAATTGTGTTTTTTTTTTATAATTCGAGCCTCCTATCATATAATGGAATATTTCTGTGCTTTCAGGGCAAGCAGTGGATATTGTTTAGGGAAAGAAACAAACTCACGTAGTTAAACTTCAAATCTGGATGCATGTAGTCCACACCTGTAACAAAAATAAACATCTTTTAAAAACATAGGTTATAAAAATAAACTCTTCATAAAGCGGACATCCTAATAAAATATATTCTTTGATAACGGTACCAATATATTATAGTCATCGGGATTTGATTAGTTTATATGAAATATACAATTATAAAAATACTTTAGTAACGGGTTGCAATCTGACTAACTTTGAACTAAGTTACGAAACAAGTTCACCAATCCATTTATCAAAAATTGATTTGATTACATATTACCTACTTTCAAAGGCCGATGAGCCCCAAGATTTACAGAGAGTGTTTTTATATTCGTACATTATTAATGTTTGAGCTAAGCAGGTATGGCGCCTCTACTAACTTTCATCATTCATCTAAAACATCTTGGAATCTTTGGAGCAGATCAAAACTAGCTTAGTCCGAAATTGCGCGCTTACGACGAAGGCAAACGATAGAACCTTAATAAAATATATATTAGAGAATAGACGGTCTAATCTTTAGTAACTACGGTACAGTAAGTACCTACTTTTGTATATCCAAGGTAAATATTAGGCTAAAACAGTAAAAAAGTAGGTTCACGGCAAACATAAAGTAATTTTATAAAAAATTGTAACTTCGTATATAAAACAAACCCCCCCCCCCCCTCTCTCGGGTCGTAGCTTTGTTTGCTTGTGCTTTTTTAAAATAAACCCTGAGCAGACTAAACAAAAGGAATTTACCAACCAGATGCAGATGCGTACAGTCAAAATCTTGTCAGAACTCATAAAATGAATATAATAACGAAAGTACTAATAAAACATGTACAGGTGTATATGTACAGGAACAGTACAGGTAAGAAGCTCCAAAAAGAACTTAACAAACCTTGAAGACATTTTATTACGATTTGGCAGTGCCAGACAAAAAGCTACTTAGATCAGTAGAAATATGGCGAACGAATATTCGTTACCCTTAGAAGCAGGTAATAAAGGTAACGGTGCCAAAAAACTGAACATCTCACGGAAAAGGCGAAAAAGCACATCACACAAAGGGTCAAAACTGCTCGACAGGAGACTTAAGACATAATTTTCACAAAATTATATTTTTAAATAGTACCCATCGATTCTATAATTTAGTTAAATAAATAAAAGTCATGGAGAGATTTTCTTTTAAACAGATATTTAACGTTTTTTGTTGTATGGACTGAAATAGAATACAGAAAATTCTTAATATGTTATTATTGTTTATGTAATAAACACATTTTGGTCGTTTTGCTGAAAACACTAGAGGTAAAAAGAAGCTTTGATTGAATTTTGCGGAAAGAAGTTAAATTGCGCATATAAGGAAATTTTTAGAATCTCAAGACACTTAAAAACATCAATTTGATCGTGCTGTGATATTGTTAGGGCCAAAAAACTCAAGTTTAACATAAATCTATCAAGGCTTGTTAAAATACTATATTGTTTTTATTTGCATTAAAAAATTTGGTTTCCATAAAACTATTACTTTAACAAAAATCTTTTCGTGACAATTAATCGTCGGATAGAATATATAACATAAAATAGAATTTGTAAAAGTAAGTCTGTCGTATAAAAACTTCGACCCACTGTGCTCCATTACAGTCTACACAAAAATTCCCTCAATATTTCCAACTGAAACCATGTGATAAAGCTAAAATCCCTGTTTACGGTCGAAACCCTACCGAAGCTCGGCTGACGATAAAAGATACATAAAAAATGGTCAAGTGCGACTCACACAACTCGGGTTCCGTGATTAATCTATATATACGAGTATGTACAAGTGAAATACCACTTCGCGACTGACTGACTTACAAACTTGAAATCTGACAGGTACCTATGTTCCTTACAGGATAAACTTCTACTGAGAACGAACTCAAAGAAACTACCCCAGAGGGGTAGAAGTTTAGGAGTGTGTATAAAAGTCCTATAATTTTGAAATAGGTAATAGACTTGAAATTTATGGTTCAAAGATGGTTTGGAGGTCTTGGGCGGTTAAAACAGGGTATGGTAGTTATTAACTATATTACATGAGTGTTGTCCCTAGAAAGGGGTTTCTGCCAGACAAGCATCAGGTAGAGAAGATAGTAGAAAGTAGGCTCAGTAAAAACATAAATGGCGAATATATTTTTATTATAGTAATATTTAAAAAGCAATGACGTGGTAAACATAAATAGACTCATAAATACGTTTGATATAAGTAAACACTTATATGTAAATGTACACATAAACAATATTGTATATAAATATATCACTCTCCATAAAAACACAATTATCATAATAATTATGCATAAAACAAAATATTATGATCAGTGTATAAAATTGTTACTACCAATCTGCTTTATATACTTGGATGCCTATCCTCTGACAAATGTTTAAATATACTGAGAAGAAAATAGCATTTTTAAAGTTCTCTACCCCTTAAAAATCTCAGAAAATTGCAGCCTCATTTTTTATGAAAAATAAATCGGCCTTTGAAACACGTTTGCAAACTGTGCATTAAACTTTTAGCGGGGAAGTCAACGGGGTATTTCATAATTAAAATAACGCGTTGCGGCTACCACAAACGGAACGTTCTACTAAAAGCTTTTTAATTTGAAAATTAACTTTTTTTTACGGTTCGTGGATTCAGATTTAAATGCTAATAGTCTGAACGGGGTATTAGTAGTATGATCAAGTATACCTTATGCAACGAGAATATTATTTAGTACATTTTATTTTGCACTAGATTTTTATTAGGTTTAAGACCGCAGCCAAATAACAATCACTTCTGTGTTGTTGTGTTCCTGCGTGTGAGTAAGGTTTCCAGAGCTCCTGGGGGGTGCTACATTAGAAGCAGGGGTCAAGCCTTCAAGGTAAGGGCGACAAGTCCAGTAACATATTTATTATGCTGTACTTGTCACCCTTAAGCTAGGACCTCTTTACCACTTAACATCAGGTGGGTTGAGGTCAATCTTGAAGTGCAATATAAAAAAAAGCATTTTCTCTTCTTGTTTCACCTGGGTGGTAGTATTAAATCACCTCATGTATATGTCGCAGTCATCTGGTTTAATCAGCTATTTGATTGGATCACTAGCGCGTTCATTGAATGACGACGTTTAATTGAATGACTAAAGGACAACTCGTCAAATTGTTTAATCTAACGTTCAACTTCTTGACTGAACGTCATTTAGCATAGTCGTTGAATGGGATATAGCTTACTTGACTGACCATAAGTTCGCCACTTAAAAGATAACTAACTTTAGATAAAAAATGAGGACATGACATAACACACCTTAATAAGAATATTTCATTATATTTTAACAATTTTAAGTCTAAAATTTTTACGAAAGTCACTTAAATCACTCAAAAAAATATCAACACAGCACTATTCGATTAGATATGTACCAGCTGTTTGACGCTTTTTGTTTCGATGAGCACTAATGCCCCGGTGGAAAAAAAATAACTAAATTACAATCACCTGACTGATTTTACGTCCGCTATATTCAAAGGGCTATGTTACAATCCGCTAACTTGTAGGACGTTGAGTGAAGCTTGATCATTCAACGTTCGGCCTAGTCATTCAATTAAACGTCGTCATTTAATAAACGCACTAGTGATCCAATCAAATAGCTGATTCATCCAGATGACTGCGACATATATATATATATATATATATATATGTAGTATTAAAGTATCTCATCTCATTCAGAAACAACTTAGTATTCTTATGTTTGGTAAAATAATTGTTGAAATCAGTCCAGTAGCTTTTGAGTTTATTTGTTACAAACTCGATTTTGGTTCTTATGCCCGCGACATAAGGACGGTACAAAGACTAAATTGTGTAGTCTGACATGCTTTCGACCGTACTCTCGGATGGTAGCTATGGGAGCTTAAGTCATGAAAAGATGCTGTGACCCTATCAAAATAAAACAATTGGTAACTCACCATCATCCATGATTGCAGTGGTGACATTAACTCCGGTATATCCCAGCGCCCAGGCCGCCTCCACGTTGAGGTCCAGCTTAGGCTTCCCCCCATTCTGGCCCGTGTTCTTGAGGTACCACTGGAGGGGGAAGTAGGGGTCACGTGGTTCAGCCGCCGGCTCGGTCTCGGGCAGCCGGAGGGGGCGGAAACCCCGCTTCACGCGCTTGAAGCCTGTCTGCTGGACAGCTGCATGGACCTGAGTGGAGAAAGAGCACTTGATAGAAACCAGCACAGTTGCTACAAGTTATCGACTTTTTGTTAAGGAGCATTATGGATGAGCTTTAGTCAAACAGCTAGATTTCCTAAAAATATAAGACACGTATATTTTCTTTTATCATGTTGTGGACAATAATTCGAAATCCGGGTTCGATCCCCCGTCGGGTCAATATGGGAAACGAACTTTTCTATATTGTCTCGGGTCTGGGTGTTGTGGCACCATTGTTGTTTCTGATTTCTGTAACACAAGTGCTTAAGCTACTTACCACAGAATCAGAGCAATGTATGTGATGTTGTCAAATATTTATTTATTTATTATTTTATTTTTATAATTTACTTAGATACGTTGCGGTAAAATTAATCGCAACGTATCTCACTCAATTTTTATGAATTTGTTACGTAAACACCTACACGGAACTTTGACGCGCTCAATTTTTTTTTACTTTTTGAAACAAAATACGTTTTTAATGTATTTTGATTTGAATTTTACTAACGGACCAAACATATTAGTTGTTTTTACAAGTCATCACAACTATTTCTCTTGTGAGCTCCAGGGGGGTGCTACATTAGTAGCAGGGGTCAAACCTTAAAGGTAAGGACGACAAGTCTAGTGACAGATTGATTATGCTGTACTTGTCCCCTTAAGCAAGGACCTCATTACCACATAACATCAGGTAGAATAAGGTTAATCTTGAAGTGTAATTAAAAAAAAATGAGCTTAACCGTTTTTAAAGCAACGTACTGGCAGGCTTTGTTTCTGAAAGCGTTCGACCGTTCGATTCAAAATTCTTATTTCTTTTTAATATCACAGACTCGGGCATAAAAATGAGACACATTGAAGCAGCGTAAAAATGCCGCTCATTTTTTCTCAGCATCAAAGGCGACAATGAAATGAAAAAATGTGTACTGGTTTTTGACAACACCTAAATGGATCATTGCGTAAAAAATTAAAACGACAAAAGCAATTTGATACATAACTATTCCCAAATCGTTAATATATTATACAAAATCCGTTATTTGCTGTAAATTTGACATTTAAGTTTATTTTTTTGATAACGAATATTAAGAGCTGTGGATTTTGCATAAAAGGTAAAATAAAATAAAAACAATTAATAGCTTTCGGTCTATGGTATGAACTATACTACTGTACTCAAATTGTAATAAATGTGTCCAACTTTTTTATATCTGTCCCTGAATTTATATTCAATCGTTTGTGAAAACCAAATCCACAGTTCTACAATAGACAATTTATCATATTTACGTTGCTGACAGCCATTAATTTTGATTTACATTTTGTAACAAAATAAAATGCAAAATCTGCTACAGTTGAGTGGAATTTTGTATTGAAACTTGGTAAGTTAGTATTCATTACCTACATGTTAATATGTAATAAATATATTTGTTTGCAGGTCCATCTTTCTCACTGAATAGGCCCAGGGCCCCGGTTGCAATGAGGCCCCTTAGTTCCGACTTGATTATTAATATATACCCGATACCACTCGCTTGATAATTTTAGTTCAACAGTTTAAAAGTAAATCTTACGACAAATATTTGTATATTGTTATTTATATTTACAGTAGCAAATTCCGTTCAAAGAAAATGAAAAAAATAAACAAATCGAAGTACGTGGAGCTAGTACTATTTAATGATCATCAGATAAGGGGCTCATTATTCTAATGTGCCCAGGGCCTAATAAGTGAAAGACGGCTCTGTTTGTTTATATTAACGAACCAACTCAAAATGTAAAGGAAAGATAAGTACATCTACTGTAGATAGTCACTTGCAAAAGGATGTTGTTTAGACGTGTTTAATACCAGAGAGTAAATATTAGATAAGCTTACGAAAACATACAGACGCTGAAACAGTACAAACATAGATGCTGGCAGTTACTAACTAGACTGCAATGGATGCCATATAATCTTTCAAAACATCTACGTATGTTTGATAGGTGGTATTTAACTGAAAATTAATATTAATCTTACTTAAAATGCTCATCAATCTAGTTCAGTAAAAGGGTTTTGATTACATTTAATATTTTTGCTATTTATTTAGGATTGATTGGCAGAGTTAAATCATCTTTTTAATGTTTTTTTAATAGTGCGATGCGATCCTCAATTTAAGTCTCCTTTTATTAGAATTCTAAAAGAATTAGGGTTGTGATTTTGACCGGTATGTATGTCTTAATAAGCATTCATAGCGACTTGTGTATTCAATGAAAAGCCTTAATTATATAATTTACTCTTGGTTATATTAGCATACATCTGATAATGAGGGAACGTTTCTGGGGAATATGGCAACTTTGTTTCTACCTGCCGGTATTTACAGTACCTACTTTTAGATTTTTTTTCAACAAAATTATCTAAATGATTTGTTCTTTCATTTTTTTTATCTATCAAAACAGAAATTGATTACAGATATATGGGATGTAAAATTTAGCAGACTGTTGTATAGATAAAAAAGCAGAAAACGGTTACTAAAAACAATTCATAAACAAAATATTGTCAATTAACTTGGTAGGTGTGAAGTCATATTTCATGATCAAAAATAATTATTTTGTCAAATATAATAACACTCTTTAAACAACATAATCATCGTAGAATGAAAATTACGAGTGATGTGTCCGTTCTATCTGTGTGTACCCATTCCATTTTAACAATTATTTTCAAAAACGATCACAAATCATTCGAGAACCTAAAAAAGTAAATAAAACCCTAAAAACTAGAGATGCTCCAACTACCTAGCACTTTGACCGACTAGCCGACTAGTCAGCTGTAAAGAGGCCGATTAGCCGACTAGGCCAATATCTTCTTTCTAAGCCAGTATTTTTTAGAAAATTATTACCGAAGAAAAGACTAGTTTGCTTTACTTGTCGAAATGTGTTAGATTGATTATAAAATCCAAATAATAATGAATAATTAAGGTTTTATTTCATTTCAGTTCCCCTGACATAGTACATAATAATGAGAAATAAATACAAAGTAGAAAGCCGACTAGTAGGCGTATTTGCCGACTAGCCGCCGACTACTTGCCGACTACAAAAGCTGCCGAATAATCGGCTTAACTGACTTGTCGGCGACTAGTCGGCACATCTTTACTAAAACATTACATACCATAATACAATTAATTCGATCCTAAAGATGTTTTAAGTTATGGTAGCCCTGACTAACACAAATATTCTTCACACGAATATTTTCCGTAGCTGAAGATCAACGCCTTGGTTCCATAGAAAGGAGTGCTAATTCAAGTGTCACAAAGACAGTCAAATATAATTAAACCATCTATTATTTGTTTCTAAAAAAAGAAAATAGGTATTTATTATTCATTTTAACTTAAATGCTTCGAAATTACGTTCTTAGATGTTAAATGACACCCTTTTCAAGTAAACCCCGAAGGCGTGAGTCAAAGACGAAGTTGGTTGAGTTTATCGAGTGGATAAAATATAGATTGGCTCACTTCGAAAGTTAATTTAAGTTATAGATGTGTCGCCATCTTGGGAAGCGATTTCTACTTACGAAGTTTATACGGGCGCCATTATTTATACATACACGTGTAATGGACAATTTAATATAATCACAACTTCGGTTGCGCAGTGGCGAAGGTAGACGCTCGTTAAAGGTCAGGAGTTCGATTCTTGGTCAGATCAATTTGGAAAAGGTATTTTTGTAAATTAGCTTGGATCGGATGTGCTGGATTGTTATCAGTTTGAAATTAGTTCTTAAGCTAGTGTCATAAGGGTGGTGGTGCAAGTGATAAAGACCATAGTGTTGTTTGATGTGAATTTGCCATTTTACAGCATTCATGTAATAATGGCGCCCGTATAAACTTACATCTGAACGACGTAGAAATATCTGTATAGAACAATGTTGAATAAATATTATTACGAATTCCATTGTTTGCAAGTAAAACAATTTTCCCAAATATTTAATGTATTTTACTTTTAGTGGGCACTAGTTCTTGTAGATACCTTTTGTAATTGTATCTGTACAGGTTTGGGCCTGGTTGCGAATTAAAACATTATTATATGTAAAACATAATAAATTATACATAAAATCCTTTGTCCTGTATGACTGACAGATCAACGCGTATCCAAAACCGCTGATAATAGAGACTTGAAACTTGGAGGGTTTGTTCTTTGTTGATCGGGCATCCGATAAGAAAGGATTTTCCGAAATTCAATTCCTAAGGGGGTGAAAAAGAGGGACATACCTACTATGAGAAAACGTGATTTCTAAGTCTAACCTACGATGATACGAATGATAGTAGGCTTCTTAAGTATTTTATTTAAATTCATCTCCTAAACGGAATAAAGAGGGTTTTTTCTTTTGTCAATAGTCAACTTGTTAAAGTGTTATATTTCTGTTAATTAACTCCTTTACATAGATAGTTTTGATATTTGAGAATAACATTTATTTATTTAGAAGTCGCGGGAAACTGCTAGTAGGTTCGTTTATAAAACAATAGCGAATAAACATTATGAATTCCATTTTCTATTCCACTTTGTGCGTGTACAGCAACAATTAAAAATAATATTCATCCGTTTCTAAGCTCTCTCTGCGAGTCTCTTTGTTCGCCATACACGGCTGCTATTGTAAAGGATACCTACCATTATTTTCATGCAAATAATAGGACTATAGAAGTAAGCTCCAGGTTTTATTTGTGAATAAGTATGTGGGGATGTTTGTAAGTACCGTTATTACAAAGTAAAGAACAATGTTTGGATTTTTTTAGTATCTGTTGTTTCTCTAAGGGTTCTATATTTCGTTTTCATAATAGGATTATAACGAAGAACTCTTTTTGCGAACTATTTAAAGTGATGGTCTAGACCTATGATGTAGGGGTAATTTGTGTTCATTGCGATTTAAGTGAAGAAATACAACTATTAGTGACCGAATGTGATTTAAAGTTAATATGGGAGCTTTGCACCTAAATATGGTTTTAAAGTAGAAACTGCCGATCAACAATTAGTTAAGAAAGAGTGAGCTTCATACATTCAACACTATTTCGAGTAATATGATAGTCACCCGTCAAACAACGTTGTTTTAAGTAATTGAAACGGACAATTTCTATAAAATCATTTAAAAGAAACTAATATGTAATACGTTTTTTTTTTCTTACATGCAAACACAACCAACTCAAACAAACAATTTACTTTATTTTGTGTCTTATAAATTACCCAACTTTATGATATATTAACATAATGAAGAAATACGGACTGATGGAGAAATGCTGGGGTAAGCGACCCCTGTATTTCTTGCCAGAATCCCACATTATGATTTAGTGTGTGACAGGCTTACAATTACCCATTAAAGCTTCATAGACCGGCTTTCTAGACAAAATATCAAATCACTTCTTTCGACGTACTAGAGTCATTGAAATTTAAAGGGTTGATTTATCTAACGAAATCTGATCAACTGATCTCATAAATCATGGTGGGTTGACTTTAAATTAAGAATAAACGACTTTAAACGTTCATAAAACAAACGAAATCATAACATTCCGCGAGGGACCAACACAATGGAAATAACTCAAACGGTACAACATTTTATGTCCAGCAAATACACCAAGTAGAATACTGTTCCTGGGGACAGTGATACTTTTACTAAGCACTGGATATCACAAAAGCTTTGCGAACCCTCTCAGAGAATATATTTATTTAGAAGTCTACTTTTGTAGACCCACATTTATATTAGCTTAATTGTGTTTAACTTTAGCAGTAGGACCTTTGTAACAACAGTTTATTTATTTTTTAAATGATGCTTAAACAAATCAGCGTTCTTAGTTTTAGTATTTAGTTTAGTTATGTATAACGGGACCAGACGTCCTGTTTTGAACGGGACTGTCCCATTTTACAATTACGAGTCCCGGTCTCCCCGAAACAAACAATGAGACGCAATATTGTCCCGTTTGCAGAAACCGACCGAATAATTGAGTAGCGGACGTAGATTTGAGTTTCATTCTCAATTTAAATCGTCACCACCTTTATTAAAACAAATTTGTTCCACTGATAATAAAATAGTTAGGGTAACTACATTTTGTGGTTAGTAAATTTTAAGCCAACCAAATTATTCTGATTGAATAACTTTAAAATAAGTGTTTTTTCTTGACAAATTATATGACCTAAATAAACCGATGTCCCGTTTCGAGTCAAAGAACAAATGGTCACGTTAGTTATGTACGAGGACATACTATTGTATAATTATCGAAAAACGTGGCTGTCGAGTTTCTTGCCAAACTTTCAATCAACGGCGGTGGAATGAAAGAACTCGAGTCTTTTAGTCCTAAATTTTGAGCTCTACGGGTAAATTGCACGACTCTACTCATTACAATAAGACTCCCAAGACTAGAGAAATTTCGATTCAACTTCTATATGAGCTCTTGAGCGCAACATATAAGTCGAATCTTTTTTAACGCTCATGTCGCTTTTATGGGGCGCGTAAGATAAAAAATAAAAGTAAACTTAAAAGCAAGACTACGAGTTTAGTTAGTTCACTGAGTCGTGTAAAATTGAGCCTGTTTTTTACAACTCTAGGTGGAATACCTACTGAATTAGTGGTGACGTCTCTTTTAGGTCTTCAATAAAGCTCGCATAAAGTTATTTTAAATTCTATGCGGTCTTCATAGATTCTAATGTAGAGAATTCAATTGACTTACGAGTGGATGCTGTTTCAGCAGCCGCGCATGCGTGATGGAGCGGCGCGCGCGCGCGTGCGGCAGGCCCCGGTGAGAAAAGTGCCACTCTGTATCGGAGCCCAAGAGCTGTGGACAAACAAACATCAACATTTAATAGTTTTCCTGTATATGTCACTCTTTAAACTGAACAGGTACAGTAATGGACAAATTATACTGAATATTTTTTTTGAGTGGAGCTTTTTGAACAAAATATAGAAAAAACAATTATGCGAATAGTTTTATTGAGATTTATTTAATAAATAAAATTAAACCAAGGTTGTTTTACTGTACACTGTTTTACTTATGTGCCGCAGTTTATTCACGCTGCAAACGCGATAAGCGCGCAGAGGTAAATACAAAACCTTGTTTTTTTCTGGGGTCACGTTTGTATTGCTGCAAAACGTCGTAAACGTAACGCACTTTTTACAAAAATTTTTAGCACATTTTATTCAAATCCGGCCAAAAATTTAATTCCAACGATATGTGTATAGGCTCTAAAATTGTAGTTACTAAGAACTGACGGCTGATATTCGATCGGCAGTGCACGAAACACGTCCACGTTGTACACCCGCCGGACAAAGAATGCCTCACTTGGCTTCAAAAATACCCCCACCATGTTACCTGTACATTAATAATTCGTGATTTAAAAGACTGGAATATGCTAATGCAAGACATAATTAGTGACTAACTTACAAAAACTACAAACATAAACTAAAAATACATGAAAATAAAACTGTTAAAATTCGATCAAATATCGTAGATTCTCAGTGCCATGCAAAATGCAAACAAATTATGGGCTCCGCGTCATTACGTACAGATTTTTTAAAAATGCCTAAAGTGTCCTACAGTTGTATCAAATTAAAAATTTGAATGACAGCAAAATAAAGGATAATAATATTGTTCTTTATAATAATATTGCATCTTCAAATTTTTTGATCATTTACATTTAGTAAAGCAAACGTTGCCTGAAAAATCTTCTTTATATTTTATCTTGCGCCTTGGTAATAATAAACCCATTATACAAATATATTTATATGAGGATCGTTGAAATATAAATAATTCAGCCGTTCAGCATGATAAATAATAAATATATTCATAACCACATTCTACCTTCAGCCTTTTTACCTTTAGATCAGAGTTTTTACTAACCGACTTCAATAGAAAGGGAGCTTTTTTAGTTAAATATACATATTTTTTGCATGTTCGCTTCTTTGATATTTATGCATCGTTTTAGATGATCCTTTATTTGTTAAAGACGACATTTTCTCAGGTTGGTGTCATGAAAGGAAACCAAGATCTGATAATGGCCTCTCAATCGAGACAAAGTTGGTTATTTTATGTGAAACTTTATTTTATACTAGCTGTGCCCGCGCCTTCGTTCGCGTGGACTACATCCTTTCATGGTCGGTTTTACCCCTTTCTCCCCTAATATTCGAAACAAAAAGTAGTCTATATTTTAATCCAAGTTTCGAGCTATATTTGTGCCTAATTTCATATCTCTAACTTCAAAAATAAACATTTTTCCATATAAACTTTCAAAGGTGGTATTACCCCCACCCCCCCCCCTTATTTTCTAATAAATAGTAGCCTATGTCCTATAAGAACGGACATCGTTCTTGAGATTCAACGTATACCTATACCAAATTTAATCAAAATCCGTTCAGCCGTTTAGGCGTGAAAGAGTAACAGACGGACAGACAGACAGACAGACCGACAGACAGAGTTACTTTCGCATTTATAATATTAGTATGGATAGGCAATTCCTGCAAAGACAATAGACGTGAAAAATACTTCGCAATTTCATTTTTTTTTTTATCTTGAAAAAAAAAGTGTGAAATAAGTAGGTAAAGTGTTTTATTGGATTCATGAGTGCCTACAATCGTGTCATATATTTGGGTGGTAAGTCTTACAAGTATCGTATGGTAGTATAAAGATATTTAGCATTATTAGAATTAAGTCAACATTACAATAACAGGCGCAGACTTTTCACAATCTGGTAAAAGTTGATTGATGGTCACAAACATGGGTGTTGTGTTACCGTCATTGTTTCTGATTTCTATAACATTAGTACTTTGGGTATTTCGCACAGAATAAAAGCAATGCATGTGATGTTGCCCGCTTAGAACACGAATTGAAATGCTTTAAAACAAGCTGCGTTAAAAAATATTAAATTAGTTACTTTCATAGCGTTATATCGTATGGTATTTAACTATGGGGATCTCCAGCTGATGTGCAGACTATCTTTGTATTGCAAAGAGTTTATTTTTTATATTCAAGTATGTGCACAAATTAAATTATATTCTGCCAACGCGAAGGCTACCTACATTTCAGTAACCAGTGAAAAGCACTTCTTCAATTAAAAAGTTAAAGCACATTCTGATGGAAACAAACTATCAAACTAAGCGTGTCCCCTACACCCCGTCCCACAAAACAGCTTGCTAGCCAGAAGTTAAATAAGGCTATAAAATTTATAGCGGAGATGAAACGACTCTCACTTAAAGTAAAAATGGAGGTATAAAATGTAGGTTCGTTCGTGATTTCCGCTCCCCCGCAAGTTCGGTGAAGATGAAAAGGCCATCTGACGCCATCATCACATGTCCTTCAGAAAAAAAAAAGATGTACGATCCGGCTACTATTCGTTGTCTTTGTTCATGTAGAAGTCATTTTGTTTTAATTTTTTTGGTTGGTAAGATTTTAACTCGCAGAAAAAAGAACATACTAAAAAAAATACGTAAAATTTAATAACGGACCTAACAAGTAATTAATTTCATAAGGGCTGCTACATCCTTTACTAAGTTTACACAGCCTAAGGTCTAACAGGTTATACCTAAGTTGAGACTTATTAAATACTCTTTCTAAGAAAAAATGATACGTTGCTTGGTTTAGAAGCAAACGCTAAATAAATTTATACAATTGGCTACTTGACAGTTTTTGAAAAAGTATTGTAAAATGTGTGCCCGTTCATTTTATATCCCAAGCAATTGGATTTATCTAGATAAAATGTAAATAACCAGAGAAAAATAAGATTTTGTGTAACACATTTAAAAAGCGCGAAAACGCCAAGTCTCGTCACTGTTGAAATTATGACGTCAACGTCCTAGACAACGAACCGATACGCATAGGAACGACTTAATTTAGATAAACGAAAAATGTTTCAATAAATTCTTAATACGATTAGAGACACAATAATTCATTTTAATCGGTAAAATAATCATTGTTTCGCCACATTAAAATAAATAATTTTCGCCGACAGCTGTCATTTCCGAATTGCAATGGTGGTTTCCGTTTCGGTTCTTTTGTTCCACAGATAAAAAAAGTAAAATTTATTTTGCAAAAATAAAATACTTAGTATGCTTTTAATTAAAAAATAAAAAAGTAAAATTATTACTTAACTAATAAGCTAACGTATCTAACACTTTTCATATTTTATAGTTAACACTGTCAAGTAGCCAATTCAAGATTATTATTTTCATAATATTGAGAAATAAGAGTTTTCTTTTCTTCACCGTCCGCTCTTTCATTGAATTCCAGCGCAATTATTTGGCAAGCACACTTGAAGTAATAAGCCGAGAGCCCCGTCTGTCGCAGCAACGCTCCTTATCTCTGAGAAGGACTGTTCAACTGCGAACTAGCTCCAACTAGGCTGTTCTCGCAAGCTCCGTGCGCCTTTGTCTTTACTGTGTTCGCGTTTTGACATAGTTTGAGTTGGGTGAAGCGGAGATTTTGCTGAGAAAAGTTTGGTGCGTGATTCTTGTGTCAAAGCGTTGTGGAAATAATTGTTCTAGATTTTCCGTTATACCTACCGATTTTTTGTGATGGTGTTTTTCATGTTTCGAAAATTTTGCGTGTTGCCATTTTTGTAAACTTAAAACATTCTGAATACAATAAGAATGAGAAGACATTTAGATAGAGTTGCAACATTTGGTGTCCTGGCATTGAATTAATATCATCCTACCAAATACGTAGACCGGGTGCCAAATGAAATAAATCAAGTTCTTGTAGTATGAACAAACCAAATTCAAAATTAATATAACTTAGAAACATATTTTAATTTTAAATCAAAGGCGACCTTTGACGTAGAGAAAAAGATCTACCAAATGTGTCAGGCTAACAAACCATAATTTCATACTAACACTATATCTACACTTATATTATAAAGAGGAAAGATTTGTACCTATTTTTGTATGTTTGTAATGAATAGGCTCAAAAAGTACTGGGCCGATTTAAAAAATTCTTTCACCAATAGAATGCTACATTCTTCCAATTTGACATAAGCTACAAAATTAGGGATCCTTGGTAAAGTTTGAAAAAATTCAACAGAAAAGCGGGAAAAATTCTCTAAGGTGAAACAAAGTTCGCCGGAACCGCTAGTTATCCATATAATTATTTTAGTTTTAGAACCCATGGCTGCTAATTATGATGTTCGAAAACGACTGTGAAACTGCAAAAATACGCCTAGCTTTTTTGAACTACCTACCATTTTATTTACAGAACAAACACAAAAATCGCGAATCATACAGCAGATTAACGTCCATTCGAAATCGTGCTCGCGCATTCATGTGATTCCATATTAATTAATTGTATGTAAGCGTATTTGCAATTCAAGTAACGGAATTGTTTCATGTCGTGCACTGAAACATGTGCTACCATGGGCAGGAGTTTCTTTTAAACATAAGGTTCTCTGTGTATATATCAGGACGATCTTGAAATTTGCAAAGATAATGGACCAACTGAGCGAGATCAGACGGATAGTACGATCGACGTGATGAGGGACTCGAACATTTTTTATCAATATGTTTCAGCGAGTGTGCGAAGGTCTAAAAGATCTGATACCAACCAAAGTAAGATGTTCGGTGTTCACATACGTCAAATAATAAAACCTACGCAGCAACAAGCCATCGCACTATAAAAGCTTCGGTGTCAGGTTGTCGATGTATCAATTTTCTAAAAAAAGTGTTTTGAACACACGTAAGGAACCCGTAGTTCACAAAGTCAGAGTCTCCTCCACTATACCGGTTGATCATGAATCAACTTAATGAACGAAAACCCGTGTAGCGCATAAAAGTTCGTTAGATAGCAGATGAGGTCCTAGTGCTATATGGACAGGTATTTTTGACATCACATTTTACAGACGTTGTCCTTGACACCATGTCAACATGGTTCCCTACGTGTGTTACCTACCTACTTTATGGTTCACAAGCGTAAAGATAGATCGATAGCTCACTAGCCATGAAACCATTACGTTAATGTGTTTTCGTTCCCATTACATGTTTCAACCTTTTTTTAATTTGCAATACAATCAGTACAGAATGACACGTTTAATTGTAGTGACCTTTTTTTAACCGTCACTCTCTGCGGGGAACAGAGAGTTGTGTGTCGGGCTCGCACTAACTCAAACCCTCTCGGTGACCTAGTTTATATTTATCATATTTTTTTTATATATATTGGACAACATCACATGCATTGCTCTGATTTTGTGGTAAGTAAAGCACTTGTGTTACAGAAATCAGAAACAACGACAGTACCACAGCACCCAGACCCGAGACAATATAGAAAAGTTCGTTTCCCATATTGACCCGACCGGGGATCGAACCCGGAACCTCAGAGATGGCGCGACGCCAAATTCCGGCGCGCTTGCCTCTCGGCTACGATGGTCGTCAATAGAATAATCAATTTATTATATAGTAAAGTCGACGATGATGCTATGTCCCTTTTCTATCAATAATGTTTTGACTACTTTTTTCCATTAAATCATCTTTGTGTATTAATATTTTAATTCACAATAAATATCCCCAAAATATCAAAAAGAATAATCACTATAAAAAGAAACCATAATGATTTAATATCGTAGCAATATCACTTTTCCAACTTTAAACCGAAATACATTTCTCTAATGGATTTATCCACTGTGAAAACATTGTGGAGTCCCTTCAAAGAACACTAAAATACGTTATTGTAATATCTTTCCCAGGGATGAGAGCGCGTGTTGGAAGATAAGTAGAATCTAAGATGGGTTTTTAACTCTTAAAATGAACTGACTGGAAGGAATCTGGAGAGATTTTACTTTCAACGCAACGACAAAAGTTGGCGAAGATATTCTTGGAGTAAGTAAACGCTAACTGTTGTCAAAAAACGTTTTAGAAATCAAGTTACAGTAAAGTAGATATAACTTTTTTAATTGTGATACATAAATGTATATTTGTGATGTTTAAATAAATAGTCCGCGCTCGACTATAATCATAAAATTAGATATTTAAGGATATTCAAACATGAAGAAACTTACAACGAAAATCGACGAGTAACTAAAGCCATGAGAAAACTCAGATTTAGAGATTAAGTTTAAAAATCAATCGCTAAGACGCGTCCTTTCGCCATTTCCTTATCCACAGTCCACCCCCCAACCCTCCCCCCCCCCCCTTTACGCCCTATCACATAAAAACGAAGTACGTAACAGTACGAACTGTAATTTGCCTGATTTACTAAGCTCGCGCGAAGTCTTAATGCTGCATACGCACAAATGAAAACAGGCTTTATTGCCGTGTAATAAAGTCCAAGTGGCTGTTACTTTTATTGCACCGCTGTTTCTTAGTGCTTGAGGAAATGCCTTGTGGGTTGAACACGGAGAACTGAGCTTTTTGATTTACAAGTATTCTTACTGTTAAATCCGCGTCAGGGCCTATGTGAACGCCGTGTAAGCTAATTATAAATATGAACGGTTAGTTGCATCTTTTTTTTTAATGGACTCTATCCCGCGTTTAGAAAAAAACGCAGTGATTCCACCAATGTCCAGCGCTTAGAGAGACACGACAATAAAAGAGACTGCTCGGTGATATGAGCTATTTATTACTAACTTGACGTCTCCATTACCTAATAGTTGCATCTTTTTTTTTTTATGGACTCTATCTCGCGTCTCTAGATAACACGATGATTCCGCCAATGTCAAGTGTGTCAAGTGTTAGTTGCATCTTCCTAACTTTAACGCTAACAGACGATTTGACAGCTGTCAAAACTGTCATATCCCGTACATTTTGTGCACTTCGATGATTGCCAAACGGTAACGGATTACAGTTAAAGTGAATTTGGTGCCACCTACCCTAAGAATATTATTATAAATAGTTTTGTAAACCAAGTCCTGGTTTACAAAACAATTGTCTAGATGTAATCCCAGCCAAATAAAAGATACGATTCGAGGGTCTCACAGTTTTAAAAAAGAAAAAATTCAGCCATTGGCATATTTCCCATGTAATTATGTATAAATTGTTCTATTATATTATTCAAAAGAACTGCGGATTGATCTTTGAATTCAAGACTGACGTTTAGCAAAATTAAGTTTATGCTACCTGTCAATACTAAATTAGTATTTTAACTCTTACGAAATTAGAGCGAAATTGCAGATACAAAAACTCCCCACGTAATTTTGGACTCTCCTGAATCTACTCACATAAAGCTTTCTCCAACTCTCAATTGTTAATTATCAGAGGTCCAATTTCAAATAAATACGGTCTAAGTTAGTTTCGACTAAAATGTTAGACTTGAATTATCAACTTGAAATCGACTTAACAGAATCAATTTGCGCTGGATTCTCGATAAACCAATTTGGCAAAGTCGCAATGAACATAGGTCTGTGGTAGGGCTGCCTCGCGAACTATGTATATTAATAACATCGCACTATTTAGAATAGAAAAGAATAGAAAATATCTTTATTCATGTAAGCTTTACAAAAGCACTTATGAATAGTCAGTACAAATAAAGTATTCTACCGCCGTGTTCGGAATGTACCGGCAAGAAACTCTTTTTTTTTATTTAATTAGATTGTAATTTTATAGAAAAACGATTAAGTACGTAAAATAAATAAGCCTTTTAATGTAGAGGATGGGATAATGTAAACAAAATACATATATTAGCGAAACATATTTATAATTAAATTCGACTTACACATTGTCGTCTTCTGAACTACTACTCTTCCAATTTGGATATTCATCATCTTACACTTGAGTCGTATAGAGTCAAAATCAAAGGCGGTAATCTATATATGGACTCCATATACAGATTGCCGCCTTTGATTCTATACGACTCACTTGCAATGTTTCGATACAACCAATGTGGCATATTAATATACCAATGCAGTGTAATAATTTCCCCATAATTGAAATCAAGCCATGGTTAAAATTCCATTACTGGCTTAATGAACATTTTGCAAGCGTTAAAATTCAGATCAACAACCCCAAAAATCACATCTATGACACCATGATGTTAATAAAATACTCCAATTCTTCAAAAACAAACCTTTTTTGTTTCTTTAGAGGCCGGCAATGCATGCACAACTCTTTTTTGTTGCAGATATCATACGACGATTGGTAAGATCATTTAAATTAAACCCACAAACACTAATTTACCTCCATATTTAAAAACAACACATTTGACATATATATTATTTAGTCAATGTTAATTCCTAGCCTATGATTTGATGGTTTTAAAAAACTTGACAGTCAAAATTAAAAAATATTAACTTTCTTTTAAAAATCGATCAAAACTTTTTAAGCCAAATAATATGCGTTAAGATAGGTCGCCAGTACTTTTTCTTTTTATAATGATTACTTTTCAATCAAAAAGAAATATGACAACCCTCATACATTGTGTTATTAATAAATCCATTTATTATTGTTCTATAATAGGTTTATACTCCGAATACGCAAACATTTGTGTTCAATGTTTGTGTAATATTACACGCACATAGTATAATACCTACTTGTTATTGTCAACATATTCACTCGAGTGAAATTCGATTTATCGGGAAGCTTCAGTTTGTCAATCAATTTGTTCTCTTTGTCGATGAGAATAGGGATCCGATTGATCATGTGTGCAAAAAAGCATGTTATTTAAATAAAAGAAACTCGCGTAATGTACTTACATTGTTTTATTTTATACGAAAATGATATCTCAATTAGAAATATAATAAACTAGCGACCCATTTCGGCTTCAAACCACGATTCAGTATAAACGATCCTATTTAATTTTAAACTTTTTTATATACCTTTTTTTAGGAACATAACAAAAAATATCAAATGTAATCTAGAATGTCCAAAGTGATGAACGTATATACTTTACGGATACTCATTTTTATTTATATAGAAAATACATATACCTTGGTCTGGCTGAAGTTATGCACCTCCGTAAGCGTCTAACAGAGTCTAATTTTGGTATATAGTTTTATGCAAAAGGTATTATTTCAACCATTAGAAAATGAGGTAAGTTATTAGTGATCTTTCTGGCCTTTGCTAGAATAGAAAACCTCTTTATTCATGTAAACTTTACAAAAGCACTTATGAATCGTCAGTACAAATTAAGTAGTTTTGAGAGAGGTAGGGCATAGCGATTTATCGCTCGAACTGGAGCAGCCCGACTGGTGAAATACCTCCACCTTACAGAAAACCGCAGCCAAATAACAATCACTTCTGTGTTGTTGTGTTCCTGCGTGTGAGTAAGGTTTCCAGAGCTCCTGGGGGGTGCTACATTAATCTTGAAGTGCAATTAAAAAAAAAGTATTCTACCGTGTTCGGAATCTTGATCATGTCGAGAAGAACCGGCAAGCTACCCTTACTAATTTAGCAAATATGATGATATGCAATGTTCGTATGTATTAACAAAATCGGTCACTTCTGTCTGGTATATATTGGCTCGTTTAAATATATTTATTACTATATACGCAATGTCGCGCATGAAAATCAATGCCCATTTACTTATCAGATGCAAAGATTAATTAATTTAAAATAAATTTATACTTGATGCTGTCTACGGCTAAGAGTATGGATATGCTACGGTAAGACTACGAAACATTACAGTACACGGGTTGCTACGAACGCATTGGTGCTACAAAATCATGAGAACAACAACTTTCGATTCAAATCAATCTGTTTAAATAAGAAAGAGTTTTGGAATATTCATTATTTTAAAATTTATTTATGCAAATAAAAGCCACGTTCAAGTTCCCAATTTTTGACGGATCATCAAAAACGAAACCATTCGTTTGATCGTTACGTTTTGATTGTAGGATTACAGACTATTCGAAGCTTGATTTCCTGACTGGCTTGAGGTTCGAAAGAGACCCTACCTTCGGCACAATTAACCGTAGGTTTGATCCCCACCCAAGGCATTCATGATTATATTTATTTGTTCTGTATCTGAAAGCTTGCATATTAATCTTCTTTGTATATAAAAATGAATCGCTGTTGGTTGGTCTCGACTAACCTACAACGGGTGGTCCGATTTGGTTAATTTTCATTATGAAATAATTGTGATGGTCCAGGAAAGGTTTGTGAGATTAAACACATCCATGTTTAGAACCCAATGCTTTGACCACTAATATATATATATAAACATGTACAAGAATGTACAAACATTAATAAGTTTTCGAAATTTATACGCGCATAACTTCAAAACGACTGCACCAAATGCGATAGTTAGTTTCTTGTTACGTTCGGTAAACCTTTCCTAACAATTACACCTAAGAATGATACGTTGGAAATTCACCGATACACTAAAAGTGCCAAGCTACAGCAGCTTGTTACTTGTAGTGTATCGGTGTAATTTTATATTAAAATCAGATTGTATGTTAAGCAAATACCGCTTTTGATGTTTCGTTACTACGAAACACAAAACCAGTTTAAAAATAAGTTTTTAAACAGTCGGAGCAGCGAATTTGAAATGTTTTCTCAGTAAATAAACTGACAACTCGACGGAACGACTCGCAACGTTGTCGTCCGTTTGTAATTTGATATCCCTTGTTTGAAACAAACAGAATTTTCATTTTTCGAGCACTGCGATGCTCAGAAAATATTTCAGGTTTTGGGTCCCCTTTTATTATACTTACATGGAAGCGAGGGCAAAAATTACATTTTATTTGCTCTAATTGGGGCTGTGTCATAAAGAAATATACATAATAAATGTCAGTACTTTGATGACCTCGGTGGCCTAGTGGTTAAAATAGTCGCTTTAAATTGATTCCCAGTCAGATAAAAACAATTCTTAACTGACTGAGTCAGAGTTAAGCCCTCTGTCGTAAGGTATTTTTAAACACAAAATAGATTAAATTTTGACCTCAATCTTGCCTGATGGAAGGTAGATAAGGCCTAAGATTGTACCTAAAAGTGTCTGTTTTCTTTGGCCTGAAAAATGTCTAGATGCAAATTAAGGGGATTCAGGTTATTTTTTTACCTCAATATATTAAGTTCGTATATATTGGCTACATTTAAGTATGTTTTCGTACTTGGAACAGGAAATGACTTCCAAAGAGTATTTACATATTCAAATGTTTACCTAATCCTACGTCTCCGAGAATCTTATACGAGTTTCGTATTACCTTCCTCTTTTTTACTCAAACAACGCTGAAATGTCCGTTTGATAACGCCCACAAGATGAAAAACTTTTTTTACGTCCCATCATTTTTTCTTTCCATTGCTATTAAAAGCGAAATTTCCTAGAATCAGGTATTATTTGTCCCAGTAAATTACAAACCCACTAGAAATGTGTGCTTAAAGGCTCTTTACCTACTTAAAGGTCAATGGTTAAGGAACATCACAAGTACATGTCCCATGTTTATTTCTTTCATACAGAGAAAAAAGGCAAAGCTTCGAAGAAGGTCGTATCATTTCCTGTATCAGTACTAAAAAATGTGCCATTTTAAGACGTGTAGGTAAGTAACTTGTTCAGGACTGACAAATGAGAGCGACAAAAATAATGTTGAAAAACTAAAACGTCTTATCATAAGTCGCTGGCTGGTCGCTAAAATTGGGAACATCCGCGAGCAATATTGCCAGTTTAAGAAACTTTTTTCGTAGGCATTTATGTCTGCCTGCCAGTTTACCTGATAACAACAAAAGGCATCTATACCAAAAAATTCGTTTGCTCAGACAAAGGTTCATACAAAATGTTAATAAAATTATTACCTTATCTTTGGGGAAATCAAGATAATATGGTTCTTCATGACACACCAAAAATAACATCTGAATATTACGTAAACATCAGATCTATTTGGTGACAACTGAAATGTTGTCATGTGTCGGCCCAACGCTTTCTCTCTCTGATATTTGCATTGTGATGTTAAGATAAGATATGTAAGTCGATTTTTATTTAGAAATACTAAATATATTTTTACAAAAATATTTTCCTTTTTTAGGGTTTCATCAACAACTACGGGTAAAACAGAGTCTTGTTAATTATTCAATTTGTGCCATTAAACGTTTTCGTCAAAAATCTAGAATATAAGTAGTCTTATTTTTTTAGATAAAATACCAGAAGTACCAAACTGAAACAAAGTAGAAAACCACTGAAAATATATAAAAGCGCAAACTTTGACATTCTTACTTATGGACACTTTAATTATTGATTTAGAATAAAGAAAAATGTAGACCACAATCAGTTCCCTAAAGGTTTTCCGCAGCGAATCTTGAAGTAATTTTCGCAACAACAATAAGATTAATTGGGCTCCCGAGCCTGTAATAACGCCTCTCCGATCCGCGATATTCACTAGGGTCATTTATTATCCGTGCATAATGAGAGACTCAACTTATTAGACGACGGAGAAACGTTCCCGGAATATCAGCAGGCAGAAAACTTGGAGAAAATATTGCTCTAGAGGGATCATTTTAAGCTCTAACGGAAAACGTGCACTCTCGCTGATGGCAGTTTATGACAGAAAGCGAAATAAAACTCAAATCCATTCAAAATCTTAATATGGCAGTAGAAATATAAGACACTGTTAAACTGAAATCATCTTTTCATATGAAAAATCACAAAGAGATGCTCTTTTTTATGTAGAGTTATGATTTAAGCTTGAAAAAAGATTTTGCTAAGGTTGCGATCTTTGGGGAGGTTTTCTTACTCTGTTTAATATTCCTTCTTTCATAATTTGATGACCTTTCTTTTCATCCAATTAGATCAAGCATATTTGAAAAAAAACAGATTTTAATCTCTCCTTGCGGTGTGTGATTTGAACCCACGACCCTCAAGACCCCTATCGCGCGTGCTGCTCTTCCAACCGAGCTAACTGCAAGATATGGTAGGCGATCAAATTTCTGATGTTGACCTCTTAGCCTCCGGTAAGTGTCCTCTGCCGTAAATGTTTAGAACTACATATTGATATACTTATAATTTTTTTTCTGTGTCTTAAAATATTTAAAGTTCACTAGTGTTGTATAAAGCACTATATAAAAAAAACAAATTAAACAGAGTTAATTAAATCTAACCTTGCCGAAGAGTCAACTCTGGTATCTGTCATGTGCCATGATCGCCACATTTTTATAGATAAATAAGGTAGCTTTTTCATTCCTTTATTAGATACTTGCATTATATGTATTAAAACTCTGAATATAAAGTATGATAAAAAAAATATATTGTTGAAAATAGCACCAAAAAGTTATCAAACGCCCTACATTGAGCATAATTATACTCTTTTTCCTATTTGGTATAAGCTCCAAATAATATTTGCTCTTATGCTCAATCATATTGAAATACCAAGGTCTAAGCTGTACTCAGTATGCCATGCTGCCTTTGTCTGAGACTTATGAGCTAAGGGCAGATGGGGTGGACTTTTTATATTAATCCCTGTGCAAATGTCACGCCGAAGTGAAGATGTACTTCATCGACTACGTAATTTTTTTTTTCCTTTTAGGTTTATGTTCAAACAATATTTATTGCTCACCAAATTTAATTATTCTTATATGCGACTAGCTTGAAAAGGGACAACATAAATCCACTTTTGGATAGCCTTCATTGCGATAAAGTTTCGTGAGGAATAATATATTAAGTAAAGTTGGGACTGAGGATTGTGTAGTTATAAATATACCTTCATTTATGGAATACGGGTTGAACGTTTACCCAGGTTGATTATCAATCCACCTTATGAATGTAAAATTATTAAATCTCTGAAGTCTTTTTTATGCTGACTTTAATCTTCAAGGAAGAAAGAATCATGTTTTGTATGTACATATATTAAATCTTTGGAATGAATTTCTACCAAATTCTACTATATAAAAATAAATCGGGTTTTCCTGACGCTTTTGTATTCGTTGGAAAGGTCTCGGACTACGTGAGGTTTATAGCAAAGAAAATTTAGGAAAAATTTCAACAGAAAAGGGAAAATCCTCTACGGCGAAACGAAGTTCGCCGGGACCACATGTAAATCTTTAGTTGGAATAAAAAGAAAGTAAATATATAAATATTTGTGTAAAAAACTAGTTTTTATTCTTTTTTTAAAGACAGCTAGCTTTGTAATCTATCTAAAGGAAGTATTAATGTCTATCATAGACGGCTTAGTGGAATTGCGTGTAGGCGGAAGGCCCTGTGAGTTGTTTGAAACTTCCGATCATTTATGACCGTTAAACTGTCCTAAATATTAGAACTTGTAACTCAAATAATAATATCTTAAATTACCGAGAAGATTAATATCCTTTCTTGAAATTAATATTACTAATATGACGACGCTAAGACAGATCGAACTATGGTATCGTTTTAACAATCTTATAATCTATGGTCAAAAAAGTTAAAGTGTTCAACGAGAGATTTGAACCAACGACCTCTGGGTTTTGAGTTTATTGAGTCTGTCGTTTTAACTACAACTCCACGGAGGCAGTCTGGAACTTACGACTCAACAAAAGATGAAAAAACTATTTCATGACGATTCATGAGATAGTTTTTTAACACGATTGTTGTTATAATAAAACGTCATGTCCTTAGAACCAAGTGAACTGACTTTTTAACTATCGTGAAGTGTCTCAATTAAGCGGTCGACCTTCTGGATAAAGTTTAAAGAATAAGCAATCATTGCTGATCCCTGCCTTCAATCCAGAAATGACCGAGCGTTTTTTTTGAGACATCGAAAAAAGTTTTAAACCTCTGATTGTTAGGTATTTTAACTATTAATGTTGAATTAAAACTGTTTCGTCAATGCTGGCTGGTACAATTATAATGTCACAGAAAAAGTAAAAAAAAATCTGTGTAGTTAAATTAATTCATTTTTTAATGCGTTAAATACATAATGCATTTTTAAGAATTAAAATTTTAACTATGAAATAAAGTTTTGATTCAAATCCATTTAAAAACAATGCAAACACACGTACAACAAACAAGCGTAAACACTTGAGCTTTTTTCTTTGCATTTTACGCAGTTTTACTTAGTATGCAGTTGTATATCTCAATAAGTCCATAGCGGTTATTTCATTAGGTAACTGCATCCGCTCCCTAGCGAGCAAAGTCATAAATCTAAATGATCTCAAGTACTGTGTAGAGAGCGTTCTCAACGAATGCAATACAAGATTATATTAGCTTTCCTCGAGTTCAGTTAATTAAGGAACTACCTAGTTACTCGTAAAGAAACACACGTGTACATTAAGTTCTAAAACTTCAGTTGCTAAAGTAAATAAAAGCCAGGTCGCACGCTTTGGAAAGTTTGCACGTAAAAACAGCCAAGCGAAGTGTAAATTGAACCTGTGGAAGTTTTGCCAGTAAAAGGGAAACCCTCATCAAATATTTTGTATATATTTTATTATGCGTTTCATTTTTTTTGTGTCGCGCCACCTCTGTCGGGTTGGATTCCCGACCGGGTCAATATGTATAACGAACTTTTCTATATGATCTCAAGTGTGGGTGTTGTGGTGCCGTCATTCTGATTCCGAAAGTTTTAGCAAGCTTAGCAGAGCTTAGAATCTGTGCAATGTAGGTGTGAGATATCGTCTAGTTTTTATTTATTTCAATTTATATCGTCTATCGGTATGCCGACGACCTTAAAACTCGTGGGCATACCTATTCATTAAACATTGGATTTGGAAACGATGTCTTATCATTTTCTTAAATTAAACGATTGGACAGAGACAAAGCTTAGACTTTCAGAGTCTAAATTGTTTCTGTTGTTTGATAAAAAGCCAGCTTAGTGAAAGTTTTTTAAGACCGCAGCCAAATAACAATCACTCCGGTGTTGTTGTGTTCCTGCGTGTGAGTAAGGTTTCCAGAGGTCCTGGGGGGTGCTACATTAGTAGCAGGGGTCAAGCCTTCAAGGTAAGGGCGACAAGTCCAGTAACATATTTATTATGCTGTACTTGTCATCCTTAAGCTAGGACCTCATTACCACTTAACATCAGGTGGGATGAGGTCAATCTTGGAGTGCAATATTAAAAAAAAAAGTTATCAGACTTCGAAAGGACGAAAAAATGTTTTAGTGCTTCTTTTAGATTGCGCAAAAATATAAAACATTGAAATTCATTGAATTGAATAGTTGCATGACGTCATTAGCGGGTAGATTTTTACCTGCCAGTAACGTTACGCCCCCACACGGCAATTTGATAGAAAAGTACACTTTATTGGTCAGAAAATTAAAAAAATAGGTTTCACAAACATAAATGAAAGAAAAATTTGTGCGTTCTTTGTATTTTTTTTTAATATGGCAAATTAAAAAATACTCATCTGACATTTTTTTAATAACTTTTTAACACACTTCGCAATTGATTAACCAGCACCGTCTTCACCATAAGGGTACACGGGGTCCGTGCCCAGAGCCCACATTCTCTGGGGGCCCCGAAGGACCGACATTTCTCTATCTAAAGAACCCTAAGCATTCTTTTAACATAGATGACATGACATTTTATTCAAAAAGTTTAGTATAATTCGCATATTTTATTTTCTAAATTCTTGTGTGCACAAAGGCTCCAAGTTCTTGAGTGCTTAAGGGTCCCAAATTATTCTGTGCCTAAGAGCCCCAAGTTATTGTGTGCCCTAGGGCCCCAGGCTAGTTTAAGACGGCCTTGAACTCAAACTCAAATAAAAAATATAGTTTAATCTTAAAAGCCAGCAAGGAAAGGTGATACCTGTTAACAAGCCTGTGCTAACCATCGCTTCGCTCAACCATATCCAAGGGAATGTAACGACCCACCCCATTCTATACGGTAACCGGGTTTCGTTACATGAATAAAATGCTGTTCAAAGCAAACCTTGTTTAACTCAAATAAAAATATCGGACAAGGTTGTAGTAGGGCCACTTATTTCATAGGTGAGAAATAAATATGAACCAAATCAAATTGGAAGTGGGTCGACCATGTTTTTTGTTGAGTTATCATTTCGAGCAAATTAAGGTTTTATTCTTTTATCAGACGACGAAAATTTTTTTTCCGAGACATGACTCCAGGCAAGTTTATTAAACAAGACACGTCAAGAGTTTTTCGCAGAATCCCTTCATTTAATGAGCACCTGGCTGATAAAGATTAGTGAACTAGAAAATAGTTGACACTAGCTGTTGCCCGCGACTTCGCCCGCGTTATTTCGGGATAAAAAGTATCCTATATGTTAATCTAGTATGTCATCTGTCTTCCTACCAAATTGTATCCAAATCCGTTCTGTAGTTTTTGCGTGAAAGAGTAATAAACATCCATACATCCATACTTACAAACTTTCGCCTTTATAATAGTAGTAGGATAAAGAATATGAAAAAACCGGCCAAGTGCGAGTCGGTCGCGCATGAAGGGTTCCGTGCCATTATCTATTCAACATTAGACACGATTATTTAATTTAAAAGTAAATAGTCTGGGTGTTGTGGTACCGTCGTTGTTTCTGATTTCTGTAACACAAGTGCTTTAGCTAGGTACTTACCACAGAATCAGAGCAACGTATGTGATGTTGTCCAATATATATATTTATAGCGGCAACAAAAATACATAATCTGTGATCATTTAAACTCTCTAGCCATCACGCTTCTTGAGATACAGTCTGGTGACAGACAGACGGACGGACGGACAGACAGCGTAGTCTTAGTAATAGGGTCCCGTTTTTACCATTTGGCGTGATAATATATAGCCTAAAGTCTTCTTCGATAAATTGACTAATAATCCAATATAAAAATAATTATTTAATTCGCACCAATAGTTCCTGATATTAGTGCGTACAAACTAACTCTTTAGTTCTTTAAAATTAGTATTGATTACTTTTTTAACGTGCGAAGCCCAGAGGTATGCGGTCTTGCTTCATCCTCACCATTTAACTGCTGACAGAACAAAACATACGTATATTGCAACAGCCACGTGATTCCAGTAGCAACTGTCACGCGGCAAGGCAAGGAGGCAAGGAGGGTCGTGACGTGGGTGCAGGCTTAATTTGAAATGCGATAGGTAAGGTCTGGTTTCCGGAGCTGTACCGTTGTCTTGGTAATTGATTCAATTTCATATGAGCCTGGTATATGAGAATAGTGCTTTGTGATGGAATGGCTTAGGACTTTTCAACTGTCGAGCGCTAGCAACTTCGTCCATTTGTAGTTTAGGTTCCGTTTCACTTCGTTTGTACAGTCAGGACCTTTACTTCTCTGTACCTTGTCACATTATGTCACTGTCCATCTGACTTGCTTAGTTACGCGGAGATTTGGTACGACAAGATACTGAGGTGTATACGAACTAATGATACTGGCTGTACAATTTAGAAGTTATGTTTTGTTGCCAGTATCTGTTGTAAAATTGAATCAATATAAGTCAATATGTATAGTTACATCGCGACAACAAATCTGTGGATAGGACATTTTCAGATTGATTAACTAAAATGTCTAATAAGAAAATGATCCATGCTGTTGGGAGAATTTATGAGGGTGAAGGAAAAAAGAGAGCACTTGTGTGTTGGGCAAATATTTTTAATTATCTGTATAACTTACAACATGATGCAAAAAATAAATGAATCGGTCATTTCAAAAACCTCATAAGCCACCAAATTAGATTTTCTCAGGGCTCAATTAAAACTGTTTCGCACTTAAACAAATAAATTTTAAATTAAATCTTTATGCCCAATTTATTATTTGGGTCGTATAAAAATGAAAAAGCAAATACTATTTGTAATTTATCACTGAAAACAATGAAAAAAACTTGAAAAACTATTCTTGACTTACGTTATTTTAGCAGGAAATGGGGTTAGTGGTAGTATTATTCAATCAAAATTATAGTTAAAATCATATTTTATTGCTTATTATTGAAAATTGCACTGAAATTATGACTTATTAGCATTTAAGATGTATTAATTTGTCATGTTTAAATATATTTCATGAAATTAATCATATTATCTATCATTTTTATCTGGATTTTAATAAACATTTGCGGTTGGTCAGCTTTAGATGTGCTCTTCAAAAATGCTATTCCCAATTTGCGTTAAATCGTCTAATGTCAATATATCATTTACACTGTCCCATTTGAAGAGAAAATAATGCATTGACTTGCATGGTAAATACACAGAATACGCATCTCTTTATAGGGAAACATTTTCTCTAAAAATTTTTTCGGTTTTTGAAATGACCGATTCAAATGATAAACGTTCGAATACAATAAACAATGAATTGGTTGATCTCAATGAGATTTGCCTCCGTGGCCGAAATTGATGGGGACGATTGTTTTTTGTTAAAACCTGCCAGAAATGACAGAAATGAGTTCCAAAAAAGATGTTCTGCCTAACCATTTAATATATGAGTTCAGCAGTAGGTTTGCAATTCAGCCGGAAATACAACTTTCGAGTTAAATTATATCTCGATGATAGTTGTGTCTCGATTCAATTTTTCCCTTTGATTAAACCTATTTACATACTCTCTAGATACCAGACCTGCCCCACTTTGCTGGAAATTGCGTCATGACATCAATTTGCCAACTTCCGGTGCATCCGTTCGTGATTTGACGTACTTCCGCTAGAAACTCCTCCGACACTGAAGTAAGTTTATAGCAAGAATACAATAAATACTGGATAAAAGTAGGTCACACAAAAATCTGTCAATTACTTACATTTCGGTTTAAGTTTTAATTTTATTGAATGGAAAATTGTGTAATAATTTTGAAAATATTGATAAGCAAGCATTTATTTCCTTGAATTTTTAATAACTTACATCAAAGGAGTTGAAAGTTTGTGGAAAAAATTGTACCTACAACCAGTTTAATATGGCTTTATAAGCAACCTAAAAAATAAAACTAAATATTGGAACCGGGCATTAGATATATATATTTTTTTATATTACACTTCAAGATTGACCTCATCCCGCCTGATGTTAAGTGGTAATGAGGTCCTAGCTTAAGGGTGATAAGTACGGCATAATAAATCTGTTACTGGACTTGTCGCCCTTACCTTGAAGGCTTGACCCCTGCTTCTAATGTAGCACCCCCCAGGAGCTCTGGAAACCTAACTCACACGCAGCAACATAACAACACCGAAGTGATTGTCATTTGGCTGCGGTCTTCTGTAAGGTGGAGGTATTTCACCAGTCGGGCTGCTCCAGTTCGAGCGATAAATCGCTATGCCCTACCTCTCTTATATAAATGAATAACCAGATTTTTACGATAGCAGATTTACACTTACACTTACTACTAAATAGTGACTCAAGTTAGGCGAGGGGCAAATTGTTCGGCAACTGTGAAACACTGTTTAGCGCAAACTGGCCTTTAAAAACAAACAAAAATCATAATTTAACAAACTGTCACGCCCAATTTGAGCAGCAAATTGAGAATAATGAATGAGGCTGGACGCTTCGGCTGCGAATTATGCAAATCAAGGGACGGCTTCAGCGGACGGCGGCTAAAATTAATCACTGGTCATGTTTACTGAAATAGTTGGGCAGGGAAAATCTGAGTGACGCTTTTTCTCTGGACAGCTGAGATAAGTTCTTTTAATATATTTTTGTCAGCTTAAGCTCTCTTAATCCGTAACCTAACCAGATTAAACGTATTTATTTATTTATTTGTAAACTTGATTGCACAAAAAAGGACAAAAGGTAGACTTAATGCTAAAAGCCTTCTCAATGGATCATACAGATAGTTAGTTAGTAAGAATGTGTGTATGGATTACAACAAAATAAACAATAATAAATAAATTAAACGATATGAATATTTAAATAGAATAAAATATTCATATACATACATAAGTACATACGTACATGATAAATTAATTATAAATAAATTAAATATACTTATGGAAATATATAAATATATATAATAATATACATATATTTATGCAAACAAGTATGTAAATAAAGGCCGTTTTATTATTATAGAATAATTAAAAAAAACTGAATAAAAACTATTTTATTTGGAGACATAAAAACAATGCTTCATACCCATAACGAATATATAAAAAAGATAATTTAAAGATAAAAACATACACATCTCGAGATTTTGAACAACTAATTCCACCGTTTCAACAGCCAGGAGCCAGATGTAGGATATCTTATGTATAACGACGCAAAATCGTTTTCCCATCTAATAAAACCTATATACAGGTTGACATTTCAAATGACCCCGATTCAGGGCAGGTTGTAAGCCACACTACGTGCCGTCTAACCACAATAGAACAGATTCATATTTGCGCGCGTGTCGCCCCTGCCGTTATCGGGTTGCCGGGGGAATATTTGCCAGAATCCCATTTCATTGGCAACGAGTATTTTGTCGTTGTCTGACTGGACACAAACTGCGCAAACGATTTTCAGAATTGACAATATCAAAATATGGACCATAAAGAAGTGGAACTCGTTGCCGGCTCATGTGTTTCCTCCTTCTTTTGACATGGATTCCTTATATCAGAATATCAAAAAGAATAATCACTATAAAAAGAAACCATAATGATTTAATATCGTAGCAATATCACTTTTCCAACTTTAAACCGAAATACATTTCTCTAATGGATTTATCCACTGTGAAAACATTGTGGAGTCCCTTCAAAGAACACTAAAATACGTTATTGTAATATCTTTCCCAGGGATGAGAGCGCGTGTTGGAAGATAAGTAGAATCTAAGATGGGTTTTTAACTCTTAAAATGAACTGACTGGAAGGAATCTGGAGAGATTATACTTTCAACGCAACGACAAAAGTTGGCGAAGATATTCTTGGAGTAAGTAAACGCTAACTGTTGTCAAAAAACGTTTTAGAAATCAAGTTACAGTAAAGTAGATATAACTTTTTTAATTGTGATACATAAATGTATATTTGTGATGTTTAAATAAATAGTCCGCGCTCGACTATAATCATAAAATTAGATATTTAAGGATATTCAAACATGAAGAAACTTACAACGAAAATCGACGAGTAACTAAAGCCATGAGAAAACTCAGATTTAGAGATTAAGTTTAAAAATCAATCGCTAAGACGCGTCCTTTCGCCGTTTCCTTATCCACAGTCCACCCCCCAACCCTCCCCCCCCCCCCTTTACGCCCTATCACATAAAAACGAAGTACGTAACAGTACGAACTGTAATTTGCCTGATTTACTAAGCTCGCGCGAAGTCTTAATGCTGCATACGCACAAATGAAAACAGGCTTTATTGCCGTGTAATAAAGTCCAAGTGGCTGTTACTTTTATTGCACCGCTGTTTCTTAGTGCTTGAGGAAATGCCTTGTGGGCTGAACACGGAGAACTGAGCTTTTTGATTTACGAGTATTCTTACTGTTCAATCCGCGTCAGGGCCTATGTGAACGCCGTGTTAGCTAATTATAAATATAAACGGTTAGTTGCATCTTTTTTTTAATGAACTCTATCCCGCGTTTAGAAAAAACACAGTGATTCCGCCAATGTTCAGTGCTTAGAGAGACACGACAATAAAAGAGACTGCTCGGTGGTATGAGCTATTTATTACTAACTTGATATGAGCTATTTATTACTATTAGGTAATGGAGACGTCCATTACCTAATAGTTGCATCTTCCTAACTTTAACGCTAACAGACGATTTGACAGCTGTCAAAACTGTCATATCCCGTACATTTTGTGCAATTCGCTGATTGCCAAATCGGTAACGGATTACAGTTAAAGTGAATTTGGTGGCCATCTACCCTAAGAATATTTTTATAAATTGTTTTGTAATCCAGGACTGTCTAGATGTAATCCCAGCCAAATAATATACACGATTCGAGGATCTCACACTTTTAAAAAAGAAAACATTCAGCTTTTGTTATAATTCTCATGTATAAATTGTTCTGTTATATTATTTAAAAGAACTGCGGATTGTGCTTTGAATACAAGACTGATGTTAAACAATATTATGTGCGGGCGACAGGTTGTATATGTTTACAAACCTCTTTTCATTATTTTATACTTTTTATGTCACAATTCGATTGCCGTTGTTATTTTTCCGTCTGGTCAAGTAAGCTTGTGGTTTTAAGTTTTTTTTTTTTTTTTTAATATACATTTTTTCACTCTAAGCCAGCTTTTCACTCATACAGTCCAAATTATGACGTTTATGCTACCTGTTGGCGACAGATCTGGCAACCCCGTTGCTAGGTAGTTGTTATGGTGTGTGTAATGTGTTCGGCTAGCAACGGGGTTACGATTGTGGTTTTTTCCTATTTTTTGTACTAATAAGTGATTTTGTGAATATAATTTTAATCGGAATATCTTGTTATTTCTGTCCGTAACACTACCTGTCAATATTAAATTGTATTTTAACTCTTGCGATATGACAGCGAATTTGCAGCTACAAAAACTCTCCACGTAATTTTGGACTCTCCTGAATCTACTCACATAAAGCTTTCTCCAACTCTCAATTGTTAATTATCAGAGGTCCAATTTCAAATGAATACGGTCTAAGTTAGTTTCGACTAAAATGTTAGACTTAAATTATCAACTTGAAAACGACTTAACAGAATCAATTTGCGCTGGATTCTCGATAAACCAATTTGGCAAAGTCGCAATGAACATAGGTCTGTGGTAGGGCTGCCTCGCGAACTATGTATATTAATAACATCGCACTAATTATTTAATTAGATTGTAATTTTATAGAAAAACGAGTAAATACGAAAAATAAATAAGCCTTTTAATTTAGAGGATGGGATAACGTATACAAAATACATATATTAGCGAAATATATAATTCGACTTACACATTGTCGTCTTCTGAACTACTACTCTTCCCATTTGGATATTCATCATCTCACACTTGAGTCGTATAGAGTCAAAATCAAAGGCGGTAATCTATATATGGACTCCATATACAGATTGCCGTCTTTGATTCTATACGACTCACTTGCCATGTTTGGATACAACCAATGTGACATATTAATATACCAATGCAGTGTAATAATTTCCCCATAATTGAAATCAAGCCATGGTTAAAATTCCATTACTGGCTTAATTAACATTTTGCAAGCGTTAAAATTCAGATCAACAACCCCAAAAATCGGTAACACATCTATGACACCATGATGTTAATAAAATACTCAAATCAAATCAAAAACAAATCTTCTTTGTTTCTTTAGAGGCCGGCAACGTCTCTCTAAACACTTGACATTGGCGGAATCATCAACTTATAAAAAGGCCGGCAATGCATGCACAACTCTTTTTGGTTGCAGATATCAGACGGCGATTGGTAAGGTCATTTAAATTAAACTCACAAACACTAATTTACCTCCATATTTAAAAACAACACATTTGACATTATATTATTTAGTCAATGTTAATTCCTAGCCTATGATTTGATGGTTTTAAAAAACTTGACAGTCAAAATTAAAAAACATTAACTTTCTTTTAAAAATCGATCAAAACTTTTTAAGCCAAATAATATGCGTTAAGATAGGTCGCCAGTACTTTTTCTTTTTATAATGATTACTTTTCAATCAAAAATAAATATAACAACCCTCATACATTGTGTTATTAATAAATCCATTTATTATTGTTCTATAATAGGTTTATACTCCGAATACGCAAACATTTGTGTTCAATGTTTGTGTAATATTACACGCAAATATAATACCTACTTGTTATTGTCAACATATTCACTCGAGTGAAATTCGATTTATCGGGAAGCTTCAGTTTGTGAATCAATTTGTTCTCTTTGTCGATGAGAATAGGGATCCGATTGATCATGTGTGCAACATGTTATTTTAATAAAAGAAACTCGCGTACTGTACCTACATTGTTTTATTTTATACGAAAATGATATCTCAGTTAGAAATATAATAAACTAGCGACCCATTTCGGCTTCAAACGACGATTCAGTATAAACGATCCTAATAAATTTAAAAAAAAAATTTATATACCTTTGTTTAGGAAAATAACAAAAATATCAAATGTAATCTAGTATGTCCAAAGTGATGAACGTATATACTTACATTACGGATACTAATTTTTATTTATATAGAAAATACATATACCTTGGTCTGGCTGAAGTTATGCACCTCCGTAAGCGTCTAACAGAGTCTAATTTTGGTATAATATTTTATGCAAAAGGTATTATTTCAACCATTAGAAAATGAGGTAAGTATAAATTATTAGTGATCTTTCTGGCCTTTGCTAGAATAGAAAACATCTTTATTCATGTGAACTTTACAAAAGCACTTATGAATCGTCTGTACAAATGAAGTATTCTACCGCCGTGTTCGGAATCTTAATCATGTCGAGAAGAACCGGCAAGCTATCCTAACTGATTTAGCAAATATGATGATATGCAATATTCGTATGTATTAACAACATTCGTCACTTCTGTCTGGTATATATTGGCTCGTTTAAATATATTTTATTACTATATACGCAATGTCGCGCATGAAAAACAATGCCCATTTACTTATCAGATGCAAAGATTAATTAATTTAAAATAAATTTAAAGTTGATGCTGTCTACGGCTAAGAGTATGGATATGCTACGGTAAGACTACGAAACATCACAGTACACGGGTTGCTACGAACGCATTGGTGCTACAAAATCTTGAGAACAACAACTTTCGATTCAAATCAATCTGTTTAAATAAGGAAGAGTTTTGCAATATTCATTATTTTAAAATTTATTTATGCAAATAAAAGCCACGTTCTAGTTCCCAATTTTTGACGGATCATCAAAAACGAAACCATTCGTTTGATCGTTACGTTTTGATTGTAGGATTACAGACTATTCGAAGCTTGATTTCCTGACTGGCTTGAGGTTCGAAAGAGACCCTACCTTCGGCACAATTAATCGTAGGTTTGATCCCCACCCAAGGCATTCATGATTATATTTATTTGTTCTGTATCTGAAAGCTTGCATATTAATCTTCTTTGTATATAAAAATGAATCGCTGTTGGTTGGTCTCGACTAACCTACAACGGGTGGTCCGATTTGGTTAATTTTCATTATGAAATAATTGTGATGGTCCAGGAAAGGTTTGTGAGATTAAACACATCCATGTTTAGAACCCAATGCTTTGACCACTAATATATATATATAAACATGTACAAGAATGTACAAACATTAATAAGTTTTCGAAATTTATACGCGCATAACTTCAAAACGACTGCACCAAATGCGATAGTTAGTTTCTTGTTACGTTCGGTAAACCTTTCCTAACAATTACACCTAAGAATGATACGTTGGAAATTCACCGATACACTAAAAGTGCCAAGCTACAGCAGCTTGTTACTTGTAGTGTATCGGTGTAATTTTATATTAAAATCAGATTGTATGTTAAGCAAACACCGCTTTTGATGTTTCGTTACTACGAAACACAAAACCAGTTTAAAAATAAGTTTTTAAACAGTCGGAGCAGCGAATTTGAAATGTTTTCTCAGTAAATAAACTGACAACTCGACGGAACGACTCGCAACGTTGTCGTCCGTTTGTAATTTGATATCCCTTGTTTGAAACAAACAGAATTTTCATTTTTCGAGCACTGCGATGCTCAGAAAATATTTCAGGTTTTGGGTCCCCTTTTATTATACTTACATGGAAGCGAGGGCAAAAATTACATTTTATTTGCTCTAATTGGGGCTGTGTCATAAAGAAATATACATAATAAATGTCAGTACTTTGATGACCTCGGTGGCCTAGTGGTTAAAATAGTCGCTTTAAATTGATTCCCAGTCAGATAAAAACAATTCTTAACTGACTGAGTCAGAGTTAAGCCCTCTGTCGTAAGGTATTTTTAAACACAAAATAGATTAAATTTTGACCTCAATCTTGCCTGATGGAAGGTAGATAAAGCCTAAGATTGTACCTAAAAGTGTCTGTTTTCTTTGGCCTGAAAAATGTCTAGATGCAAATTAAGGGGATTCAGGTTATTTTTTTACCTCAATATATTAAGTTCGTATATATTGGCTACATTTAAGTATGTTTTCGTACTTGGAACAGGAAATGACTTCCAAAGAGTATTTACATATTCAAATGTTTACCTAATCCTACGTCTCCGAGAATCTTATACGAGTTTCGTATTACCTTCCTCTTTTTTACTCAAACAACGCTGAAATGTCCGTTTGATAACGCCCACAAGATGAAAAACTTTTTTTACGTCCCATCATTTTTTCTTTCCATTGCTATTAAAAGCGAAATTTCCTAGAATCAGGTATTATTTGTCCCAGTAAATTACAAACCCACTAGAAATGTGTGCTTAAAGGCTCTTTACCTACTTAAAGGTCAATGGTTAAGGAACATCACAAGTACATGTCCCATGTTTATTTCTTTCATACAGAGAAAAAAGGCAAAGCTTCGAAGAAGGTCGTATCATTTCCTGTATCAGTACTAAAAAATGTGCCATTTTAAGACGTGTAGGTAAGTAACTTGTTCAGGACTGACAAATGAGAGCGACAAAAATAATGTTGAAAAACTAAAACGTCTTATCATAAGTCATATGGCTGTTCGCTAAAATTGGGAACATCCGCGAGCAATATTGCCAGTTTAAGAAACTTTTTTCGTAGGCATTTATGTCTGCCTGCCAGTTTACCTGATAACAACAAAAGGCATCTATACCAAAAAATTCGTTTGCTCAGACAAAGGTTCATACAAAATGTTAATAAAATTATTACCTTATCTTTGGGGAAATCAAGATAATATGGTTCTTCATGACACACCAAAAATAACATCTGAATATTACGTAAACATCAGATCTATTTGGTGACAACTGAAATGTTGTCATGTGTCGGCCCAACGCTTTCTCTCTCTGATATTTGCATTGTGATGTTAAGATAAGATATGTAAGTCGATTTTTATTTAGAAATACTAAATATATTTTTACAAAAATATTTTCCTTTTTTAGGGTTTCATCAACAACTACGGGTAAAACAGAGTCTTGTTAATTATTCAATTTGTGCCATTAAACGTTTTCGTCAAAAATCTAGAATATAAGTAGTCTTATTTTTTTAGATAAAATACCAGAAGTACCAAACTGAAACAAAGTAGAAAACCACTGAAAATATATAAAAGCGCAAACTTTGACATTCTTACTTATGGACACTTTAATTATTGATTTAGAATAAAGAAAAATGTAGACCACAATCAGTTCCCTAAAGGTTTTCCGCAGCGAATCTTGAAGTAATTTTCGCAACAACAATAAGATTAATTGGGCTCCCGAGCCTGTAATAACGCCTCTCCGATCCGCGATATTCACTAGGGTCATTTATTATCCGTGCATAATGAGAGACTCAACTTATTAGACGACGGAGAAACGTTCCCGGAATATCAGCAGGCAGAAAACTTGGAGAAAATATTGCTCTAGAGGGATCATTTTAAGCTCTAACGGAAAACGTGCACTCTCGCTGATGGCAGTTTATGACAGAAAGCGAAATAAAACTCAAATCCATTCAAAATCTTAATATGGCAGTAGAAATATAAGACACTGTTAAACTGAAATCATCTTTTCATATGAAAAATCACAAAGAGATGCTCTTTTTTATGTAGAGTTATGATTTAAGCTTGAAAAAAGATTTTGCTAAGGTTGCGATCTTTGGGGAGGTTTTGTTACTCTGTTTAATATTCCTTCTTTCATAATTTGATGACCTTTCTTTTCATCCAATTAGATCAAGCATATTTGAAAAAAAACAGATTTTAATCTCTCCTTGCGGTGTGTGATTTGAACCCACGACCCTCAAGACCCCTATCGCGCGTGCTGCTCTTCCAACCGAGCTAACTGCAAGATATGGTAGGCGATCAAATTTCTGATGTTGACCTCTTAGCCTCCGGTAAGTGTCCTCTGCCGTAAATGTTTAGAACTACATATTGATATACTTATAATTTTTTTTCTGTGTCTTAAAATATTTAAAGTTCACTAGTGTTGTATAAAGCACTATATAAAAAAAAAACAAATTAAACAGAGTTAATTAAATCTAACCTTGCCGAAGAGTCAACTCTGGTATCTGTCATGTGCCATGGTCGCCACATTTTTATAGATAAATAAGGTAGCTTTTTCATTCCTTTATTAGATACTTGCATTATATGTATTAAAACTCTGAATATAAAGTATGATAAAAAAAAATATTGTTGAAAATAGCACCAAAAAGTTATCAAACGCCCTACATTGAGCATAATTATACTCTTTTTCCTATTTGGTATAAGGTCCAAATAATATTTGCTCTTATGCTCAATCATATTGAAATACCAAGGTCTAAGCTGTACTCAGTATGCCATGCTGCCTTTGTCTGAGACTTATGAGCTAAGGGCAGATGGGGTGGACTTTTTATATTAATCCCTGTGCAAATGTCACGCCGAAGTGAAGATGTACTTCATCGACTACGTATTTTTTTTTTCCTTTTAGGTTTATGTTCAAACAATATTTATTGCTCACCAAATTTAATTATTCTTATATGGGACAACATAAATCCACTTTTGGATAGCCTTCATTGCGATAAAGTTTCGTGAGGAATAATATATTAAGTAAAGTTGGGACTGAGGATTGTGTAGTTATAAATATACCTTCATTTATGGAATACGGGTTGAACGTTTACCCAGGTTGATTATCAATCCACCTTATGAATGTAAAATTATTAAATCTCTGAATATTAGAAACAGAAAAATTTTATCTCCCCTTGCGGTGCGGGAATTGAACCCACGACCTTCACGTATCGCGCGTGCTGCTCTTACCAACTGAGCTAACCGCAAGTTATTGTAGGCGATGAAATTTTTCTGCTGTATCAACCGTTAGCCTTTCGGTAAGTGCCCTCTGCCGAATATGTTCAGAACTACATAATTATCGGCCCGTGGTACATTCGTTGCAGAAATGTTTGAAAACCACTAGTTGTAGTACGGCGTATAGTACTATAAAAATAATAAAATCGATTAAATCTCTGAAGTCTTTTTTTATGCTGACTTTAATCTTTAAGGAAGAAAGAATCATGTTTTGTATGTACATATATTAAATCTTTGGAATGTATTTCTACCAAATTCTACTATATAAAAATAAATCGGGTTTTCCTGACGCTTTTGTATTCGTTGGAAAGGTCTCGGACTACGTGAGGTTTATAGCAAAGAAAATTTAGGAAAAATTTCAACAGAAAAGGGAAAATCCTCTACGGCGAAACGAAGTTCGCCGGGACCACATGTAAATCTTTAGTTGGAATAAAAAGAAAGTAAATATATAAATATTTGTGTAAAAAACTAGTTTTTATTCTTTTTTTAAAGACAGCTAGCTTTGTAATCTATCTAAAGGAAGTATTAATGTCTATCATAGACGCTTAGTGAAATTGCGTGTAGGCGGAAGGCCCTGTGAGTTGTTTGAAACTTCCGATCATTTATGACCGTTAAACTGTCCTAAATATTAGAACTTGTAACTCAAATAGTAATATCTTAAATTACCGAGAAGATTAATATCCTTTCTTGAAATTAATATTACTAATATGACGAAGCTAAGACAGATCGAACTATGGTATCGTTTCAACAATCTTATAATCTATGGTATTGACATTTAATGATCACGTGACTTTTCTATGTGTCAAAAAAGTGAAAGTGTTCAACGAGAGATTTGAACCAACGGCTTCCGGGTTTTGAGTTTATTGAGTCTGTCGTTTTAACTACAACTTCACGGAGGCAGTCTGGAACTTTACGACTCAACAAAAGATTAAAAAACTATTTCATGGTAGTTTTTTAACACGATTGTTGTTATAATAAAACGTCATGTCCTTTGTGAACCAAGTGAACTGACTTTTTAACTATAGTGAAGTGTCTCAATTAAGCGGTCGACCTTCTGGATAAAGTTTAAAGAATAAGCAATCATTGCTGATCCCTGCCTTCAATCCAGAAATGACCGAGCGTTTTTTTTTTGAGACAGTGAAAAAAGTTTTAAACCTCTGATTGATAGGTATTTTAACTATTAATGTTGAATTAAAACTGTTTCGTCAATGCTGGCTGGTACAATTATAATGTCACAGAAAAAGTAAAAAAAACTGTGTAGTTAAATTAATTCATTTTTAATGCGTTAAATACATAATGCATTTTTAAGAATTAAAATTTTAACTATGAAATAATGTTTTGATTCAAATCCATTTAAAAACAATGCAAACACACGTACAACAAACAAGCGTAAACACTTGAGCTTTTTTCTTTGCATTTTACGCAGTTTTACTTAGTATGCAGTTGTATATCTCAATAAGTCCATAGCGGTTATTTCATTAGGTAACTGCATCCGCTCCTTAGCGAGCAAAGTCATAAATCTAAATGATCTCAAGTACTGTGTAGAGAGCGTTCTCAACGAATGCAATACAAGATTATATTAGCTTTCCTCGAGTTCAGTTAATTAAGGAACTACCTAGTCACTCGTAAAGAAACACACGTGTACATTAAGTTCTAAAACTTCAGTTGCTAAAGTAAATAAAAGCCAGGTCGCACGCTTTGGAAAGTTTGCACGTAAAAACTGCCAAGCGAAGTGTAAATTGAACCTGTGGAAGTTTTGCCAGTAAAAGGGAAAACGCTCATCAAATATTTTGTATGTATTTTTTTATGCGTTTCGCGCCACCTCTGTCGGGTTTGATTCCCGACCGGGTCAATATGTATAACGAACTTTTCTATATGATCTCAGTGTGGGTGTTGTGGTACCGTCATTCTGATTCCGAGAGTTTTAGCAAGTTTAGCAGAGCTTAGAATCTGTGCAATGTAGGTGTGAGATATCGTCTAGTTTTTATTTATTTCAATTTACATCGTCTATCGGTATGCCGACGACCTTAAAACTCGTGGGCATACCTATTCATTAAACATTGGATTTGGAAACGATGCCTTACCTTTTTCTTAAATTAAACGATTGGACAGAGACAAAGCTTAGACTTTCAGAGTCTAAATTGTTTCTGATATCTGATAAAAAGCTAGCTTAGTGAAAGTTATCAGACCTCGAAAGGACGAAAAAATGTTTTAGTGCTTCTTTTAGATTACGCAAAAATATAAAACATTGAAATTCATTGAATTTAATAGTTGCATGACGTCATTAGCGGGTAGATTTTTACCTGCCAGTGACGTAACGCCGCCACACGGCAATTTGATAGAAAAGTACACTTTATTGCTCAGAAAATTAAAAAACTAGGTTTCACAAACATAAATGAAAGAAAAATTTGTGCGTTCTTTGTATTTTTTTTTAATATGGAAAATTAAAAAATACTCATCTGACATTTTTTTAATAGCTTTTTAACACACTTAAAACAATCTGATATGTTTGACATAGTCCGCTTTGGTATTGTGTCATCACAGTGTACTACTCACTATGCACTCACTATGTTTATAGAAAACTAGTGACCGCCCGCGACGTCATACGCGTAGAGGTAGTATTTTAGTATATAAATATAGCCTACTAGCTGTCCCGGCGAACTTCGTAACGCCTATTTTTTTAGTTTCTAACCTTTTAAACCTTCCCTGGACCGCCACAATTATTTCAGAACCAAGATTAGCCAAATCGGTCTAGCTGTTCTTGAGTTTTAGCGAGACTAACGAACAGCGATTCATTTTTATATATAAGATGTTACTCAGGGTGAATGTCACTTTCCAATGGTGAAATAATTTTTATAAATGGGCACTGTCGTTTTTGAGTTTATTTTACTATAAACATCCAGAATTCAAATCTTTCTCCTTTGTAATATTAGTGTACATGCACGAAGGAATCATGTATTGACAGGTATATAAAAGTATCTCAATTGATTAACCAGCACCGTCTTCACCATAAGGGTACACGGGGTCCGTGCCCAGAGCCCACATTCTCTGGGGGCCCAGAAGGACCGACATTTCTCTATCTAAAGAACCCTCAGCATTCTTTTAAAATGGATGACATGACATTTTATTCAAAAAGTTTAGTATAATTCGCATATTTTATTTTCTAAATTCTTGTGTGCACAAAGGCTCCAAGTTCTTGAGTGCTTAAGGGTCCCAAATTATTCTGTGCCTAAGAGCCCCAAGTTATTGTGTGCCCTAGGGCCCCAGGCTAGTTTAAAACGGCCTTGAACTCAAACTCAAATAAAAAATATAGTTTAATCTTAAAAGCCAGCCAGGAAAGGTAATACCTGTTAACAAGCCTGTGCCAACCATCGCTTCACTCAACCATATCCAAGGGAATGTAACGACCCACCCCACTCTATACGGTAACCGGGTTTCGTTACATGAATAAAATGCTGTTCAAAGCAAACCTTGTTTAACTCAAATAAAAATATCGGACAAGGTTGTAGTAGGGACACTTATTTCATAGGTCAGAAAGAAATATGAACCAAATCAAATTGGATGTGGGTCGACCATGTTTTTTGTTGAGTTATCATTTTGAGCAAATTAAGGTTTTATTCTTTTATCAGACGACGAAATTTTTTTTCCGAGACATGACTCCAGGCAAGTTTATTAAACAAGACACGTAAAGAGTTTTTCGCAGAATCCCTTCATTTAATGAGCACCTGGCTGATAAAGATTAGTAAACTAGAAAATAGTTGACATAAAGAATATGAAAAAACCGGCCAAGTGCGAGTCGGTCGCGCATGAAGGGTTCCGTGCCATTATCTATTCAACATTAGACACGATTATTTAATTTAAAAATAATATAGTCTGGGTGTTGTGGTACCGTCGTTGTTTCTGATTTCTGTAACACAAGTGCTTAAACTACTTACCACAGAATCAGAGCAACGTATGTGATGTTGTTCAATATACTCGTATATATTTATATATAACTAAATATTCTGTGATTATTTAAAGAGTCTCTCTGTTGCCGTTATTAACATCGAGCAAAAAAAGGTTAATAATCACGTTTGTTTTTGGGAGCCTCCTTAAATATGTATATTTATTTGCTTTTTTTTTGTTTTTTAGCGGCAACAAATATACATAATCTGTGATCATTTAAACTCTCTAGCCATCACGCTTCTTGAAACGTAGTATAGACAGCGTAGTCTTAGTAATAGGGTCCCGTTTTTACCATTTGGCGTGATAATATATAGCCTAAAGTCTTCTTCGATAAATTGACTAATAATCCAATATAAAAATAATTATTTAATTCGCACTGTTAGACGGCTAACCCTGTTTGTCTTTTTAAAAAAAAACACTTTTAAATGAACACTTAATTTATTGTTCGATTTCACACACACACACACGGACTTCCCGAATTTCCTATGGTCTACCGCTTACCGCGAGGTACAGAATCTAACTGAAGTAGAAAATAAGTAACAAAATCGAATTGGAAGTTAAAATGCAGAGTCAGTGGAAAATACTAGAACATGAGGTGAAATATTGAGTAAGCGGTATTTGCTTAGTAACTAGGGATGTAACAGCTCCCCCCTTTTGACGGAGCTTTATCTCATTAAGATGAAGCGAAGTTAGAAGAACTAGAAACCCATAAGAAACTTTGGAAGTTTAAAGATATAGCATTATAAAAATAGTAAAAGATACAAATTAAAAATAGCATTAAGATTTAGAAAGATTTACATTAACAAAGATTTATCTTTAAAAGATTTAAGACAAAGAAATAGTATAAGATGTAGTATAAAGAGACAGTGATAAGATTTAGCAAAACACATCTTAAAAACATTTAAGTTATCATCATATGTTATGAAGTAACATGATACAGCGTTAACTCGATGTAAATTTTAAGACATAGTAAAACATTGACATAGTAAAATAACGATATAGTAAAACAGCTTTAAGATAAATCATTAAAATTAGATATTGTATATCAGAGACATAGTAAAATAAAGACATAGTAAAGTATACAAACAGTAAGATAACATGATTTAGAAGTTTAAGTTTCGTGAACTTTTATTTAATTGATGGCGACCTTGAGAAAGGGCCGGTAATGATTTTACAGAGATTTTATCTTCATAATCATCTGAGATATCAGTGAGTTCAATAGAATTAGAAACTTGCTTTTTAATCGACTTTTGATTATTACATTGATTAAATATTTGGATACAGCATGAGCTTGTACCACGATGGTTTTTACGACAACAATAATTATAAAGTTTATAAAATAGAAATAGAAAAATAGTAGTTATTAAGAAATATGTAAAACCAGAGTAATAAGTTGCATATTTAACAAAATGATTTTCATCTTGATATTTATTTAATTCATTTTCAAGATCATCTAATTGATGAGATGCATGATTTAAAGATTCGAGATCTAAATTACTGAGAGAAAGAGGCGAGAGCAATGGAATTGTCTTATTAATTATATCTTTCTTACAACAATCATCTTCTGTTATATCAAAGTCTATTACTAATTGATTTGTATAAGTAAATGTAGAAATAGTACTTGGTAAAAATTGTAAAGTTTTAGAATAACCGATACAGTCGGGAGATAACTTAAGTAATCCCGTACCGAGTATAGAATAGTCTTTGATATCAGATTGACATTTTACAGTAAGTTTATTTGTTCGAGATTGTACAAAGATCCACTCGTTTCCGTGGAGTTTTTGCCAAATATCAATATGGCCATGTAACAATTTAGAATTACATTCATCTGGTAAACTTAGCACAACATCAGTTAAGAGTTTCGTCTCGCAGGACGGATTAGAATTAGTAGAATGAATAGTAACTAATGGACAAATAGAATAATCATTGTTTATTTTAGAACAGTCGGTAAGAGTGTCTAATAACGCGTAATTCAATCTATCATCTGTGATAGCGAGATACGACTTAGTAGGTTGAATCAGAGCAAAAGTATTAGGATTATCATGATCCGGAGGAGTTGGTAATGAAATAAGTTTATAAACAGAGTATTTTATAGACGAGATAAGAGGTATTTGAATTATAAAAACAATACGTTTGTTATAGTAATAAGATGTTAGGGTTGACACATCGATTATTGTGTGAATTGTTTCGATGTTCAATGGAACAGGGAAATCTAATCGTTTATTTATAATATGATTATGTTTAGATAATTCGTTTAATAAATGCGTAGGAGTTATAACTGTAGGATGTAGAATATTAGCTTTAGCAAATAAGATAGAATTAAGAACAGAGTCTAGGAAATTAGAAATAGCTAAAGATGAGCCTTCGATTATATTAATTAAATTATTGATCTTAGAAATAAATAGTAATTCATTATTATTTTTAGTAGCTTGAGATATGATCTCGTTTAATTTTTGAACTTGAGAGTTTAAACGATTTTCGTTTTTATTTAGTCTTGAAATAGTAGAGTTAAATGAATTTATAGTTGACTTAACAATATGAATATTATCTTTGATAAGATGAAATAATTCGGTTTCACCTTTTTCACAAGCTTCAATAGCAGCATCATATTTTCGAGCATCATCTGCGTCGAGAGTGCCGAAAAAGAATTTTAAAATTTCACCGCCAAATTCTAATGACCTTTTAAAGCGGGAAGTTGGCGAATCAGAGCCTATGATATGAGACAGAGAGTTTAATTTTAAATAATTTGCTTGTAATAGTACTTCGATAGGGCTGACTAAATCTTTACATTGGATAAATTCATTTAATTGAGTTTGTAAACAAATGTCTAAAGTTTTTCTTAAAGAGTTTTGTATGTTATCGAGATGAGGTTCAATTGAGACAATATCGATATGAGTAATAATCTTCCAATAATCATTATAAAAATAGATATTAGTAATCGGGTCATAGTAGATTCCTGGGCTGTGAGCTATAGGAGTTATACTTGCCGGAAGTGATGATTCAGCGTGGCATGATAGCCAAAAAGTTCTGAAAAATATAGAAAACTAAGAGTGAGCAGGTTTAATTTCGTTAATGTGATACTTAATGTTTTTACGACCAATTTGTAGAGTTACGTTATGCTTATTATGAACTTTAATTATTTTATAAGGGCCTTTCCATATTGGAGAGAGAGCCTTGCGTAATCTGTGGTGATGTTTTAAATATACCATATCACCTGCTTTGTAAGTAACATCTCTGGAATTAGAATCATAGTATGTCTTTGACCTTTCTTTGCTTTTAATTATATTTTGAATAGCTTTTTCGCGACTAAAGCGCATTCTATATTGTAAAGCACGTATATATTCGTTATAAGTAGCATTACAAGTTGTATCATATAAAGAATTAGGAATAGAAGGTTTATAACCATATAATAACTCATAAGGAGTAAATTCAGTGGTACAGTGAGGAGTAGTATTATAGGCTAATATAGCAGTAAATAGATAACAATGCCAGTCGTTTTGATTTTCGTTAACGAATGATTTTAAATACTCTTTGAGAGTAGCATGTGACCGTTCAAGGGCACCATTTGTTTGTGGATGATACGGAGTAGTAAATAGAGATTTGATCTTAAGTATTTCGGTTAATTGTTTAAATAAGTCTGAGGTAAAACATGTACCTAGATCTGTGAGAATCATCTTAGGGAATCCGAAAAGAGACATAAAATGAACAAGGTTACGAGCTATCTCTTCACTAGTAGCTGTGACCATGGGATAAGCACTAGAAAATTTGGTAAGATCATCTTGAAGAGTTAGAATGAATTTGAAGTTTTGGAAACCAGCATCTGGTAATGGACCAACAATATCGAGAGCTAGGCGCTCAAAAGGTTTAGTAGATGTGGAAGTTATCTCCATAGGAGCTTTATTTGATTGACGTAAGGGTTTATTAATTTGGCAAAGTTTACATTTTTTAACATATTGCTCAATATCAGAGCGCATGCCCTTCCAATAATAGGCAGCTTTAATACGATTATACATTCTTTTTGACCCTGGGTGACCTGCGATAGTTGAGTCATGATTTTCCTTAAGTATTTTAGGTACTTCGACAGGTGTTGGATAAATCAGCTGATTTTTGTAAATAAAAATTTTAATTTTAGTATTATGAAATATATATGATATCATATTGTAAATTTTTGTATAAGCTAATTTAGAAAATGGATCAGAGAAATCTGGCGTCGCGAGTTCATTGACTTCGGGATGGTCAGTTAATATTTTGTTTCTTAATTGAATTAGTAAGTTGTAAACGTCCCTAAACTTTGTTTCCTCGTAATGATGGACCTTGGTAAAAATAAAATAGTATGTTTTGTTAGAAGTATTTGAAATTTGAATACTGAATGGTTCGCGTTCAGACTCTAGTAATTCAGCGGAGTTATCAAGTTGAGATAATATTTCTTCGCAATGCGGTATAGATGAATCGAAATCTAAAGAGACTGGTAATACGATTGATTTTACTTTGGCTAAGTGTAAGCTTTGAGTACATTCTTCGATTATAGTATCAGAGTTAGGTAGGGAATTAGTAAATTGAGCTTTAAAATATTTTTCATAAGTGGCATTATTTAATGATTTTAGGTTAATTATATTTACGGGACAGCGAGATAATGCATCTGCATTTGAGTTTAAGCGACCTTGTTTATAAACGATTTCGTAATCGTATTCTTCCAATTTTAGGCGCCAACGAATTAGTCGACTACCTGGGTCTTTATTATTAAATAACCAAACTAAGGGTCGATGATCTGTAACGATCTTAAATTTGCGTCCATAGATATATGGGCGGAAAGTTTTAACAGCGAAAATTATGGCAAGGAGTTCTTTTTCCGTAGTTGAGTAGTTACCTTCAGGTTTGTTAAGAGTTCGGGAGGCAAAGGCAATAGGTTTATCTTTTCCTATATCGCCTTGAGATAGAATTGCGCCTACGGCGTAGTTAGAGGCATCCGTTGTGATTATAAACGGTGCAGAGAAGTCAGGGTATTGAAGTAAAGGAGCAGAGGATAATTTATTTTTAAGGATATTGAATGCAGTGTCTTGTTCGTGACCCCAGTTAAAAGTGACATCTTTTTTTAGTAAAGATGTAAGAGGCTTCGTAAGTTTTGAGAAGTTTTCAATAAATCGGCGATAGTAGCCTACGAGACCTAGAAAAGATTTAATTTGTTTGACATTAGTAGGAGTTGGAAATTCGGTGACAGCCTTGACCTTATCGGGATTCGGAGAGACACCTTTGTCGGTGATGATGTGACCTAAATAAGCGACTTCGCGACGTAAAAATTCGCACTTATCAGGCTGTAATTTTAAATTGAATTTTCGGAGTCTGTCAAAGACTAATTTGAGTTTGGAAATATGATCCGATAGGTTCTGACTATAGATAATACAATCGTCCAAATAAACATAAGCATGGAGACCTTGAAGTCCAGAAAGAGCCGTATTCATGAGTCTTTGGAAGGTAGTAGGAGCATTTTTCAACCCAAATGGCATTCTGGTGAACTCGTAGTGGCCAGAAACGCTAGAATTCGTGTTTACAGTAAATCCAGTTTTCGGCGCGTCCTTGGGACACATACTTATTTGGTGGAAACCACTGGATAAATCGAGGGTACTAAAATATTTAGAATGACCTAATTGGTCTAAGATATCAGTGATGAGAGGCAGCGGATAACTTTCGGAAACAGTGACATCATTGAGGCGGCGATAGTCAATCACTATACGCCATTTCTTTTTGCCTGAGGCGTCTAATTTTTTAGGAACTACCCATACTGGGGCGCTCCATGGCGAAATAGAAGTTCGGATGATGTTTTGACTTAGCATCTTTCTGATCTGAGAATCAACTTCCTCTTTGTGACACTCAGGGAAGCGATATGACTTAACGTGGATAGGAGGTGCGTCACCTGAATTAATAGAATGCTCTACGGCATTAGTATGAGATAAGGGTTCACCTTCGATGTGGAAAATATCAGTGTATTCGGAGCAACATTCTAAGAGGGCTTTTTCCTCTTCAGAGTTAAGATGAGAGCAGCGGATGAGGTCTAAGACCTTTTGGACACGTTCGGATTTAGAAAAAGAAATAGTATTTATAGATTGAGACGAAATAGAACAAAATTTGTTACCTTCGAGAGGTGTCAGCTCTGCGCGATAATCTTTGACTTCGACGTCAGAGTCTGTCGTATTTAAAATAGTAAGATTAATTCTTTTATTCGGTTTAATTGAGACGATGCAATTCGCGATATAAACACCTTGACATAAGGTCTGATCTAGCACAAGAGCTTGATTGTTATTGTAAAGTCCGGGCTCGTAATTTGATATAGCGCATTCGATAACAGCTTCGGCTCGCGCGGGAATAATGTAAGTCGGCTGAACATAATGAATATCGAGATAGTGACCGTGAATGTTTAGTAATTTAGTATCGTAATCAATATGTGACTTAAAGTGACCTAGAAAATCACTACCAATTATGCCGTCATACTCTAAGCTGACGTCATTGTTGACGAGATGAAATTGGTATGAAAAATCGTCTTGAGATAAAGTAAAATCCAATTCAAATGAGCCTAATGTTTCGGAACAGTGTTCGTCACTATTTATGCCTTTTAATTTAACGATTTCGCGAGATAAGTCGGGTGTTTTGTTTATACTCGTTTGTTTAATTAAACTGATACTTGCACCTGTATCGATAAGAAAACACAAAGGTTCTGTAGAATAACTAGATTGTAAAAAGATGTGAGGCAAAGTTATTTTCTTAATTTTCATATTTGTCTCAAAAATAGGTACACATGTTTTGACGTCATTACTTGACTTATTACGAGTTTTAGAGTTAGAAGATTTAGAATGAGACATCACATTAGAAATAGTATTACAACGATAAGAAATAGTAGGACTCAGCTTCTTTGAAATAGTATTAGAAATAGTAGGATGCTGAGGTGTATGACTCGGGATCTGGTCTCGAGATGTCATCTCTTTTGAGATGTTTAATAACTTTTTATCATCACAAGATTTAGTATAGGATTTAGTATAAGATTTAGTATTATTTTTTATGCAAGAGCGTGGTGAATTAGTAAAAGATTTAGTAGAACACGCTTGAGCATAAGATTTAGTAGATTTAGTAAAAGATTCAGTGGATTTAGTAAGAGATTCAGTGGATTTAGTAGATTTAGCAAAAGAGTCAGTGGATTTAGTAAAAGAATCAGAGTTAAATTTCGTGTCATTCAAGATTTGCGATTTCGGCAGACACGGAACCGAAATCTCATTTAGTTTAAATTTTCGTCACGGGAATCGAACCGCGACTCACTGGAAGCGCACATGTTGACCGCTCCAGGTGCAGAGACAGAGGCACGTGGCGGTACGCGCTCACGTTGTGCCGGGTTAGCATTTCCGCGGCGTTGCATGTTAAATTGTCGCTTACGACATTGGTCTATCGTGTGACCTAAATTTTTACAATAATTACATGTTTTAGGCTGTGGAGAAAAATTGGAATTAGCATATGAATTAGCATTAGTATTAAGATGAAAAGATTTCTGGAATGGAGTTGTAAAATTTTTAGGAGATCTTTTATTTTTATAACACTCAGAAGAGCTGTGCCCTGTCTTATGACAAATAGAGCACTGTTTGGGTTGCGATCTAAAAGATGAATGAGACTTGCTAAGATTTAGTAATTTCTCCTCTTCAATGGCATATTGCACAGCATCATTTAAGGTGGAAGGCTTATGACATCTGACTATACTAGATATTGAACTATTTAAACCCAACATAAATGTATTAAGAGCAAGCTCTTCCATGGCGGCAACACGGCCTATTAATTCTTTTTCGTTTTTACAGTTATAATAAATGTCTGACTGGATACGTGTTAAAATATGCTCGATTCTTAGTGAATATTTAGTAACATCTTCGTTATGGAGCTGTTTGCAATTTTGAAGATCGACTAAGAGATGTGTGGAATGTTTCTTCTCACCGAATGTGTGGCGGAGAAACTGTTTAATTTCATCCCAATTGTTAAATGACTTTAAACTACAAGCTATCTGGGCTTTACCCTCTAATTGAGATAATATGTATTTACATAAGATGCTTTGTTGTTCTGGATTAGCTAAGGACATAGTATTGTCACAGTTAGTGAGGAACGCGGGCAGCGTTTCCCTATCACCATTGTAACTTTTTATGAATTTGGTTAAAACGTTTAATGTAATTTTTTCAGACATCTCTGATTTGGGAATGGTGTTTTCAGACTTGAACATGAAATGATATAGAATTAAGAGTTATTAGACTTTAAGATTTAACGACTGTATTGAAATAGAAATTGATTTAGAAATGTAAGTTAGGATTTAGTAAAATAATAAGATATAGCAAAGGGAACTTAGAATAGACGCTTTAAAATTAGGTTAAGAAATAGTAAATTAAGTTAAAACTCACAGAAAGATCACAAACACTGACATCACACTCATATGACGTTGATCACTATGACGTAGTAGGGCGATCACGTTGCGCGGCGGTTCCCACGGCTGGGCAGCGACCACGTGGCAACAGGAGGTGGTGAGGCGAATGCAGGCTGATGTTCAACGATCCGGAGATGAAGACTGCGTCTGATGTAGTATGGTCTCCGAGGTGGTAGTTGAGGACTCGAAGACTTGGAGATGGAAGTGCGAGTTAGATCTGCTGGCTGTCGTCCAAAGCGTCGGTGCGGGCTCACGCCTTAGGGCGGAGGCTTAACGTCGACCAAGTGACCTCGTGCTGATGCGGGCACTCGCCGTTGGGCGGTGGCTTACCGTCGATCTGATGACGGGGATCCGGTGGTGGTGGTGTTTCCACGCAGGCTTAACCTGAGGGTTAAGTCTTACTGTCGATGAGGTGGTGCAGGCTCGCTACACGACGAGACTTACTGTCGGCCAGAGACAGGGACAGGAGCCTAGGATTCAGATGCCTGGACTTCGACGGAAATCACTTACAGCATCCCACTTCTGACACCAGTTTGTTAGACGGCTAACCCTGTTTGTCTTTTTAAAAAAAAACACTTTTAAATGAACACTTAATTTATTGTTCGATTTCACACACACACACGGACTTCCCGAATTTCCTATGGTCTACCGCTTACCGCGAGGTACAGAATCTAACTGAAGTAGAAAATAAGTAACAAAATCGAATTGGAAGTTAAAATGCAGAGTCAGTGGAAAATACTAGAACATGAGGTGAAATATTGAGTAAGCGGTATTTGCTTAGTAACTAGGGATGTAACAGCACCAATAGTTCTTGATAATAGTGCGTCCAAACGAACTCTTTAGTTCTTTAAAATTAGTATTGATTACTTTTTTTAACGTGCGAAGCCCAGAGGTATGCGGTCTTGCTTCATCCTCACCATTTAACTGCTGACAGAACGAAACAAACGTATATTGCAACAGCCACGTGATTCCAGTAGCAACTGTCACGCGGCAAGGCAAGGAGGCAAGGAGGGTCGTGACGCGGGTGCAGGCTTAATTTGAAATGCGATAGGTAAGGTCTGGTTTCCGGAGCTGTACCGTTGTCTTGGTAATTGATTCAATTTCATATGAGCCTGGTTTATGAGAATAGTGCTTTGTGATGGAATGGCTTAGGACTATTCAACTGTCGAGCGCTAGCAAACTCAAACTCAAACTCAAATATTTCTTTATTCAAGTAGGTTACATGTAACACTTTTGTATCGTCATTGAATACAATGCAAAGTGATTCTACTTCCGGTTCGGAACCTATATCTACCGAGAAGACACCGGTAAGAAACTCAGCAGATAAGTTACAGTGGCAGTATCTAACTTATAGCCATGTGTAGAACACTTTGGACCAAGTCATATAGTTTTATTTTGATGAGTGAAAAAAGCATGAAGTATTATTTAATTTTAAGAGGTAAGCTGGAGCAGACCAGTCCCCAAAGGTGGCACCTGTTCACAAGCATGACGTATGTGCCAGCCATCGCTTCACTCAACCATATTGAAGGGAATGTAACGACCCGCCACATAGCGCCACCACCCCAGTGACATTTTAGTGAGCATGACTAACTTCGTCCATTTGTAGTTTAGGTTCCGTTTCACTCCGTTTGTACAGTCAGGAGCTTTACTTCTCTGTACCTTGTCACATTATGTCACTGTCTATCTGACTTGCTTAGTTACGCGGAGATTTGGTACGACAAGATACTGAGGTGTATACGAACTAATGATACTGGCTGTACAATTTATAAGTTATGTTTTGTTGCCAGTAACTGTTGTAAAATTGTATCAATATAAGTCAATATGTATAGTTACATCGCGACAACAAATCTGTGGATAGGACATTTTCAGATTGATTAACTAAAATGTCTAATAACAAAATTATCCATGCTGTTGGGAGAATTATGAGGGTGAAGGAAAAAAGAGTGCACTTGTGTGTTGGGCAAATATTTTTAACTATCTGTATCACTTACAACATGATGCAAAAAATAAATGATAAACGTTCGAATACAATAAACAATGAATTGGTTGATCTCAATGAGATTTGCCTCCGTGGCCGAAATTGATGGGGACATTTGTTTATGTTAAATACTGCCAGAAATGATAGAAATGAGTTCCAAAAAAGATGTTCTGCCTAACCATTTAATAGATGAGTTCAGCAGTATGTTTGCAATTCAGCCGAAAATACAACTTTCGAGTTAAATTATATCTCGATGATAGTTGTGTCTCGATTCAATTTTTCCCTTTGATTAAACCTATTCACATACTCTCTAGATACCAGACCTGCCCCACTTTGCTAGAAATTGCGTCATGACATCAATTTGCCAACTTCCGGTGCATCCGTTCGTGATTTGATGTACTTCCGCTAGAAACTCCTCCGACACTGAAGAAAGTGTATAGCAAGAATACAATAAATACTGGATAAAAGTAGGTCACACAAAAATCTGTCAATACATTACATTTTGGTTTAAGTATTAATTTTATTGAATGGAGAATTGTGTAATAATTTTGAAAATATTGATGAGCAAGCATTTATTTCCTTGAATTTTTAATAACTTACATCAAAGGAGTTGAAAGTTTGTGGAAAAAAATGTACCTACAACCAGTTTAATATGGCTTTATAAGCAACCTAAAAAATAAAACTAAATATTGGAACCGGGCATTAAATATAAATGAATAACCAGATTTTTACGAAAGCAGATTTACACTTACACTTACGACTACATAGTGACACAAGTTAGGCGGGAGGCCAATTGTTCGGCAACTGTGAAACACTGTTTAGCGCAAACTGACCTTTAAAAACAAACAAAAATCATAATTTAACAAACTGTCACGCCCAATTTGAGCAGCAAATTGAGAATAATGAATGAGGCTGGACGCTTCGGCTGCGAATTATGCAAATCAAGGGACGGCTTCAGCGGACGGCGGCTAAAATTAATCACTGGTCATGTTTACTGAAATAGTTGGGCAGGGAAAATCTGAGTGACGCTTTTTCTCTGGACAGCTGAGATAAGTACTTTTAATATATTTTTGTCAGCTTAAGCTCTCTTAATCCGTAACCTAACCAGATTAAACGTATTTATTTATTTATTTGTAAACTTGATTGCACAAAAAAAGGACAAAAGGTAGACTTAATGCTAAAAGCCTTCTCAATGGATCATACAGATAGTTAGTTAGTAAGAATGTGTGTATGGATTACAACAAAATAAACAATAATAAATAAATTAACAATATGAATATTTAAATAGAATAAAATATTCATATACATATATATGTACATACGTACATGATAAATTAATTATAAATAAATTAAATAAACTTATGGAAATATATATAATAATATACATATATTTATGCAAACAAGTGTGTAAATAAAGGCCGTTTTATTATTATAGAATAATTAAAAAAACTGAATAAAAACTATTTTGTTTGGAGACATAAAAACAATGCTTCATACGTTTACCCAAACGAATATATTTACAAAAAATATAATTTAAAGATAAAAACATACACATCTCGAGATTTTGAACAACTACTTCCACCGTTTCAACAGCCAGGACCCAGAGGTAGGATATCTTATGTATAACGACGCAAAATCGTTTTCCCATCTAATAAAACCTATATACAGGTTGACATTTCAAATGACCCCGATTCAGGGCAGGTTGTAAGCCACACTACGTGCCGTCTAACCACAATAGAACAGATTCATATTTGCGCGCGTGTCGCCTCTGCCGTTATCGGGTTGCCGGGGGAATATTTGCCAGAATCCCATTTCATTGGCAACGAGTATTTTGTCGTTGTCTGACTGGACACGAACTGCGCAAACGATTTTCAGAATTGACAATATCAAAATATGGACCATAAAGAAGTGGAACTCGTTGCCGGCTTATGTGTTTCCTCCTTCCTTTGACATGGATTCCTTCAAAAGGAGCGTGAAGAAACATCTTCGGTATCAAATCCGTTGTCAACGCGATGTGGGTTCCTCTCTTGCTTACCATCAGGCTGGGAGGAGCCAATATACTGAGCAACTAAAAAAAATACTAAATAAAATAAAAAAAGTGGTCCTAAGGAGCCTGTCATTAAATTGTACTGCCTCCTTAAGTTGATATCGACGGGCACAAAGGTCTATTTCAACAAGTTGGTCGTCGATATCAATCAGTCTGTCTTTCTTCGGAAGTTTGATGATATTCATAGCGGTTCTTATCAGGATTGAGAAGATGAAGTTCTGCTTTTTTAATGACGTTATCGATTTTGCTACTGTACTTCGGTTTTTTTAATTCTCGGTATTTTCGATAAATCAGGTGCGTCTGTCCTCCACTTTGATGCTTCAAACAATCGTCTTAAGGTCCGGTTTTTCAATTAAGAAATAATATCCAATTAAAGTACAATACTACGACTCATTTCAAATGAAACCATAACATTTCGTAAAAAGTTACTTAATAGCGTTCTTAATTCAAACGGCTTATACTTTATCAGCTGGTTAATTTTTATCCGACGATTGAAAATCAACCCTAAATAAATTTCCATAATCAACCCTAAATAATATTCCATATTTTTGATCCGTGGCCGGTGTTTGGATTTTCTTTTCAACGCGTGAAGTCAAGAATTAGTGTGTACGCAAAAAAAAGGTAAACCCACTTGTGTGCTATATTTAAAAACCGTTGCAGATTTCCTGTTCAGCGATAAAAGCAATAAACGGCAAATCGCGACACACGTAGGAGATAAAGCTATTGTTTATGGTGGCATTGCGAGCGCGAGATAAACGCTCCGCCCGTGACGCAGTTAGAGACTCTTGACGCAATCGTTCAGCTTATTGTAGCGGTGCACCAAGGTAGAATCAAATGTTCAGGAGATAGGGGCGAAGATCCTAAATCGCTATGGAATCCTACATCACGGCGACTTTTAGAAAAAAAAAACGTTTAAAATTTACATAGCATATCATTTAAAAATTTGAAAAAGATAATAAATAATCATATCAACGTTGAATTAATAGAACCCCTTCCCCTAGAGAGACAATTAGCTGTACCTACTTACGGTGAAATAGTATCACGCCGCAATGAAAAGGTTGACAACCATTACTATACACCATTAACTTTAAGACTTTCGCGTTCCATTTTAAACATTTAAAATAATTTACCGGGTCAATACTAATTAATAACCTTTTATGCTTAGTGCTCCAGGTCCTATAGTAAGGTTGATGATCTAAATTTTTGTTAATTGGTCGCGTTCTAAGGGGGACTGGAGTAGTCATGCTCACTAAAACGTCACTGGGGTGGTGGCGCTATGTGGCGGGTCGTTACATTCCCTTCAATATCGTTGATTGAAGCGATGGCTGGCACATACGTCATGCTTGGGAACAAGTGCCACCTTTGGGGACAGGTCTGCTCCAGCTTACCTCTTAAAATAAAATAATACTTAATGCTTTTTTTCACTCATCAAAATAAAACTATATGACTTGGTCCAAAATGTTCTACACATAGCTATAAGTTAGATACTGCCACTGTAACTAATCTGCTGTGTTTCTTACCGGTGTCTTCTCGGTAGATATAGGTTCCGAACCGGAAGTATAATCACTTTGCATTATATACAATGACGATTCGAAAGTGTTATATTATGTAACCTACTTGAATAAACAAATATTGGATTTGAATTTGTATTACTATACAGCAATCGCACAGTAAACCAAAGAAATAATTCAATAACTTTCATGACTAAAAAAATAATTGAGACTATGAATCTGTTTCTTTATGTGACTTTAGCTGATGGTAAGCTACTAATTACAGCTCGCTTGAGTAGGCGCGTAGGTTGCGAGAACCGCATCATAACTTATCAATCAAATCAATTTTGCTCTGAATTGTAAGTTTTCCAAGAAAACATGAGCAAATTACAGGGCACGATTCTATCCTGAAATGATAGACTGATATTTCGCTGAAGACGTCAAGTTCATAACTTGATTGGGTCTGATTCTGCGAGAGACGTGACCTTTCGGTTATTGGATAAAAAATATTGACTGCCAAGATTGGGAAGACATAAAAGAAACTATCTAATCCCTACTAATATTATAAATGCGAAAGTAACTCTGTCTGTCTGTCTGTCTGTGTGTCTGTTACGCTTTCCTGCTTAAACCTCTCAACCGATTTTGATGAAATTTGTTATAGGTATACGTTGAATCTCAAGAACGGACATAGGCTACTTTTTATTAGAAAATAAGGGGGGGATATAAACTTTCAAAGGTGGTATTACCCCCCGTAATACCACCTTTGAAAGTTTATATGGAAAAAATGTTTATTTTATAAGTTAGAGATATGAAATTTGGCACAAATATAGCTCGAAACTTGGATTAAAATATAGACAACTTTTTGTTTCGAATATTAGGGGAGAAAGGGGTAAAACTGACCATGAAAGGATGTAGTCCACGCGAACGAAGTCGCGAGCACAGATAGTACAATATATCAATACCATAGTAAGTATATGATTCTTGTAGAATGACATTCATGTTTTTTCGATTTGTTTCATAAACAAAAGTTCAGTGCAATAAGTTAACATACTTGTCTCATGCTCACTCGCCGATGTAGAGGATCTTTTTTTATATAATGCACTTCGAGATTGACCTCATCCCACCTGATGTTAAGTGGTAATGAGGTCCTAACTTAAATGCGATAAGTACAACACAATAAAGCTGTTACTGGACTTGTCACCCTTACCTTGAAGGCTTGACCCCTGCTACTGATGTAGGACCCCCCTCCACGAAGCTCTGGAAACCTTTCTCACACGCAGAAACACAACAACACCGAATTGATTGTTATTTGGCCGCGGTATTCTGTAAGGTGGAGGACTTTCACCAGTCGGGCTGCTCCAGTTCGAGCAATAAATCGCTATGCCTCCCTTGATCTTTTAACCTTACCTTTGTACATAAAACTCATCATCATAATTTTATGTTAAATACAAATCTAGGTCTATTTTAACCTTTACCCAGCCCAGCTATCTTAAAAGTAGTGGCCCGCTGTACGCCAACGTATAAATGTATAACAGTATCTATAGTACGAAAGCAAGGAAGTGGCATAACGTCATGTCGATAAAAAAAATTGATGTCTAAATCAAGATTTATTTTTAAATTTTGCAAATATAAATAAACCCTGATACATTATAATAGTAATTTGTTTTATTTTATGAACATTTTTAGTAAGAAAAACGAGTATCTATTATCATAGACAAAAATACATGCATAATCTTGCAACACATTTATTATAAAAGGCACTTCACTATTCATTTTATAACGTAGTCCGTTGACTTCATATCAAGTCGTTGGCGCTCGTGGCAAGATAAATATCTCAAATAGAAGTGTTGTCTATGATTTTCTTTTTTCACCTTGACTGAATCTCTCTCTATCTCTCTAGACGATTTGATTAAGAAAAGACGGCTCTTGTACGGTAGTAATAAATCATAACAAGTATGTTACGGTGAAAAGTAAGACAAAAGAATGAATGGTAAGTTATTATTCTTATTATTATTTATTAAGTAAGTTTACCTTTCGATATTTTACTTTTTATATTTTCGATAATTATATTTAATGTTTATTGTACGAAAGAAAAAACAGACGAGCGCATAGTGCCGGCCGTTACAAGCGTGCGCTCGTCTGTTTTTTCTTTCGTACAACACAATGACACCTGTACGCTTACGACGTCACAGGTTTACTTGCATTGAAGTTGGTGGCGCTCGTAGCACTAAAATCTTGTCATTGCGTAGGGATGGGTGTTGCAATATCGAAGATCCTAAATAAATTGTAAATTAACTAGCTTTCCGCCCGCGGCTTCGCCCGCTTGGAATTTGGTTATATTGCAGTATAAAGCGCAGTGGCGTAACTATACCATTCGGGGCCCGTGGCAAATTCATCAATCCATCGACCAACCCCCCCCCCCCTCCTCCTCCTTCTCAAAGAAAGAATAATGTCTAATACTTGTTTGGAAATACCAGAAATGTAGTGCATACTTTAGGAAAGTTTGATGTAAAAATTATTCTTGGTAATTGGGATTCTCCTCTTACCTGGGGCCCCTTCTGGCTGGGGGCCCGTGGTATTTTGCCGACTTGCCACCCTGTAGTTACGCCACTGATAAATCGCAACTATAAGAAAACTTCTCATTTCCACGGAAAAACGCTTTAGTTGTTAAACAAAAACTGAATAGTACACTATATTATATACCTAAGTAGATGTAAAAATCAGTTTAGACGATAAAATATATTGTACGTCATCCGGAATTCCTTATTTTCAGGGATTCATTATCGTATCATTTAGCTTCTAAATTTACATGTTTATAGTCGTTTACAATATTTTGCCTTGATTAAAACGCCACACAGCGTCGTCTCCAATCCATCCATCAAGCAAACTATATTTTTGTTTTATATCAGTTTTTTTCGGGATAAAAAGTAACCTATTATTTAATCCGGACTTCTAACTATACGTCTGCAAAATTTAAAAGCAATCGGTTCAGTAGTTATGTCGTGAAAGCGGAACAAATAAACAAACTCACTTTCCGATTTATAATATTAGCAAGGATCTTCGTGAAATAAATTAATTTTAATATTCATTATGTAATACGTTATTTTCAGACCGGAATTAATTGTCAATCATAAAATCTATGAATATTTGTATGGAACAAAACAAAGTAAACAAAGAATGCAACTATCGCGTCACATCACTAGCCTACTTGATATGAAGTCGTTGGCGTATGGGACATCAAAATATTTCAGGCGTTTTTGTTTTGATCTGTTTTAAAACACTATAAAGCCTGTTTCTTCTGGCGAAATAACAAAAATGGGCTTCAATCCTGTCCATCTTACAAAATTACAAGAGAAACAAATGTTTAATGCACCGTAAAGGTATTTAATTAAAGTAGGTACAATGAGTAACTTCTATAGAAGTAGTGGCGTTGACGGCACGAAAATCCTGAACTTCTATAGAAGTAGTTGGCGGTTATTAGGTTGATAAACTATTTCTTTAAAATACATTCCAGCAATATCTAAATATAACTATTACCTACCTGTATTTTTTGCTTTTTTTTGAAATCAAACGTTTACAAAGGACCGATGAAACTCGTTTCAGTTTTTGGTGTAGATGTTTTATTTATATTCATATTAGTCACGGGCAAAAAACTTGTAAAAGTCGTTTAGAATTCAGACAACTCTCTGAAGTTTGCTAATTCCAAACTTGTCGCTAGGATCCGCGCCATGTTGTTATGAGTTGCTGAGAATCCGACGGAATCACAAAAAGATGAGAAAATGTCGTGTTAACAGTTGTCGGAGTTTCACGAACAGAGTTCAATGTCGTGAAGGGTATGTGAAGAACGTTCACTATATATTTGTTAAAGTACACCATCAGCACGATCTAGTTAAATAAATATTAAATATTTATATTGGACAACATCACATGCTCATGCTCTGATTCTGTGGTAAGTAGCTAAAGCACTTGTGTTACAGAAATCAGAAACAGTTCGTTTCCCATATTGACCCGACCAGGGATCGAACCCGGAACCTCAGAGATGGCGCGAAGCCAGAGTCCGACACATTCGCCTCTCGGCTACGGAGGTTGTAGGAGTTAAACACAATGAAGAAATTCAGTTATGTTATATACATTTGCCAATTATAGGATTTATAGGATACATAACACTGGCCAAAAGATAAAGAGCTAGAAGAAAAGAAACGAACATTTACTGAGGATAACTTAACACATTATATCTTATCACAGCAATGCAATTAATTTCAGTTGATAAAATAAGAAATCAATTCTTGTGTATCTTTTAGCTCATCAGCTTTCTTTTAGTGTCGAGCAAAGAAATTAATCGACAGTGGTTTTTTTTTGTTTAATCCTACTTTATTATAAAGAGGAAAGATTTGTACCTATTTTTGTATGTTTATATGTTTGTAATGAATAGGCTCAATACTCAATACTCAATACTTTATTGCATAATAATGTTTCATTTACAAAGTAAAAGATACATCAGACCCTGTTAGGGCACAGCAACTGGACGAGAAGAGAGGACGGCAGTTCTTCTTTTGTGTTATGGTTTAAAATAAAAAAAGGCTCAAAAAGTACTGGGCCGATTTAAAAAATTCTTTCACCAATAGAATGCTACATTCTTCCAATTTGACATAGGCTACAAAATTAGGGATCCTTGGTAAAATTTGAAGAATGTAAGTAACCGAAGGTGTAGAAAAATGAGTCTTAAAATGTCTTTCGTCGAATGCGCGGGAAAATCCTCTAAGGCGAAACGAAGTTCGCCGGGACCGCTAGTAGAATATAATACAATTACATTTATTTGCATAAAATATGTTTTTTTTACAAAAGGTTTTAACCTGAATCAAAATAGTAGTAGCTCTGGAAACCTTACTCACACGCAGGACAATACCAAAGTGATTGTTATTTGGCTGCGGTTTGTAAGGTGAAGGTATTTCACCAGTCGGGCTACTCCAAGCGATAAATCTCTATGCCCTACCTCTCTAGTACCCCATTTCGGACGTTTTGTTTAATTTTTGGGCCCTCAGGATTCTCATTACTTGTTCCAAATACATAGGTTTTATAACACACACGCATACCTGCTAGAATATAAATTACTCCCGCAACGGTTAGCGCTCTCCCGAGTTTTAAACATAGCTGGTATAGAGAGGGTTTTGATAAATGAGAAACGAGCAAACTTTTTGTGTGGTTTCCTGTAAGGCTGGGTTAATTATTTTCCATCTGGCACGCGATGTTATTTGTAGATAAGTAAAGTTTTAATGACGGTTCACGAGATGTAGGTACAAACAAATTTAAAAGAAAGGACTAACAACCTGCTTTCAACCGCACGTATTGACGTGCGGTTGAAAGCACGTCAGACTCCACAGTTTGGACTTCGTACTGTCCTTAAGTCGCAGTCATAAGAACTAAAATCGAACAGCCAGTGTTTACCTATATGTGCTGTTCAACGTATTCAATGCGAACAACACGAATATATATATATATATATTTAAGAGAGAATAATTGAGTTCTACTTCAGTAAATATATTGTAACAGTATTAATTCTATCGCAGCTGTGCTGGTATTCTGTTAATGGCGTTTTGAATCATCCCGACCTATTTCGACCAAGGTGACAAATCTCATTAAAAACAAACAATTATACTTACTTAGAGTTTCTAGAGCCGGTACATTTGTGAAACTCGCACGCAACTGCACCTCTTTTACTCTTCAACAGGAATGTAGATCGACACGATCGAAGATACCAACTATTTGCATGCCCTTCCAAACTTTCAACAACATGGATCATCATGTCATGTCTCATGTCATAAGCTAGGGCCTCATTACCACTTAACATCAGGTGGGATGAGGTCAGTTTTTATCAAAAATTTTGATGAGCAAGGCGTCTGAAAATGTCCTTACCAAAATAGAAACAACCCACAAGTTACGTTATGTTGACCCCGCGGGAATCGATCCCATTACGTCTGGATCACAAGCCTAAGCGACACCATTTTTCTTTAGTAGTTAATACGAACTACTTACTGCTCGACGTTAAATTAGTTTAAATGTTTAAAATGGAACGCGAAAGTCTTAAAATAAAAAACATACCCACCAGTCCCTCTTTACATTAAACAGATAATTCAACAATGAAACTTCGAACAACAAGTTCGAAAGCCTGTGTTGGTAGAAGCAATGAAAATAAAATGTGCAAAAAAAATGTGATGCCATGAATTAAATAACCCAATGGAATGAATGGCTTTTCAATCAAGGGTTGTGGGTTCAAGAGACAAAAATTCGTATACTGAACAATGAAAGATGATTCAATTGTGGCCTAGATGTTCATAAATGTGTTTAAGCACATATTGTGGTACCACCGTTGATAAAATAAGTGCTTTGCGATCAGAACAATGTAGGTGATGATGTCCCATATTTATTTGTTTATTTATTAATCTCTGACGTCAGTGGACACCCACTTCAAACGGGATGCGAAGGCGTTTCGATGTCTTCCCCTTTACTTAAATCTGCCAATCTCGTGAGTGGATCCATGGTATTATTTACACTAGCCTAAGCATCAGGTACTCCCACTTATCTTTCAGACGGGTCATCCCACGTAAAGGCATCTATTCGGTTATTTATATCTTCTTCATACACTCATGAAGTATTCATGGCCTAATGAATAATAATACTCTATTCATTAGCGTCTCCTCTGATAATGAAGGTATTCGCGTAAACAAGCCAATAGTAATTGAATTGGCAGGCCGTGACGTCATCATGTCTACGCCCATTGTGTGGTCTGCCTACGAGCTCCATATAAAAGTATTTTTAGACATATGCTATAAGTGGAAGCCCCATGAATTTAATTACCGTACGTTCCAAATATGGACGCATCGACAGTATTCTATTTATTAAATATATATCGGGAGAACTAAGCAACTTGAATGCTAGTTTTCACAAACAAAACAAAAGCGGAATATTACTTTTAATCCTTCAATATTTTACATACCATGAACTGAAAAAAAAAAATGTGGTTAAGTGGTAAGAAAACAGTGTTAGAATGTCTTGTTATCATGATTTTTAGTTATTCAATACAACGAAATATACCAATTTAATTATACCTAACGGTAACTGATGAGTTGACAATTATCGAAATATAAAAATGTATAATGGAGCTACCTTTCACATCTCTGCTGGAATAAAATGGGCATAAAATGTTAAGGCTTCTGATGTGCTATAGATATTTATCGTATGCGACTGCAACGGTCGTATTAATAGTGGTTTTCCCAGTATAAAATAACACAAGCGACTCGTTTTAAAGGTAATTGGTGTAGCTGTCTACGATACTTTCAAAGTTTGGTTTACAATAGCACTTACAAAAATGATAGCTTAATTTTACTACTAAGTTGCGGGTCACAAATATGGCGGAAAGCTACCTTATTGGATTATGATGCATATGGAGTGAAAAAGAAATTTGCATATGAAGTTTCGTATACGATATTGACTCTTGATATATGCCTCGTCGGCGTATTTACAACCCATTTTTTTTGTATCTATTTACCTATCTAAATTTTGCTTCGATATCGAAAAACCTCCTCCTTTTATTGGAGTCGGTTAATAAAGGAACAAAAACACACAATTATAGTGATCTCAAAAAAGGCGCGTAGTTAGGTATGGGCTTTTAACGAACAGCGCGGGGCGCTTGTACCTCATTGAAAGTCAAAATACAACATGATATATATATTAACTACTTTAATATTATAAATATTGCAATAAGTTTGCAATATTGCTCAAAAAATGTTGGATATCCAAATTCCTAGCTAGCATAAATATTAATTTAAAATTTTGTGTTTGCATCGTCATTATTATTCTCCAGTTCTTCCGGGAACTAAATCGCCATTAAAACAAACGAACGCAAAATTAAAATTTTTCTCTTAACATACAATTCTACTGTTATTTTGTTCACTAAATTTCTGGCAAGCGAACCTTCGCGTATCATCAGATTTTAGAATTGGCGCTGAATAAATATTTAAGCACGAGTTATTTTTGTTGGGAGATAAAGGTCGTTCCTGGATAGGGATGTCATTGTGAACGTTAATGGGAAATTAAAGAGTCACCTCATTTTATACCTTAAAAGCGTTAGTATTTTTAAAGATCTGTTTTTAAATTTCTTTGAAGTAATGATGAATTCCGTAAAAAGAGTAAAACTTTAGGCAAACGTAGGTAATATAACGACGTACTTTTTACATAACTTACGTTTTACTTACGTACTACTCGTTTTTTTTTCATTTATTTATTGATTGAAAAAGAATAACAACAGCAAACTTATTATTATGGCTACAATAGTTGTTAAGGTCTAAACTTATTCATAAATTACGTTTTTCAGAAGCCCGGCGCGCCGAAGCATCGCTTGAGTATAAACCCGGCAATTTGTCTATTTAAAAAAATCCTACAATGACGAACATCCCAAATAACTTTATTTTACAAGACGTTAAAACAATCAATAAAATAAAACGAATCGAGGTATAGGTTCCAGTTTAATGATGTATAACACAAATAGATAACCTTTACAAAAATACCTCAATTCGCTTTATATTCTTGTTTGTTTTCACGTCCTGTAAAATAAAGGTATTTGAAATTGAGTCTGTTTTGCATTTAATGAGCGATTAAGTAATTTGGTATTGTTTTTCTCGGTTTATATACGTACAGTCACCGTCAGATATATCGGAGCGGACAAAGTGACCAAATATTTCTGAACAGTTAAAATGTCAAAAAGTTCCATACACCACAAGTTACCATTAATATCTGATTTACTTCAATAATATCTGAGCAGTTTCCAATAACATCTGAACACTCATAACGTCAATATGTGTCACGCACGTCATGTGTCTCATTTAGATACGTTTAGTATAGAGACGAGTGTTCAGATATTATTAGTAAGTTGTGTGTATAGAAATTATTGACTAGCATCTTAGACTTTGTATTTTGCACTGCTTTTATGTCGTAGCCATAAGAAGTAATATCAAACTGCAATTGCTTAACTATGTATGTCTGATGCTTGTTACTATGTATGTCTGATGCTTGTTACTATGTATGTGGCATCCCTAGTGTCGAATGTAAATCGTCATGTTTGCCTAATTCAGTCGCACCCCTTGCCTATCATAACCGCAAGCTCGTTAGCCAATGTAAATTTACCCGGGTATATTCCACTGTAGGTACGTTTGATGCTCTCAAGGTCCACCTTTTGTACACAACACCGGATTTTACGACTGGATTATGTACTAGATAAAATATGAGTCCGCACTAGCAAACTTAAAATATTTTAAAGAAACAGAAAAATGCAATTTAGGCCTCATCAAGCGAAGGTCAAACACCAGTCTACTTTACGAGTATATCAAAAGTAGCAACTTGGATTTTAAACATTGTCATATTTTATGTTCGAAAACCGTTAAATACTTATTTTTTTTTTATATTGCACTTCAAGATTGACCTCATCCCACCTGATGTTAAGTGGTAATGAGGTCCTAGCTTAAGGGCGACATGTACAGCATAATACATCTATTACTGGACTTGTCGCCCTTACCTTGAAGGCTACCCTTGCTACTAATGCAGCACCCCCCAGGAGCTCTGGAAACCTTACTCACACGCACGAACACAACAACACAGAAGTGATTGTTATTTGGCTGCGGTCTTCTGTAAGGTGGAGGTATTTCACCAGTCGGGCTGCTCCAGTTCGAGCGATAAATCGCTATGCCCTACCGCTCTTGAAAACTTAAAAAGCGAATGAACAGGAGATAAATCTTTGTTTGCGGTCAATTCTAAATGGCACAAATTCACTTGCGATTTCGGCAAGTACGTTACTTCGTAATAGAATTCACCGCCTCTGATCATCAATTAAAATAACACAATGTAGGTAGACATAGTTTTACTCTAGAGTTTATTATACGGTTTTGAAGCAAGTATTTAACTGCTTAAATAGCTCTCTCGTATAGCAACGCAGTGGTGAGTGGTATAATACTGTGAGGTGTAAACATTAATCTACCCAAATTAAATGGTAATTGTTTTGAAATAATGACTCTTACCTTTTGTTTAATTCTCTTTCTGCTATTGTAAGAAATATAATATGATTTTAAAATGTCTGCCGCCCATGTAATAGTAAATAGTATAACATGTTATGTATTACTGTAATAGTGAGAGAATCTCGATCCCTGTAGTAGTTTGTATAAACCATATTAATACTATCAATGTGATTTTTTTTACGTTTATAGTTGTTACCAGATTTCGTACAAACTCAAACTCAAATATTTCTTTATTCAAGTAGGTTACATATAACACTTTTGAATCGTCATTAAATACAATGCAATGTAATTCTACTTCCGGTTCGGAACCTATATCTACCGAGAAGACACCGGTAAGAAACTCAGCAGATCAGTTACAGTATCAGTATCTAACTTATTGCTATGTGTAGCTCACTTTGGACCAAGTCATATAGTTTTGTTTTGATGAGTGATGAAACAATTAAGTACTCAAGTAAGTTTTTACTTTCGAGAGGTAAGCTGGAGCAGACCAGTCCCCAAAGGTGGCACCTGTTCACAAGCATGACGTATGTGCCAGCCATCGCTTCACTTAACCATATTGTAGGGAATGTAACGACCCGCCATATAGCGCCACCACCCCAGTGACATTTTTGTGAGCATGACTACTCCATCTCCCCATAATTTGTATTTATTATCTAAATTAAATTCATCAAACAACTATAGGACCTGGAGCACAAGTCCATTTAGTAGGTTTTACGTGAAAGAGTAACAACCATATGGGATGTATGAACATCCATAGTACCAATTTTCAAGTACACAATTTAAGGTACGTTACTACTTAACTCATACAATTTTAATGAAGGTTCCTAAAACGTCGGAACCTATTCGTCTCACAATTAAACCCTCATCACAAAACGTGAACGATCAAAAACCGTTTTGTGAGCCATTCCTATTCAAATTAATGGACTGAGTAATTTCGAAAGGACCAATCGTGATTTAAAACGGCTTCATATACATATAATGTGTGTAGAATACCGCCATTTCCACTCGCTTTTTGCAAGCTCGTTGTAACGTAAAACGGTACGTATAGGAAAAGGTTTGATTAGTACAAAAATGGTACGGAGCATACAAAATCATTTCAGACTTTGAGCCGCCCTTGTGTCTAGGGAACAAGAGCTAATATTGAACTTACTATTTCAAATTGCTCAACTAAGAAGCTTAATCGTTGGCCATTTTTAGTCGCTAAAGCTCCTGATTCACTTAAAATAATTGTTTGGCGCTATCATACTGCGCTATTAGCAAAATAACTCATGTGTGAAATATTTTATAACATTATGAGTACATTACATAGTGCACTCGCACTTTTGTATCGTCACGTCTTTTGAAAAAAATGTATTTTATTTTTTCATTTCGTCCAATTTGAGTAACTACTTTAGCACGCTACCAAATATGGTATAAAAATCACATGCAACTTTGTATGAAAAGCTACATACAACTACAAATACGTTTGTTTCTGAAATGACTGGCTACGAAAAGTTTTGCCATAATATTTTAAATAATATTTCGTAGCACACCTTCTACGATTCGTAACACTTCGTAGTTAATACAAATTTTTAACTTGTGCTACGAATCTATTCTTTGTTGAATAAATAACTTACTTGTGATTGTTACTAAGATTTACTTTTATTATATTCCAATCGAATCTAATATTTTAACATGGGTATAACATTTGCAACTTTTACAAGCCAGCAAAAATACCTACATTAAAATTGTAAAAAAAAGGTGAATCATAAATTTAAAAGAGCAAAGTATTAATTTAACTCGTTCAATTCTTGGCACTTCCATCTTATCTTGGAATCAAATAATTTTAGTTCACCAAATCAAATTCGCTAACGAAATTTCCACTGGAAAAATCAAATTGAATCATTCAACTTACTGAAAGCTACCTGACTCGACTAAAAACTAAAATAGGAGAGTTGTTCGAACAGAGGGATTTTTTAATCAAGTTTATTCTATTTCAATGACCTCTTCGAAATGGAGTCGGATTTTTTATAATTGGAGTTCATGTGAAATAATGTTATTTAAAAGTATTTTCGGGTTTTGTAGTCCCTAATAAACTTTTCTCGTCCTCTTTGAGTCAGTGAAATTGAGATGGCATTCCGTTTATCTCGTGATGTGAAAGAGATAGATAACTCATCTGAAAATGTAAAATTGCCTGTCCCGAACATTTGTATCCAAAACGAAGCTATACATGAAACAAAATAATAAAATAGAAAGCGAGCGTTTTCAAAACCTGTCAATCCGATTTTGTGACCTTATAATATATTTAGATTTTCAATGGAATAGTAGTTATATTGGCAACCTTTCCATTTTTTATGATTTAATTTTACGTCAGTATGGGAAACGAACGAACGAAAATATGGTTGTGAAAGCCACCACCACACCCAGACCCGAAGGTCGATGCATCTGATTTCTGGGACACAAGTGCTTTAGCTCCTTACCACAGAACTAGAGCAATGTATATGATGTGGTCCAATGTATTTTAAAATAAAATTTATAAATACAGAAAAAAATATCTGCATGACCCAAGGGTTGACTGGTAGAGAATGTTGCTAGCATTAAGTCCACCAGTTATACATATTTGTGCAATAAAGTTTTTAAATAAATAAAAAATAAATTTTCTTTGTTTTTTTTTGTATTTACATTCCTAAACTTATTTAAATATTTATTTATTACATTTATCACTGAATGGAAAACCCACCTAACAACAAAGGACTAATAAAAATATCATTTTCCCAAACAATTAAGCAATTTAGTACCGACCGTCTACCTGATAATATTCTCATTGTTTTCGCAAATAAGTAGTCGCAAAAGAAAAAGGAGGCTTGATCGACTCCGAATACCATTGTGTTATTGTTCAAAGAAAATTGTTGGTCGCGTTATTTCAGCTGATAGAAACACTTACCCGAACAAAATACCTACTTCAGTTTATGTTGAAACTTTTGTGATATTTCAATACCCCGGCTGGTTTGTATTCGAACCATTTTCAATACGTTCCCGTGTACAAAGTTAACAACAAATACAAATTTATTTTCGTTTTGGAGACTAAGCATCTCATTCTTAATTTGCATCAGACAGACCTGTCGAATATTTTGAATAACTTTTCAATATTTCCAACGGCCCGATAAGTTGCAAAGGAAATTGCCCGTCCCAAAACTTTTGGGTTTAAAACAAAGTTACACATGAAACAAAAGGATCGAATAGTGCGTCTAAATAACAGAAGGGGGTCGAGCGGTACACTTTTCGCAAAAGAAAACAAAAACCCTACTAATCCCTACTAATATTATAAATGCGAAAATAACTCTGAAAGTAAGGGGTAAAGTAAGGTAATGCCACCTTTTTGAAGGTAATGAAAGTTTATATGGGAAAATGTTTATTTTTTAAGTTAGACATATAAAAGTTGGCACAAATATAGCTCTATTAAAATATAGACTACTTTTTGTTTCGAATATTAGGGGAGATAGGGGTAAAACCGACCATGAAAGGAGGTAGTTCACGCGAACGAAGTCGCGGGCACAGCTAGTATAATAATGCAAAAGTAACTCTGTCTGTCTGTTACGCTTTCCGGCTTAATCCTCTCAACAGATTTTGATGAAATTTAGCACAGAAATTTTTTAAGACCCTGTCCTATGTCCTTTCTACATAGGCTACCTTTTATTGCGAAGAAAAACCCTGTAGTTCACGCGATGAAGTCGCAGAGAAGTATTGAATAAACGATAAAACGACGTCAAAGTATGTTCATATTGGACAACATCAAATATATTGCTCTGATTCTGTGGTAAGTCGGTTAAGCACTTGTGTTACAGAAATCAGAAACAACGACGGTACCACAAAACCCAGACCCAAGTGGAAATCAAAAACTTAATTCCGACAATCAAACTACATCACATACATTGACCTGATTCCAAGTTAGTAGTTTAAGCACTTATGGTTTGGAAATTAAAACTAGCAGTGGTACCACATACTTAAATACATATTAGCATCATAGATAGTAAACAGAGGTCTAAAATCAACGTGGGGAGCTCGCAGAAAATGTATGAACCCGATTAATTACTAACTAACGTGTAAACGGAGTCTTATGTGCTAACTTTTGAATAAACCGCACAGTGAACTTATTGTTTCATGTAGGGGTCTTTGTGTAGTGTTTATCATAAAACAGCCATGGTCTAGCTGAAGTAAAAAAAATGTTTTCCCCCCTAGTCTAGAAGCATAGTACTCCCATATAGTTTTACAAAAGCCTTAAAAACAGTATCTATTGACAGCTAGCGGACCCGACAGTCTTCGTCCTGTCAGAAAGATTTGGAATGTGGCTCGACTTTAAACGTTTGTATTGAAAAAAAGGGCTGTCTTAAGAGTTTTCCCGGCAATTATTCGAAATTTAAATAAAAGAACTGTCAAAATTGGTCCAAGCGTTGTCGAGTTATGCGCTTACGAACAAATTTTGCGATTCATTTTTATATAATAGATAAGATCTACAGAAAAATCTCGCTCAAATCATAACAGTGAATTGCGTAAGATGTTTAAGAGTCTACTAATTATTTCTAAACGATCAGAATTCTCCTAGAACTTTCATTGCAACGTCGTAGCCCTAGGGAAGCGCGTCGTCATGACAAATTACGGAATCTACCTTGACGCTAATTACACAATTCCCCGGTAAAAGCATTTAATCAAAATTTTCTCGTTTCATTTCGGGCAATTTGCCAGCACTGCCTTCCCTCTTAATTGCCAACATCGGTTGGTATCACGTTAATCAATTTTTAGTTAAGCCCCTGTCCACCCGACGTCACCCGAGTTTGATGTAAATTTTCAAAAAAATCAGTAATCAAATAGGATTTTTATTGACACGTCTCAGACAAGCTGTCAAATACAAAGGACGGTTTTTGCACCGAAAATGGCTCAAAATTCGTCACTATGAGTGTCAATACTGGTCTCAATAAATAATTAAATAAGAAAGGCATAGTACAGTCACCATCATCAGTTTGTACACACGTTAGAACCCTGTCACATTTAACCTCCGCGTAACTAAGTACGCCAGTTAGACAATATACTTTAAGTGTTCAATATATAATATATTGGACAACATCACATACATTGCTCTGATTCTGTGGTAAGTAGCTAAAGCACTTGTGTTACAGAAATCAGAAACAACGACGGTGAAATGTGACAGGGTACTTAATTGTTTCCGAACATAAGATGTTGGTTGTACGGTCGACAGCATGTAAGACTACATACTTTGGACTTTGCTCTTATGACTTAAGGACTAAAATCGAACTGGAAGTGTTTACCTTTTTGTGCTGTTTTCACCTTAAGATTTTAGCAAGTTTTAATTTTCTGGTACTAAACAGTATAATTTGTTACGTTTACTTTAAAGTGGGTACTTAATAATACTACCTAAGAAAGAAGTTAGATATTATAAGTATGTTATTATTTAAAGACATTAATTAATTCGAAAGTTGTGAGTTAAAAATAAATATACCACAAACTATATATAAAGCGCTAATATCATCACCACTAAACGCTGTTAGTATCATTAAAATAATTTGCGTTTCTCATCTCAAAGGTGCTATGCCAAAAATAGATAATTATTTTTAACGCCGATTAAAAAGTTTTATGAGCTCATTATGGACTTTAATGAGACTTTGGTTATCATCGCAAATGTTCTTAAAATTTAATAGACCATCTCTTTGAACTAAAGCGATCAAACCAAAAGAAAAATAATAAGGATAGCTTTAAGACCCTTTCTAACTGTTTTTTTTTCTTAATAGCCATTAATATGTTGACTAACTTTTTTTTAATTATTATATCTATGGCCTGGTGCTAAAATGGCCAAAAATAAAATAAATCTGTATAAGATTCATGGACTTAGTATAATAAATATTACGTCCATGATAAGATTTAACAGTTATGACAGTTTGCTATTTAATAAATATTACGTCCATGATAAGATTTAACAGTTATGACAGACAGAAAAGATTGACTTTTGCTATTTAAGAACTGTAAACTTGTCATTTACCATTAAAATTGATGTAAAGCCTTAGTTACTTCGTTTTACCACATAAGTGAAGGTTGTTTGTATTATACTAGGTATACCTAAGCTTTGTCTGAAAGCGAAATCTCAACGTCTTAGGGCTTTTAGCCTAATGGACGTACATATCGTGCAGTGTAGGGCCCTAATTTTAGCCGAGCGCCTGGCAAATTACTAAAACCAGAGCAAATGTTGAGCTTGTAACTACCTAACGGACAAATGAGAATGATCCGAAATTCTGAAGAAAAACATAGTATTGGGGAATTTCCTTATTTATGTAGGTAGCTCAGAAAAACATATTTGTACAATTTCATAATTCTTACTGTGCAGCACTTGTGAACTTTAAATAATGTAAAGTAAACTTTATCACGCAGAAGGCACCACCCGAAGGCTGAGAGACTATTATAACAGCAAAAATATTTTCGGTAGTACAACCATCGATTTTCAGTGATACATACGTCATGTTTGTAAACAGGTGTCACGTTTGAGGACTTGTAAACTCCAGCTTACCTCTCAAATATAAATCTAATGTTTCTTCTCTCTAAACAGAACTATAAGACTTGGTCAAAAGTCTACACATAGCAATGGTTAGGTACTGCTACTATAATCCTAGTCTGCTCGCCTGTACTTGCGTGTATTATATAATTTTAAAAATAAAGTTTGACACATTTTCTCAATCAATGTCAGTATTGGGCCACGTTGACGCATGTAAGTCCTACACAGTTAATTTAATTTAATTTACAAATACTTTTGTTTTATTTTTATTTTATTATTTTCAATAATTGATTTTTATTTTTTATTTTACAATTGACAAAGTAACTGTGTGTCTTAGTGCAAAATTAGTAATAAGTGTAGCTTTCATTTGTAAAAAAAAACTACTGACCCAATAAAATTAAAAATACACATAGAACTTTAATAAAAATGTTCCATTAAATTAACCCTCTTACACTCGCAGTGTAAGTAGTACAATAATCTCATCCTAGAATGTTTTCAGCAGCTGTAAAGGTCAGATTTAATCTGCACATATATGCCCTTACTACGCGAACATACGACCTCGGTAAGTTATTTCGGGAATGTTGCGAACTCATCGTGCCCATGTAGGTATATGACAGAAGTAGGAGAATTTCATTAGTGTACCTTCGTTGCAAAGCGTAAACACAATATTAGAAATTTCGAAATTAGTTTACACTGCGTTTGTAATAACATTACTGTTCAACCACTTCTCTTAATTACAGTTTGGCGCTGTTTAGTCTAGACAATTATATTCAATATTGGTACTTGGTAAAATGAAATACATTTTAAGTTTAATTTATGTTAGTTGTCTTTTGCATTGGCGATTCATCAAATTAATAATTTAAAAATGTAACACAAAACATTTTGGTCTTAAATTAATACGTGCATTAGTTTAAATTCTTAGGATTAAATGATAAAAAAATATATTTTTTAATCCAAATATTCTATAAATGTATGAAACATTTAAAAACAAAACGCGTAACAAAATAAATATGTACTTTCAGCGTAGGTTTAAGCGCAGAACACAATTTTAGATAATCTTTTATAAGAAAATATTTGAGAGTGGCGAAAAATCTTTGATCTTGTTTGAACTTCTCGGGTTTCGATTAAATCGAGATTTACGATCTAGACATGTGATACCGAAAACATGTATTTCTAAAATAAATATTAGGTATGTTGGACAAATCTATCCAATCATTTGAATTAATTAAAACCTAAAAACATTTGCAATAGCGTTTTCATACTTTCTGTAAATTTATTTACTCAATAGAAGTGGTAACAGCTTATTTGTGCCCGTCTAGAGAACAATGGCCGTCAAGATTAAAAGTCAAGTCAACGTTACATAAATGGGTATTGGCTTTTTTATAGATTGTCAAATTCTGAAGGATCGGCATCGAACCTACGACCACGAGATCATGATGCATTACTTAAACTACTTAACCATTTCAGACGTCAATTATTCAATTGTCTCTTAGCGACGTCCAATGCCATACTCGTTAATTTCGTAAACTAATATGCTATCATCCATTAATGCCCAAATTGGCTTTATGTAATGTTTCAGTTTAGTTGATTAACCCCCGTCGATCCTGCCACAGAAACACCTAATTAACGAGTTAAAGCCACATTCGGCAACGGCCAGAGGCAAGCCTTCAAAATTGAGTACTGACGTCCTCTCCCAACCTCACACACGTAGTTACCTATACATGTAATTAAAAATTATTTGCAATTTTTAATTACAAACTACTAACACCTTTTTATCGTTTCTGTATTTCTCGAGGGGCATATGTCTGCCGCACCATCACTCTCTGAGGGGAACAGAAAGTAGTGGGTTCGCACCGACTAAACTCTAGTATGATTTGGCTATTTAAACACCCAATATGATTTGGTTGTTGAGCTATATATAGCTATATAGCTATGAATTCTTAGGGATTCTATGCAGGCTTTAACCACAAACCACTGTTTTAACTTCAAAACATTTGACTTTCATACAAACTTTTAACCTCCTTTTAGCCTCATAGAGATAGAGTCATAGATGTGTCTACACCTTAGCAAATGAATGAGTTTCACTTATAAATCTGACACATCCGTGTGATCTGCTGAGAAAACTATAACTGCTATATTGATTTTCTCCGCAACTGCCACATTTCGATTAAGGCAGGTAATAAATACTAATAACAAATAAAATATTTAACAGCAGTGACCGTAGCCTGAATTTGCGGTATGATGGCCCTTCTACTGCACTCGGAAGTACAGACAACGTCGTACCCTTCGCCTTACACAAAGCTCTTTCACGTGAAGAGAGATAGGGGAACATATATCGCAGTTCGTACTAGCATCTCTTGTGGCCTTACTGATGCTGCAAATGAAATGCGCCTTTCAGAACCATAGCGCTTTTAAACATGAACCACAGCATTCAATAATTTGTTTTGTTAAAATAAGCATAACATCTTTTTCAGTAATATTATTCAATCAAGAATCCTAGATTGTAACGGTTTTTTAATTTTAGACAAGATAATAAGTATATAAGCAATTATATGGTTGGCTGGATACATAATTAATAAATAGAAATACGCCAAACAATCATACCGATTGATTTGATTTCAAAGTAAAGTAGTATATGGTACTATCAGTACCTAACGACGGACAGGTCAACTGGAGATGCCAACTGCTTCACGCATAAACTACTGATTATAATTAGATGAAACAGTCACAGCCAGTTGACAATAGTTAATCGTTTGCTTTAAAAACAGAGTTAACATTGAATGTTCAAGTCACGTTCAGCTCATAAGATCGGGCAAGCAACGCTCATCCATCATTTGTCACGCTATTATTCCTTGAAGTCAAAGTTGCGTGATATTCAGAAGCGACAGGGGTTTTGGGGCCCCAGCCACAGCCTTCTTTCAGTCCCGCTATTCATAGCTATGATCATATGTTAGGTACATTATTTTGTAGTCTTGTACGGGACCGTGTACGCGGATGAATGGAGTTCCCCCCTGCGGTTTTCTCCCTAAGCCCCAGCTTGATGGAATTAAGAAGGGATCAAGTTACGTTTCAAACGTAAGAATAGGTACTTCAGTTTGGATCATTGTGCACAATTTAGGTTGATAGAACTTTAAATATATTAGGAAAGTTATTTCTAGCCTCCAAAAATTTTGCTGCAATTAATAACAAGAATATTTAGGATTGTTCAAAAACCCAAAACACGAAATCTGAAATTGAAATGCAAGCCCTTTGCTTGCATTGTAAGCGAATATTAAAAATATACTTAATTGGCTACTTGACAGTGTTAACAATAAAATATGAAAAGTGTTAGATACGTTAGCTTATTAGTTAAGTAATCATTTTACATTTTTATTTTTTAATTAAAAGCATAGTTAGTATTTTATTTTTGTAAAATAAATTTTACTTTTTTTATCTGTGGAACAAAAGAACCGAAACGGAAACCACCATTGCAATTCGGAAATGACAGCTGTCGGCGAAAATCTTTTATTTTAATGTGGCGAAACAATTATTATTTTACCGATTAAATTGAATTATTGTGTCTCTAATCTTATTAAGAATTTATTAAAACATTTTCCGTTTATCTAAATTAAGTCGTTCCTATGCGTATCTGTTCGTTGTCTAGGACGTTGACGTCATAATTGCAACAGTGACGAGACTTGGCGTTTTCGCGCGCTTTTTAAATGTGTTACACAAAATCGTATTTTTCTCTGGTTATTTACATTTTTTCCAGATAAATCGAATTGCTTGGAATATAAAATGAACGGGCGCACATTTTACATTACTTTTTCAAAAACTGTCAAGTAGCCTTTTAGAAGTAATAAGTAGATTTTTAGATTACCTATACCTCGTATGTATCATCTTCAAAAACGTAGTTTTTCTTATAGGGGGATATTGAGGTCAATATTTTCAATAAAGAAGACCACTTTACACCTATATCAGTTTTCACCATAGCCCGTCCGAGCAACAGTGTATTATAATAATAATAATAAAAAATACTTACTTATTAAGGAAAAACTTCGATCTAATAAAAGCCCATACAAGTTCCTTTCTGGAAAGCCCTTAGCCTTACGTTACAATTAAGATATTGTTTATATAAAACCTTTGTTTACAACGGAAGTTAGCAATAAGAAAAATAATAATATACCTAATTAATTTCCTGTTGTCTTTTCCGCTTAGAACCTTCCGGTTTAATATCAAAATAAATCTAATCTCTGATTTAAAGAGGATTAGGGTATCTCTAGTAAGTAGGCACCTACTCGTTGTTGCGTTTGCATTTTCTGTAATGCCATATTAATTAAAACCATAACCAAAGTCAACAGGGAACCAATTAAGTTTTATCTGCAAAACGTTCATCGTTAACAAATTAACGATGTTTCAGCTGGAATCGTTATTAAGGTTGGCTCTATGGAATATTTTGCTAACTCCTTAGGAACCATGACTATGACCATTAGTCATGGTTCCTAAGGAGTTAGCAAAATATTCCATAGAGCCTTAGGAACCATGACTATGGCTCAATCGGATAAATATTTGAATTTATTTGAGCACTTTTTTATTCCTAGCGAACTATCCATGATGGAGATTAAAGATTCATTATACTGCCTCTAGTTCCGAAGATCTATTGTTTAAATACACCAGGGCTCCATCCGATTAATGTATCTCAATTAATATTTTTGATACCGAATTTATCTTAAAAAAAAGGTATTTCTTTGATAAAAAAGTTTGTAGCAGATATAAATGCCAAGGTAACGAATAAAAGGAACACGTAGCAGCACATAAACCTACTCAAATATGTAAATTTCCATGGCCTAATATACCAGCTCTTTATCTTTTGATAAATATGCTAAAAATATATTTTCATAAAAAATGCTACTAATGTGGGTTAATTATTTTTAAGACTAAAATTATTATTTACACTAAAAAGGGCTATCGTTCGAACAGAGTGGACAGCCCTACCGTATCGTTATCATGGTAACGAGACCGTCGTTATTTCCGTAACATTGGCCGGCACTCGTCACGACGGTTATGTGTGGACATTGCCCAAATGGGGCCTCGCTTCGGCCCAAACAAATACATTCGTCTTGAGGAAAATAGCCTTCGATACGTCCCTTCCAATATTTTCTTGTTATCTTTATGTTAGCACTCGTAGGTAGGTACGCGACTTCCTTGCTGTTAAGGTATTGAAAGGTGACAAGTTTGCATATGCAAACTTCGTACATACCTACCTACATACAATACGTGACTTGATAGGTACATACCTACCAACCTACTTGTGCTCTCATAAACATTACACGGTATAGCACGATAAACATTCAGTTTGATAGTTCTTATGCACAAAGTCCAAAGACATGTTTTCAACTGTATTCGTGTCGGATTAAGCACCCTAAATCTTTACAGCCAGTTTGAGCACATTCGTGCTTTTTATTATTTTAGTACTTAGATAGTGAATTGCTACACTATATTGTACATAGGGGCATTTCGCTTCCTCAATAGATCATATCCTGCTTTCTAAGCTACTGTTAAAACTCCAACTAGCCACATACTATTGACACTATATACCTAAAGTACCTACTTCCAAAAAACATTACCCCACAACTTCATCAGAAAAAAAAAGTCAACCAGTGAGTACAGAACCTCAAAAAAAGTTCGACAATCGCCATGACAGTGACACAAAACTGTACAAAGATTCCTCTGATTACAAATTGGCTGCAACCGACCCATGCGGGTAGTTCAACGATCTTAGTCTACACGTGTTTCACTATTTATGGGCAGTTTAAAGCTTTATAGGTACTCCTGATGCGTCCACAAGGTGTATGCACTTGTAAGATAGAGGCTAGTTCAAAGAGCAATAAAACCAGCGCTTAAGTTATATAGCGTTCTTGAAGTAACGATGTCTGCTAGAATACGAACCATTCATCTTTTTTTGAAGGAGAATATCATGTACTTTGCTCTGATGGTAAGTAGCTATATAGCATATGTGGCACAGAAACTGCAACAACGACGGGACCACAAGACCCAAAACAATATAGAAATGTTCATTTTCCAGGAATCGAACCAGGGACCTTAGAACGCCAAATTCCGATCCACACAACTTCACTACTTTTTAATAGTTGGTCAAACATTCCAAGTTATCTAGTAAATCCTGCTCATGTGATAAAGTTTTATCCACGAAACGTAGTTTTTCTTGAAAGTGTTAATTCTTGAAATTATTTTCTTGATTTACTCTTATTTTTATATCACATTTTTTTTTATTTCTTGAAAACATGACTTTAATAATGATTTGTCACTTTCTTAAACCTTTTTTTTCTGCATATTATAGATTTATTCATTTAACAAACAAAAAGCTGAATATTCTGCTTCCAGAATTCCTAAATTTGAAAACAAAATCTAATTACATCACACTTATTATTATGGGTTGACTATAACAAAATAAAACCGGGTTCAGTATCATAGATATTTATCAGATCTGCGTCTAAAAAATAGACCTACCGCAGAAGATTGATCAAATTTATGAGACGAGAAAAACTATCAACGGCCCGAATAAGGGGGGGGCTTTATGAAATTTCATCAAAACTCACACAAGTAGCTAAAGATCAAGCGAACATCCTAATACCGTAGTAGTAAATTGGAAACGTTCTATTAAGAGACCTATATGTTTTGAACGCTTTCATGAAAACTTGCGTTCATCTTATCATGAGCCAACAGGCTAAGCTCAGTTATTGGTTAGGAAGATACGATCACAGCTCTAACAAAAACTGTTATGTTGGTGGAATACAGTAACAATTAAAGTGACATCCTATTTAATGCCCACTGAAGAGCTTAAGCCTGTATCGTTAAATTCAAGTCATTGTTACAACAATGATTACTGCCTTTATTACCCCGCTTGTTAATGGCCGAGCTTTGTTTGAAAAATCCTATGGCAGATCTCATTGTTTGAACAAGTTTAAATGTATGGATTTGACATTTCGAATTCACGTTACTTTTTATGTTAAATGTCATTACCATACATTTTAAACTTGTCGCAACGATATCGAAGTTCGATTACTGCCAATTGGCTAGACCCTCAGGATGCCGAGATTACTACTCACTCAATAGACCATCGAGGTGCTATGGTTGCACTGTTTATAGCAAAAGGGCCCGTTATAAAAAGGTAAATACCAGTCTTCCAGTACTAGGCCTGCAACAGATCTGGGCCCGTTATAGTCTGTGGCCGTTATAGTTTAACAATATATATATTTATATAATAAAGATATATAACATTGGTGAACATCACGTAAATTTCTCTGATTCTGTAGTAAGTAGCTAAATAACTTATGTTACAGAATTAAAAAACAACGATAATACCACAACAACCAAACCAAATAAAAATAAATTTTGAAGAGAGGTAGGGCATAGCGATTTATCGCTCGAACTGGAGCAGCCCGTCTGGTGAAAAACCTCCACCTTACAGAAGACCGCAGCCAAATAACAATCACTACTGTTTTGTTGTGTTCCTGCGTGTGAGTAAGGTTTCCAGAGATTATAGGGGGTGCTACATTAGTAGCAGGTGTCAAGCCTTCAATGTAAGGGCGACAAGTCCAGTAACGGCTTTATTATGCTGTACTTGTCGCCCTTAAGTTAGGACCTCATTTCCTTGATCTTGAAGAGTAATATAAAAAAAAAGAAAAGCTCATTTCTCATATTGATCCGACCGGGAATCGATGTCATCTAGCGATTAGAGGTGCGGGAGGATTATGGCGGGTAGTCCCCGCTACCCGGGAGTGTCCCACATGGTAGTTATCATTGTCTTTTCTTCAGGCAGCGGTATAGTGCGCCAATGCTTTTCCTTCCCTCCTCCCCAATTTTAATAAAAACCTTCAACAGATTGTCAGAATTGACAAAACTTTAAGAAAGGATTACAAAACCCTAAAAAGCTAATTCTTGGCATTCCTATTACCTTGACAGGTATAGATAATTTTAGTGTAACTTAACTACTTCTCAAAGACACGTTACCATGAAAAGCTATTGCTTTCATCAGTGACAATAAAATAACACTCCGATATCCGACTCCAGTGGGAGTATCCACATATAAACTGTTTCGCTTTATGGCCCTGTTTACGCACGATGCGATAAAATGGTCGTTTTTCATTAAAATTGGACACATTTTTGTGATCACCCGAAATAATGGGATCGTGACTGGCAGAATTGCCTTTAAAAATTGAGTGAGGATTTTATGAGTCTACTCATATTTTATTTCACAGTTTGCATTTAATTTAATTCGGTTAAAAAAATGATGATGAGACTTATATTTCATAAAAAATATTTTATATTTCCCACTCATTTATGAAATAAGACTTAAGTTTAATTATGTTTTGGAACTTTTGCATATTTTTCGTAAACTTTTTGCACATTAGTAGTTAAACATTATCTATTTGTACATTAGTTTTTTTTTTGCAATGGATACAAACACAAATATAAAATCTAAACTCGGGTATCATATGGTAGTTCTACGATATCAATTTAAATAGGAATCGTTCGGTGTAGCTGAAGTTTGTGTATAAAAATATTTAATACGTAAAAATACTACAATAAGACCAAAAATCTTACCGCAACGTGTGTGAAGTTAGACAATGGGAAGAAAATCAGTATGTTTTATCAAGTCGGTTAGACTTCAAAAAAAGGCGGAGGTTCTCAATTCGTCTGTATATAATACTATTTTTTTCTACTCGTAATTAAGCAACTGAATAATGATTAACTAAAATTTGTACTCAATACTGAATCTATTTCTAAAATCATACAGCAGACTTTTTTAATTTTCTTTTGAAAAAATAATAAGCTTTAAGAGAAAAAATATTTAAGCGTTAATCCATAATTATTAAACAGCTCTACACAATGGCAGATTAATGTCTTTAACCCCCCTAGGCGTATTCTTAATAAAGCCTTTCTAGTAAATTTAGGATTAAAAATTATAATCATCATCGTAGGATGTCTAGCTCGACTTACGTTTAGTTCTAGTAACTGAAACCTAAAAAGGTCATCGTACTATTTTAGCGCCCCCTGAAAATAGAATTGATGTTATAATCCGCTACTGAATCTATCCAACGTAAGAACCAAGCTATGTGAAGCAAAAGGGTTTCAAAGCTCGAAACCATTGTCATGAAAACGTACCTAATCCTATGGTGGTTCGAGCAACAAGTGTTTGGCCACTTCATGTGAATACCCCTTTTATTACAAAGCGTGTATTACGCGCGTTACGGCTTTTGAAAAACTTTGAGTAATTATAATGGCATTTGGAGAATCTTTTTTTTTCAGCTTATCGTTTCACTGCATACTGATATATGCCTATTGGATACTCTTCCACTGCTTTCGTTTTGCGGCGCCTCAAATACAAATCGGGTTTGCAGTCTTTCTAATATCGTCAGACCATCTGGCAGCTCGTCTGCCTATGCTTCGGTTTCCCATTTTAGGCCTCCAAATGAGGGTTCTGCTGTCCATTTTCCATAATTTTTTGATAAAGTTTATTGCACAAAAGTACAAAAAGTGGGCTTCATGCTAGGAGCATTCTCTACTAATTAAACGTTGACCAGCCCAACGCACATTTTAAAAAGGATCACCTTTAGGTATTTCTTATAAACGCTGCACGCGCTGTCTGATGATGACCATGCGGGCTTACGCTTAGCCTCTCTTGTCTTGCCGAATTATGAAAAGGACACAAGGTGCAATGCATCTCTGTGTTGCTCAACATTAAGGCACTGAAAGCTTACTACTCAACATAAGTCAAGAATCATCGGACCGATTAAGATAAGAATTATACGCCATTGGAAGTCCAGTGGCGGTTCCAAGATTGGGAGATTATGCTTTCAGCGCCCTCAAGCCGCTAGTGCACACAAGAACGAACAAACGATACACATTCCTATCTCTTGACTTTCCTAATCCCAGTGGAAGTGACCACTGATACGCTAAGGAAAGATCTCAGGATACGTGACTGGTAAACAAATCGTTACAACTCCAATCGTAGACGCGGAGGCCGTAACTACTCTGTATGCCGTACCTGTTCAATACTGTTTGTATGGAAAATAATATTTATTATACTTAGGCAGCACATGGCACATTGGGGGTGCTACATTAGTAGCAGGGGTCAAGCCTTTAAGGTAAGGGCGACAAGTCCAGTAACAGATTTATTATGCTGTACTTGTCACCCCTAAGCTAGGATCTCATTACCACTTAACATCAGGTGGAATGAGGTCAATCTTGAAGTGCAACGTGAAAAAAAAAGATCTTAATGTAGGTATGTGTCTCTCTCTCTTTGGTCGGTCCCTCATATCACCGGTTTCTATCCAGTGCGTCTCTCACAACCGTATACAATTTGGACGACGACGTTCCTTTTATTTGATCGGTCCATCTAGTTGGTGAGCGACCGCGCGATCTTTTGCCTTCGGTGTTCCCAACAACAATCAACTTTTCCAAATTGTCGTCGCCTCTGCGCACGGTATGGCCGAAATACGATAGGATGCGTTGTTGGCATATAGTGGACAAGCGAGTTTTTATATGAAGCTGGCTCAGGATCGATGCATTGGTACGTTTCGCGGTCCAGGGTACTCTCAGCAGTCGCCTCCAGCACCACATCTCAAATGCATCAATCCGCTGTCTTTCTCGGGCTAAAATTGTCCACGTTTCAACGCCATATAGGAAGATAGGGAATACAAGGGCTCGTATCAGTCTGATCTTGGTTTTAATGCTGATTCCTCTTTTTTTCCAAATGTTGTTCAGTCGGGTCATAGCATCTTTAGCCATACCGATTCTCCTTTTTATCTCGGGAACGCAGCTGCCATTATTGTTGATTTGAGAGCCCAAATATATGTAGTGGTCGACGTTATCGATACCAGGAATGTTACCGTTGACATTTGTAAGCTTTCCGGCTCGGTCCACTATCATCATTTTACTTTTTGCTCTGTTTACTGTAAGACCGATGTTGCCACTTTCTAACTCGAGTCTCTGGAAAAGCTCACTCATATCTTCTGTAGATGTTGCGAGAAGAATGGTGTCGTCAGCATACCGGAGATTTGATAGTCTCTTTCCCCTATAGGGAAACCCTTCTCCCAGTTTTCCATAGTCTTTCGGATAATGTACTCTCCATATATGTTGAAAAGAGCGGGAGACAGTATGCAACCCTGTCTCACTCCTTTTTTAGAGTGGAACATATTGGAACAGTCCGTACCTATTCTGATGAACGAGCGATTTTGTGTATAAAGACTCTGGATTAAGGCAACCAGGTGTTCAGGAGCTCCCATTTCAAGCAGCACATTCCACAGTTTATCCCATTTTACGCAGTCAAAGGCCTTGGTATAATCGATAAAGCATAGTACGAGGGGACAGTTGAACTCCCTGCTCTTCTCGATTATTTGGCGGACATTTAGTATTTGTTCCCGCGTTCCCCTGCCCCTAACAAAACCTGCCTGCTCTTCGGGTATCTGCCGACTTAGAAAGTAGGCTAGGCGTCTATTGACTATATGTAAAAGGATCTTACTCGCATGGGATATTAAAGCGATTGTCCTGTAATTTCCACAGACTTTTGAAGAGCCTTTCTTATGTAGTGGTATAAATACCGATTCTGTCCAGTCTTTTGGCCATTTTCCAGTTTTCCAGATGGTATTACAGATTGCGGTGATAGCCTTTGTGCCTCGCTGACCTAGGTTTTTCAGTATTTCGGCTATAATAGCATCGTTACCCGGTGATTTATTGATCTTAAGAGCTTTCATTCAAATTCAATTCATTCATTCAATATTCTTTTATTCATGTAAATTACACCAGTAATATTTATGAAACGTCTATATAATGCAAATGACGCTACCTCCGGTTCGGAACCTATAACTTACAGAGAAGATCCCGGCAAGAAACTCTGTCGTTCATATTACAAATATAGCAGAACTTATAACTAGTTTTGCACTAAGACATACAGTGTAGTAATTAGATAAAATAATGTAGTAAATTGTAAAAAATAATTCATTGATTCAAAGTAATAAGAAAAATTAAAAAATGTATATATTTAAATTAAACAAACTGTAGGTCCTAATGCACATTCGTGCTTAATAAGAATTTTGCCAACTTGCGAGTTGACAAATACGTAAAGAAATAGGTACCTCTTGCTGAGTTTGTATAAATAGAAATACAATTAGTAAATATAATTAGTGAAATTTTTCATGTGAGGGCGAACAGACTAGTTAGTGGTCCACACTTCTTTGTCATTAATATAGTCTTCTACTCTGTAGTACCCTTTTTTCAAAAGACAACCTTTAACAATTAGCTTAAATTTATTCAAAGGTAAATCAACAATAACTTGAGGTAATTTATTAAAAAAAGTTATACTTAAACCAACAAATGAGTTACCAATCTTATGAAGTCTTCGTTTAGGGACAGCAAGCTTGTGTTTATTTCTAGTGTTGATGCTATGAGTGTCAGATTTTTTAGGAAAAGTATGCAAGTTTTTGTATACATACATTAGACAGTCAAAAATGTATTGAGATGCGACTGTTAGGATGTTGATTTCCTTGAATAATTCTCGCAGCGAGTCACGTGGTGTTAGCTTGTAAATGGCTCGGATGGCCCTCTTTTGTAACACGAAAATAGTCTGTAAGTCGGCCGCAGATCCCCATAAGAGCAGACCATACGACATGACGCTGTGAAAATAGCTAAAATAAACCAATCTTGCCGTCTCCACATCAGTCAGTTGCCTTATCTTCCTAACAGCATATGCCGCCGAACTCAGTCTTCCAGCCAGAGAAGTTATGTGAGGAGACCATTGTAATTTAGAATCTAAGTTTATGCCAAGAAATATAGTAGAGTTAATGAGTTCAATTTGTTCCTCATTAATTTTTATTATAGTGTTGACCTGCTTTACATTCGGCATTGAAAACTTTACGCATTTTGTTTTATTGGCATTAAGTAAAAGGTTGTTAGTTTTAAACCAATTGAGTACCTGGCTGAGAGCTAAATTAATGTCATCAACATTTTCATTTTGTCTATTAATTTTGAACATTAGAGAAGTATCATCGGCAAATAATACTATCTCACATAAATCATTGGTAAAGAATGGCAGGTCATTAATATATATTAAAAATAGCAAAGGTCCCAATATTGAGCCCTGGGGCACTCCCATTAATAATGGAGTACCGGACGAATTAACTCCATTCACACTGACTTTTTGAGTTCGGTCAGACAGATATGACTTAATTAGATCAAGTGAATTGTTAGATACACCATAATGCCGCAATTTCAAAATCAAGGTTTGGTGATTTACGCAATCAAACGCTTTTGATAAATCGCAAAAAACACCCACGATATCTTGCTTATTATCCCATGCATCAAACACATGCTTGATGAGTGCTACTCCTGCATCTGTTGTAGATTTCCCTTTAGTAAAACCATATTGGTTTTTATGTAATAGCTTATTTACAGTGAAATGGCTTAGTATCTGATCAGAAATTATTTTTTCAAAAATTTTACTAAATGTAGGTAAAATTGAAATGGGTCTGAAATTTGACGGGTTATTTTTTTCTCCGCTTTTAAATAAAGGTATGACTTTACTAAGTTTCATTAAATTTGGAAAACAACCTTCATCAATACATTTATTAAATATAATTGCCAAGTGAGGAGCTATAATATGTATTATATTTTTTAATACATCTACAGAGAGACCCCATAAATCTTCAGTTCTTTTAATATTAAGTTCCTTGAAGGCATTCAAAACTGTCTTAAAGTTAATGTACTCAAATATAAAGGGAGTTTTGCATTCATCGACATGCGATTTGAGCAGGGAATTAGCTTGATCTGGGTTAGATAATAATCCATTAGTTATTGTGACCGGGATATTTGTAAAGTAGGTCTCAAAAGCGTTGGCAATTTCCCCATCTTTCTCGATAATAGTGTTATCAATTTTGAGGGAGAGCTTGTTTGTTTGTGTTTTGTTTTTACAAGTCTCTTTATTGATAATTTGCCATGTGACTTTGTTTTTATTAGTTGCTTTAACTATTTTTTCTTTAAGAAAGTTAGATTTAGCAACCGCGCAAATCTTTTTAAATATTTTCGAATAATTTCTGACATATTCCACTATTGAGGGATCGTTCGAATTAGCTTTTATATCATATAATTCAAATAATCTACGTCTACTTTTATATATACCTGACGTAGCCCAGTCACTAAATTTTATTTTTGAATTGTCTACTTTTATTATTTTTTTAGTAAATATATTATTAAATTCTGTTTCAACGCTATGGAATAATTTCTTAAACATACTATCGACATTATTGTCTGGCTTAAAGGATATTAACGACATCTTTTCGCAGACATTCGATTTAAATTTTTCAACACGTTTTGTGGTAATAGGCCTGCAAGTAATAGAAGACATTTGAGCGACAAAATGATGTTCGAACACAGCAATCTGACCACTATGGTCAGAATTAATAAAATTAATAATTGATTTATCAACTGTATCACAATTACAAAAAATATTATCAAGACAGGTGGCAGATGTGGAAGTGACTCTGGTTGGTTCATTATATAGTTGAAATAAGTTATAAGATTGAAAAAGATTTAAAAACCTAATGGAATTTTGTGATTTTTCTAGAATATTTACGTTAAAATCACCACAAATAATGATTTTTTTATTAGAAGTGCTCACTTTTTTGAGTGCATCTTCCATGATGGTCTCGAATATTACATAATTAGCAGATGGTGGTCTATAAACACACATAACAATATACTGCTCAAGCTCTACACATGAAATTTCAATAGTACGTTCAACTGTGAGCCCGACTATTTCTTTACGTTCCTTAAATTTAATGTCAGATTTTGTTGGCATACTCAATTTCTGATTCAAGGATATCAGGTTCATTTTCTGTCCATGTAATTTTATCATTTATAGGCTCACTCGTGTCATATAACTCCGCACAGTAGGTTTTCCAGCGTTCTAACACTTGAGTATGTGTAATAACCTAAAAACTAAGATTGGTACCATTTTTCAAAACAGGCTGTTAATCACCTACCAAAGGCCTAAGTGTTAATTCTTTCCGATACTGCAGCTAGTTATCATCAGTCATGACATGAATAGATATTTTCATCTTCATAATTATCCAATATTGCGAACGCAAGTTATTGTTAAGAAGGACACGGCATATATTTGCAACATAGGAAACATAACTACCTAGTAACTTTTTACTTTGAAAAGTTCTGAAGTGCACACCCGTGTACATACAACCTAGCTACCATTAATTCAGACATCTTTGTAATTTGTTTGTTTAATATAGATAATTTAGCGCTGAAACTATCACTCAAGTCTAGGTGTAAGCTGTGAACTAAAAAAAGATAGATAATACCTAGATAGTTTTCATCCCAAAAATACACGTAGGCAGCGCCGCAGATCCCAGTGACCAATAAAATGATTTTATTATTAAATATGACCGTCCAGTGCCGACATGGTAAACATCGTAATATTCGTAATATCATGACAGGGCATTATGTAAGGGAATAAGGGCTCTCCTCAGGGAAATGTAGTCCCTCCGACCATATTTCCTTTACATAAGCTTAAAGCCTATGTCTATAAGAAGATAACTTACTCGTAGGTAAATTGTATTTCTTGGTAGTATATTATATTGGTACGTGCAAAATTTTTACTGCGCAGGTTATTACTTACATTGAAAATTATAGTGTTCCAAACACAGACAAATTATGGTCCAATTTTAAGTTTGACGATCACGGTGGCAAAGAGGCTGATTTAGGCGTATGAACCTTGCAAGGAGTACTCAACTCGACTCTCGGTCAGGTCAAACTTTTTTAATTCGTCTGGCATCCCTACTAAGTACAAGGTAAAACCTTGTTTGTTAGCTTGATTGACTGGAATAATATGAGCCGTCTCATCGCTAGAAGTGTAACTGCGACTGCTGGATTTGTCATTAAAAACTGTCGCTACAAGTAGTTGGGCAGTAAGTAACTTATTTTATATGTCGCAACAAGTTACAATATAACTATGATTTGATCGTGCTGTGGTTTAAAGCAGAATTCTCCATTCACGGCAACGAAAGCCTTCTACTCACGCCTTTACCCAGTATAATAATAATAAGAACTGTACCTGCTAGCCATTGCGTGTTACTAGCTGATATCGTGGAATGAAACAGTCACTTCTCAATATTAGGCGGACTTTCTAAGGAATGACTAGTCAAAAGTCAAAATGACGGATGCTTTTCTCTTGAGGCGGAGCTTTAGCAGGACTCTAATTTCTCCACTTCTATGATTGAATTATGCATCCACTTCGCTTCTTCGCTTCGCTTAGCTTTGCCTCACGAGTCCAAACGCACCGAATATTTATATAACGGACGACTGAATTTATTTTCAGGTAACTTAAAATTTTGATTTTTTTTTTTTTAGAATGAACTTTACAGGTTTAGTAAATAAATATGAATATTTTTTAAGAAACTACGTTACATTCTCTATAATAACGGTGTATATAGATTCTATGCTTGTGCGTAGAATCTAAACAGGTACGATAGCTTGGTAACAAAAGTACCTAGGTACGGTCACCAATTTTTGTTGCTACATACCTACCCCTGTACATTGTCATATTAAACCCACGCGTAATTAAGTAGATACTCTCCAATAGATCACCTATTTGTATAATTTGTAAAGTAAGTAATAAAATTGACTATACCATTTATGTATACTGCTTGTTTTGCGGACTACCTAAGTTCTATATAAATATTTTTACAAATCTAATCCAAATATTTTTATTAAGTTAGTACCTACTTAGCCTAGATTATTTAACAGTTATTTAACATTTGGTACCTATATAAAACGTTTATTTCTACATCTCTCTCTTCCTTTGTTATCCCTGTGACAACACATTTTTTGTCATATCATTGGGTAACGAAGAGTCTTGTATTGTTTTTTACAATCTTCCCTCCTTATCGCTCAAAGCGAAATAATGTGTCTTAGGTTGACTGAGTTCAAAGCACAAATCAAGTAACAAATTACTCCATTATACACCTTCAGTTGACAACCTTTAAGGTTCAGTATTCAACCACACTATCAAGAGACGTGCGATTCAAGAATTCAGGCGGGAAAACCCACGGCCAAGGTGGTTTGTCTACGAAATACTACATAGTATTATACCTATGCACTTGCGTACGTTTACGATGTTGCGCCTTCAGAAGCCCTACCGGTTGCCATGATCACTACCAATATGTTGGTAGGTATATGTTTACATGGCACCCTAACCGCCGTCATCTCGCTAATGATGGTAGGTACGAGTGTAACCCGTGGTGTCAATTTCAAGTAACCTGACCCTGCAAAAATTCGCCGAGACGTCCCGCAAATGTGAACGATCGCTAACTATGTTTACGTATAGTCACGTGGCTCACTTACCGGTCCGAGGCTATCGAAGCCGTGGCTTGCCGCCAGCTCCCGGGCCTCGTCATGCCGCAGGGACCGCTTAAAGCGCACCAGGAAGGAGTTGGTGAATACCTCGCGGGACGCCACCGCCGCTATCAGCAACGTTGCAGCCAAACATTGTAGCCACATGTTCGCGTTGTGGCCGACGTCGGCTGACTGAGGCCTAAACCTCACTGACGTCACCACGTATCGACCGGCTCCCGGCGCATGCGCGTTCCCCATTCAGACCCAACCTCACTTGCTCCTCAGATTATGAAACGTTAGATCATTGTTTTCAACAGCCCAGATAGCGAACTCCTGACCTTACGATTGCAAAACCGTCGTAGGTCGCGTCGGATGCTGAAAGCCGACATCTGACAGCAATTGGAACGCTGCTATAGTTACCCCGCTATTATGAATAAAATAAAAAGATAAGGAAGTTAACTCCTACTTACTTATTCAGCGAGCAGAAAGATAAGCTTAACTAACTACCTAGGAATAGGAAGTATAGGATACTGAATGTATCGCCTACGAACGTAGAAAAAACGCATCGGCTACATGTGAGAAGACGAATTGCGAAATAAAAACCGACTGAATAACAATAACCTGAACGTAACATCAAAAAGGTGCCGATCAAACAGACTAGCACAGCATCCATTCAATGTTACCCATTGAAACCTACCATTATGCAAGGCATCCCACTCATAGGTAGCACAATCTTAGGATGTATTCCGATGTAGTGGAATGAACTAGGTATTACCGGACGTCACATTAAAAATGAGCACGCGATCCTTTGCCGGATCGAAAGGAGATAAAAGAAAAGGAGTTGAGCGTAAGGCAGCGGGTATAAGCTCTAATGCTCTTCAATCACCAGTTTTCTTCGCTCCGCTCAGCTCATCGTCAGTGGCAATGCACCTTTATTCTTAGCTAGGAAAATTAGTGTTTTTGTCCAAAAGTCTCAGTAGGTCTGGAAATAACCAAAAAACTCACTTTAACTCTTGGTAAATATGATGTTTTATGAAAAACTTCACATTCCCTAAATTCTATAACCTACCTACCAACCTATTGGTAGAAAAACCAGTCGAGTAGATTTTGAGTTTATGCGTTACAAACAAAGAAACATTCCTTCTTGTTAAATACAGATTGTCATTAGGTAGGTACTACCCGAAAAAAGATTGTTTCAGGTAATTATTTTAAAACTCTTAAGTATATAAACATGTCTGTATGACTCTAATAATGGTCCATACACAATTTCGAGGCCAAAAATTTCAGAAAGAAAAATAAGTGTCGTTTTAGGCAGGATAAGTCCTGTGAAAGACGTTGCCATCAAGCGGTAGGTATCTTTTATCTCGAGAAGCCGAAATAACGAAGGGACATCGTCCAATATTTACCCTCACTTACTCAAGGGTAACACAGTAAAGCCTATTTGTTTTGCCCAAGAATTTTGACGATAGATTGAGAGTCGTTTCCCGGGAAGTTGAAAATTTGCTAATTACTCATTTTATTACTTACTAGATACCCGCCCCGGCTTCGCACGAATGTACCTAATGTCAATACTTAGAAATATTGTCTTTCCTATTATTTATTGCAAACAAAAACCTTCCTCTTGAATCACTCTATCTATTTAAAAAAACCGCATCAAAATCCGTTGCGTAGTTTTAAAGATTTAAGCGTACAAAGGGATACAGGGACAGAAAAAGCGACTTTGTTTTATACTATGTAGTGAAGTACATAGATAATTAACATTGAAATTTAAAAACATCAAAGGTACCACAAAATCCAGGCCCGAGACAATAAAAAAGCTCGTTTTCCATATTGACCCGACCAGAAATCGAACCCAGATCCTAAGATAGCGCGAAGCCAAAGTTCAGACCGTGCGCGTGTGGGCATGGTAATCGTCCATTATGAAAAAAAAATCTATGGTTTATATCTCCAGTGACACTCCTTCAAAAACGGCCCGTACCTTAATTTGTTGGTAGGTAGGTCAAAAGCGCATCCTGTAGACACTTGCACTTCATCATTACATCAGTTCTTATGCCCGCAAGATAAGGGCGACAAAGTCCAACATTTCATAGGCTACATTTTTAATAACTGCTTTTAGCATTTTATTCCAGCGATACAAATTCAATCTTCCCTGATCTGTTAACTTTAAACGAATGTTAAACTTTAGGATTTAATGAAGTCTGTTTGACCGATATATCTCAAAGATTTAATTATGTAGGTCTGTGTATCTGCCTGCACGCTGTGTGTAGGTACAGTCAGCATCTACCACATACAACATATGTACCTACACAAAAATAACCGCTAACAAAAACACAATAAAAAATAAGTTGCGGGAATTATTTTATTCAAAACTTCAAGTTGTCAACCAATCAGACGAAGGCGCTCCGGTGAGCTAATCAGTTTTCGGATGCTCCGGTCCTGTTACATGTTAGCAACAATTATTTTCGCCATCTTACTAACTTTTGCATAGGTCATCCTATTAATTTTCAATAAGATTGAGAAATGTTATCGACATAGCAAATTTTCCTAGTTTTTGCAAAATCTTAAGTTTTTTGTGAAATTTCGGTTTATGGGATAGGCCTGACTTACAAACAATGCCTAACTCACCCAGGTACAGACAATGATGGTGGGTGTCGTGTCTTACTTGCACATTTATTGCATGTATTTTATCGTTACATTAGGGTCCTTAAACATTATTTAGCGTAACAAACGACTGCATCGGAACACCAGGGATCAACAAGTACTTGTAAGATCAAAAACACGTCAACTATAAAGTTTAGACTTTGCATCGCCCTTCTGTGGTGCGCATCCCTACTTCCCTACTATCCCTACTAATATTATAAATGCGAAAGTAACTCTGTCTGTCTGTCTGTTACGCTTTCCCGCTTAAACCTCTCCACCGATTTTGATTAAATTTGGCATAGGTATACGTTGAACCTCAAAAACGGACATAGGCTACTTTTTGTTACAAAGTAAGGGGGGGGTTAATGCCACCTTTGAAAGTTTATATGGAAAAATGTTTATTTTTTAAGTTAGAGATATGAAAGTTGGCACAAATATAGCTCTATTAAAATATAGACTACTTTTTGTTTCGAATATTAGGGGAGATAGGGGTAAAACCGACCATGAAAGGATGTAGTCCACGCGAACGAAGTCGCGGGCACAGCTAGTAATAAATAATATCGAACTTTAAGTGTTTACCTTGTGCTGATGACCGTACCTACCAATTTATGCCTACGCGCGTTAATATCGATTTCTACATCGTTTGCATCGCTGCTTTGACTAGCTTAAATATTTATAGACGATTTGCAACCGTATCGATGCTGCATCCCAACTGTGTTAGGTATGGATTGCGTCTTAAGCCGCAAAGGCTAATGAGCCTAAATCGCAAGCCGCGTCTCCCGTCGCCTCTAATCGCCTGGCCAAGTCCCATGCATGCCTGTAGCCAAGCGATTATAGAACTTTTATATGGATCTTTCAAGACCAAATATTTGAATTAGTTGTCACGAAAACGAATCATACTTTGTTAAAGGATTTTCGAAAAGAACAATTTCATTGATAGGTCTTTAACTCTCAAGTAGGAATCCTTTTAAATTAAGATGTAGCAAACCAATGGGGAGGGTCAAAACCTTTGGCGGCCCGTCATAGCCATATGATCACCTACTCTGCCTTAGGTTTAATCCGGCCCTGCGTAACATACAAACACTTAATTTACTTGCTAACAATAGTTAGACTTGTGTGGCAGCAAATTACACAAAGTGACTCTTATCTTAAAGTGCCACCCTAATAAATTGACGACCTCCGTAGCCAAGAGGCAAGCGTGCCGGACTTTGGCGTCGCGCCATCTCTGAGGTTCCGGGTTCGATCCCCGGTCGGGTCAATATGGGAAACGAACTTTTCCATATTGTCTCGGGTCTGGGTGTTGTGGTACCTTCGTTGTTTCTGATTTCTGTAACACAAGTGCTTTAGCTACTTACCACAGAATCAGAGCAATGTATGTGATGTTGTCCAATATATATATATATATATAAATACTGGAATTAAAAGGGTATCATTTGAATTTGGCTAACACGCTATGGAGTACAGAACCGCAGTATCTCTAAGAAAGCTGTTAAAATAAACTATTGAATTTTTTTAAATATATTTATAAATTTTGACCATAAGTTAGTCTCATTCCACTGTTTGAATAAAGTGGCAACATATTAATTAATGAAATGTGAAATTAAATTGCAATACATGTATTCAAACCAAATTGAAATTTATTTACAACTATCATTATTTGAAATACCAATTTACAACATAATATTGCCATATTACGCATCCATCATCACATATAATTAAGACAATGCACAAACAACTTAAAATTTAATCAAGGTAAAATACAAAAACTGTAAATTAACAATCGAAAATATATTCCTTTATTCCTTTTAAATAACATTTTTTGTATCTAACTATTACTGCCTAACTATGCCATAGTAGCTCCACTTCCACTATTTCCCGATCCTGTTGATGATGCACATTCATTCTCCATAGCATGAGATGGAGGGTGTTCCAACACATTATCAATCAAGCCAAATGTTTTTGCTTCCGTAGGAGACATAAAATAATCACGTTCCATAGATGTTTGCACTTTCTCTACAGGCAAACCAGTATGCCTCACATACAACCCATTGATTTGTGCCTTAAGCTTCAATATTTCTTCTGCCTGGATCTGAATATCTGTTGCTTGACCTCTGACACCTCCAGAGGGCTGGTGAATCATGATGCGAGAGTTTGGAAGGGCATGGCGCATCCCAGGCGCTCCTGCTGCGAGTAACAGTGACGCCATACTGCAGGCTTGGCCGACGCACCACGTAGCTACAGGCGGTGTGATATACTGCATCGTATCGTATATACCCAGACCGGCCGTCACGTTGCCGCCCGGAGAATTAATATACAAGTGCACAGGCTTTTTACTAGACTCTGACTGCAGAAATAGCAACTGAGCTACCACTAGTGAACTTATATCGTCGTTTATTGGCCCCATGAGGCAAATGATTCGTTCACGAAGCAATCTCGAGTATATATCGTAGGCGCGCTCACCCCTGCCTGTTTGTTCCACCACGATGGGTATCATGCCAAGAAAGGCCGGTCGTGAAGTGCTAATCGTTCTCTGAACATTGTTTTGCCTTACCAAACTGATAGAGCACACTGTTTTCGTTAATTGGCGAATATAATTCATTGCCATTTTGAAAAAGTGTTTCAGATCTATCAAAGTCTTAATTTGAATAATTTGAGCCAACAGGTAAGTATCTAAAATAATTAAATTCACAGGCTAAGAATCAAAATATTTTTCGACACTTTACAGTACATTTTGACGGATATCATCAAAAGTCAAAAGCTGTCAGTAATGTCAAACTAAACTGACATTTTGTTTTTAAAAACATAGTCGCAGGCATCCTTATTATAAGGCCGCAAGTAACAGGCCACGGCCAGGCAGAAAAAAATATTGACTTGACTTGACTTTGACTTTGCGTTAAATACAAGGCCCCTAAACTACTAAACTGACCAATTGGCTACTTGACAAAATTTTGAAATATTGTTAATTGTAAACCTTGATACTCATTTCATCATATGAAAAGTATATTTCACAAAAAAATATATATTTACTACATGTATTTTTCATTTTAAAAAATCTCTTTAAATTTCCCACGAAAACGCTCTAAGCTGTCATGGCGCCTAAAATGACGTCAATGTACCCTAGCAAGATTAGGGCTGTCATTGATCATAGATTGTCATATCGAGTTTGTTCGATGGATGCCTTATGATGTTTTTTCTCGAAATTCTTAATTTTATTTGACAATTCTTTTTTGATGTATTAAAAATCGTTAATATTCAGAGCGTCCTGTCGATTGGCTGAAAACTTGAAATTACGAGCGTAAATTACGAATTATGCGTTAAATATAATATCATACGAAACAATCAACAATATGCATTTTTTGTCATCTCATGCGACAAATTTGACGTTACATACGCTAAACGTCACTATTAATATCTGATGATTCAATAATACTTCATCTTTTTATGAGTATATGCTAGTCAATAACCTAAATAGTACACACAAATAATCGATAATATCCGAAACTCATTTTAAAAAGAAATAGGGTTCCGCAAATATTTGGGTTTTTCGGACACAAGGTTTAAAATCAACCAGAAAGGTTACTTATTTTGCGTACGCTGCCTAAACTATTAAAGATAGAATCATAAAATATTCAAATTAATTGTAGATCTTATAACTATTTACAAAAAATTTCGCGACACACTATACCTATCTACATAAGTCGAGTGAGGCACAACAACCATTTTGTTATTAAAAAAATCTTGAATTTTTTTGGACCACATTAAATCTCATTTATTTTCATGCTATTAATCCTCATCAATATAAAGTATTTCATCACTAAGTGTAGTTTAAGTATGGTGTTGATGGTGGACGAAATTAAAATATTACGATTTCTGCTGCACGGCCCGTTGCGAACTGAGCGTCTCGATGGAAATATAAAATTATGAATAATAATCAATACTCAAAAATATAGATTTTTTAGACGATGTTTAAAAAATAATCGACTTCGCGTTCCGATTTTTCAAATCGAAAACATCCATAGTACGTTCATTATTAATCTGTGGTACAGAATGGACACCCCTAAAATATGACATATCGGCTGCTGTGACGTTGTGACTCTCTGCTCGGCGTTTTCAGTCACGTGACTTAATGCCTATGTTATTGGATTTTCTTTTCTAAAAATATTAATAATCTTTGATATTTATGTTCTTGAAATTCGTATTTCCTTATCTAAATATCTTAATTTATCATTAGAAACTATTATCTTTCCGGTTTGTTCTTAGTGGAAAGTAGCCAATTGGCTACTTGACAGTTTTTGAAAAAGTATTGTAAAATGTGCGCCCGTTCATTTTATATCCCAAACAATTCGATTTATCTGGAAATAATCTAAATAACCAGAGAAAAATAAGATTTTGTGTAACACATTTAAAAAGCGCGCGAAAACGCCTAGTCGCGTCATTGTTGCAATTATGACGTCAACGTCCTAGACAACGAACCGATACGCATAGGAACGACTTAATTAAGATAAACGGAAAATGTTTCAATAAATTCTTTATACGATTAGAGACACAATAATTCAATTTAATCGGTAAAATAATCATTGTTTCGCAACATTAAAATAAATAATTTTCGCCGACAGCTGTCATTTCCGAATTGCAATGGTGGTTTCCGTTTCGGTTCTTTTGTTCCACAGATAAAAAAACTAAAATTTATTTTGCAAATATAAAATACTAACTATGCTTTTAATTAAAAACTAAAAATGTAAAATGATTATTTAACTAATAAGCTAACATATCTAACACTTTTCATATTTTATTGATAACACTGTCAAGTAGCCAATTATAAAAAATATTTTACTAGGAGTATGTAAAATTTAATATTGCATTTGGGTAGCAGGTCTTAAATAACTACGAATAATGAAAACTTCTCTCTCCCTAGGCGATAACTGTCTTTAATATATTTTCAAAAAAAATGACATGGAAAAAATTTAAGGTTTTTGTCAATCACTATATTATAATTAATGTCGTCCCGATTTACAAAAATATGTAAAGTACATAATGTTTCCTGTACAAGAACTTAACTTTAAATGATTTTACAAATTAATAACCTACTAAATTTTTAATCACGTTTGTAACAAGTCAAACTGCGAATAAAACTAGTGCATTCAAGAAGCACAATCATTTATTAAATCGGCTACTTGTAAACAATAGTATAAAATCATCACTGGTTTTTTTTCTTAATTTTAATTTGTTTTATATTAATTTAAGATCTAGGGTGGGTAAAATCTTAACAGTCAATGGTTGCAGGCACTTTGAATTACATTTATCATAATTCTCAACAAATACATTAAATATAGGAATCATATTTACATAAAATCAAATTAACAACTACTTTGGCTGACGGCGTCTTAACTTCATTAAAGCTTCTTGTCGTTTTTTCTCAATTAATTGCTTAATATCTAAAGCCGCAGTATAAGATGTTGTAGTACTCTTTTTTTGCTGAGAGGTATGGGAGTCTGAATCAAGATTATTAGACATTTTAGAACTTGCTGAACTTGGTATTCTAGGCTGAAATTTGGTATTTTTGGTTGCTTGTTGCGTTCCAAATTCTGGTAAGGATTGGGTTGACTTTTGTGTCGAAGTAAAAGGTAGCTGCCTTTTAGCTAGCAGTTTTTCTCTAGCTAACAGGTGTTTTCTCTTTATTTCATCTGGTGTACACCTTATTGGAGAGTCACCTGGTCCTGGAACATAAAGAATAAAAAAGTCGTTAGTACATATTACGGTGAAAATAAAACCTACTTTTTGAATTTTTATATTAATATGAGACACAAAATATATATATATACATCTGTATAAGATCTATTCAATTATATACCAACATTGATTTAATATTTTCTAGCATATTTAAGATTAACTGGTTTAAAACAATTGATAAACAAACAATAAAAGTAGAGGACTGAATCTTCTATTGCCTGAATCTAATAGAATGAATGAAATACTTTAATTCTAACCTGCTGTTGAAACTGCATTTTGATCATATGGCATGGAACTATATCGTCCAAAAACCATTCCACTTGTTGAAGGCTTATTGGCTTCTACTGATGGAGACTCTGGCATAGAACTGTGACGTCCAAAAACTGATTTTGATGAAGGGCTTCCGTCATGAACAATCAACTCTTGTAATGTCCAATCAGAGCCAACACCTGATTTCATTTTAGTTTTTTTTGCAGAAATATTACTCCTTATGGGCATCTGTGTCAGCTGTTCTAAAGCACTATCGTTTAGGTTTCCTACAAAGCTGTCGAAAGAATCGTTGCCCAATTTTGGGGATTCAAACTTCTTTGCGTAGCTCACAACAGGTGATTCTAATTTCATACTATTTAGAATGGCATCCATTGAATCCTGATCCATTTTGAAGTCATTACCAGGATGAATACCTCTTAAATTACTTTTGTACTGTGAACTGTAACAAACTCTCTTTGGTGACGCAGGCCTGCACTCAGAAAAATTGTCTTCAACTATTTGACTAGCTTTAATAAGACATTCATTCATAGAATCGTCAGACTCTAGTGCAGTTTCAGGCTCAGGTTTCGTAAATTTTGAACTAAGTACGTTTTTCCTCAAACATCTTGATGAATTTCGTAAACCGGTTTTAGGTGATTGTTCTGGGGAATCATTGAAAATGTCATCCTCACTACCCGACTGTCCTGGTTCCTTGATGCAAATCTGTTTTTTCTTAGCCAATAGTTCTGGCAACTTGTTATTCAGTTCTAGTAGTTCTTGAAACAATTCTGTTTTTTTATGAGAGATCTTATGTGGCCTTCTTCTGGGCAGTTGTTTTTCAATAACTTTCGGCCTGAAAGACTTTTTTGTCTTTCTACTCAGTGGTGTAGAGTTTTTAGACTGTGAATTTGCTGTGTTTTTTGAGTTGGGTGTGTAGAAGTTCCAAACCACATCGGTTTCACCTTCCGCACCATCTTGCGTACAGAGAAAAGGTACGGGACTAGCGGCATCTGAATCGCACATAGAATCACTGTCTCGTGATGGAGAATCTGCTTGGTGCTCTGGTGTAGAGCAGGGAATCACTGAAAATGATGACGCAAAAGATTTTATGGTTATTGCATACATATTAAATGGGGCTTTAAGTGAGCGGTGTATGGTTTGTGGGATAATGATAAGGTAGGTAAGTATATTAATAAATCAAGAAATTAATAAAATATACACTTAGGAAATATTTTTTACCTTTGTTTTTTGTTTTCGTAGCAACCATTTTCATTGAAATTGATTTATTTCGGCTCATAAGTATACTCATTTATAATTTACTAAATCGCGATCTCACCAAATGTTTATACATTGGATTAAACAGTTTTTATCAAAAATACATTGCACGAATTCGTAGACCGTAATTCTAAAAACATTTGACAGTGACAGCAAAATGACGTGGTCGACTGACATTGACGTGAATTCGTTTCATTCAAGTAGGATCCACACTTGGTATTAATACACATACTTGTTGCTTAACTAAAATTGGCTACTTGACAAAATTTTGAAATCTTGTTAATTGTAAACCTTGATACTCATTTCATCGTATAAAAAGTATATTTCACAAAAAAAAATATATTTACTACATGTATTTTTCATTTTAAAAAATCTCTTTAAATTTCCCACGAAAACGCTCTAAGCTGTCATGGCGCCTAAAATGACGTCAATATACCCTAGCAAGATTAGGGCTGTCATTGATCATAGATTGTCATATCGAGTTTGTTCGATGGAAGCCTTATGATGTTTTTTCTCGATATTCTTAATTTTATTTGACAATTCTTTTTTGATGTATTAAAAATCGTTAATATTCAGAGCGTCCTGTCGATTGGCTGAAAACTTGAAATTACGAGCGTAAATTACGAATTATGCGTTAAATATAATATCATACGAAACAATCAACAATATGGAATTTTTGTCATCTCATGCGACAAATTTGACGTTACATACGCTAAACGTCACTATTAATATCTGATCATTCAATAATACTTCATCTTTTTATGAGTATATGCTAGTCAATAACCTAAATAGTACACACAAATAATAGATAATATCCGAAACTCATTTTGAAAAGAAATAGGGTTCCGCAAAATATTTGGGTTTTTCGGACACAAGGTTTAAAATCAACCAGAAAGGTTACTTATTTTGCGTACGCTGCCTAAACTATTAAAGATAGAATCATAAAATATTCAAATTAATTGTAGATCTTATAACTATTTACAAAAAATTTCGCGACACACTATACCTATCTACATAAGTCGAGTGAGGCACAACAACCATTTTGTTATTAAAAAAATCTTGAATTTTTTTGGACCACATTAAATCTCATTTATTTTCATGCTATTAATCCTCATCAATATAAAGTATTTCATCACTAAGTGTAGTTTAAGTATGGTGTTGATGGTGGACGAAATTAAAATATTACGATTTCTGCTGCACGGCCCGTTGCGAACTGAGCGTCTCGATGGAAATATAAAATTATGAATAATAATCAATACTCAAAAATATAGATTTTTTAGACGATGTTTAAAAAATAATCGACTTCGCGTTCCGATTTTTCAAATCGAAAACATCCATAGTACGTTCATTATTAATCTGTGGTACAGAATGGACACCCCTAAAATATGACATATCGGCTGCTGTGACGTTGTGACTCTCTGCTCGGCGTTTTCAGTCACGTGACTTAATGCCTATGTTATTGGATTTTCTTTTCTAAAAATATTAATAATCTTTGATATTTATGTTCTTGAAATTCGTATTTCCTTATCTAAATATCTTAATTTATCAGTAGAAACTATTATCCTTCCGGTTTGTTCTTAGTGGAAAGTAGCCAATTATAGAGGGCAGCTCTGAAGTACTGGATCGTACTGATAGCAGATAAAGGAGCAGAACCCCATAACTCGTATTCACCGTCACCGAACTGTACCAGCAGGAGGATAGTGCTAACGTTATATAGCATAGCTATATCGTTATGGTTTGGCTAAAGTGTAAGGACTTGTTTTAAGATTATTAATTTTGGCGGTCTAAGGTACTAAAACTGAAAAAGTGATATGCCGCGATAAATTGCATAAAACGAGCGTTGTTTCTTATCTTGGTACAAGAGCTTAGAAAGTGACCCCAATAGAGTTTAGGGTTTGTAGTCAATATGATATTCTCAAAGAGACATAAGTTTTTTAGTTTCATGAAAGAAGTTTATGCAGTTGTTTATTGATTACTTCAGAACGAATGAACTTGCTTATTTGCATTTTTAAAAACAAAATGAAATGAAAAAATATTAACTGTGAAGCTTGCCGATCAACTTATGTACCTAACAGAAAAAATAATATTTTAAATTTAAGACCTTTTGTAAATACCATATTTTATGCAAATAAATTTTATTATTATTATTATAATACTCTCGTTCTTTTTAAAAATTTGAAAAGTTTGATACAACCGAACATAATAGAATAGAACTAGGAATGTTATTATTTGTGTGAACTTACAAAAAAACATCTATGAATTGTCAGATTGAGTAAAACTATCGCCGTATTCGAAAATTTTGATGCTATCGAGAATAACTGGCAAGAAACTTAAACTTCTTTTAAACCTTAATGTTTTTACAGGTAAATCAAGGTCATAAGGTTAAATTTGAGATTGTTATTATTTTCCCATGGCCCGATTAAGTGTTAATAAATTACAAATATGAAAACATGAAAAAATTGGTTTACGGAGAGTAGTTTGACGTGACAGCGCTGAACCTATCGCTTGAGCCGATCATGCCTCTCTCTAATTCGTGCCACGCTCTTGATTACCGAAAGTAACTTGTAGGCCTAGCATGCACAATCTCGTACGTCAAATTTATCGCTTGAGACAACAAAGTTTTCGATACTGTTGATTGGCTAATAGCACACCACACTTGTATTTTCAGCCAATCAGCAGCTGACGCACTGACTTCAATCGATTATACGTTTGTTACGAGCGCGATAAAATTTAGTCGTGTTGCACATGCTAGGCCTGAATGAGCGTAACGGGACAATGACGTCATCTTTTACGTGCATGCAAGCCGGAGTTTCGAGTTATTGACGTAACGTCACGTCACGTCAAAAAATATATTTTTAGTTGGTTTAGTACAAACACCAAAATAAATTTCAGACGTACCTACCTTATTCAGTTATCATTACCTTAATTTAAAGGGATAGCAATATCTGACTAAAAAAATTTTTTTAGTCCGTTTGTTAAATTATTTAAAAATATGGGACACGTATTTTTGCATTTTCTACCTTATCAAAAAATGATGAGGAGAATTGTCGCATGACATAATTTAGGGTCCAAAATGAAATCTGGCAATTTGGCATCGTTTTATCTTAGTATTTATTATTAGTTTGACGAATAAAAAATTATATGTCCAATAATTTCTAATAGCTAACGAACTTAAATCAATTTGGTATATTAGTCCAAAAAAATAAGATATTTATGATCTTAAGTAATTTTATTCTTCATCTCAATAAAATTGTTAAAATTTACCCTTTCTTTTGCAAGACGCCTTGGTTTTCAACTCACGTGAGAGAACGTTCCTTTAGCTCCTCTTTCCGTTGCATCTAGTTGTTTTTGTATTCGCGGCTTAAATGTGAATCAACTACCTACCTTAAATTGTCAGCAATGCTGCCAACTTAGTGGATTTTCCACTAAACTTGGTGGTTTTAGCCACCCATTCAGTGGCGAAATATTGCTTTTAGTGGCTGGTGGATTTTTTAGTGGATAATTGAAATTCAATTTCAGTTACTAAAAGTGCGATCTCTCACACACTTAGCCATTTACTTTTACTACACTTACACTTACGTTCCTATAAATTTTCTTTAATTCTTCATTTTTCATGGTTATTTGCTTTGCTCATTGCAGAAGAAATCACCCTTTAATACTATTGCACTATTTAAATTATACTGTTCAAGTCAAATCAAACCAAATAGTTGCAACAAGATAGCAGCCTTAAAATGTTTACTAGCTACCTCAACCAATATTCATACTATCGCGATATTATTGAATAATGGCCTACTATCGATAGTATCAATTATTATTACAATTGGCTACTTGACAGTGTTAACAATTAAATATGAAAAGTGTTAGATACGTTAGCTTATTAATTAAGTAATAATTTTACTTTTTTACTTTTTAATTAAAAGAGTATTAAGTATTTTATTTTTGCAAAACAAATTTTACTTTTTTTATCTGTGGAACAAAAGAACCGAAACGGAAACCACCATTGCAATTCGGAAATGACAGCTGTCGGCGAAAATAATTTATTTTAATGTGGCGAAACAATGATTATTTTACCGATTAAATTGAATTATTGTGTCTTTAATCGTATTAAGAATTTATTGAAACATTTTCCATTTATCTAAATGAAGTCGTTCCTATGCGTATCGGTTCGTTGTCTACAACGTTGACGTCATAATTTCAACAGTGACATGACTTGGCGTTTTTGCGCGCTTTTTAAATGTGTTACACAAAATCTTATTTTTCTCTGGTTATTTACATTTTTTCCAGATAAATCGAATTGCTTGGGATATAAAATGAACGGGCGCACATTTTACAATTATTTTTCAAAAACTGTCAAGTAGCCAATTGTCATGGCCGATACTGTCGATAATATCAATAGTTATTTTGATATTGATCTTCAATACTATCGATAGTTTGGCAACACTATTGGGAAATATTTGAGTGTGATAAAAACAATTTTAGTGGTTTTTAGTGGTTTTAGGAGTTGAATCTGGTGGAAACCTAGTCGAACTGTTGGCAACACTGATTGTCAGTCAGTTGTCACTTTATTTGACAGTCAATCAATTGACAACATATGCAAGCAAACTTGGTTTGTCGGAATCAGAAAATATTTTATTTATTAGAATTGATATTTTATTATTTTGTGTATAACGTGTTTGCATTTTAAACAGTTTTTAAAGAAAAGCTTTTTTCCATTTACACTAAAGTTCATATTTGGTGCTTGCATCCTAAGACTACAGACGTCACTGTTTTCAAGTGTGCATCATCCAAGCAGCAAACCGACCAATTTCATTCAGTTGAGTCAACCCGGGCTTACGGATCGGACGTTAGTTTGTCTCGTTTCGGCCGCGATGCGCCATCGGAAGTGACATTTACAGTGTAAAGTGAACTAGAACTTGTGCAAAATGCTTGCGGACGGTGAGATTGTCGGCGATGGGTCGTGGAACCTCACGATCTACGTCACGGACTTGAATGAGAGACGTACTATGGTCGTGAAAGGGGATATGCACATCGGCGGCGTTATGCTGAAACTGACTGAGAGCTTTGGTAAGATAGTCTTAAGGCTAAGTTCTCACTATCAACTCCTGTTACAAGTTACCTTTGATATCACCAAAGAATTTTAAAAAATGTACCTTAATGTAAATTTATTCGAAATTTTATTAACTGAAATAGTTTACTTGAATTAGTTAAATAAAAAAAACCATTTGTATCCTAATATGAATTTTGTTATTTGGAATTTTAAATTCTAATTAATTGAACTGTAGTTCCTGCACCTTGTAAAATCTACTGTGACTCACTTCCATATACATTAACTCCTTATGCAGAGAATCCTCTAGAAAGACAAGATTTTCTTGACTTATTATTTAGATGCCATAGAAAAGTTGAGCAAATAAATTTTAAATGACTTTTAAATGCAATTCTTCAAAAGGCAAGTATGCTACTGCCCTTGAATTATATTTTTGCAAAGGATCGAGATTTTTAGATTATTGTTTGGTGTAATTTAAATAAAAGTGGCTAGACAGATCTTAATCTGTAAGAACACACATTTGTCTATTAGTTATTAAAATCTTCAAATTATTAAAAACCTTAACCTGCTTCAAACTACTTAAGTCTTAAAAAAACTGAATAACTTTTAGAGATTTGTGATTGTTGTGTTGCAATTTGCTTTCAAACACATACAGTTCAAAAACTATGAAGTTCAGTTCAAACCTTGGTGATTTAACAATGAAATTGGATTGATTTCAAGTTAAGTTCTGTTGAAAATCCCAAAAACATTCTTTTAGCTTTAAAATTAAACAGTTTGTTGCATGAAAAATAATCCTGCAATTACTCTTAACTACCAGAATCAGTTTTTTTAAATCTCCATGTTAATGTACCAAGCAGATTAAATTAAAGTTTTGCCATAATACATCAATTACCTACCTAAATGCTGTCACTTCAATCAGTCAGAAATCACTATTTCACCCAATTATAATAAGAGTTACCCAATTATAATTATTTCATTATCTCAATATTAAAATGTAATATGATAGTTGGCAATCGCTTAAGATTTTTTTAAAGTAACAATTGCCCGCCTCATATTATATAATTTATTCATGGTACCTACCTTGAACTAAAACATTATTCTCTGAACAGGTAAACATTAAATTTTATTCAATCTACATTATTAGCTTGACTTGAATATTCTGGTTTTTAGGTGATGAATTGAAAAATAACAACTTTGGTGTTTCTCATAATACTTAGTTTATAGTTCAGTAGGTGTATTAACATATTCTGCAGGAAGTCTATGTTGTAATAATTCAATTGGCTACTTGACAAAATTTTGAAATCTTGTTAATGGTAAACCTTGATACTCATTTCATCACATGAAAAGTATATTTCACAAAAAAATATATATTTACTACATGTATTTTTCATTTTAAAAAATCTCTTTAAATTTCCCACGAAAACGCTCTAAGCTGTCATGGCGCCTAAAATGACGTCAATGTACCCTAGCATGATTAGAGCTGTCATTGATCATAGATTGTCATATCGAGTTTGTTCGATGGATGCCTTATGATGTTTTTTCTCGATATTCTTAATTTATTTTGATAATTATTTTTTGATGTATTAAAAATCATTAATATTCAGAGCGTCCTGTCGATTGGCTGAAAACTTGAAATTACGAGCGTAAATTACGAATTATGCTTTTACATCATACGAAACAATCAACAATATGGATTTTTTGTCATCTCATGCGACAAATTTGACGTTACATACGCTAAACGTTACTATTAATATCTGATCATTCAATAATACTTCATCTTTTTATGAGTATATGCTGTCAATGTCAATAACCTAAATAGTACACACAAATAATCGATAATATCCGAAACTCATTTTGAAAAGAAATAAGGTTCCGTAAAATAATTGGGTTTGGACCACATTAAACCGCATTTATTTTCATGCTATTAATCCTTATCAATATAAAGTATTTCATCACTAAGTGCAGTTTAAGTATGGTGGTGGTGGTGGACGAAATTAAAATATTACGATTTCTGCTGCACGGCCCGTTGCGAACTGAGCGTCTCGATGGAAATACAAAATTATGAATAATAATCAATACTCAAAAAAAATATCGATTTTTTAGACGATGTTTCAAAAATAATCGACTTCGCGTTCCGATTTTTCAAATCGAAAACATCCATAGTACGTTCATTATTAATCTGTGGTACAGAGTGGACACCCCTAAAATATGACATATCGGCTGCTGTGACGTTGTGACTTTCTGCTCGGCGTTTTCAGTCACGTGACTTAATGCCTATGTTATTGGATTTTCTTTTCTAAAAATATTAATAATCTTTGATATTTATGTTCTTGAAATTCGTATTTCCTTATCTAAATATCTTAATTTATCATTAGAATATATTATCCTTCTGATTTGTTCTTAGTGGAAAGTAGCCAATTGTCACCAATGAATTGAATCCCACAAATATCATAAATTTTAATTCCTCCTCCACTTTTACACATCCCAACTAAGTAATATTATAAATGCGAAAGTAACTCTGTCTGTCTGTCTGTGTGTCTGTTACACTTTCCTGCTTAAACCTCTCAACCGATTTTGATGAAATTTGGTATAGGTATACTTTGAATCTCAAGAACGGACATAGGCTACTTTTTATTAGAAAATAAGGGGAGGAGGGGGGTAATACCTTTGGAAGTTTATATGGAAAAATGTTTATTTTTGAAGTTAGAGATATGAAATTTGGCACAAATATAGCTCGAAACTTGGATTAAAATATAGACTACTTTTTGTTTCGAATATTAGGGGAGAAGGGGGTAAAACCGACCATAAAAGGATGTGGTCCACGCGAACGAAGTCGCGGGCACTGCTAGTAGTTATCTAAATGTGACATCCAGTATATGGAAGGACTTTTGAATCTATCAAAAGTTGCTTTATCAAAAATATAAACTTTATTACAATAAGAGACATAAGGTAGAACATTTAATCTTACAACACTTATTTATAGACAAAACATGTTTTGATCGTAATGAGGTACTAGTGTAGCTACCTATCTATACCTAGTTAAAAACATTCCATTACCATATCTAGCTTACAACATTAGCATTTTATCAATATTCATATCCATCATTCTTTAGAAGCGAGCCCTACCTGCCAACTGGTCCTGATTGCAATAAAAGCACCATGTTTTAAAGAGCATGTGAAAGAGACATTATAATTAGAGTGAGAGGGAAGATGCGCGTACGCAGGCACGCGTCCTTCGCGACCGATAAGTCGCGTGAGGCAGGTTTTTTGCCCAACCGTCCGCAGGTGAAATGTTTATCTGCTTAATTTCTGAAGATTAAAAAGAAACACTCAAAGTAGTACTGGATATTTATTATTTAATCTAGTTTCAAGTGACTAATGAATAAAAACAGACATAGTATTTGAAATAAGTAATAAGTATGAAGACTCTATATATCTAAGCTTATAAAATTTTCTTCATATAGGTATTTATCTTGATATACCCTAGGGTAGGAGATGATACCTACTAGATATACCTACTACTTGGTACCTACACTTTTGATAGTATCTTGTAATACCTTCTGCAAATAGTCAACTAAATTCTTCATGAATATCGTATATGTAAGTACCAGGTTTTACTCGAAGTAATCGTAAATCAGTATTTTAATTGAATTGAATACATTATAAGTAGGAATATAGTTTTTCGTAACGCTGATATCACGCTTCTTTATCTGTTTGATTACATTGGTTCAAAAGAAGGTTCCTACTACAAAACGTAAAGAATTTAGATCTCTCACCTACGCAAATTCGTGCCGCTAATTTGACTTTCAAAATGGCGTTCGATATTCGCCCACTGCATCCCAAAACCGGTTTATATTATTCAAATTCTGTCTTGCTCTCATATCGCATTATACATTTGCTGCAATACATGCGGCGAGTTGTATAACAGGCAAGTAAACTTATTTCTAAGTTTAAAGGCTATTGAAATTAAAAGTAAAGTAGCAAATGCTATTACACGCATTAAGGCTCACTGAATTGATGAGAATCACTTAGTAATAAGCAAAAGTTTAGTTGCTCAGATTTCTGCAATTCAGATCTTATGTTTCCCGAATATCAAGTTACAAAATTACTGAGAAAAAGGGGAACATGTTGGTCATTTCAACGGGCTATTTCAAGTTTGTGGCGTAAGTGACCGGACTGACGATCCGCCGTCATGGAATGAAGCTTTAACTTGTTCGACACAGAGATAAAACGTAATTAATGTTCGTTAAAGGAAGCGACAAGCTTCGACCCATCATTTTACATCAGTAACGGCCTGTCATCGCTCACTGACATGACGAAACGTGCCGACGTTCTGAACGGGAGTGCATACAAACCCTAATTTAGTTTCGTTGATGTAACTGAACCTTTCATTCATTAGGTAAAGGAATACAATGAATGCAAGCGAGTCATTATCGAGACAAGATTCCGGTAAATTGTATGGAAATTGGGCCCAGTAATTCTCTTAAACAATTTCAGACACAATAAAAACCTATTATTTCTTGACGCTTTAACAACCCAAAGTCAAAGTGTTCTAGGGGCGTGCAACTTTTGCACTCCCCACAAGTTCGGTGAAAATGATAAGGCCACGATCTTCATCGATAGGTAACTAAAAAAACTACTTAAGTGTTTATACGCCTAAAGTCAATGAACTAGAATTATTAGTTTATGGCTAGCAGGTTGACTGTCAAACGCCAATACCATTATCGACGATACTATACATGCTGCTTCAATGTATTCTATCAGTAAGATAATTTCGACCCTCAGCATCAGGGAGGAACAACGCGAGGAAGAGGCATTCATTTTTGATAGCATTTTTTTATTATAAATAAGCTACTATTTACTACTAAACTAAACCTTACCATACTTAATAAGTGTATTAAGCACTCCATATAATGATATGATAATGAACAAACATAAGAATAAGATAAGGAGCGGATAAGATAGGTATTATAAAAACGTAAGTGAAATTCTTACGATTACAGTCGTTACATAAAAATAATGTCGCTTACGTTATACAAGGTGACTTTCAAACGGAAACAGTCCTTGTGAAATGAACTTACTGATGACTTACTTATCAGTAAGTTCATTGCAATGCACAAAGAGCATCTTTGAAGTTTTCTTCGGCCGAGACAGATGCGTTTGCGCACATTCCGAGAAGCCGCCATGTTGTGTTGTTTGTTTCCGGCGACTCCCCCTCTTCTGCTGCTACAGATAAGGCGTTATCATCCGCACATTGTTCCTCTATTCTGATGAGGTACTTGACCAATCGCATACGAAAGGGCATTAACCTAACGATATTTTTAGCATACCCAGTAAACATTTATAAGGGCTACACCGTAACTCTCAAGATGGAGATGAAAGGTTTATGGAATGGTTGGATGGCACATTAGTTCATTAGGAATCCTTCCATGTATCTTGAGTTGCTGTTACTGCGAAGGGAAATTACCCAAATTAGTAATGCACATACAAATAAGGGTTATACTGAGCCATTGTGCTGCGTCAGTTTAGGAAACTGCATGAAGCCTTCTTAAGTGATGCCCTATCTTGGTAAACTTGCCTATTTATGGCTGATTTCTATAGTACTATAATCAGCTCTTAACAAACATTACTGCTATCAGGAATCCATTGTGTGGTGTGGAGGGGGTGCGTGAGATATCACTAAGCGTGGGGAGATAACTCCGACGTTTCTGCTTTTATTATAATAAAGCCCATGCTTCAATATGCCGTTGTTATTGATAGGGCCCGCATAACTTAGCTGAAGGTCGCTCCGATAAAATAAGTCATTGTTTGAGCTGACGTAGGTATGCAGAAGGTATGTCATGACAAAGAATCAAAGAATAATATCCCAATATTTTGCAATCGCTGCGATATTTGAAAAAGAAGAAACAAACACAAGCATCTTTACATGTTTTGATAAACATTTTGAAATTAATAGAAGTTTTTGTTTTCCTTCTCACATGTGCGTCGTTCCTATACCCACTCTGCACTCTGGATGTTGACGGGCTGAATGTCACCAACTAAGGTTCGAGCGATCCGGACACTAGCGGTTGTTCGCATTCCGATTTTCTCTTCTACACACCGACTAATTGCTGTGTTCTTACACCTCGAGGTTCCACTATTTCGAACTTACGCTGAAAATTATGCTACATCAAGGTTTTTAAACGTTCCAAAATCGAAATTCTAATCATTTCGCATTTGGGTGGGTTTCCTTTCAATCATGCTCCTGATTTTCCCCGCCTTAAAATATCTATGACACGTTTCTAGACTAGAATTTCCATTTACAAATGGCACATACAGAAAAAGCAGCAGATGAGATGTTCCTATGACATGAGAAGGGCTCATTCAGATTGCGACAAATCAGTGATTCAATCCTTGGGTAATTGAGGCCTTAATATTATATGTGTGCTGACAAATGTCTGCAAGGTCGACCAGATCCCATATCATTCCCCAGATATGAAGAAGTAATTAATGATAATGTAAAGGACATCATCTAAAATACATTTTACAACTTCAGACTTCGTATTACAAGGTGTTTAAAAGTTCTACATGTATGCATAGTTATAAGACGTTGCTATGGTAAGCAGACCACCTTATAAGTGCGTGTCCCAGATATTTCGGCTTCAACCTCTTAAAGTAGCCGTATTAATTGTCACGTCCGCACGTTTTGCATCTTGTTTTGCTTTGCGCTTGCTCTAACCATTCATTTGCAATGTAAAGCTAGCTGCATAGTCGATAAGCGAATAATAAATCAAATTCATGTATAGACTAGCCAACTGCCCAGCTCGGTAGACACAAATACAGACCTTGTTGATTCGCAGTAACATCCAGCAGTAATGTGATGATATCTTTACGTAGTTATCCATATTAAAGTCCCATTCCTTTCCTGTGACTAATGGAAATCAAGTGGTCATCACGTTATATGTAACGAAACATCTCATTAGCAATAAACAGCAGGCTTTATGCCTTATAATGATTTAATATTATTGCATTGCGAGCTTGTAAATTCACTGTTGCATGCATGATTGATTATGGTGGAGTGAACGTTCAAGGAATCTGTCTAGTTTTTCTTGTGAAAGAGAACTAAACATTTTCTGTTCCGTTTTACGCATTTGCAAAACTGAACACTGGGCATTGTTAACTATTCAATTGTTATGTTAATCAGACACGCGCTCCGGTAGTTTACTCTTCAATTCAATATGACACATAATATAAACTAAACTCCACGCCTTGGGAACTTGAAACGAGTTTTGAACAAAGAAAGCTTTTCTCTTAAAATAGATGCAAATGAAACCATCGCTTCGCCACCAGATAGAAGCTGTATAATGTCAGCCAGTCTTTTCTCGGGTCCAAACAATATCAACAATCCTTAGTGATATTTGGTTGTGTGTATTGGATTGAATTATGAAACACTACTGATGTGTAAAACTTTGCTCTTTACTTCGGTGATTCAAGTTATGATGACTCCACAGCGGTCACGCATTATTGGAACCGGTTTTTATGCTGCTTGAGTGACGTCATGACTACGAACGGAACAGTCAATCCTTATATGGGCATTTTTACAAACAAAACTTCAACGTATTGAAAAAAAAAACTAATACCTTATAATTACTGCCAGTGACTTGATAAAGTTTGCGATTTGCAACAGAAACGTGCTCAATTGTGCAGAAGTCTTTAGTGGAACCTGTTTTGTAATAGGTATTTCGCTTCTTAACCTAACGGGTTTCAAAACTAGAAATAGCTTAGTAATGACTGTGCTTATTCGCCATACGTCAGCCGTTATTTCGATAGAATCAAAACACGTTATGTTTTCTTAAAATTCAAGCGGACTATTCTCGTTCCTCAATCACATTCGCTTGTTTTATTTGGTTTGTATTGCAACAGCAAATCGTGCCGTAGAAATACGAATCCCAATTCTTGTTTCGATTCAGTTTTCTATTTATAATCGTCTGACTTCACTCATAGGAATACAACACGCACAGTTTCATGCGTATACGCATTCGTACTAGTTGATGTTTTGCCAAACATTGGCTGCTACTAACTTGTGACTAGGACAAGGGAAATGTGTTTCCAGAAACTGTATTTGTTTATCAATTTTACTAGAGCGTATTTCCTGCGCTAATCAGCATCGTTTAACATGCTGCTCCATTATGTAATGTGTTTGATGATTAGTTTTATCTTTTCATTTTAATTATCTTTTAACACAAATCCCTTGATTTAGTATCAAGCAACATACGTCAGATACTTAATCTATCTATTAAGGCTTTGTTATTAATAACAAACTGAATAAATCTAAGTTATGTTACGTTTGTAAATTTTGTTACCGATTTTTGATAAAAATGCTATGAAATAGTACAAAACAACAAATACGAGCTATGATGGTAACACTAAAGCTTGCATATAGTCAAAGTCAAAGTCAAAGTCTAAGTCAATTCATTTAATCATGTTGGTTACAAGTAACACTTATGCATCGTCAAAATGAATATAAATCAAAATTGAAGCTACAGCCGGTTCGGAACCTAATCCTACCGAGAAGAACCCGGCAAGAAACTCAGTTGTTATCCTAATCTTTACAATATTTGGGGCTAGGGAACTTAAAAATATGGTGTGCGAGCGAGCAGACAATCATGTCCATATATGTTTATCATTGAAATATTTATCATGTCTGTAGTACCCTTTTTTCATTAAACTTAAATCGCGTAGTTCTAAATATACGTGGAAGAAAGTAATCTATCTCTATCTGTCAGATGCTCTCAAGCCGCCAAATGTTAAATTTAAGATAGTCATTGCCGAAGTGGTTAAGCAAATTTCGTCAAAACAATTCAGTCTAATATTGTCTATGCATTCAACGTTTAGAGACGTCCTCTAATTCTGCGGGTCAAGGTCCCACACTGGGTGCGTCGACACTCCTTTTATTTACTGATCCATTACGGTCTAATGTTTTTATTGTCTACTAGTTTTAAGTTAGCTTTGTTTTCGTGTTGCTGGAAAGATGCTTCCAAATATTGTCCGCACTTAAACAAATAGCTTTACAATTACGTGCAGTCACGTTCACTAATATTTATATAAACTCATTGTAAAGTGAATCTTATTGTAATATCATGAGAGCTCAAGTGGTTACATTAAATTGCTCGTGGCTGAACCATCTGAAGATTTAAAATGTATTTGGAGCAATACTTATCCCGCTAATATTATAAAAGCAAAAATTTGTAAGAATTTATCGGTGTGTTGATGTATGTCTGTTACCATTTCACGCAAAAACTACACGTAGAGGAATACCCAAAGTGAAATCGATGGACTGTGTAAATAGTTCAGTGTTGGATGATAGAAACGAAAGAAAAAAGGAAAAATAGCGACCGACAACTAACTTGAAAAAATTTCCGTCTTAGGTTTACCTAAGATCTGAAATCTAAATACGTGGTTTTATTTGGGTGAGACTGATAGTTCTAATATCAGACTTGACTGGGTGACCTTGGTGTTTTCTGGTAGAAAATGTGATTAAGCATAACATACACCTTTTGTACTTTTTCTTATATACACGCAATTTTTTAAATAAGTAATTAAAATGGCTAAACCATTTATTTCATTTAATTAGTCATGATGCACATGTCATAAAGTTTAACACTTTTCCGTTCCAAAATAAGTTGACATGTCGAAATGATGTAACATTGTTTGTAGTCTGGCGCGTTTATGTATTTCGTTTAAGTATCAACTATATTTCATGGTCGCTCATTACAATTTCTCTTTTGCGTGCACATCAGTCGTGATGTCATTTGGGTGTGTTTATTATAGTCAAGGTTAATGTAATAACAACGGGATATTCAGCATAAATTATGCTAATGCTGTAAATGATGTTGCCTTTTGTTTTCTGTGTGAAACTTTGACGAGAATTTGAAATAAATAATTAAAATTGGAGCACTTGGCACGTAGTTAGGGTCTTACTATTTTTGATTATGTATATATTTAGTTAGTTTAATCAATAAAAAAAAGGAAATGTTTCCAATGACAAACATTTATTTCATATCTCATCAGTGTGCCACTTTGAGGATAAGTTTTAAGACGTATTGTCTCAAATATAAAAACAAATGCACTGTAACATATACTTTGATTTATTTGCAATTACATGAGTTCTTTTCTATATGAAGTTTAATTTTATGGGCGCTCATAACTCGTAATAGGTAGGTACGTTAATGAATATGTAAATATATTACTTCGTTATTGGATGACCGACTCCTATACCTACTTGAATAACCATTGTTATAATATGTGTTGACATTCCATTTGTATTTTCTCAATGTTCAATAATGTTGAAAAATTACAGAAGACTTCAATATTTAAAAGACAAAGGGTTAGGATTAGGATAGACATTCAAATCTTACGTAAATAGGGTTTCATTTGAGGGTGAAAAAACCAAATCAAACTGACAAATGATATTCGGAAACACTGCCCTATGACCTTTAAAACCTTTAACTGACATTTCCTTTGGAAAATAGACGATCCATTTGCAGGCAGGTGTTACAGAGCTCTTTGTCCGGTTTAATATTCTTTTCAAAGTTGTCATGCCGTGAATGCCATGTTTCGAATTTGTTTGACGTCATTGCTGCGGTATGTCTACCTTAATGTCATATTTGAATACTAGCTGTGCCCGAGATTTAGTTCAAGTAGAGTACAGGTTTTTTTTTTAAATAAAAATAGCCATATTACATCAGCCATGTCAGAGATTAGCTGAAACAAACAGATTATAAATTTGGTATGAATTTACAGAGTTACATGAAAAATAACTACATACCTAATTAGCATGTATTAACAAACTTAAATTACAAATGGAAACAAAATAAAATAGAAGATTGAGAATACACGTTTATTATACTTATATTTTTATATTTTCCACTGTTAAAACATGTTTTTAAACCACTTAGTCATTGACCAAACCTATAAGAGTGAAATTGCATTTGCAGTAAAAGCTAATTTATAACTTGTGACTTTTATTGTCTACCCGAGTCCTAGCAAGGTAATGTAGGCATTTTCTCTTTTTATATTTTAAGTAAGTATGTAAATAACTATAGGGTTTTTAAATAAAATTGGATTCCGTAAAAATGTGTCTGAATGAAATGATTGTGAAGTGAGTGTTGTCCTCTCATTAGTTAATATTCTGTTACCACAATTAGATATTTTGGTATCTTATAAATTTGCAATATTTGTACAATCAACAGCACGTCAGACTATACATTATCACCTTAACACCGCCCTTATGTCGTATGTATAAGAACTAATGTCGAACTACAAGTGTTTACCTTAACTTGCTGCAGACCGTACCATAACGTTAGCGACGCCCGTCGAATCTTCTTTGGCCGAGAAGAGATCCTAATTACAGTTCTAATTGGACCATTGTATCACTTGAAATGGATGGCTAAACTATCGCATTAGGTTAAGTTATCTGTAATAGTAGATAGATAGATACACTTTACTGCACAGAAAATTTTACAGAAATTGGTTTTACAGACATAATCAAGTACAATTTAGGCGGTATTATTGCTAGAAAGCAATCTCTTCCAGACAGCTTTTAGGTAGAGGAAATTGTAGATTTCGAGAAAGGGGTGCGGTCGTTCAAAAGTTTTATTGTATTTAGTAGCTTGCAATAAATAAAATTTCCAGGATTCCCTCACACCAAATAACCTCATGCCAAAAGGAATATTTACCAGCGCCTATGTTGAATAGATCACGTTTTCTGCTTGTTTGTCTTCAGTTAACTGTAGTCATCGGATTTTCCTATTTAGTGATATTGGTTAAGATTTTATTTGTATGATATAGTTGGAAATTATTAACAATCTCATCTGTTTTGTGGTTGTTATTTTCAACAGATTCTCCGACAAATATTCAACTCATTTATGATTCCGTAACGAATATTCTGGCGTAAGTCGGGACTGTTTAAGTTTTAGTGCCAGCCCTACGGTCGAGTGATTTATCTGTGAAGAAAATGAATCTACAGTGACCTGACTCCACAAAAGCTCTGCATCATCTTGTTCTTCTTTGTTGACAACATTCTTTAGAATATTGTATGGACCACAACCTGTATTATAACTTCATCGTGGTACTTAGTCATTTTCTGCTCGCCATCTTTTTTAAGAAGTTTGTGTATAAAAGCAGATAGCCGTGACTTTGATATTAAATGTATCCCCGTTTTTTCCTTATGTATTTCCTGTTCACGAACGAACACAACAGTAAAAGAACGACCGTGTGCTACACATTAAACACCGAAATGTGTTATTTTACCTTCGATATCTTATCGCACATAGTAACAATCGCTCTGTCCACTTTATTGGACTCTTTTTTGGGATTCGTGATCCTAATCGATGCATGTTCAGTTAGCTGGTTGCCTGTAGTTTCTTGATATAATTGTGTTTCGTTTACTATTATGTTATGCTTTTTCATCTTGGTTTGTAATAATTAATCTTGGCGGTTACTTACTGGACCGTTTTACATTGTGAGTAAAACCGTGACGCTAAACTGGGGCATTATGCAACCATTCCGAATTAGCGTCTGAAATATTTACGGTGAGTCTAATCGATTCCTCATGATCTACTGAAGACTGAACTCGATGTTCTTTTGCGTTATATATAGAGTCTATTTTCAAATGTGTCTGTCTATAATCTAGATTGGAATTTATTCGAGGAGGATCAGTGAGTTCAAATAATTTTATTTCTGTGTCTGTTTATATCTTTCATTGAAGATTTTCAAACCCTGTAATAATAAAAAGTAGCTTTTTGATCTCTTCGCCTTAGAAACTGCATATGTATTTAAATTCCTTGGATATTCTATCTCTACTAGGTATATATGTTTTTACATAGTATTACCAGGGCAACATATCTTAGTCTAAATCTAATTGATATGGCTGTGCTGGTGATGGTTATTCTTCATTGTAGGAAGATAGAAATTTGTTCTGTTACCGTTTTTGCACACCAATATTCGGTGTCACTAAGGATATTTCGAAATTAAATGATGTCAGCACTAGCCGTGATAGCTTAAACTGGATTTGTATAATTATTTCCTTAGTTAGCTTTATCCATACATTATCCTGTTTACTCAGTTATGTTGCAAAATTATTAAGTTAAAACGTAAACGTTTGAATTTGAAATAGCGGGAGGTCATAACTTCTTATAATGTATGAGAACCTCTTTGTAATACAATGTTGCTGAGGTTTACGTTACCAATTTAGATTTATCGGTGGTAGGGTTGTGGTTTTGCATTTGAGCCTCATGTTTGCAAATTGATCATGTATGTATTATGCTTCTAATATTATAAATGTGAAAGTTTGTGAGAATGGATGTTCGAATGTTTGTATGTTTTTTACTCTCACGCAAAAGGTACTGAACGGATTTGGACAAAATTTGGAAGGAAGAGAGATGACATACTAGATTAACTTAAAGACTATTTTGTATTTTAAAATCTATTATATAAAAATGGATCGCAAAATGTGTTGGTAAGCGAATAACTCGACAAGGCTTGGATCAATTTTGACAATTCTTTTTTTTAAATATTTGTTTAAGTCCAAGGATGGTTTTTACGGCGAGAAGAATTCGAATAATACCGGGAAAACCCTAAGACAGACCTTTTCTTTTTCCAATACAAACGCTTCTAACTAAAATGTAGCGTCAATTTAAACGTTTGTGCTATTCGATAAAGTTCATATAAATTACAAATGTACAAAATTATTTAAATGCATCGACTATAAAATAGGTAGGACAAAAAAACTGCCATATTCCAAATCATTTTGACAGAACGAAGTTTGTCGGGTCTGCTAGTCCATACTAATATTATAAATGCGAAAGTAACTCTGTCTGTCTGTCTGTTACTCTTTCACGCCTAAACGGCTGAACGGATTTTAATGAAATTTGGTATAAGTATACGTTGAATCTCAAGAACGGACATAGACTACTTTTTATTAGAAAATAAGGGGGGGATGGGGGTAATACCACCATTGAAAGTTTATATAGAAAAATGTTTATTTTTGAAGTTAGAGATATGAAATTTGGCACAAATATAGCTCGAAACTTGGATTAAAATATAGACTACTTTTTGTTTCGAATATTAGGGGAAAAAGGGGTAAAACCGACCATGAAAGGATGTAGTCCACGCGAACGAGGTCGCGGGCACAGCTAGTATACTATAAATATGCTATAACGACGTTTAATGGACTTGCCACAATATAGATTGTTTTAATGATAAAGACTTAGTCTTCAACCTCAGTCAGATTTTTTTATTTAGATATGTAGCAACCCTATTCAAGGCTTGTTCCCAGTTTTTGTTGCCAGGTTTACAGGATCAGTACATGTAGGTACTTGAATTCATATCTTTGTGATTTATGTTGTTTCTTTATGCATCTGGAATCTTACCTAGCGACATCGGCCATCAATGTTAGCAATGTTGAATTTTAATGTCTGCCTAATGAGGTATGAATCCATAATAAATCACATTATAAATAGTAGAAACATGTTTTTTCTTTTTAGCGACTTACTAATTAGTTTAAATGAATAGGCAAATGTATGGATTCCTTGAATGCTTGGTATAACGAAGTCAAAATAAGATACTTTAGATAGAAGACGTATTTTTATTGGAAATAATATTTACGTACCATGAATTTTGTAATTACGTTGTGTTTAAAAAAAAATAACATTAATTGAATCGCAGTATTAAAATATAGCAAAGATTATTTATGTATAAAGTTTATTACAGCTTTCTCTTCATCATCAATTAAATATTGACACATCAAATGGATAATTATGCAGAATCATTGAATTGAATACCTAGCTAATTGTCATCTCATTTGGTAGATTTTGTAATTTGGCAGATCATAGGAGAAAAAATCTGTTTTTTTTTTCAAAGTCAATTCAGGATTGAATTCTTTCCCAAACTTATAAATTTTGGGAAAGCATTCAAATATTCATTTTTTATCTACTTAATCTAATTTTAATAAGTCCTTAACAGAACAATGCCTCGGAGATTTCAAAGGCATAGATCAATGTACTGTAACATTTTTAATCCTTCTGACAAGTTAATCTCCTTTTGAGACAACGAGTCACTAAACAGATAATATTTTTAACGGAGAGACGTCGCGAATATGTAGGAATGTGATAAGATGAAAGCATATTTTATTGTGCCAAAGATACGCTATAAGATTCATGAATAAATAAGATGCATGACCTGTAAATTGTATTAAAAGAAACAATGCAATACTATACAAGTTAAAGACGCCTTAATCAATATTTGATTTACAGAATGAGTAGGTACAGTCAAAACACAGCAGACTACCTTTGTGTAAACCTGAATTACCATCACGTGCTAAAACGTTTGCTTGCATTCAAACATACGACGATCGTGTTTTCCTTCTAAATGGTTTCACGTTAATGCGCCCATTTAATATAATTTATGGTAAATTTAAGTACTCCGGAACATGCTAGTCATCATAGTAATCAGTGGAACGGGTCATGGTTCTATTGTGTAATGAAATCAAGGAGATTACCTCTTTTCATTAGACCACCCGCATGATTCGGCTGATTCGATTGATAGCGTCAGTTTCACGGTTCGCCCTATGATATTATGCCGTGACTGTTGTAATACAAACGATTTGCAATTTAGCTTACTGAAGTTCCAATAAAGTAAAAGATGGTGTTATCAAATTTTAATGGCCGCTCGAACTGTTCTGGAATCAACGATTATCTACTATATAAAAATAAGTCGGGTTTTCCTCCCTGACGCTATAACTCCAGAACGCACGAACCGATTTCCACGGTTTTGCATTCGTTGGAAAGGTCTTGGGCTCCGTGAGGTTTATAGCAAAGAAAATTCAGGAAAAATTTCAACAGAAAAGCGGGAAAATCCTCTTAAGGCGAAACGAAGTTCGCCGGGACCGCTAGTACCAAATAACAAAAACCTAACGAATCATTTCTTCAACAAAGTCTTGGTCAATGTGTACGGTCAACAGCATATGAAGGTAAACACTAGCTGGTCGATATTAGTTCTTATGTGGACGTCATAAGAGGGGTAAAAAGTCTGAAGAGTACAGTTTCTCATGTTGTTGACCGTGCATCCAACATTTAAATAAATGTTATAAAATGATCAATTAGTCGAGAAATAAGAACACAAGCTCAAATCTTCTCAATGATATAAATAATATATTTTATATCATTTAAAAGACCTTTGAAAGTTACTGGCTTCAAATAATTAATTCAGATAGGAAAGATGTTAATATTAATAGGGTAAACATGAGCTTTCGTTAACTTAAAGTTTATTGAAAATTAAAACTAAAATACGAGTGTGAGTGAATGAGAAGATTATTTTGTAAAAAGATTCCCTATAATTGACCTTCCTCATCAACATTAAAATTATATTAAGCATCCATTATAGAAAGTCACCAAAAATACAAACGATTCGTATTTAGATTTAACTGTTGATATATCTTTTTAGTAAAAGTATGTAAGTAAGTAGTTTATATTGAAGTATACTACTTTACCTGCCTAAGCTGACGTTAATATGTGTAAATAATTAACACTCTCCAAAATCTTCGAAGATTTGGTTCAATTATAGGAACATTCAATAGTGCATCAATGGTAACTCAAAATCTAACAGATTATCTCTTATTAGTCCCTTTTTACCACCAGCACGCTAGGATTCTTCGAAAATGAAAGTTGTCCGACAAGAATTTCTCAGACGTGCTAAAATTTGTCTCTGGGAAAAGAAGCCTGTACTGCATCATCATAACAGCTTGCATCAATGCATTTCGAATCTTATGCACTGACAATAAAGTTGAAATAAACGGATTGGAAGTCTTTACTTCTTTGGAATTATAAGTTCCCACGCGAAAAGTGTGTATGGTGGCAAGTGGAGAGATAAATATTTGTAAACTGCTCTTGTGAGTCCCTGACCTTGCGTAAGAGCAACCGTGCCCAGTAAGTGACAGCATTTATTTTGATCGACGTAAATAGGACGAAGTTCTTCATTACCGGATGATAAAAATAAATATAGACCAGATGGCGCCATGTTGTATGTAGGTATTGTTTCTTATCTCAATCAGATTCCGATATGACAACCACTTATGTGTGTACTTGTTAGTTACTGGCAAGGTGCATGCATGCAGAAGTATGTTTGAAGTATTTTTCTTGTTATTTTTTAATAATAATCTCGTGATTCAGTACGGATAGTTTTGTCTGATTTGTATCATGGTTTACGAGCAAAGTTGTTTTTTTTTTACAATTATCTGGAGAGTACAATGGGTACTTGCAAAATGCCTGTAATGGAAAAGTGGACTGTAAACTAAACTGGTTCTATGCTCGTTAACGGTATAATGGCTCAGCACAGCAACTGGAGACTGATGCACAAAAACATAAACAAATAGAAACGAAAACTAAAACATATTGACGTGTAAAATCATAGCATCATCAAAGGGTTGTTGAACTCGAATCACAGAGTCGCCAACAATATCTTTTGCCAGTTTTCAATTTTAAACAAACGTAGTTAAAGAGCCTACTTTCATGTTCCCTATACTAACTATGTATTACATTAAAATATTTCTTTGTACGTTTCATTAATCTTCATGCAAACATCCAAGGTGTGGTGGCACTCCGACCATCAGGCCTAGCATGTGCCACGCGACTAAATTAATCGATTGAAGTCAGTGCGTCAGCTGCTGATTGGCTAAAAATACGAGTGCGGTGTGCTATTAGCCAATCAACAGTATCGAATCTTTTGTCGTCTCATGCGATAAATTTGACGTTTTGTGCATGCTAGGCCTGCTTGTCATTTAAATGCTGGAATAGTGTCTTTATATGAAGTATGGGCTACGCGTGCTTCGTCTTAATTCTACAGTCACCTTAACGGTGATTAAAACCTTAAAGTGTCTGAAACACTCGTCTCTTGTTAAAAAGGGTCGTATACATTTACTCTGCTATAAACAGCTTCGAGATTCGGATGCATATTCTATTGCATGTTGCATCTGATCACTGTCCCTTTTCGAATCTGACTCAGTATGCAAAGAATTTAATTAATTTCGAACAAGCACGGCATCCCAGACGACGGAGGGGCACATGGCGGGCGCCTGGTTGCCAGTCCGACCAAAATAGACGTCCGGCTATTTATAATGTGCGCGTATCCGCCCTGCGCACGCGCATCGAGCCGGTCATGTAAATATGCCGTGCAGGCGAAAGGCTGCTGTGATTGTAAATCAATATTCATTTTACTTGAAATTTACGATGCAGAAGGTTTTCTCTTTTTTTGTAAGGCCTTGTTTTCATATTTTTTTAAATACATCCTACTTTATTTTATAACTGCTTGCGTTGGTTTCGGCTTCAATATTATGCCGTATAGATTACCAGTTGATTTTGAAAAAAAAAACATTATATCTGTTGACGAGTTTTTTTTAAGCATGTTATATTAACAAAATTTATTAGATTTTCAAAAAACAATGAAAATGTATCTTTCATCCAATCGATGGATACAGTGGAACACAATTCAGTGGAGTTCAAGAAGTGATATCGAACTTAATTTTAATGCTAGTATCATAGTAAACTTTTATTGACTCATGTGTTTCCTCCTTCCTTTGCAATAGATTCCTTCAAAAGGAGCGTGAAGAACCTTGCGGGCCAGTATGGCGATGATAACGGATAGGATACTTGGTATCAAATCCGTTGTCATCGTGATGTGGGTTGTTCTCTTGCTTACTATCAGGCTAAGAAGAGCCAATATACTGAGCTACTAGAGGTATAATAATAATATTTTGTTCGTTTCCTGAAAATTAATACCAAGCCAATCCAGTAGCCAGTTTAAGCGGTCGATACTAACATGAGCTTTTAACGCAACCGGTAATAGTTCATCAATCACGTTGGGCTAGAAAGGTGAGCCTATAACTCATCGGAGACGAGACCCACCCCACGCTTTTGTGCTAAAGTGTTGCTTTCATAGAATGCGGTCAATTTTGTATAGGGATGGGGTAAAACACTAAATCGGTGAATAGTTTCATGTTTGGTTATGGTCTTTTGTCGTGACTTTCATTATATTCGATACATTGCTTTTTAGTTTGAACACGCTTAGAGATTGATCTGATGGATTGGAATTCTAATTTGTACTGAAGGCGATCTATTTACTGGGATGTTGAGATCCAAATTATGTGTGATGCTAAATGTGCCATCATGATTGATTTAAAAATACCTTATCATAAAAATACATACTTGAAGAAGATAAAAATTTAAATGTGTAAGTTTTTATGAAATCATTCAATCGGATTGATCAACCATCCATGATCTAGACACACAGTAGTCTGTCAAAGCCAAGTTCAAGCACCGTTTGCAATTTATATATCCACTTATTTATTCGGCTATTCTAGTCAGTCGTTCTGAAAACAAAATACGCTCGATGTCGCTAATCTATTGAAGTCAATGTCAACGCCAATTAAATGTGCGCTCAGTTTTTTGACCAACATTATAAATAGTAAACAGATAGCGTCACCATTACATCACCGGCGCTTGGGCGCGTCTTGTTCTGTTTATCTTGCCATAACAGCTAGAAACAAAAAGCGTGGTACCTTCAAGGCGATCCCAAGTGAGAACAGATGATCTTGAGACAATCATTATGACCATGAATGGTGCGATTGGTGGCTTAACTAAGCCTTGTGATCGGCGAAACTGGACAATCCAGGATGTTTTTAGGAGACTGCGTAATTGTATTAGTTTTATTTCTAATGATACAACATTTATGGACTGGTGTTTACTTACTATATTTTGAACTGTTAAACAACATGTGTCTACAACTGCGTGAATTATAATAATATAGTATGAGAAGAATAAATCTTGGTTCTTAAATTTTCTAAATATCAAAGTGTGTACATTTTGATAGGTTCTATGGATTACTTGGCTACTATAAAAGATAACGTACATGACTTCTTGTACTTTACTAACAAAAACATAGGAGCTTATCGTCTTAACACATTCCAAGACGGTTAAACACGTATTTCCAATGGTGTGACTTTTGAGAAATATATCATGATTCTAAAGCATTTGTGTCTTTCAAGTGATGTTAGCTTATTATCTTGAGCTATGTATAAATATGATGAATGCGCTTAACAAATAATGGGGATAATAACTTACCCTATAGTTCTGTATACCTAAAGTTGCACAGAAAAATTTACAGAAATTGGTTTTACAGACATAATTAAGTACAATGAAAATATAAAAAAAAAAATACCTACCTATATACAAAATATTTACAAAAGATAGTCCCAGAATGCAAGCAACATTTCCTCTTTGAATGGCCAGACTCAAACGTTGGCCGAGGTATTTTTTATGGGGATAATAATCTCAGATGATTTTAATTAATTACTTTTGGAGAGGACTTTGGAAGTTTTTTTTGTTTGTGCGGACAACAGTACATCAACCTACCACAAAATAAAAAAAATCGCACTGGACTTTGAACTGTACGTCTTTTTAAAATTTTATCGCAGCACAGTTTAGCGTAGTTTCACATGCTGTTCACTGAACATATTATTTTTCGTTAAGCAACAGTTCCAATCGTCAGAATACGCACACACTTTTAAACCAGGTTACACTTGTCTCAATATAAGGCTAGACATCATCAGTATCACTATCAGTTAATGCCAAATTATAAATATTAGTTGCAGGACCCTAGACTTCTTCACATAAAAATTGTAGTTACTTTTGATTTTTTTCATTAAAATAGTCTTGGTTAAATCACATCCCTTATCTTTTAGTCTAAATTTGCTTTTACTTTCGATTGGCAGTCGCATTGTTGTAAGTTTTGTGAGCAGATGTACCCATCTTGGCACGACAGACGCGTGCCCACGTGACCCGGGCTTACAAATAAAACGTAATTTGGGTCATGGTCCGTCGTGTGGTTCGTGAGCTTCGTAAGACTAGTCTACGCGTCATGTTTTGGTTAACTGTTTTTCCTTATGATCACATCGGCTGCATTGCAATTCGGGATAAATATTAAGTAAATATTTTTTCAAATTGAGTATGGGGCCGTCTTTTAAACATGCGGGGCTCGAAAGAGGGGGGGGGGGAGGGGGGTGGAGGTTTACATAAAAAATCGGGGAAAACGATATAATAATATCATTTATTCACTCAGGTATGAATCGGGCGTACTTGTTAGATCATTTCTCGGCCCCCGATTGGGACCCGGGATTTTCCTACAATCTCAATTAAATGACTGCACTTGTTGAATATGCAGGCATTCTTGTTAGGTCATTTTTCGGCCCCCAATTGGGACCCGAGCTTTTCCTACAATCTCAATCAAGCAATTTTTCAATTCGAACCAGTTCCTGGGTCTACTCCCAAAAACGAAATATGTAGGAACCGATGACGGATAGCAATTTTTAAATCTCATAGTCAACCTATTTCCTGCAAATGCGAATTAGGCGTTTTGATAAAACAAAATATTATTTATGCAATCAAAAAACCACAATTAAACTCCTGAGCGTTTGAATAATCAAAAACGAAACCTTTCGTTTGTTCGTTTAATTTTTGGGAGTAAACCCCCGCGTTCTACGCGTTCAAACAAATATTGTTTGTTTGAACGTGTTAATCTCAGGAACTACTGGTTCAAATTGAATCAATATTTCTGTGTTAGATAGTCCATTTATCGAGGAAAGCTTTAGGCTATATAAAATTACGCTGCGACCAAAATGTGAAAAACGGGGGAAGTACCCGTGTGACGGCGACCGGACCGCTAGTATTAATCATGTTGTTATAGAGCTCCATATCCTTAACCGAAACGGTCGGATATCCGAAATAAAATAAGGTAACTCTTATCTTTGCCGGACCATAAAGAAGTGGAACTCGTTGCCGGCTCATGTGTTTCCTCCTTCCTTTGACATGGATTCCTTCAAAAGGAGCGTGAAGAAACATCTTGCGGGCCAGTATGGCGATGCTAACGGATAGGATATTTTGATATCAAATCCGTTGTCATCGCGATGTGGGTTCCTCTCTTGCTTACCATCAGGCTGGGAGGAGCCAATATACTGCGCTACTATAAAAAAAATAAAAATAAAAAAAAAAAATCCGTAACCGTAACCGAGTCCGATATAAAAGTTTCAGATAGTTTCGGATAGGGTGGAGTCTAACTATATAGTGTTTAGTAAATTCAACGTGTTGTGGCTAGTTTTTGTATAAAATAATTATATACAAAATTGAGTAGCTGTAAAAAAATATTACTTGTTTGACTGATTTTAAAGCCTACAAAAGTACAATTAACGTCAAATCATTTATATTCTTATTTTTATTTCACATCTACATTTCCATAAAAATCTAATATCAATAACCGATACTATCGGATAATCCGAAATAATTTCATATCCGTTACCAAAACCAATATAATATTTTACATATGTCCGTATTCACATCCGTATCCGAAATTATATATCAATAACATCCCTGGTATAAATAGATCGTATAAATTCTTGTTCAATTGATCGGTCCTTCTGTGTTTCATGCTTATAGCCATAGTCTGCCTGCACTAATATTATTGACAGCAACAATCGATTTACAACACAATAGTTACGTAACTATATACAATTCATGATTGTGAGCATTTTGTTGTGCAACCCAATTATTATCAATGTATTGTCATATTTGTCAATGATAGTACGGTTGTTAATTAAAATGCGTGTCGCACTTGTGCTAGAATAATCCATACTGTTAAATACCTCACTATGCTCCCCACGGGACAGGCTTAGCCTAGTGTGGGGATCAGTAATTTCTGTTCAACGTGTAAGTACACGTTGAACAGAAATTACTAAATTAACCTAATAACCGCCAACTACTTCTATACAAGTTCAGGATTTTCGTGCCGTCAACGCCACTACTTCTATAGAAGTTACTCATTGTACCTACTTTAATTAAATACCTTTTCGGTGCATTAAACATTTGTTTCTCTTGTAATTTTGTAAGATGGACAGGATTGAAGCCCATTTTTGTTATTTCGCCAGAAGAAACAGGCTTTATAGTGTTTTAAAACAGATAAAAACAAAAACGCCTGAAATATTTTGATGTCCCATACGCCAACGACTTCATATCAAGTAGACTAGTGATGTGACGCGATAGTTGCATTCATTACAATCCTACATGTTTACTTTGTTTTGTTCCATACAAATATTCATAGATTTTATGATTGACAATTAATTCCGGTCTGAAAATAACGTATTACATAATAAATATTAAAATTAATTTATTTCACGAAGATCCTTACTAATATTATAAATCGGAAAGTGAGTTTGTTTATTTGTTCCGCTTTCACGACATAACTACTGAACCGATTGCTTTTAAATTTTGCAGACGTATAGTTAGAAGTCCGGATTAAATAATAGGTTACTTTTTATCCCGAAAAAAAAAAACTGATATTCCCAAAGGGAAAACAAAAATATAGTTTGCTTGATGGATGGATTGGAAATGGCGCTGTGTGGCGTTTTAATCAAGGTAAAATATTGTAAACGAATATAAACATGTAAATTTAGAAGCTACATGATACGATAATGAATCCCCGAAAATGAGGAATTCCCGAGGGATGACGTACAATTTATTTTATCGTCTAAACTGATTTTTATATCTACTTAGGTGTATAATATAGTGTACTATTCAGTTTTTGTTTAACAACTAATCGTATCCAGCGTTACATCGCGCTTCTTAGATTTTTCCGTGGAAATGAGAAGTTTTCTTATAGTTGTGCTTTATACTGCAATTATTATATAATATAGATATAACCAAATTCCAAGCGGGCGGAAAGCTAGTTAATTTATAATTTATTTAGGATCTTCGATACTACAACACCCATCCCTACGCAATGACAAGATTTCAGTGCTACGAGCGCCACCAACTTCTATGCAAGTAAACCTGTGACGTCATAAGCGTACAGGTGTCAAGGTCATTGTGTCATAGTGCCGGCCGTTCCAAGCGTGCGCTCGTCTGTTTTTTCTTTCGCACAATAAACATTAAATATAATTATCGAAAATATAAAAAGTAAAATATCGAAAGGTAAACTTACACAAACTATAAAAGTTATAAAATATACGAATAATAACTTACCATTCATTATTTTGTCTTACTTTTCACCGTAACATACTTGTTATGGTTTATTACTACCGTACAAGAGCCGTCTTTTCTTTATTTAAATCGTCTAGAGAGATAGAGAGATTCACTCAAGGTGAAGAAAGAAAAGCATAGACAACACTTCTTTTCGAGATATTTATCTTGCCACGAGCGCCAACGACTTGATATGAAGTCAACGGAGTACGTTATAAAATGAATAGTGAAGTGCCTTTTATAATAAATTTTTTGCAAGATTATGCATGTATTGTTGTCTATGATAATAGATACTCGTTTTTCTTACTAAAAATGTTCATAAAATAAAACAAATTACTATTATAGTGTATCAGGGTTTATTTATATTTGCAAAATTTAAAAATAAATCTTGATTTAGACATCAATTTTTTTTATCGATATGACGTTATGGCACGTCCTTGCTTTCGTACTATAGATACTGTTATACATTTATACGTTGGCGTACAGCGGGCCACTACGTTTAATATAGCTGGGCTGGGTAAAGGTTAAATTTTGGAAATAAATGTATTTTATTTTTTATTTTATTTTTTTTTAATTATCATGCCTTCCTAGCAATTGTTGATAATAGATTCCTAATATCAACGAGATCACATTATTAATGTACCTCATAATAAAAATGTTCGTAACAATATCAATAGATGTATTAACTTTGTAATTCACTGATTCGATTGAATCTTAGATAAATGTAGGTAAAGCTGACATATTGATGATTTGAAAGGTCGCTTTAAAAAAGATACGGTTTAAAGCAACATTGAATTTAAACTGTACGTGTTACGTTTCGTCATGTTCTACCAATGCCATTAATATTTAACCACTTGTCGTGGTAAATGGACAATTACAGAGGCGTGAGAGCTTAGTGTACCTACAGGTTTCTGCAGTGAAATATTTCTTGCACAATATTTTGCGAGATCTTTCAAAGGGGTACCTATTAGGTCTAGTAATGGGTGTAGAAGGCGGAAGATTGGGCGTATAATAATGGGTGCAGTTAGTGCCATTTACTGGGCTATTAATGTCTATTACATCAATTGAAATTGAAAACGTGTCATCGTTACTAATATGAGGACATTACTGTAACTGTTGCCAAGTGTCACTTCGCCTTTGAAATTAAGTCATCCCTAAAATGAACTATCATCGTCACCATTCGTTGTTCTAAGAATTCAATTAGCACGCTCTATCGATGAGTATTTGACTTTTACATCCATCATCACGCCTTATTTTTCACTTATGCCCGGTTTCAATATTTTACGATTCGTAATGTGTCAAAATGACAAGAACTGATCGTTTTTCAAATATTGGAACTTTGCATTAGTCAATATGTGTAGTGAATGGTGGCAATTTTGATACAGTTTTTTTTATTAACATTTCCTTCAGTTTCTACAGGGGGATGTGAAAGCTACAGAAGTAATTGCTCTTGTTAACGAGAAGTTAAATATGTCATATATTTTTGACACATACTCAACGATACGAATATGTTTTTTATTTGCTTTACGAGTAGTATACAAGTTCTAGACTAGTTATCCTTACAAGGGAGCAGCATACTATGTTCACGAAGTCTACTAGGCTTGATTGGATCGAGTGAAATTTCAATAATCCTTACCAGTTTGGACCGGCATGGTTGAATTTGAATAATACACTGTATATATATCGGGAATATAGAGATCAAGTATGTAACGTCTTAATTGCTACTATCCATTTAAGCGGTGTCACACTTAGCTGTATATGTACCGTTTTCACTGGACGTAATGGCATTAAAATCACTACACGTATCTATTTGCAAATTGCCGTCTGGCAATCTCGGCCAATCGTCGTAAATTACCCACTAGGGCCAGTAGAAGTTAACGCAACATTTGATGCATTACTGAAAGCTTAGGCGTGCCATTCACATAACGTATTCGATTTACCATTTGTTGAACAAATTCGTCGTATATAGTTTGTGTCGTAAAATGTTTGCAATCCCAAAACTATTCCCTTGTCAGTTATTTTAAAATTCCTGACTTTTTATCCCAATCTCCTCTTTTTAGCGCAAAGCAACATAGATACTGAACTAAGCAGTTTAACATGCACACGCCACGCTGGTCTCGCATTGCAAGCATAATTAATTTGCGTAAGCTATGAGAATGACAATGGCAGATGTTCTTTCGAACAGCTGGCGGCCATGTCAGCTTTCGTATATGGATTATCTGACGTCAGGCTGCATTTGTATACAAATAGAATATGGGCTCAGTTGCTAGCACTTATTATATCAATACCATTACTTACACCAATTAAAGGTAATACAAAGACAGACCAGATTAGTTCCAATTCAATTGAAAATAAACTATTAACGATCTCGGTGGTCCACTTTGGCTTGCTTTTTATCCGAGTATCAAAGATCTGCGGTACAGTAAGCTCTCATCCGGGGGTTAACGACTTGATGGGCCAAGATGGCGATTTGCGAACGTGCTAAGTGGATGATAACGGTGCGGGATGCCCCGACTAATTTTAGGACCACACCCGAGCAATATATCCAATAGAACTATGATCTCGTGTCTGGAGTAAACGCTAAGGCATCCCAACTTTGACCCATGAATACGCGTTGATAAATACACTCGTGAGAAACGTTGTCATCGTGTAAAACGAAGAAGATAAGATATCGTTTATCGCCGCTGAGAAGTTGCGAGCTGTACTACTTTCTACCCACACTTTACCGTTTTATCGCCCGTCAAACATTTGCCTAACCGAGATTTCCTGAAACATTGCAGCAACTCTAATGAACAAACACATTCTTTATAAATCTCAGTACGTTTTCCCGACGTCTGTGTAAATAAAAATTAAGTTCCCCACTGCATCAGATAATTTTACACATAAAACTCAAAGCACTTGCGCAATGTAAAAATATAAATTCTTCTTAGTCTATCAAAAGTATTTGATGTCGAAAATTTGGGATGGCTTACTCGACTTAAATGTAGATAAGCTTTAATGTCAGAATACTTGCAAGAATATCGATAGGTAGGTACCTAATTGTAGATCTCTTCGATGCGTGATTATTTAGACAGTGCCAGCTAATGGTTCAGGCAGAACCTCACGCCTCTATAATTGTTCCAGTACTGTTAATTGCAGAGCTTCATGGCCGGTATCTAATTCGTGGGTTAGGGCTGCTGCTTCTTAAGATCTTCCAAATAATCCGGAAACATAATGTTTGTCTTCGATTAAGTATATAAGTTAAAATGTTTATTGCGTCTGTGATGCAATTCTCCGTATTCACGACAGTTTATTTAGAATTGAAGGAACTAATCATAGTCGAATAAAAAATACACACATTCACATTCTGATAAATTTTATACAATATCTTAAATTATTAAAAGAAAATCATGTAATGAAATTCGTACCAATTTGATTTTGATATTAAACGGTTCCGATATGTAGAACGTTTCGAATTTGGGGTTTGTACAAAGTTCTGGAAACCGCTATTCATAACTAGGATTACTAAAATTGTCGAGTGTTCAAATTTTCAATAAATAAAATAAACTTGAAATTCAACTGATGTCTCAAACTTTATCAAAGCTTTTTTAAAACCTCTCTGTAGTTGGTTCACAAACGAACGCTATCGGGGTCCTGTGAAGGATACATAATTAATATCCACATTGAGGTGTGCTGATTTAGCATCATCGGCTGTCAAATGCGGCTCAGCCCTAACACAGACTGACGGTCTGACCTGCCCAGACGCGCTAATGGAGAAATTTATTACTAGGAACCCGGTCGCCGTTGCCAGTAGCCACCGGGAATCTAGCACAATAATGATAGGGTATCACACTCGTAGATTTCCTACTGGATGCAATAAGTTTCAAGCGGTCTTTATCGCTTCCCAGCTCTTCGATGTCGTCGTTAATTTCCAGTTTTAGTGTTAAGTTTATCATTATAATATTTAACTTTGCCCCGCTCGGAAGACGTTTACTGAGACACTAATTACTTTCCAACTAGTATTTTCTTTTGCTCGATATGGTAGACGAAATATTTATAGGTAGCCAAATTTGTAACATAACTGTTTCTACTGAGCTGTGAAATTACGGTATCATCCATGTCAGCACATTGCAGTTGTTTTATGGGTTTACGAAATTCTACACGCTTTAGTATAACAAAAAGAATTTTTATTACCTTACGAAAACAAAACTTCGGGAGAAACGAAAAATGAATTATTGTGAATGTATTTGTAATAGAAGTTTTATTTTGTCATTTTTATCGTCAGAAAAGCACTGGTTTTCAATACTTGTAGTTCTAACCAATCTTGATCTTAAAATCATTTCTGTACTTTAATGTCGTTACCTACTGTAGGTTTAGAGTTAGCTGGTCAAACATTCTTTAAGTTTTCGCGCAGTGGATCCGTATTCAATTACTTTGTAACTCTGCTCACTTTCCCTACTCGCCCACTTAATATTTAACAATGAGGTGGGCGATTTGAAAAGCAATATGGTAATCAGATAGCATCTTGAGATAGATAAATCTTTTACGATACTGGTGACGTAACAAACTAAAAAAAACATATTTTCGCTTTCTCAACAAAAGACTGCAAATTCGATGATATTCGATTATAGGACCGTAAATTATAAGTTTTAGTAGTATTAACTTCAAGGTAGAATATAAAGCTTATAATATGAGAACAGCTTACCACCTTTTTAATTCTGTTTCCATGACATCTGACGTCTTTCATATTCAAGATTAAATATTAAAATCGATCAAAACTTAGGTTCTCTTTCAACTCGCACTTGTTTAAAACTCTAACAGTAAACTAAAAATAAAATAACATTAGACTTGTACTAAAATAACCACAATCGGCACAAAATTTAAAGATCCTTCTCTTGTTTTCAGGTAAAGGTGAGAGGTGAAAAAGAATCTACAATACGTAAATAATAGTAGTTAATATTAAGTCATAAATTGATTAAAATACGAACATTGTACATACAAACAACCGATTAGAGTCGTTAAGATAATGTTAGATGTCGTTATTTCGAAGTGCTGGCTAACCCTTATCTAACTAATTTGGTAAACAAATATTTTAGATAAAACGCACGAATTAACTGGAATTCCAAAACAAATTCATGCATAAAACCAGTTACTTTTAACATGTATTACGTGCATGAATCAATTTATTGAGTTTACGAAGACTTTTGGAAAGTGTGTACAATCTCATATAAATACACGGGTCACGGAAATCTAAGATAATAATTCCTAAAACTATGAACATTAAATTGAGATTTAAGAGTTCACAAAGAACTTGTGAGCTAATACAAAAGATAGTCATTGTCTTTTATTTATTTCTATTAATATGCCAATACTACAGACAGAGAGTGTTGAAATGTTAAAATAATGTAGTAACAAACTCGATCATCATGGAGAATCATAAAATAGTATTTAGATAAGTGGCGATAAATTAAGACCTCTCATTTGAACGGCGAGGTGAGGAAATAACCAGATAAAGCCCAAATATCAGTGAACGCGAGTGATTGATTCGATAGTCTCACGTTATCAGGGATTTCAATAACCTAATTCATATAGAGCTCTGGCTGCAATATAAACAAATTGGGACGAATATTATGATTGGCACAAAGGTTACAACTTAGGGTCAGTTGCAAAATCGTAACTTGATGTATCGATTTTTTTTTTGGTGATTCACTTTGATCTGGGAAGAACAGCACGCTCTATCCGTGGGTTCGAATCCCTCAAGGAAAAATATTTTCCTCTGTTTCTTTAAAATATTTAACTATAACGGAACCGGACATCCCATACATTTTATGCAATATGACAACCGTCTAATGCTCCGTTATCGTAAAAGTTAACTTCGTGCAATAACCCTAACAATTTTTTCAACGTGAGTCATTTATTAGAATTATTAAAAAGTTAAGTATACTGGGCCCTTGAGTTTTATCTCCTTTCCCAGATAATATACTGTGAGTTTATTTATTTATTTCGTCCATCCTTGGAGATAAAGATATCAACCAAAAATGTTTGCGATACTGTTAAGGAAACATTGATCTATAAACTATATCTATATCTAAACGGTTGAAATGTTGCTACTGGTGCGTGTAAACTCCTACGGCCCACTACAAAATGGCCTTCAATGAATTCCTTGTTAATGAATGGGGATTCTTACACAAACAACTCTTTATCTAAATTGTTTTTGGATTTTAATTGAGCTTTTGAATCTGGAATTCCAAATACATCTGGTTCGTTTTTACGATGGCTTTCAAGACAGTAAACATTCGATAAAATATTTTCAATATAGTTTTAGTAATTACATCAGTTTGAAGTGCTGCCACATTCATTGAAAATAATGACTTATAACCTGTTTCTGTTGACCTATAATTCAGAAGAGCCATATTCAACGCTTGTAAAACCTACAAATACAGCTTTAAAAGAGAAAAGACGGTTTTAATATTTTACTTAAAATGTTACATTTACCCTGAAATATTAATCCTGACATAATGTATTGATGTTCCATTTGTAAGCAAACACTATTCCATAATGTACATCCACATTTTTAGTCCAATGCCAGATCAATCACAGAAAACGTTGTTAACCTTAATGGGACTGTACGGTGTGTTCTTACAATGATAAATGATGACTTAATGACATGTCTAGTAATCATTAAAGTTCATCAAGTTGACATGACATCTTGGCATCAAAATCAGTTACATGATACTTCAATTTGAGGGTGTCTCAACATTTATGTTTCACCCTCAAAGGTAATGTGAGCACGCGATGTCTGAATAATGACGCGTATCCTGTTATTTTAGACTAGTTTCCTGTTATTAGTGACACCGAATTCGTAATTTGTTTAACTGTTTTAAGACCCTTTATTCTTTTCTTCATTCCCATCATTTGAATATACTTGCGTAATGTCTTCAATTTAGTTTGGCTTTCTATTGTTGTTTCCAGAATCAGTATCATTTGTCAATCAGTTGACATTATCCAAACGACTCTAGATACGGCATTTTAATGCGATACAGAAAATTCTTCTAAAGGCTTGTTGCTTGTGGGCCGTACTGGTTCACGCAACTTAAATAGGCCAACGTCGATTAAACGAAATTCAATTCTGAACTTAAAGTTTCTGTATAAGTTGTAGTGTGTAGTGGTTCTGCAAACCGGTATCATACCGTATCATTGAGCGCAACCTTCGTTGAAAAGTTTAAAACCTACGTCGGACATTCGGTCTTGGAGCCAATGCAATAAAACTCGGAATTTATTACCAACGTCGAAGATAAGTAGTGCGATTGTATCAGAGACGTGCGTGTTTACAAATATGAATCCAAGCACTCCCGTGATAGGATCACTTCTCTTTTGACCATGAATGAGATGTGCCAGGTCGATAACTTAAATTTATTTATACACCATGATTACCGTTCAATTGTAGTACGTTTTATTGCTGCCAGTTCTCGATTTGTCGTTTAATGCTTTTCGTGTATCGTGATTATCTTTAGCGGAGTGTGTGGCCTCTAAAACTGGTAGTCCCGTTTATTTAATAATGTATTATTGTTCTATAGTAGAACACGGCCGTTTATGCCTCTCCATTTATATCGTGATTTATAATATTACTTAGCGTATGAAATCATCCAGCCTACATTTGGATTTAATGGCGTATCAATTGCGTTTGTTAATCTAATCATTATTTTTAGTTTTGTTAGATTCGATGGAATTTTTAAAATAGGTTCTTTAAAAATGTAGTACCTTATTTACCGAATCTAAAATTTTAAGGCGTTAAACAATTTGAGAACAGTATATTCGACAATTCTCTTTATTAATATTTATGCACTCGTAACTACTGTAAAACCTGGTGATAGACGGACGGTAAAGTACCAGTTTCTACCCTTTGGGTACAAAATCGTTAATTGTAAAAATGGATAATGATGACTGTCGTAGTTTATAGCGATCACGTTATTATAGCTTACTCGGGACCAGCTTATCTAATAGCAATAATGAGTAATGTCTATAGTCGCGTCACGTGTATAAAATAAATTGCAATGTTGCACCTTTCTGCGTCGAGTTAAGCGCAATAATAATAAAACATATAAGTGAGCTTAACCATGATAATAATTGACGCAAGGGCACTTGCCATTGAGATGAATCATTTATTTAAAACACCATTGTTGTATACAAAACAGCTCCAATACACATGTAACACTTTAACGAATACACCACAAAATCCTAATTACTTATATTTCACAAATTAGTCAAAGTTCCATATTATAAATTGATACATCCATGATCAATTGAATGAGTTGGAATATAACATCGAAAATAAATCTCTCAGAAAAAGGAGAAGATTTTAAAGTTAATACTTTAACAGATGAAAGGTCTCAACTAAATATTTAGATTTAACGCCACGCTTAACACAGAACATATAACTCCTCCAGCAGTCTGAGCAGTATATTTTTACTAGGTCAGCTATAACAATGGGATCTACAGTTACTATCATTGTTACCTGGCCAATCTTTGTCCGAATAGTGTGCCTCTTGCTTCACTCACACAGCCATCAGGTGCTGTAGGTGAGGCCGCCCCCGCAACGGAAGCAGTAGGCGTCGACGGGGCGTGCGCCTACGCACCCGATTATGTCACCTATACTATACCTTAGAATCATATAAGGACAGCTGCGTCGATTCCTACTGTCGTCAATTGTTTACTACCGTACATTCATTGAATAGACGGAATCGTTTTTGGTTGACGTCGCCGCGACGAATGTTTTAAGATGGTTCGTGATTCCATGATTGTTAAATTTTATTATAAGAATAAGTGAAATGAGCTCGCTCTCTTTCACTTAGAAATTAGCTGGTAGAATGTTGACACACATTCAATCCGTACAAAAAAATAAGAAAAAGCAAAAAAAACCAGTCGTTCAAATGATCACACCTGATGGAAGCCCGGATGCTCGTTTTTAACTGATTTACAACGTAGTAATTATCAGTAAAATTTTCTAAATTATTACACTTGCTGTCAGAACACGTGTTCTCAAGGAAAACCGTTGCTATTTGCGTACACTAAGCAAGCTTACGCGTGAGCGCTTCATACATTAACCAGTAGTAAACCTGTAGTAAACAAACAATGGATGTAACTCGAAAGATTTCTAGAAAGCTTTGGACGCTGTCGATCACAAATCAAATCCTTTTTCTTTTCCATTATGGTTTAATATCCGAGACACCTTATAAGGTGTATAATCGTATTAGTCGTGAGTTGAATATGGTTGCGATAGTAATCCTAAAGCGGATCTCTGTGTGAGTACAGTGCTCCCATCGAGTCTTGATCAAAAGGTGTGCCGCAGGGCGCGTCTTTTATGCCGCTACTTCTCTTTAATAATACAACAACCGCAGTTGGAAATCAGTGTGCAGGATAAGAATCTGCGATATTAAAGCAATTAGAGTAATTAGATCTCATAGCGAGTAGGACCGCGAAATCGATTTTTTTTTGTGAATTCATTTAACAGTTTATGTTGCAAAAGGAAGTAAATATCACGAAGACGTTACCTTCTGCAATGTTAACTCAAAGCAAATCTTTCTAAACTTTGTTTGGTATCACACCACAGAAGCAAGGTTAAACTAGCTAGTATTCTCTATTTGCTTCTGTTACTTACGTAAAACTGTATTTACGTATTGGTAATGATAACGGTTAGTATATTTACTAAATTATGATAACAATTTACTTCTTCTACATACTCTCCGCCTTGTCGAATTTGTTTGTACAGCAAAGTGCACTCTACATAAATGTTATATCCATTAGAATGACCTACTTTAATTATAGTGCGAACTTCCTGTTTCAAGCTTAGATGACTCTGTTGATTGAGTTAAATGCATTATACTTTATAGGTGTGTTATGTAGTCAATTCAATTAATTAGCTAATGTACAATGTGTGCCTCTGTTTTCCTGAGAATTTACCAATACACGAAGCAATAATATAATAATGAAACAACTAAGATCTGACGAACTAAGGCTACAAAATGAGTAGTATATAAGTATCTACAAATAAGTCTATTGAGATGAAAGCGACTGAGAAATTCTTGAATTATTTGTCCTTATTCTATATAAGGATTTATTCTATCTAAATATTAGACTTAGGTACACTGTTGCAAAACGTTTTATCTCGTCCTGTTTGAAATGCAGGCTCGCGACGAACGCATATTCTGCGAGCAGCCGAGCGCAGCAGCCAATAAACCCGAGATGGCCTACATTTGTAATTTATAATTTAGCAGAAGCTATCGACCTGCATCTTTGGACTACAAATACATTGGGATAAGTTTTAAACCACAATATAACTATCAACTTATATTTTCAATTACGTAGCCTTGAAGATTTTTTCTTGACTATTGCATCAGGCTACCTACGATGTCTGGTCTGGTAAACTAGATGTCTTCGAGTGTAAACAAAACAAAATGTATAATATTTATGTCTTTTATCCAATATTTATTTGTTCGTCGATAGTGTGGTTCTGTATTTTTCTAACAGTTATATATTACGAGTAAATAAGTATTTTATACTTATACATATAGTTTCTGATATAAAATAATTGTAGTGGTCAGCAATACTTCCGTCATTTAGAAACAATCTTGATGTTCTGAATGCTGTATACCAACTATCTGTCTTAAGTATTTGTGTAATAATGTGTGGTGGGTGTTAAGATCTATAATTGAAACTAATACCATTAGTGATAAAAGGAATGCCAGTAATAATAGCATCCATTTGAAACCATTTTCTTGAGCCCCTACTAATGTATCGTAACTAATTTCTTATTTATGATACCATAACCATGCAATCCCTATTGAGTAGTTTACATATTTCTAATGCACCGCTAAAGCTGTTTCATCTTACGTTAATGTAGAAGTTACTGTCAATAATAACCGTAACTCACCATAATGTTCCCGGTACTAAATATAATGTGTCAACACATTAGTGTCCCGCCGAGACGGACAGGAAACACCACAACTTCTGGCCAGAAATAAAACATTTTGGTCTACATTTCTAACTATAAGATGGATATAACCTCGTCTATTAGTAGAAATACCTTGCGAAACCACGTCTTCATAAAGAACATTGTTTAAAATTAACACATAACGTTGCAACATCTAATCGTTGGTTTACACAGCTGTTTTGTCGATGTCTTATTAAAATTTTTGAATACGGAGGCACGGCAGCTGGAATTCCGTCGACATTGAAATCGAAACTAGTAAAGACATGAATGTTTTCATTAGTCTAATCTGCTTACATTCCGCATATTTCCGAGAAGTAGACTTCTTATCATTCAACAAAGAAACTCCAATGATCGTGTATGGTGGTATCTATAAAATGTAGGTATTGGTCGCACATTGGCGCCTCGACATTGCTCATAATGCACCATATACGGCTGAAACTAAGTAGGCAACATGTGGAATACTTAATTCTTTAAGCCTTTGCACGTAACTACCATTGGACAAGTTCTCATTAAAATATTTTATATTAATTGCAAGATTATTGCTTACATTGACCATAATAACCTTTTAGCTCTTATCGCTTATTTAATCGTCCTTAAGTTTATCTTCTTGTAAATAGAAATAAAGTTTACTGCTGCAATCATGGTCGCTAGCAGTTTTATATTTGTTTTTGCATCGTTAATGGAGGTCAAATGTTTTAATGCCTACTACAACATTTTGATCAGAATTCTCAAGTGTGAACAAATAAAATTGTGAATCATATAGGCTAAGCATGGGCAAATACGTCAAATTTATCGCATGAAACGGCAAAAGTTTCGATACTGTTGATTGACTAATAGCACACCGGATTCGTATTTTCAGCCAATCAGCAGCTGACGCATTGACTTCAATAGATTTTGACGTTTGTTAATAGCGTGATAAAATTTTATCGCGTGGCGCATGCTAGGCCTAATTGCATGTGGTGAGTTCATCATTGCTTCTTAGAGAGTGTTGATATTTTTTGCTCGTGGGTCATAACTCTAAATCCAGCTCGTGTCTATAAATTTAACATAGCGCATACCTCGCGAGAATTTTAGAATTTTAAGAATTTCTCTTACAAGAAATGTCGATACGTGAACGGGGTTGTAAGTCGGGACGCTTCGGATGCCAAATGCGTTTGCGCAGGTCCGATATGGTCATAGCAGCAGGGGCCTAGCTGCCCATCGTGATCATTGTTGCCGTGTAAGCTGGTAATGACGACGAATATATTATACGCCCTTCTCCAGTTTATCGTTTATTTGAAACAGCATCGGGAGAATTTACTTCCTAACTCGAAAATAGAAAGCAAGTTGTAACAAAAAAAAAGGACTTGGACTAAATGAGTCAAATAATAATATTGATGTTTTTAGCTAGCGCAACATCGATTTATCAATGCAGAATGCATCACAAGTTTCCTGGTGTATTGACGCTCTAAAGGCTAGGTTTCTATACAATCATCCGAATTTTCGTTTAATTTTCTAGTTGAATTTAAACGTTATTATTACTATCAAATTAAGATAAAAATGTGGTCATGGTCAAACTTCTCGGTTTAATCCATTATTTTCGTCTCGGTCTGAGTAATCAAGGTTTGACATCGTTTTTTCCTTATTTAGATATTTTCAATGCTTGTTTTTAAACGAATAATTAGCTGTCCTAATAAGTAAACAAATTTAATTTTAGAACACCATTACATGCATTGTCTTGATTCTGTGGTTAATATCTGAAGCACTTGTGTTAATGAAATCAGAAACAATGACGATACCACAACGCCCAGCCCCGGGAAGATAAAAGTTTGTATTCGACTTCTAATGACGGTTTAAAACAAATGTGATGATTTAAGGCCAGTATGATATGCAACACCAATCAAAAAGTGCAAGACAGTATATCTTTTCAACCATTTCAGCAGTTTTTATGTTAGTGCAAACATTATTGTTTATTCACATAGTGAACTGCCGGAAAACATACATGGGTTATTTGTGCATTTGAATCCTACCTATCTGTTACCCACAAATTTAACGTGTCAAGAGGCGAACCGAATATGTTTTGAAATGATAACGATATTTTTTTCAAATTCCCCAATTCGAAATCCGGTAACTGATAATGTAATGTAATATCATTTAACCTTTGACGCGTTCTTTTTAAAAACATCGCGTAAATTCTAAGGGAGTGGAAGTTTTAAATTGCAATGAGTACTCGTAATTATCGAACGGACATCTGCAACGTATTGCAAATGCACTCTCGTTTCGGTACCGTGAGTCAGACTTGGGTCGACCGGAGGTCGGACTGACGTCATCAATTTTAGAATCGGTTTTAAATTTCACTTTATTATTATCATGGTGAGCAATGGATACAGATGAAAATAAATGAAAGAACGCGATTGTCCATGAATAGTAACTTCAACAACTATTGAGCTATTGTAAGTATTATTTTTGAATGAAATGTTTTGTAATGACTTTTTGAGATAAGAAAGTTATATTTTTTGTTTAGCTAGGTATTTAAAATTAATTAATTTAAGATTTTTTAATTGGTTAAGACGATCAGATAAAAATATTTACTGAGGGTTAATTAAATACCTGTGCTGAATCAGTAATGGCACATTATACACGAACCATAACTTATAATTGTAATCCGATTAAAATACCTAATTAAATATGTAAATATGGGTGGTAAAATTTTAAATCTGTTGTTAATATATGTATGGTCATTGATAAATAAGAATTTTAAACAGCCAAGGCACAAAATGATAATTTGTCAAAATGCAAACAAACCAAAATTGAGGCTACAGCCGGTTCGGAACCTAATCCTACCGAGAAGAATCCGCCAAGAACTCAGTACTAATAATTTATACTACGCTGGTGCCCGCCGCGTTGGTGACTGACAGATAGATAGATATACTTTATTGCACAAAATCTTTACAGAAATAGGTTTTACAGATTGATTATAGTACAATTTAGGTGTTCTTATCGCTAGAAAGCGACAACGTTAAGGTAGAGGAAATAGTAGATGGCCGTGCAACATAAATAGGTACAGTATAGTTGACAGAGTGTCAGAAGTCTAGGGACTAATTCAAAAGGTCAGAAATGATTTCCATTTAAAAAGTCTCTGTATTGTCTCTGTCCAATAGTTTATATTCAAAAACAAAACTCATCTTGCCAATTCGAAATTACGAATCCGATTATGACATTTTGTAATAGGTATGCTAACTAAATTGTTCTTAATTCTACATTATCAATATGGAAGAAGTTTATTTGGTACATTTGAATTTTCCATACTTATGTATCTAGAAATATTCGAATATAATTTCAGGTCATGTTCCTTGATGAGTTTGTTTTATGCCGAAATATTACGAAATTCTGTACGGTATGGTCGTGGTTTTAATATTATCTATTCCGTTTTATGGGGCACGATAAAACACGCAGTAAAAAGAGCAATTTAATATTTTAGACAAAACACAAGGCAGCTATGTAGAAACAGTAAGTTACATCGTTATTTGTGTATGTATAGTTTGCATCGTAAACGTCTAAAATAATGTGACCATCCCCAGTATGTGCAACTATACTTGCGAGCAATAAAATGGCATCACCCTTCTTCACTTTACCTTCAGTCCCTATGTTTTTCGAGCTCAAAAATATTATAATTTGAAATGAAACTTCAAATCTAGTTTATGACGAGTTAAACCAGGAATAATCCTATCATGGTTCACTTACTTGCTAATTCAAAGTTTAAAAACGTATTTAATCAATCTTCATTAATATCGTCGGATATCAAATAAATTATGATTCTAATTATCAAGTGAAGGTGTCTTTTACACTAAATAATATTGTACTGTTCATAATAGTAATTAACTAGCAACTTTGTTACCTTACATTTTTTTTTAAATTTGACAGCCTTAAAACCGTCATTAATTTTAGGTTACTTTTTTGTGATACGTGATGCTATCTACTTTTTATTTAACCCAAGTATTCGTTTTTGCTAACAGATGTCAGATATTGCACGAACATAAATTACTACTTAATGAGTTGGTTGGCACCAGTGATGAGTTGAAAGTTCACAGAACGTTGGTGGTCGGCGACTCATCAATGTTTTTATTGTCAAGAAAGCGCTGTCTTAGCGATGTAGTGCTTGCTTTATTTATTGCTTGAAAGTCGTGGCGTTGTTTATGTTATTCAGTCTGACCTACGTCAGCTCTTTTTGCTGGTAATAATTTAGTCAATGATTTGACTCGTAAAAACTCAGAAACTACGTAAATTTATGTTTCGCTTGGCGTTACATTGAGTATTTTTTGATTGGCATATAATGTATTGTTACCCCACTTTTAAAAGCATTAATTAAAGTTTTAAAAAAACTTTAGAATAATATCACCTGTTTAATTGTTCACCTAAACTTTGCTCTTAAAACAACCTGATTAGTGATGCCTGAACCAATAGTAATACATATTACCCATACCATTCAAATAATAATACTTTGTAATATTATAATAATTGTTTTATATTATATTTCCATTTTAGTATATATTTCCTATATAGTTATTAAAATCCATATGTACAGGAAAAATAGTGTTCGATAATATTAAATGTGGCGGTCAAATTAATAAATTACTTATATTCTACACATAAGTTCATGCAAACGCAATGTGAAACAAACATATAAAAATGCAAGTGAGTGATAAAAAGATACAATAACGGTAACTAACTCTATATGGTCATTGAAACTTACGCCTCTGTAAAATTCTTCTGTCTTAGATCGATAAAAAATGTCTTCCTTCAATTCCATTGCAATAGTTTCCATCATTACGGTACACCGATGACGAGGTGGTCTTGTAACTCAACTGGAGAGTTTTTATGCGTGAGTCATGCTTGCTGTAATTAGATGTTCCTTACATTTACCCTGTAAACCAGCTTCATAGTGCATGACTCATGCTTGCTTCAAGCGTGGCTAAGACGTCCAGTTTGCTAAGGTCTCCCTACTTCGCCTTTGTCACTGAGAAATTGTAAGGGCACGACTGTGATATCAAATTCGGAAGATCAGTTTAGTTTGGCCGTGTTCTGGGGCTTCTGAATCTTACTCACTTTGATTTAAGATTTCTTGGAATAGGTATTTGCTACGTTAAGATTCTTACAATGACAGTTGATATCCAACATTGAATTTCTAAATTTATTTGTGTGCAAATACGATTGAGTATGATCTTATATTAGATTGATCTGTGCAAAAATAGAGATATTACGTTTACTCACCCTGTAATTTACACACACAAACACAACAGATACTCTTTACCTATGCATTTTTTTTATTTTTTATTCGTTTTTTCTAAGTACTATTTTATCATATCTGTACATAGTTAACTTTGTGAGTGTATCCTAGCCTGTTAAGTCCGGGAGCTGAATATTAACAACTGTAACACATTCTTTAACCAAAGGCGGTTATTATAGGTCACTATTAAAGTGATGTATGTAATTGTTAATGGTTCCAAATTAACGATTTTGTATTGTATCATTATACATCAGTCACTTTGCAGTAACCAAGCCATTATCACCATTGAACCAATTTCCTCATTTTGGAGTTAAAAATCCAGTTCGATAAATTTGATAACATTTTAAGGTTGTGTTAGTTTGTTATTTTATTTTCTGATCCCAGTATATTGACCGATTTGATTTTCCTTAACGTTGCCGTTTTTACTCCAATTATCGGCAATTTGTATTAGAAAACAAATTTTAAAAGCCAATCCATAACAATCGATTAGTTATATCGTATCACGAGTTAGGCGAATACAAGTCTGAGTGAGTACCTACTTTATCGCTTCCTCGTTGCCCTCATTAGTCACTACCATGCAAAGAATGGTCCCAATATTATCATCTGTCTCAGTTTGTACAGTATATAATACATCATGGTCAACACTTGCAGTGCGATACTATTTCTTATATCCACGAATATAACGTCCAAAGTGTATCCATGGTCTGGCCTGCTTTTGACTGTACAAATATACTCTTTTATTGTTTTTTTTTTATATTGCACTTCAAGATTGACCTCATCCCACCTGATGTTAAGTGGTAATGAGGTCCTAGCTTAAGGGCGACAAGTACAGCATAATAAAGCTGTTACTAGACTTGTCGCCTTTACCTTGAAGGCTTGACACCTGCTACTTATGTAGCACCCCCCAGGAGCTCTGGAAACCTTACTCACACGCAGGAACACAACAACACAGAAGTGATTGTTATTTGGCTGCGGTCTTCTGTAAGGTGGAGGTATTTCACCAGTCGGGCTGCTTCAGTTCGAGCGATAAATCGCTATGCCCTACCTCTCTTAAACTACTTACTTCTCTTGTGTGCATCAAAGGTCGTAGGTCCATATTAAGATTTTAGTCTCGGTGCTGCTCCTACCATAATGACACTCGTTAAGGACATTACATCGTGTGTAGTCTGTCTGCTTGGACAATTGCACTACACTGATGGAATTATGATGATCATCAGTCAAGCTGGCCCACCTAAGTGTGCCGCGAAATGTGAGGATTGATTTATTTGCCTCTCAAGTGCGCTGTCTTATGATAACTACGATAGACTTTAACGAGAATAACATTTTAAGACTCAGGACCAGTAGGACATGCTCGAGTAGAGATGGGTGCATTCATTAATGAATGGCTCAATTGAAGTTCTTCACCTATCTAGTCTGTTTCTATATTTCGTTCAATTGATGTCAGATTAGTTAATTCGTTCGTTTTATTCAGTTCGTTCAGTTCAGTAAAACCTACAATTTTGTAATACTTTACATAATACTTTGAGCTAACTTATAATTTTTTGGCACTTTATTTTTATTTAAATGCTGAAAGTCATAAAAGAATAAGTCATTGATGTAATTGAACTGAATAAAATAATGAGTTAAATGATGCAAACCAAACAAGTAAATCAACTCATTGAACCAGATGAATGATACATATCTTTAACTGTAATGATCTTACTGTTATCACTGTTTTCACTCGAATAAACCGTTTTGCGCATGTATATTCTCGAGACTAGTGGTGGATTAACACAGACAAGAGTCTCAAAATAACCACCGTTTCAGACGCACATGATAGCCAAAAAAATAATCACAAGCTTATCAAATCCTTGTGTTGAGATGTCTTGTTCAAGTCTCCAAAAGTTACCGTTCTGGTGCCTTAGAGAATTTCACAACATTCGAAGTATTTAACGCTAGCTAACTATTAAAAATATATTCTTCAGTCCCGTATAAAACAATCATTGTAGGTTGTGCATGCGATAATGTCAGGAAAATGAAAATTCTCCAGTATGGTAACTATTAAAACAAACTTGCTTGCACTTATTTAAATACTGGCCACATTATACTCCGGAACTCAAATCGAGAGCAAGCAACACTCCCTCGACTTTTTATTTGTATCCGTGACAAGTTAATGCCGCTTGTCGGATGATGAGTTTTTTGCTCTTGTAATGACAGCCATGTGAGCGTTGCGCCGCTGAGAAAATATCGGTACTTTTTATTCACTTTCGTAACGTACTTGTACGTTTTAAGTATCCATTTGGGATCAGCAGCTTAACGTATTTCCTGAAGTACAAACAATTTGGAGTACACAACTTTTGATGACACTTGCTTTTGCTATTGAATGAAAATTGTCAGTTCTTGCCTTTTTGTTACGCATCTAATTCTTCTTATGCGATTTCGATATCAGTCATTAAGCGTGCTGAATAAACAAAAAATGAGTTAAAAACCTTAAATCATTTGGCAAATAAGCTAAAAGCTTTGTGAAACCAATACGAACTCTACAAAATAGCCATCCCAGTACCTACTGTCAGCGTAATCTGTAAGCAATCTACAGAACTATGAAAAATTCAACATCCTTTCCTTTTTTCACAGATTTCAAGAAAGATTGGTCAGATCACGCCCTCTGGTGGCCGACGCGGAACAAATGGCTGTCAAGACCCAAACACACCCTGGACCAGTACGGAGTCCACGCGGACGCCGCACTACACTTCACACCGATGCACAAACCGCTGAGGATCCAGTTACCGGACCTGAGATACATAGACTGCAAGATTGACTTCTCCATCGATACATTCAGCGCTGTTATACAACTTTGTAAAAGTCTCGGTGAGTTAATTTTTTGTACTTTCGTCAAAGGTGATTATAGATAATGTTGCGTGATGAAAGTACAGAAATGAAACATACATAATATAATTTATCTGCTGCTGCCTATTATGGATAGGACCGGATATATATTAAAACTTCGTAAATAGAGATAATTCAATACATTACATTGTTTTAACACACGTCTCGGAAACCAGGGCGTCTACTCTTGAAAACGAAACGAACAAACGAAAGGTTTCGTTTTTGAAGATTGATCAATAGTTAGGGAATTAAAACGTGATTTTTGATTTGTATAAATAATATTTTGTTTTTTGATAACGCTTTATTCGCATTCGAAGTGTGTTAGTTGCGATAATGAGCAATAAAAAATACTAAACGTCATCGGATCCGACATATTTCGTTTTCAAGAGTAGACGCCCTGAAATAGTTGCTAAAACAGAAGGAAATGAAAAAAAAAAATGTTTAACTAACAAACATTTTTTTCTAAATATGCTCTTTTCGTGTTAAAATGTTATTATCATTCAACATCTAGTCCTCATCTCATTCGACGTCATCGTAAGGTATCGTGACGTCAAATGCCTGACTAACAAACAACCGTTTGTTTGTTCGTCGTGTAACATTTTTAAAAGTCGTTAAGTAAGGTAATCAGCCTATTAATATCCCATTGCGAAGCATCATTCAAATTTGGGACTTAGAAAATCGAATTGCGTTTATAAATTTTATCAACGATGACTACATCAATATTGGTCCCAGTTATTGGAGTTATTGGAGACTATAATAAAAATTTTTACTTGTATTAGCGGTCCCTGAAGATTAGCCTGCTGGCATATAATATGCAATAAATCTAGAAATGTATAGATTACCACAAAATGTCAAATATTCAAGAAAAGATGCATATTTCCGAAGAAATGTTTAAAAGTTATTTTACCATTTCAATAGCGACATTTGAAGAGGGAAGTAACCCTCTTTTGTATACGTACGAGTAGGTAAATTTATTTCACGGCATGTTTCAACTGAAAACCGCATACCGCGAATTCTAGATTAAAACATTGACAAACTCTTAAACGATCGGAAATTTGAACAATTTGTCATTAAGAGTTAGTTACGCTTTAATAACTATCTCTACATCTACAAACGAGAACTAAAAACGACCTGGGAATAGAACCTCATACTCATCATTCTCCCATTCTACAACTTTGTGAATGCATAGACTAATAAATCTGATAACTTTTTATACTAGAAGACTTTTATAGCCGCAACTCTTCACTCCTTTATGGCTTATGACGTCAGTGTCGTATACGGTGGCAATAATAGTTTAAATCGAGGCAGGGAGTCGGGCCTAACGAACATTGTAAAGCAGGGATGTGACGTGACTTGCATCCAAGGTAAATAGAGCTGTAAGGCTGCAACAACATTGTAAATGCTTGTAAATTGTTCTGGATTACTGCTTCTAGTGTTAACAGTTTCCAGTGCAGTCATGAGCGCGTGTCATGTTTATTAGTGAGCTGTGAATAGGGAAAAGTGGTTTGTTATTCATGCTATGGTTCACGAACATAGTTACATGCAGTAGGTACATAATTGGATTTGCAATGACATCATTGGTCACATCGCATTGACGTATATGGATTGTACAATTGGATGTAGGCATTGCTTATTTTCTAAGCTGTTCGCACCTGGATCCAATTAGTCATATTCATAATAATTGTTTACGCCTTAAACAATGATTTTCTCGAGGGGGAAATGCCTACAGCACTATTACTCTCTGCTGTATCGGGTTTGCACCTACTATGCATATACTATGACCTCCTCGATGGCCAACTCTGCAAAGTTGTGGGGGTATTGGTATCACTTGCGGATACTACACAGGCCCCCAACATGGTTAAACCCTCGTTCTTACCAAGGGTCGTGTGGGTTCGATCCCCACCCAAAACACACATTGGTGTGATGATTATTTCAGTTTGTACTGTATCTGGTTGGTTATAAATATATTGAAGTAGATGTTGTGGTGATACTGTGCTTATCAGAAGCATACTTTGATGAACAACTGAAAATAGAAGTTAATTTTATTTTACCTTGTTTAGTATTCGCTCTGGAACACGTATGACTGATACGGAATGTCTATTTACAACAGTGAATTACCATTCTTACAGGTATAAGGCATCCGGAGGAGCTGTCACTCTGCTACCCACTGGAGCCGTCGCACCTGAAACAGAACTACCAAAATCTCAAAGAGGCAAAGAGGATAAAGTCACACCAGCCGCCTGACACCAACACATTCATCGCGGCGACGCGAGGGTCTTCAAATAGTTTGGACAGGTCTAACGGCCCGTGTCCAGCTACGCCCCCGCCTCCGAGGTCTTTGTCAGCTACGCCAGTAGCGTCACAACAGGTTAGATCATTTTCTCATTTTAAACTTGAGGTCCTACCACCGATGCTCTTGAATACCGACTGCGTTGTTTCCGTCTCTTTCTCGTGTAGGCCTGGTAGAGAAAAAGAGATTGGTAAATGCGTCATTCGTTTGTATACACCTCAGTACCTTGTCACATTAAATATCTGCGTTACTAAAAAAACAGTTAGACAGTTAACTTAATATGACATGGTACGGAGTTGTTTACAAACTAAAAACTGCTGACTGTACAACCGAGTCCGTACCTACAAGCATACGAGCGAGTGGCCAGTGCTACTCGTATTCGAGGACTATGGAAAAACTATTTCATTAAGCGTCAAGCATCTTAATGGAAAGATTCGGGATTTAATAACGACCCAAGCCCATAAATAAGATCTGGTTGAGGACCATGAACACGGGGTCCAAATGCAGTTTTACCGCTCTGAAAAGTGGATACGCTACTAAACTTTAGTTAAAGTAACTTAACAACACGCAAAATATGTAAGAATCAGTCAGCAGCGGAAGTAGCCCGTCCGCAAACATTGTGTTCACGCGTGTCTTGTGACCTGATTACGTTTTATAGCGTCGTTGCAAGAGTTGCTATTTACGTGTCTTCATGGAACTGTCCTTCTTTACTCGTATCATTAAGTACGCTGTGTTACCATTAGCATAATTAAACGTCATTACGTTCGTTACGGCCAGATTTCACCAAACGGAAGCCTTAAATATTGGTAAAAGAAAGTGAGTATGGTTCCATATCCGATTTTGATTGAACAATTTCTCTTACGTACCGTCTATGACTGCTGATAGGATTATCTGATACGAAAATGTTTAATCACGCAACTTGCTTTTGAAACCATAAAAAATACTCGTGGTTATAGGGAAACATGCTGATAATATTTATATTATCATCCTAATTTTAAGGAATATTTCTTTTAATACTGGTTCTTCCAAAAATATAACTTTGTTGCTGGAATTGAGATGCAATATGTGACCTTGAAGACACATTCGTCATAATGACGCACACTGTGCATCGATATCACCTTACGTGATTAAGCTCATATTTGCGCCTCGATCTTTTCTTAAAGCTGGTTTGGACGGTAATCTTTCTGGACTTCATTCAATCACTTTGTGATCTCATAAAGGAAATGTCTGAGTTCAATTCTCCCACGGGGTCCCATCTTTTTATGAAAGTGAAGAATTATAGTACAATGTGGGTGTTGTAGAATCAAATAGCCAAGATGGCAGTACGTAGCCATAAGGTCTACTGCTACGTGATTGGTCAGTTTCATTAACGTTCTAAACAAGCAATCGCGTAGCAGCTACAACCTTATAGCTGTGTCTACTCAGGTAGTTTTTGCTGTGGTTCAGATCCTCAATGTGTGCTGCGTCCCCTAAAACAAGTCTTTTTTAGATGGCTGTTAAGAGTAGCAGAATATAAATAGATCTGATGAACATTATCAACAACGAAAACCAAATTTTTACAGAATGGCACGCTCCGGCGTTATGGAAACCACATCTACAGTACGCAGAGCGACGGCTCCAGCGATGGAGGCTACTGCAGTACCCCGCCAAGAGCCGCCTCCTTGGACGCCCTCGACACGTTGGCGGAACTGTCCTTGGCAGACTCTCCCCTCGAGCCGGACAGCCAGTCTAGGGAGTCGCTACTGACGCCGAAGTCTTTGATGGAGCGTGCAAGAATGAATGTTGGGTGAGTCGACCAGCGCCATTAAGTGAAAGCTCGTTTTGCCTTAGTATTACTGGCTTCTTCACGTTACGTGAGCATGAAAGCCCATAGCTTAATTATCGCCACATAAAAATGCCTTAGCTAACCACCCTGACCAATTAGCCTTATGAAGTTTTTGACAGAAAAATCATAGCTGGCTTTAGGCCTTTCCAGTCTGAGTAGCCTTGCACTCAAAACCAAACACAAATTTACTGCCATTTTCGTCAAAGACTCAAGCTATCAATTTGACATAGACAACAAATATTTATTTATCTGCCGTCCCTTAACTACTAAACAATCAGTATCCGGCCAAAGCCAGTTGCACTATCCTCTGTAACAACCATCATTAAATTAAAGCTATTCCATTTCAGTTGGCTAGACTCCTCCCTCTCCATAATGGAACAGTATGTCCGCGAATGGGACACGCTTCAGCTGCGATTCAAGTTCTACTCGTTCTTCGATCTGAACCCTCGCGCGCAGGACGCGCCGCGTCTCAACCAGCTGTACCAGCAGGCGCGTTGGCAGATCCTCAACCAGGAAGTTCACTGCACCGAGGAGGAGATGCTGCTGTTTGCTGCATTGCAGGTATAAATGTTTAGAGAGTGACATCTATTAGGTGCACAATTCATAACGAGGGACATAATTGGAGGGTGAAGATCAGAAGAAGGCTTCCAAGGAAGGAAAACCCAAAACTATCTGTTTTTCGACTTACAGGCCTAGCATACGCAAAATGTCAAATTTAAAGCATGAGACGACAAAAGTTCCGATACTGTTGATTGGCTAATAGCATACCGCACTCGTTTTTTTGCCAATCAGCAGCTCACGCACTGACTTCAATCGATTTTGACGTTTGTTAAGAGCGCGATAAAATTTAGTCGCGTTTCGTATGCTATGCTATGCCTGTTAGTCACTTTAGCAGGTCCACTAGGACTTGTACATTTTCAACAAAAGGAGAGGCTACTGTTTGATGCCTTATTATGCAGATACATTTTAGAACCGGCTTTAGCCCAGTACCTACACATGGAAATAATAAGATTGGCAACTAACTGCAAACCTAATCTAAATCTATTGGCCTGTTGATGCTTCTGGCCATATCTACTTGTATTCGTTTTGACATTTATGTCTTGCGTTACCTAATAGGGAAAATGTTATATCTTTAACACCTATGGACCTCGAACTTCCATTCGATTTAGTTTAAATGCTGGAGATAGCACACTTTGCAGTATACTGTACCACTCTTAAGAGTAACTTTTGCCATCGACTGATTTCAAAAGCCTCCGAGAATTTTTAGGAGATGCCTATTAGAGCCAGTTTATATTTATACAAAGCACGCACCATTACAGAGCTCCCGTGAGATTTGGTTTTCAGAAAGATTTTCCCGGTTATTATATGTCAGGGACCTAGTAAAAGCAACTGCGATTCAAGTACATTCTATTGCCTGAATTTGCTGTGACCCGGAGTCGACGATACTAGTTCATTCAAAGTTCGACTTACATACACTAGGTAAACTCCACGCTCATTAGAGATGGTGCCCTTTCTTTCAGTCAAGATTTGATTTTAATTACTTACACCCATCTTTTTTCGTTCCAGCTTCAAATCGAACTGCAGACCCTTGCGGGCGGTAGCGTGGACGCTGCAGACGGATCCCACTCGACGCCTGGGGCCGTCGCTCCGGAAGACGAGATCGAAGCAGCACTCAGTGAATTACAAGCCCAGCTGGAGGGCGGCCCTCCGGCGCGTCAAGACATCACGCACGTGCCCGAACTGGCTGGGTTCCTGAAGTACCTTAGGTGAGTAAATTAGCTCGAGCAGCATCTAGTAGAAGATGTTTTGTTAAAGAGAAAGAGTTGTTGAAGATGCTAAAATACATCGGTAGATATATCTTAGCAGGCGAAGATTATGATGATGATCTTTGCCTTACTTTTCGGGGAGCGGAAGACTCACATCCATAAACTTGCTTCAAATCAATTCAACTCAAGCAGCATCTAACAGAATGACTTGCACCATCTTTTATATTCTACCTGACTATTGATGATAGCTGCAAAGATCTATCCAATCTATCATCACACCAATAAACTTGCTCCAAATAAACACAGAAAAGAGTTAAACTGAAGACGACAATATCATGTAAAATCTCATTTTATTCATGTTTTAACTGATGACCAACAAAACATTTACTTTTATCTACTTCATACTTCTATATTCATGTACTTGAGATTTGTATACACACCTATTCTGGTATTTAATATTTCTCTACTTAACATACGTATGTATTTTATTTCTTTTTTTATATTTAGTGTATTGATGTGGGAGACTATTATTATAACTAATTTATTTATTTTGATACTCTTCTTCCATCGATGCGCGTGCGCCGGCGACGGGATAGCAAGTGCCAGAACGATTACTGTAACATCGCGTAAGAGACAGTTGTTCAACCCAAACCCCTGACCCCCTTGTGGGAGCACTAGAACTAAAAGTGCACGCCATGTACAGTACTCGAACCTACTAATATACCTTTTGAAAAGCTTTATTAGGTTATCAACGCTATTAGATGTCCATTTTAATTTTAAAAAGTATTTTTTTATTGTAATCTGAATAGAACTTATCACTCGGTAGAATCTGTAGTTTCTGTATTTGAGCAGTGAAAAGAGATTGAGATTTTGCGCTTTGACAAGCGTAGGTCAATAGCCCTATGATTGTAAACCATTCGCAAGTGCTTACTAGACAGAACTACATACAAAAAAAATGCCTTAGTTCTCGCGAATATAGTGTAGTTCACATATCTATAGTAGGTATCTGGTGTGAGTAGTGTGCGAAAGAGATGACGCTCTACAAAACCGAAATGAGCTGATTGTCTGTTTCCAATGGTCGATGTCAACATTTAGGTATTGCAGAATACATAAACCATTTGATTTCTATTAGCGTTGAGGATCTTCTCAGGCCACTTGCTGATTAACGTCGATTAATTTTTGTTCGTACCTATGTATTATCCGCAATGTAATTGAAATAACTACATTTTTATTGTTTAAATCTTTATAATGATTACTAACCAAAATAATTTATTGTATAGTATGTACTGTATGTAAACTTATTTCCAAGAATTTATGTGCCAAATATTGTGTTAACTGATTTAGGATTATGTACCTAACGAGACTAAAATGTTAATAATAATCAATAGTATTTCAAATATAAATAAAACCTAGTAATTCTATAAATGATTATCCTGTTCAATTGTTTTTCAAATGAGAAATTATTTTGTTTGAATTTGTGTTCTATTTCTAGAACAGGATTAAGCTCAGAACATATTGTTTTAACTCTTTACTCTTACAATTATAATTTACGATAATAGAAAGAGCTGATTTATTTGCGGACAATGTATTTTTGCAAGTTGCGCAAGCATTAATGTTCCAACCAATCAAAAGGCAAAAATCGCCAACGCGCAGTTATGTTGGCATAAGTAGGTAGGCTCATTTACGAATCATGTAAGTTGTTCATTATGTTTCCAAACATAATTTATAGTAATACGGTATTTATTGTATTTGAGAGTACAATTTGTCTGTTAGCGCTCGCCTTCACCTATGTAAGTTAGTTTTTTTGAGTCTTTTCATTTACGTTTGTATCTTATAGGTGGGTATGTACCGCAATCCAAACCTTAGGATGAGCTACGCAAGTAAAATTTTACGCGCTCTTAATAAATGTTAAAATCGATAAAATTCAGCGCGTTAGCTGCTGATTGGCTGTAAATACGAGTATGGTGTGCTGTCAGCCAATCAACGGTTTATATACTTTTGTCCTCACCTGCAAGAAATTTGACGTATTTTGCGTGCTACAAGAAATTCTCCGGATATCCATTTCCGGAAGATTTTAATAACTGAACCCCTGTGAGATTATAACCATATGCTTTTACCATTGGACTATCAATGCGGTTCTTAATGCCATGAATTATTTTCCGAGCAGGCCCAAGCGATTCACCCTGAACAAGTACAAGCGAGGATGGGTGTCCTGCCGCGATGGTGTGCTGCGTATACACTCGTCACGCGATGCAGCCGCGAAGGGCGAATCACCTTCATATGCTGTGGAGTTGAGGGGCGCTGAGGTTAGTCAGACTATGATCCGGGTTTGATGGGCCTGGTTACTTTAGGGAGATAGCCATCCAACCTTTGCTACCCGTATAAGGAAGCTAGAGGGTATACCTACTCCCAAAAACGAAACGAACAAACGAAAGGTTTCGTTTTTGAAGATTAATCAAAAGTTTGGGAATCAACACGTGGTTCTGTTTTACATAAATAATATTTTGTTTATCTAAAAGGCTTGATTTGTATTGGAGGTGGGTTGGTTACGATTATGAGAAAAAAAATTGCTCCCGTCATCGGATCTGATATATTTAGTTTTTGCGTGTCCTCCGAAGCACGAAGTTTTCATTCTTATCGGAAAATTAGGTGATTCAAGCCTGCTGGAACAACCACAAAATTGAAGGGTTCTACGCGGAATTCGAAACCACGACTTTCAGATTTCACAGCCCAACGCTCTAATAGCTACACCACGTATTCAGTTTAAAAAATGAGTGGGTTTATTTCTATAAACCTAAGTGTCTTATCTACGTTCAATCTTGTGAAAGCGCATCTCAGAGCTTAGTGTTTCCCTTCTGCTTCTTAATTTTTTAATGTTTTTTTTCTTCTTAATTATCAAGTGTCTTTCGATGACAATTTCATCGCGACGCAGTTTTGTTAATTTTTCCTTTTTCTAATGTTCAGGTAACCCCAGACGCGCATCCGGCTTCAGGGCGGTACAGCATCAAGCTGGAGGTGCCATCAGACGACGCCATGCACGAAATGTGGCTGAAATGTGATAATGTAAGTTTAACGTTTTACATCTTCAGTAAGAACATCTTAAGTTTGTTCACATTACGTTGCCCTTGGTTTGCGAGTGTTACGCTGCTAGCGAACTTCATTGAAGAATGAGACGTTAGACATTATTATTCCAGTGATAATACTGTTACAATACGGGGGTACAGTTGATAATAATTTAAACAACTAAAAGGGCAACATTTTCGGCTCGTTGTCTTTTGCATTTTAGGCTCAGTGGTACAAACTTAACTTTACCGGTAAAGACGTTTGTCAAATGGGTTATGACAATTTTGACAGCTGTCAAATCGTCATTTACCGATAAAGTTAACCGATAAATGGACCATGAAGCGTAGCATGCGCAACGCGACTAAATTTTTTCGGGGTCATAACAAACGTCAAAATTGATTGAAGTCAGTGCGTCAGCTGCTGATTGGTTGATAATACGAGTGCGGTGTGCTATTAGCCCATCAACAATCAAAACTTTTGTCTTATCATGCGAGAAATTTAACTTAATGCGCATGCTAGGCATGCATGACGCACTTAGCGCGTCATAGATAATCTTTCAGGTATAATAACGCAACTAGTGCGCCATTAAAATGTTGAAATATATATATTTTTGCAGATAGAAATAGGTATTTCATTTTATACAAAAATATCACATTAGAGAAACAGATAAAAATAGTATGTGACTGCTACTATTTTTTTACTGGACTTATCGCCTTACCTTGAAGGTTTGACCCCTGCTACTAATGTAGCACCCAGAAGCTCTGGAAACCGTATTCACACGTAGGAACACACTTAATAATTGTTATTTTACATTTTTTTAATTGAATGAACAGGAGGATCAGTACGCGGAGTGGGTGGCGGCGTGCCGCCTCGGGTCCCGCGGGCGGTCGCTGGCCGACGCGGCGTTCGTGACGGAGGCGAGCGCGGTGCGCAGCCTGCTCGCGCTGCAGCGGCCGCAGCCCGCCGCCGCGCTGCACCAGCACAGCGTGCCGCACCTCGACCACCTGCAGCCGGAGAACTTCCTCGCGCCGAGGTTCCTCAAGAAGCTCAAGGGCAAGGTGGGTCGCCTGAGCAGAGACTAAGGCCCGGTGCCATTATTTTACGATTCGTAATGTGTCAAAAATAACTAGGTACCTGCCTTTCTCCAACCGACTACGAGTCGTTAACACCGTTCGATAATTTACTTTCCATGCCAGTCGTCCGGCGGTCGTTTTTAGCTTACGCTTCTTATAAGTTACTAGCTTTGCCCGCGACTTCGTTCGCGTGGACTACAGGGTTTTTCCATTTTTTTCCCGCTAACTCCCGTTCCCGTGGAAATTTTGCATTACCCTGTTGCAACTAAGCTTTAAATTCACTAAGGTACCTGCATGCCAAATTTCAAGCGTCTAACTTAAGCGGTTTCGATTTTTCATACAAAAGGATTTTCCCGCTAATTCCCGTTCCCGTGGGAATTTCGAGAATTCCTTTCTTAGTGCTCCTCTACGGTACCTAAGCTACGTCCCTTCCAAATTTCAAGTGCCTACATTTAGCCGTTTAGGCTAATGATTAGTTTAGTGCATTGATATGTCAGTCAGTCAGTTTCTCCTTTTATATATTTAGATTACCTACATTCCGTAACTAAAACGGAACGTTTTTAAAATATTGGAAACGGGCATTAAAGAGCTGCGCGCTGCTACCGAGTTGTTGATAACGGTGCCGTAAAAGGGACGCGGCGCTAGAAGGTTCGTGCAACCTAGCGGAGCGAACCCAAATTAGGGGGTTTGCGCATGAGAAATCCACTAGATGACGATACGTAGACGTTATATGATTGGTGATTTTAATGTCATGGTGAAATGTCCGTCAATGTCATGTAACCAATCACATAGTAGTTGTACCCCACGCCAACGTACCGCCATCTAATGGATTTTTCGTACGCGAATATCCTTATTAAACTGTGGTCTCGCGGAATATATTAATTACTTGTAAATTAAACCATTTTATTTTTAGTTAGGAAATTAAGCACATTGCTTTTCCTCAACATTTACAAGTAAACATACTTAATCTAAATCGCTTTCATTTCCTTCCAGTTCACCCAGCGCCTGCTGGAAAGCCACGCGAACGTCAAAGAACTGCCGCTGCTAGAAGCTAAGCTCCAGTACATAAAGACGTGGCAGAACCTCCCGGACTACGGGCAGACGCTGTTCGTAGTGCGGTTCATGGGCCACCGGCGCGACGAGATCATCAGCATCGCCAACAACCGGATCATGCGTCTCGACCCCAACACTGGAGACCATATCAAGACTTGGCGGTTTAGTACTATGAAGGTGGGGACCAACTCTTTAGTAGTACCGTAGGAAACGTCGGCCTAGACACGTGCTCAGACGATGATGCGGCCCAACAGCTCGTCTACCGTGACACGCAGCTACTCGTCCTCTGGTGGGATCCTTATTACGTCCTCTATTATCAGTAGGGTCCTTATCGCCGATTATTCCCGCTGCCCACCCCTTTTTTTTTTGAGGTGGGGAAAATACTTTTCGTACCATACCGCTGACGTGAGGATGACAGCAACGTGTGTGGGACTCCCCCGCTCGTAGGAGCGGCTTGCCCCCCGCGGGTAGAGACAAATTTTTAACCTCTCGCTGTCCTCCCTGGGGGACACCTAATTTTAAATTATCCCCAGTGGTCATCCCAGTTGGACAAGAGTTTTATATTACTCTCAGTATCCGCCCCTGCTGGATTTTGGTTTAAATAATTGTCACAAAAATAATTAAGGTGTCGGCCTACCGGATTTAAGGGTAACGGAAGGGCTCGGTTCAGTATCTTTTTTGAACATACTTCCTGTCTATTACAAACGCGAAAGTTTGTAAGAATGTGTGGATGTATATGCGTTACTATTTAACGCAAAAATTTTGAACAAATTCAGCAGAAGATAGACGAGATAACATATAGAAAACTGTTGATCCCGAAATGACGTGAACAGATTTCCGAAGTATCCGGAAAAAAGTTCCAATGACTCGTTTAAAAATGTTTAACGAGTCAAAACGCGATAACATTTTTAGTAGTTCATTACAAACTAATGGGATTTGATGCGGGTGGCACGACAGGCGTGTCTTGTAGCGAAATAATTGCACCGTCGATTAGTACCTACGGGCTTGTTGACAATTTGGCGTCAATGTGTGTACCTACCTACTGACAAAATCCTCCGCCCCAAAGCTAATACAATCACCTTCTTTCCAGGCATGGAACGTGAACTGGGAGATCAAACACATGATGGTACAGTTCGAAGAGAAAGAAGGCAACATCATATTCTCAGTGCAGTCCGCGGACTGCAAAGTGGTGCACGAGTTCATCGGTGGCTACATATTCCTCTCCATGCGCTCCAAGGACGCTAATCAGACCCTGGACCAGGAGTCATTCCACAAACTCACTGGTGGATGGACGTAAAGAAACTTAGGCTGAGCTACACTACGCGTAAAGTCCGTCGCTGATGGTCCGCCGATACAACGGGTCACCGCTATAAATATCCGTAGTACGCGTAAGTACGCGGAAATTAAAGAGATCGAATTTGCGGACGGACTTTCCGTTTATGTGGCCTGAAGCTTAAAGGCGTCGTTGATAAAAAAAAGTATGGAACGAATTCTTGAAAAGATCTATGGATTATGTTGAAAGAGTATAGGATAGTACTATTTATCGATTTCGGTGTATGAGTAACTTTTCTTAATTTTAACATACATGTAAGTATGGTGACTATTAAATAATCTAATAGCCGTCGATAATCATGACGACAAATAGTTTGTCAAAACCCTATTTTTGTAGGGAAAAAGGTATAATTATGTAAGTTATATGTTACTTGGATTTATGCAGTCTTTATATTATATTAAATCTACGGTGCAGTTTTCGATACTTTCTACAATTCAAACATACGGATAAAATGGGACGTTCTAATCTCACTGCCTTGAAAGCATATTGCTATAATATGTAGGTAAGAGTTAATAATGTTTAAATAAATATTAATTAATATCATAAACAATTTTATATATTTAAAAAGGAGGTAACGAAGAAAGGTTTTGTTTGTTTTCTCTTTCCTTGGTATTTTGACGCTAAAGAAATGCTTATTTATAGCGTTTTTCGATCGAATTCTTTTAAAATATTTATATGTAAGGGGATGGTAGAGAAGAATAAATTAACGAGTATTTTTGTACCAAGAAAATAAATAATATTAACTGACTTCATTTACTTAGTTCGTAACTGTAGTGCTTCCACAGATAAGTATGTATTTAGCCTTGGAAATGCAAATGCCAAATATAATTTTGATGCAGATCTTTTCAATGCTTCCATATTTATACATCTCTACGTTTAGGTAATCAAAATTAGCGAAATATGTTGAAATAATTATGCTTTTATAAATATAATTAGTTAGTTTGTAAGTTATATTGTTCTTTAATGTTTATTAATTTAAATGTATGTTTAACAAAATACAGTTATTTCAAACAAAGTGCCATTGAGTAACAATAATATTGCACACGTGATTTGGTGCTTTTTGAAATGTAGAGTGTAAGGAATTTGAGTGGCCTTAACTATAAAGATTGTCAAAATTAATTTTTCATGTGTATGGTATAAATAACAGCGTATTGAAGTGTATCTAATATGGTTGAAACCTTTTTTTTTTTTTTTTTTGACGGGGGGAATGCGTTGATGCACCGTACCGTCACCCCGAGGGAGGGTGACGGCGTGTGTGGGACTCCCTGCCCTGAAAAGGGCAGGACTACCCACTAAACCCCCCGGTTGGACCCTCATCGCCTAAATGGCGGCGCTGTGGGAAATCGGCTCAGCCTTTGCTTCCACAGCGCCGCCGATATGGTTGAAACCTAGAGGAAAATAACATAATGCGATTACACTCTCGTTAAGTTAAAGTAAGATAACCTCACTCGTGTATGAAATTTGTTTTTTTCAGATATTTTTTTATATTGACTTAAATAACTGCATACGCATATAATTTTTCCTTCTCAAAACTACTTTGTAAATAATATGTTATATAAATGTTACGCATATTCGGTTACTATAGCGTTAACAATGAGGAGGAACATATTTCTCTTCAGAATAATAATTATGGTAACATGGATTCAAAGATTTAATTTTATTACTGTGGACACTAGTCTGGTCGACTTCGCGCATTAAATGCTAGCACTTTAAGATAGTAAATATGAGTATTAACAAATTTGCCTTATTTTTACTGTAGGATATTGTACAAATTGTATGTACGCCTTAAATATTTTAGCGTCTGTTTGTAAATGAATGTCAGAATAAATATAAATGAATAACAAATTATAAATGCATTTTTATTTAACAACAATACATTATTTCGCCTTATCTTAAAAACAGTCTAAGTTTCTTGAGCTTGCCAATAAAAAAATAACAAATATAGGAAAATAGTAGACTAGCTAATAATTTTGATTCTTTGATGAGATCCTGTTATCACGGCTCTATTATTTTTTTGCGTAAGAGTTAAGCTATTTTTTAAGACATCCGAACGATCTCTCACCAAAACTTAGAAATCTTAACTTAACTTAACTTTGCGCATTATTGTGACTTCTTATTTTATTAGGGATTTTATTTCGAAATTGGCAACAATAAAGCAGATAATACAAATATTTTAACTTTTATAAATCGAAATGGATAATCAAATGTGAACGAACACATAGAACATGCATACATAGTACATAGTTTTTAATGAAACTTCTATTGTAGCCAATTTGTAGAAATAATCATCGAAATATTTTCCTAAAATAGTGAGCGGACAGGAGTGCGCCAATGAGAGTATATTTTCATTCTTACTTTTCAATTTGGTAAAGGCGTCTTACCAGCGACCAATGATAATGAAAACTCAATAGTACTTGTTACAAATATTATAAACGTGAAAGTTTGTAAGAATATGTTGATTTCTGGATGTATGTGTATATGTTACTATTTCACTTTCAAATATTACTGAATGATATTAGAAACAGAAAAAATTTATCTCCCCTTGCGGTGCGGGAATTGATGATGAGTATGTAGTTCTAAACATATTCGGCAGAGGGCACTTACCGAAAGGCTAACGGTTAATACAGCAGAAAAATTTCATCGCCTACAATAACTTGCGGTTAGCTCAGTTGGTAAGAGCAGCACGCGCGATACGTGAAGATCGTGGGTTCAATTTCCGCACCGCAAGGGGAGATACAATTTTTCTGTTTCTAATATTTAAAGTTCGCTAGTACGGCGTATAGTACTATAAAAATAATAAAATCGATTAAGATGCCAGGTGTCTTCGATTCCGTGGTTTTCAAACATTTCTGCAACGAATGTACCACGGGCCGATGAGTATGTAGTTCTAAACATATTCGGCAGAGGGCACTTACCGAAAGGCTAACGGTTAATACAGCAGAAAAATTTCATCGCCTACAATAACTTGCGGTTAGCTCAGTTGGTAAGAGCAGCACGCGCGATACGTGAAGGTCGTGGGTTCAATTCCCGCACCGCAAGGGGAGATAAAATTTTTCTGTTTCTAATATTTAAAGTTCGCTAGTACGGCGTATAGTACTATAAAAATAATAAAATCGATTACTGAATGATTTGGATTATAGGACCGGAGTCCTATGTGCTCCTATGTTAATGTAGCAACTTCAAATAAAGTGTGTGGCGAAGTCCTACTAAAAATGTTGTTGGTCATCGGTAGCTGCGGTCGATGCACTGTTATGTTGAATCTTAATAAAAGTAGTATTACATCACATGCTTAGATTTATTTCAATAAGTTAGTTAAATGATTAGTTAATCTTTTTAAGACTTTGATATCCTTTATGATGTAAAATAAAAACAGGTGAAAAACAGCTGTTTGTCTGGCATTGTTGTTAAATAACTATTTAAAACCAAAACTCTCGACTGTTATAACAAAGATGCGAAGAAGTGTGTTTATGCCGAAAGGACCAAGATGTGCACGCTACGCACTATGACGTCATTATTTATGTCGCTCCAGAAAATCAGTTTGGGAAAATTGTACTTTACGTAAGCTGCTTTGTAACAAGTGTGCAGGATGTGTCCGCTAACCACGCCACGTCGTATATTAACTTCATTGTATACAAGTACCCTAATCAACCAGGCAAATCATGCGTAGAGTGCATACCGTGCGTAGCCTGCGCGACGCAACGCTATCACCCTGTCCCCTGCAAATTCAATAATTCCACCCTCCTCCTTTTCATTCATTCTTGATCTACTTAAACTAATGAGATTTTACGCATAATCATTGTATCGCGCCAAGTACCGTAGATGATACTGTGAGGGCGGCGGGTTGAGCGGCGGGATGTCCATGACTAGAGTGACCGAGCCGGCAACGTCATTCACCTTCATTACCGTGTCGGACTGGGACCACAACACCCTTGGCCGCTCATCGGGGTTATTGCCAGAGTATTCCTCAACAGCTAAAGTGTCTGACTGCCCACACATTGTTCGAGTGAACACTATTAGCCGATTACCTGAAAATTAAATAGATAAATAGGTTTTGTAATGCAAACTATGCTAAGGAATTGTTAGAAGAAGAGAGCTGCTCATGGCAATTCTGCTGGTTTCTAAACTAAATAATCGTGTCCTAATCTTATAAGAACTAAATTGACATGATCCAGTTAAACTGTTGTCATGATTCAATTGTTAGGAATAGAAAACACAAAATACAGCACAAAAAATTTGTTCAGTGTAGTTTGTGCAGGCAAAGTTTGCACCATTGTTGAAAATTTGTGACACTACTACTAATGTTGAATAATTATTTTTAAATTGGTTTCATAGTATTGACGACCTCGGTGGCGCAGTGGCTAAGGTAGGCGCCCAAAGCGCGTAAGGTCCCGGGTTTAATTCCCGGTCAGGTCAATTTGGAAAACGAGCTTTTCTCAATTGACTTGGGTCTGGGTGTGCTGGGATGACGCCCCCAGTTAGTATCCGTCGTCTGGTACTCATAGTACAAGGGAAAACCTTAGTTTGAGACCAGGTGATTGGTGTGATTGTCTGGCGCATTTATTTATTTATAGTATAATGCATCTAATATGATAAATTTGGCCAAAATTATTTAAATTCGATTTGTCTTACCTAAGTTACAAATTGTGGCTGGTGGATTAGTGAAATATGTTATCAGTTCTAATTGTGTGTCTATATCAGGTCTGAACCTGTACAAATGATTAAAATAATTTTGTGTGCAATACACATAATTTCTAAATGAGATCATACAACTTGTCCGTATTTCTGTACCAACAACTGTCACCCATCTATCGGAGTTACCAGAGTCCTCATACCGATAGATATTTTTTTGCCCTGCAGCATAAACCACACCGTTATGTGTACACACTGCAGGGTTTTGTATTGTATCTGGCAATTTTGCAATTTTTCGAAAACTTCTTTGCTTCAAATCATAAATTATTGCAGTGTCCAACACTACCCTGAAAACAAATGTTTGTTTTAGTTTATAAATGTGCTGGGATTTTTTTAATGTATATAACTTTTAACTTGTATTTATCTGACTTGTATAATACCTCATTAAAAACAAGATCCTCTATTTACTTTTGTTATTGATATTTTAGGTCTTTACTAAACAATATTTATAGTATACTATTTATCTTCTTTATATCCGAAAATTAATGACTGTAGGTTTATCTTGCTAAAACTCGAAAATGGCTGGTCCAAATTGGGGATAATATTGATTTCGAATTGTGTTGAGATTCAGGGAAGGTTAAAAATGTAATAAAATTTTAAAAACAAAAAATAGGCGCATGTCTTTCTAGGGGGCGTCAAGTAATTAATATATTTAACTATTCTATGGTAGGCAGATTTTGCAGATCTTAAATCACAACATTAAAGCAAACTGACCTAAACCCACCTACTCCTCCCACAATAAAAAGAGAATCATCTATAACCACAACACCACCGTGCCTCCGGGACGGCAACTCCACACCATGCCAGGTCCACTCTTTCGTTATTGTATCATATATTTTCACATCCTTCATGAATGACCCAGTACCTCGGCCATGTTCTCCACAAACAACTACAAGCTTAGTTGGTCCCCATGCTGCAACGTTCCAGCCCCACAGATTTTTCTCTGCAACTTCTATCCATTCGATGAATCCATTTTGTTCTGTGAATGTATACATCAAATGTGGGACAACTTCCGGTTTGGTACCCTTCACAATCCACACAGGCACCGATGGAACGTATTCTAGCTGCCTACATCTACTTTCATTCACCAAACTCAAAGTCTCGTTAAAAACTCTCTCCGTAAACATTTCACATAACACAGCCTTTTGATTTTCTATAACTGATGTTGATATATCATAATCTCCGCTGGATAATTCATGGAGAAAATCAACTACTTTACTAGCAAGACTGTTAGCGTAGTCCGATACAAGTACTTTCATTTCCTTTAGTTCTGGAGTGTTTAGTCTTTTGATATCTAAACAACATAGTACTAGCAGCAAGGCATCTGCACCCGTTTCATTACTAGATATCCACTGAAGACCAAATTTGAACACATCTAATTCATTTGAAGTATCTAAGTATGGATGGGAGAGATACCAATAAAGTTTTTGTATGGTTGGAACATATTCAGGCTTCATTTTTTTAAAATTGAGAAGACCAAATGCAGCCGACAGCTGTTCCAGTTTGGAATAAGAAGAATTCTCTGCTATAGCCATTGTCTGCATCCAATTGGACAAGGATAATTGAAGGCCTAGACAGTATTCAATTTGTTTGATTAGCTCTGTAATTTGTAAGAAATTAGCAGCCACTGCTAGTTCCCCAATGGTAGTAAGGGAATGTTCTGATAGATCTACTAAGCCAATTTCCATGTAATGTAATATAATTTTCATAGAGTCGGCATCAACAACCTGTAATTTAACATAAATTATTATTTACGTGTTATGGCAGTAAATAACCCTGTGTATTAAAAGCACCGTACGTACTGATATACGACTTATTTAATTTGTCAGAATTTAATTCGGACACAATATTTTAATTGAAGGTAGGCTTAAATATAAGATTAATAGTTTGACTATATTTTATTAGACTGCTCTAAAACCATTGTAAACAAGAAAATACAACAATACTTACATCAATTTTAATTTCTTTAAGCTCATTTTCAACGTAATTACCACTAAACATTGCTCGAAAATAATCACTGTGCTCACAAAGAACATCTTTTTTCACTTTGAATACTTGGTTTTCAATGAGCAATGAGACTTCTTCCATTCTGATATTTAACTTAAAAAACTAGAAATAATTTGTCTTTTAATTTTTACTAGACCTCTCTTTAATTATTTATTTCCAATCAGAAACTTTGTGGTACATACATACGTTTTTGCCGACGACCAACAAAAAAATTAGAGGGATTGGGGTTGTCAAAACCATTTACCATATGTCAATTTAGGCGTGTTCTTTTAACTTTTACATCTTGATAAACTCCAAGCTCTTTACCACCGGTTAATATTTCATAGACAAGGTAGACAAGTTTAAGTTTGGTTGGTACATTTTTTCCTGGTTGGATTGGATTTGGAGGGAAAGTTTGACATTTGTTGAAAAAGTCATGTAAAGACATGTCTTGTAAATGCGTTGTTTTCGTAAACGTTTAATTGGTTTAGAGTGTGGATTAAAGCGTTTGTAATCAAAGTTAAACGACATTGAAAAGTTTTGTGCATGTATCGGTGACGCTATATGATATGGCGGCTACAGCATCAGCTACAACTGCTACTTTAGCAGAAGAGGACTTGGATGAATGTGGACCACAGCTGATCACCAAACTAGAGGTAATATCTAATAATTGGACAACTTGATATATCTGATATCTATATAATATTCCTGATTAGAATTGAGTAAGCATTCAATGATTCCACATACTATTATTAAATAACCCTTTGCTTACCATATCAACAAGGTTCTTCAAAAAAATAACATAGAAAGTGTCAAGGAAATTTGTTTGAATTGAAAACATTATGATCTGGTTTTAATTAACAAACTAGAAGCATGTTGTACCTCTAATCTACAATGCATTCACAACATACAATTTCGATCATTTACAGGGCAATGGAATTACATCTGGTGATATAAAAAAGCTTGAAGAAGCTGGTTACCACACTGTGGAGTCTGTTGCATATGCCCCTAAGAAATGGCTCATTACTATTAAAGGCATATCAGAAGCAAAGGCTGACAAGATATTGGCTGAAGCTTCTAAATTGGTGCCAATGGGATTTACCACAGCTACAGAGTTTCATCAAAAACGGTAAACAACTTGGAACATTATTGATTATTCTGCTGTTTTTGTGAATAATATATAAATGTAAACTCTATGCTTGATTTGGCCCATTTCTCTTGGTTTCACTAAATTAATTATTGGGTATCATTTTATTGACTTATACTTCTGGTACCTTATTTTCTATATATTTTTAAAATAATTTATACATAAGTGGCATTCACCCTTGCAGGGCAGAAATTATTCAACTAACCACAGGATCTAAAGAATTGGACAGGTTACTTGGAGGTGGTATAGAAACAGGATCCATAACTGAGATATTTGGTGAATTTAGAACTGGAAAAACACAACTGTGTCATACTCTAGCTGTAACTTGCCAGGTAATTTTATAATCAAATAGCATGTATATAAATCTCAGTTTTGCAGCAGGCAGTGCTCCATAACCTTATGCTTTGCTTAGAAGCTTCTGTTTAAAAAGTGACGGTAATTAGCAAAAGTATGTAAATGGCCTGCTTGGCTGCATTTGCTTGATGTGAACAGGGTGAGTGTAGGTTATTTGTAATAGTTCAAAGGTTGTTTGATTACTCATAGTATTATGTGAGCCCTTGTGACAACAACCATGTTTGCACACCATGTTGCATTCTGTGCTTTTTACCAATTGACAACCATCATGTGAGCATCCAGTTTTTAACTATGAATACCAGTGGATGAATAATATGGCGTCAACCCAGCTCACAAAACTAATCAAACATTATTTGTTTTCCAATAGCTTATTAATTTTTCAAAAATGAGTTTGGTATAGTAATACCTTGCATAGTAGTAGAGATCTAGCCATCCAACACATTAGTTGATGTGTTAGTTATTTGCATTATTAATTTGATTTATTTAAAAGATTTGTGGTTGTAAAGAATAGGCAATTCCACTAAAATTGTGTAACTCCAGGTGATGAAAGTTAGAATGTGTGTTTTAAAAGTCATGTATGAACCATATTTTTTTATCTTATACTTAATTGTTTTTTTTTTGGAAATTTAATATAATTGTTAAATATGTATGCTTATTAACTGAATTATCCTGCAAAACTGCAAAATAATTTGACTGCAAGATCAGCGAGTTCATGTGAACCTATACAAGTCCTAATAGTTAAAATTACTCTCTATTTATTGTAAACTATTAAGACTATATATGTATATAAACAAGGTTTAATAAGGTACATTCTTAAATATTTAGTTTGTTCAAATTTTAGTTGCCGATCGAACAGTCGGGCGGCGAAGGCAAGTGCATGTACATAGACACCGAGGGCACGTTCCGTCCGGAGCGGCTGCTGGCGGTGGCGGCGCGGTACGGCATGGAGGGCGCGGCCGTGCTCGACAACGTGGCCTACGCGCGCGCCTACAACACGGACCACCAGACGCAGCTGCTGGTGCAGGCCTGCGCTATGATGGCGGAGTCTAGGTAAGAACCCGTCCAGAATCTTGAATCATTTTCTGATTTCTGTAACGCAAGTGCTTAAGCTACTTACCATGGAATCAGAACAATGTATGTGATGTTGTCCAATATTTAATTGAAAAATTACATGATGTTTTTTTTTAATTTTCTGTGCGCCCACCCCCTGGCGAAATTTCGTGAGATTTTATTCAACGCCTTCCCCCAATCTCACGTTTTTTACGTAAACGCGATAGATTGTTAATTGTAAAAAGAAAAAAACTCACAAAAGTTTATCACTATAATGCATTTCACATTGTCGAATAACAAACCAACGAGTAACTTAATATTTACCGAGACCCCCCTCTCTCCAACGTAAGATTCGTTGAGATTTGAAAAACATCGCTAGCGCAAATTTTGCTCTTACAAGTATTATCTCATTTCAGATACTCATTGATAATAGTGGACAGTGCAACAGCATTATACAGGACAGACTACTCGGGGAGAGGAGAACTGAATCCGCGTCAGCAGCACCTCGGCAGGTTCATGAGGATGCTGCTGAGATTAGCTGATGAGGTTTGTATTCTTGGCACAAATCCTCAAGGTGCGTGTAATGCCGCGTATTACCATAAAGACCAGTTTTGTTTAATGCTTATGCATTTGGTCATCAAATAGACAGAGTTCGTAACTAATCTGTCATATTTTCAGCTCAATAAATGTCGCACTAATTTTCCACCGGCTTTTCACTCTTCCTAAATTATTATCTAAATGTTAAAAATTATTGTATAGCTTATACTATTTCCTTCGGTCGCTAACACATAGAATGGAACACGCGCTGTAATTGGTCCGTGCCTGTGATGCGTCCGTACGGTATGTGTGCCGTCGTTAGCTCACTTTTTTAAGTCATACCCACCGTGCCTTACTTTTCGTCGTGCTATTTTCAAGCGTTACAAATGCAGAGTACAGGGGAAAAACAAGGGATGCCACAAATTAAAAAAAATCGAGAAATGCGCATTTGCGAATACAACCTTATCTGTTACACCAAGGCAATCTATCGTTTGAATATCTTACCATTATCAGTTTCATTTTTTTTTCTTGATGCAAGATAAAAATACAGCCTCATTTTTGAGTTTCATGTGTCATTTTTACCCTGTATGCTTCTATGTTTTTTTCGTTCACTGTTTGACGCTGACTATGTTACATACTTGGCTAATAAATGAATGTTTAACTTCTAGTTTGGCGTGGCAGTCATAATAACAAACCAGGTGGTGGCCAACGTGGACTCCGTGGGCGTGTTCAACGCGGACACGAAGAAGCCGATCGGAGGGCACATAATAGCTCACGCGTCCACCACGCGCCTGTACCTGCGCAAGGGCCGCGGCGACAACCGCGTCTGCAAGATCTACGACAGCCCGTGCCTGCCCGAGACTGAGGCTATGTTCGCGATATCCAACGAAGGAGTCACTGATGCTAAGGAGTAGTGATCTCGCCATACGACGCACACATGACTGTGAGTGACACCACTTACATGGGTAATATAGTGTTGCCGGAGTATCGATAGTTTACCTCGAAATCAGTTACAATATCGATAGGAGCCCTTACACTATCGATAGGAACCCTAACACTATCGATAGTATTGCAAGGCACCAATAGTAGGTATTACCCTATTTGGGCTATCGATAGTATCGATGATATCGATAGTTTTTGAACTACTAAGAACAATACTCTTCTTTATTCTTCGTGACCAACAATATTATTGATAATTTTTCATAGGCTATCGACACTATTGATATGACGTCAAAAATCGATATACGACTATCGATCGGCAGCACTAGGTAATATCTATATCGGGGTTTTGTGCTAGGGGCGTTGTGATACACTAAAGGGCAGCGCCCTAGCGCCTAAGGTGATGAAACGGGGTTCAAAATTCATAGACGACTTCGGGGGTGGCCGCTAATCTTCAATGACTTTGATACTGACAATTAGAAAAATAAACAATGGTTAAATGAGGTCTGCGCAGGCTCCGATTCAAGCAGGTTTTTTAATTATATTACTCCAGGAACTTTTAAATTTATATACAGAAAGGTTACAGCCAAGTGCACGTCTCATTTTTTATCTTGTTTGTGTCTATTTGTTTATTGTATTGTCTATATGTGTAAAGACTAATCCCTTGCGTGATGTGCTTGGCCTCGCAGGTCACTTGTATAGTTTTGCGCCAATTTAATGATGCTGTAATGGGCTTCACCCATAATATCAATAGCATCATCCTGGGTTTGAAGATCAATTAGAATAGTGCTATACGCCGCACTAGCGAACTTTGAATATTTTAAAGAAACAGAAAATGTTTATCTGTTTCTTTAAATTATTTAAATAGAATATCTGGATTTCCCCAGACATAGGTATTATTTTCATCGTCTCTGATGGCCTTTGTAAATTATATGTAACCAATATTTAAAATTGAAGCGTCAATTTATTTTTGACCTCAAGTGCAGGTAGGAACTAAAATCGATTAAAATTAGAACTTGCTAAGACCTTGCTCTGAGAAGTGCCTTTTACTGTAAAATTTAACACTAGTTGTTTTCTTTAAACAACTGCTAATTATTTAGTTAATTGGCTTCTTGTCTAAATGCCCGATTCCAATATTTTACGATTCGTAATGTGTCAAAAATGACTATCCGTTTTTCTACGAGTCGTTAATTCTAATTTCAAATTTCCTTTCCATATCAGCTGTCATCAGTCGTCCGTCGGTCGATTTTAGCTTACGCCTCGTATAATTTATTATCTACTATCCGTTACTAGAACGGATTGTTTTTTCAAATATTGGAACCAGGCATAAGCCAGTAAATGGAATTAAATTAATAGTTTTGAGGTGTTCTAATACATTAAGAGTACCAACTTACACATACCTAATGTAAATAATTTTAAACCTTGTCACAGTTACTTGGTTGGTATGTCAAATTGTAAATACTATCTATCAACTATTATTTTCTCTTTAATTAAATAAACAAAAACAATGCATTTAATTTACTGTTTTATTTCTTTCATTCATAAAAGCCACAAATAAAACATTAACAAACCGCTTCTCAAAGTATTGATGATGGTAACTTTAAACATTATATTTTTATAAAATTAAGGTTATAATTGATTCACTCATTTTACTAAGCACCGAGTGTATTCTTTTAATATTGCATTTTTTATTAGGTTATATTGATTGATGTGTTTTTTATTTGACTTGACAACTGGCAAATTAGACTAAAAAATATAATAAAAAGACTCGCAGTTTGCAATTCGCCATTTTTAATAAATAAATATTTTGTTTTACATTATCAGTGTCAAATTAAGTTTTTTACTAAAAAAAAGAGCAAGTATGATAAAATTAACATCATCTGTGATTTTGTAATCGGTTTCCATTTCTTATTTTTTTATTGAATTAATGAATGGTAAAAATAAATTAAACCCTAACATTTAGCAGAAATATTTTGTCTATATCCCTCGTAGAACAAGCTTTACGAATATAGATTATAAAAACCTTTATATTGACAGACAAAACGGACTGGAATATTATTAATAACTGGTAATTATCTTTATATGAATCATGCGATACTATGGTACAGTCAGCGTCATATAGTTTGTGATACTCATGGTACTCTAATAAATAGACGCAACTAAAAAGTCGATAATATCGGTTCACACAAAGTTTTCTTATTGTTGTCAACAGTTTTGTTGTTGTCGACACACTCAAACTGCCATAAATATGGTAACAGTCTTCCCGCTAATGGTATCCAAACTTTCTAAGTGTTCAAAAATATGAAACACATTAAAAAAATAAACCTTACTGCTATACTTTTTAAATATTATTTTCCTCATCAATTACTTTCAAAAAATGTAAACACAAAGTGAAAGCCATAGAAACTACTGCTGTCCTTTTCATTTTAAGCCCGACGTCATAGACTTCTCTTTTGTTTTGTATAGAATTTTAGAATTTCTTTCATAGCCATTTACGATATCTGGGGGCACGGCAGTGGGAAGGACCAAGTCAAGCAAAAAAAAACCGGCACGGCCGTACCATCCTTTTCAGGCCATTTTTCGATCCCCTATAGCTTCCTTGTAGACAAAACTAGAAACTTGAATTTTCAGTACGGACGATATGTCTCAAGGTTATAGACTTTTTGGTTGCGTCTATTTATTAGAGTATCCTGAGTATCACGAACTATATGACGCTGACAGTACTTAGATACTTTATTGAATTGGATTATATGAATATCCTGTTATTTCTTTTATAGTAGATATGTTTATAAGCCTTGAAGCTTCACTTGATTTAATGCACAAGTTATCTATTTTTGGAATGTGCGAGCCTTTTTTTAAAGCTATTTCTAGTAAGGTATATCTTTTGCAAAAACATTTTCGAGTCAGATGAGAATCTATATTTTGCTAGTTCTACAAGAAATTTAAATAGCTATTCATATATTCTAACCCCTTACAAAAATAAATAATTATTACTAGACATTTTACATATCTATTTGACAATAACATGCTTTAAATATAAGTATACACATTTCTGTATCATAAGACGCGTTATTTAATGTAATCGTATTTTATTAACTACCAAATCATAAACGAATTTATTCTTAAAAACAATAGGAAAAAACAACTCAACTTATTTTTACATGTAAGCACAAAATGCAACAAAATAGACATAGTTGGATGCATGTACCGACTGCGGTTTAAGATATTGCTGTGTTCTCATTAGAAAAACAGTGAGAGTATCAAGACAGCATAGGTATGATACGCAGTAATGATATATACCTGACGAGATATCTACCAATTGTTTGACTAAAAGCCGACACAGGCGAGGGATTATACCCAGTGCACTTTGTTTTGCTTCTTATTGTATTCTTACAAATTTTTACCAACGCAAACCACGGTTAAAAAGTACTCCCGAGTAAATTAAATCGGTAGTCTAGACTAGTTGAAAGTACGGGGATTCCCCCAACCAAAAATGACCAACACTTCTTCATTCCGCGATGAGTGCTCGAAAGTGATATACGCGCGACAATAAATGATCTTACACCGTTAAGTCCCCGGCTAGATCTCTGAGGACTTTTTTCACTATTTAAGGATTTTTTCACTATTTAAGGATTTTTCCTCTGGCGCCAAACGTCTCTTGCCTGTGTCGGCCATAATGGGCACACGAAGACGATATTGTAGAATTAACAAAGAATAGACAAATCATGTGTCAGAAACACCGCTAGTGGGCTATTTCATTGAGAAGATAAAAATATAATCTGAACACTTTAGGTGCTAAATTAGTTCAATCCAATTTTGCAGCCTTCGCCCCTTGGTAAAACCGACACTGAACAAATTATAGTTTGATTCCAGGCTCCGAATATGCTTCCTGGTTGATAAAGATTGAATTCACTAGTTGACTAGTTACATTCCGACTAGTCGGTACATTTTTATTAAATAAACATCATTTACACCCACAGGGCTAACGTTATAAAAATCCGTAAAATCATGTATGATTAATTAATAATAAATCTATGTCCTAGTACCGTAAACTGGAATCATATACACAATTTTGTTTTAATATTTTCGCCGGCAGATAATGATGATTACTTATTTCAAAACTTAATCACACAAAATTTTATTATGCTTCCACAAGGATATCGTTCCTTGAGATATTGAGTTCAGTATAAAAATATCGTCGCACATTTTTTGAAACAGTATCAAATTGCATAATTATTTTGAACATGGTCCATACTGGTTGCAAAAGATTAATACTGTTTCATAAATTGAACTTTGAATTGTCGACATATTAACGCAACTATTAATCAATTATTAGTATAAATATTTACTATTTCATCTGTATAACTTTATTATCAATAGTGATTCTGTCCTTGTAACAATTAGGATTTATTTTTCATACAACTTCGATAACAAATAATAATTTAAGGCATTGTTTTAGTAAATACTTTTATAATTTACATTCAGTACATAGGTATTTTAAGTAGCCCAAAAGAGTAATAAGAAAATTAAATCACATTTCCCTCTATAATTAACAAATAAATAAATATTGCTACTTTATTATTGCTATATTACAAAATTACACTATTTAGGTATATCAAAACAAAACGGATGACGAAAGACTAGTTCTTAAGGGATTAAAACAAATCTGACTGATTTGAAAGTTTGGTGATTTCGGTGCTGTGGAAGTCGACAGCGTAATGTGAAGTAGTCTTAGGTCATCCATGTTTTAGGTAAAGCGATGCCAAAGAAAAAACTAACTAAATAAAACTACCTTCAAATGCTTATCTATAGATACTTTGAATAAGCTAACGCAAACCATAAATCTAATAGTTACAGTTATGTACGCACATCGAGACGTCAACCTACCCCTTACGAATTTAAATGCTTAAAAATTAAGTCGAACTTTTACTGGAAACACAGTACCCGATGTGTGCCATTTAAACATACGCCAGCGTATTAACGTAATTAAGTCCGTAACATTTTCCCAATGGTTTTTAAGACTTATAATGGTTTTTATGCACTTTCACATTAAGTCAAAAACTGATTGGCAGAACCTTATGGATTAATAAATGTAAAAAGTACGGCTGTACGTATGGAGGTGTGGGTTCACAAAGGAACTGGTTTACCAGAATTAACAAAAATATTGTGAAAATTTACTTACGGCAAGGTTAAACCTGTCTTAACCCTTTAAAAGGCTCTGTCTACTATATGACTACCATAATTAAAACCATACGTCCTTCAATTAAGGTCCAAAGCCAATGAAAAATTTAAATATGCTCTGCCGTATAAAGGGTTAAGGGAAATTCAACCAAAATACTTTATTGCATGCAATTAAAACGATAGCGAAGGAGGGGTCGCCATCACTTTAAAAAGGTTCACAAATTTACACTAAGTCCATTTCGTCGACGCGCTTGCAATACCGCGTAAGTAGATTTTTCCGTAAGTTCTAATTTGGATTGAAGTTATATGAAAAAACAGACAAAATTAATCTTTATGGCAAACGGTAGATAAGCGGTATTGCACGCGCGTCGACGATTTCTTATATCCATATAAAAATAAAGTAACATAACAATTTAGAAACAAAATCATACGCAGCTCAATAATTAAATTTTAATTAATAGATCAAAACATTTATTTTTGATTCCATTTTGTTTTACCTAATAAAATGATGAGACTGACCATGCCACTTGATTCTTAGTGTCTTTGCACCACGAACATAAGAGTTTTAATTTAAATGTTATTTTATATGAATAAATAAATTATTAAATTGTAAAATTTACAAAACAAAATAATCAAAGGTTTCAAATATCATACCTGTCCTTCAAAATACATTCAGAAGATGATAAGATTATGTAAAATGTCCATGCTGATGAAAGTATTCAGAAGCATTGCTCTGTGTCAGGTCACTTTGAAGAAATTGAAAACACAGTTTATACATGGACTCAAAAGAACTCAGATTACCAGAAAGTAATAAATACGAATGACGTTCATAATTGGCTACTTGACAGTGTTAACAATAAAATATGAAAAGTGTTAGATATGTTAGCTTATTAGTTAAGTAATCATTTTACATTTTTACTTTTTAATTAAAAGCATAGTTAGTATTTTATTTTTGCAAAATAAATTTTAGTTTTTTTATCTGTGGAACAAAAGAACCGAAACGGAAACCACCATTGCAATTCGGAAATGACAGCTGTCGGCGAAAATTATTTATTTTAATGTGGCGAAACAATGTTTATTTTACCGATTAAATTGAATTATTGTGTCTCTAATCGTATTAAGAATTTATTGAAACATTTTCCGCTTATCTAAATTAAGTCGTTCCTATGCGTATCGGTTCGTTGTCTAGGACGTTGACGTCATAATTGCAACAATGACGCGACTAGGCGTTTTCGCGTGCTTTTTAAATGTGTTACACAAAATCTTATTTTTCTCTGGTTATTTAGATTATTTCCAGATAAATCGAATAGCTTGGGATATAAAATGAACGGGCGCACATATTACAATACTTTTTCAAAAACTGTCAAGTAGCCAATTAAACTGTGACATAAACATCTTTTTGTGATGATTAAATAGTCTCTGGGATATTATCGCATGGAACAATGTTTTCATTTCATTTAACAAGTGAAAAATATACAGAAGAAAAAAATAATAAATTAAGTAGTAAAATATCACAATCTATGAATGCTTAGATTTGTCAATATATTTTTATGTAATATATAAAGCTATCGTCGAATAAATCAATGTCTTTAGAAGAAAATAGTGCAAGAATTTACAAGTAGGTAGGTAATATTAGATTTTTAGAAAATACAAAACGCAAACATAGAAACTAAACAAGAGTTCTAATCTAACTATATCAGACTAGTAGAAATATTATGTAGGCGATTTATTTTTGATTATAAAAGCTTTTTCCTAAAAAGAATGTCAATGAGTGCTTAATTTATTAAATAAAAAGCATTCATTAAGATTCGTTTGCTTATATTTTATATTCAAGGTAATCTATAAACCCAATTTTAAGCATGAACCTTCAAAATTTGATGTCTGAGACTCGAAACATTAAAAAAAATCTTCATTTAAAGGCTCAATGGCTTTCAGTTTGATAGTTGTCAAATTAAATATTTTTTGAGAATTGACAACCGTCAAACATACAAAAGTTGGTGCTTTAGAGCCTAAAAAATGTCTTTACAAGAATTAACAGATAACCATTGACCACACATTAACAAAAAAAGACGCAATCACTATCAAAAAGTGTCCATCAGGCCTAGCATGCCCCACTCGAGTAAATTTTATCGCGCTATTAATAAATGTCAAAATAAATGCGTCAACTGCGATTGGCTGAAAATACGAGTATGGTGTACCATCACCCAATCACAGTATAGAAACGTTTGTCTTCTCATGCGAGAAATTTCACGTATTGCGCATGCTAGGCCTGCATAAATCATCTTGTGACGACTGCATGGTTGACAAGACTTCGATAAAATTGCTCCATGCCAATAGGGGAGCGGACTGGGTCAAAAATATCAGCTTTTTAGTCCGAAGAGTTATGTATTAAAAAAATATTAAACATATTTTTTCATTTGCCAAATGTATAAAACAAATACTGTGATAAAAAGTTTCCACGTTGCGGGGTTTGGGCTTGTTACATCACACATCACAATATACCCACTTATGACGTCACGCATTTAATTCAATGTATCGCCGTTATTATTTGTTTAGGTGGAAAATGAAAAAATAAATCATCAAATTTTAAAATCATCAATCACATGTTAACGTTTTGGCCACTACGTCAAAGGTGTACTTATTCAATTTTAGCATTAATAGCATAGTAACAGTAAGTCGACTTTTCGGTAAAACCGAGTAATACATAAAACCGTGATCATGATAACGAGATCTACTTTAGTATGTTACCTACTGTTTGTAAATCAGTAATACATAGGTGCAAGATCATCTTTCATTTAAAGTTAAAATCACCAATAACTGAGGATTTATGGAAGATTTTCGTGCAAAACTTTAAGCGCGTTTTTCTTGAAACCGTCAAGAGCGTTCTTACTGTAACTATGCTATTGACGGTCAAAAATGAGGTCTATTTTCCTCGTAATTAAGGCATCGAGTAGATAAATCGCAGGGTCTACCTTGTATAACGTATCAGTGAGCGGTCGTTACTTGTCGAGGTCGGAGGGCCCGACGGAGGGGAGAGGGCCGCCCTCCATATCGAGGCGCTCGTGCTCTCGAGACATCAGCTCTCGCAACTCGTCCTGGGGATAAACATAAAATATCGAGTTAGCACACGCGCATCAATGACAGAAAGAAATAATCATTGACCCTAACAAAATTATCAAACAAACACAACGCAAGGCAATCATTGCAGAGATTAAAGTACCTTGTAAGGCCAATATGGGTTCCACCTCAGCTACGGCATTTTTTTTATATATTGCACTTCAAGATTGACCTCATCCCACCTGATGTTAAGTGGTAATGAGGTGTAGCTTAAGGGTGACAAGTACAGCATAATAAATCTGTTACTGGACTGGTCGCCCCTTACCTTAACGCTTGTTCCCTGCTACTAATGTAGCACCCCCCAGGAGCTCTGGAAACCTTACTTACATGCACGAACACAACAAAACAGAAGTTATTGTTATTTAGCTTTTTTTTTTATAATGCAATGCACTCAAGATTGACCTCATCCCACCTGATGTTAAGTGGTAATGAGTTCCTAGCTTAAGGGCGACAAGTATAGCATAGTAAAACTGGCTGATACATAAGCATTAATAAGAGCTACAAAATAATAAGGATCACTTACTCCCCAACCGAGCCGGTCAGCAAGCTCCTGGCAGCCGTCATCGCAGTCCCCAAGGAGTGCCACGTCGCGTGTCGCTTCTTCATCGAACTGGAGACCCATGCTGACTCCCCACATCCGCAGGATGGGTGGCCGCATGCCAGCCTTTTCACGGTTGATCAACAGCCGTGGACACCAATCTGGCACCCTGTAAATAATAAAATGAACTTTTATTTCAAACTACATATAGTGGGTAGATGATGGCTTTGAATAAGAATTTAGTCATTGATACGCTGAAGACTAAAGAACATTCAAGCAATAGGTATTATAATAGAATGTAAAAAATATTAATCATCAAAATTTAATATTATTAATACAAATGCAAACTTTTAAAAACTTTTTTTTGTAATAAATTTGTAATTTTGTTTTTTCGAATTAACTTTACACAGGAATTGTCTATTTTACAGGTAAACAAAAAATACATTTTTGATATCACTGGTGTGAAACTTACATATCAATAAGCGACGCAAAAGGCTGGACTTCAAGTGATGAGCCCATGATAATTAGCATATCACAGTTCTTAAAATCTTCTTGAAGGCAGTCTTGGAATCGTGTTGGTAAGCTTTCACCAAAGAAAACAATATCAGGTTTTACTATACCAGGGCAATCTGAGCATATGGGAATTTCGTCTGCGAAAATACGATCTGGAAACAGCAATATGTGAATTAAATATATAAAAAAATATTTGTATCGATTATAATAATGAAAGAGAGCACCATTTATTACAATAGCCATATCAAAAAATGTTTGCATACATAATTAAAAGTTTAAGTTACACAAACTAAATCAGATCATGATGCATCATTTATCGGTAGTATTATCTGCCTTGCCTCCCTAAAATCTTTACTCATTAATTTACCATCAAGTTTACAATATTCCAAGTATTGTTTAAGATGGATACTTAAATCCTTAATTCAATTTACTATGAAGGTACACATAATTATTGCATGATTTGAAAATACTTGTAGAATGTTTATTGTGTTATGTAACCTGGAAAAGATCATACCTTTAACAAAATCAAGTGTGTATTCCTTGCGGCAATCCAGACAATGTGACGTGAAAAAAGTACCGTGGGCTTCAACTAGCTTATCATCAGGAATGTCGGCTCGTCGCTCCAAAGTATCAATATTTTGGGTATAATGGCGTAGCAGTAAACCTGAGAATAATAAAATAAAATCAATATTTACATGCAATTTTATTCAAGTTTGAAAATACATTGAGTGTATTCACTTTTAAAGACCGTAAACAATTAAATTACATGAATAAAAAGATTCCTGATTTAAATACTTTTTTTAGGATATCAGAATAATGAATCAATTGATCACTCACCTTTTTCATGTAAAAGTTTGATGAAGTAATGTGATTTTGTTGGTTTATAATTGCCAGGATACATTTCTTTTGCTAATGCAAAAAATGGTTTGGGATTCTGTCTGAAGAAATTTATTTCAAAAATTGCTTGTGGCTCCGGTAAATTATATTTCTGCAAATTGTGGTATAGACCTGTTTCAGGACTACGAAAATCTGGAATGCCAGCGGCTGAAAGAAAATAATACATCAGTTGTTTGTATATTTTTATTCTAATCATTTCAAAAACACTGCATCCAGTAAACAACAATAAGAGTACATAAATGTTTACAAGTTTGCTTGACTTTTGATTTTGATACCTATATAAGGTAAAGAATTAGATGATCTGTTTTGATAACAACTTACAACAAAGTATGTGTCAAAAGTTTCCATGAACAAACATTAGATGCAAACTGACCTTGACTTTGAATTTAGCAATCAACAACAAAATTATTTCTTGTCACAACAAAATATATAAAGTAAATTTTATAAAATATTACAAAACTTACCTGTTGATATACCCGCTCCAGCAAGTGTTATTATATTTTTGCATTTATCACCCTTTATCCATTTTACAACACCATCTAAGTTAATTTCATCCAAAACAGGTTCAGTTGTAGATGGTGTTGGGTCGTTTACTATCTCATAGAACCCTAGCTTCTGTGCCAAATAACGTCTTATGGAGTCCACATCAAGTTCCCGGAGCCTAGCACCAACACTTTCAATCGGATTTGGCGGGACGTTGCCGCTGATCCCTTCGACTGGTTCTTCACCTGAAATTTTATCGATTACTGATTTGTAGAGATAACACGATTTTTTATTACAATTATTTTAATTTTCTACAAACTCACCATCGCTCTTTCCTGGCGGTGAATTAGCGGACATTTTACGTAAACAAATCCAATTGCGATTCCAAACCTTTGTCCAGTTTTGCCACGGTTTTTTTGACAGATAAACGATGCGCATTCTTGGAATTCGTTGCGTTTCGTTACGATGTCGTGATGTTCAATGATAAATTATGGTTACATAATATTTTATTGTTTCAGAAGTGAATTCTATTAATAGTTTTAATAGCCTTTGCCAATTAAATACGCCATGTCACAATACCATTTCTCTACAAACTTTAATATTATTTAAGACGCTAAATCTTCGTAAATGTGTTGAGTAATGTAGGTACAGCTAACATAACTAATGGACGAGTATAGTAAGGCATAAATGTTGCTAAATTTAGTTACATAGTAGCTAGTTCTAATAATACTTTTTATAATTTGCGTAAAGAACAAGTGGAAAACGAATTATTAGGTAATATATTGCTTCCATAACACAAACAATTGAAAACCCTAATAAAATACCTGCGAAGCCGCCGATATTACCTAAAAATTAAAAAAAAGTTTATTTAATTAACCCCATGATTTCCAGGAGAGGATTATTCTACCTAGGTTCGTAATTAAATCTTGGGCCTATCAATGAAACATGTTTTTAATGGAATTTTAATATACCTCTTGAGAGAATGGCTTTAATCAAACATTTACAATGAAATAATAATGTAATTTCAATTGGATATATCACTTTTGGTAGCAAGACCGATCGGATTTTTGTATAGGATAAATAATAAATAAATATGAGACAACATCATATACTCTGCTCTGATTCTGTGGAAAGTAGCTTAAGCACTTATGTTACAGAAATCAGAAACAATGACGTTACCACTACACAAGACCGAGACAATATAGAAATGTTCGTTTCCCATATTGACCCGACCGGGAATTGAACCCGGGACCTTAGAGATGGCGCGAAGCCAAAGTCCGGCCCGCTCGCCTCTCGGCTACGGAGGCCGTAACGATAAAAAGGGAACATTTTTTTTAGATCGTTTGCACTAGAGTAAGACTTATACGTATAGAGCTATCGCGCTACCTAAGTATTCGTACTCTTTCATATCTGCTCCTTGGTTCGAATAATTAAATCAAACGGTAATATTATTTCAAACTAATGAGATACATAGTCGTAATTTACTTTATTTTTCAGTACATGGTACATAGGATATTCTTGTCCTTTATTTCAAAATTTAAAAAAATAAATTAAAAATTATTTATTTAGTAACACAAATTACATACAATAAATATGGTATGGTGGTATATAATCGATTATATTGTTGTTGACTGCGATTATAACCAATTAATCGATTATAATCGATTATATCTAATAAAAATAGGTATCGATATAATCGATTATATCGATAGTATGGATACTATTGATTGTCATATCGATTATTAGATTATTTGAGGGGGGGATAATCGATTAATCGATAATCGATTATCCGGCAACACTGCTTTGTAGTAACCCTTAATTGCTCTAAAGGTATGATATTAAACTTTTTACTTACTTAATATTTCAAACCAGTATGAAATAACGTCAAGACGATTTAAAGTACCATCTCGAGTAACTTGAAATACGCTGAGAATGCACTTGTTGGTTAAATTAAAATCTTCGCTGTGAATAAAAATGAAATGTTATTTTATGGAACTTGACGACTTTTCTGTTGAACACACTTTTGGAGAATAGTAAATGCGCCATCTATCATTGGATTGTAAAGGTATGATGCTGCTACTTAATTCTGCTTCACAAAAATGTTGTTGAAAAGGTAAGACAGATTTCGCTAATATGGCTCAAAACTGTATTTAAAATGCGATGGTTTAGCAGTTTTGTAAATTATTATATGTAAATAAATAAACACCAGACTATATCACATACTTTGAGCTGATCCCAAAAAAATAAGCTTAAGCATCTGAGTAATTGAAACTAGTTACAACAATAGCACCACAATTTCTTCGCACCACAGAGAGATGATAAGAAATTATAAGGGAAAAACCTATTGGTTAAACAAAAGTTCTAAGCCAACGCAATAAAAAGATACAACCTTTTATGATGAAAAATATTCGACATTTGAATATAGAATCTTGAAATTTGGTAGGTACAACGTTTTGCAGCCAGGTTGACATTTTCGAAACCATAATCAAAATTATTACATTTATAAAAGTACTTACATGAGAAAATAAATGTTATTTTAAACTTACTGTCCCTTTCCATAGGATCGCGTGGAGGTTTCAATTTAAAAATAATACTTTTAAAGTTAGGTAGGTACTCTTTTGTATGGAACTGAGTGCGCAAGTATCGCATTCAGCTGGTTTTTTATAATTTAGTGAAAATCAGTGAGTAAATTTAGTGTTGATTTATTCAGTAGTGTCCAACCACTTGTCTACAAGTTGAGGACAACTTACTCTGGACCCGATGTTACATTGAAAACTGTGATGGGCTGTTAAAGCGTAGGTATATTGACGACCTCCGTAGCCGAGAGGTGAGCGTGCCGGACTTTGGCGCCATCGCTGAGGTTCCGGGTTCGATCCCCGGTCGGGTCAATATGGGAAACGAAGTTTTCTGTACTGTCTCGGGTCTGGATTTTGGGTACCCTCGTTGATTTCTGTAACACAAGTGCTTTAGCTACTTACCACAGAATCAGAGCAATGTATGTGATGTTGTCCAATATTTATATTTATTTATTTACATTATGTAGAAAATATATTACAAATTCATACATACGTGAATTTGGAAATGTAAGCTTTACGGTCCAAGTTGATATGAGTGGACATGGCCAGGGATACAGGCACTTTGAAAGCCTTGCTGTGGTGTTGGGTGAACTCGCAGTCAGGAAGGCATTCACGGCAGTCCAGGGCGTCTTCCACCTCCATATCAAGACCCAAGAGGTTCTCAGCACCATACGGATACTGGTAAAGAAGTTTCTCTGAAAGTTGCTAATTAACTAAGTACTTGTCAGCTATTGACCTTACAAACTACCATCCTATTGATGTTATAACCGTTTGAATGTATGGAGGTGTCAATGTATGGATTTTTGTTTCCTTTAACGCAATCTCTTCTGTATTAGGATAAAAATGGGCAACTAGAGAGATAATAAACTGATATGAAATCTTGGATAAGTAGGTAGGTGCTTTTTTTATCTCGTAATAACGTGAACAAAGTCATGGGATACAACTAGTAGGTAGGGCAGGTGACCCGGTTTTGGCCATTTTAAGAATTTTGTAGATTTTGAGGCTATATCATTTTACAGTTTTTGTTATCACGGACATATTTCTTGTAAAAAGTAATTAAATACATATAAATCTAGCCTAAGGATAATTTTTTTTTCATAATGATTCAATGGAAAAAAAAATGGGAAATTGTGCCATTTTTGGCCAGGTTTACCCCATTTCTGGCCACAGTCATGTGCCAGTTCTGGCCATCAAAATTCATTCTTAAATAAAAAGCAGATGATTCAAAGTAATAAAAAGTTTATTCGAAAATCGCATTTTTACGATCAACAGTCTTTATTTAGAGAAAAATAGCTAACATAATATTGACAAGAAATATAATTTTAATTCAAGCTGAGATATTATATTTCATATTTCAGCTTGAATTAAAATTACAATTAAGAATATCAACATTAACCTGAGGTAGATATCTATAATATTATAATGACCAGTCTTTATAAGTTTTCTTTTATTTATAACTAGGTATGAATGTTATTTTATGCCGTGAGTAGGTACTGGAACAATTTTCTTTTCACGACACCGATTTTTTTAGTATTTGGTTTCGATGGAGGCCTTATAATCGTAACTCTGAAAATGAATAGATTACTTATATCAAAAAAGCTAAGTAATTAAGTTGAAAAATCAAGATAAAAACTAAATGGCCAAAAGTGGGGTTCTACGTGCACCACTTGTGGCCAGTCATGTGGCCAAAGATGGAAAAATTCATTAATTTTGCTCCATGAGTGGCCACCTCTCTTAAACTCACATAATAAACAAATAGCGATAAAATATCATTAGTACCACTTAGACAGTGTATTCTTTATGAAGGATTAACATAAACATCAAAATAAATAAGAAGGATTTTAAAAATAATGATTATTTACTCACCCGCTCGCCTTAGCCTTTTTGCTAAGATTTAAAACAATTGACGCTCGTCAAAAACGAATGACTTGTTGGATTGAAGTGAAGTTTGACACATTAAAACTGTTAACGCTATCAGTATTGCCAATATTAGATATTTTTATTCCCGTAAACCGTTGAGTAATATATTTGTCTTTGCCTTAGTTATAAGGATTTTAAGTTCTAAATGGCCACAAAGGGGTCGGTGGCCACAACCGGGTCACTTACCCTACGCAATAATTTTGAAAAGTATTTGGATTATTCAACTTATTTTCCGTTTAATATATAAAAGTAGAAAAAAATGGATAGCTACGTTAGAAGCAGGGTTGACCCCTTCAAGGTAAGGGCGACAAGTCTAGTACCTACCAGCTTTATTATGCTGTACTTTTCGCCCTTCAGCTAGGACCTCATTACCACTTAATATCAGGTCAATCATAAAGTGCAACAATATTAAAAAAGCTTGACTATTGTTTTGTTTGGACTTACCTTTGTACTTGTTCAAGCATCGCAGTTGCTCAAGAGTGCAAATTGGTCCAGACTCCAGGCTCACTGGCAGAAAATACGGAATGCACTTGCAGAGGGTTTTCACAGTTCTAATCCTGCAGTTCACTATGCAGGTGCTGTATGAATACATGTTACCGAACGTGTTGGCCAACTCGTCGCGGAAAAGGCAGTTTCTCTAAAAATTTTAAGTACCTACAGTGCATTATTGTTTAACTGCAGCCTTTTTTTACATTTTTACAAACATCAGAATTGACCCCAAAACAGTGGCGTAGCGTAGGAAGCCCTCGTCTAGAGTGAGGGAGGGGTTGATGTCCCTGGGCGGAACATGGAAGGTGCCCGACCCCAAACTTTGACCAGGTGGAGCGAGAGCAACAGAATTCGAATTTGGCGCAGTATATCTCGTGGTTAGGTATTCCGTCTTAGATTCAGGGGCATTTTGGTGCCCTTAGTGACAAAAGCCAAAGGCGACCGCTTCACTGTTTTTCAAGGCCGGCCGGTCGGCATTGGGGTAGACACTTTAGAAATAGAGGGTATACCTATTTCCGGCTAAAACCCCCCGCTACGCTAATGGACCTCAATAAGAAAAGTCTCACTGTCCAATGGTTAAGGTATAGAGATAAAATGATGTTTCTGAATTCAAATCCATTTCTGACTGTTTCACTATTGCGAACCAGACATTCCACGGAAAACAATGACGAATTTCGTATTCGCACAATAGATCGACGAAGGAGGTTCGATAAATGCCGTGGTCCAAACCTCCTTAATTGGACCACTAATTACTTTTTTGGTGAGGTCATATCTCTAAAAATGTATGGGGATACCAACCGTAGTAATTGGATAATGCTTGACCTCGGGTGCAGTTGTCTGTTTCACAGACTTGATTTCCAAATATGACGCTTGATTGGCAGAGAGAACGCGATGAATCAGTCGCCCTCCAATCGGATCGGGAAAGTTCATAGGATCGAATAGAAACAACTGTAAATGTATAGCTCATATCATTTTACAGAATATTTTTTGACTGACGCTATGCTTTACCGAATATCGTTTCGCCGAATCATAGAAGTTTGTATCGTTCGACGAAATGATGTTCGGTGAAGCGTAGCGTCAGTCGAAAAATATTCTGTAAAATAATATGAGCCTGTATGAGCCCATAAATGTAACATCACTGTTAATCCTACTGGTATTATTGGCACAGATAATATAATATTATAGATAAACAGGGAAGTTTGAATAGGTAAATGGATGTAGTAACTCCTCCGCGCAAGAGTTACTTAACAGATTTAGTTGGAATTTGGTACATTATTTCGAAATACAGCGGACAACAAAAGTTTATTAATAAATGTGACATCAAAACAAATATTCCAACCCAAATGATTTTAATATAATCATGACTTCATGAGTCTACTATTCTATATCACCACTTATTTCAAAATATTGTGAGCGATATCGCGGACAAGAGGATAAAAAAATGGCTGAATAGATAGGTAATAAAAATGTATAACAGTTAAAAAATTACAAATCATAAAAAGTCTCAACCCAACGCCCCTAATTTTGGGCTCATATAATTTTACCGATTCTTTTTAGATCGACGCTTTGTTTCATAGAACATCGTTTCGCCGAATCATAGAACTTTGTATGGTTCGGCGAAACGTTATTCGATGACTCGTAGCGTCGCGTCGGTCGTAACCGATTCGGTACAATGAAGCTCACTAATACCCATTAGTGAGCTTCATTCCCTTAGACTTATTTTAATATTATCATGCACTCACGTGTCTACAATTCTACGTCACCACTTCAACAAAACCATTATTTGCATGATTTTACCATACAATTAAACGAAGGGTCATCTGCGTGTGACGTCACAAATGAAAAGTTTCTCCGTTTTATTATTTTCCAACAAAAAACAACTTGTTTAAATCTCATTGTGTGGAGGTGGTGTGGTAATAATTCTTTTAAACTGACACAATAACAGTTTTTGTTTTTCCTTTAGCCCATCAGTTGGTTGTTTGGCTACACAACTCATAAGAATGGTCAACAATGCGTTCGTATAAGTATTTTTCCATTAAAGTTCGTTTCGATTTTTTGCTTTTAGTACAGGCGAAAACACGTCACCACCCTTAAGTCATACGGGTAAGAAAGAACTAAATTTGAAATGATATCGGTTACCATGATGTACTGTTGACCATATGAACATACTCGTAACGCTAAAACTGGCACTTACATCAAAGCCTTCGGTAGTTTTAATTGGATATGCGTAGTCATCAATTAAAGGGTCCGCGACCACATGCAGGCCATGTATGGGCCCTTTATGGTATTGTCTTTTTACTTGCGTGTAAGCAGTTCTATTAGTGCTGTAACAGATTAAATAAATTTCAATAAAATTTAGGTAACAATAATTTATTTAATAGCATTTTACTCCTGGCCTTTGTCGACTGTTGAAATCGGTCCTTTCATTAACTAGAATGAATGATTTTTTCCCGCGCAATTTTGCCAAGGATCCCTAATTTTGTTGCCTATGTCAAATTGAAAAAATGGTGCATTCTATTGGTGAAAGAATTTTTTAAATCGACCCAGTACTTTTTGAGCCTGTTCATTACAAACATACAAAAATAGGTACAAATCTTTCCTCTTTATAATATTAGTATGATGACGCTAGGCCTAACACATACATAGATACTTTGCTGAGAGATTTGAGTACCTATGCTTGCTATATTATGCAGTGTTGATTGTTTAAAATGTTTAGGGGTGTGAGACCTCCACTCCCCGGCAAGCTCAGTAAAGATGAAAAGACTATCTATTATTAATAGTTAGTCAGGAAAATACAAAATAAATACAGTAAAAGCTCCTTATTCGCGGGGGTTACGTACCGCAAATATGCCGCGAATATGTAAACCGTGAATACAGAATGACTATTTGTATGGTATTGTAGGAGATACGTACCAAGGTTCCTTTTTTATTAATTTATTTCAATCAAAATAGTCAGTTTGCAATAGAAAAATAATATTAAAAAGAGATAATTACTCAATTTGCACACGACAATGTACTGCGCATTCATTTTTCAAGAAACATGCCACGAGAAAACCTTCGCTAAAGTTTTTTAAAATTTTGTCAGTGCATAAAGAACTTCGAGATTCGCTCATTTATTCTACTCAAGACCTACTAGATCCGCGAATATGAAATTTTTTGCCGCGAATATGGAAAATTAGTTGCAATTTTTAAACCCACGAATAATGAAAACGCGAGTACAGGAACCGTGAATATGGAGATTTTACTGTACTACCAGTGTCTTATGACCAATGCCAAAAGCCCAAATTTTACGAGTAGGAGATATTTATTATTTGGAAAACTTTATGCATAATGAGTTAATTTAATTTTAGGTTTTCTACCAGTTGGTAGGTTTTCCAATTTTATTCGTTTGAAAGAAGACCTCGTTTACTGAAAATAGCAAAGATCCATAAACACACCATTTCAAATAAAACCAAATCACAAATCGCAATGATCTTGTCAGTACAATTTTCAAGATTTCGTTCCGTAGGTTTATTTAGGTTATTATGACACAGAATACAAAAAATTGTTGGTTCAGCATGTTTCTTGTAGAATACCGGTGTATCCAAATTCATATTGCGTATGGTTTGTGCAATTCGCATAGGTCACATCACGACCGAGATAAATGGAACGTTTACTGTTAAGAAGCTACCAATCATCTTATCAAATGGTGACAGTTGGACAGGTGGTTTTGCCAGGCACGGATCCAGTACTCAAGAAAAGTTTTGGGCACAGCCGTCCAAAAATCGGCAGTCGCATCACAAAAAGTGTCGGATTATCTGTATAGCAAGAGTAGCAATGCTACAGGCCCCCCGAGTTTAGTGCCCCGCACTGCAACGCCTTCGTCTGTCGCTGCAGCGTAGCACAGAGCGACCATATTACGGGTTACGACCTTTGTGATCTATGGCTACATCCAAGCAGTGTACCTAACCCTTATTTTTAGATTTTGAAGTCTTAACAACTACAGCCACCGCGCTGGCTCAATTCGCCTCTGATTACGAACTTACTTGTGAAGATAGAGTCAAATAGCCGGCTATTTGACTCAACCTTGAACAATCAGGATGACTGATGAAACTGAATTCGTTCTTATTGACTCTTTTTCCTTCCATCAAGATATTGCGTTAGGCATGGTAATAATCATTAAAGCCCAATTTAATGGCAAACAACAATTTTAATTTACCTACTTAAATATCAATGAGAATTTGTTTACCTCAAAGAGCCATGAGAAATTGTTTCAGAACTTTAAAGAATGAGAGTACGTAAATTATTCGTTTATAAAAGTAAAAGTGTAATGTCACTAGTAAATTAAGGTTTTGGGCATTCCCACCGTGCCCACAACGGTGGATCCGCCCCTGGGCTTCACAATATTAAACATTGCACCAAACAACAAAATGGTTACAATCTCTATAAGGCATGGAGTGTTTCCAGTGCTCAAAAGAGCAAGGACGCACTATTACTTATTTTGGAAAAAGGTTTCAAGACGATCAACGAGAACACACCGTACTATGGCGGCTTATGGTCTGCTTGGAGTAGCAGCTTACTTAGTGATTAAAGTACCTGTAGCGCTATTACCAAAAACGACTTAAACAAACGAAAGGTTGCGTTCGAGAATTCAGAAGTTGAACCGTGGTTTTTGATCTGCATAAATAATATTTTGTTTTTTGAAAACGCCTTATTGGCATTCGAAGTGAATTTATTGCGGAGCGTCATCGGATCCGATACACTTCGTTTTGGTAGTAGCAGTACTCTGTGTTAGTAGGTAAGCCTTCTGCTTCGATTTTCAGGTTGAAAACAATATATATCTATATATATAAAAGGAGAAACTGACTGACTGACTGACTGACTGACATATCAACGCACAGCCCAAACGGCTAAACGTAGGCACTTGAAATTTGGAAGGGACGTAGCTTAGGTACCGTAGGGGTGCACTAAGAAAGGAATTCCCGAAATTCCCACGGGAACGGGAATTAGCGGGAAAATCCTTTTGTATGAAAAATCTAAACCGCTTAAGTTAGACGCTTGAAATTTGGCATGTAGGTACCTTAGTAACTATAAAGTTTAGTTATGGCTGTATTTTGAGAAATTCCCACGGGAACGGGAGTTAGCGGGAAAAAACTTTTGTATGAAAAAATCTAAACCGCGTAAGTTAGATGATTGAAATTTGACATGCATATACCTTAGTGAATGCAAAGTTAAGTCATGATTGGATTTTCCAAAATTCCCATGGGAACGGGAATAGCGGGAAAAACTTTTGTACCGCGAGTTAGAGGCTTGAAATTTTTTAGTATATGGGTATCTTAGCAAATGTACAGCTTCATGGGAATGGGAAACATCTTTTTCATGAAAAAATACTGCACTAGCGCCAGATTCAGAATAATTGTTATGTTGTTTTTTAAAGTATTTTCTCAAAAAAAAAAAAACTTTTTAAAATTTTTGAATGCAACATTCATTATTATTTACATTCGACACACACCGAGAAAAATACTGAAATGACACAATAACACGCCACGCGGACGAAGTCGCGGGCAAAAGCTATTATAAATATATGTCTTGTTCGCTTCCCTATTGATGTAACAATAATTCGATTCATGCGCAATACGTAAAATTTCTCGCATGAACCGACAAAAGTTTTGATACTGTTGATTGGCTAAAAGCACACCGCACTCGTATTTTCAGCCAATCAGCAGGAGACGCACTGACTTCAATCGATTTTGACGTTTGATAAGAACGCGATAAAATTTAGTCGCGTGGCGCATGCTAGGCAAGCTAGTCTGCCGTTTTTGTACAGTCGTTACGTAATCGATATTCGGCACCGTAAGGAGTCAAGTGTACATTTATGAACCCTCATTCTTAAAGTAAGGCTTATCTCACCTGCCAGCAGAGTGGTAAGCCAATGCATAATTGAAGACACAGCAGTGCCCATACACTGTTCGTCGTACCCTGAAGAGTTTCCTGCAATCTGCTAATTCGCCTGCCCATGCGCATCTCAGCAGCATTTCATCGCAGCTCGGAGCCAACTAGTCACAAAAATATGAAAGCATCAAAAATGCTTATGGAATTTATAGTAATAATTTGTAAACTTGGAAATGATAATGAAGTTTTCAGAGCAATACTTTAAAAGGAGTGAATTTGCAATTACCTAATGTTTAACTTTTAGGTGACAAGGAGGAGTAATGGACAGTGGGGGCATGTTTATTCCATCGTTATACCATACCCTATTCAGAATTCAGTTGGATTTTTATTATTTGAATTGTTGTTTAATTTGCTCATAGACAATCTAGTTTATTTAAAAATCGACAGGGAGGTAGGTACCTACTTGATGTTTTATTTTTTATCTGTTGCAATTATGCATGCATTCAAAAACTTGTCAAGTACAACGATAAAAATGGTTTGCCAACAATTAAATATAACCAAATATTATTTTCATTATTTCACCATTAGTGACACTCACGAAATAAAGATCCAGGACCAATTGATTCATGGATCATCAAAGTCACTCAAACAATTATCACAGACACATCATTAAGAGACACATTAAAACTTTTAAATCTGTAAACAACAAGTTTCCGAGAAACCACGAGCATCCATAGAATACCTGTTTCATCAATTCTACGATCATCTGTGAGTCTTCATTCGTCCTGAATTCTTCCTCGAATGGATACGTCATCATATCAGCGGCGTAGGTGAAATCTATCAGCTTCCCATGCTGCCATAGATATTCCGCTATGTATTCAACGGTCATATCTCGCCAGTATAAACTCGTGAGGTTTCTGAAGAAAAATGTTTATATTAAGAATGTACTAGTTTTCTACCTTACTACTTCGCTACTTTATCACCTTGACTGGGATGCCAATTGCATGTATATTTGTTATACCTCCCATAAAGAAAACTAATATTTAATTGCAAATGGATACACCTAAATAAAGTTCTCTTTTTCAATCTATTTTCGTTGTAGGTGTACGGTTCCGCCGAACTGAGAGGCAAGAACATTCACTGCAAACTCAGTTGTTATTGGCATAGTCATTCATGAACTAATGGAGAGGCATGAAATAAAATGATAAGTAAGAGAATCTGTTGATGATAAGCTTTTCGTAAATAGTTTTTATGGCAACAGTCCTATAATTCTGGACGGATCTTCGTCTCTGGTCATATCCATTCTCATTCAAATAGAACCCAAGGTTTGCCCCTCATAGGCAGCCAAAGGTCTTCGCTTGGTCGACATAAGCTCGGGGTTATGACCCCAAATCTCCCACTGGCTTTTGTCTATACAATTTATAATGGACTAGACGAATGTGCACATGGGTACCTATCCTTTCTATCATTTTCATTAGGCTTTATGAGTCCGTTGCTGGGCATAGACCGCTCCTATGGCAAGCTACTTTACTTTTCAATCTTCTTCATTTGGTCTGCACGTAGTGCAGGTATTTCAGTGAAAAATATTTTGGGAACTCAAAACGGCAGCATTTCAAAATATACATATGTCGAATTGTCACGTACTTGCTTAAAAATCAAGTCATAAATTAAGTGACATGAGTAGTTATGACCGATTTGGGTTATGCCCAATTCCAATATTTGAAAAACGAATCGTTCTAGTTACGGATAGTAATAAATTTTTCAAAGCATAAAAAAACGACCGACCGCCGTCTGATGACAGCTGATATGGAAAGTAAATTTGAAATTAGAATTAACGAGTCGTAAAAAAACGGACGGTCATTTTTGACACAATACGAATCGTTAAATATTGTAACCGGGTGTAAGGAACGTATGTTCTTTACTAAAAATAGAAGTACTTCCGCCGAGCTAGGTGTTATCTGCTCGGGGACCAAGGCCCAACTACCATTCTTGGTTTGTTGTATATATACTTAGTGGCGACGAAAACTCTGATATCGCGATGTAGGATATCGATGTCACGCATTACGTCTGGAGCGTTGTTTACTACGCCAATTCTGCTGACGCTGTATTTGTGTCGACTTGTAGGTCATGTCGTAGGTCGGCACACCGGGCAAAAGTCTATGTACTAAATGTGTGGTCAATGTACTACTAAAATGACATGCCGGCATCCAGACTTACTCATAGAATTTAGACGAGAGTCGTTCCAAGGCCTTTTTGCTGATCCTGTTGACGTTGCAAAGAGCAACAGCAGGGAAGTCTATCGATCCTATGGGGTAGGTGGATGATTCCTGTGTGACTATGAAGGGGCTGGAGAATGTTTGACCTTTCGTCCAGGTCATCAGGTAGAAGAAGGTACCACAGCTCATTATGAAAACGGATGTGTAAAGCAACCTGTTGGCAATGCCAGATTAGAAATACTTATATTTATGTTGCAGGAAGAGAAATTGAGGCATGCTAGGGACATTATCGTTAGATGTGCAGTTAAACACAATTGTGTAAATTTCTTTTCTGCGGCCTAAATTCTTTTTTTATTGGTTTAGTTATTTTTAAAAAAATGTTTCAGGTGAGGAAGGCACAATTTCCATGTTTTGTTAGTCATTGAGAATACACCAGCCATTGGTGTATTTCTCACCTAATAGTAAATGATGGTTTAATTCGTTAAAATCATAGATAATAATAACCTATTCGCCCTTGCCACGAAAGCTTACACGAAAGTACCCAAGTAATATTTATCAAAACATAGGTATGTACATAGTTTAAGCGAATTGTACTCCTTAGCAATGGGCGTTAAGGTTGACGAGGCGAAACGATTCAACGAACTATCGGTCTCAACATGTTCATTAGTCTCAACCTGAAGATGGGACAGCTCTCCAAGCCTGTAATGAAGTGCTGCCAAGCTTAAAAGTTACTAGCGTGCCACCACGGCTTCACAAGTGTACACACCGTTGTGTTTCACATTTTCATCGCTTCTACTAGTTGCAGGACTTGCAGGATAATGTGTTATAGCCTTAAAGTCTCCCTCGATAAATGGAATAGCCAGTCCTAAAAACCAGTCGTTTCTGAAATTAGGGCGTTTAAAAAAATCAGTTTATAAAACTCTCACCACAAGGTCTCGGCTGAAAAACAAGCGCTGATGCGGCATTGTGCTGCAGCAGCTCATGCTGAGGCTGGGACCTTTTGGCACATACCTTATCTATGTACCTACTATATTAATAAAAACTTGTGTAAGTCTATGTGTGCCAATTATTATTTTTTCTTTCTTTCTTTAGCTTGATAATATTATGTTGCGGTGGTTCTATTAATTTTCCAACAGCATTACCATTAAGACGATGAGGTCCCCCGGGCGGTTTTAGTAGGAAGGCCTGCCCATCTTAGGGCAGGGGAGTCCCATTCTTGCCGTCACCTCCCTCGGGTGACGGGACGGTGCGCCAAGCATTTCCCCCCGCCAAAAAACCAAAAGCTTTAAAATACTAGTATAGATTCCTAAATACCTATGTGGCAGTGTACACTCAGGTCGCCAGATATCCTTGACGCCAGCGATTCCGCATTGGTCCACGTACTCTCTGAGGGTTTTGAAGATACTCTTGCGTACTACGAGCTCAAAGTTTAGACGAGCTGGCGGTCGCTTTCTATATTTCTGCCACCATAACTGGTTTGGTGAATTCATTCTGTAATTAGTAAGTGTTCTATTTAACAGCACACGGATAGCTGAGTCATAAGCATGTTACTATGGACTTTGTACGATTAAAAACACGCCAGACTATACTTTTTAACCCCCGACGCAAAAACGACGGGGTGGTATAAGTTTGACGTCGCTGTGTGTGTCTGTCTATGGTATCGCAGCTCCCGAACAAATTAACCAATTTTGATTTTTTTGTTTGAAAGGAGTGTTATTGGCTAGGTTTGATAAAAATCGATCCAAGATGGCCGCCGTCTCAAAATTATGGATTGCATGTTTTAACACAACTCCCACAATATGGGTATCATGTAAAAGGGCTCAACCCGCAAAATATATTCATAAAAACAAATTTCAAATCTAAGATTGTTGCCGACGAAATGACGGATTTACTATTTCTTTTGTCACAACTCCCTTATTAAAGGCTTCAAATAAAAGGGATTTTATCACACTTTTTTATATCAGGGGTTTTTTAAATTTTTTGGACTTTCCTGATTCGACTGGATGCATATAAACTCCTCAAAAAACTTAGGAACTAACCTTAATTTTGTACCTTAATAAATCGCTTTTTAATGACAAAACTACCTAAATTGAAGGTACAGACAAAAGCACGTCAGACTACTTTGGACTTTGCACCGACCTTATGTCGGGCTCATAAGAACTAACATCGAACTGCAAATGTTTACCTTATGGTGTCGACCGTACTGAATATAATATATGCGTAAAAGGAAAAACTGTCTGACTGACATATCAAGGCACAGCCTAAACTTCTAAACGTAGGCACTTGATATTTTGCATGTAGGTAGATTAAAAAACTTAAAGCTTAGTAGCAACAGGATTTTGCAAAATTCCCACGGGAACGGGAGTTAGCGGGAAAAAACTTTTGTATGAAAAAATCTAAACCGCGTAAGGTAGATGTTTTCAATCTAGCATGCATGCATACCTTAGTAAATATAAACTTTTTCCCACACACACAAAGATTTCTCTTTAATAACACGCCACGTGGACGAAGTCGCGGGCAAAAACTAGTATATCTGTAAAGGTAATTCCAATAAATACTTGTGCAATAAAGTGACTATCAAGCTATAATGACTCGAACCAACTGACTCCATTCGTGTGAACTTTAATTTAATTGTCTGCGATTAGACTTAAAGAACCATTGATTCTAATCAGAGCTTTAAACAGTACCCACTGCTTATCTGATGCTAACATGCAAATGACAATTACAAGTGTGTATCTATGTAGTTATCTTTTAAAGTTTGACATGCAAACATTTTAAATTGAATCTTTTTATTTTGTTTAAATTCTAATTTTCTTTGAGAGCACCAATTTAAACTTTAACTGTAACAGATAGTCTGAAAGCTGCCAAAATTGTCACATCCTTTAATTTTTTATCAATTTCACAATCATCAAGTAGTTACCGTTAAAGTTAATTTGGTGCAACTGAACCTTATTCGTTAAATTAGTACCTACCTACTATTTAATCGTGGATTACGAAGATGTACTTAGGCTATTACTACTAGTAAAATATTCTATTATCTGTGCTATTACTAAGAACGGGACGTAGGTGCTGATAAACTTAATAACTTCAAAAATCCTTAAAAGGTAGGTAATAGGAAACACATCTCAAATAAACAAAACAAGTTAAAAAAATATAGTTCTTAAAATAAGAGGAACAATGGCTAAACTGGCACAAGGTAATATATTTTGTTAACTTTGGGAGAACTATACGAAAAATTAAGAGTCTATTGAAAGATGGTAGGGCCATCTACAAATAAAGTGTAAAGTTTTCCATAAACCCCTTCTCTTAAGACGTATCGAGCATGCTTTGCATTTAATACCGACTGCAAGAACGAGATGGCTCTACTTGTTCATGTTGCGCTTAATGAGAAATCTATTAGTATATAAAAATGAATCGTCTAATAAATTATAAATGAATCGAAAAATGTGTTGTTAAGCGCATAATTCGACAATGCTTGGACCAATTTTGTCAATTATTTTTAAAAATGTTCGTTCAAGTCCAAGGATGGTTTTTACGGCCAGAAAAAAATGGAATAATTGTAGGGAAAACTCTAAAGACAACCCTTTTCTTTTTCCAGTACGATCGTTTTTTAACTAAAATTAAGAGTAAAGCCACATTTCAAATCTTTTTGACAGGAAGAAGTCTGTTGGGTCCGCTAGTATCTAATAAATATCATATTACCGCTTGTGTGAAACCCCTTGATGTGCCTTGTGGGCCAAAAATGAAACTTTTCATTTGTGTATTTCATTTTTGAAGATAAGGGTGAAAATGAAAGTTCTGGAATTCAAAAATATTAAAACATTTAAAATAATTTAACGGGTCAAAACGCGACACCATTTTTATTTAGTAGTTAATACGAACTACTTACTTACATTTTGATATGTGAGAATGTGAGGGTGGATGAAGATTTGCAAGCTCCCCCGAACAGACGAAGGCGAGCAAGACCAGTCAGCTCGTGACCACGGTTGCAACCTAACCGAAACGTCGGGCAGTAAGCAGTTCGTATTAACTACTAAATAAAAATGGTGTCGCGTTTTGACCCGTTAAATTATTTTAAATGTTTAAAATGGAACGAGAAAGTCTTAAAGTTTAGGGGAAAAAGGGGCAATGAGAGTCAGATGACAATGGTGGTCAGCGTTCTAGTTCCTAGACGACAGTAGCTAAACAAACGAATATTGACCATAAAGACTCGTTACGTCACAACTCGCGGCCCCCCGATCGCCCGTCCAGTGCGCGTCCATCGTTTGCACAGGAAGGCCGTTGCGCAGTTCCGCGCTCATTTCATGTAATTTTACGTGTGCAGAAAATAAGTGGTGAGTACATCAATACATAAATTTTAAATACTTAGAGTAGATTATTGTGTGTCTTTAAGGTTATATTATTGATTTAAAAAAGATTTCTGGCATTTCAATAGCAAATTAATATTTCATTTATTTTTTTTTACACTTTTAGTACGATCGGGTAATAAGAGTCACTGCAGTGCGGTCAATGAGAGTCGACTCCAATTTGCCCGCAATCATTGAAAAATACTTATAATTAGGTAATTCTCATTTATTTCTATTTCAGAAATGCCAAAAATACGTGTCAGGTCCACAAATAAGGCTCAGTGGTCATCTGAAACACTATCAAAAGCTAAGGCTCTTATGAGGGAAGGGTACAGTGTGGGAAATGCTGCTAATGAATATACCTTTTTCAAGCCTCCAAAAGCGGTTAAAGAAGGACGATTCATCAGAACCATGTCTTGGACGACTCCTGTATTCACAGCAGAAGAAGAAAAGGCTTTTGCAGACCGGATAAAAAACGTATCTTCTATTAACCCAACCTGAAGTAATTGTTCAAGATACCCCAATCGTCATTTTATCTACATCTGCTCCAACAACTTCAATTCCACCTACATCATCTGCTATAATAGATCCAATGCCGTGTAAATCATCGGTTACAACAAATTTAACACCATTTCGTCGTCTGCAGAAATACTTCATATGCCATCAACATCATTCACAGCAGTTGATGCAATACCATCGACTTCGTCAGCAACGTGAGCCCTAGATCTGCTTTCATTACCTATCAAAATGATTCCCGAAAAGCCCATAAGAAGAGGACGGATGAAGCAACATGCAAAAATTATGACATCAACAGCTGTCAAAGATAGCCTTGTTGAAAAAGAAAATAAGAAAGCATCTAGAGCAGCAAAAGGAAAAAACAGAAACCTAAGAAAAACACTGCGAATAAGGCCAAAAGGCGCATGCTTCAAAATCTAAACAGTTCTTCAGAATCCGATATTAGTCTTAATCAGACATGTGACGATGATGAAGACGACGATTTGAATAAATGTTTAGTATGCGATGAGTTTGGTCGCAACAACGAATTATGGTACAGATGCACTGTTTGTGGCTTATGGGCACACGCTAGGTGTACATGATGGGACTCGCCAAAAGGTTACGTATGTGGCATTTGTTAGGGTAGGCTGACTCTCATTGTCTTCATAGTGACTATGATTGCCCTCAGATATGGACAATGGTGGTCAAAGACGTTTTTTTTTTAAAGTTTATTATTAATTAATATATGATTCCAAAGGTAATTAAACTGTCTGAGAATGAAAGTGTAATAATTAAAATACTTGAAACGTTAATTAAAATAAAGATAAAGTAAAAATTGTGTGTTTTATTCCATATCTTGCTTAAGTGACTCCTATTACCCCCTTTTACCCTATATTTCAAAAATGTTGTTTTTGTGCAATCTGGTAAAACTTTACGATGCGTTACAGGGACGGGAGGGGGTCTTTCTCACAACAGGTTAACTAAATTAAAATTGGTAAAAAACCTTCAATATTTGCGCTACGTAATACTTGAACGCTCTCAACCCGTATTAGGCGGCTACGCCTAAAATTGCTCTTTTGTTTATTTATTTCGTATCGATGTAAAGTAATTAAAGTCAAAATCTTTTTATTCATGAAGATTACGTTAGTAACCTTCTGAATCGTCTCTATACAAATAAAATAATGCTTCCTCTACTTGACGACTGACCGGAACCTTGTTTCGAGATGTTTTTACAATATACGCGCTTACAATATATTTGACGGTGAAGTCAAACTAACGGTTAAGTTGTACTACAATGGCAGCACTTGTCGATTCCAGGGCAATTGTGCGTTTTTAATATCATAATCAAAAATCGGCCAAGTGCGAGTCGGACTCGCCCATGAAGAGTTCCGTAGCAGCAACTACTACTACTTGTACTTGTACTTGTACTTGTAGCCGCTACTTGTAGCGGAATATAAAAGTTTATATGGGATTTGATTGAATTAAAGGTTAGGAAGAGTCACTTGCGCAAACCATTCAAATTAGAAAAAAAAAAGATTTTGGAAACCTCAATATCATTTTTGTAGACCTAGCCATAGATACATGCGACAGGTATTGGTAGAAAGAAAAAAAAATAGTTTCTGTTTTAAGTATGGGGAGCTACCAAATGTATTTTGTTTTTTTTTTCTATTTTAGTAAAAAAATCTTAACGGTTCACAGAATACATCTACATACCAAGTTTCAACGGTTTACCTACGTCTTATAGTTTCGGAAAAAGTGGCTGTGACATACGGAAGGACAGACAGACAGATATACAGATAGACATGACGAATCCATAAGGGTTTTCTCTTTTGCCATTTGGCTACGGAGCCCTAAAAACGTAGTCACAATGCGCGCAGGGTCGCACGCCTACTTCCGTCATGGTGGACTAAGGGTGTAATGGCAAAAATACTCAGTTCCACTATGATATGTATGTTTAATAAACATTGTTTATGGATGTCTGTATGTTTGTTACTCTTTTACTAAAAATTTAATGAATTTTATAGTAAGAACATATTTATATTTATTTAATAATGGTACATCATTTCCACTAGATTCCGATTCAGTTTTGAATCATTGCTATTGGCAACCCTGACGATGACCTAACAGACCTAAGCTATATAATTATTTGTAAATAGGTATATTTTACATAATATACTTCTTTGCAGATTATTTTTCTAATGTTTATAGAATTTAATCGGGCATTTTATGTAAAATCATAAACTTCTTCCTCCCAAGTTAGGGGTTTATATGTTCTTTTATTAAAGGAATTTAAAAAACGGATTTATTTAGTATACTTTATATCCTTTATATACTAAAGCAGAGCTGCCGATTTATTTAGTAAGTGACTAAAAAAATCGGCAGCTCTGCTTTAGTATCTTGTTTAAAATGAACTCAAACGACAATCACTGTTTGTTTGAGTGGTATTACTTCGTGAGAAAATTGTTTATATATTAAAGCAGCACCGTGGCGGTTACGAGCGAAACTCCTGAAAACTGTCACTGGGCATAGTCTAGTTTTATAAAAAGGAGACCAGTACTTGTTGTCTGAGTCCACCCCTGTCCTTTATATCAAAGGAATATTAATTACAATCCTTTATTGTTACCCTTTGTTGGTAACACCAACAATTAATCCAACAATTAATTTATTATTTTTTTTCTAGTGACAACACTGACTTCCTTTTCCGCTCTCTCTCTGTTTTCTGATTGTAACGTGTGCATGTGCGTGGGAATAAATTACTAAATTTAATTCGATTTAATAAGTTTTATTGGTGCAGCGATTCCCCATCGACCTTACAAATACATACAGTTAACTCTATATAAGCAACAAACAAACTTTCGTTAACTCTTGATGAATAGAAACGGTTGCTATTGAATGAATTAACGAAATTGCTTAATCACTACATACATAGTATAAAACAAAGTCGCTTTTTCTGTCCCTATATCCCTTTGTACGCTTAAATCTTTAAAACCACGTAACGGATTTTGATGCGGTTTTTTTAAATAGATAGAGTGATTTAAGAGGTAGGTTTTTATTTGCAATAAAGAATAGAAAAGTCAATATTTCTAAGTATTTACATTAGATCCGTGCGAAGCCGGGGTGTGTCGCTAGTTGATTAATATAATAATAGGCAATAAGCACACTTTATTACAAAAACTGGTTATAAAACCACTTTTTAAAATATCTAGCAGTACCTAGTTTTAATATTTGACGAAATCCGTAGTTGAGAGGCGAGTGGCCTGAACTTTGGCGTCGCGCTAGCTCTGAGGTCCCGGGTTTGAACCCTGGTTGGGTCAATTTGAAAAACGAAATTTTCTTTATTGTCTCGGGTCTTGGAGTTGTGGTACCGTCGTTGTTTCTGATTTATGTAACACAAGTGCTTAAGCTAGTCACCATAGAATCAGAGCAATGTATGTGGTGTTGTTTTTTTTATTATTTATTTATTTAGCTTTCTGAAGGGAAAGTTCAAAGAGTTGCATTTAATTTTATTTTAGTTAACACTAGCTGTAGCCCGCGACTCTGCCTGCGATATGTAGGGATATAAAGTATCCTACATATTAATCTAGTATGGCATCCAAATCAGTTAAGTACTTTTTCGTGAAGGAGTTACAAACAGCTACATTCTAAGAAACTTTCGCGTTTATGATATTGGTATGCTACTATTCATACTAGTAGTACTAGGCAGTGGCGCCCTTAGGGAGTGGCGAAGAGGGCAATCGCCCAGGGCCTCGTTCATATTCATATTCATATTATTTATTGCACTCCATAAGTAAGTAATGATGTTACATGTAGTTTCTTAAAAACTGAAAGTACAAGTTGTGGACCCTGGTGTGCACGGCAAAGTTAAGAGAAGATTGAGTTTTATGTTTGAGAGCAATTTGTGATAAAAGAAATAAATTAAAAATATTCTTTGTAATTTGTAATTTTGTTGGTACATATATGATAATTATATAATTATTACTTGTCCTGTAGGTAGTCTTTAATTGTGGAAAAATGTTTCTTAATTAAATGTTCTCTAAGATGTTGAATAAATATGTGTTCTTGAGATATATTCAAAGCAAATAAAAAAAAAGTTATTAAGAACGATTTACACTAAGAAAAAGTCCCAAATAACAATTTTTAAATTGTACATCTCTGTTTATTAAAATTGTAAATCTTTTAACGTAAAATATTTTTTATACTCAATTTTTTTACCTTAAAATGTCCTGACAACATGATAGACAATTCCGCAAATTTAGTATGTTACAAACCAAACAATCAGACCTACTTTATCGAAGGACAAAGGGCATCGCAAGACCTGCTTTCTAAGGGCCTCGCAAGACCGGCTCGCTAGGGGCCACGCAAGACCTCGCAAGTTTTAATTGCAAGAATTAAAGATTAACAATTAATTGGTAAATGTAACCACAACAACTAACAATTAATCAATGGTAATTGTGAAAAAATATAATTAACAATTATTTAATTGTTAACTGTATTAGTAACAATTATTTTTAATAAATTAATGAATTTTTTAATTAATTAATAAAATTTAACAAACAATTAAAAATTAATGAAGTTTTAATTGTTTTGTTAAATAAATATGTTGGCAAGAAGTAAAAGACCGATGTAAATAATAATCAATACCTTTTTTTGTATATTTGGAATTATACATAAGAATTTTTTTTTCTTGTATATAGTGATGTGTAATACTATATATTATTATAAAATACATCATTTGTGTATATAACAATAAAAAAAGACATTTTCGTTAACATATTTTCTAAAGTCTTATTTAAATTGTTAGGCTATACTCTGAAAATATACTTGTCTCACTTATAGCTTAATTTTCCTAAATCATTAATAATTTCATTTTGATACAGAAAGTTAATTGTTAGTTTTAATTGTTTTATAAAACAACTAAAAAAGTTAATTGCATTTATTTTAATTGTGAGTTGCAATTGTCACACGTTAATCAAATTAATTTAATTGCAAGGTGCAATTAAAAGTTCAATTGCGATTAATTTAATTGCAATTACTTTTTTAGTCAATCAACAAGGTAATTGACAAATTAATTAATTAAAGCCCAACACTGCCTGCTTGCTAGGGGCCTCGCCTGCTTGCTAGGGGCCTCGCAAGACCGGCTCGCTGGGGGCCTCGCAATAGGTAAGGCCGCCGCTGGTTATGTATACTAGGTTACGATTTAGTTCGGTTGCGGGCGAATCCGCGCGCAAGTACTGAAATGAAATGAAATGATTTATTTCTGCAAGTGGATTTACAATAAATTCTTTTGCACGTTAGTTATTTTTTCCTACCAGCGCCTCGACGTTGGTTCTGTTGAGAAGAAGCGCCGCAACAAACTTAACAGATATCCTCTTTTAAAACAAATTATAAACATAACTACAAAGTAGAAGTAGTAAGATAAATACGAAGTAGATGTTATTTTTTATTACTAGCTGTGCCCGCGACTTCGTTCGCGTGGACTACATCCTTTCATGGTCGGTTTTACCCCTTTCTCCCCTAATATTCGAAACAAAAAGTAGTCTATATTTTAATCCAAGTTTCGAGCTATATTTGTGCCAAATTTCATATCTCTAACTTCAAAAATAAACATTTTTCCATATAAACTTTCAAAGGTGGTATTACCCCCATCCCGCCGTATTTTCTAATAAAAAGTCTATGTCCGTTCTTGAGATTCAACGTATACCTATACCAAATTTCATCAAAATCCGTTCAGCCGTTTAGGCGTGAAAGAGTAACAGACGGACAGACAGACAGACAGACAGACCGACAGACAGACAGAGTTACTTTCGCATTTATAATATTAGTATGGAAGTATGGATATGGATGAAAACACTACTCATAATCAAATCCTAAAACAATTAAATGGTGTAACAGATATATCATACCATATTGTGGGTACCTATCTGCAACATTATGTTTAGGTACAACCGTATCAAAAGTTATGTTATGGTGTTCTTTTTTTTTTCACAACTGACTATAGATGATGACCGCACATGATCTTTAATAATAATCATAAATAAATAAATATTGCACCACAACACATATAAATGCTTTGATCCTGTGGTAAGTAGTTAAAGCGCTTGTGTTACAGAAATCAGAAACAACGACGGTACCACAACACCAAGACTCGAGCCAATATAGAAAGTTCGTTTGCCATTTTGACTCGACCGGGAATTAATTAAATAAATAAATGCGCCAGACAACCACACCAATCAACTGATCTCAAACTAAGTTTTTCCCTTGTACTATGAGTACCAGACGACTAATCCTAACTGGGGGCGTCATCCCAGTACACCCAGACCCAAGTCAATTTAGAAAAAATCGTTTTCCAAATTGACCTGACCGAATCGAAACCGGGACCTATCGCGCTTTGGCCGCCTACCTTAGCCACTGCGCCACCGAGGTCGTCAATTGTCAATTGAACTCGGGACCTCAGATATGGCGCGACGTCAAAGTTCGGCCCACTAGCGTCTTAGCTACGTAAGTCGTCAGGCAGCACGGCTTTCTTGAATCTCTTGACTCCTCTACTTGAATACCTGTACATATAAAGAAGATGAGTTTAGAAAGGGATGGATCATCTTGACGCTCACTCCATATAAGCCGCGTTTATATAACAATAAAACAAAGTCTCACCCATCAAACACTATGCAAAACGGCAGACATCACAGATAGTGCATTTGAATATCGAACATTCATTGCACAGTGGTCCATTATAAGAGTATCGATGCGCATACGACGCGGTTATTATACCGCGTTCCACGTAGCTCGTAAAATTTGAATAAAACCTTTGCTGACTGCACTATACGTACGCGAAACTTTTTAAAACTATTAACATGTTTATAATGCGTTTTACGATTCCAGATTGGCCATAATAATGCAAGCATCTACGGCGGCCGAATGGCTGAAACTTAAATGGCACTCGTAATAAATGAGGAAACTTAAATTGAACATTAAATTTAAGTTGTTGGACATAACATGCTTGCTGGATGGTTTTTGGTGTTATGAAAAGGCTTTGATGAAAATGGAAATGAGTGGTTTAACTCTGATTTAAATTTTCGACGTGCAATAAAAAGGAGCGTTTTGACCTGGAGTTAAGTTAATATTGATTTTATAAGCGTAAATATTTTTTTATATTATACTTCAAAATTTATTGACGACCTCCGTAGCCGAGAGGCGAGCGGGCCTGACTTAGGCGAGCGCCATCTCTGAGGTTCCGGGTTCGATCCCCGGTCGGGTCAATATGGGAAACGAACTTTTCCATATTGTCTCGGGTCTGGGTGTTGTGGTACCGTCGTTGTTTCTGATTTCTGTAACACAAGTGCTTAAGCTACTTACCACAGAATTAGAGCAATGTATGTGATGTTGTCCAATATTTATATTTATTTATTTATTAAGATTGACTTCATCCCACCTGATGTTAAGTGGTAATGAGGTCCTAGCTTAAGGACGACAAGTACAGCATAGTAAACTTGTTACTGGACTTGTCACCCTTACCTTGAAGGCTTAACCCCTGCCACTAATGTAGGACCGCCCCCTGGAGCTTTGGAATCCTTACTCACATGCAGGAACAACCAACCCAGAAGTAATTGTTATTTGGCTGCGGTCTTCTGGGAGGTATTTCACCAGTCGGGCTACTTTAGTTTGAGCGATAAATCGTTATGCCATACCTCTCTTAATCTTTTAATCAATTGTAAGCATTACTGATATAATCTAGATGAAATCCAAATTTCAGGTTTGAAAGTGTGAGTGTGTCAGGGCTGTGCGTTGATAGATCACTATGTCAGTCAGTCAGTCACCTTTGAGTTATACATATATATTTAGATTGCAGTTCGCATCCAATCTAAAAAAAAACACGAAGATAGTCTGATGAAGAAAAATGGAATTTATGGTTTTAGGCTTGTCTATGCGTTTCTTCAAAAATACGTTTTGTACGAACTTTACGGCGACTGCGGTGCAAGTAAAAAAAAAACTGATTTTGTAAAAAAATTAAAAAAGATTGAGATGTAAAAATAAATGCTGTTTTTATATAAATATCTAATAGTATGACGATTTATCGATAATTCGACGATTTATACGATTATCTAACTTGTACTCATTGTGGTAAGGCTGAAATTGTACATAGATTTGGAATGTTGTTAAAAGTAACAATCAGTATTTTGACATTTAAAAGAAACAGAAAAAAATCATGTCCTTTGAACAGTTACAGAAAAAATGGTTGCTTCAATATCTTGGGAATTTCTCAGTTGGAAGAGTTCGAATCCCACACCGTACCTAAAGGTAGATTAAGGTCTTTTGTTTCTTTATAATTTTTGATGTTAGCTAGTGCGGAGCGCGTAATCACATCATAGTATAAAAACACCGCGATTTGAAAAGTATGAAACAAGAAAATATTCTGGCCAAAAATGGTTATGTGGGTACCTACTTACTTACAAACTATACTTTATCTTTCTTTAATTAAAACTAATTTTCTACGTAGATTTTTGGTGTGTTTGATACATCCAGAATTCTCAGGAAAACCGTGGTCGTATGCTGTGCCCTAAGAAGTTGAAACTCGTTTAATTGACATGTTGTAATGAATTTTGTATTGATAGAGTAAGTAGAAGTGTGTGACCGATTGTGATGAAATTTGGTATGTAGAAAGCTGACATCCTAGATTAACATATAAGCTCTAGACGCTTATAACGATACCGCATTTATCAAATTATGTTAAGGTTTAGAAGTTCCGGTGGATCATTTTTGAAATTGTGACTAATATTTTTTGGTAAATGTAAACAAAACTGAATGCAAAATCTAAAGTTATATATATATTTGAAACCAGCTAATCAAGCCCTTTCATTTGATATCAAACACGATATCATTAAAAAATATGTATTTTTGACGTCATGACTTTTAGCTTTAGTAGACTTTTATCGTGACGTCTTATATCTTAACCAGCGGATGATTGAGACGCTTCTAATGATACCTCATTTGTCAATTTCTGTCGAGTGGTTTTGAAGCTACGATGGATCATCTGAACATACATACATACATACATACCGGTCAAAATCATAACCCTCCTTTTCGCTTCGCCGTAGTGGGGTAAAAACAAAGTCGCTTTTTCTGGCCCTATATCCCTATGTACGCTTAAATCTTATTAAGATATTTTTTAAGAGAGATAGGGCATAGCGATTTATCGCTTGAACCGAAGCAGCCCAACTGGTGAAATACCACCACCTTACAGAAGACCGCAGCCAAATAACAATCACTTCTGTGTTGTTGTGTTTCTGCGTGAGAGTACGGTTTCCAGCGCTCTTGGGAGGTGTAAGGGCGACAAGCCCAGTAACAGCTTTATTATGCTCTACTTGTCGCTTTTAAGCTAGGACCTCATTTCCACTTAACATCAGGTGGGATGAGGTCAATCTTGAAGTGTAATATAAAAAAAAGTCTTTAAAACTACGCAACGGATTTTGATGCGTTTTTTTTGACAGATGATGACTATGATGAGTGATTCAAGAGGAAGGTTTATATGTATAATCCATACATATTAATGTACAGAAAAGCCGACTTACTTTCACCCGCGCGAAGCCGGGGCGGGTAGCTAGTGCACTATCATTTTGCATTTATAATATATATAATTAGCATTTTGCTAACCCAGCACTCGCAAAGGTTATTGCAACCCACAGAACTGCCATGAACTGGTCGGTAAAAAAGTCTCTGAGATCAAACGAATTTGTACCCCTATTTTAGATCAATATTTGCTTAAATTACCTACCTGTTTAATAGATACGTGTTAAATGATTATCTGGTGCATTATTAATCTGTGTCCTTAAACCCGTATAGCTGGCATTTTCATTCGCAACCAATTAAGCTGTATTAATACTATTAATGTAAGTACCTACAGATTATTCTGTAGGCCGTTTTTTAAAGGGAGGAAATTTTGAGATTTGCGGAATCGTCGCGTGAGAGAGTCAACATGACAAAAAAAAATTAATAATTCATACTTTATTTTGAGCCTATCGGTGGTTGACAATCTGATAATATCCACCACCGTAACTCGACAATCCCTGACTAAGGGTATTTTTAAAATGAGAATCCGTAAATTCTTCTGTTCTTCCCCCTCTAAATAGAATCTCGTTTGCTTAACTTGATTTTCTTTATGTATTCACATGTTTGCTTATATATTATAGTTGTTATTATTTTATTTTGTTTTATTATTATATTAATTTACCATGTACCTTTGTATGAATATTCTATTATGGTGTTTAATTTATTGCTTTTTATTATAATTCATTTTGTTAGACATAGCCACATTTTTACTGTTACCGCACCCATAAACGAACTATCTGCATGACCCAACGGTTGACTGGTAGAGAATGCTTCTAGCATTAAGTCCGCCTTTTGTACTTTTTATTTTGTGCAATAATGTTTTTAAATAAATAAATAATATCGATTTGAAAAGTGCTCGATAAAATTTTGTCACGAGTAGCATCCTTAGCCTGAGTAGTCAGAACTAAACGCATACTACTAGTTCTTGAAGGAGTCGATTCGCACGCGTTTAAAAAACATTCGTGCGAAAAGTCTTGCGGACTTTAAATATTTTACTATTATAATAAAAATATATATAATATAAAAATATAAATTATTATAAAAAAATTTGAAAATCAATTAGGGTGCCAAGGTGTCTTCAATTCCGTGGTTTTCAATAATTTCTGCAACGAATGTATCATGGGCCGCTAAGTAAGTGGTTCTATAGATATTCGGCAGAGGGCACTTACCGGAGGCTAAGAAGTTGATACTCAAATAAGAAACCCATTGCGTGGCACTCGCCTTCTCCTCTTGTCTACCGCTTTGTACAAAAGCTACCACAAAATATCCTTCCTCTGACTACAAATGAAAAACACTATCGGTGCCCAATTTTAATAGGGTGTAGATATTTTACAGTTTACGCGTTTACAATATACTCGTATTTGTGAACGCGTAAATTGTAAAACATCTACGTTGAAGTCAACGTAACGGTTAAGTTGTACTACAATGGCAGCACTTGTCGATTCCAGGGAAATTGTGCGTTTTTAATATCATAATCAAAAATCGGCCGAGTGCGAGTCGGACTCGCCCATTAAGAGTTCCGTAACAGCATGTAACTTATTATAAAAGTTGATATTGGAGTTGGTGGAATTAAAAGGTAAATTGCGGTTTGGAAGTGACACTCGAGCAAACCATTTAAATTAGAAAAAAAAAGATATTAAAAACCTCAATATCATTTTTGGAAACCTATCCATTGATGAACCACGCGTATTGGTTGAAAGCACAAACCATTTTTAGTTTCTGTTTTAGGTATGGGAAGCTTCTACATTTTTTGTTTTTATTTTTGTAAAAAATCTTAATGCGGTGCACATAATACATCTACATACCAAGTTTCTACAGTATAGGTCTTATTGTTTTGGAAAAGTGGCTGTGCTATACGGACGGACATACAGACAGACAGTTACACAGACAGTCAGACAGACAGTCAGACAGACAGTCAGACAGACAGATAGACAGACAGTCATACATACAGTCAGACAGACAGTCAGACAGACAGATAGACATGAAGAATCCACAAGGGTTTCGTTTTTTGCCATTAGGCTACGGAACCCCTAAAAAAGTAGTCACAATGCGCGCAGGGTGGCACGCCTACTTCCGTCATCGGGGGGTGGACTAAGGGTGGGATGGCAAAAATGTTAATTTCTACTAATATTATAAAAGTGGTTGTCAAAATTTATTGATGTCTGTAGTAATAAAATTAGATCTTGAATAAAAGAAAGAAAGAAACACATATGCTGGCCACAAAAACATTACAAATACAAGAAAATATATAGGTAAATTTAAAGACATGGGACATGTAACACACAAAAATACAAAAAAACACGAGACATTCAAAGTATTCTTTGGACATAAGGTTAATAATAGTACTTGATTCCCACTAGATTCCGATTCTGTTTTGAAACATTACTATAGGCAACCCTGACGATGACCTAAAAAAGCTATAAAATAATTTGTAATATTTTACATATACTTATTAGCATTATTTTTCTTATTTTTAACACGCTTTTATTAGCTTGGGTTGTATGTATCTATGTAACGGAATCTTTGAATCTTAATTTGACCCACTTCCCGGTCTTTGATTAAGATGAAATTTTGCAGACGCTCTGAGTTCTGATGACAATACATGACTAGCTAAGAAACGTCATTACAAATCCAATATGGCGGCCTCCCCAAGATGGCGAACTGACTGTTTGAAATGCACTTCCATGATATGGGTATCAAAAGAAAGGGTTTGCTGTCAGGAATACGAAAAAAATAGTCACGTGATTCAAATCCAATATGGCGGGCGTCCAAGATAACGGACAGGCTATTTGAAATGCACCCCTATGATATGGGTATTAAATGAAAGGGTTTGCTGAATGGGATACGAAAAAGAATTATATAATTATTGATACATGAGAAAACTAAAAAGTAGAAAATAAAAATAATAGTTTAAAAAACTAAAAAACACGCTTTTAGCTCGCACTAAAAATTACAAAATAATTCAGACATTTAAGAAAGAAAGCGTGGAGCGTTTTGTCCAAAAAGAGTAAAGATAACATAAACGCTCCACGCTTTCTTTCTTAAATGTCTGAATTATTTTGTTTTTTTAGTGCGAGCTAAAAGCGTGTTTTTTAGTTTTTTAAACTATTATTTTTATAGAGAACCTACGGGCAATTTTGTGGAAAATTATAAATGTCTTCTCCCTAAGTTAGGGATTCGATATGTTCTTTTTTTAAAGGAATTAAAAAAACGGATTTATTTAGTAAGTGACTAAAAGAATCGGCAGCTCTGCTTTAGTATCTTGTTTAAAATGAACTCAAACGACAATCACTGGTTGTTTGAGTGGTTTTAATTTGTCAGAAAATTGTATAGATATTATAGCAGCCCGGTGCTGCTATAATACTAGCGAAACTCCTGAAAACTATCACTTCGTAATACTATTCGACTACCCGTTATTAATAATAATCTAGTTCAAAACAAAGGAGACTGGCACTAGTTGTCTGAGTCCGCCCCTGTCTTTTATATTAAAGGAATATTAATAACAATCCTTTATTGTTACCCTTTCGTTAACTCTTTGTGAATAGAAACGGTTGTTATTGAATGAATTAACGAAATTGCTTAAATGATTTTTATTTTATAAAAAGCAATAAGTACACTTTACTATTAAAACTGGTTCTAAAACTAGTTTTTTGGTTATAAATCTGGATGTGAGGCAAAAATTATAGAAGGTATGATGATGAAATCTGGTATACTTTTGATCAACAGCTAGTGTACTTTTATTTGCGAAGATGAGCATTTTAATTTGCAATTAGGGCTCTACTTTGATACCATTGTGTTTTATGAAGTTCGATTCCAGATTGACACATTTACTATCCTATCCTATATTAGTCATGCTCACTAAAATGTCACTGGGGTGGTGGCGCTATGTGGCGGGTCGTTACATTCCCTTCAATATGGTTGAGTGAAGCGATGGCTGGCACATACGTCATGCTTGTGAACAGGTGCCACCTTTGGGGCTGGTCTGCTCCAGCTTACCTCTTAAAATAAAATAATACTTCATGCTTTTTTCACTCATCAAAATAAAACTATATGACTTGGTCCAAAGTGTTCTTCACATAGTTATAAGTTAGATACAGCTACTGTAACTTATCTGCTGAGTTTCTTACCGGTGTCTTCTCGGTAGATATAGGTTCCGAACCGGAAGTATAATCACATTGCATTGTATTCAATGACGATTCAAAAGTGTTATATGTAACCTACTTGAATAAGGAAATATTTGAGTTTGACGACCTCCGTAGCCGAGAGGCGAGCGGGCCGGGGTTTTCGGGTTCGATCCCCGGTCGGGTCTATATGGGAAGCGAACTTTTCAATGTTGTGTCGGGTCTGGGTGTTGTGGTACCGTCATTGTTTCTGGTTTCTGTAACACAAGTGCTTAAGCTACTAACCGCAGAATCAGAGCAATGTTGATATTGTCCAATATTTATTAATTTATTATTTATTTATTTACTATCAATAGAATCAATAGGTCATTACAGGACGACTAATGATCTTTTTAGGCTCACGATTAAGTTTGTCAAAGATATATCACCGTCCTTATTTTCTCATGGGTGAACTCTCACCTCTACTCTCTCTTAGGGCGCTCAGACTTGTACGGGCGCTAGAAAGCTACCCTGAGGTACATCTGAATGTATTCCCCTAAATCGATGTATTGGTACCTATACGCTTTTACAGAGGCGCTGGCGGAAATTCGTCCAGGGCGCCAGTAATGCTAGAACCGGCCCTGCTTAAGGTGACTACTTACCTATTATGCCCCGTCTGAAATCTCTGTTTGTCGGTTTTAACCTCGAGGTATTCGATTGCCGGTTCGGGCTAAGTACCTGACTTTTCGAATATAGATAGTTCGAGTTTGTAGTCGCTAAAATACGTGCTTGGCAAGCCGTGTAAATAATAGGGGATCTTAACTGGATAGTCCACTGAAGTACAAGAGTCAATAGTACAATTTTTTTGATAACTGTCAAACACGATTTTCTGTAAAGACAGCAATCTGTGACGTCACAAATTTTACTTACCAACAGTGACTATTAAATGATTTAGTAGCATTTTAAAAAATATTATTGTAAAGATACGTCATTCATTTTAAACCTTCTATATTGCCGATAGAACATAGATACTTCAAATTATATATAATTTTGCATGGTGCCGAAATCCCAATCAAGCCAAGTTCCCATTTTTGTAACGATGACTTTTGATGGTGGAGGCTTTTGCCTTAGTAGGTCATTACTTAAGCTGACACTTTTTTCTTTACCACCAATAAATTATCACATCAAAACGAAAAGTTACCTGACGTAACGTGCGATCAAAAAGTTTCTTGAATAAAAATGTGACTCACACATTATAGTAGAGTACGCTGCTCGTGGCGCGCACACAGGCGCACGACGCATCGCGCGACGTGCAACGCGCGCGTGTGCGTTGCGCGCGATTTTAACTGCACGCATGGCGAGCATTTGTTACTGTGCCGATAATTTTACAAGTAAGAATTACTATGACTGTTCAATTGAAGGTAGGAGACAGTTTTCCTAGATTTTCTATTTTTAATTTTTTTAATAAAGGTCGCTTTACGTATTTTAGATTTGTTGCCTGCAACATTTTTCAAAAACGAAACGATAATAGTGTTCGAAATAATTGTAAAAAAAATATATAAACAATTTTGCACATTCCCTAAGAATTTTTATGTTTAATGATGATTTAAATTATAATCATGTTATGTATGATACATTTTGATCATTAACATTGATCATGATCACTGTCAAACTCATCCGAAAATGTTGGATCGATTTGGATAAAAAGTTCCTAGATAGTTTGAAATGAAATTGAAGCTCGTAGATAATAGTGTTTTTAATGTTAGGTCTACAACTCTGTTATGACTGCTAGAATATTTTCTGGGCGATTTACACAGGAGACACAGGAATTAACAAATTATTTTATGTAGAGTATCGCTGTTATTTCTTGTATTTTTGGTAGCGTTCCTTGTCTAATCCATCATTATTATGTTTATCAGAATTGCACCTGTTTGCACCTCCTTAAATTAAGCAGAAAAACAACACAATAGCCGCAATCCGGGCATCAGACCGCCTCAGAGTTCCGACGCATCTTTACCGTCAAATTCATTACAGAGGACGCAGCGCAGATAAAACTAAAGTGCAAGGAATTGCATACTTGCACCGGCACTGCAATAAATGCAGTAGCGATGCGGGGCGCGGGGCGGGGCGGGGCGGCCGCGCTCAGTCGCCCCGAGTGCCCGCGCCGCGACGCACGTCTCCGCGAAACGGTCGCCATCTATTCCGCCATGGTTTCCGTGGGCGCGTGGAGGCGCCGCGCGCCCGACGACTGCGAGGAGCGCTCCGAGCCCGGCGCGTCCAGCTCGGGCGTGCCGCGCGCCCCCCCTAACTGCGCGCGCTGCCGCAACCACCGGCTCAAGGTGGAGCTGAAGGGCCACAAGAGATACTGCAAGTACCGGTACTGCACATGCGAGAAGTGCCGGCTGACCGCCGACCGGCAGAGGGTGATGGCTTTGCAGACGGCCTTGCGGCGTGCCCAGGCGCAGGATGAGGCGAGAGCGCGGGCGTTGGAATCCGGCCATCAGCCTGCCCAGGGGATCGAGCTCGACCGCCCGGAGCCGCCGGTCGTTAAGGCGCCTAGAAGCCCTGTGGTGCCTCCCCCTCCGCCGAGGTCACTGGGATCCGCTAGCTGCGACTCCGTGCCTGGGTCCCCAGGGGTGTCTCCGTACGCTCCGCCGCCACCGCCTCCGTCCGCCCCGCCGCCACCCAACATGCCGCCCCTGCTGCCGCCCCAGCAACCCGGTTAGTAACATTTATAGTGTGTTAGAATCGTCTATACTTACTTGAGTAGGTACGTAGGGAGGTGACATTTGAATTCATAAGATAAGCGCAAACAATGTTTTGTTTTGTTTTTTTTTTCATTCCATGAAAAAGGACGTCAATTTGTGTTAAAGTGGCTAGCATTTCAGAACATTTTCTTAAATATAACTCTGTTGCAATGTAAATTACAGTCCAAAAACCGACCCGCGTTTAGCTCAACAACTTAATTAAGTCAGCAATCCAATTTTTAAAATAAAAGCAGTTACCATTTTTGACCGCAAGCATTTACGCACTTTCTTAATTTATCCAGTACATAAAAGTAGTGGAAATATCTTTCTGCGCTTCTGATTGTGATACGAAATATAATTTCAATGCAACGCAAAATCGTATCTTCACACATTTAGAACGGTCTAAATAGTACAGGAGGTAGGTAACTACTCGTAACACTGCTATTAGGTCAGTAACTATTTATTTATCTGTGGTTCGGTATTAGATGAGTGACACATTGATATAATCGAATTTATGTGACTGATCGGATTAGAGACATCAGGAGCGTCTTTAAGCTTCGGAAAGGTCGTTTTTTATGTTACATAATTGGCAACTAGACTCCTCCAGGGAACTCCAATTTTGTAAGTGTCGCGTAAATTTCCATTTTTAACCGACTTCATCATCCGGCGAATATATTTAATCTCTACAGCCTATAAATAAAATAGGAGTGTCTGTTTGTAATATCGATTTAACCGCTTTTTACTACCTGCATATGAATATTATGTACGTGGTGTCTATGTGACCAACTGAAGATGTCTGCCGCGTCCTGACTGAGTGTTAAATCTATGGCGAACTCAGGCAGAATGTGGAGATAAAAATAAACAGGAAAATAATTAAAAATAGTATAAACGAAATCATTGGAGATTAAAATAAAAGAAATATATTTTTACAGTATCATAAGAAATATAGTGCAAAAAATTTTAGGAAAAAATTAAACGTAACAAAACAAATAAGAAAAATAATGTAACATTAAAGTAGACAAGGACTCTGTTAAAACATGCAGAGGATAAATTAGAGGAGCCCCAAAAATTGGGACTCAGGAAAAAAAAAATTATGTACCTACGGTACATCACCAAAATATTTTATTTTTACTGCGCAGTCGCAGGCGCAACTAGTATTATTTATAATTGATTGTAAAATTTCCAGATCAACACCTTGATGTTTGATACTATTTTATTATTAAACATCAGGGTGTTGGAAATTTTACAATCAATTATAAATAATACTAGTTTATAAAATACTGAAGGATATGGGTGAAATTTGGTAGGAAGAGATAAGCACGATCAGCATTCTAGCGTGTAGCTCAAGAACCATGAGATGAGACTAGAGCAGGTATTGTTTGCATGCTTAATTTAGGGCTTGTTAAGCTGTTAGTCCCGGACGGTAGCTAACCACGTCAGGGAACCTTGTTCACGATGCACAAACGTTTAATCTTTCATGTATCGTGATCAAAATAAATATAATAAATAATAAAGTAAGACACTATACATAAATTAATAAATAAAAGATAAATTTTAAAGATAAGAATTGGTTGTATTCGTCCACGTCATTAAGGGATAAAAGTAATTCAGGATCTAAGTGTTACTCCAGGATCTTCCTATAAAATGTCATTCAAATCCATTCAGCAGTTTTTGCGTGAAAAAGTTCCAAAATACATCCAGACATTCACAAAACCAGATATCTATACATTTTTAAATTCTTTCAAGTTCACAATACTAGTAGATGAAAATAATGAAATGTACAACAGCTGAAGTAAACTTTAAACGAATATGATGATATCGGTGATGCCTTTTAGGTGGTGCCAGTCGCCTGAAGAAAATATTAAAATTAAATGGATCCGTCAACTGGCACCGCGGTTCCAGTACATTGTGGTGCCAGTCGCCGGAAGCCTCATATTTTTTGTGGGGGCATAACATTAATTTTTTTCATGATTTAGTATCTTTCGGATGTACGTGTGGCCTCCGAGCTTTTAACAAGTAGAGTCACTTTGCATCGTATTCAATGTCGATTCGGAAGTGTTATAAAATGTTACCTACTTGAATAAAGAAAAAATTGATTTAATTTGATTTAAACTGCGAGACCTATGAATTCAACAAAGGCTCAGCTTAGCACCGGCCGCAAGTCTTCTGTCTTATCCTTGTCTATCTATCCTCTTGCTATTTTTCCTAGCAGTGGGTTCCACCAGAATACAAGCGCTGCTGCGGTGTTAAAAATGCCGTAGCAGCATTTGCCGAGGTGGAACCCAAATTGGCCTCACAAGGTACTTTAATCTCCGCAATGATTGTCTTGTGTTGTGTTTGTTTGATAATATTGTGATGGTCAATAAATGTATTTTTCTTTCTTTCTTTCTTTCTTTAATCTATTTACGCCTTCAATAAATTTTGGATAAAATCACAACATCGACATAAATTTGAATTTATTTTAAGCAGAAAGTTCAATTTTATTGTATTTTGAAAATATACTTAACTGACGGAATTAATAGAATCATGGTTTTCATTCCAATTAATTATTCCTATTTAGAAAAGTTTGACACCCTAATTTACTGGCCGTAAAAGCTCCCGGGACCTTTGGCGCTTCAGGCACCACCAATGAATGTATTTTCTGCCTTTTTTTTTGGTCTCTATCCCGCGTTTAAAAACAGTCCCGGCTGACATCCTGATAATAGTTGTTGGAAGCCGTGTACTCCAACTCCACTATCAACACGCGCCGTGGACTGTGGCCCGTTCCATTTCAGTGGAGATGCAGCTAATGTATTGATACGATTAAGGTTGAAATCGTTTGGTTGCACTAATGTGAACAGATGTTTGGTATCCAATGCGGCCAAGTCTTTGAGAAGATCGAGTTACCAACAAAAAGAGGTATGCCTGCGAAAAGGCACGATGGGGTACCGCGTCGGCATGCAACTAAATTAGTGGTTGGCAGATACAGAAATGCAATTCGGTCAATTAGAGATACCGGACCGTGGTTAGTTTGATTTAGAGTTAGAAATCCTAAGCTGCAATGTTAATAAAGATATGAATTCATAAACAGTAAATTAATTCGATGAATAAACTTAGACAACTTTATTTTAAATTGGATTTTTTTTGATAGCAAAGATAAAGGGTCGTTGCAAAATATTGGGCCTGGTTTTAAATTTAAGCAGCAAATTGATTTCAGACCATATGATAAAAATTATAATTTAAGTAAACATTACAAATAAAGAATTAGGAAAACATTATAACAAAAAAAAATATATCTGAAAGCAAGATATAAAAACGTACAAATATCAAATAAATTTATGTAAATTCTAAAAAGTCAAAGTAAAAATTAAATTATGTGATGTCTTTTTATTAAAACATTGCGATGCGAAACTTAATAAAAGCTCGGTTCTGAAATTTTGACTTATAGTCCAGTCATTATACACATTTGGATATGCAAATGAACCTAGAAAGCTAAATTTTTAATATGACGTGAGGGGTGCCTAAAAAAGCTTAACTTGAAGTCGTCGACCAAGATATCCTATGTGGGTTTTCCGCCATCTTGGAAGAGGGGATAAAATTGTTTTTTTGACAATAACTCTGCTATCCGACAAGATACGAAAATATTGATTCAATACTTTTTTGTAGCTTTTTTCATGCCCTATAATTTATGTATTTCTATTTCTAAGCCGTTTTTTCCGACGAAATGACTGGACTATTAACTGAGCACTTTCTTAGACAAAGCAATTTCTGTTAACAACTTAAACCCCAAACAAACAAAATAATACAGTTTTGTTGATAACTATTTGTAATTATTGAGATAACGGTAAGACGTCTGAAAGCAGACACGAATAATATCGGATAGTAAAAGTGAAGGTCACAAAAAAGTGCCAATTAATTTGCGTTTTCCAAAAATATGGATATGAACGTATGAATTGCATTTTGCATGCAACGTGCTAGTAGTAAAGGTAGAGCAAGAAAGACACAGTCAATCAGGTTTATTGGTTTTTATCAATGCACAGTGTACAAATAACATTATTTTTTTATATCCCGTTAGTTCCATATGGATTTGAAATTTGTCATATCTATATATATATATGTCTTGTCATAGGTCTAGCATGCGCTATACGTCAAATTTTTCGCATGAGACGACAATAGTTTCTATACCGTTGATTGAGTGATAGTACGCCGTACTCGTATTTGCAGCCAATCAGCAGTTGACGCATTGATTTTGACATTTCCTAAGAGCGCGATAAAATTTACTCGAGTTTTTTTTAGTCGCACTGAACTTCAAGTACCTTAGAAATACCGTACCATATTTAAGTATACTTTTACTTACTAATATTATAAAGGTGAAGATTTTTTTTGTTTGAACGCGCTAATATCGGAAACTACTGGTTCAAATTGAAAAAAAAAAACATTATGGTGGATAATCTATTTATTGAGGAGGAGGAGGAAGGCTTTAGGCATTATAAAATCACTTTACGACCAATTGGAACGAAGAATCAGTGAAAAATGGGGAAAAAACTGGGATAGGATGCGTGCTAATTAGTGGCGGGCCTATCTAACTCTTAAAAGTAAATATTGAGTTGACACTTTACACTGAATATATATTTTTTTGATATAGCACTTCAAGATTGACCTCATCCCACCTGGTGTTAAGTGGTAATGAGATCCTAGCTTTAGGGCGACAAGTACAGAATAATAGCTGTTACTGGTCATTATCTTGAAGGCTTTACCCCAGCTACTTATGTAGCAACCCCCCAAAAGAGCTATGGAAACCTTACTCACACGCAGGAGCACACGCGTTGTGCGTGACACACCAGGGTGATTGTTATTTGGTTGCGGTCTTCTGTAAGGTGGAGGTATTTTACCAGCCGGGCGGCTCCAGTTCAAGCGATAAATCGCTATGCCCTGCCTCTCTTAAATATCCCTACTAATATTATAAATGCGAAAGTAACTCTGTCTGTCTGTCTGTCTGTGTGTCTGTTACGCTTTCCTGCTTAAACGTCTCAACCGATTTTGATGAAATTTGGTATAGGTATACGTTGAATCTCAAGAACGGACATAGGCTACTTTTTATTAGAAAATAGGGGGGGAGGGGGTTATACTACATTTGGAAGTTTATATGGAAAAATGTTTATTTTTTAAGTTAGAGATATGACATTTGGCACAAATATAGCTCGAAACTTGGATTAAAATATAGACTACTTTTTGTTTCGAATATAAGGGGAGAAAGGGGTAAAACCGACCATAAAAGGATGTAGTCCACGCGAACGAAGTCGCGGGCACAGCTAGTCATAAAATAATATCAACCGTTTTGCATAGATTGACAAAAAAACGTACTTACATACGCGAGAAAAACTATACTCATCTTCTGGAACCTATTCAGTCGTAAAATTGGCTTAGTTATCTCAATTAAAAATTGACGCTTTGCATTTTAACTCAGAATACAAAATGAATGTTGAATTTGTCAATAAATTAATTGCATAATTAAGTGATAAGTGTGCCGGTGTTTACAATATCTTACAGTGATATAACGATAACGGTCATATGGGTAATAATTTAATACATTATCTTTGTAATTCAGTTCAGTAGCTGACTCTTGAGTATCTTCCGTAAAATATATAACTTCTGAGTATCTCTCATTATACTAGCTGACCCGACGGCCGTTGTCCTGTCTTAAATACGACTATTTAATTCAAATTGGTTTTCACCCGCGACGTCAATAGTATTCTTAAATTTTTTTCTTCTTTCATAAGAACCTTCTCCTGACAATACAAAAAAAAATGTCATAGGTCTTTTGCCTCCCGCACGTATGATAAACTATCTCAATGATCTATTACTCTTCACTCTAACAAGAATAAACTAGATCCAACACTTTATCAAGACAGTATTTTTCAAACGATAAATCTTTATTTATTTATTTATTTAGGTTGAAAGTAACATTAAATATAGGTAATGTTTATTATGTTACTATGGTAAATTCAACAGATGACCTTTTCGTTATCATAGCGTTACTTTCTCCGTAATGGAATTTCAATAGTTTATTTGATTTGTTACATTTGAAATATGACACATGCTCAGACATGAAAAAGCTACTTTCCAACTAATACAAGGAAAGCATTTAATGTTATCCAGATTGTTAGCATGGAATTAGCTTAAATTATTTTTTATTCTAAACTTTACTAATGAACAAAATGTAAGGTGTAATATGGTAATTTCCTTAATATTACAGATAATAATTTAAAAACCAATTTGATGGTCCAAGTATTAATAAGATATTAAGCTAATAGCAAGATATTTAAAAGGTCGTGCCGTATAATCTAACAAATGGAATAAATAATAAAAAAAACAGTAAATAAAGTAAAAAGATAAAATAAATAATTTACGAATTTGTTTATCACAATTAGGACAAAGACCAGGAATAATCTCAGAAAGAAACTATAAAGCTGTCATAATTTTTACGACTTCATAATTATTTAATTTATTGCTCTTATACTCAAAAAATTATGTGTCATTTTGTGTTATTTTATTGCAACTGTAGTAAGTACCAATATTTTACAACTTGATGCCTTTCAGGGTTCGTTGGTACCCAAATAGTCATAATACAACCTTTCAATATATTTTAATATGTTAGGCAGTCTGTTCATTCGTTTATTCCAGGTCTGTGTAAGTATAAAAATTGTATAATTAGTTTATCAGTAAATGAAATTTATCAGTGAATTAAACCTTGCATAGCAGTTGCGGCTAAATAGAGTGGTCGTTGGAACAAATGGTATATGTTCACGACGATCATAGTAATTTATCGATATATTGGCAAAGGAATACAGAACTATATCAGTTAGGTCCAAACAAAAGCATTGTTTTTAGGGATAATTCTTGGGGTTTTTTTGTTATAAGTTATAATCTAATAAAAGAGACGTCAAGAGAATTACGGTAAGTCACGTGTTCTCGTGTAGCTATCTGAATGTTCCGATACTAAATGCCTGCAAAGAAGTCCCTTACAAAACCCAATACTAGGTAGTTAAAAATAATTAATAAACTTTTTTCACTTCGCATTTCCTAATCAAAAACCTAACACAATAGATTGACGAAACTGCAATCGATTGTCACAAAAAATCTATGAATTTTATATCTACATATGTAGCTTCATCTAAATAATAATGAGTATGGCGTGTGAAACCATAGCAAAAAGTAGTAGCAAAGACGGAAAAAGCTCATTTTTATTGCATACGATTATCTGAATCGGTTTCACATACTTTAACGACGACTGTAACGCAACTTTCCTAACTAATAAAATTTTAAACAATAACCATTTGCGTAGTTTTTGTAGAGCGTTATAAGTTTGGTAACATTATGGTCTATTTTGAAATACAAATTCAGACTTTTCTCAAAAGTTATTTGGCTAACGTGAAACTAGGATGGGTAAATTATAACTAGCTGTGCCCGCGACTGTAGGTTCACGTTGACTGTAGGTTTTTTTCCATATATGAATACGTTTATGATCGGTTTTACCCCTATTTCAATTTTAATCCAAGTTTCGAACTATATTTGTGCCAAATCTCATATCTCTAACTTAACTTAAAACTCCTTATTTTCGAAACAAAACGTAGCCTATGTCCGTTTTAAATGTTAACGTATACCAGATTTCATCAAAATCGTTTCAGCGATTAAGCGTGCAAGCCGGACTGATAAACAGACATAAGCTTCAAGACTTACGTGTTACATTTTAAACATTTAAAATGAACTGACTACAGTCAACTCGTGACCACGGTTGTTGCAACCTAACCGAAATGTCGGGCAGTAAGTAGATCGTATTAACTACTAAATAAAAATAGTGTCGCGTTTTGACCCGTTATATTATTTTAAATGATAAACAGGCAGACAGGCAAAGTTACTTTCGCATTTATAATAATAGTATGGATGTAAATTGACCTACCTATATTCTTTACTGTACAAGTGTACACCAAACAACCTTGAACTTAGTAGCAGAAGATACAATTAATTCAGATTTAGCACAAATGTTGCGATAGTAACAACAATTGATGTACTTGCATTGTGCACTATGATAATTGTTATCGGATAGTCTGGCACCGCGTGTTTGCAATCAGACCACTAGATAAGTTGTGTCAGTTTGGTGATATCAGGACACGTGGCTCCACGTTTTATTTCGCGAACTGCATCATACTGTGCAATCAGAAGTTCAACATACGGAAACCTTTTAACTGTTTTTTATATTTTTTTATATTACACTTCTAGATTGACCTCATCCCACCTGATGTTAAGCGGTAATGAGGTCCTAGCTTAAGGGTGATAAGTACAGCATAATAAATCTGTTACTGGACTTGTCGCCCTTACCTTGAAGGCTTGACCCCTGCTACTAATGTAGCACCCCCCAGGATGTTTAGAAGTTTAGTCATGAATGAGGTTGGGTCTATGTTGAACTAGATCAATGAGCAAACATTGTGCCAGGCAAATTCATCTTAAGCTATTTTGTGGTGCATTTTACGAGCTCTCCCTGAAAAACAATCGAAGATATATATGCCAGGTTCCAATATTTTACGATTCGTTATGTGTTAAAAATGATTATCCGTTTTTCTCCAACCGACTACGAATCATTTCAAATTTACTTTCCATATCAGCTGCCATCAGTCGTCCGTCAGTCGTTTTTAGCTTACGCTTCGTATAATTTATTACTATTCGTAACTAGAACGGATTGATTTTCAAATATTGGGACCGGGCATATGTCGGTAGTGATTTTGTAGCTTATATTAATTCAGTCATTATAGGGAGTTCAGTTCAGAATTCGAGATACCCAGCTATAAACTTGTAAACATCCTAAAGATTGTTCCAAAAGTCACATGTGCTGCGATGTTCGTGTCATCAAAAAACAGAGGTCTTAACCTCTGTTTTTCACACGATTCGGTCACTAAAATCTTTTTTTTACACATTTTTTGCAAATATCTCGTTTCCTATGAGTTTTATGTATTAATTAACAATATTATAGAGAATTAAATTATCTACAACTTTTGTTTCAAATATATTGTTATACTTCGAGCTGTTTTCAAGATAGAGGGCGAAGAGCGCGCGGTAAGTGTAACATTTGATTATAAATAATTTGAGGTCTATATAAATTGATTCTTTTTGCACAAAAGAAAATATAATTTGAGACTCATTTCAAGTCATTCATTGGGCAATGCAGAGATGTTTGATGATGTTACCATATTAATTAATTTTGTACTATCTTTGATATTATGTATGAAAATAAAATAGAAGGTTATTTCATTCAAGGCGTTACTAATGACTCGCTGTAAATAAATCGCAGGATTTTCCGACTTCTTCAAATCAAAGTGTGAGAAAAAACATTAAGATCTTGCTTTATTATATTTCAATCCAATTAAATGCATAAATAGGTATCAGAAATAAATAATTCATGCGAAGGACTTGTAAATTCTTGTAAATCATACAGTTTTTATGACATTGCGAAAAGGAAATCCTGTTACGGTTAGTTAATTAGTGTCTTTTTAATAACAATAAAATCGTACGTCGCATGGTTCTGCGTCAGTCATGTAATTAGGTAGGTAAATATAAAAAGCTCCCAAGCGGGAACTTGTAATATGGCTATTTGTTCATAGGACATTTCGTAGTTAACGAACAACCGTCATAATATGTATATAAACTCACAACGTGCTTAAAAAGTATGTGCTTTTAAAAAGCAGTGAAATTTAATTGTACCTATTTGTGTGCGCTTCGCAGACTACTGTGCGAGTGAGGTGCTTTTTACTAATGTTTTAAAGAAGGGCGTTTCTAATAAATTTGAGATATTTGGAGAAAAATAAATATTTTTATTGTTATTATTATACTTTGTTAGAATGTATGTTTGTTAATCTTTCACGCAAACATTACTGAATGGATAAATTTGGCAGAAAGACAATAGAGATAGATAGATTTATAACATGTAGGATTATTTTTATTTTGAAATAACGTAAACGCAGTTGGGGGGCAAAAGCTAGTGAATTATACTTGTGCAGTAACCAGTGCTTTTCATTATAAATACAGTCCACTCTTGTGACTCAAACCGAATTATAATCTCGAAAGTTTTTCTGTATGGGTGTTTGTTTTATGCTATAACTAGGCAATCGATTAGGATGAAATAAGATTCTTAGATTAGCTATAAGATACTTATACAATGTATAAAATGATTTCTATTTGCTTAGTTTGATATAAATATAAAAAAAATCGCTGCGTTTCTAGGAAGACAGATTACTGGTGCCTATTATTTCCCCACGGCCCGAGGACATTTTCTTAGCTGCGTAAAAAGTTACCGCCCTTTTTTTTTTTTTTTTTTTTTTTTTTTTTTTTTTTTTTTTTTTTTTCCTAACTGACTATAGATGATGGCCGCAGATGGCCTTTTCATCTTCACCGGGCTTGCGGGGGAGCGGAAGGCTCTCACCCCTAAAAAAATTTAAACAACTGCCGGAGGGCGCCCCATAGCGGGGCTCGGACCTCGGCTCGGGCCGTTGTTGGGAGAGGGTAATCGAACATATGTTTGGGGAGAAAATCGCCCCGGCACGTGCCGGTATCTTGAAAAGGAGCCTACCAGTGGGGATCGCGGCGTGCGTCCTCGCCGGCGAGGACGGAAAAGCGGTCGGTTTGATGTGTGCTGTGTCGCGAGCTGTTTTGCGTCGGCCATGGCGATCGTTATGGCGTCGTCGGGATCTAAAAGCACATTCCTAGGCCTACGTTTACGTGGGCGGACTACGGAAGGGACGTAGTCAGCGGCCGAGACCACTAGACTATTTAGTCAGCGGCCGAGACCACTAGACTATTTAAGTTACCGCCCATCCGAGGCTCATCCTTATAACTGTTTTACGTTATCCTGCCGTCTCTTTCTCGCCTTAAGTACATTTAACGGCACAACAAGGGGTGTAGAGAAGCGCCACGATAGGTCCGCGGCTGGGGTGGCCCAAGAGGGTGGGAATGCAATAAAAAGTTAAGCCTACACGGGGTGGGCGCAAACTCCGATGTAAATAGGTCGGTTTTAGTGATGGTCGATACTAAAAAGACACTGGTGACTATGTCGATAGTTAGGCGGTTATTAATTAAAATTGGACGAAAGTGTGGTTGTTGAATGTACTCATAGATAAGTTGGTATTAAAATATATGGAAAAAATACAGATAGAAGAAAACTTTCATACTGTAAAAGTTATATTTTGTGTGAAGTATGTTATTAAATCCAAGGCTAATTTTATCTAAAATGCTAAAGAAGGCTTAATTTAATAAAAACCATAATGTAGTAATATAATGAGGTTTTTGATTTAAAAATTAGAATTGTTTTCAGTAGTTTCAAATCTACTATATTTATTATAACAGTTTAAGTCGATTATATTATACGACATCGTCAACCCTGTTTATCCCTACTTCCCTACTAATATTATAAATGCGAAAGTAACTCTGTCTGTCTGTCTGTCTGTCTGTCTGTCTGTATGTGTGTCTGTTACGCTTTCCTGCTTAAACCTCTCAACCGATTTTGATGAAATTTGGTATAGGTATATGTTGAATCTCAAGAACGGACATAGGCTACTTTTTATTAGAAACTAAGGGAGGGAGGGGGGTAATACCACCTTTGGAAGTTTATATGGAAATTTTTTTATTTTTGAAGTTAGAGATATGAAATTTGGCACAAATATAGCTCGAAACTTGGATTAAAATATAGACTACTTTTTGTTTCGAATATTAGGGGAGAAAGGGGTAAAACCGACCATAAAAGGATGTAGTCCACGCGAACGAAGTCGCGGGCACAGCTAGTAAGATATAACATCATACACCTACTATTAACGAAACTGTAATTTATGGGAATATATAACTAAGAAACGTGTTATTATACCTAACGAGTTTCATATACTTGCCAACTACAGAAAACGATTTGTGTGATATCCTCGTTAAGTTATAGCCTAAAATAGTCTTTATTACTGTTTATTTTTTGGTCTGAAATCGTAAAATTTTGGATATTTGTTGCCCACTTTTGTTGGAGTAAACCTACTGCTCCATTTTAATGAGCACTTGTGAAATACTGCTTTTTTAATTAGGTCAGGATTACGTCAAATTGGGACGTGTAATTTGGAAGTTATGGTATTTTTCTGCATAAAAATAAGGCTTTACATTTCTTATTTATGCACTAGGGTTTACTGGGCAATATCCAAGGCCCCCAATTAGTTTTTCATTACTACTTAAGTCGTAAATTCTAAAATAATTTTCATATTTTTAACGTTATTACCGAATAATTTCTTACTAGCATACTTTGCTCGGGCTTGTAATAAAAACTACGGATTTGTCAAAATAAATTTCGTTACGTTAGGAAACAGGTTACTTTCAGCAGTATTTGCGTACCATATCCTTAAGAGTATCCCTACTAATCCCTACCAATATTATAAATGCGAAAGTAACGCTGTTACGCTTTCCCGCTTAAACCTCTCAACCGATTTTGATGAAATTTGGCATAGGTATACGTTGAACCTCAAGAACGGACATAGGTACTTTTTGTTAGAAAGTAAGGGGGGGGGGGGGTAATGCAACCTTTGAAAGTTTATATGGGAAAATGTTTATTTTTTAAGTTAGAGATATGAAATTTGGCACAAATATAGCTCTATTAAAATTTCACGCCGAAGAAATCTAGGTGTACTGCTTCTCAAAAATAAAAGACGAATGGTTGCAGTATTTCGTTATATCGAGTACCGTAGCTCCACATAAGAGCGCGAATGGATGAACTGTTTTATGTATTGCAATAATGTAAGCGGTCAATAGCTTTAATCTCTACAATCTACATCTTCTGTCCTTCTGTTGATAATCTAAATAGCTCCTTGACAGTAGGGCTGGCACTGTTCAGATTAGATTGAGGACTAATCCTGCAACTCAAAAACAGCACTTTCAATCTGGGTGTATCTGGGCTAAGTTATAGCTTTGTCAACAATCTTTGTTTGGTTTATAATTTTGGATTCTGCCTGCGTTTTCCTCCGCTCGCATTTTTACCGGATAAATAGTTACTATTCTATCTCTTTTGCTAGAAGTTTAGGAAAGGAAATTATACGAATAGGTACACGTATTGGATTTTTAATGGAAATGAGAAAACACGCACTCATCGTATCTTGCCCGCCTCCTAACAATCTCCACACAAAAAAATTAAATAGCGACTTAATGACGTAAAATTAGGACATATAAACAAACTACATCATATTTTTTTCGATCATATTGTGTGGTTGACTGAATGACTAAAGAATGCCACTAGGCATGAAGTCCGCATTTTTTACGTGCAATAAGTTTAAGTAAATAATTTAAGAAAAATAAATTGTTAAGAACAGCAAAGTGGCGTCACAACACTAATCGTCACATTATCTAAGTCATTGAATTTGAGTTGTGAAAATAAAATGGCTACGTAAGACCAGACCGCACGGTGCCTTGTTTTTTAAACATTCTGGACACAAACAAACACATTCCTATTTATTTTATTAGTAGGGATTATTTACCCTTGACACTAATTAAAAAATATTATACGCATAATTGTTAACGCCGGATAAGTTACGACGATATAGAGAGAAGAAAAATAAAAATTGGGAGAACACATGTTTGATTCGTCAACCTGATTCAATAAGACTAACTATTCGTTTAGTAAGTTCCAATAACTTGAAATGAAGTCCGATAAAATGGTCTCTACTTAACATACACGAGGTAAATCTGAGTACCTATAAACATCGTAATTTCTTGAGATAATAATTTCTATTTCAACCTTGCTTTATCATGATTTAATGAGCGACGTTTTCCATACGCGTGTAAGTACTACAGACGGTGACCAAGCAATGATAAATGGTGTTTAGTATATATTTGTAATATGTCTATGCAAACAGTGTGCTCCTGTATATCTATATAGGTACATAAATAAATAAATGCGCCAGACAATCACACCAATCATCTGGTCTCAAACTAAGGTTTTCCCTTGTACTATGAGTACCAGACGACGGATACTAACTGGGGGCGTCATCCCAGCACACCCAGACCCAAGTCAATTGAGAAAAGTTCGTTTTCCAAATTGACCTGACCGGGAATCGAACCCGGGACCTTACGCGCTTTGGGCGCCTACCTTAGCCACTGCGCCACCGAGGTTGTCAATCATCACACATATCATCACAAATATAACTAGATATATATCGTTAAGTAACTAGATGCCTGATTCTTCGCTTCTATTGATAGCAGCATAATTTTTTTGTATAGCCTTTCTTAATAAATGGACTATAGAACACAAAAATAATTCAATTCAATTCAAGTATTTATTGAAATAATGGGTTCAAACAAACAAAGTCACTGAGCTTTATAATATTAATATAGATTAATATTAATATTGTAAGATAATTTTAATTTATTTTGATTATCCAATGTGGCGTGTCCGATGCGTGTTGTTTTAGGTATCAACAGACAGCAATGTCATTATTTTCCAAAAAAAAAAATACAAACTCTTGGAGCCAGAAAAAAAAACAGATATTCCAAAGGCCACCGCGCTGATTGAGCTGACTAGCTTCAAATAAAATTAAATAGTCTTAAAATGGAAATGGTCCTTAGGATAAAAAACCTACGAACACCCCATTCGCCTATACTGTGCTAAGTTGAGGTTGCGAAACATAGACAACTATTATTTTGTAGCATAAAATGCTATGTAAACTGTTCCACATTGATGCCTCAATAAAACGGATTAATAATTATTTTATTGGATGCGGTATAATTGCGGGTTTTATAGTACTTGCGTGTTCTGCCGAGATCGTAAACATACAAAGGTTTCAGTTCTGGTATCATACCTAGGTGTAGTTGTATATGTTATTAAATAATTGCTATTGCTTCGTTATTCCGTTTCAATTTTATTCCAAGGTATAAAAATGTACCTTAAAATAGAAACTTTAAGAGAGGTAGGGCATAGCGATTTATCGCTCGAACTGGAGCAGCCCGACTGGTGAAATACCTCCACCTTACAGAAGACCGCAGCCAAATAACAATCACTTCTGTGTTGTTGTGTTTCTGCGTGTGAGTAAGGTTTCCAGAGCTTCTGGGGGGTGCTGCGTTTAGTAGCAGGGGTCAAGCCTTCAAGGTAAGGGCGATAAGTCCAGTAATAGAATAATTATGCTGTACTTATCGCCCTTAAGCTAGGACCTCATTACCACTTAACATCAGGTGGGATGAGGTCAATCTTGAAGTGAAATATAAAAAAAAAAAATGTATAGTGCGGTCAACAGAACTTGCAGTTCGATATTAGTTCTTTGGCCCACTCTATAAGAGCGATACGAAAACTAAAGTCTTACGTGTTTTTGTCAGAACACACTGTAGGTATCTGATGCATTTCGTCTATGGCCGGTTGTCGCATCAATTATATAAAATAAATAAATAAATATTAGACAACATCACATACATTGCTCTGATTCTGTGGTCAGTAGCTAAAACACTTTTGTTACAGAAATCAGAAACACTGATATACCACTAAACCCAGACCCGAGGCAATACAGAAAAGTCCGTTTCCCATATTGACCCGACCGGGAATCGAACCCGGAACCTTAGAGATGGCGCGACACCAAAGTCCGGCATGCTCGCATCTCGGCTACGGAGGTCGTATATGTTGTATTTAATTAATCTTAAATATCAAAATAATATTTATCATTTATTAGGTATTTTAATAAGTTGTTGTATCAAAAAATGACGTTAAACGAACGTAGTATAAATAAAATGGAGTTAAAATAATGCAAAGTATAAATTATTTTTTGCTTCAAGTTTAATTTTCATCAATTTTAATAAATACGTAGGCTGGTTTGTGTAAGGAAAATTGATGTTATCAGTGTTAATTAAGAAAAAATGATTTAACTGTGGAGTGAGGTCGTTGATAGGAATCCTTGCAGCGAGAAAAAAGAAAAGTAAAAATATAAATTACAACTAAAACATTTATTTTTTTGCAAAGGAGTAAGTAATAAAAATAAATAAAACCGCTTTATAAAAAACACGCATACATTTGTTCATCCTTGATTCCAAATCTTAAACAGTGTATTTCATCGCAATTTACTTATAATTATGATACGGAAAACTCATTCTGTATCACTTCTATAAAATGATTTTTGTTTGTATTCTAATTGTTTTTTTTGTTTACCAAATAAATACTAACAAAATGTTTCATTCACAGTCAAATTGCCAATGATTTATAAAAAACTTTGTTGTTTTGAATATAGAACAAAATGCACCAAACATTTGGTTCCGCGACAAAGAAGAAAACTGTTCGCGTAACGACCTTAATCTGGTCTTGTAGTAATAGGGACTTTGGATTTAATCAATAGGACAATAGTTCGGATCGGACGCTGAAAACAAGGTTGCCATGGTGCTTAGCTGAGATAGAAGCGGGCTTAGGTCAGGGCTGCTACAAGATTAAAAAAAAATTGTCACTCAAAATAATTTAAACTTTATTTGTTTATTTCTTGTACTACATTGTAACAAAATAATAAAACAAACAAGTTTTAAGACTATAGATAAAATAACCCTGTACTTTTGCACTAATATGTATACAACTTCATTTGAAACGGATGCTACCTTATTATTACAAATTCAAATAGTTTAGTGCTTTCATGCTGTAGGTACAATAAGGCTCCTAAATTACTAAATGAAGTTTCAAACATGAACCCTTTAAGGGTACTGCAATAAATTGAGCACTTTTAGGTATATCTAATAATACATTTTTATTTTATTATTTTTATTTCTTTTTATTTTAAACTCGTAATAATTTTACATTTGAGCTTGTTGGCATAATATTATTTAAAATTAAAAAACGGTACGGAGCGTCAAAACATTTTGTTCCGTCATAAAAAAGGTGTAGTTGCTAATAACGGCAGTATACTACCCTTATAATCACTTAATTTATAATATTCACTTTATAAATAGCGATTCTGCGTGTTATTTTTGTAGTATCCTAGGATGCGGCAATTTATTTAGTAAGGTCCAACATTAAAAAAACTAAATAATAACAACTGAATTCCATTTCAAGCAAGCTGAGAAGAAGGTCATCGTTGGTGGATGTCATGCACATCCTTTGCTAATCTTCTTTGCACGACTTTGGTGGAAAAACAGCGCAAGTATGATAGAAGCGAGAAAACGCCTGGCTATTTTTGGTTCCGTGTAAGGGCTGTCACTCATGAAGGTGAAATAACGAAATTAAAGGCTGGCTATATTGATAATTGCTCTTGCAATCGTTTCTGACTTTTGTTAATCAGCATTATGTTTTGTCCCTCTCCAATCGTTTATGTTAAGCAAGAGACAAAACATAGTTTCCAAATTTGAATCGGATTTCGATGTTTTGTGAATAAGTATGCTGAAGCAGAGTATTCGATTTACAGCCGGTTCGGAACCTAATTCTACCGAGAAAAATCCGGCAAGAAACTCAGTAGGTATCCTAATCTTTACAATATTTAGAGCTAGAGAACTTAAATCTGTGGTGCGCGAGCGAGCTGATAATCATGTCCATATATGTTTATCGTTTAAATATTCATTAAGTTTATAGTATAATTTTTGCATTAAACATGATTTAATATGTACTTTAAAACTATGCATGTATGTATGGTGAGTCAATAATACATTACGGTAACTGGTTGAATATTTTTATACTTAATCCCACGAATGTTCTACTGGTTTTACGAAGCCTATGGTTTGAAATAGCGTTAAGCACGCTATTTATTTCTTGTGCTAAAACTATGTATATCTTAATTGAAGCACAAACGTGATGGTAGAAGAAAGTAGTAGTTATACCTAAGTCAATATTCGCTCACTATTATCCCAATAGGAACACGCCCTAACCCTATCTCAGTTGTATAGTATTGAGTAGTAGGATAAAGAAGTTACGATTGTAGAAGTCTAGAAACAGGGCGGGCGCCCCGTCGTATTTTCGGGCACTGGGTTTAGGGCATTTTATAGGGTTGGCACGAGTGTTTTAGTTTAATTATATTAAATAATAAATTATTATATGACTTAGGTCTTAAACATTTAAATTGACGCTTTAACTAGGTATTCAAAAAGAAGTTTCATTATTTTGTAATTAATTGAAAGTAGGCAGTTGTTCATTTTTTAATGTTTTAAACGCGCGTGGATCTTCAAATTTATTGCGCCTGTTATTACAGGGATCGGAAATAATCTTAATGTTTTGTTTAGTTATATCATTTGCAAAATAAATATATAAATTATAAATACTTGAAATTCACCTATTGCTTGAACAGCTACAACATCGGACATTTTTATTTTACATTCATGTTTAATACCTGGTGATTAAACGAAAATTATTCAATAACGGATTCAATGATTATGGTTAGTAATCGATATAATTAAAAGTTTTACTTCATGTTTCCTTTGAAAATATTCAGTTAAATACGATACGGATGTGAAATTTATTATTTTCACATCATTTTGTAATGTAAAAAAAAGCTTTTTTTTATTTGCGGATGTTTTATTTTTAAATTCTTCTTCTTGAACTTTCATTTTATTTAAAAGATATGGGAAGCACATTAATTTGAACAGTAATTATTATTTCGTGCAGTATTTATTTAGGTTTAATTAGTATGCAAATAAACTATTTCTTGAACTGATGTTCTATCAAAAACATTTTTCAATCAGCTCGAAGATTTAACGTTTCAGTTTAAATAAGGTCCTTTTAATAAAACAGCCTTTAAATGAACGGCATAACTTAAATTTCCATTTCGTCTAAGTAATACAATAAACCGGGCTTGAAAATACGCATAAAGTGGAAGTTGGCAGCCCTGGTGCCTCCGCGTTTGATGTTTTACGACTGTGCCGCTCGTCATCAAAGCTTCCCTGTTCAGACGAGAGCTAGGGTTGAAACTTTATGTCCTCTGTTTATATTGGACTTAAGTACGAACGTGTATTTGCTTTTCAGATAAGCTGAGATTGCATCTTGTATATTTGTAAATACGTAGACAATAAACTGATTCTTGGTAGACAATAATTCTGTCGGTTGAGCTTTGTTTTGATACATACTCAAACCTAATGGATAAAATAGCGTGTCAGACGATTAATCAACAGATTTCAAACCCTTCTTTGTATAATACAAGTTGATGTATGCAAACTGGGGTAATAGAACTAGTATACCCAAGCCAATTGCGAAAATTTCGTTCCCCAAATTTACTAGACTAAGTATCGAGTCCGGAACCTTTCACGCTTTGGGTTCCAACCTTAGCCAGTCGGTCGTCATCCAAATATTACGAGTATCCGTAGGGATAACCTATAATTGGGTTAAAATAGGAAAAATATAATCTCTGAGGACGTGTTAAGAGAAAAAAACGGGCATTTAAAAATCCAAGACGCCGGACGCGCTGCCAGCCATGTTAGTTTATTAATTGATTTCTAAAAATGCATAATTATGAAAATTGTCAAGTTAAGTTATTAACAACGTCATTAATACCCATACATACACTCATAATCATACCAATATATTAAGAGATACAGCCTGTTAAGGTAAAAAAATAGCCGTTCATAATATTTCAACAGATATTAATCCGCAACTTACACAGTTTTATACATGGTCTATAGTTAAATTAATTTGTCAGCATTCAGAGTTTGCTTAATTAATCTGTTTATGCTAAACCTCATATCTCGCATCCAACAATAAAAAATAAATTTGGTTTCTAATCCCAAGATAACCATTATAAAATCGGAAAACCTAATTATTTTATTTATTTATTTATATTTTTATTTATTTACTGTCAGCTACTTCGAAAGTCCTACGCGTATCAACCCGTGGATTCCAGACTTACATAATTATTCGCCTAAATTGTACTTGCATATGTCTGTAAAACCAACCAAAAAGTGTATCTATCTATCTATAATATATATTAAAAAAATAGGTAGAATTATTTCTTCGTTCATCATGACATTAGATTGTCAAAAACATGACACTTCCAATTTACAATAATGGTTAAGATAGTGAAGATGAGGTAACCCTGGCGTTATTCGGGGTGTCTCCCCATTTTGAATGACGTCAGAGGGCAAGGCCGCTGCGGCAAACTACATGTATGGCTATACTTATTTTTTTATGTAAAATGGCACCTAAGCTTAAGACTTCTATACCGAAGTCTACCTCTGCTAGTGTCACGTAAAACAACTTTTTAAAATAATTGATAAAACTTCAATTTGAGGGCCACTTTAAGCTCGTGTCAAAACACAATCTTGACACTAGGTGCGCATATGAACGGTCCACATATAGCTTATTTTTTAACACCCACTATTGAACGTTACTTTTCAAATCAACACTATATACACTAAAGCTCACGGAATCATAATTTAAAACCATTTCATCTAATCGATCATGCTTTTCCCTTCCCGACCCTCCACCGAATTCCATGTAGTCACGAAATGATTTGTCCACATTGATCCGTGGCATTTAATAAAAATAAAATTTAACATGTACCTATGTCATCGTCATACGTTTGTAAAAACCTTAGTCAGTAGAAAGTGAATTAATTGTGACAAGCTTGCATAGGATGCGACTTGCGAGCGAATGATCGCGCTTTTTACAAATGTCAAAATCAATGAAATTCAGTGCGTCAGCTGTTTATTGGCTGAAAATACGAGGATGGTATGTTAACAGCCAATGGAATCGAATCTTACAATATTGTGTCGTCTCATGCGAGAAATCTATACTAATATTATAAAGCTAAAGAGTTTGTTTGTTTGTTTGTTTGTTTGTTTGAACGTGCTAATCTCAGGAACCACTGGTTCGAATTGAAAAATTCTTTTTGTGTTGAATAGATCATTTATCGAGGAAGGCTTTAGGCTATATAACTTCACACTGCAACTATTATGAAAGTTTTTATGAAAACCGAAATCCACGCGGACGAAGTCGCGAGCGGCCGCTAGTTTCAAATAAAATAAATATGTATGTACCTACTTAATGGCTTATTAATAGACAATTAATCAAAGTTCTGCCTGAGCTCGCATGGTATGTGCTATCTTAGTGTGAATAACTTCAATAATTGTATGAGGTTTTATATTTTTATGGAAAATGTATTTATAAATTCTTCAAAAAATTATGGAAGTTTTATTTAATAGGTAATAAACATCGCGTACAGTTGCCGTCAGATATATTGGAGCAAACAAACTGACCAAAAACTTCTAAACAGTTACAAATGTCAATAAGGTCCATACACTACTAGTTATCATAAATATCTGACAAACCAATAAAATCTACCAGAAATTATTGACAAGCATCGGCTCTGATATTAATTAATGAAGTAATCAATGCTCAGATATATATATATATTTTTATATTACACTTCAAGATTGACCTCATTCCACCTGATGTTAAGTGGTAATGAGGTCCTAGCTTAAGGGTGACAAGTACAGCATAATCAATCTGTTACTGGACTTGTCACCCTTACCTTGAAGGCTTGACCCCTGCTACTAATGTAGCACCCCCCAGGAGCTCTGGAAACCTTACTCACACGCAGGAACACAACAACACCGGAGTGATTGTTATTTGTCTGCTCCAATATATCTGACGGCGACTGTACCTTCCCTTCTTTTGTAGATTTGAGTAGCCAGCCATCGGTTAATGGAGCCTCGCCATTGTCTTCTGAAGGCGAGTGGAGCTATGAGGGTTTTCCATAATTGGGGTTAAACATTTAATGGACAGGATATTAAATTACAAGCCTGATATAACGGATCGGAAAATGAAACCTTGATGAGCATAATAAAACATATGTATCTCTTTGAAATATGAATAATTGTGTTTAATTGGTACAAAGGGGTAACAGCTGGGTTGGTTGTAGATGGGCGGTTTGCCTTTTAATTCTAACCAATGAACTTGCCTTGTAATTCTTTTCAATTAGTTCGCGTACTCGGACTTAACAAAGTATCGCCCTTATGTCGTTCGCATAAGAACTAAAATTGAACTGCAAGTTTACCATGACGTTCTATTGACAGTACCTGTTAACTGTACGTGTTCATTCGTCATTCCTAGCTCGATTGAAACCGCCTTTAATTTGTCGTTTGATGTTGAGCATCAAGACACTTTATAATCAGACAATATAAATAATATATTTTTTTAATTGGTCGTAGTCTTTTGAAAATTGAACAAAGGGTCGTGGGTTCCACCCAAGAAACGTGTGATGAATTTGTGTCCGGGTGTTTGTGTTTAAGTAGGTGTTGTGTACAGTCAGCATCATTAGTTCGTATACACCTCAGGACCTTGTCATACTAAACGCCCATGTGACTGAGTAAGTGAAATAAACAGCAAGGTTAATGTGACAAGGTACTGAGTTGTTTACAAACTAAAGCAGTTGACTGTACCAGCATTGTTACGTTCATAACACAATACCTTAAGGTTCAAGCTTAAGTACCAGGCTTATCTATGTGATACGAGTATTCTTATATTAATATTATGTAAGAATTAAATATTAAAATTCAAAATATTGACGTAGATTTCACAACAGTGATGTTTTTAATATATTAAAAATCGTTTTGCTTATTAAGGAAATAATTGGGTTCAGTTGTAATAACTTTTCACATGCTTCAAATCTCGAGAATTTCAGATCCCAGGGACGCACTTGGGTACAGTCAAAATAATGTCCGATGCACTTTGGTTTTTGCTCATAATTCTCTTTTATTGCGTATATGAGAATTAATTCCGAAAAACTGTTAGTTAATAAAGTTCATCAGAAGAGGTTCACTCTACTAAATGACTTCTTGAAAATAGTTCCATAATTAAATTTAGGAAATGCTTCTGATGACAGTTAACTAAGTGATACATAGGTATCTAGCGTTGGTCGAAACCAGTGCATGATCACTAAATTGCAGGTTGTCTGATTTAGTCACGAATTGAAGATTTATGGGAGTGTGCAATCGTATATCATCACTATTCTAAAATAAGATGTGCCATACATTTCAGTCTGCATCCTGTTGATCAATATGATTGATGATGATTTTAAATTGATGTAGCTAAGCCGTGATGCGATTTAAAAATATCGAAATTGATTTCCAACTAATTATTAGCTATTCATTAATTAATGATAAATAATTGTCGAATAACACATTGACCTGATTTCGAATGTGAATTTTCTTTTTTGTGAAGTGTTGTGCAATTTGATAGTTTTTTAGCATTTTTGTCTTTAGTTTTGTTATTTTTATTATTGTATCATAACATTTGAACTTAGACTTTTGTATATTTTAGTTAGCTTCGTTTAATAAAATAAAAAATTCGCGCACAAATTTTTGAGAGAACCTGACCCTCGCGGCTTCGCACCCGTTTCTTTTTATTCCAACTAGTAGTCTCTGAGATGAGCGCGTATAATTTTATAATAGATTTTTTAGTTTCTTCATCAATACAGCGTGTTTAATTTTTTAAAACTATATTTTAGATTTGAATCGTACCGACGTTTGTAAAACTGGAAAAGTCTACATGAACTCTTGAAAGTAGTCCATCTGAGTGCGACCCTGTGCGTCTAGAATTCGTTTATTTCAATTAAGTTGGCATGGACCGTTCCGCTAGCGAGCGCGCCCGTCTTTCCTTGCCGGCGGGTAAACAGTCCGATGCAAATGCACCGAGATATGCAGTTCAAGGTTTTATTTGTTTTTCTCTTACTTTGTAGGAAGGAAGTGCGCGGAAGGAAACGTGGTTTACCGCTTTAAACGTGAATGAAGAATTCGGATTTACATTGTAATCTTTAAAGGATTTAAAGGTGAAATAAAGAAAAAAAAATATCAAGACACGAGCAGTTGTTCGATTCATGGCTTGAATAGTTACCAATGTACAGTTATGAAAATAACATAACAGCAATAAAGGGGACATTTCATAACACCTCAGTAAATACTGATAAAGCTACAGCGCTACAGATTTTATTAACATAGTGTAAGTGTTCTGGCGTGGTAATAACGGTATAACTTATTTAAATGACGCAAAAATAAAATCATAGGTTAAGGACAGGCCTTAAAAAGAAAAAAAAATGTCCTATAAGCTTAATTACCAATTTAACTATGCTTGTTTTTCAATATTCCGAATTTATCTTGATTTGTTTAAAGTTACTTAAAGTCTTAGCCCCCGCTACCCCTATAGCTGTGTAATAAACTGATAATGTTACGTGTTCCGACTTCCAACTTAACTAATCGATGTGTTTGTATTTTGCTTTCTAAGCAGCACATATCTTCCATTGAGTTTTCTATTGACCCCTACAGAACAGCTGTTTTATCCCTTAGGGGATAATCACGCCAGACGCCTAAGCATTAGATTGATAGACCAGATGGAGAGCAGACGCTAATTTGCAATTCCTACATTTTTCCGTAATAATGCCAATTCGTCACGCTAACGCATAAAACCCCTTAGAGGATATCTCATCGGCGTCGCACTAAAATCGCAAACGTTGGCATCCAGCCAGCCACGATGGATCCATACCAAAAAGGACACAAGTAACAGTTACCTCTGATAGCTAATTTTACATTTTATCACTTACTACTAGGGTCGGACTTTTGATTTACTGCTGACAGTAAACGTCAAAGGTTCGGGGTAAATGGTAACACTTTCACGCATTGGAAATTTCAATCAGCGGTCTTGTGTGACTATTTTGGCAGTCCTTTGCTGTTTACGCGCGGAGTGGAGTCGTAAATATGTTTGTCTTCCTTCCTCTTTACAGCTTACTTAGTACGTAATGTTTTCGGTAATAATTGTGCTATTTTCTATGATTGGTAAAGTACATTAAGAAACGTGCCCGGAGTTGTTCAACAGTAGTAAGCGAGTGATTTCAGGATATTGTTGATTTAAAATTGCATGGTTAAACTTGTTACAAGCCTACAATGTCCTAACTAAAGAGGGAAAAGCTCACAAAGCGTAAGTGCTTACCGAAGGATTCGAACTCACGTCCTCAGGGATTTTGAGCATATCGCTCTTACACTTACACTACTTAGGGAAATTGAACTCAGAACTAGGAATGTAATGTTTTGTTTGGGTACAAATTATTTCCTGTAAAAAATTTATGAGATGCTAGGTATTTCATCCTAGCATCCTGAAATAGATAAATAATAAATAAATAAATATTGGACAACATCACATACATTGCTCTGATTCTGTGGTAAGTAGTTTAAGCACTTGTGTTAAAGAAATCAGAAACAACGAAGGTACCACAACACCCAGACCCGAGACAATATGGAAAAGTTCGTTTCCCATATTGACCCGACCGGGGATCGAACCCGGAACATCAGAGATGGCGCTCGCCAAAGTCAGGCCCGCTCGCCTCTCGGCTACGGAGGTCGTCAATTAAAAAGATTACGTTCTAGTTTGGTAAGATTGAAATTGCCTGTAGGTGCTAATGTGTTGAACTTGTAACGAAGGTTACCTGGAAGACATCGCTTTATAACGATAAGACCGTATGATTGTAGTACATATAACGTGTATGTGATATCGATTTCCTTGATTTTCAGTGCATTTAAGAATATGTCTATCTATTTATGGACATATATCTACAAGACAAGAAAGATGGTGATAATTTTATTTACTAGATACTTAGTTTTAAATAGCAATTGCAGAGTTATTCGCAGATATTCTAAACAAATTACCTTAATTAGTTATTTGTCCGTTCAGCTCTTGATTGGTACCGTTTGGCTTCCTTTGTCTTCGTCTCAATATTAAAAGGATTAGTTACAAATGTTAATTGCTCAAATAAATCCCTTCCATAGTAATATAGACGTATGGTTGCCCTGTAAATAGGGTTACCCTAACTCTTGTTTTGTTGTCATGTCCTGCGATATATTTATGTGTCCTGTAGGTTTATCCAAGTTTTATTATCGGCGATTCGCTCAGCACCGGTTTTCTAATGAGAGTGACAGTAGAGATGTATTCTACACCTTCCATAATACCACTTATAAAACTAGTAGTAGATTAATTTAAGAGAGGTAGGGCATAGCGATTTATCGCTCGAACTGGAGCAGCCCGACTGGTGAAATACCTCCACCTTACAGAAGACCGCAGCCAAATAACAAATCACTTTTGTGTTGTTGTGTTCCTGCGTGTGAGTAAGGTTTCCAGAGCTCCTGGGGGGTGCTACATTAGTAGCAGGGGTCAAGCCTTCAAGGTAAGAGCGACAAGTCCAGTAATAGATTTTTATGCTATACTTGTCACCCTTAAGCTAGGACCTCATTACCACTTAACATCAGGTGGGATGAGCTTGAGATGCAATATAAAAAAAAAATGTTTCAAATCACTAAACCACAATGTAACTGTGTCTATTTCGGTAGATACATGTGGCATCTATCTAGTTTATCACGCGTACCTACTGAATTTTTCTCTGTACAATACTAATGAACTTGTAGCTAAAATATCGTAGTTTCTGCCCTCTTAAAGGCACTCGTGGAATTGTGTTGGAAGGCTTTCACGGAAGAAAACAATATCAGCATATGGGACTGTCGTCTGCGAAAATACGGTCTTGAAAAATTTATGATATGGTTTTAAAAGCTTTCTTCCTATTATTAGCCCTAAAACGTTGGGCTAATATTTCAGCTTTTACACAGTGTTTTATAATGTCTGTGTGTTTTATGTAGCGTAAAGAGACGTTGTGTGATTCGTTTCACGATTTATAAATTACTTGTATAATGTGTTTGTTAGCCATTCAAACGTTTCGCATGGATAAATTAAATACCTACAGAATTATGCCCAGTCTCAAAAAGTCGCAATTTTTTTTCTTACTAATGCTTTATGTTTTTCGGTTTTTATCAGTAACCCTAACATCAACATCTGTTTAAGCCGAAGGACGACCAATGCTGATTGTAGGCCACCCCCGAAGACTTCAATTGTGGAATTCGGTTGTTTGAACCCAGGTTTTACGACGATTGCATCCAACACCTTCCTACCACTTCCATCTTGTTATTTTACATTATCCGGTACATGGTCTACAATCTTTCTGCCACATAGACACCTTTCAGGTGCCAAAAAGATGCAAAAAATCTTCCAGAGACACTTTCAGCTTTACAAGGACTGCCATGGCAACCCTAACTATAGGTAATGCATTAATGGCGGCTTATAAGACCGGTCAGCATGGCCGCTAATTGTGGAATTGCACAAAATTGCATCGTTAGGTCGTGAGTGAGGTGGCCACTTTCACGATTTACTCCGACATCGGAACAGCGGAGTGGAATGCACGTGACAAAGATATCCGCTAGGTTCTTTTGTTTTCGAATTAGGTCTCGTAATTAGCTGGCTGTCCTGATGAGCGGACGAATTAACTGATGTTAGTTTAGTTCAAGCGAAAAAAAACGTTAAATGAAACCACTTCTCAGTCACAAATGATGAAGGTATCAAATTTAACATTCATTTCTTAAACAATGTCAGTAAGTGATTTGTAGTATTTTTTGCCAAATACATCCCACTGTTGCGCTCGTTTCACATCTTTCAAATGGCATCATTTCATGGTTCACTCTAAAATAACTTGCTTCATGCAAACCTGGTAGCGCAGCAAACTATTCAAGTGTCATATCGTTATTTTATATTATTTCAATCCAAATTAGAACCTACGGAAAAATCTACTTACGCGGTATTGGCACTATTCCCGATATGCTTAACATTTTATATTTTAACACGTTTATTTGCACACAATTTATTTTCTACTAGTATTCGTAAAACGTCATATTTTTCGCACGAGTCTATAGAAGTTTGATACTGTTGATTGGTTGAAAGAACACTGCAATCGCATTTTCCGCCAAACAGAAGTTGACGCACTGAATTTGACATTTGTTAAGAGCGCAATAAAATTTAGTAATAGCGAAGCGCATCCTATGCGGCATTGACAAAAGAACGTCATCGTGGACAAGTATTTAAGACCATAAAAAAGTATTCGACTTTACCCATACACAGTTTCAGAATGATTCACAGCGCCATTCACAAATTAAAGGAAACATAATAACAAATAAAAAACACATTTTGTCAAATCTCGTCGTAAACTCAATTGTGATCACATAATTTAACACCAATTAACTTCCAACTTTATTTGGAAACGATAAATAACTCTTTAAAATCGGCTTAACCTAAAAATTTCAAATCGACTAAAAAATCGTTCCCATTTCGCCGCAGTCCAGAAGTTGCAAATCAAACCGAAATATATTGGTTATAAAAATGCAACAAGTAAGTATGCGAAATGCATACAGGCTGTGAGTATGTATCTCCACTTGGTTTTATAGGCCATAAAGGATTTTACGACACTCGGGGATAATACCCATCGGGCTAAAAGGGTTTGGTCGGTCCGCCGGGCAGCCACGCACTATACCTATATCCGAGCGCTAATTAAAATCGTCTGGGAACTCAAATATGACATCAAGGCCTCGGAAAGGTTAAAACTCAACGCACTTGTTTCATTTACGTGGTGCGTACAATGTCGCGATGGCTTTCCTCGGCGGTGGTTGAGAGAGTTACGAAGGAAAACGCCGTAGGTATTGACATCTGGGGATGAATAAGCTCCTTGACATTGCGTTGTCTTTGTCACTGTCAGATATTCAGGCTGTACCAAGGACTTAATGTTTATTATACTTTAATGTGTCTTTAAGATTTTTGAACGTTAGTTGCTTAAAGCAATCACTCAATGATTTAAGTATTATCAATATGTTTACCGTATAGAAATCATAGAAGTCAAGTCATCGCTTTAACATTCTTGTCTTAGGTGAGTTGGTGATTAGGAAGCAAGAGCTACGTTCGAAAAATTGGTTATCTAAAACATGTGTTTATTAAGATTTATTAGATCACACTTCAGTTTCAATAGCTAGCTTTTCTAGACAATGATATAAGCCTTTTTCCTCAGATGGGGAAAGCTCAAGACTGAAAGAAATGGAGTGGTTTATAAGATATTTACACTCAGCATTGGGTGGCAGTGGGTTGAAAACAGAGTGAATGATTAATATATGAAGACACGATTGCTGTACGTATTTCAATATTGTGTTATCAATCGTATTCTTGTATTTCTAAAAATCCTCAAAAATAAATTCCTCAATTAGTTCAGTTATTAATTTTTAATGGTTTAATTGTGTTTTAACTGTATATTTGAGCTTGGGTTTGGTTCTGACTTCTATTAGTTTGATTGAAAAGAAACTGTGAACTAGTTTTTTTCAATACGCATTTTCAACGCATCAATCTCATAACGTGGGCATGATTTAAAACAGTCCTAAAAGATAGGTTTCCATTAATTCACCTCGCTCTAAATGAAGCAGTAATTCAACCGCAGCCAAGAACTTTATTTCCACAAGTTTCCATCTATTAAATTCACCGCTGCCAGTCTTCGGTACTGTAAACATTGCCGTAAGCCTTAGTCTGTAGGGACTGTCTGTGCGTCGTTTGCGTTATCCCAGCACAATAAATTCAGTACTTTCAAAACGCAAACCCACCGTCGACCGCGCGTTTTGCCCCCAGACGGTCGTAAACACTTCCCTCGTACGTACAATACCAAAAAATCGAAAACAAATAGCTTATATAATTATACAAGGAATAAAACACACGTTTATTACGGAGGGCTTATACGTTTTATGACCCCCCAAGTCCGCTTTAGATAGACGTCAGTTGGGAGCCTAGACGTCGTAAATAAGTATGAAATATGATAATTGCAAAATTCTTCAATATATTACGATTTAAACATTGATGATTCGCCTGACGTTTTGTGGGCCCATAACTTCGCCGTTCGGGGAACTGCGTTCGTTTCCCTGCGAGCTAAGCTGTGTGCGTGCACAAAACCCTTTCAAAGCTCGATATTGTGTTTCACGCGGTCAGTGTAAACTCAAGTAGTGTGTTTTGTTTGCTTTTTTAATTGTTCGAGTATTGTGTTTCGTGATATATTAAACTCAATTGTATTGAGATGTTTTAAGTGCACAAACAAGAACGGCTCATTTGTGGGGGTTGGTTTTGTATCGTTAGATTGATTTTTTAGTAATACACATTTAGAAATTCATTACAGAAAGAGGAGAGAAAATGTACATTAGTTTTTTTTTGTTCAATATCTATTTATGTTAGATTACCAGCAATAATTTTAATTTTTAAAACGATATAAAACGCTTTAAATATTATTTATTCAGTTATGGTCAAGTTACGTAAATTTTATTCTGGCATATAAATCTATAAATAGGAACAATCCTAGGATCGCAATAAGGTTACCATCGAAATTGGTAGTAGAAATATTGTTTTATTTATTGTTTCCGTAGAAGACATTGTGACATTTGTATGCTTATTTTGTTTCATGGAGTTAGAGAAAGCTGAATTTTCTATTGTGTTGTATAAACCGACAAAAAAATCATAAAAGATACTTTTCTTGTCGTATTAACGGATGACGTTAAGCTCAATAGTTTAATAGGTAATCAGAAGTGGTCTTCAGAATTGATTTTTTGGTACATTTCTGTTATTTGTTTAGGAAAAGTTACCTTTAATAATATTAGACTGTTCTTTGTTTATTTACTGATATGTTAATAAGGCTAAACCCGTTAATGCATACTTATCGGCTTACAAAGAAACCAATCTCAGTTATCGGCGCAAACCTAGGCTGAACAAATAAAAAGTAATCACTACCACCATCAAGCAATGAGTTATGTTTTAGAGATCCGTAATAAAGAGAAAGAAAGAAAGAAATGTTCATTAACAAAGAAAAGAAAACAATAAAGAAACACTCATACGATCTCTTCAATATTTGTCTGCCAATTTATCTTCCTACGAAATATCATAATTGTAACTGCCTCCACGGTAACTGCGTTACGCACAAAAGCCTGAAAAAGTCGTGAGTTCAAATCTCGGGGGGAATACTTTAATTTGTGAGGTTTTTCAGCTTGGTTAGGGCATTGTTTTAAGCAACTGACTGCCTTTTAAGAGTTATGATTCGGAGCTCCGGAAGGCACTCTAAGCCGAACCATAGCCAGGATCTACCTGGCTATGGTTCATAGGAATTTCGTAATGATCTGTGCGGGAGCCTGTGTAGAATCCGCAAGGAATCCCGACTCCCCCACAACTGCGTAGTGTTGGCCACCGAGGGGGTTTCGGTCGGTGCAAGCCCGACACACCACTCTCTGTTCCCCGCTGAGAGTGAGGGTGCGGTAGGCATTTCCCCCTCGACAAAAAAAAGGCTTTGTAATGATCCACTGTAGGAGAAAAAAAACATACTTTGAAATAACATTCGTGTAAGGAATATTTGTCTTCTTATTCTGACTGGGTATTTTTCTATAAAATACGTTTGAACAATATTAATTTACACAAATCAAAGAATTATTGAAAAAAGTTCATAAGACGAATAAAAAGAGATAAAAACGAGTTTTAGCTTTCATTTAATGCTTAATATAGTGATCAGAAATAAATCAAAAGAAATGTGGCGTCCTATTTTCCTAATTACCTACTCAGGGTCATGGTTGCAAGCAATCGTAAATTTATTTGTTAATTCCACATTCAAACTTTGAATATATGAGCGGTTTTGATATGTTTACTAAAATACCGAGATTATAAGAGTGGAATTTTTAAAGTGCATAGAGTTTAAACTCCAGTCGAACGAATTCAAGTACCCAAGGAGTAACTTGTCGGTTCTTTTGCTTCTAAGCGCACCAGCTATTGGAAGTTTGGCTCGTATTAGTTTCTAGGAAAGCTTTAGAGTGCCAAAAAAATACTTTTGTTAGATGGGAACACCCTCAACTTAGTTTTTGTATTTGATTTTTTATGCATCCAATCAATTTAAACTGTCTATCAAGAGGTACAATCTGGTGATAGACGAACAAAAGGACGGATAGGGGAGTCTTGGTAATAGGCCCGTGTTACCATTTCGGTATGGAATCCTAATGAATCTTTAGGTACGGAACCGCTGGTGCATGAACCCGACAAGCTCTTAGCCAGTTTATTAATCAATCTGCATCAGTTTGTAGCGTCACGCATAATTTGTTCCGATACGAGCGAACACGCATTCTGTTGCTCTCGCTTACTAATTGAGAACAAAACTGTGGAAAATTAATTAGCGTTCGTTATCACGGATTAATTGCAAATTTTAATTAAATCGCGTAATCCTGCTGTAATTTCTTTGTTATCCTGGTCGTAAGATTGTGGACGAAATATGGTTTTACAATCATCGTTGTTGAATGCTTCTACTAGATTTTAGTTAGTCATATGGGGTAAGTAAACACAGCACACCGCATACCCCTATCTGCAATGATTTATACATTTTTGACTGAATTATGAAAATTAAACATCCAATAAAGTTATCTTTTTTTTTTTAATGGACTCTTTCCCGCGTTTAGAAACAACGCAGTGATTCCGCCAATGTCAAGTGTTTAGAGAGACACGTCAACAAAAGAGACTGCGCGGTGATATGAGATATTTCTTACTAACTTGAGGTCTTCGTTACCTAAAACAACACAAACAACACATTGAGACAGCACAACTTTAAAGGTGAGGGGGAGTTATCTTATTAGCTGACTTTAAAAATGGTTTCCCAATTGAATTGAGTCGTCGGCGGAATTATTTGTTTCCAAGAAGGACTCCTTTTAGTACTAGAGGTAATGGTCATTGGACAGGAGCCCTAGACCTATGTCGACGGACCTCCATCCATTCTACGATTTTTGACGACCTCCATAGCCTTGAGGCGAGCGGGCTAAACTCGGGTTCGATTCCCGGTCGCTAAAACGTTCTTCTCTGATGCCCGGTTTCAATTTTTTACGATTCCTAATGTGTCAAAAATTACTATCCGTTTTACAACGAATCGGTATTTCTAATTTCAAAATTTACTTTCCATATCAGCTGTCATTAGTCGTCCGTCGGACGTTTTTAGCTTACGCCTCGTATAATTTATAACTATTCGTAACTGGAACGGCTCGTTTTTCAATATTGGGCATTAGTCTTCGGCATACATGTCTTGAGTGCATTCTTAAAAGTACTCGTCGAGTTTGAAGAAGTGTATTGTTAATATGTTAATTATCAGCATATATTGTATGTTGACCTATTAAGTCGGATTTCAATGTGAACGACACGGCGACAGATAATTCGAAATATCTTATCTTAGACGGTTGCGTCATGATATGAGCGATTTAAATGTTATCAGTTTACTTTTGCCTAATTATAGTCGGTAATATTACGTGTAAGCGTGGTCTCCGTTTTACCTATTTTGCTAAGATTTCCTGTTTCTTTATTAATACATCAAAATCTAAAGGAATAAAAAAAAAATTCCAGAGCGATATTGTCTATTGGAAGTTTGAATCCAAGCTTTAATCAATTGTGAATTAACTAATAAAAATGTATAAATTAATTTTATATATGTGAGAGATTGTGAGTATGGATGCTTGTTACTCTTTCACGCAAAAACTACTGAACGTATTTGGATACAATTCCGTAGGAAGATATATGACATAATAGATAAACATATAAGTAGGATACTTTTTATCCCGAAATAACGCGGGCGATGTCGTGGGCAACAGCTAGTATACATATAATTGTCATCATGAAGAACAGCTGTTATATCTTTCACTTGCAAAATTATTAATTAGCTTCGCGGACATGACCTTTACAACTGACTTTGAATTGTTACGTAGGTGATTAACTTTATCTTTGGCTGTCATAATATGATATAATATACTTTGTGTAGTGGGTTAATATTTATTTTGCTTTAAATATTGTACAAAGAAAGTAATAGTAAACAAACCGTACTTGAATGGAGGTCATATATGTTTCATTGCGAAAAATTTAATAATAAAATAACTAGGTACATATAATATAAGACAAACTAGGAAAGTTCGTTTTCCTTAATGAACCGACCGGGGATATATATAAATATATTTATATACTAGCTGTGCCCGCGACTTCTTATGCGTGAACTACATACTTTTAAAGTCGGATCCCTATCCTTCCTAATATTCGAAACAAAAAGTAGTCCATATTTTAATCTAAGTTTCGCGCTATATGTGTATCAGAATTCATATGTCTAACTTAAAAAAAATCGTCCGCCACCGCGTATCGCGCACTCATTTGTCAACGCGTAACTATTAAAATTGTTATATTTTAGACAATTTACACAAAATCTATATAAAATGTTAAAAATAATTAAAATGCCTATGTGTTAGCTATCATATTGTAAGGTTTCATTAAAATCCGTCCAGTAGTGTTTGAGTCAAAGAGTGACAAACATCCATTCATCCATGCATACAAGTAGTGATTAGTAGTGATTTGGTAGTGTCTTAAAAAAACTAAGGTCATTGATATAATTTGACACATGAATCCAGTAGATGATAAACCCTTCCAATTTCGATTACTTATCAGAATGTCATAATTATTTTTGGATTCTTTAATTTTCACGTGCTTACCTCCAACTTTATCCATCGATAGAATAAAATAGCAATGTTTATAATCAAATGCGAGCATAAAATTGTAGTTGAAACATTTCGTGTTTTGCCAGTTAATTTATTAATTAGTTCACTGCAATTTAGATAACTCAATTTAAGATGCCGGTTGTAAATAGCTTGCTCGCTTTGGCTCTTATTTAGGTACCAGCATATCTTATTGCACCCATTTGTTCTATATATTATAAATCAAGTTATTAAAATATTAATTAGTTTTGATTTTAATAATTTTGTTTTAATATTAAACTTGGCGGTGTTTTTAGAATCAGCTGACCTTCATTTTAACAGCTAACGAACACGACGATATTTCGACGGCCTCCGTAGCCGAGAGGCGAGCGTGCCGGACTTTGGCGTCGCGCCATCTCTGAGGTTCCGGGTTCGATCCCCGGTCGGGTCAATATGGGAAACGAACTTTTCTGTTTTGTCTCGTGTCTGGGTGTTGTGGTACCGTCGTTGTTTCTGATTTCTGTAACACAAGTGATTTGGCTACTTACCACAGAATCAGAGCAAAGTATGTGATGTTGTCCAATATTTATTTATTATTATTTTATTATTATAGTTTTTCGACGTTTTGTATCGTACAGACAGCAATGGTAGTTGCTTTGCATCTCAGTAGGTACCTTTTTATCATACGTAAATTGTCTGTCTTAGGTACATAGAAATGCGAAGGTTCATCATGTACTAACTAAACTTAAATTAAGAAGTTTTAAGTAGCGTTCAATACCTGTCAGGTTAATATGGAAAATTAACTGTTAAATTGTCTAGGGTCTGGACGATGCGGTACTTTTGATATTAATTTCTTTAACCCAAGTGATTTTGCTACTTACCTCAGAATCAGATCAATGTATGGTTTAAACTTCGAAATGCTGTGATTGCTGACTGTACGTTGCGTTACTCTAATATAAAGGAATTTCCACGAAGACTTTTTGGGTCAACTTTCCCTTTAAAATTCTTGGTATTGAAGTTTTATCCAGAAAATTATACCAGATGTGTACAGCCAGCAGGTGTTTTATAGAAAGTAACAAAAACTTAAATCTACGCTAATTTTATTAAGCTAAAATGTTTGTTTGTTTGAACTCGTTATTCTCAGGAACTACTGGTTGGAATTAAAAAAATATTCTTGTGTTGGATAGTTAATTTATTGAGGAAGGCTTTAGGGTATATAAAATGACGCTGTGGCCAATAGGAATGAAGAATCAGTGGAGATGGCGGAAAAAACGGGCAACGAAGCCGCAGCGGTCCGCTATTCAGATGACAAGCGAGTGCGGTTGAGTTAAATCTTTCCAAGCATAATGAGAGGCGTCACATTGTTATAGCTTAAGAATACAATACGCCGCCATCGTTATTTTTAACACAATTACTGAAGTTTGCCTTAAATTATAGTCTTTGAAAAAGCCGATAAATATTGAACGTGTAAATATCGCCTTTTAAGGAACCGCATTATTTCAATTACGTCACTATCGGCCCGAAGGCCGTAACCGTCACTGCGCCGGCGCAGTCTTAACACATTCAACAAAAATTATCCCCCTAGGCTAAAAATTAAGAATTAACCACGTCAATAGCTCTTATTGTTTCTTAATAGCGTTTAAAGTACAATGGTAAACAATCTGGATTGTGTGTGATACAATACCGTTAAGTTTTTGGCATCCCTTGTGCGAGTCGAGTTTCTCTTGCGAAGATAAATTTTGAGATCGTGCATTGTACATTTTTTTTAATGAGGAGGAAGAAATTCTGGGGTCGTCATTTATCGAGAAAAGTTTGAAGGCCGATGGAAAGTCTGTATTTTTTTGTTAGTTATTTCAATATTACACAATAATCGTGACTGCTTTTATATTTCGACGACCTCCGTATCCGAGAGGCGGGTGGGTCAGAATTTGGCGTCCCGCCATCAATGAAGTCCCGGATTCGATCCACTGTCAGGGCAATATGGGAAACGAACTTATCTATATTGTTTCGGCTGTGGACGTTGTGATACTGTCGTTATTTCTGATTTCTGTTAGTGCTTAAGCTACTTACCACAGAGTGAGAGCAATGTATATGATTCTATCCAATATCTATATTTTTTTTTCTTTTGTAAATTGTTTGATTGCTTTGGTGGGCGTCCGTCGATACTCGAAGCAATACCAAAGATTCCTTAATTGAACACTTATTAATTTTCATTTGTTCTTATTTTGTAACTTTTTCTGCGATTGCTTAGCAAATCAGTGACTACCGTGATTTCGTGGCCAGGATAGATTGGAACTCGCCTAGACTGTGCGTGAACACACATTTAGGCAACTTTTTGGTACAGCCATTCCCACGTCAGTTTGTACGTTTGGACTTTGTACCGCCATTATGTCGGTAGCATAAGATATAATATTGAACTGGAACTGCACTATTATGCAATATGTAAAGATGAAAATGGGCCAGCATCAAGGCGTTATATGCATGTATAATTAAGTACGTTCAAAATACTCGTAACTGCCCACGATACTCAAGTTCTTTCATTTTCGGGAATGAGATTCTTAGATCGAGGAAATTATGTTTTGGGTTTTTTTGAACACAGCTTGAGTTTGTAACTATCATGATTTTATCGTACACTTTTTTGTAACAATTACATAATGGGATAGAATAGACTGATAGTTGTTATTCGTATATTCGTCAGGGATATAGTTCCCTTAATTATGCCAACATCTGTAAATATATTAAACTTGAAAATACTTGATATCGTTCTGAAATCGAGAACCAAAGAATTTATAGCAAACAGCTAGTGTTTACCTACTGTACACCAAGCGACGACTATTTTAGGCGTTAAAACCTTCCGTTCTTCATGGATAGTTTGTGAGAACAAAAACCAAATATGTTGTTTTATACCAACGTGTTGTGAAGTGTCATCTTTCGTGTCGTGGAACCCACTACCATGTTTATTCACAAAATTGTGTTAATACAGCACGCGCTGGGACTTCTCGCTCCCACCCCAATCAGTCCGGTAGATGGCGCGCTGACCCACTGCCCACACTAACCCATTTCCAAGGAAATTGAGTTCGTCCAATTCCATCAAAAGCCGCGTCCACTCTTGCATTGTAAAGTAGCTGGGGGATACGCACTTCATATCGACGCCTTCTTGGCCAGATGTTTGTTATTACGTTTCGAGCTACCGAAACCTAGATTCGGTGTTGAGCGGAAGCATATGATCCTACTGAGCCCCATTTGCTGCATTATTTTGTGAAATAATAAGGATCGTATGTTATTTACTAAAAGTGGAAGTACTTTTACCGTTTCTTTTGCTTTGCGGGACCATTCCTCTATAACGCAATCCAGAAAAAGCTCAAAATAATTTCAGATAAAAAATACGCCTGTAGGACTAAGGTAAAGAACTACCTCCTATCACTCAGTTATCAGGAAACTGAAGATGTTCTTCATCCACTTAAATAGTACACACACGGACACACTCTCAGCCACACAAACTTATTCACACAGATACAGTCACAAACTCTTAACACGCACACACACACACACACACACACACACACACACACACACACACGCACGCACGCGCGTGCTTAGATATTACTTTTGTTTAAATTTTTGTTTTACCTAAATTTGATTTATAAGTATATGCACAACCTGCACGCATCGTGAGGGGAGAGTGCTGGCGCACTGAAATACAAGCAATCTTTGCTTAGCTCAGGCACCAGTCTCTCACTATCTTATATTTAATTCCATTGGTGTATTCTGTACAGTGTAATTGTTAGTATGTAAGATTTTTGGAGAAAAAATAAAATATTTTATTATTATTATTATTACTTCCGCCGAGCTAGGTGTTATCTGCTCGGGGACCAAGGTCCAACTACCAATCTTGGTTGGTGGGTAGGTATAGAACTAGAGACTATCCACTAAAACTCCCGGTTGGACCTCATCGCCTCTAGTACTGGTACTGTGAGAAACCCGGGTCAGTCAGAACTAACACAGCACTGCATACAATAACCTGATACCAATGTAAGTTGCTAGCTTGATGCACAGGTTTTCGCTGTTCCGTAGCTCCCCAACGAATACGTGGATGCAAATGATATAGTTTAAGCTCGTTTTAAGGCATAGTCAGGCCTGAAGTAAGTATCCCACAAAAACAAATCGCTTAACACATTGGATCGCCCCTAGGGATTCTACATAAAAGAACTTTCAATAGCCATATCATGCAGTTTTATGTTCCATAATTGGCTATCTCACTGCAATCTCATTTTTAACTTACAAAACCCCTTCAGATCAATACCGATTTTACGGACTTACTGTTTACAACTTCTTGTGGGCTCTTGAGATAGTTTTTATAGATAACAGCATTTTAATAGCGCTCATCTTTGTTGTTTTAGTTTCAAGAAAACTGACAACGAAGAATTAATATCTACTGCGAAATATCTATAAATGGTTTACGTTTTAAAAATCAATTTCAAAACGTTCCTTTTTAATCCAAATGTACTAATCTCTAGTCTTCACTCGCAAATGTAAAAAAAAAACAACATTTGAAACAGGGTATGTCAGTGGATTTATCTAAATGAATGTTTTTTAATAAAATACGCATGATTTAACGGCACTAAAATTTAAAGATATTAAAACAAGTGAATCTGATGATGATCGGGTGAGGAGTCGTAGACACATTTCATCCCGTTTACGATGCATTTTTCCGCCTCATTTACCCCACTCCCCTAAAATAATAACAGAATGATAACCGCAAGCGAAGTACCAAACAATGGGCGAACCCTATGCGAGCTTAAACTCTATGTTAACCGCAATAAGATCCAGACATCTAGGTGAGTAACTACAGGACATCTACAAAGCTAAATGGGTCGGCAACTTTTTTGCTCGGACAGTTTTTATTTCACGCGATTTTACGATCGGGAATATTTTACGAGTTACGACTGTATCGCAAAGAGTTGCATCGGTTTTATAATACTTTAATTTCACCGCCAGAAAACCATAAAAATATGCAAATGCGATATAAAAGTGCTTCGTGGCGGACAGTAAAACGCGTTAATCCGAATGGCGGCTGATACAACTAGCATCGTAGGGACGGTTTATCTTCACAATGTTATGGGAATGCCAAGTTGCTCTCAATGTTGCCGATTGAAGGTCATTGTTTATGAGCACGGTGGCGCCCGAAGCGCCAAAGGTCGACGGGTATGACTCTCAGCCAAGTAAACCCAACCTTTTTGTTCAAGTAGCTCAGGATATTGAACACTCCCAGCCTGATGATAAGCAAGAGAGGAATCTACAATGCGATGACATCGGATTTGATACCGTAGTATTTTCTACGTTATCATTTCCATACTGACCCGTAAGATGTTTCTTCACGCTCCTTTTCAAGGAATCCATGTCACATTAAGTAGGAAACATATGAGCCGGCAACAAGTTCCACTTCTTAATGGTGCGGCAAGATAAGAGTTACCAAACGTTTTGGTTGGCAATGGAATCCACGGTGAAGCGATGACATCGTTGGCCGGCTCTTGTGGTTCTGTGAAGGAAAGGGGAGGGCAGGATAAGGAAATACAGTTCTTACCTAATTAGGAATAGGTAATGAAATTGTAGCACGGTGGCGCCGGAAGTGCCAAAGGCCCTGGGTGCGATTCTCGGTCAAATAAATTAGGGAGTGGAACTTTTCTAAATAGGAATGATGATATAGGAGCGGCTACCATGTCATTAAAGGTCGTCGTTTATAAAAACACTACCTCTAATTTCCGCTATTTAAGCAATAAAGAGTACGTTTTTGTAATTGGAAATGCAATGAAAACGCTTTAATTTCCATCGATATAAATCAGTCCTCATAAAATATAACTAATTATAATGAGAAAACAATTGAAAAAAATTGTACTAGCGTGCAACAATCGGAGAAACTCCAAGGTTCTGTTTATTACAATCTATTGTCTGCAACGTGGAAAACTTAATTAGGAGAATAAATCATCCATAATGTATGTCTGGTTATTATTTTATTACAACGTATTAGGGTATTAACGCGCCAAATTGTAGCTGTTATGCAATAAACTAGCACGCAAAACTTGTTTGTAGGTAAGTCGATTTAAAATCTTTTATTTAGTGTTAAAAAATGGATTTATTAGATCGATTTTGAACACTTTATAGATTCAATGAATCGATCCGTAAGCCTCCTGAAATTGACAGATGGATTCCAAGTTCAAAGAGTTTTTAAAATGGCTGCGGTATTTTAGTTTCTTTTTTGCTGTTGATAGGTTCTATAGTTTGCATGAAATATATCACTGCTGCTCAGCAAGAGGTCCTGGGTTCATTCCGCACTTCTAAGTATACATACCTACCTAAAGGGGTAAATTATATTTATTAATTTAATGATACTTATATGGTAATCAATTATGTCCTCTATATTAGGTGATTGGACATGTTTGAAATTAAAACGATTTATCGAAATTCGATCGAATGCTCGATTTAATCAATAATCGATCCTAGTGTGATCGACTTTAATCGATTCGCAGATCGTTTATTTTAAAGTGTATCGACATGCCTATTTATTGGAAAATGAACATATAAATGAAATCGAATCATCTGGTTGCGTTGATAGTCTTTTTTTTATGTATTAACCCAATTCAGCGTTTAGGTATTTCGTTTTAAGAAGAAACGTAAGGTACCTCTTATTTATTTCTTTTTATTTCTTATCTTATTTATTTAATTCTAGGGACTAAACGAACGATGCTTGCAGAAAGTTATGGGCATGTCTAATTTTGTCACGTTGATGTTATTCATACGTAAATCCGTTTTAAAATCGTTGTGCTCAATATGGTTGTAATAAATTTGATAGGCACCTTTTTTTATTTTAGCCACATTAGACTACATAAAATTGTTTGAAATGACAATTTTGAATACCCTTAAATGGGGGTATAACTCCAACCACTTATTGATCGCTTGCACCAGAGTTTCCTGCCGGTATTTTCTTTGTAGTTATAGGTTCGGAATCGAAGGCAAATTAGTTTGGTTTATTTAGGTAGACGATTCAGATATACATACAGCTTATGTATGGGCGGGTAAAAATATTTCTGATTTAAGTTATATTAAAAATAAGTCTGAATTTGTGTGTTTATTCTCTGGTAACTCTGGTTTTTAGATACAACTGAAACAAATAAGTAAATATTCGTCAATATCGTATACATTGCTTTGATTTGATGGTAAGTAGCTAAAGCACTTGTGGTACAGAAACAAAAATTACAGTACCACATCATGAATATCGAAAATACAATTCATTCATGCATTGACTTCATTTTCTTCTTACGTGTGTGTTAACTAAGTAATGGTTGTAATATTATAAGTCCAAACTACGTACCGTACTGCTTTTTTTCTTGTAAACGCTAAAATGAAATATATATTCCTGATTATTAAATCAGTTTTACGACTAAACGGGTATATTTCAGATACATATTCAAAGGTATTGCTCCTGCTAATTAAGACGGAACTTAACCGAAACAAGCCCATATAAAACTCAAATAAAATAACAATTAAAAATAACAAAACAGTTTACACAGCCATCGAAAGAAGTTGCATTGCAAATACAAAATGTGTCAAATATAAAAAATACATTGAGCAAATTTATTGGTCGTTAAATTCGTATAAAATGCTCAGCGGTCCGATACGGTTTTACGGTGTTTGGGAGACAACCTACCGCAGCACCGACCTCATTAAATATTATAACTTTGACAGTTATTAAGCAGACAGTGATATACGACATGATCTGGCTCGGACTATGAATTTCAAAGACACGCGGTTTTTTTGTTCGAATTAATTAAAAAATTTACTAGTCGCGGTCGCGGCTTGTTTGTCGCAGCAACTTGATAGTTTACCTCCATGACGATGATGGAAATCACTGGCTTACTGAATCAATATCAAATGTACATGGACAACATCACATACGTTGCTCTGATTCTGTGATAAGTAGCTAAATCACTTGTGCTATAGAAATCAGAAATAACAACGCCAAAATTCAGCACGCTCTCTTCTCGGCTACGCGGATCGTCATATAAGTGGCGGAAATCACTCTTGAAAAAATTATGACATATAAATTACATCAGTAAATGTATGACTCGTCTCTATATCTATATCCAAATAAAGAGTACTGGGGAAAAACAAGCTATTTCAGATAAAATCCAAAAATTAGGTTACGACACCAAACTTTACTTAATGTAAAGGTTTTTTTCATATGGCATTAACGAAAAATTATGGAGCTTTGAACTTTTTAAAAATAATGCGCCGTCACACTAAAAGAAGAAAGTGTAACACATCAGGAGGTTCTAATGAATTTTGAAACATTAAACAATATTAAAATTTTATTAAATAGCTATTATGTTTTGGGTTTTTCGCGTCGATTAGGTAATACGATACATAAAATGACAATTACAATGGACACTAATGAGGCCAGAAAATGGAAAGTTTGGATAATCGGTACTACACCTTATTGTGATTCTACAAATTATTCCATTACAAACAGTAAAGCATAGTTTAGCGAACTTTTTAACTAAGTTGCTGTGTTGTAAGGCTTAGCAACAATTTGATGAGAAAAATATTTTATTAACAAAACTATAAAAGATGAGCTATTTTCGGACGTTCTTATTTGTCGTATATTCTTGAAAAAATATACTAGGAAACAGCGAGGACGTATCAAGAAGATAATTAAGGTAATAAATAATGTAACGATGAAGGTCGACTTTTAGTGCTTTTTAATGAAATAAGAGGAAAACTGCATTTCGCTTAACAGAACATTGTTTCAGAATAAAACTTAAGAGTCAAATTTGGACTAGTGGAGTACTATAAGTAGGTAAGCCAAGTTCTCAAACGAAATACTGAGATTGCATTATTTTGATACCAGATTGATACGCAATAAATTTAAGTGTTAACGAGCAAATACAGCTTCGGGTGGTATAACTTCGAAATTATGTCTCTGCGAACTGAAACTACTAATGTTTCTCAAAATAGAAGGCTATCCAAGTTTTACGATGCAAAAATTTATTCAGAATCAACTCAAGCCTAGTAGTTTAAGAGAGGTAGGGCATAGCGATTTATCGCTCGAACTAGAGCAGCCCGACTGGTGAAATACCTCCACCTTACAGAAGACCGCAGCCAAATAACAATCACTTCTGTGTTGTTGTGTTCCTGCGTGTGAGTAAGGTTTCCAGAGCTCCTGGGGGGTGCTACATTAGTAGCAGGGGTCAAGCCTTCAAGGTAAGGGTGACAAGTCCAGTTACAGATTTATTATGCTGTACTTGTCACTCCTAAGCTAGGACCTCATTACCACTTAACATCAGGTGGCTTACTGAATCAATATCAAATGTACATGGACAACATCACATACGTTGCTCTGATTCTGTGATAAGTAGCTAAATCACTTGTGCTATAGAAATCAGAAATAACAACGCCAAAATTCAGCACGCTCTCTTCTCGGCTACGCGGATCGTCATATAAGTGGCGGAAATCACTCTTGAAAAAATTATGACATATAAATTACATCAGTAAATGTATGACTCGTCTCTATATCTATATCCAAATAAAGAGTACTGGGGAAAAACAAGCTATTTCAGATAAAATCCAAAAATTAGGTTACGACACCAAACTTTACTTAATGTAAAGGTTTTTTTCATATGGCATTAACGAAAAATTATGGAGCTTTGAACTTTTTAAAAATAATGCGCCGTCACACTAAAAGAAGAAAGTGTAACACATCAGGAGGTTCTAATGAATTTTGAAACATTAAACAATATTAAAATTTTATTAAATAGCTATTATGTTTTGGGTTTTTCGCGTCGATTAGGTAATACGATACATAAAATGACAATTACAATGGACACTAATGAGGCCAGAAAATGGAAAGTTTGGATAATCGGTACTACACCTTATTGTGATTCTACAAATTATTCCATTACAAACAGTAAAGCATAGTTTAGCGAACTTTTTAACTAAGTTGCTGTGTTGTAAGGCTTAGCAACAATTTGATGAGAAAAATATTTTATTAACAAAACTATAAAAGATGAGCTATTTTCGGACGTTCTTATTTGTCGTATATTCTTGAAAAAATATACTAGGAAACAGCGAGGACGTATCAAGAAGATAATTAAGGTAATAAATAATGTAACGATGAAGGTCGACTTTTAGTGCTTTTTAATGAAATAAGAGGAAAACTGCATTTCGCTTAACAGAACATTGTTTCAGAATAAAACTTAAGAGTCAAATTTGGACTAGTGGAGTACTATAAGTAGGTAAGCCAAGTTCTCAAACGAAATACTGAGATTGCATTATTTTGATACCAGATTGATACGCAATAAATTTAAGTGTTAACGAGCAAATACAGCTTCGGGTGGTATAACTTCGAAATTATGTCTCTGCGAACTGAAACTACTAATGTTTCTCAAAATAGAAGGCTATCCAAGTTTTACGATGCAAAAATTTATTCAGAATCAACTCAAGCCTAGTAGTTTAAGAGAGGTAGGGCATAGCGATTTATCGCTCGAACTAGAGCAGCCCGACTGGTGAAATACCTCCACCTTACAGAAGACCGCAGCCAAATAACAATCACTTCTGTGTTGTTGTGTTCCTGCGTGTGAGTAAGGTTTCCAGAGCTCCTGGGGGGTGCTACATTAGTAGCAGGGGTCAAGCCTTCAAGGTAAGGGTGACAAGTCCAGTTACAGATTTATTATGCTGTACTTGTCACTCCTAAGCTAGGACCTCATTACCACTTAACATCAGGTGGGATGAGGTCAATCTTGAAGTGCAATATATTAAAAAAAAAAGGGCTTAGCCGAATGTTTAAAGCTTTCTAGTCATAAGTGCTAGATCGTTCAGTTAGTACAATGATTAGCGCTACTGTTTGTTAAGCCAAGGGGCGAGGGTTCGACTCCCGCCGAGGAGAAACAATCGTATGATTAACATGTGTGTTTGTTCTGTGCTGGGTGTTGATAAATTTACTTAAGTACCTATGAATGGGTGGAACCACTGTTTATTCTGATTTCTATAACACAAGTGCGTAAGCTATTAACCTAGATATCAGTTCAATGTCATTTCTGATATTTCTTACATATTTATGTTCTATGCAACATACCATTCGCCTGATGCTAAACTGTTACTATAGCCTACAAATGCTTCCGACACTAGCGGCATCACTAACGAACCAATATCTTGATTAAATCAGATAGAACTTGGCAAATCAGAACCCACGGTTGAACCTGAATTTCAAGCACAAAATCATCACTCGGGCAATCAGGTGACTCAAACCTACAATGTCCTATCAAAATGGAAAAATCGCACAACGTGAAAGTGTTCCGGAGCTCATGACCTCCTAGTTGATGTATTCGGAGAGCTCAAATCAATACACTAAGGAGCTTTTTTATGCTGAGTGTGGCAGCCTGGCAGCCCTAGTTACGACAGGAATTCCTTATAAAAGGACAAATAAAGGGACATAGCTGAACGCGGCGGGTGATAGAGCCACATTCATCAGGAGACGTGTCACTCACAATGTAGACAACTAGTGCGCAGGATAACTCGTAGCAATTAGAGTTGTTTTATCCTTAGGAAATTGCGCGATGTACAGCTTCCGAGATCAAACCACTGTTTTTCTACCTATATCTTCAGTATTTTTATAAAGAGAAAAGATTTGTATTTTTGTATCTCAAAAATAAATACAAATCCACCGAGCCGATTGTGCCGTGGTTATATATTTTGCTAGAAAAGACCAAGTCCGCGCGTACCATATATTTTCTACGATTTCACATTTAGAAGCCTGGTTTGTGTTATTTTCTAAATATTTATAACATTGTCAGGGGTTCGTAGGTATATCCCTTATGGTTGTATTCATCACACATAAACATTTCTTTAATATTAGATGTTCATTTACCTGCGTTTTAGGATTTGTTTATAATATATTGAACTGTAAATATTATTATTTATGATGTATCAAATAGTAAAAATAGGATGTAGATAAATAAAAATTATAACAATATTTAAAAAAAGTAATGAAATACAATATTGAACACAATCTATTCCTCTGATAAAAATTACATAGTAATCAAACACAGAGAAAGTTATTTACGAGTATTCCTTTAAAATTTATTGCACGTATTTAAATTAGTTCAAACGGCAGACTGAATGCTTAGTAGCATTCTTTACCAGTCATCGAGACAGATTTGAGCCAAATAAAATATCGTGGCGATGCATAAATGTACACAAAATATTATTTACCACTGATTAAGATTATTAAACGTTTGGTTTTACGTGTTTATATAAATCATGACAACCCATTATCATGTTTGAGTGTCACATTTATGACCATCGTCAACAAGTAATTTAATTCGTGTTCCAAATTTATGAGCCACGAATTAATTTGAATAAATCTAAGTCTAGTAAGATATTTCGCGGACTACCTCATTTCTCCTACAAATGTCATGAATAGCCATTCTAAAAAATGTTAATTTACTGCAAGCAAGTTGTTGTGACGGAGTTCTTTCAAATAGTCGGGAGAGTCTAACGGGCTAAAAGTTGGTATATTCCAGGGGTGTGGCATTATGTGGACCGTGTAGAATCCGCAGAGAATCCCGACTCCCCCACAACTGCGCAGTGTTGGCCACCGAGGCGGTTTTAGTCGGTGCGAGCCCGCCACACCACTCTCTGTTCCCAGCTGAGAGTGACGGTGCGGTAGGCATTTCCCCCTCGACAAAAATAAAAAAGGGGGTGTGTAATTGTAGGTACCTAACGTAATCACTCCACACCATAATCAACGGGACCCGATAAAATACCATAATAGCTCCTTGGGCTCCCCTACTGTAAATGTAAACGGCGTGATAGAACCACCATTCGCTATCTCAAGACGAGACGAATCGCTCACAATGTAGACAACTCAATGTGCTGAGAATCAACTCGTAAACTTTGTAATTAGAGTCCCTTTATCCTTAGAAAACTGCGATACACACTGCACTTGTGATTATCCGGATTTGCGAAGCCATTTAGCAATTGAAACTGAGGGCGTAGTGTATATTTTGGTAAAAATTAAATACAAAGAATCTTAAACCAAATTCCTTCAAAAGGATTGTGAAGGAACATCTTGCGGGCCAGTATGGCGATGCTAAATCCGTTGTCATCACGATGTGGGTTTCTCTCTTGCTTACTAGGCTGGGAGAAGCCAATTTACTGTGTTTCTATAAAAAAATTGTAATAATAACTAACGGTCCTCCGCGAATTCCCCTTGTTATAAATATTAGCAAAAAATGTCCGCCATTCTGCAGTGATTTATTACGTAAGTTATGTGTTTAAATCGGTCAAAAATATTTTTTTATTTGAAGTACTGGAATAATTACTTAAAGTCGAGATTCGCATGTGTTTATATTGACGAAGTTCAAGCATTCATTTAATAATAGGAATGGATGGAGATTTTATGTGTTTTTGTATGTCGTGAGTGTAATAAATATGAGTTTTGGTGTGATAAAGAATTTCCAAAATAAATTTTACTGAATTTTTTCTTTGTTTTCTTGTTTCAATCAAATCACAAGAAAGAAAGAATTATCTTTAAAAACATCTAAGCGCCAAAATGCGTTGATATTGGTACAAATGTATTAAATGCTAACAATCAAGCTTTAAGCTAAGTGTTGGTACCTACATATACAGAGTAACACTAATTATAATGACATGAAATCATCATAGTCTATTAGTATGTCGGTGTATCTGTCAGTATGTCCCGCGGTTTCTTTGCGGCGCGTCCGAGTCGTAAATATGACAAGTAAATGCACTAAACAAGACAACAACAATTTCTTCTTACCCTCGGATATTCACGTAATAACGAAACATCCTTACAACAGGGCTGTCAGATGGTCCTGATGAAAGAATACGTTGATTTGTGGCTCAAAGTAATAAATAAATAAATATTGTACAACATCACATACTTTGCTCTGATTCTGTGGTAAGTAGCTAAAGCCCTCGAGTCACCAACCAGTCAATAATTGTTGGTCGTACATAAGTGTAAGATTATATCACTTAGGGCTGATTTTGCTTTTGTCGAATAAAAATTAACAAGTCGGAAAAAATATAAGCTGTTCGAATTAAGAACGTCCTTTAGCAATTTTGTTAGTACTTAATATTCTGATACCATTTTAATTAAGTCTTTTTTAGTTAAATCGACTATTATTTTTGAAATGAAAATCGAAATATCGGGCCTAAGTTAATTTTATAATGTACATTTGATGTTCATTTGTCCGGTAACCGTGACGAGCCGACAGGCTTTGTAGACCATCAGTTTGCTAATAATGTGGAATTACACTGTGGCGTCACAAAATATATGATAGGTAGTGCCCACTGCGCAGCTAAAGGATGGTTTTACATGTAATTAAACCATTAAAACCTCATACAGCAGTACTAATACAGAATCTTAGACTGTCGCGTTGCATTTTAAACATTAAAAAAAGGTAGGGCATAACGATTGATCGCTCGGACTGGAGCAGCCTAATTGGTAAAATACCTCCACCTTAGAGAAGACCGCAGCCAAATAACAATCAATTCGGTGTTGTTGTGTTCGTACATGTGAGCAAGGTTTGCAGAGCTCCTGGGGGACGCTACACTATAGCCTTAAAGGTAAGGGCGACAATTCCAGTAACAGCTTTATTATGCTATACCTACTTGTCGCCTTGAAGCTAGAACCTCATTACCACTTAATCTAAGGTGGGATGAGGTCAATCTTGATTAGTACGATCCAACACCATTCTAGGTACTGTCATTGTAGTGTGTCGAAGTGACTTCAATAACATATTATTGTTATATGAGAATGTGAGGGTGGATGATGATTTGCGGTGAACAGACGAAGACGAGCAAGATTACTCAGCTTGTGACCACGGTTGGTGCAAGCTAATCGAAATGTCGGGAAGAAAGTATTAACTAGGTACTCAAAATATTATTGCGTTTTGGCCTGGTAACATATTTTAAATGAACTAATGCCAAAATGCAGTAATAAAATTGTTTGATTTCCTTACCTAGTCAACCCTAGGTTCCTGATTAATGTTTTAACTCCAGGCTAGGACAAATCCTTTTATGGATTATTTTTGAAGTGCTAACAACTTGTCTCGTTAGTCGTTCGGGTGATCAAATCAAGTTGAGATTTTCTACGTTAATATAGCTTGTATTTTGATAGACATTTCGTAGTGTGGTCAGAAATCTTTTCAAAGGAATTCTCCACCAAATAAGAATTTTTTAATGAATATGTAGCCAACTAGTTCTGGAATCAAATTTATAGTACTCGGAGTAAATAATTTTTAACGACTTTTTTATTGAACACTAGCTTACCCGACAGGCGTTGTCCTGTCTAAACGGCGACTACTTAAGTATATATTTTTTCTTTTTTAAGAACCTTCTCGCAATTACAAACAAAACAAAAAAAGAGAAAGTGAAATTGGTTCATGCGTGATGGCGTGACCAAGACATATAGCGATTCATGTTTATATATTAAGAAGAAGATGTTTCATATCTCTTACTTCTAAAGTAAACATTTTCCCAAATAAACTTTTAAGGGCGGTAGGTTTACCCCCCACCCCCCTTAATTTTCAAAACAAAATCCGTTCTAGAGGTTCAACGTACACCCATACCAAATTTCATCAAAATCGGTTCTGTGGTTTAGGCGTGAATGCCAGACAGGCAGACAGAATTACTTTCGCATTTATAATTTAAATATGGATTTACAAACATTTCAGGCTAATGCAGTGTCGTTTAAAATTCATACCTCATCGTTGACTACCTTGCCAGTTAGTCAGCTATAAAAGGAGTGATTTTCGGGAAGCCCTAATTAAGTCCGCTACATGAATAACAAGCATCTGCTTAGTGTTTGACAAGGTTATGGAAGTAACCGGCCAGATGGTTGACCCGTTCAGGATTTCCGTGGCGATCTTCGTACGATTTAAGGATTCACAGCACGCGTCGGTACACCGCGGGGGCGGATGGTGGGTGAATAAGAACCGTTTATGGGACAATTAGGTGTTTATTGGCTCATTGTTTTGACACTATTCCCGGTATTGCGTGTTGACGTATGCAAAATTAAATCTGCTAAGTCTAGTGCGCATCCGGTGTCAAATCCAAGAGGCTTCTCGGAACAAGCGGACAGAGGGATTATAGATAAAGTGAATAGTTAAATTATTGTTCATAATTTACAACCTAATGTGAATAGGAGATGGGTAGGTATAAGTTTAATGTTCATTTCAAAATTGCCTAATGCGCATCACTAAATAAGTGTTCGTACTAAAAGGTATAAAAGTGGGATGTTTTTTATTTTTCTAAAATTTTTATTTTATTTTATTAAAAAATTATATTAAGGTATTTCTACGAAGCAAATAAACTTAAGAGAACATAAAGTAGACTATAACTAACTTACAAAATATTAAAACTGAAATTAATAAAAAATAAATATTTTGAATAAACAAAGATTGACCCTGTAAATATTAGATAACATCACATACATTACGATGATCGTGTAGTAACTGGATAAAGCACTTGTGTTACAGAAATCAGAAACATCGACGGTACCACAACACTCAGACCCAAGACAATATAGAAAAGACCTCAGAGATGGCGCGACGCCAAAGTTAGGTTCACTCATTTTAAATGGGCATTAAAAGACAATTAGCGAAAAATGTATATGCCTATGTAACATAAAGCCAACTGTTACGGCATAGATACCTTGAATTATTTAAAATGGTTTTAAGATCCCAAGAATTTTATAAGATCTAAGAAGTAATACTTTAAATAATGGTTAATGCACAATAAAAACGATTATTCATGGCATGTATCTTGTCATTCCCATTTCGTAAATTTGCTCTTTCATAAATGTTTGAAAATTTCATCAAATATCTGTGATCTCATTTTATTATGAGGGCAACTTAATTCTATCATGAAATCGCAAACAATTAGCAGAGTACTTAGTTTTGTTTTTAATTAATATAATGTATTTCGAACGATACAACAATCATTACATCACTGTCTACAAATCTAAGAGGCAAAGCAGAAATACCAAACAGAAAAGGTGAAAGTCTAACAACACAATAGCAATTACGCTAGGAGGCACAAAGGTACATTACATATAAAATAAAATCAAAATTCAATAAAGCATAGTGGTGCATATGCTCGAATTATTCAAAACGTAGCGAAAAACTTCACAGAATCATTCTCGATGTTAATTCGTATGCTCCTGCGCATATAGACGCATCTTGATGAAGCAGGGAGCAGAATAAAATTATGTGTGCAGAATTTATACTGCCGCTGACGGTGGGCCAGCCGTTTGTATGAGCCGCAGATATACTGTGGCCTATATCGCGGAGGTGTGACAAGCAATCGAGATATTTGTGGGGAATGTTTATTGTCTCGTATTTTTAGGGCAGGGTCGAAGTGAGCTCGGATATCGATACTTACGTATCGATGACTAGAAATTAAAGATAAATTGTATGTAGACTATTTTACTTTCCGATTTGTGACTAGTAATAGAATTTGAATATTTATTTGAGATTGGTTTGATTAGCTAAGAGACACGGTGCCAAAAAAGTGAAGTTTTTTATTTGTGCATTCGTAATTTAGCATACCTTCAGTTACAAACACGACAGATTTTTTTTTCACCATTTGGTAGGTATTTATTTTGCGATATGAATCAAAGATGATAAATAATTTTGTGATCTTGTAAATTGTTTCTAAATTACATAATAATAGCAGTTTTGTATAAAAAGTGCTTATTTCATTTAGTAATGAAAAAAAATCCTTTATGTTAATTTATTGTCTTATTAAACTGCATTAAAAAATATTCAGTAATTTTTGCGTAAAAGAATATCAAACAAAGATCCATATATCGAAAGATCCATACATGTTCACAATCTTTCAACGTTATAATATTAGTGGGACGTGCCGTTGTTTTTATTAACGGACTTCTAAAAAAAGGAGGAGGTTTTCAATTCGTCCGTTTATATTTTTTTTTATTTGGAAGGTATCGCGGCAACTAATATCGATAAGATTTTGGAACCACACTTCCACCCCTAACTACTAACATACCTACGTGGGACTAGAGTAAAGTAATAGTTATAAGCTTGGGTTCTATAAAACGAGTAAGATTGGATCAATAACATAAGTTATGTTTATTGCACGAGTACGATTCAGTTCTATCTAGTCGATGAGATGTAAGTTCTGGACTTTGTGTCGCTTTTATTGTAAGCAATTTGTAGAAAACTGAGGTTGCGTGCGTCCCCATTAGGCTGACTGTGTGTGGCTAACTGTTTCCTTATAATAGTTAGATGGACAGGTATTACACTTTTTTACTAATTCATTTAAAACGGTGGATTTGAAAATCGTATTCTTTAGGTGCCATTTTCTCACACGCGTTCCATATATTTTTTATAACAAATTGTAAGGGTTTGTACTGCGCCTAAAGGATTTTCAATGACCGACAAAAATGTACCTTTATTATTTTATACTAAGGTGGAAAACGCTAAAATCATTAAAATTGCAAAAGCAAATAAAACGTGAGGTACAATACTTTCATCGCCTTAAATTCCCTTAATATCCTGATTAGCAAATAACAATCAGGCTACATTACACATATTTACCTTATGTAAAACGTTGCCAGACATTGTAACTACACTGTTATAAGTTGATAATCTTACATTCAACCGTTTCGATTAATACTTAAGATAATTTGACCGTTAAAATAAATTTACGACAATTTTACTCAACGTTAGAAAACGCGGAATTCCGAAAACATGCGATTGATATCTAGTAGTTGTAATAATTGTTTTTATGACGTTTCATCCCAGATAATCCTAGGAAGGCAACCTGTAAACACCGGCTAATGAGGTATAAATAACAGCGAGTGCATTAAACACGGCTTAATTACATCGTATAATATTGTAAGTAAATGACATAAAATTAATGTAATACGGTGATATGGCCAGTTTTACGATATATTTCATTGGCGAAACACATAAGAAGTGGGCTCAATACTAGTTTGAAGCTAAAACGTTGCGCAGTAGGTAGGAGATAAAATATCTGGAAATGTTACTTTTCTAATACTAACTGTACATAAAATCTTGTTAAGTGATAGTTAAGAAGTAACTGACCCGTTTATGGATTACACGACCCGGCATAGGTCAGTTTATTATTGCTTACATGATACGTGGTTATATTCACGTACGTGGTATGAAAGATTGACCAATCTTCTTATCATATAATCATTTTCGTTATCATCTCATCGTCTCATAGCGACCTCCGTAGCTCTTTGGTCGCGGGTTTGATTGCCGGTCGGGTCGATATGGCGAACGAATTCTTCTATATTGTTTCAGGACTGGGTTTTGTGGTATCGTCGTTGTTTCTGATTTATGACACAAGTGTTTTAGCTTACGTAGTATGTAACTACTTAGCTATATAGCGTTACCATAGAATCAATGCAATGTATGTGATGTTGTCCCATATCTTCTTATATATAAAAATGAATCGCTGTTCGTTAGTCTCGCTAAAACTCGAGAACAGCTAGACCGATTAGGCTAATCTTGGTTCTGAAATAATTGTGGAGGTCCAGGGAAGGTTTAAAAGGTTAGAAACTAAAAAAATAGGCGTTACAAAGTTCGCCGGGACAGCTAGTCTACATATATTTATTTAATAGAAACATGCTGGTTGCAGATGCGGGAAATATTTCTTAACATTTGTCAAGCGGGATTATTTTTAAATGAAATCCATCAACATCTTCATGATCATAAATTTAATTTATTAGTTAAATTGATTGATTGACGCACCACACCCAGTCAGCTAGGACACAATGCATAATCTGGTAGAACCGGTACACCAAGGGCACAAAGGCTTGTTAGGAGGGACACATAAGCGAAGTAGGGTATAGCGATTTATCGCTCGAACTGGAACAGCTCGACTGTTGAAATACCTCCACCTTACAGAAGACAGCAACCAAATAACAATCACTTCGGTGTATTTGTTTTCCTGCGTGTGAGTCAGGTGTCCAGAGCTCAGGCTCAGCCATTTGTTAAACATTTTTTATACCGAATTGTAACGTTTTCTATTTTCTGAGCGTTAATGGGTCATACTAAAAACTAATATATTATGTTAGTTTTTAGTATGACCTATTAACGCTCAGCGCTGTAAAAAACATTAACAAAGGTATAGAAATTTAAAGGTTAATGCATTTACGTTACAAACGATTTATTGGGGACCACCTCAAATCTAAATACGAGAAATAATTAATTAAATGTTATTTGTAGCGCTCATTTGTGTAAGAAAAAGTTTTACAGTCGCTAAAGAGTATCAACAAAAACACATTTATTCAATTTTACCAGCTAATTCACACGTGCGAGTAATTATATTATTACCATCGTTCCTATAAAATGTCTCGTTAATGTACGTGACGTATGGTAGAATAATTGAAATGATTATTAAAGTTGGCGCCAAGCGCAATTAGTGTAAATTTCATCTTTTTATTAACGAACAATTATGTGATAAGTTTTTACCATAATAAAATGGTGGCCTGAAATTACGATGTAGGCCATTTTATACCTTAACTCCTTGATAATAAATAATTTAATTAAAGACTACCTACAGGATAAGTTAAAATTTATCAATGTTTGCATAATTACTACTAAATATAATAGTTTAATCTTTAATAATCAGCAACACATTTTATTTTTCACGAATTGCTCACTAACATAAAAAAAGAAAACAAAATCCTCCTCTATCTTATCTTTGCCGTGCCCACCAGGTTCCATAACTAGGACTTTTAGTTTTTAAGAAATTACAAGTAACTCAATTACTTACTAGAGGAGTTCAATAAATAATATCAATATGAATAATCCTTATATATCTTAAAAAATATATCATAATCAATTTTTCATGTTAATTACAAGTAACGCTTATGAATCGTCAAAATGAATATAAACCAAAATGAATACAACCGGTTCGGAACCTAACCCTACCGAGAAGAACCCGGCAAGAAACTCAGTAGTTATCCTAATCTTTACAATATTTGGAACTGGAGAACTTTAAAATATGGTGTGCGAGCCAGCAGACAATCATGTCCATATATGTTTATCATTGAAATATTCATCAAGTTTGTAGTACCCTTTTTTCATTAAACATGATTTAACATAGATCTTAAATCTATGGGTAAGTCAAGACATTTCGTTTTACATATTCTTCTCATATTTTTGTGACGTTTTTGGAAATTTCAGGAAAGATAATTCTGCTATTAGTGCAGTATTTGTTGCAGAATGCACTCATTAGGTAATCGATGATGCAATCGATTGTCTAAATCGAAAACATTGGACACAATGCCGCTTGCGACATCGCACGGTGTTTGTAAATCATAATGTGAGAATAAAGTATTCTAGTATTGGCGTAATAAATAACCTCTTTATCTGGCGTAACAATACGCTCGTGTCAATGATGTTTCATTAAGAGGTCATAAGAAAGATGTATATTGAAATCAATATTGTTAGACGTGATTCAGAAAAAGCTGTTTGCCTGCTGTTTTTTACGGTAGTTTTCTGCAAGCACGCAGTTTTCCTGGTATTAAATTCATCATGACTGTTTTTACAATCGTATGTTTAATGCATAGCTAAAAATCGTAGTTTTTTATTTTCGTCGCAGTTGATGACCTCCGTAGCCGAGAGGCGGGCGAGTCGGACATTGGCGTCGCGCCATCTCTGAGGTCCCGGGTTCGATTCTTTATCATATATCGAAAACGAACTTTTCTATTATGCCTCGGGTGTGAGTGTTGTGATATCATCGTCGTTTTTGATTTGTGTAACACAGTAGTAGTAGGTATCACAGAATCAGATCAAAGTATGCCATGTTGTCCAAAATTAAAAAGAAAAATTGTCGTTTTAAATACAATTTTAATGATAGGTAATACTAGCTGTCCCGGCGAACGTCGTGACGCCATTTTTTTTCCAAATGTTCTTACCTTTGGACCTTCCTTGCACTTCCACGACGATTATATCAACACCAAAATCAGTTAGAGCGCTCTGATCGTTCTCGAGTTGCTAGTCAAACGAACTACGAGAGACTTTCCATACCTATGTATAATATATACATATAATGCTGAAGATTTGTTTGTTTGAACGCGTTAATCTAACGTAGTTCTTTAGTTCGAATTTAAAAAATATTTTTGAGTCGGATAGTCCATTTGTCGAGAAGGCTTTAGTCTACATAACATCACGACAAAAACCGGATGCTATGCGTGTGTAGTTGCTCCGCACTAATTATTAATATAGATAGATGGTGCCGCGTATCGTCGTATCGCGTTTACGTGTTTCAGCCCTTAAACCTAGCTCTACATTTCATTATGGTGCCTAATTAGATTTGTTCAAAAAGCACGCTCAATGCTAGCAGTAAACGCGAGTTCCTCAGACCGTTCAAGTTTATGCATGAACCAGTGAGTGCCGAAAACATACCTTCCCGGCAGTGTCTCAGATGAGACGATTCACGCTATCTGTGCATACGAAACACGGTGCCAGATGTACTAAGATTTCTCGACAGGCACTCACTGGAAGATTATATGATTGATCGTTTTTACGGTTCCGTATCTCGTAATAAAAAAGCGGGGCCTTTAATAGGATCACTTATTGTCAGACTGTCTATCTGTCAAGGTGAAATTTATATCAAATACTCAGGTCTACTGTCCTTTCACGCCGGTGATGCTGTGGTAGGTCTTCTGTTCTCTCGGCATCACCATCACATCGATGAGGTCCACCGGGGGTTTTAATGGATATTCCTGCCGAGAACGGTACGTCAATGCATTCCCCTGCGCAAAAAATGTCTACTGTTCTTTCAGTCCTCCGAAAGCCTGGAGGGAAAAGACGGAGCGGCCCCGTTATTCAGCCAATGGCGTCGTACCCGCTATAGATTCTCTATAATCCCATGGCGCTGTTACCAGGTGACGAGAGGTGCTGCGGGGGGTTTTAGTGGGGAGTCCCACACACGCCACTCTTTTTCCTATTTTGGAGGTCTTCTGTCCATTGATTTTCAGTTCTCTGTAGCTATTCAATGATTATATACGAATAGATACAGCGAAACTAACTATGTAGTGAGTTTCGATTCATTTGTCTTTTATATTGGTAGGATTTTTTATTATTTTAATGATGTTTTTAATGTAGGTTTAATAAATATAATAGTTTAAAATCATTTTAGATATTTCACTAAAGGTAAAGGAAAAAACGTGCAATGAAATCGGGAGCGGTCGGTGTCTGGAAATATCTGTATATAAGCTGGCAATTTGAAGTTAACTTGTGGGAAATTCCTGGTACTGTCAATGAAATTGTACTACTCAATAGCACCCTAGGGGTATATTTAGTTGCTCATATGAGAAATCGTGCGTTCAATCCTCGATTTGACTATTGTACTGTCATCGGGTTTTTGTATTTTACGTTCGTTCGAATTGAGTAAATTTGTATGTCAGTCAATGTAATTGAATACCATGGATTTATTCACTAGAGATTCTCGGGTAGACTGGCTAAGTTAGCCCGGAGCGTAAAGGTTTGGGTTAAATTCTCGATAAGGTCTATATGAGGAGCAATTCCTTTGAATTGTATTGGGTCTTGGTGCTAGGAAGACAAGGATCATAATGATCCTATATGCTCAACTGGTATGACATTTCACTTCTACCAAAAACGACACGAAAGAGTAACAAAGATGCATTTACACACACATACATCCAGAGGTGTATACATTATTTTCAATTTTACTAATAAGAGTAGGATCTATTATAACAATTTCCTCGTCTTCCTTCATTTAGTATTTAACATCTTAAGAGAAATCTTAGATTATATCGTAGATCGTGTCTAGGGTTGCCATATTTTTTTTTGCATTTTTAGTTCATTAGTTATTATAAAGAAAAAAAAGTACACAGTATAAAAATAAAGTAACTACAAATTAATTTCATTGGTATTTATTTTTATTATACATTAATCGATAAATTTCCGTAAACGAAAAATATGATTCCACCAGAAATCAAATTATACAAAATAAAGTATTTCGATATACTTTATTATTCTTATAAAGTAAAGAGTACTATTACCTTAAGTAAAGTACAATAAAAGTACGGGTTGCAACCATAATCGTGCCACAATTTTACGAAGCTAACAATTAGTAAGAAAAAAAAATACTCTGTTTATCTTTCCACTACTGTGTTTACTAAGATGAACAAAACTTGCTTTCTTAACACGTTTGTTTAGAGTTTCCATTCACGTTTGTTTCCTACACTTAAAATTACAAAGATCGAGTACTAGGTTTGTAGGTCCTTGTTTATAAACATCGTACTGTAATTGAAAGCATTAGTCAGACTAAAGGGATTGTAGTTTGTCACGTTCGTGTTTGGTTTTATGATAATACTAGCTGCCTGCGGCTTCGTTCGGGTTATCTCGGGCTGAGAAAGACCCAAAATGTTAATCTAGCACCCCATCTACCTTTTTAACAAACTTCATTCAATTCCATTCAGTACTTTTAACGTGAAAGAGCAAAAAGCATTCATCCAGACATCGTATGGACATATCATACATTCTTAGAAACTCTAGCGTTTATAATTTAGTAGGATTGCAAAATGTACTGTCGACAATACGTCGCAGTAAACACTTGCTGTTTGATATTACTTCTTATACGTTGGGCATAAGGGCGGTACCACGGTCATAATGTACAGTCTAACGTACCAACAAAAATATGCTCGAATCTGTGTCTTTGACTGTTAGAAAATGCCACTAGTCAATAGTCTTATAAGTACAAATAAATAAAAAATCCACATAAACTTGAGTCCAACAACGTATTACCTAGTGAATTTTAGTGTCTACTTAAAAACCGTTTTCCTCCACGAAATCCTAGCCTATACAGTGGCTGGCAAACTTTTTGGAATGCCGCTAATAAACCTTAAAGAATGTGCACAGCTCCTCTTTGGCACCAGAATCTGTTTCTTCCGTCTGCAGGAATTCCGGTTCAGGATTCAGTCATAGGCTTATACTTTTCAGGAGGGAGAGAAATGATTACTTCCGCGAATCCATTAGCTCCCCGTTTCATACCCCTTAGGGCCGCAGACCACAGGGTAAGAAATACTAGCGCATAACATCAGCGTATTATCGTGAAATAATGTTAAATCTAACGTGTCATTGACAAAAATAGAGTTCGCTTAAGAAATCCAGTTGCCATTTACCATTACCAATTTACACGTACCTACCTATAAGAGATAGGGCCTAGCAGCCCGACTGGTGAAATTCCTCTACCTTAGAAAAGACCGGAGCCAAATAACAATCACTTCGGTGTTGTTGTTTTCCTGCGTGTAAGAATTCCAGAGCTCCTGGAAGGGTGCTAGTTTAGTAGCAAGTCAGTCTTCAAAGTAAGGGCGACAAGTCCAGTAACAGATTTATTATGCTGTTCTTGTCGCTCATAAGCTAGGACCCCGTTAGCACTTAACATCAAGTGGGAGGAGGTCAATCTTGAAATGCAAAAAAAAAAGTATGTCAAGCCTTACGTGACATTGACAGAAATTATTAAAAAATACAGCTGCCATTTTCCATTGCCAACTCACACGTATCCTTTATATTTTCAGTTTTACAAAAATTAAGGAACTTATTGAAATTTCAGAAACTGTAATTTGTTATTCTGTTCTTTTTCTAGCGTACCTGTCTCAGTAGTGGCTAGACCAGCGTCCCTTGCATATTCCTAGTAGGGGCTGCCTGCAAAGCCACTTTCATGGCAGCAATAAAAAGTTTTCATTGGCCCGCGTCAACTCCGAGAGGTTTAACTTAAACTTTAGTTTATCTCCGTTTTACGGCATTCCCTCTATTCCACGCGTCTAGCTCATTTGAATTGTTAAAATATCCTTTTAACTTTGATAAGTTCTTACGCGTCTTAACTGAAAATGTATTAAGCTTATTTTGCCTTAAGTCATTAAAAGTTGAATTTTCTATAGTAGATTTAACTTGCGACTACCTACTGTTACTCTTTTCATTTACGTCATTATTTCATAGGATGTTTATTAGTTACCAATTTTTAAAACATTAACGATTGGGTCGTTTTAAATCAAACTAAAGCCAAACTTTTTTTTAATATTCAACATGTGTAAAATCTAATTTCGGTTAGTTACTAGATTACTAGAACAACTTTTAGTTACTAGATTACGGGATGAAATCGGCATTGCCTAATTCTAAGGACTTGAACATTAAATGAAAAGAAATGTTTGTTGCTATCAATAAACATTTGTAAATTATATGTCTAAGTTTTGGCATGGTTAAAAATATATTGAGATGCGATAATTCAAACTTATTATGAACATAAAAAAAGTTATCGGGTCAAAATGCTATATCATAGTGTAGTGGCTAATTCGTTTCTTAATAATACTAAAAAAATATTAATTGATTGCGTTTTGTTTGCGTGAAACGTGACGAACGATGAAGACCGCTAACAGAATGAGCCGCTTATTCTTATGTCAGTATACAGATAGTTAACTTTCTGTCTCCCTAATTATAATCCTCAATTGAATTTCGTCTGTGAAGTAAAATACTTCAATTAACGCTCCATTACCGTCACCACAAGTTCTGACAAATTGTTGGCTTTTATTTAATCCGCATTTTTTTAGCAGCCATTTATCATTCTTAAAAGGCGGGTCGTTATAACCATCTGCTTACATTATTTGAGCAACTTTTCGCTTCGCATTAACAAGCCTTGTGCGTTTGCTTTAAGGTTGTTATTTGAGTGTTTTCTGTAGTCGACCGGCGGTCATATTATGACTGCGCAATGGGTGGGGTCTGTTTGACA